>JAPTHN010000009.1:44888602-47288602 GCA_026936325.1 Platynereis dumerilii
TGCTCATCTACTTGTGTCTGTTCGAGTTACTGGTACAACAGTAGGTGAAGTTTTGTTACCGCTCGCGGTTACGTCTACTAGTGTTTACATTGCTTTCGCACTTAAGAAAAAAGTCTTCGAAAATGTCTCAAAAAATTCCCATACGTAGCTTACAATAATACAAGAGAATCATTTTGAAAAAATTGACCTTGACCTATTTTTCAAGGTCACAGAGCCTTTCAAAGTCAGATTTTGCAATATTTCAAATGCGTCTAACTCATCCGGTTATTACCGGTTTTCATTTTCCGGTACAAGGAAAGGTCCCAGACACCTTCTTCACAGTTTGACCTACTTTCATGAAAGTAGATCAAGGTCACATTGCACAAAGTCCGTTTTCATGGTTTAAGGTCTATCGCGGGATCTCAGAATCCGTAAGTCGTAGATTCATACCAATGGGGTCAAAACGTGCCCAAACTCACGGGACATCTGCAGAACTCTTTTATTTCACATTTGCATAACTGGTTCTTGGGATTTGTAATTTTAAAGTCATACCGCGTCACGAAAAACAATGAATTTGAAGAATTAACACAGAAATAGCAATTGTACGGCTAACGTGAGGCAAAATCAGGTATTTGGTTCAACTCCCAGTTGTCTAGCTGCTGTACCATGCCAAAACATTGCTAATTCAAGCTATTTGTGCCACAAATGTGGAGACCGTATTGATTTTTTGCCACAAAAAGAACATCCACACGGCCCACAAACAGCGCATCCGAAGGGTTTCTCTCCGGTGTGTGATATCATGTGTACACCTGGTTCAGGACAGATGTGTCATCCTTGTAGCAACAGCATCAATACAGGACGTAAAGCAAGGTCAATTGAAGCCCTCTGGAGCGTTTGACGGACCAGGAAGACAGAATAAAGCTCTTAATACATTGATTTTGTGTTTGTTTTCTTTTATTTGCAATTCAACGGGCGAAAAGACCCAACAACAGGTGATTCTTGAAAACGCGCTAGGCCAGATGCCGTAACAGGCCATAATATTTCAAATTCAAGCCATCTCTACTGTAGATCAGTGGCCGGCAGCCTCAATTGCTTGCAGATGACTCCATTCTAGCAGACGAGAGCAGACGACACGCATTTGCCTCCTTGATAAAATAATTCAGTTCACAATGCAGCTTTTCCAGATCTTTGCAACATGCAGGAGGCATTCTATTAAATTGCCACAATTTGTCCACCTACACTCATGGCAGTTCATCTCTGCTAACTAAACTCATAATATTTTCTTATTTCTCAACCAATGAGAGAAAGCCTGGTCGTTTTATCCTTGTTAGTGCATCATAAGACCACTTCCTGGATACCGTGCGGGCCCGCAGTGAATAAAAAGCTGTACTCTGATTGGCTGACAAATGCAATTTAATTGCTTATTTAATCTGTAGGCCACCAAATTACATGGAAATTGGTTAGATTGAGATAGAATAATATAACTATGGATGACACATGGCTGTATACCCAGATTTAGGCGGGAAACACAATTTTGTCACATTTTCCAGTGTTTGCTGAATTTTGATGTCTCTCTGACCCCCCCCCCTCAATTGCAGCCTGCAACACCCCCCCCCCCTATTTCTCATGTATATATGTCATTCCAGGCTGTCTCACAGGTCCCGAAGGCCTACATGCTGCCATCACTGCATTTAGCGGCATTTGCATGCTAAAAGATAGGAAAATGGGCTTTCCGGTCAAAGTTGTCACGGGGGCTACTGGGTTAAACGTCTTAACGTCACACTCACAGAGACCAGTAGAGCAGTATTTCCCGAAAAAATTAGGAAAATCGCATCATTTCTCAGCCCGCAAGGTGCAAAAAACCTCCATTTTCGCACTTTTCGAGAAAAATTCCACCCGTCGCGGAAAATTGGGTCAGAGGCTCGAAAGTGGCACCAAAAGATTCCCAATAGTCGGGCACTTGACCCTGTACCCATGCACCGGTTAAATTGCACCGGTACCGGTACCGTGATGGGTGGTGAAGTTTTGTCACCGCCCTGCGGTTGCCGTCTACTAGTTAAACTTCACCTACACATAGGTGAAGTTTCTTGTAATCGGTATTATTTTTATTATTATTATTCTTGCCGGATAAACCTCTTCGGAAAATGTTCAAAAAATTCATATACGTAGCCTACAAAAATACAAGAGAATCATTTTGAAAAAATTGACCTTGACCTATTTTTCAAGGTCACAGGGCCTTTCAAAGTCGGATTTCGTAATATTTCAAATACATGTACCTCATCCGGTTATTACCGGTTTTCATCTTCCGGTACATGGAAAGGTCCCAGACACCTTCTTCACAGTTTGACCTACTTTCATGAAAGTAGGTCAAGGTCACGTTGTACAAAGTCCATTTTTATGGTTTAAGGTCTATCGCGGGATCTCAGAATCCGTAAGTCGTAGAGTCATACTGATGGTGCCAAAACATGCCCAAACTCACGGACATTTGCATCAACTTTTAATTTTTCATTTTGATTCCGGTTCTTGAGTTATGCAATTTTAAAGTCATACCGCGTCACGAAAACCGGTGACCTTGAGAATTTCACCTTGAAATATCGATGTTAGCTCATAACATGTCATAGTAAACCCCCCCAAACATACACCTAATAAGCCCAAAATGACCTATAAATTTGACCTTGACCTCATTTTTCAAGGTCATTTGACCCAGAAAAGTTTGAAAAAGTGCCATTTTCAGCCATTTTTTTCACCATGTTCTTTTCAAGATATCACTGTGATTTACTCGTGACAGATGAACATTGGCCTGCTTATCCATAATATCTAATCATATTTTGTCTACCTCCTTCTCCGGATTTATGAAAAATTTTCAAATATTCCTAACCGACAAATGCTAAAAAATGACACATTTCTGCATATTTGACAGGGAAATATTCATTCTACAGGGTTGCAATGTATGACTGACCCCCCCTTTGTTACCTACTGCCTTTCTGAATAGCATATTAATTTTGACCTAGAAAATGTTTTTCAAGGTCAAACTCAAGGTCAAACATGACAAAAATGTTTGCATTTTTTACATTTCTTATTTTTAACAGAGAAGGAATCAAGATATTGTTACAAAAATTGTAGACATACTTGCTACAATACTCTAGAAGCTTCCTGTAAATTTTCAAGGTCCTCGGACTGGCCTACGTTGCACTGTAAAGGTCAAAAGGTCAAAAAACGAGCGAAAAATTTATGATTTTTTTTTCACATTTCTCAAAGATAGCGTCATTTCAAACAGCCGTAGCTCCGGTCCTAATTAAGATAGAGGGAATCTGAAAACAGATTTGGAAAGGCCATATTCTCCTCTAGTTTTCATTTTCTGAACATTTTGTCGTAGCTACGATGGTTAAAAAAATCGCCGGACCCTGAAAATTTCATGTTTTTTGTCAAATTTTCACAATTTATCATTATTTTGACAAGGAAGGAATCATCCTTTTTGATCAACCTGCCTGGACCTATTTGTAACATCTGTTTACATAATCCTGGCAAATTATGTATGTTTTCATTCAACCGTTTTGGTTATACAGTGATTTTAAGTTAAAAACTACATTTTTTAGGTATTTCTAAAGTTCATATTCCTGAATTGTACCATAATTTCAATATGCAATAACTCCGGTCCTAATTAAGATACCGAGCATCTGAAAACAGATTTGAAAAGGCCAAATTCTCCCCTAGTTTTCATCTTCTGAATATTTTGCAGTAGCTATGACAGTTTAAAAGATAGCCGGACCTGAAAATTTCATGTTTTTCTGATGGTCAAAGAGATCACATGACCTGAAAAATCGATGTTCTCAGAAATCGCAGAAGATGTACTGGTGGATGTACTGGTGGATGTACTGGTTCATGTATTGGTTCATGTACTGGTTCATGAACTGGTTCATGTATGGTTCTTGCACAGGTTCATGTACTGGTTTATGTACTCGTTTTTCTGTGCATACTTGCATGTACTAAATGTAAAGGAAACATTCTTGTATTCTTGTCTGTATGCATGTTACAAATTTTCACAATATATCAATATTTTGACAAGGAAGGAATCATCCTTTCTGATCAACCTGTCTGGTAAAATGGGGGGGGGGTAGCAGATAGTACAGGAATAACAAAATGGAGGGGGGTGTATCCTGTGTCATGAGGCCTCCCCGAAAAAAAAGTTGTTATCATCTTTTTAGAACTTCAATTTAAATGGAGGGAAGTGGATGATACTTGGCACACACAGGAGTAGCTGCAGGCCTGTGATAGCAAATGCAAAATATGAATGGCCTTGACTTTGATATCAGAAGGTCATCTACATGCAAATGCTGGTACTGTAACTGTGGCTGATGACATTTCACCACCCTACACAAAGTTACACAGTCAGTAGTGAGAGTGCGAGTGAGCAGGGGGGGGGGGGGTGAAAGAGACACAACAAAGGCAATATGTAAGAACAAAATTTATTTCGCTTTTTTTTTTTTTTTTTTTTTTTTTATAAGTCCAAGCGAATTAGGGTTTCGTTTGGCACCTCTAAATAACCTATAAGGAGGTATAGCAGTGAAAAAAAAATTACAGTCTAGGAATGGTGACCAAGAAACTACATGCAAAAAATACCAAATCTGAAATTGGTCCTTTATTCCTGGGGAAAATGGGGAAAAACCTCCACTTTTCGGTTTTTTAGAAACTGTCGTAGCATCTAGGAAAATGTATTTACAAACCTGAAAAAGGTACCAAAAGTTGTCTCATATCCTAGGCTACGTCCACTCTGAGTTTCATTATTGGCCTCTCATTTTTAAAAAAAATGCCCATTATGAGACTTTTTGAGGTGCAATCTGTAACCCTAGCCTCCCTGGTTTTGAGTGAATGGTGTAATATCTCTCCAGATTACTGGAGGACACTGGTAGGACTGTCTCTCATGCCAAAATGAAGAAAATTGGATCATTTTTAACCGAGAGAATGCATAAAATGTCTCTTTTTGCACAATTTGCTTGAAAACTAGGTCACGACCAGGCATATTGGACAGAGATGGCGTGAGAATGTTCCCTAAAGAACGGCCTTCGACATGGTACCTTTACATTGTCTCTGTGACATCATCATTTGATAGGTGGTGAACGGTGTTTTTGCGATCTACTAAATTGACATTTTTTCAATAAAACATCAGAAAGGATGGTTTTAACAATTCAAAAACCTGAAAAATGAGTTCCTCATGCCAATTTGATCTGAAATAGAGGTATTGCACAACTTTCTCGGCCCATAATTAAGAAATTTAGGCTGACCGATGCCCGTTTTTTTTGTTTTTTGCCTATTATATTGCAAGGCTGGGGGTCACCTCAGAGGGAGGTACATTGAAAATTCTATATAGCGATCATGCTGGATCTAGCGCTATACAAGTAACCTATTATTATTATTAAACTTCACCTACACATAGGTGAAGTTTCTTGTAATCGGTATTATTAAACTTCACCTACACATAGGTGAAGTTTCTTGTAATCGGTATTATTAAACTTCACCTACACATAGGTGAAGTTTCTTGTAATCGGTATTATTTTTATTATTATTATTCTTGCCGGATAAACCTCTTCGGAAAATGTTCAAAAAATTCATATACGTAGCCTACAAAAATACAAGAGAATCATTTTGAAAAAATTGACCTTGACCTATTTTTCAAGGTCACAGGGCCTTTCAAAGTCGGATTTCGTAATATTTCAAATACATGTACCTCATCCGGTTATTACCGGTTTTCATCTTCCGGTACATGGAAAGGTCCCAGACACCTTCTTCACAGTTTGACCTACTTTCAGAAAGTAGGTCAAGGTCACGTTGTACAAAGTCCATTTTTATGGTTTAAGGTATATCGCGGGATCTCAGAATCCGTAAGTCGTAGAGTCATACTGATGGTGCCAAAACATGCCCAAACTCACGGGACATTTGCATCAACTTTTAATTTTTCATTTTGATTACCGGTTCTTGAGTTATGCAATTTTAAAGTCATACCGCGTCACGAAAACCGGTGACCTTGAGAATTTCACCTTGAAATATCGATGTTAGCTCATAACATGTCATAGTAAACCCCCCCAAACATACACCTAATAAGCCCAAAATGACCTATAAATTTGACCTTGACCTCATTTTTCAAGGTCATTTGACCCAGAAAAGTTTGAAAAAGTGCCATTTTCAGCCATTTTTTTCACCATGTTCTTTTCAAGATATCACTGTGATTTACTCGTGACAGATGAACATTGGCCTGCTTATCCATAATATCTAATCATATTTTGTCTACCTCCTTCTCCGATTTATGAAAAATTTTCAAATATTCCTAACCGACAAATGCTAAAAAATGACACATTTCTGCATATTTGACAGGGAAATATTCATTCTACAGGGTTGCAATGTATGACTGACCCCCCTTTGTTACCTACTGCCTTTCTGAATAGCATATTAATTTTGACCTAGAAAATGTTTTTCAAGGTCAAACTCAAGGTCAAACATGACAAAAATGTTTGCATTTTTTACATTTCTTATTTTTTAACAGAGAAGGAATCAAGATATTGTTACAAAAATTGTAGACATACTTGCTACAATACTCTAGAAGCTTCCTGTAAATTTTCAAGGTCCTCGGACTGGCCTACGTTGCACTGTAAAGGTCAAAAGGTCAAAAAACGAGCGAAAAATTTATGATTTTTTTTCACATTTCTCAAAGATAGCGTCATTTCAAACAGCCGTAGCTCCGGTCCTAATTAAGATAGAGGGAATCTGAAAACAGATTTGGAAAGGCCATATTCTCCTCTAGTTTTCATTTTCTGAACATTTTGTCGTAGCTACGATGGTTAAAAAAATCGCCGGACCCTGAAAAATTTCATGTTTTTTGTCAAATTTTCACAATTTATCATTATTTTGACAAGGAAGGAATCATCCTTTTTTGATCAACCTGCCTGGACCTATTTGTAACATCTGTTTACATAATCCTGGCAAATTATGTATGTTTTCATTCAACCGTTTTGGTTATACAGTGATTTTAAGTTAAAACTGCATTTTTAGGTATTTCTAAAGTTCATATTCCTGAATTGTACCATAATTTCAATATGCAATAACTCCGGTCCTAATTAAGATACCGAGCATCTGAAAACAGATTTGAAAAGGCCAAATTCTCCCCTAGTTTTCATCTTCTGAATATTTTGCAGTAGCTATGACAGTTTAAAAGATAGCCGGACCTGAAAATTTCATGTTTTTCTGATGGTCAAAGAGATCACATGACCCTGAAAAATCGATGTTCTCAGAAATCGCAGAAGATGTACTGGTGGATGTACTGGTGGATGTACTGGTTCATGTATTGGTTCATGTACTGGTTCATGAACTGGTTCATGTATGGTTCTTGCACAGGTTCATGTACTGGTTTATGTACTCGTTTTTCTGTGCATACTTGCATGTACTAAATGTAAAGGAAACATTCTTGTATTCTTGTCTGTATGCATGTTACAAATTTTCACAATATATCAATATTTTGACAAGGAAGGAATCATCCTTTCTGATCAACCTGTCTGGTAAAATGGGGGGGGGGTAGCAGATAGTACAGGAATAACAAAATGGAGGGGGGTGTATCCTGTGTCATGAGCCTCCCCGAAAAAAAAGTTGTTATCATCTTTTTAGAACTTCAATTTAAATGGAGGGAAGTGGATGATACTTGGCACACACAGGAGTAGCTGCAGGCCTGTGATAGCAAATGCAAAATATGAATGGCCTTGACTTTGATATCAGAAGGTCATCTACATGCAAATGCTGGTACTGTAACTGTGGCTGATGACATTTCACCACCCTACACAAAGTTACACAGTCAGTAGTGAGAGTGCGAGTGAGCAGGGGGGGGGGGGTGAAAGAGACACAACAAAGGCAATATGTAAGAACAAAATTTATTTCGCTTTTTTTTTTTTTTTTTTTTTTTTTATAAGTCCAAGCGAATTAGGGTTTCGTTTGGCACCTCTAAATAACCTATAAGGAGGTATAGCAGTGAAAAAAAAATTACAGTCTAGGAATGGTGACCAAGAGAACTACATGCAAAAAATACCAAATCTGAAATTGGTCCTTTATTCCTGGGGAAAAACCTCCACTTTTCGGTTTTTTAGAAACTGTCGTAGCATCTAGGAAAATGTATTTACAAACCTGAAAAAGGTACCAAAAGTTGTCTCATATCCTAGGCTACGTCCACTCTGAGTTTCATTATTGGCCTCTCATTTTTAAAAAAAATGCCCATTATGAGACTTTTTGAGGTGCAATCTGTAACCCTAGCCTCCCTGGTTTTGAGTGAATGGTGTAATATCTCTCCAGATTACTGGAGGACACTGGTAGGACTGTCTCTCATGCCAAAATGAAGAAAATTGGATCATTTTTAACCGAGAGAATGCATAAAATGTCTCTTTTGCACAATTTGCTTGAAAACTAGGTCACGACCAGGCATATTGGACAGAGATGGCGTGAGAATGTTCCCTAAAGAACGGCCTTCGACATGGTACCTTTACATTGTCTCTGTGACATCATCATTTTGATAGGTGGTGAACGGTGTTTTTGCGATCTACTAAATTGACATTTTTTCAATAAAACATCAGAAAGGATGGTTTTAACAATTCAAAAACCTGAAAAATGAGTTCCTCATGCCAATTTGATCTGAAATAGAGGTATTGCACAACTTTCTCGCATAATTAAGAAATTTAGGCTGACCGATGCCGTTTTTTTTGTTTTTTGCCTATTATATTGCAAGGCTGGGGGTCACCTCAGAGGGAGGTACATTGAAAATTCTATATAGCGATCATGCTGGATCTAGCGCTATACAAGTAACCTATTATTATTATTAAACTTCACCTACACATAGGTGAAGTCTCTTGTAATCGGTATTATTAAACTTCACCTACACATAGGTGAAGTTTCTTGTAATCGGTATTATTAAACTTCACCTACACATAGGTGAAGTTTCTTGTAATCGGTATTATTTTTATTATTATTATTCTTGCCGGATAAACCTCTTCGGAAAATGTTCAAAAAATTCATATACGTAGCCTACAAAAATACAAGAGAATCATTTTGAAAAAATTGACCTTGACCTATTTTTCAAGGTCACAGGGCCTTTCAAAGTCGGATTTCGTAATATTTCAAATACATGTACCTCATCCGGTTATTACCGGTTTTCATCTTCCGGTACATGGAAAGGTCCCAGACACCTTCTTCACAGTTTGACCTACTTTCATGAAAGTAGGTCAAGGTCACGTTGTACAAAGTCCATTTTTATGGTTTAAGGTATATCGCGGGATCTCAGAATCCGTAAGTCGTAGAGTCATACTGATGGTGCCAAAACATGCCCAAACTCACGGGACATTTGCATCAACTTTTAATTTTTCATTTTGATTACCGGTTCTTGAGTTATGCAATTTTAAAGTCATACCGCGTCACGAAAAACGGTGACCTTGAGAATTTCACCTTGAAATATCGATGTTAGCTCATAACATGTCATAGTAAACCCCCCCAAACATACACCTAATAAGCCCAAAATGACCTATAAATTTGACCTTGACCTCATTTTTCAAGGTCATTTGACCCAGAAAAGTTTGAAAAAGTGCCATTTTCAGCCATTTTTTTCACCATGTTCTTTTCAAGATATCACTGTGATTTACTCGTGACAGATGAACATTGGCCTGCTTATCCATAATATCTAATCATATTTTGTCTACCTCCTTCTCCGGATTTATGAAAAATTTTCAAATATTCCTAACCGACAAATGCTAAAAAATGACACATTTCTGCATATTTGACAGGGAAATATTCATTCTACAGGGTTGCAATGTATGACTGACCCCCCCTTTGTTACCTACTGCCTTTCTGAATAGCATATTAATTTTGACCTAGAAAATGTTTTTCAAGGTCAAACTCAAGGTCAAACATGACAAAAATGTTTGCATTTTTTACATTTCTTATTTTTTAACAGAGAAGGAATCAAGATATTGTTACAAAAATTGTAGACATACTTGCTACAATACTCTAGAAGCTTCCTGTAAATTTTCAAGGTCCTCGGACTGGCCTACGTTGCACTGTAAAGGTCAAAAGGTCAAAAAACGAGCGAAAAATTTATGATTTTTTTTCACATTTCTCAAAGATAGCGTCATTTCAAACAGCCGTAGCTCCGGTCCTAATTAAGATAGAGGGAATCTGAAAACAGATTTGGAAAGGCCATATATTCTCCTCTAGTTTTCATTTTCTGAACATTTTGTCGTAGCTACGATGGTTAAAAAAATCGCCGGACCCTGAAAATTTCATGTTTTTTGTCAAATTTTCACAATTTATCATTATTTTGACAAGGAAGGAATCATCCTTTTTGATCAACCTGCCTGGACCTATTTGTAACATCTGTTTACATAATCCTGGCAAATTATGTATGTTTTCATTCAACCGTTTTGGTTATACAGTGATTTTAAGTTAAAAACTACATTTTTTAGGTATTTCTAAAGTTCATATTCCTGAATTGTACCATAATTTCAATATGCAATAACTCCGGTCCTAATTAAGATACCGAGCATCTGAAAACAGATTTGAAAAGGCCAAATTCTCCCCTAGTTTTCATCTTCTGAATATTTTGCAGTAGCTATGACAGTTTAAAAGATAGCCGGACCTGAAAATTTCATGTTTTTCTGATGGTCAAAGAGATCACATGACCCTGAAAAATCGATGTTCTCAGAAATCGCAGAAGATGTACTGGTGGATGTACTGGTGGATGTACTGGTTCATGTATTGGTTCATGTACTGGTTCATGAACTGGTTCATGTATGGTTCTTGCACAGGTTCATGTACTGGTTTATGTACTCGTTTTTCTGTGCATACTTGCATGTACTAAATGTAAAGGAAACATTCTTGTATTCTTGTCTGTATGCATGTTACAAATTTTCACAATATATCAATATTTTGACAAGGAAGGAATCATCCTTTCTGATCAACCTGTCTGGTAAAATGGGGGGGGGGTAGCAGATAGTACAGGAATAACAAAATGGAGGGGGGTGTATCCTGTGTCATGAGGCCTCCCCGAAAAAAAAGTTGTTATCATCTTTTTAGAACTTCAATTTAAATGGAGGGAAGTGGATGATACTTGGCACACACAGGAGTAGCTGCAGGCCTGTGATAGCAAATGCAAAATATGAATGGCCTTGACTTTGATATCAGAAGGTCATCTACATGCAAATGCTGGTACTGTAACTGTGGCTGATGACATTTCACCACCCTACACAAAGTTACACAGTCAGTAGTGAGAGTGCGAGTGAGGGGGGGGGGGGGGTGAAAGAGACACAACAAAGGCAATATGTAAGAACAAAATTTATTTCGCTTTTTTTTTTTTTTTTTTTTTTTTTTATAAGTCCAAGCGAATTAGGGTTTCGTTTGGCACCTCTAAATAACCTATAAGGAGGTATAGCAGTGAAAAAAAAATTACAGTCTAGGAATGGTGACCAAGAGAACTACATGCAAAAAATACCAAATCTGAAATTGGTCCTTTATTCCTGGGGAAAATGGGGAAAAACCTCCACTTTTCGGTTTTTTAGAAACTGTCGTAGCATCTAGGAAAATGTATTTACAAACCTGAAAAAGGTACCAAAAGTTGTCTCATATCCTAGGCTACGTCCACTCTGAGTTTCATTATTGGCCTCTCATTTTTAAAAAAAATGCCCATTATGAGACTTTTTGAGGTGCAATCTGTAACCCTAGCCTCCCTGGTTTTGAGTGAATGGTGTAATATCTCTCCAGATTACTGGAGGACACTGGTAGGACTGTCTCTCATGCCAAAATGAAGAAAATTGGATCATTTTTAACCGAGAGAATGCATAAAAATGTCTCTTTGCACAATTGCTTGAAAACTAGGTCACGACCAGGCATATTGGACAGAGATGGCGTGAGAATGTTCCCTAAAGAACGGCCTTCGACATGGTACCTTTACATTGTCTCTGTGACATCATCATTTTGATAGGTGGTGAACGGTGTTTTTGCGATCTACTAAATTGACATTTTTCAATAAAACATCAGAAAGGATGGTTTTAACAATTCAAAAACCTGAAAAATGAGTTCCTCATGCCAATTTGATCTGAAATAGAGGTATTGCACAACTTTCTCGGCCCATAATTAAGAAATTTAGGCTGACCGATGCCCGTTTTTTTGTTTTTTTTGCCTATTATATTGCAAGGCTGGGGGTCACCTCAGAGGGAGGTACATTGAAAATTCTATATAGCGATCATGCTGGATCTAGCGCTATACAAGTAACCTATTATTATTATTAAACTTCACCTACACATAGGTGAAGTCTCTTGTAATCGGTATTATTAAACTTCACCTACACATAGGTGAAGTTTCTTGTAATCGGTATTATTAAACTTCACCTACACATAGGTGAAGTTTCTTGTAATCGGTATTATTAAACTTCACCTACACATAGGTGAAGTTTCTTGTTTTCGGTATTATTATTATTTATTATTTATTATTTATTATTTATTATTTATTATTATTCTTTCCGAATTTTTTCTTCCGAAAATTCTCAAAAAATTCGTATATGTAGCCTACAAAAATACAAGAGAATCATTTTGAAAAATTTGACCTTGACCTATTTTTCAAGGTCACAGGGCCTTTCAAAGTCGGAAATCGCAATATTTCAAATACATGTACCTCATCCGGTTATTACCGGTTTTTACCTTCCGGTACATGGAAAGGTCCTAGACACTTTCTACACACTTTGACCTATTTTCATGAAAGTAGGTCAAGGTCACATTATACAAAGTCCATTTTCATGGTTTGAGGTTGATCGCGGGATCTCAGAATCCGTAAGTCGTAGAGTCATACCGATGGTGCCATTACGTGCCCAAACTCACGGGACATTTGCAAAAGTGTTTTATTTTTCATTTTGGTCACTGGTTCTTGAGTAACGTAATTTTAAAGTCATACCGCGTCACCAAAATCGGTGACCTTGAGAATTTGACCTTGAAATATCGATTCTAGCTGCTAACATGTCATAGTAAACCCCCCCAAACATACACCTAATAACCCCATACAGACCTTTAAATTTGACCTTGACCTCATTTTTCAAGGTCATTTGACCCGAAAAACTTTGAAAAGGAGCCGTTTTCAGCAATTTTTTTTACCATGTTATTTTCAAGATATCAGCGTGATTTCCAGGTGACAGATGAACATTGACCTGTTTATTTAGAATGTCTAATCATGTTTTGTCTACCTCCTTTGCCAGATTTATGAAAATTTTTTTAATATAGCTCACCGACAGATGTTAAAAAATGACACATTTCCGCGTTTTTGACAGGGAAATATTGATTCTACAGGGTTACAATGCATGACTGACCCCCCCTTTGTTACCTACTGCGATTCAGAATATCATATTGATTTTGACCTAGATAATGTTTTTCAAGGTCAAACTCAAGGTCAAACATGTTGAAATATTTTACTATCTGGACGTTTCATTTTTTTTAACATAGAAGGAATCAAGATATTGTTACAAAAATGGCAGGCACACTTGCTACAATACTCTAGAGGCTTCCTGTAAATTTTCAAGGTCCTCGGATTGACCTACTTTGCACTGTAAAGGTCACAAGGTCGAAAAACGGGCGAAAAATTTATGATGTTTTTTCACATTTCTCAAAGATAGTGTAACTTCACAGGGCCGTAGCTCCGGTCCTAATTAAGATACAGAGGCACTGAAAACAGATTTGGAAAGGCCAAATTCTCTTCTAGTTTTCAATTTCTGAACATTTTGTCGTAGCTCCGACGGTTAAAAAGATCGCCGGACCCTGGAAATTTTATGTTTTTTGTCAAATTTTCACAATATATCAATATTTTGACAAGGAAGGAATCATTCTTTTCTAATGAACCTGTCTGGACATATCTCTAACATCTGTTTACATAATCCTGCCAAGTTATACATATTTTCATTTAACCGTTTCTGTTCCAGAGAGATTTTAAGTTAAAAACTACATTTTTGCAGTGACTTCTAAGGTTCGTTTTTTCTGAATTGTACCGTAATTTAAATCTACCGTCACTCCGGTTCTAACTAGGTTAAGGAGAATCTGAAAACAGATTTGGAAAGACCAAATTCTCCACTAGTTTTCCTTTTTGAACACTTTGTCGTAGCTATGACGGTATAAAAGATCGCCTGACCCTGAAAATTTCATGTTTTTTGTCAAATTTTGACAATATACCAATATTTTGATAAGGAAGGAATCATCCTATTGCAATGAGCCTCTCTTCACCTATCCATAACTTCTGTTAACATAGTCATGGAAAGTTATATATGTTTTCATTGAATCGTTTTGATTCTAGACAGATTTTAAATTAAAAACCACAGTTTTCGAGGTATTTCTGAAGTCTATATTAATGAATTGTACCATAATTTCAATCGATCATATCTGTACTGGTCCACGTACTGGTCCACGTACTGGTCCACGTACTGGTCCACGTACTGGTCCACGTACTGGTCCATGTACTGGTCCACGTACTGGTCCACGTACTGGTCCACATACTGGTCCACGTACTGGTCCACGTACTGGTCCACGTACTGGTCCACGTACTGGTCCACCCTAACCCAAACCTAACCTTTTCACTGGTACATTGTACTGGTATATTACACTTGCACATTGTACTGGACTACTGGTGCAAGTACTGGTTCATGTACTGGAGCATGTACTTGGTGCTTGCACTGGTCCATGTACTAGTTCATGTACTGGTCCATGGAATTTGTCTCAAACTTTGGTCAGGTCATTGCTCAAATAAGTCCCTACATGTATGGGGCCTGGAGGCCACCATGCCTCATTAAATAACTACTTTTTGCCTAAAAATAGTTGCAGGCAGATCTATACAGGCTATCCAGCCACATTTTCCATTTGCCTGTGCCAGTGCATGGTTAAGTTCGTACATATATGATGACTGGTCCATGTACTGGTCCATGTACTGGTCCACATACCGGTCCATGTACTGGTCCATGTACTGGTCCATGTAGTGGTCCATTGCACTGGTCAATTGCACTGGTAACCCTAGCCCTAACCCTAACCCTAACCCTAACCCTAGCCCTAGCCCTAACCCTAACCCTAACCCTAACCAGCACTAACCCTAACCCCTAACCCTAACCCTAACCTAACCTTTTCACTGGTACATTGTACTGGTACAATACACTGGTACATTGCACTGGACTACTGTTGCATGTACTCAGTGGGGCTTGTACTGGTCCATTGCATGGGTACATTGCACTGGTGCTTGTACTGGCGCATGTCCAATGGTGCATGTAGCCTACTGGCTCATGTATTGGTTTACGTACTGGTCTATTTTTTGCATACTTGCATGTATTGCAATGTATTACAGTAGGATTCCTGTATCACTTCCACATACTTTTTACTTGCTCATCTACTTGTCTCTATTTCGAGTTACTGGTTCTGCAGTAGGTGAAGTTTTGTCACCGCCCTGCGGTGGCCGTCTACTAGTGTTTACATTGCTTTCGCACTTAAGAAAAAAGTCTTCGAAAATGTCTCAAAAAATTCCCATACGTAGCTTACAATAATACAAGAGAATCATTTTGAAAAAATTGACCTTGACCTATTTTTCAAGGTCACAGAGCCTTTCAAAGTCAGATTTTGCAATATTTCAAATGCGTCTAACTCATCCGGTTATTACCGGTTTTCATTTTCCGGTACAAGGAAAGGTCCCAGACACCTTCTTCACAGTTTGACCTACTTTCATGAAAGTAGGTCAAGGTCACATTGCACAAAGTCCGTTTTCATGGTTTAAGGTCTATCGCGGGATCTCAGAATCCGTAAGTCGTAGATTCATACCAATGGGGTCAAAACGTGCCCAAACTCACGGGACATCTGCAGAACTCTTTTATTTCACATTTGCATAACTGGTTCTTGAGATTTGTAATTTTAAAGTCATACCGCGTCACGAAAAACAATGAATTTGAAGAATTAACACAGAAATAGCAATTGTACGGCTAACGTGAGGCAAAATCAGGTATTTGGTTCAACTCCCAGTTGTCTAGCTGCTGTACCATGCCAAAACATTGCTAATTCAAGCTATTTGTGCCACAAATGTGGAGACCGTATTGATTTTTTGCCACAAAAAGAACATCCGCACGGCCCACAAACAGCGCATCCGAAGGGTTTCTCTCCGGTGTGTGATTTCATGTGTACACCTGGTTTAGGACAGATGTTTCATCCTTGTAGCAACAGCATCAATACAGGACGTATAGCAAGGTCAATTGAAGCCCTCTGAAGCGTTTGACGGACCAGGAAGACAGAATAAAGCTCTTAATACATTGATTTTGTGTTTGTTTTCTTTTATTTGCCATTCAACGGACGAAAAGACCCAACAACAGGTGATTCTTGAAAACGCACTAGGCCAGATGCCGTAACAGGCCATAATATTTCAAATTCAAGCCATCTCTACTGTAGATCAGTGGCCCGCAGCCTCAATTGCTTGCAGATGACTCCATTCTAGCAGACGAGAGCAGACGACACGCATTTGCCTCCTTGATAAAATAATTCAGTTCACAATGCAGCTTTTCCCAGATCTTAGCAACATGCAGGAGGCATTCTATTAAATTGCCACAATTTGTCCACCTACACTCATGGCAGTTCATCTCTGCTAACTAAACTCATAATATTTTCTTATTTCTCAACCAATGAGAGAAAGCCTGGTCATTTTATCCTTATTAGTGTACCATAAGACCACTTCCTGGATACCGTGCGGGCCCGCAGTGAATCAAAGCTGTGCTCTGATTGGTTGACAAATGCAATTTAATTACTTATTTAATCTGTAGGCCACCAAATTACATGGAAATGGGTTAGATTGTGATAGAATAATATTACTATGGATGACACATGGCTGTATGCCCAGAATTAGGTGGGAAACACAATTTTGTCACATTTTCCAGTGTTTGCTGCATTTTGATGTCTCTCTGACCCCCCCCCCCCTCAATTGCAGCCTGCAACACCCCCCCCCCTATTTCTCATGTATATATGTCATTCCAGGCTGTCTCACAGGTCCCACAGGCCCAAATGCTGCCATCACGGCATTTCGCGGCATTTGCATGTTAAAAGATAGGAAAACAGGCTTTCCGGTCAGAATTGTTGCGGGGGCTGCTGGGTTAAATGTCTTAATGTCACACTCACAGAGACCAGTAGAGCAACTTTTCCTGAAAAAATTAGGAAAATCGAATCTTTTCTCAGCCCGCGAAGTGCAAAAAACCTCCGTTTTTGCATTTTTCGAAAAAAATTCCACCCGTCGCGGAAAATTAGGTTAGAGGCTCGAAAGTGGCACCAAAGGATTCCCAGCAGTCGGGGACATGACCCTGCACCCATGCACCAGTTACATTGTACCAGTACTGGTACCTTGATGGGTGGTGAAGTTTCGTCACCGCCCTGCGGTTGCCGTCTACTAGTTATTATTCTTCCCGGATAAACCTCTTCGGAAAATGTTCAAAAAATTCATATACGTAGCCTACAAAAATACAAGAGAATCATTTTGAAAAAATTGACCTTGACCTATTTTTCAAGGTCACAGGGCCTTTCAAAGTCGGATTTCGCAATATTTCAAATACATGTACCTCGTCCGCTTATTACCGGTTTTCACTTTCTGGTACATGGAGAGGTCCCAGACACTTTCTACACAGTGTGACCCATTTTCATGAAAGTAGGTCAAGGTCACATTGTACAAAGTCCATTTTTATGGTTTAAGGTCTATCGCGGGATCTCAGAATCCGTAAGTCGTAGAGTCATACTGATGGTGCCAAAACATGCCCAAACTCACGGGACATTTGCATCAACTTTTCATTTTTCATTTTGGTTAACGGTTCTTGAGTTATGCAATTTTAAAGTCATACCGCGTCACCAAAACCGGTGACCTTGAGAATTTCACCTTGAAATATCGATGTTAGCTCATAACATGTCATAGTAAACCCCCCAAACTTAGACCTAATAAGCCCAAAATGACCTTTAAATTTGACCTTGACCTCATTTTTCAAGGTCATTTGACCCAAAAAAGTTCGAAAAAGTGCCATTTTCAGCAATTTTTTTCACCATGTTTTTTTCAAGATATCACTGTGATTTACTGGTGACAGATGAACATTGGCCTGCTTATTCATAATATCTAATCATATTTTGTGTACCTCCTTCTCCGGATTTATGAAAAATTTTCAAATATTCCTAACCGACAAATGCTAAAAAATGACACATTTCTGCATATTTGACAGAGAATATTCATTCTACAGGGTTGCAATGCATGACTGACCCCCCCTTTGTTACCTACTGCCTTTCTGAATAGCATAATAATTTTGACCTAGAAAATGTTTTTCAAGGTCAAACTCAAGGTCAAACATGACAATAATTTTTGCATTTTTTACATTTCGTATTTTTTTACAGAGAAGGAATCAAGATATTGTTACAAAAATTGTAGACATACTTGCTATAATACTCTAGAAGCTTCCTGTAAATTTTCAAGGTCCTCGGACCGGCCTACGTTGCACTGTAAAGGTCAAAAGGTCGAAAAACGAGCGAAAAATTTATGATTTTTTTTCACATTTCTCAAAGATAGCGTAATTTCAAACGGCCGTAGCTCCGGTCCTAATTAAGATAGAGAAAATTTGAAAACAGATTTGGAAAGGCCATATTCTCCTCTAGTTTTCATTTTCTGAACATTTTGTCGTAGCTACGACGGTTAAAAAGATCGCCGGACCCTGAAAATTTCATGTTTTTTTCCGAATTTTCATAATATATCATTATTTTGACAAGGAAGGAATCATCCTTTTTTGATCAACCTGCCTGAACCTCTTTGTAACATCTGTTTACATAATCCTGGCAAATTATATATGTTTTCAGTGAACCGTTTTGGTTATACAGTGATTTTAAGTTAAAAACTACAGTTTTTCAGGTATTTCTAAAGTTCATATTCCTGAATTGTACCATAATTTCAATCTGCGATAACTCTGGTTCTAATTAAGATACAGAGAATCTGTAAACAGATTTGAAAAGACCAAATTCTCCTCTAGTTTTCATCTTGTGAACATTTTGTCGTAGCTGTGATGGTTTGAAAGATCGCCGGACTCTGAAAATTTCCATGTATTCTCCTGCAGAGCCAGCGAATACACAACACACAACAGTCCTCTCCTCTAATATAATCTCAAATCTTCTTATTCTATTCTATTCTAAATTAATATCTACATAGAACTATCTATATGTGTATCAGTGTATCTATGTATAATGTATATATGTATATACTGTATCATTTTATATGTATCTGATGTCAATTCATTATGTGTGTCTGTTTATCAATGTATCTTAGTATTTATGGACCTATCTATGTATCTATCTATATGTATCTTTGTATTTATGGACGTATCTATGTATCTATCTATATGTATCAATCTCTTTATCTGTAAGTTGATTTGCCTGTAAATGCACATAGCTATCAATGTGTTTATCCAGTGGAGTTCAGCTAATTTACCAGACATTTTGGAGGGGGGCATGGCACAGCAGGGCAGCCTTGCAAGGCAGCCAGTGGCTGGCACTTGCCAGCCAAGTCTGGCCAGCCAAATGTGCATATTGCACCCTGCCTACTCCTCCCCCCTCCTGAATTTACCCAGCAATAGGCCTAAAACATACAGTGTATTGCTGCATTAGGCCTATATCAAAGTTAACCTCAATAGAACTCATTCCTTCCTTCTCCTTGCTTCTGCCTTCTTGCTTCCTTCACCTCGTTTCCTTCTTCTTGCTTCATTCTCCTGGCTTTTTTCTCCTTGCTTTGTTCTTCAGTCTTTACCTTCTCCTCCTTCCTTCTTCTCATTCCTTTCTTCTTTGATTTTCCTTCCTTCCTTTTCCTTTTCTCTCTTGTATTCCTTTTTCTTCCTTCCTTCCTTCTTCCTTCCTTCTTCCTTCCTTCTTCCTTCCTTTTTCGTTCCTTCTTTCTCCCTTCTTCCTTTCTTCTTGTACCCAAATATGATCTACATTAATGGTTTGGAATGATTCACTTCAATCAGATTGCACTAATATCTAAATGTTTACATTTTCCTATTTTTTCAGTTCTTATTGCATATTAATTACTCCAAAGCTAAAATCTCATCACCAAGAGATGCACATTTTGCAGGGCTTCAACTCAAAGAGGGGGGGGGGGTGGAAGGGTCATTTGGGACACCACTTGCCCAGGAGGGATGTTTGCCAAATCCACTACCCCCAGTCAGTCTGCTTCATTGGACTGGGAGAGAGGGTGGCAACAAGAAAGGATGTCAATTTGCCGAGAGTTTGAGAATCAGAAACCAGGGGTACAGTGGCTTGTCTGCTGATAAAATTAATGTATTTCTTAAAGATAAAACTACAAGACATTAATATATACCAGGCCTGATATAAGCTTCAAAGGTTTTATTAACAGACATTTTTGCAACAAATAGATAGATAGATAGATAGATACATAAATAGATACATACATACAAACAGGGCCAGCGCAACCATTAGGCGAACTAGGCAGCTGCCTAGGGCGCGGGCAAAGGGGGGCGCATACACTGAGGGCCGAAAAAAATAAATAAAAAGATTTAACAGACTGACAAAGAACAGAAATGTGTGACAGACGACTCAAAAACCTTTAAGTGAAAACAAGCATGCAGCACAAGTCACCAAATCGCCCCCCCCCCCACCTACATTCTCCTACCACAGAGCTTGAATTCACTCTCTTGGTTAGGGAGCCCTGAGTTATGAGGATGCCCACCCAGCCCACTTGTCACAAAGTTCTCACAAGTGGTTAAAGAGGGATGGGGGGGGGGGAGGGTACCTTGAAGGGGGTGATGGGTCTCAGGAGAGAACATTCTGGCCACCCTGGGTGGGTGAAGCAGGGACAAAATTTCCTTTTTATACATCCTCACTTCTCATTTTAATAAGCTTGTTAAGCTTAGCTTTCCCTGACCACAAGATACATTGTTTTATGAAGTTATAACAAAAATATCCGGTGGATATTCTTAGGGCCTACCATTATTTTGTCACGAGGCCTACCTATGTGACAGAAAAAGCACTCATTCCTGAAAGGGGGAAATGCAGTTCAAGGAAAACACCATTAAACAAATATATATAACATAAACAGTTGCTGCACTGAAGTAGGCCTAATTTGCTAATCAATTTTAAAACCCTTTTCTTTTCATTAAAGAATGATGATAATCTCACCCCAGTCACCCAATGAAATGATCCTGCATCCTGGAAGCTGATCATTTGATCATCATTTGATCATCATTTGATCATCATTTGATCATCATTTGATTATATGATATTGTTTCAGGCTTTCTTGCTGTAAAACGTATCTGAAGTAAGCCCTACACATGCTACAATTCATAGGTGTCAGAGCGGGGGGGGGGGGGCTGTGGGGGCGACAGCCCCCCCCCCAGGTTGGAGGTAAGGGGGGCTGAAATATCATTCAGCCCCCCCCCCCCCCAGGTTCAGGATGTCACAATGTTGAATTATTCAATGTTTTAAAACAAAAACAATGCCAGTCAACAGCCAAGGACTTTACACATAACATGTGTTCAGGACTATGTGGCTACACTGTACAAATAATGTTTCCTTCGAGCTGAAAGTGGCACTTCTAAAAGGTCCTAAACTGCAGCTGTCAACAGTCTTGATAAACCATGAACTGTTTATAATTCTGGAAGCCATGTAGGTCCTGTTGTCACCGTGTTGAGGAGTCTGTCTCTGGTGTAGCTATTGAATAAAGGGTGCATTTACAAGTTATTTAGCTCTGCTAAACCCCCCATTAAAAATGAATCAAATATTTCACTGGATGCTGAAGGAGAAGGACCACAGTTGATGCATCATGAGAAACAGATGTACAAAAGATAGTGTTTCATGATTCACGTTTTGAAAAAGTGATTCAGTCATGAGACAGGATCCTGGAGGCCCTCTCTGAGATAATCCTCATACGGACCTTGTCCAGAGAGAGGAGAGGACATTCAAAATACTTGCTAAAATTTAATATGAAAAGGCAAAAGAGTATTGGTCAGCTCCTTTTTTTTTTTTTCGCTAAGTGCAAAACATTTAACTTCCGGTAAATCATATTAGGCATTTACTTTGCCTAGATTGAATTGAATGTTCAGTTGCTGCAGAGAGGTCATTCTCATCTCTTAGCAGACTGAAGACCTACCTGAGGTCAACCATGACCCAGCTAAGACTGATCTTCAGGAAATTGCAGACTTGTGTGTCTCCGTAAATTAATCTTGAATTTGTTTCTTTTGGAACTGTGGCAAAATGCAGGATGTTCCAAGTATCAAAATATGTAATAATCATGTATGTATTAATCACTTCAGCAAAGTGATTCTCTGGGTGGTGTAAATTGAAGTGGGCCTATAACTGTTTTATTTTTTTCATGTCAAACTATGACCCCCCCCCCCCTCCAACCCCCCCCCCATCCAGCCGACCTGCCAGTTCAGCCCCCCCCCCCCATGTCAGATGTTGCTCCGACGCTTAAAAATGTTACTCTATTTCAATTTTGTGTTATTATCAGTTATTGCATTATGAAATCAGATGCTCAATGATTTTTTTCTATTTATTCAATTAAATAATGATCACTCCAGTTACAGCTAGTGTATTTAATTGACACCAGAAGAAGGGGGGTAGAGGGGTACCATAGCAGCCCAGAAGCTTGTCATCAAGTTACATACAAGGTTAGGTTAGAATTACTGATAGGCACAATGGTGTATCTACAAAGTGTTTTTGGGGTGGGGGTAGTCCTTGTGATAAATGGGCCAGTCACATGGCTTTACTTACAACAACACAGCTGCATGGGATAAACATGTACCTAATTTTAAATAGAAATGTATCTCTAAAAGAACAGGATAAAATATAAGCAATTACATATGGACTTACATATTTTTGTTGGGTGTTTACATGTAAAATAGACAATGATCATGACACTGTTATTTGAGTTTCAAATGCTCCAGAATGCATCTCAGAGCATCTAGGATTTCAAATTTCCTGGGGGAGGACCCCCAGACCCCCTCAGGAAAGGGGCGCATACCTTTATCTTGCCTAGGGTGCTGGCAACCCTAGCGCCGGCCCTGGATACATAGATACATGTATAGATAGAAAAAGAGAGACATATTAGCAATATGAGCATTACCAGTTGTATTGTGGAAGGGGTAAAACTGGCACCTCTTTTCCAGATGGTTCCTTTTAAAGGCAATCAAGGAGGCTAGCTCAGGAGCTGGTTAACAGTTGATAAATGGCTGAGGCTGTGATTGAACACATGTGCTCTTAAAGGACCCAATATGCATCATGGAATATACAGTAGCTACTTGTAGCTATACTACTGCCTATTAAGAGTTCATGGTCAATGAAATCACACCAGGGGGTCACGAATTCACACGAAAACGAGACGAAACTAGGTAAATCAATCAGTGACAATCAGTACACAGGCCAGTGTTCTGTGAGTTGGACTGTACTGGTTCATGTACTGGTTCATGCACTAGTTCATGTACTGGTTCATGTACTGGTTCATGTACTGGTTCATGTACTGGTTCATGTGTGGTTCATGCACTGGTTCATGTACTGGTTTATGTACTGGTTTATGTACTCGTTTTTCTGTGCATGCTTGCAATGTACAGGAAACATTCTTGTATTCTTGTCTGTATGCATGTTACATAATTATGTATGATTCCTGTGTACTTTTCCATGTACCTTTTACTTGCTAATCTACTTGTGTCTGTTCGAGTTACTTGTACTACAGTAGGTGAAGTTTTGTTACCGCTCGCGGTTACGTCTACTAGTTCAGTTTTCTTTTATAAACATGGAAATAAAAACTTCAGTATTACTAAGCTATCATCAGATTTCTGGAACTTAGATATATTCTTAACAAAACTACATGGTCATTTGATAAAAAAATACATTATAAAATTTTGATGGTCATGTCACACTTTGGCTTCATTACTTTTGAGATAGGCGTTAAGGTTAAAGTATTATAATACACTATGTGTCAAAGTTTTGCCCGCGATTCTGTCGAATCACTTATCGAAAGACGTGTCATTTATCAGTGGTGTACATTCTAATATCACTTGAATAATAGTTCTTTTTTTTTTCATGTCATTTTAGGATTCGCAGACAGAAATTGGGAGCAGGACAAGGGAATCAAAATGACTCAAAAATAGTTATAATTCTGGCTATCAGTGGAATCAGCTTCTTTCTCTTTTCTTTGCCAGACATTTACATTTTTGTCAGCTCGATGGTGAACAAGGGTGATATGACTTTTCAAGAATCTCACATGACTCCTATTTTATCAATCATAGTTTCGTTGTGTCGCAATTTATTTTGTATGACAAATTGTTTGCTCTATGTGTTTGGAACAGCAAGCGCTGGTGAGTTACTAAGATTATGCAAGCGACAAAACTAGCTACATGTTTGCCCTGAACTGTACCTATGCCAGTGGTAAATGGAAACTCGACTTCAATGACAATGCATTGTGCTCAAAGATCAAGCTCCAATGCAATGAATTGTGCATTGCAGAAGCATCGAGAGCTACAGCAAGAATAAGGGTAATCATTGAACTTTTAGTCCGTAAATTGGGACTGATGGAATTTGAACTTTAAATTTTGAGATTGTCTCTTTCATCCCTGTGCAGAGGGTATGTCTTCAATTTATTTATCAAATTAATTCTTTCCAGCAAATTGTACTCACTATACAAATAAACATAATAATGACGACAATAAAAAACTTGGCTATCACAAGGCAACACTTATTCATTCTTTGAAAATTCTACCAACATGGAATCTTTTATAAGTCTATTACAGCCAGGAAATTTGATATTCAAAAAGAGTGGACTGTTTCACTGTGATAATGGCATGTGTCATCATGCTGATTCTTTTTATGGTTCCTAACCAATACTTTCAATGTTAATTCGATTTAAAGAGACTAATCCCATTTGTTGGTGACAGGCAAACAAAAGGATCATGAGTCTAATTGTTACTCTAAAATCATACATACACAAATGAAATGGTCTTGTCTTGATCATGACTATCCAAACAGCTTCTATGTTTTCCATGTTTAATGTAGAGAAGATGAGACTTCATCAGCTATCATGAGTCACGAAGTGCCATTTTCACAGTGCAGCAGTCCACTCTTTTTGTATATCGAATTTCCTGGCTGTAATGTAATAGCAGAGTTCAAAAATTAAATGTTGACCCAGGTACATCCAATTCTTCAAGTAACTTGAAGCTTGATTGTCAGCAAATCCCTGAGGGTGTAGTTTCTCTCTTCTAGCTCTGCCGCCAGGCCCAGTAACTAACAAAGTGTTAGGTTAGAGTCCCCATGCATGTTTGCCTTCCGAACAATTGGCTATGACAGACCCACAATGTAAAAGTGTGAGTGGAACCTGAAATCATGCAAATGAAGTCTTTGGGTAAATCCTAGCCTTGAGGGGGGGGGGGCTGACTTAATTAGTCTTTATGGGAAATTCAATATGTAAACCAGGACAATTTGTGCCATCTTTTTGAAAATCTGACAAGAGTGGACTGGTGCACTGTGACCATTGACTTTTTCAAAAAAGATTTCACTTACCTGGCTCACTTCAGAGGCTTTCCGAGTCGAAATGAAATATGTTCACAAGATTTAAATCCTCGAATATCACCACTTTGTAAATAGTTTTACGCAAAAATCTGACTTATTGGACAACGGTTGAAAAGAGACAATTGTTCTTGATATATACTGAAGGAGCTGTCAAGCCAATTATAGTTGGTAGAAAATAAATTTAATCAGATCGAAACCTTAGAATTGAGAAAACCATCACATTGAGTGAGTGTTTCAAAGATACCTTGTGGAACACAACAGTTAAGTATTTTAGCTAGGTCGACAATTAATCAACAATTGCCATTTTTCGCAGCTTTCATTGGATTTGGAAGGACTTTTTGGAAGTGGATACGGGTCTTTCACAAGAAAGGTCTCAAGTGCAACAATTGGCTTTATAAGGTTTAGTTGAAAAGAGACTTGAGTGGTCAGTTTGGTCAAAAGCCTTTCGCAATTGTTCCCCAAATCATTGTTGGATTGGGAAAGTGTCCTGACTGAAGAAAAGTCTTAGAACTCCTTGAGTTCATTATGGTGACTTTTGCAATTTTGTGTGTCTGTTGGCAAACACAACTCCTAAATCCCACAGCTGGGAGTAGCAATTGGAAGTAGGGAAGCCATCTTTCCTGTTAAATGTTAGAATAAGGCAAATTCAATCAGTGTGAATTGCCAATATTGGCCTTATATGCTTTTCTTTCAATATCCATTTATCTTGCTTAGGCCTTTATTCACTGGAGAAAAACAGTACATACATACAGAAAAAAAAATAGTAAAAAGGTTATAAAAGATAAAATATTAACATGTACTAATAAAAACAATGAGATCTAAATTCTCTTGGTGGCCAAAACCTTCTAAGATTTTAAACTCATCTCTAATATAGAACAATATGTCTGATTTCCATAGAATTAATATCACGATTGATTTCTTTGTGACTTTATAGTTCAATGATCTGATATGAATTAGAATAAATACAGCGTTTATTTTATTTTATTAGGGAAAAATCTAATTAAGTTAGACAATGAATGTCTGTACTGATGTAAATTTTAATAATTTTCATATAGCACTAAAACTAGTATATATATAGGCACTGTGAAGCTTTGCAGTCACATAAAACTCAGCTTTGAAGCACCAGTATCTTTTCATTACGAAGGAATATAAGAAATAGCAGGATGATATCTGAGTATTGTGCAGTGCCATGTACTCATTTTACATCATATTGGATTACTCTAGTTTGGTTGAAAATGATTATGGTTGACTTTGTGTTAAATGATCTGCAATATCATTCGAATTTTAGTATTGAACCATCACATAAAATAGTAAATTTTAGTGCTTCAGAACCATAAGTCAATACAACACAAATGGATACGTTACTTGTTAAACAGTACATTAAAAATAATCGAAGAATTGTAGGTGATTATGAAATTTTATCAAGTAATAACAAAGTTAGGAGGAAACGAAAAAAAGGCCTTCGGAACATTGAGCATGGTTTTGAAGACTTAGAACACAATGTACCTCAACGTCCATATCTGCCTGACCAAGGAACTGTCATAGAGGATCAAGAAAGTTTTAACAGCACAATACAATTAATGGACACAACTTATGGGAATGGTACAACTGTTGGTTATATGCATGACCTAGGAACAACAGCAATCTATCAAGAAAGGTTCAACAGCACAATACAGTCAATTGACACAAGTTACGGGAGCATTAAAACAGCCAGTCATGTGCCTGACCTAGACAGTACAGAAGAATATCAAGAAAGGTTCAACAGTACAATACAGTTTATTGACACAAGTCACAGGAACAGTACAACTGGAAGTTATCTGCCTGACAAAGGAACTATTGCAGAGCATAAAGAAAGGCTCAACAGCACAATACAGTTTATAGACAAAAGTTACAGGAACAGTACAACTTTCAGTTATGTGCCTGACCAGGAAAGTACAGCAGAGTATCAAGAAAGGTTCAACAGCACAATAAAATTAATTGACACAAGTCAGGGGAGCAGTAAAACTGTCAGTCACATGCCTGACCTAGAATGGATAGAAGAGTATCAAGAAAGGTTCAACAGCACAATAGGGGGAACGGGGCACATTGGGACGCGGTTCACTGTGGGACAGTGGGGTTTTCTTGTATCCTGGCAAGGTATATGATATGGTAGTGCCATCATATCTTGTAATTTCACATCCTGATGTTTCCATGGTTTTATAGACAAATTACAGCCACATGCAGAAGTATGGCGAGCAAAAGTTTGTTTTTGCTACTACTGAAGTAAATATGGACAGGTTCAATTCAAACCATTCTGTGGACAAACCATGAACAATGAAACTTTCTCAGTGCTTGTATGAATTTATATATCCTAACGAACAGTTATGAATTGCTATCCGTATAAACACACTCACTGGTGTCCGAGAAATTAGCATTTTGGTGTAAAAGTCATATCAGGGCTCATTGGAACAGTGAATTTGGGGCACATTGGGACGCACTTAATATGGCAGAATTTAAGTGTCCAAGGCAACTGAATGACCTGGGACAGCACACAACAGGTGTTCAGGCCACAGTGAATAGAGGTCTAGTGGATTACCATGCTCTGTGAACAAATTTGTCGCAAAGCACTGTGTGTTACTTACATAGATGTCCGCACCCAGGACATTCTATGTTAAATGTTTAAAACTGTTTAAAGTTATGAACTATTGGCAATACAAGGTGTTAATGCACTGTATATTGTCTCACGCACTACTTATATGTGATATCTATTGCACATGGAGTGTTAAAATTTTTCAATTGATGTCCCAATGTGCCCCGGCTGATGTCCCAATGTGCCCCGCGGGGCACATTGGGACAGTCATTTTTTCGACTCACATTTTGCTCTCTGGCTGCAAAAGGGTATGTGAAGTCTAGTTTATTATGCCTTGCATTTAAGCTCAATGGTATTGGTGATATTCATGCAAACTTCTGAGTTCTTCAGTGCTTTCAGCATTGAGCAAAATTAGTAGACGTTAAAAGCGTCCCAATGTGCCCCCGTTCCCCCTACAGTTAATTGACACAAGTTATGGAAATAGTACAACTGGAAGTTATCTGCCTGACCAGGAAAGTACAGCAGAGTATCAAGAAAGGTTCAACAGCGCAATACAATTAATTGACACAAGTTATGGGAATAGTACGACTGTCAGTTATCTGCCACACCAAGACGAAGTTCTTCTGTTATGGGATGTTGAAGAAGATACGCTGAATGGAAATCATTTTGTTGTTATTAATGTAACCCAAGACAAAATTATAAGAGACCTTGGCATCAAACTAATGTATTACATACATCAATGTTTTGAGAGAAACTCAATCATATTCACACTAAAACAATGTCTGGAAAGAGAGGAAAAGATCCAAATAATCGGAAGATATTGGATAGTGGTTGCACCAGAAAGATATATAATGTGTTATAAAAAGCAATATAGAAATGATTATGCAATAAATATTTGTATCATAAGCAGTCATAAGATTGCAGGGGGCACTGATTTTAATTTTTGCAGTGCAGTCGTTTCAGAGGAAAATCGCATCGATCCACAAAGTCCGCCTGAAAAATTATTAGAATTTGCTGAAAAACATTGCCCGTTCAATTTTGATGATTCTTATGACCACCACGCATACATGAGTGAATCATGTAGTCGAAACTCATTGAAAACAGCCATTAACATCACTAGTAAAGTTTATTATCTACTCCACCGTATAATGGGTAAGTTGTCAACAACTTTTAGTTAATGAAAATCACCCTTGAAAGGATCCTTGCAATATATATATTGGCAATCTCTTTTTAAAACAAACATAAAGGATACAATATGGATTTCATATACTGAAAGCAGAATAACCACATATGAAATTTCATTTTTTAGGCAGAAAAAAATTCTACAGTACAAATGAAATTTCATTTTTTAGGCAGAAAAATATTCTACTGTACAAATTTCTAAAAGTGGCTCTAATTTAAAATCTAGCCTTAGCTATCTATCCATAGCCATTCCAAGCTAAACTAAGCTACACTTATCCATAGCTAGCCATAGCTATCCACAATTACTATTGTTTAAACAAGAGGTAAAGAGATTCCAGTGTATACAAAAGACTAGTAATGAATAGCTATAGACAGCTAAGTTGAGCTACATTTAGAAATTTGTACTGTATGCAAAATTGAAGTAGCCTGTAATGCATGATAGTAAATCAAAGTAAAGTACGTGCCAGACTTGTCAAAATACATACATATTTGTATGATTGTACATTGAAATTGTATGAAGTTGTTAATTTTTCTAACACCATTTTAAAAATAAAAATTGTATTAAAATTGTAAAATATTTTTAACAGCATTTCTGATTGTGGTTGCGTGTGCCTGCCTGCTGCTAATATGCGTGGAGATTTGGAGGGGTGGAAATGCTATTATGGTTTGTTTTCTCTGCATTGGAATTGGCAATGTTTGCTCTGCAGTAATTTCTTTGGAATTATCAACATCTGAAGATGTCGCAATCGAACAAAACCCAGATGAATCGGTAAAAATTAAAACTATATTTCATTGTATTAAACAAAACTGTTAAACAGCATTAAACTGCGGTAATTTCAATATGGTATTGTAGGTAATCTTTGCCAAGTGTACAGGTATCTGTAAGTCCAGTGGAACTCTAATCTGTAAAAAGCTCTAATGCCATGTTCATGTTTCACAATGCCAGATTGAAACTATATTGTACTGTTTTTTTTTATGAACAGTAATTCTAATTGTGGTTGCGTGTGAGTGCCTGCTGCTAATATGCGTGGAGATTTGGCAGAGTAGAAATGCCGCTATGGTTTGTTTTCTCTGCATTGGAATTGGAAATGTGTGTTCTACAGAAATTTAAATGGGGTTATCAACATTTAAAGAGGTCTTCAGCAGGGGTGCATATAAATAAGTAAATATACAGAAGACATTGCAATTCATTCATTCAATCTCATATTCAGTTTTGCAGTACTTTGCAGATAACAGTTACAGCAGTGATAACAGTGAAAGTTACTAACCTACCTGGGCATGAATATATTTTTCAACATTTGGCACATACATGAATGTGTGCATGTGTAAAAACAAGCATTTACGAATTTGTGTACATTCAAAAACGAGCATTTCACTTGTCTGTAGGTAAAATCTAACACTAACTGCCATTACCTACGTGTAGACATGTAGACAGGGATTAGGCCGAAACCCTTGGGTTGTTGACCTACATTCATGGAAGTGCTAGATAACAAGGGTTTGGGTCTAGCATTGGTCGAGGGTTAGTTTTAGGCAAGTTTAGGGTTGCAATGTACGTAAAATTTGCAGGTTTACAAATTCGTCCACATGCAAAATATTGAAAAATATGAATCTCACCTAGGAGGATAATCGCTTCAACAAGGAAGTAATCTCGCTGTACTGGACATTAAGGAAACTCAATGTTTCAATTCAAAAAGTCATTGCAATTGATTTTTGTATGAATTTCTACATTTTTTTGGTCAAACCCTGCTCTCTGTCAACCCCCGCCAAGTGGGGCACTCCATGTCTTTGCTTGAAAAGTCTTGATTTTAACTATCACCAATATTTTCCAAAAAAAAAAGAATACCAAGCAATATCATGCTCTTCCATGCAGGAAGTATTGTATATTTAATTGTTTAATTCAATCATGTTACAATACATGATACCAAAATCCAAAATTTAAAATGCCGGGCTGCATTGCCATTCGGAACAAAATGGTTATGTCCTGGGCATTTATGTATTATGTCAAGGCATTTGGAACTTTCTACTAATTCTATGGACTGGCCTTTTGCATGCTTACCTCCTAAAAGGAGTGTGACAAGTCCTGTACAACTTTTCGCTCTGTTGCTGCACAACATTGCAGCGGGGTTTTATCATGCTTCAGTTGGGGAATTGCCAAAGCTGCTGTCTCTCTTTTATTTTTTATTTTGTGTCGATGTAAAATAAAATTTTATCCTTTATTCTTTTATCAATGCGTCTTTTAATGTTTAAAGTTACCCCGAATGATAGGTCAGGTTTCGAAAAAAGTTTGTCTAATTTCCGCATTTTATTGTGTAACATGACCATACTAGCCAGTTCACAAATTTTCTTTGCTTTTGGGGTCTTTTTTCTTGCTGAAATTATCTCACATTTGTCCTAAATGACCCCTAGATTTATTTCGGGTACGGACGGAAAAAATCACCAAGTATCAGTGCATTTAACTTTGTGACGTCATCACCATTGTTGTAATTTGCTAACTTGTAACTACATATTTATAACAATGGTCATTGTGACGTCATCAACAATGGATATGCTGGAGGTGGGAGGCACTATCAAGAAAATGTAAAGGAAATGACTGAATAATTTATTTAGTAAAAGAAACACTTCAATTAGTTAGTCAAAAATATTATTAATCACAAGTTTATATTGTTCTACACTCCAAACCACCAATATTTCTCAAATAATTTAATCATTCAGGGCAACTTTAATGGTAAAATCATCTTTCTGAATTTGTTGCAGAATCCAAGATGCAAGATGCTAGCAAGCCTTCAGATTATCATCGAATACTTCAATGTTTTCGCAATCACATTAGTTACCATTGAAAGATATATTGTGGTCACATTTCCAATGCTTGTGCGGAAACTTGTCTGGGCTTCAGAGAAGCGATCACATTTCTTGGTAAGTGCTATTATTATTGTTGTGGAAGACAAAATATCTAAGAAATACAGAAAATTTGCCGTTGCCAGCCGTTGGAAGTGCTTCAAAATGATCTTTTCTCAGATTAATAAAAGCAGGTTGTTATTCAGTATAACATAGGCGTACAGGGTGCAAGATTTTTTGGAGGGTGAGCGACTCTTGCCTAAATTTCATGATCTTGATTTAATACCAGTTTCAAATGAAATTGCCTGGAAATCATTGATTTGCTTTAGTGTTTATTTAATCATCTGCCCGACTATTTTAGTATTTCTGCCCAATTTTACTGGTTCTGAAACCCTGGGGGGGGGGGGGTCGACCATCCCCCCCGGTATGTACATTTCCATCATCTCTTTTTCAGAAAATGCTCCTGGTTCTTGTAGGCTCAGTCGTACTCCCATTGCCTAAGATCTTCAAGGCAGGACTTGTCCTGAAGCCCTGCTCTGAAATAAAAGAAGTTGACTATTTCCAGGTTCCTACAATGTGCTGTATTCTATTGACAGCATTATTTGCTTCTGGCACTATATTGTCTCATTGGTGAAGGCGAGGTTTGTTTAGTTTTTTATTATTCCCCTCAATAATAATGAAATTTGACTGAGAATAACAATGAGTCTAAACTGCATTTCTGTGTTACTTGTTTGATTAAATATTTTCTGGAAATTGGCCAAATTGATAGGTATTATTTGGTTTATAAATCATAGCCATATCAATATGAAGGGCTTTAGGAAAGTTCTGACCAATATTTCTGATGGGCCTTCCTATTTGAAATAGCTGTGTTCTCTATGTAATCGGAACAACAAGTGCTGACAAAATGCTTAAGGCTTTTAAAAAAAGATTCTGCAAATGATGAAGCATGTATTAATATTATGATATCTGTATGTGATATAACATATTGACTTTTTACAGTTATATTTCAAATAGTTCATGTAAGGAAAATCAGTTCACTTCAACATGGTCCAACGGATTGTGTACAATGGGTTGCAGAAGTATACATCCCCCTGGAGCGGTCTTCAATTTACAGTCATATCTTCCTTCAGAAAGGCATTATCAATCCCATACTTCTACATGCTCACACTGACTTGTCTTTCGACCAATATGCACCATAAAATGTAGGGTTGTAAATCATAGAAGAGTAAAAATAAATAAATCAGTGAAAATGAGTGTTGCGAAAGTATACACCCCCTGAATGTTGTGATGATTCTCTTGATACTAGTTTTATTTTCCTGAATTTCAGCAAACAAATAAACACTAATCAATTCCCCTGCAAGATCGATTTGTTCTACAGCCTTTTATGGGAGATAGTTTTTTATTGGTTCACATGTCTTCATAAAGGTGACAAAGTTTACGAACATGCTCAAAAAATATTGTTATGGCAACATTCAGGAGTTTTAAATAATTACTGTTCCAAGTACTAAAATTCTTATTTAGGCTCTTGTCTAAAGGCATGCACTGAAGCAAGGAAAAGTGGTTACCGTAAACGAATAACGAGTACTTACATTCAGCTACTGGAGGCCATCAGTAACCTCATAACCAGCGCTCTCAAATACGTTGAAATGAAGTGTCAATTTCGTCATTGGGTACCTTGTGACCTCACTGATGAGGGCTGAAGATCAGTAGGTGACTCGTTTCAATAGCATTGAAAGTATAGGTATGATATCATTTACTGCATATGAGTAATGGAGAATAACATGAAAGAGATAGAGCTATGACCTCACAAGGAACATTTCAGTCCAATTCTGTGAAGCGCCTTTCCCACTGGATGCATAATGATATAGTCACGTTTTGTTGCATAATAGCAAAATTCAGAAAAATGTGTTCATATACATTGGGGTATGCATTACTTTGCTTTTGGCCTCAATACTAATGCTAATTGAAGAGATGGACAACAACACATATGTTTGCAATTGGTCTGCATAACCTTGCAATAACTACACAAATGCACTGCACACTGATACATATTGTTACATATACCTACGTTTTGCAGTCTTTTGTTAGTTAAGTAGCCTCTTATTAATTAATAAGCACTGGACGTTCGTCTACTGTAACTAGCTTTCCAGATACTGGGGATTCATTTTTAGTTCCTGGAGTGTAACTGCTTTTTCTCTGCAAAACCTGACCTCTTTGAAAGATGAGTACATACTTAATTTAAAGCCCCTTAAAAACGTCCTTTGAGCCTTAACAGGAAGGAAGGCTTTTCCACAACCACTTCTACCCCCTACTTAACTATACTCGAGACCTTTTTGAACTGTTGACCTGACCACTGAGTCTCGTAATCAATTTTTCATACATCACTGCTGTTGAAAAGGGTGGTAATCATTTCATGTACAAATTGAGAGCAGAAAATCACAACAATGCCAGCTAAATTGCCAAGTGTATAGCTCACTTTGTAGTAGCCTTAATCAGTGTTGGTGGTCTCGAGGCCGGCCTTGGCTTGGTCTCTGATGCCAAATCCTTGGGCTTGTCTTAGTCTCGGACTCTCAGGTGTCTTTGGGACAGTGTTGGAGGACTCAGGAGTGGCATCGCCCCAGTGGTGTAGCTAAGATTTTTTCTCTTGCAAATGACCCTGGATTTCCCCAAAATGTTATCGACAAAATGGGGACACTGTTCAGAACTTTTGACAAACTTTACTGAAATCTCAAATAAAGCACATAAAACATTGAAAAGACTTTGAATATATATGATGATGATAGTTGTAGCATTTTGTAAAATAATAGAAAAAGTTGCTAGAATCAAGCGTAGGACAACTTTTGTGATAGATAGGTTGCATCTTTTAGAAACTCGGCAACATTAAAAACACACAAGTTTCTAAACACATTGTCATGTAGTTTTACACTGACGTCAATTTACATCAATCAGTGAAGACTGGCCCGAAAAAAATACTTAAAGTCTATCACATGTTCGATATCTAGATTTAGTTCGGTGGTTTACACACAAGCTTGGTAAGTTACTTAAAAGATAAACCTTAACATTTAAAAAAAGTTATGACACTTTGAAAGGTTTAGCATTTTTAATGTTGCTGAGCTCAAGTTAAAATTCTTTAGAAAAGGAGCAAATTTTATAAACTTGAGCTTGATCTGTTATGACAAAGACTCCTCTGCCGACCTAATCGTCTTATATCCTCGCGCTCCTAATTTTGCACCCGCCCTCCTCTCCCTCTTTAAAAAGGTTTTTATTTCTAAAAAAGTCCAGATTTTTCACTTCTGGTAATAAAAAACAAAATTGTTTTCTAAAAAGTTTTTCTCCTTGGCCTTATTTCTGGCCTCCAAAAATAGCCCAGGTTTCACCCATCTGTGAATTATCATTTATGTATGTTTCGATTTCATATTTTACTCATTTCATGTCCCACTTACCTATTGTATGTGTATAATTGTATCTCGTGTTATTTTAAGTTTATTTTCGATTTACCAAGCCTGCGTGCTGGTCCAGAGCAGCAGCTCATATCTGTGTGTCTAACTTCTCTTATCAGTGTTGTATGAATGTGTGTGTGAATGTTATTGTCTTGTTTCACGTTCGCCAATAAATTATCACTGCGGCCCTTTTCAATTCAATCTCCTTGTTTGTCCTCTGTCCAGTGGATTCAATTCACTAGTCACACAATCATTAACTGGATGGAAAAATTTGCTTATTTCTGGAATTTTTTATTTTTTGGCAACTTGCATGGGCCCCTCAGAAAGTATTGGCCCGTGGCAGCGTCCACTCTGTCACATAGGCCAGTCCACCCCTGATTTTTATGCAGTGACATGGCAATCTCTCTTTTCAAAACTGATGAATCAGCTGTTACACACGGCTGAACAGCTAGTTGCCTAATATGCACACTTTTTCTGTCTCATTCTGCTTCTGGAAAAATCACATGCACTGCTCGTCTAATTACACTATTTCACAGCATATCTTCTAGCATTAAAGTATCCAAAATTTCCAGATCGTGTGAGTTGGCCCTTCCACAACTGCTAGCCCTCCCCCCTCTGGCAATTACCTGGTTGCGTCACTGCTGCTGGCCTCAGTGTCCATCTTGGTATCAATAACTAATGGCTAGGTCTCGGTCTTAAAGATCCAATGGGGTCATTCCGTGTCAAATCATCAGATTTTCGAGAAATTTTCCACCACCCCGTCTGCGAATTGACTGAAAAAAATTATATGTTGTTTGACGTCTCAAAAGATGAACTTCCTGATAATTTCAGCTCAATCGGTCAATTTTTCATGATTTGGCTGAGGTTTGAAAATTGCTCATTTTACCAGTTTTTCAGGCATCGTTTTGTCCACAATTACACTGTTTGCTCAATAAATCACCTAATACTTAACTTTGAGCTTTGAAATTCGGGATCTACACTTACTGGACAATGGAAAAGAATCTTTGATAGACATTTATTGTTTTACCATAACAATCACGAAGCTATGGCCTTGTTAAATTCCCCTCTCAAAAATCAATGTTCACCACAAAAAAATTCAAATCTCCTATAGGTATTCCGGGTATAGATACACAATTCCTAGGATATATTCTACATATGTACGAGGGGTTTTCCATAAGTTCTGTCCAACTGGTCATAACTTTTGCTATATTTGATATAGAAACATAATATTTGGGTCAGATAATACTGACGTAATTCTAAAATGGCACCCAAAAAATTAGATCATATAGATAAAAATAAATGCTTAATCTGTTGCCATGGAAACCAGAAGTCATGAAATGCGGCCCAGATTTTTGTAGTGCTTACTTAAAAAGAATTGAACACCTGCTTACATTATCTGTGTTTTGACTAATTGAATTAAGGTATATTCGTAATTTCTTTCATGAAATACAATCAGTTATTTGTAAAATCATTAATAACAATGGAAACTGGTATTGCCGTCATATCTCAGTTACTGTGCATCACCTGTGCAGTTTCTCATAATTTTAAGAGATGAGCAAATTTTTGGATTCGGATAACACCATAAATATACCTGTTATATTTCTTCAATTTGATTGGATAAAAACTACCAGAGAGAGTGAGAACCTTCTATCATACATACAAGGAAGACAGTATGAGTGACAGAATCAAATAAAGATTGTAAAACCTTTTTCTGAATGATGAAACACACGTTGGAAGACACAAGAAAAGAAGACTAGACAATGCCAAAACATACCTTTAACAACGCGACTTAGGTATCTTATTTAAACCTGGTTAGAAAGTATGAGAAAAATTATTTACAGGGTCGCAGTCATTAGTTTAGGAAGTTGTGAAATGGCTATGTATATTTTGAATATATTCTGTTCTATATCTCTTGTAATAATTACATATTTTGACAAGATTATCAAGTATGTGTCTGTTAACAAGATCTTGGTCGTATTTCATGACTTTTGGTTTCCATAGCAACAAATCAAAAATTTATTTTTATTTCTATGATCTGATTTCTTGGGGATCATTTGCAAATTATCTCAATATGAACTGACCCCAATATCATTTTTCTACAGATAATCTAGCAAAAGTTATGACAGGTTGGACAGAACTTATGGAAAACCTATCGTAAAGCTCAAAAAGTATGCGAAACACCAACAGTGATCTCAATATCAGAACTATGAGGCATTGACTTTTTAAGGTATATATAAAGTTAGAGGAAATATACTCAGTGTCAAGGTCATTATTTTATGAATTTGTGAAATGTTAGGGATTATTTTTAATACGTTTCTTGTCCTTTATCCCTGGTAAAAAAATGAATTTTTGACAAGATATAATGAATATTTTGTCTCTAAAAGTGCCTTTGGCCGCATTTCATGACTTTTGGTTTCCATGGTAACAAATTAACCATTTATTTTTATTTCTATGATCTGATTTTTGGGGGATCATTTGTAAATTACTTCAATATCATTTGACCCAAATAATATGCTCCTGCATTAAATATTGCAAAAGTTATGGCAAGTTGGACAGAACTTATGAAAAACCCCTCGTATGGTCAAATTATAGTTGAAAATTGGAGATGTGTTCAGCCTCGTTTTTTTAATGTAATTTTTTGAAAAATATTAAAATAAATTTTCGAAAAATACTTTATATTTGTGTTATGTCAAAAACAAAATTGGCTGGATTGCAAGCGGTATAGGTGGCACGTCTCTGAAACTGTCCTATTATCTTTCATATCTGTAGAATATGATACAGAAACGAATTCGGGACTATTCTAAGCTTACTTTAGATTCCTCTGAATTTTTAATATTACTGTAGACAGAAAAATATTAAAAATTCAGAGGAACCTAAAGTAAGCTGAACGTATTCCTGAATTATTTTCTGTATTATACCCTATATATGGGAGAGATAATAGGAAAGTTTCATAGATGTGCCACCTATACCGCTTGCAATCCAGCCAATTTTGTTTTTGACATAACACAAATATAGTATTTTTCGAAAATTTATTTTAAAAATTTATTTAATTTAACAAGACCACGGTCGCATTATCGTTTTAGCAAAACAATAAATGTCTACCAAAGATTCTTTTCCATAGTCCAGATAGTGTAGATCCCGAATTTCAAAGCTCAAGGTTGAGTATTAAGTGATGTATTGAGCAAACAATGTAATTGTGGTCAAAACGATGCCTGAAAAACTGGTAAATTGAGTAATTTTCAAAACTCAGCCAAATCATGAAAAATTGACCGATTGAGCTGAAACTTTCAGGAAGTTCATCCTTTGAGGCATCAAACAACATATAATTTTTTCAGCCAGTTCGCAGACGGGGTGGTGGAAGCCACTTGTTGATCTGACATGGAATGACCCAATGGCTAGGTCTCGGTCTTAAAGACCCAATGTCTTGGTCTTGTTCTCATGCCTTGGTCTTGATATTCCGACCACAACACTCCGATATTTTATGACCTGAATTGCTTTGCACTTTGATAATATTTCTATTATTGATCTCTGAGGGACAATAATGGCATGCTTATCAAAACTGCTGCAAATTTCCACTTGGCACGTTATTAATTATGAATGCGACAGACAAACCACTATCATAAACAAATTATTGGCACCAGTATATCAAATCAATGAGTTTGCACCTGGTATATTTTTTAGGCGATGCTTCTGCCCTTCACTTACATATTCTTAGTGACTCTATTTGTCGCGATGCGCCTCGGATTTCCTGAGCAGCACAGGCCTCATGACTTGAGGCCAAAGGTCAAAAATGGAAAATCATGCCATGAACCTTCGTCAGGAGAACGGGGCCAGTGCATGTCATACAAAGTCAAACACAGACAATGTAAATTTGCGGAATGGCAGACCGCTGGATTTTCTAAATGCAGATTTCAGTTGCATAACGAGACGCTATTTACGCGATCGGCGGTACTAAGGGTGCACAGAATTCTCCAGCGGGGCACCCCCACTGTAGTAACTGCATATTTTAGCCTAAGTCTAGAAGTTCATATATGAGGGCACCTGGGGGGTACAGCACAGACCTCTCCAATGTTGGGGGGGGGGAGCACGTACCTCCAATGCCACAACCTGCCACACGGATACCACTGAAACCTGCTTATTCGTTTTTAGAAGAATGTCACACAGACCTCTGCTAGACTGGACCATATTTTGAAGTAGTAGTTTCGTATGAATTGCATTGCATCATCATAATATTTTTATTATTCAGCTGCAGGACCAGAATTGCTTGCTTGTCAAAACTGCTGTCAAACGGCGCATGATGCGCAACCCGAAGCCTGATGATCTAGTGTCACTAGTCATTTTTGCTTTAATTTTTTTGATTTGTTTTATTGACCATAAAGAAAAAGACTGGCATACAAAATTGAGAGAAAAGTTGATTGCATATATGAAAATACGGTTGGCGGACGTCTTAAGCGTATGTGCCATTACAAATTATTATCCGGAAATTACACAATATCTATCTCTAACATTGAAAGATTAAGTCATTGATCGGATATGAAGAATAAATAGTGGGACATATATGTACATTTTGACAGTTATTACATAGATATTTGCAATAATTTCATAAATGTGAAAAATGAAACATGACATGAAACTTCCACCATCAACATGTATAACCAGGCAGAATTATTATTATATTACATTCCATATATGGGTAAATGGCTAAACATACAGCATGAATGCACAATAATTGTAAAATTTTCAAAATGCAGTGGGTGTAAATTGTTAAAAGCATTAAAAATATATATATATGTAAATACAATATTTGTACAGTGTTACTGCTTTTTACATTCAGCAAAGATTGATTAAGATGTTCAAAGGTGCCAAGTTCTGACAGAGCCTGCTAACTTCATCTGGACGGAAATAGGTCAATTTTGAACTCGACCAATCAGAGAAGTTCTTACAAATTCAAACGTTGTGAGAACTTCTGTGATTGGCTGATGCCACAAGTGACCTTTTTTTACTGTCCAGATGAAGTTAACAGGCCCAGTAAGAGCATGGAACCTTTGAATACACTAATAACAAACAAAGAAAAGACTCATGCTGGGCTTTGGCCTGTGGTCAATCCATACAAACTTTCATTAGATACATTATTATTAATGAGATATCCATTTATTAGGTCCTATTATCAATAAAAAATATATTTGCCAATATAATCAATATAACTGCACCGGCCTGGTCATAACAATTATTTCAATTGGTGATTTTTTTATGGGGATAAATGACTACTTGGCTACTTTAAATTTATGAAAGTTTAATAGAAGTTAATGTGTGATATGATATTTTTTGCATGTATTTCTGATAATATTTTGGTCCATGACATTAGCCATCCTGTCTGCACGATTACTGCTAAACTCTAGATGATTTATTTTGTGCAAGTTTTTTCTTTTTATGTCTTTTCCAACATGAACCACTGAATTTTTCTAAAAACCATGACAATGGACCGCGACTCGAAGATTCCTTACAGGTGTTTTCATTAGTATGCGATTCTTAGGTTCTAAACCCACCAAATACATGACATTTTTAGTTAATCTTATTGGTTTAGAAACAACAGAACATCACAAATTGCATTTATCAAACGTAGTAATTACTGGTTTAGCATTGATTCCTCACAGCCAAGTGTGAATGACAAGAATCGCATGGTATTATTTTTATTTGTTGTCATCATTGTAAAAAAATCTGGTTTATAATATTGTTTATATCAAAAATTATGAAAAGAGTGGTGCATTGAGAGTCACATAACGTTACCAATAAGGAAATCTAAATTAACTGGCTTATTTGCAAGTTTACAGTCTGTCACTTTGATATGCAAACAGAGTGGAATTTTGCATTGTGAAAATAGCACTTCATGAATCATCATACTGATGATTTGTCAAGATCATACCCAATTCTTTCAATTTTAATTTGATTTAATGAGACTAATCCCAGATGTTGACAGGCAAACAAAAGGATAGTGCATCTCATTTTTACTCTAAAAGCAGATATAAATGACAAGTCAAATGTGACCTGCTCCACCAAAATGAGTTCAATGTCGGCCTCCTATCATATTTAGTTATGAAGATGATGTCACAAATTATCAAAAAATCATCCAAATTCCCAGAAAATCCTTGCCCGCCGACGTCAAAAGTCCTCCATAATGTACCCCGAGATCCAAGCATTAAAAATAGTGCAATCTTGGCTCTTCCATCAAACGGGAAATTGACAATAATCATTATTGTCTTGCATGTTTTTGCTCAGTCAGCAGAAAAGCTTACACGATCTCTGGTGATGGAAATTGTAACTACACTGGACCAAATTATTCCAATCACAATAAATGGTTTCAGCCTTAACATACCGAATGCTGTATGCAGTGGCTCCCTCACAGCTTGACCTTGACCCATGTAAAATCTTGCAATGTCTAGGCTGGGCACTCAACCAGAATTAGAAAAAAAAACTATCGTTGAAAGACAAACCAATGAACTGGTTTGCAGCATGATGTAAAATTAAAATCGCTTTATTTCTGTACATCTCGCTGGATGGTTCTTTTAAACATTCTCTGATTTCTCTTTCTACATCCAATGATTAAAAAATTACCTGTACAGACTTACGCTCTGCTTAGCAAGCAGGCTTCTTCAGTACTGATGTTGCCATCAGGGGGCCATCAACAGGGATGAAGGTTGCTGTAAGCTATCGCACCTCTATCAAACTGTCATATAACAACAGCACAAGCAACATCAGTACTGAAGAAGCCTGCTTGCTAAGCAGAGCAAAAGTCTCTATAGGTAATTTTTTAATCATTGGATGCAGAAAGAGAAATCAGAGAATGTTTAAAATCGCTTTAGTTTGAGTTATAGACTATCCTGTGACAAGGTGTTTGGCCGAATTTTGGAGCTGTGTTTGTGATCTCTGCAAGGGAGATAGCATTTGAAATTTCCACATACACAACCCCTTTGTTCTTCCTTCAATGATACACTGTTCATTGACAGACAGGACCTATACAGTTCAGCAAAAGATGGTTTCGGGAAACCATCTAAAAAGCATAGTTGCTTATAAATAAGAGATGGATGCAGTGTCACAACAATCTTTTACGCAAGAATAAGTTCAATGCTCCGCAGGATGGAAAAAGGAATATATGTATACACAATATCATATGTTTTATGAAGGTGACCATGACGATGATCACAAATATGTCTTGAATCCATGTTGTCTGGAACTTCAGGCATGGCCGTCTCTGTACGCAGAAATCACCCAGAGAAGCCTTGCTGGATAGGCATGCGAACTCACATTTCATTGTGAAATTAATGTCATTGTTTGGTCCCTGCATACCAGGTCCTGACCTGAATAAAAACAATCAATCTAATAAAATTCCCTTTGCACATGTCATACTTCTAGCCTTTACCTTGGCAGAAACTCGACTGGCAAGGGATGTTAAAATAGGCTTCAGGGGCGGATCCAGAAAATGTTGGGAATTTACAAATGAAAATGTACTAAAAATATCCTGATATTTTTCTATTTTTTATATTAAAATATACAGGCCAAAAGGCGGAGGGGTGCAGTTTGAGCCTCCCTAACCCCTTAACCCCTTAACCCCTCCCCCTGAACCAATACTGGTCTTCTCCGTAACTTTGCTTGGGAGACAACCCTTCATCTCAACTGGTTTGACAGCTGGCTTTTAATGTAATTTTTGTTAGAGGAGATTCGCTTATATATCTGGGTCAAAATTTGGTAAGTCTGAAATTCTTGTCTCCGGTGTTTAACAATAATTCATGATGACAGGAAGGCACATGTAGGACCTCTTGATATCATGTGTCATAGACAAGGATATTAGCAAAACTTCTGACACAAAAAATATGTGGAAGGTTATTTTTATCCCATCCAAAAATAGCATTGAAGTGGAGGACCCCCCTGAAAATGGCCTGTCTCCACCAACACTTTCTTTGAAAGATTGCATCACAAAAACTTGTACAGGATCCTGATTCAATTAAACTCTTCCATACATCGAGACTTGACCATCACTCTTCTAAAATATAGTTTCCAATTTCTGAAATAATATCCTGTATAAGAGAAGGAGGTTGTTGTGTCAATGTCTCCAATATTGCGTCATTAGCATCACACCAGTTTGGTTTCTTAATAAAAATGAAAGGGACGCACATTTTGTGAGAAAACCTAGTGTCTAACGTTGTCCGAGAACCTAAGAAAATAACTGCGCTATCTGTAGCTCTGTATCATTTATGTAAACCAAAATATTTGAGTATTTCTGTTGGCATGTCGGTTGTCCTATCTTAATTTGTCATTAGCAAACGCCTTGCTGCTCTATTTTGACTGCATATTTCTGGACCAGAATCAATGTGAACATGCTTCTGGTGTTCATAAGATCATTACATGCACAAATTGCCAGATTGCCAGTTTTGCACTGGTCCCTACAAAGATTTTTATCTTAATTATCATTAGCATCATGCTGTCATTAGCATCACAACAAAAAATGGCTTCTTTCCTTTACCTCACTAAAATTTGGTTGCTGGTGACAGGAGTGAAATTGTGTTCAATATATATTATCAATTAATTTTTTAACTAAATATTACACAGAATTTTTGCGTTTTCCTTGCATCTGACATGCTTAGTATAAATTTTGCGCTTCTCTGAGATTACTAATCAAATATGGGATGTCATTGACATTTTACCATTGTCTAGCACCTGAAATATGGTTCAGCAAAGACATTGGGCACTGGAGGGGTAGTGGATATCATCTTTGTTATTCTGAATCCAAACTATTGGTGAAAGAAGTATTTTTGTTTCTGTTTGTAAATTTCTAGTTCAAGAAAATGTTCTATCTTAATAAGTATTAGTCGTAGAGACCTGAAATATAGCTCAATGTTTGCAGAATAGCCACTTTCCCATAGGTTGGTAATACATTCTTCAGCTCTAAGTGGTGCGGATTTCAAGTTATAGGCATGATGCTAATGACACACATATTCGGCATTTAATTGACCAAAATGCATTATCTCAAAAATAATTGATCCTAGAGACCTGGAACTTGGCCTAAAACGTGCAAGCTACCTGCCTAATCATTGGTAATAGATTATTTAATCCTAATTGGTCAGGATTTTTTAGTTATAAGTGTGATTTTAATGACAGTCAAAAAACATCACAGCTGTAAATATCACCTCATTACAGATCAGCAGAGCATTTGGGACCCTTGGACATGACAGTGCAGTGATAGCTGATTGTTTGACCTACCCAATGCCAACTTAAAAACGCATTTCTGGACTAAAAAAATTTTCTAATTTTTTTCAGCTGAAATTTCAAGGTTTTCAAATTTTGACCCATCTATGACCCATGTGTAACTGTTTGGAGATGAAAAGAACATTTTTCACCATTTTTCTTGCACATGCCTCATTATATCATCTTTCATGACAATGTATGTTTTCTGCTCATTAGATGGGTATCGTTGCTTCTCCAAGCATTTTGGTTTAGGATGTTTAGGATTGCCCATATCCGTCACAATATGCAAGAACAGCAAGGTTTAGCAAATCATTCGTGCCTGCAAGTGTTAGACTGCTTAATTATGTATAAATTGCATACATTATTTTTGCATAAATTGCTCAAACGTTTGACATGTCACTATTGTTGTTTAAAGCCTCTGGTTGGTTTTAAATGCACCTTTGAGCTTTTTGAGTGCTATACTGCTATTCCTTCAAATGCTGCTGTATTAAAGGCAGTCTTCGGCATAAGGCTTCCAAGAAAATATTTCAAGGAAGTTTTTTTTTTCAGGGGGGGTCACTGTATTTTTTAATAGATAAAATTGCTACTTTTAGCTTAAAATCTGAAGATAAACATAAGCAAAAGGCCGAGGGATGAATTTTAATGGTAGAAATGCAAATAAGATGTTCAATGAAAGTAGAGAAGCAGCACTATATGATGCTGGAGGCCCATTTTTAAAATTTTTAATTTTAATCCCTGTTCTATGGAGTTTTGGCTCAAACAGAGCCATTTTCGGCATCTTTATTGGGCAAAAAAAGATACTCAGACCAAAATTTGAAAAAAAGCCTCCAGGATCATATAGTGCTATTTCATTTGACACCTTATTTGTATTTCTACTATTAAAATTCATCCCTCGGCCTCTATTTTAGTGTTTTTATCAGATTTTAAGTTAAAAATAACATTTTTTCCTATTAAAAGATGAAGTGACCCCCGAAATTGAGCATCATTTGAGAGCAAATCAGTTCTGTCCAAAAAGGCTGAAAAGTGCATTAACCAACCAGAGGCTACATATACTTACATCTATCTCACAAATTGCTCCATAGGATTCATTGCACTTGATATCATTCCATTGTCCATTATATCTAATTTCCTGTGCCACACATCGATCTGACGTCAAAGCTGGTTCTTCTATATGCCAGTCTTGATAGGTCAGTTGAGAACCATCCTCCCATTTGTAACTTGTCTTGTTGTTGTCGCCAACCATATCTTTTAGGCCAATATAGTAAGATCCCAGATGAGCAGCTGAAATTGTAAAAATTGTTCAAGAAATAGAGAATCTGGTTACTGCAATTTCAACAAACTTGTTTGAGTTGCAGTAGTAAGTTGGTAAAACGCTGCAAATGTACTTCATGTGATCGGTTGAGACGTTGCATTTTGTAGGATAAATCTCGTTTGAATAACATAAAAATGTATCTCAATTCCAGTGATGTTTCTGATGGTGGAACTGAGAGTTTGTGTTTGCCTGCTAATCTTATCTGATGCCCAAACTCAGCTGCTGACTGAAGCAGAATATTACGTTTTTAATCATTCCATATGTTTAACTTACACACTTGAAGGACATTTTATTGCTCATGGACCAACCAGGGAAGGTCCAAGTGCTAAGTGGACAGTTAGAAAACTATCCAGAGAACTCATGGACATCAAATCTGCTGTAATTCATTTCATTGCACTGTGAAAATCAATAAATTGAACAGCAAAAGAAAGTTATCAAGTTTGGTGAGGCATTTTTTTGTGAATCTAAATATTGTAAATTGTGTAATTGATTTTTGTGAGTTATAAACCATCCAAATAAGGAATACTCACACTTACGGTAGATGAAATAATAATGCTTAAAACTTACAAGCAGGGCTTTGGAGTCGGGTGATAGATGAAACGACTCCGACTCCCGACTCCTTTGGCTTTCTGAAAAGCGACTCCGACTCCTTGGGTCTCCTGAATTACGACTCCGACTCCGACTCCCGACTACGCTAGTCGGCATTATTTTATTCAAAATTTAGGATTTATTTCATTTTTTTGTAACTATGTTTTTGTAAATTATATTAATTATTTTTAGTAGTCAGGAGTCACTACTTAATTTTCGACTCCGACTCCACCTGAAAATTAAATTTCGACTCCGACTCCGACTCCAACCAAAAACCTCCGACTCCACGACTCTGACTCTCAACTCCGACTCCAAAGCCCTGCTTACAAGCACTGCTCTTCGAGGCTGTCTATGATGTCGATCCCTATACCTGCCATGTTAAATGCTAGTTCTTTCTATTATTTATAAATGTGTGAATGACTCAGAGCCTATACATACCATGTAATTGCATGTGAGTAATAGTCTCACCAATGACCTCACTGATTTCTCTCTGGGTGTTGAGCCTTCAAGTGCTTTGGGGGACAAAAATTTCACAGTTTTACAGAACTGTAATAATGAGTAAAACATGCAGGATTAGAATGACTGTTGCTGATCTTACACAAAAGAGACATTAGCAAGATAGATTGCATAGCTACCGAAACTGCTAACAGAAAAAAGAATATATATGTAATATTCATCCATATATAGGTTTTAGACTCAAAGCTGTTATAGGATAATTGTTATAAATTGGTTGGAAGCAGATGTACAAGATCTGCAACAAACATTGCCAAGTGTGCACAATATATGAAACATCAACAGCTCTACAGCTCTGCTTCTGACTCATATGCCACCTCTTCTATTATATGTTCAGCATAGCAGTGATACACATCACTGGCTACATATACATGTCACTAATTGCCCTATGAGTCACTGAAAAAACCACCAGTTTCAATGGTGAAGATTGGAGTAACACCTTCAATGACATCAATGACACTCTGAAAACAGCCAGATGTAAGCACTTGAAGTTTGTCTACTGTAACTAATTTCCTGCTCCAGTAATGTTTCAATGGGTGATAAGATACTTGATGGTCTAAGAGTGTATTCAATGATGTCTTTAATTTTGATAGACTCAAATTTAATGAAATTGATGTCTGGTGATTCTCTAATGTTTCGGGAATAAAAATACACTATAATCAAGAAAATTTCACATCTTACAGCTTAAGAGCAGGTCATTGCAGTTTAAATGCTACATACGGGCTCACATGCATCACTCACTGTAGGGGGGGGACTTAATCCTACTTTCATATGTATACCGGCTCAAAATGTGCCATTAGGTGAGTTATGAACATAAAAAAAATGTTTTTGAAAATCGGAGCACCGCTACCCCCCTTGACATAGGCCTTGAAGTTTTCAGGATATATTACGTTTCTGCAAAGTCGCGGTTTGCGATATCTTCAACCCTATCACAGATATAAGAATGGGGATAACATATTTGGATTCTCTGAAAAATTTCCTTTAAAATGAATACCAGGAAGCTATATATCCGATAAACTAAAGGCGACGCCATTCCAACAATTTTTAATGTGAAACACCTCGGGCATTCATATTTCATAAGCAAACGTTACCAATCAGGCCATGTACATTTTTTTGCCAGACTTGACTCTTGCCAATGCTCTTGGTCTTCAAAAATAAATTTCACATATTTTGTGATTAATATCCATTTAGGAACGGAAATATTAATTTACTTGGTATTTCTATTTTACTGTGAATGTTATGGTTCACGTGCCATAAAGCGTTTGTATGGCACAGAAAAAAAGACATCAACTGTTATTAATAAGCTTCCTATGTGTGGTTGAAGGGTCATGACTTATTTATCTAAAGCCTGGCCCTTCTGACTCACAAGAAAACTGGTCTAAGACTCCCAAGTACATAACACTTTGATAAATTAATGATATTCCACAAATCACTGAAATACTTGTATCGTTAGTTGCATTGTGCCTTTCATAAAGTTTAATTGTTATGAGGCCAAATGCTTCCAGGCAAAGAATAATCTCACATGGACTATGTGCAATTATAAAATAATGCTAATGTATATACTGCACCAAATACATGCCATGAATAATTATTAATATGTGAGGTAATCATGTGAAATTAGGTCAAAAATTCATCTTCATGGGTAGAAGGAATTACACAAATCATATATATATATTATATACATGATACTGTATGCATAGTATACTTGCAAGAGTTTCCATGATATTTAATTTATTACTGAGGTTTCAGCATCAACTGCCCAGTCATGAAAGATGAGTAACACAACTTTGACTAAGTAATTCGCTCCATTAATATTTAAGTATTTAGTTGATTTTGGATGATCGATTTGAAGCATTAGTTCAGAGATTTCTGATTCTATTGATTATAATTTTGCAAAATGTACAGCCTACTTAGATTACTTGTCCTAATTTCCTAATTTCTGTGCAAGGAATGTCTGATTTGACTGCTGACACAACAAGCATCAATGTTTTTCAGACATCCAAATTACCTGTTTATTGAATATTGATATTTATTGTATCCACATTATAAGAGCCTCATTGCCTGGTCTACCCTGTCAGAATGTAAGTCTCAATCAGGTGGGCAATAATATCTTGCTCATTCATGGTTGGCTTGATCTTGAAATAGCTATGCTGTCATTCACAATTCTAACAATAAGTTTTTGAACATACCGTTTCTCGTAACTTCAATATTCCTGAACCGAGTGCGGACATTGCAGTGTATTCTAACATTATTATACTTCCAGATTATTAAATTAATTGCAGGATAATACTTTTCAAAATTGTGTTGGGCTATTTTCTGTCAGCCTACCTCAAAGAATTCATTTCTGTGAATTGTATGAATTCATTATGAGTGTAAGTGAATGAATCAGCAATATTGGGTTGTGCGAATAAACGCAATACTATTTGTGAAAAAAGCAATGACAAGTTTGCAAATGGTTGACCCATAAAATGTGTTCAGATGTCAAATTGAGATTCAAAAACAGTTGTGCTTGGTATTATATATTTCACTAAAACATTTGGACTTTCTAATTTATCAAAATAGCAGGAACTTCATCGAGTTAAGTTGAAGGTGCTACTCGCTGCAATTTACAGTAAAATTTCTAATAACTATGACAAGAAATATCATAGTAGACCCATCATGTGGGTACTCATTTTAAAGCTCTTGAAAAGAGGAATCCAATGGCACTATTTGTTTTACCATATGCCTAATAGTCAACGCGATAGACGTAAATGTTCTCGCGAGCGTTTTAAATCACCAAAACTTCAAGGCATATGTCAAGGGGGGTAGCACTTTTCAGATTTTCAAAAAAATGGGTTTTTTGTTAATGGGGGACCCAATGGCACAAATTGGGCTGGTATACATATTAAATTTCCCAAAAAAGCTAATTAAGTCCCCCCCCCTAGATGCCATCAGTGGGCATTGCAAGTCACCTTTTCTGCTCCAAAGTAACTATTCCAATTTGGCAAAACATGTTGAGGCTAAAGGAAGTGTCAGTAATCATCCAAAGGCCTGGAAGACCAAAGTTACAGTACAAATAAAAATAAAGTACGACTACCCCAGCAGGAAGGAAGAATCAACCACTACTTTACGCTTCCACATCTTTTGGCTACCTATGAATTGTAACTTTCAGTAAGGCCTGATAAAAGTCTCTGAAAAAAAATAAATTTCCTCCATATTGCAGAGCAACATCAACCTTTCCTGCTTGCTTAAAAAAAACTGACATGTTTTTAAAAATTCAGTCTGAAACTATTAATATCGAAGCTAGGAACTTCAAACGTATATCAAATAAATGCTTATATTTTCTTCAGATCAGGTAAGAATGCATTCACCAACAAGTGAATGTGTCTGACAGTAATCAAATGGTAAGCAATTATAGCAGATTTCTCAATGTTTACATAGCATTTTCTGTACATCTGATTGGTCCCTGAGCTATGAAACGTCTTCCAAATCAATTGGTTGAATATTTGAAGCAATGAAATATGTATTATTCTACTTCAGTGAGCAGTTGAGTTTGACAACTTGATCAGATTAATATGAAAATTCAGACCGGAATCAGTGCTTTTCTAATCACGTCAGTTGCAATTTAGAAACGTTGTTACGCCATTCAAATGAGTTCTATGCCATGTTATTCAGAACCTCAACCAATCAAAGGACTATTATTGCTACGTTTTTCTATCATATTGGAGAAACTCATACTAACTGAATTTGCTGCAACACACTGTTTCCCTTTTTCCCACTTGCAAATTCACCTGTGAACGCTGGCACAGCATGACTTTGCGATGGTTGGCAGTAACAACTGCAGTTATTCATCTTAATTGTGATTGGTTGCATCAGGACTCTAGTGCAGATATTTCCCAATCAGAGACAGCTTTACAAATTCATTCTATTAGGCTGTCCACAGTTTTAGAGTTTGTTTTCTTTACAACTCATCACTCATTTCACAGTTTGTGGAACTTTAATATGACAATTTCTTGTTTTCATATAGAATATTTTGTTTCATTGATCAACACACATCGCTTGCATTACTACAGGGGAACAAGAAGTGCAACGAAATGATCATATGGTCAGTTGTTCAAGTGGCCTTGTAACAAGCAATTTTTCTATGCATCAGTGAGCTCTTAGTGTAAATATTTCCGAAGCTGCATGAAGACAGCGTTTTTTATTTAATCCCTACGTTTTTTATAATTCGTAAGGGGACAACCATTAGGTCTCAGAGGGGGGGGGGGGCTTGGAATTACTTTTTCATTAAAAAGATAAATTATTTATGTTCTATTCTTTCTAGACTGTCTTGAAAAAAAGAAACTTATTTCTGAGGGGGTGCTTTTGCTCCGCAGATATTATTTCACTGTTATACCATTGTACATTGCAGTTTTTTAGATAATGCTGTTTTTGGTTGAAGTCTTCATCTTGAAATTTGAAAAAATAACTGTCCCTCCCCAAAAAAACTGACTGTACTCTGCCTAAGCAAAACCTCTGTGAGTGATTGAATGAATGAATGATATCGTAAATAAAGGAATTAATTCAATTGATCTCTCCGTCTCAACTGCTGACAATGGAATGCCATAATGGGCTTTAAATCCTGTATTTTTAAATTCTGGTACATGCGAATTAGGGGAGGTGTCATGGCAATCAGGCGAAAGATGGTTGTAAGTGCTTTCCAAGATAGGTCCAGCGGTTGACCTGCTAAGATCTGGGATCAAACCTTGGACCCATAGATTGGAAGCCCATTTATAATATAGCCAACTCCCTACATACTGGGCAAGAGGAAGAGGTTGTTTATTTACATTTTATGAGAATATTTTTTCCATGTAAAATGAATTACCAATTGGCAAGACATAATTATGGACACACTCAGTTTTTGTGTACGCAAATTTGTGCTTGGTAATTACTTATGTCAATCATACAATGTATAGACATATTTGTTTCTGAATCAAACAATGCCCTTTTAAGAAATAAAACCCCAGTTCACAATGAGTGTCAAGTGTATGCAATGCGCACTACCAACTCTCAACTCCCAACAAGCTACACAAGTTTGTTGATGACTGTTGCTTCAAAGCATAACATAATTATTAGATTATTGTAGAAGAGGGTGTTGTTTCACACAAACAGGAATAATCCTGAAGTGTGATACTCAGAATTTGCTCAGTCAAGTATGTAAATTTGTGACGTGGCAAAGCTACTTGGGCACCAAACACATTGTCATTTCATTGCACTTCTGTTCCCCTGTAGTAAATTAAAGTACACTCAGTCATTGTTATGAAAGCTGCTTCATGATTGGTAGAGCCACCAGAGGGCATTCCAGTTCTTAATTGGATCTATATTACAGGAAAACTTATCAAAAGGGTCAGAGTCTCACTGCATAAGTAGTTCACAGTAGTGATGCACAGATAGCGAAAATAGCCGGATACCGGATACTGGATACTAACCCATAGTAACCGGATGGTAAAAACCGGATAATATATAAACATATGAAAAAGGAAGTTTTTCATGTGGTTGATAATAAATATTTTTTCTGAGAGCCAAGAGATATCATGTCTGGCGGGAGGACCATTCCTCTGATGGAATGTTTTTTTCGTTGTGTTCTGTAACTAAATTAAAAGATTGAAGATAGTTACATTGTGTTTTTGTCTCTGTGTTATTGGGACATTCTTTGATTTATTATCAAAGTTTTTTAGCTTTTCGCTTATTTTTCAGCATCCCAGATATCCGGTTCTGACACCCAAATTCTGCCGGATACCGGATATCCTGCAAATTCCAATATCTGGCCGGATACTGGACACCTTGCCGGGTATCCGTGCCTCCCTAGTTCGCAGCGAGCCATGACCATGGGAGAATGACAGTACCCACCTGCAAAATGAGATTTCAGTGCGGAATGCTTGCTTGCAGTGTCGATCTTATAGCGGGGCAGATTTGTCATGAATAGGGAAGAAATATTGCATTTATACATAGAAGCATGAAACTTGGTACATAGTTAAAAAACATCTTAAAGAAAATATTTAGATAGGGAGCCACTTCAGATTTGACCTGGTTGACCCATGGCAGCCATTTTCCAAAATGGCACCTAATTTTCTCATTTTCCTGCTTTCTGTGAAGAGCCTATAGTTTGACTGCATGAAAACAGTGCTAATTATTCCTTCTACAGATCTAAAAAAACACTTTCAATTGATTTGTGAATTGAACTAAGGAATTTTAGGGTGGTCAGTATCCATTTTGTCAGAACTGTTGAAGAAAATGCAGCATTTTCGCGGTTTCCCATATTTTCGTGGGATCTCAATTGATATTTAATCAGACTACATATTTGAATTCCTTGCAAAAAGAGCTTTCAAATGAATGGTAGCATCAATAGTTTTCGTGAATTTTTTGTCAAGATTAAACTTAAACTGAGATCTTCAAAAAAATTAATTTCCTTTTTTCCCATTTTCATTCCAAATTTTCGAAAACCATTGATGCGAGTATTCATTTGAAAGCTCTTTTTGCAAGGAATTCAAATATGTAGTCTGATTAAATATCAATTGAGATCCCACGAAAATATGGGAAACCGCGAAAATGCTGCATTTTCTTCAACAGTTCTGACAAAATGGATACTGACCACCCTAAAATAAAATAATCTGCCATAAGGATATTATATTATTATATTATTATATATGAAAACGATAATAAAACAAATTTGACTCTAACTTACTAAAACTTTAAAATGTTTACATCTAATATTATAGTGACAGCGCTTAACAGGAGGTTGTTATATCGGCCTATCCATCGTTAGGGTCGTTACCTATGGTATAGAGTTCTCCTCCGTTCAGTGTAGTTGCATCAACGAGTCCACCGATATTCCGAAAATAGCAAATGTACGACTTGAAATCTTTTTTGTACACTCCAATCACACTTTCCAAATTGCTGATCGTTCCTTTGGACAACGCAAACCTGTAGTTATCAACACTGTTCTGAGAGCAGAATATTTTGTCAGCAGCTACTCTGTCATTTCTAAGCAAGCGTAGCTTTGATAAGTAAGACAAGTTGTCTGGATTTGTTCCACTTTGACAAGCAGCATTAAATTTGACCATCACAAAAATTAAGAAACTGAACTGTTCATAAGCATCCATGGTTGTACACTGGCTGTTGAGAAAATGCACATTGAGCAATGGGATACTTTCTCTCATTCGCATTGTTTATTAATCAGATTTCTTATTGGATCAATACGCTGAAATAAATAATGACAGACAAACTGATAATGATAGATCTTTTAGGAGATCATTCAGAATTTATGGCTGGGGGAATATTATTTTTTTCCTTTTATCTCCACAAATGTAAAAAAGTACACGCTTTACACATTGAAAGTAAGATAATAAACAATTATCATATAATTTATCTTATAAGGGAAAGTTCAGAACGTATGACCGGGGGAGGGGGTGGGAGTTTTGTCGAAAATTGCCTTTTAAAATTGATACCCCAGCAAGATTCAATGCAAATTTTTACTACTCCCCTCTAGACATGCAAGAAGTGCACACACATAATTATTGTTATATATGCACACCTTGTACTATTGTGCAAACCGATTCATGCTCATTGCTGCATATAAGCTCATGTTTCATGATTCTTTTCTCATGTTCAAATGTCATATCCATCCCTAGACATGTGTAACAAAATTTGTATCCACTCCCCCTGTCATAAATTCTGAACTGCCCACATTCAGTGCAATGCCAAGTGTAAAATATGACCTTTTATAATATTAAGTATGTTCAACACAAAAAAAGACACAATTCATATTGACAGACTCAAGTGGTATTCCACTGAAACAAAAGTGTCTCGAACAACATAATTATCATGCACTGAAAATATTTTTGACTAGATGTCTAGATCGCTCTTTGGTCATAAATAGTCAATATTTCTAGTAGTTAATCGATTTAATCCAGAAATGTTCAAAATGGCCTTGGTGTCATTGTAAACAGCATAAAGAGCACAGCACATATTTCATACTCTATTAGGACTTTTTAAAGTCTATGCATAAATTTTTTTTTTAAACCTAAAAATCTCTCACATTTGCTTACTGCACAATTATCTAAGTGCACAAATTAAGTGAAAATTGCCAAGTTATAATGTCCTGTTGAATAACATTTAATGAAAGGCCCTGAAGATTATCATTAAGATGATGAAGTTAGCTGAAGTTAGTTGCAATCAGTGAAGTCAGGGTTGAGCAACTTAGCTGACTTGTCAGTTGAAGTTCTTGCCAAGCAAGTCAGAGTTTTAACTCTGACTGACTTCAGGGTCTAAACGGAGTGTAACGATTGAGAGATGCAGAAACTGCAGAAAAAGCCAGGCCTGAAAATGCATGGTAAAAATGTACAGCTGGATTACGAGAATTATGTCCTCAAAGTTGATGATGTCATAATTGACAGACCGCTAGCTCCGTTTTTTGCTCAAAGGGTCCCAGAACAATAATTATCAGTCATTGGAATATAAAATTGGCTAAAATATATAATGCAACAATTCATTCGTTTTACAGTCCTCATTGGCGGATTCAGACACGGTCATCTAGGGGGGCCCGGGCTTATTTCGGCATTCATGGGTCGTGTCGCCCGGTATTTCCTTCAAAATGCTGTTATTAATCTCGGAGGTCTAGGGGGGGCCCGGGTCCCCTAGGCCCCCCCTGTATCTGTCACTGGTCCTTGTCATATTTACGTGGAATCTCAAGTTCTTTTCTATGCTGTTGAAGTGTGATGTCAGAGATGACTCTATTCTAGCATTGCAAAATCACTGTGCAGTACCGTAAGTACAAAGATGAGGGTGACGTCATCACCCTCATCATTCGATCTGCAATCTTTACCTTCAGAAGTTTCAACAGTTTGAGGGTCATTTTCTGTTAATATCTTGTGTTCTCAGATGTTTGTTAGCACTCAGCTGATGAATAAAACAGTACCCTAGGCCCCCCCTGTATCCGTCACTGGTCCTTGTCATATTTACATGGAATCTCAAACTCTTTTCTATGCTGTTGAAGTGTGATGTCAGAGATGACTCTATTCTAGCATTGCAAAATCACTGTGCAGTACCAGAAGTACGAAGATGAGGGTGACGTCGTCACCCTCATCATTCGATCTGCAATCTTTACCTTCAGAAGTTTCAACAGTTTGAGGGTCATTTTCTGTTAATATCTTGTGTTCTCGGATGTATGTTAGCACTCAGCTGATGAATAAAACAGTACAGAGTTAACTTGTGGCCTCATGCAAGTGGATTATTGATTTTGTCTGGGAAGACAGCCATTTGAAACAGTAACCGATGATGAGGGTGACTGCCTGGTTGGATCGTGATGATGAGGGTGACTCTCACTTTGGATGATGGTGACTCAAATTCTAATGTTTTGAAGCCCAACAAAAATCATAATATATTGATGATAACTGAGTGCTCAAAGAGATCGGAGGCGGAATGGCCCATGTGGCAGAGTGACAACTGCCAAGGGCCCAACCACTCAACCACCATTTCAAAGTCCCAAAAAAGGAAAATTCAGGAAAAAAATGTGTATCTCTGTGACCAAGTTTGTGACTGCATTATACAATCAAATATTTAGGTAACGGTCCCAGTGTAACAAGGCCCTGTATTGGAAAGGACCCTTCGAAATGTCAAGGGTCCGCCCCTACCAGAGATAGATGCGTAACTTACATGGTAGTGACCAAAGTAATAGGAAGTATTGCATAAATCTTTATTATGGCATTGTAACTGATTATTTAGGAAAATGCCACTTTTTGTCATATTATAGATCACATTCACTGAGGTTCTCATGAAGACTCACTGGTTAATCTTTACACTGCTTATCTGCAATTATTTCTAATTTCAACAAACATGTTCTAGCTCTATGTCCTAGCTCTATTTTGGTATAGGCAGAAATCTTTAACAACCGCGTAGTAAAAAATGTCTTCTTGCCAATGCAAAAACCACTTCGATAGAGGAAAAATTTGACACTTGAAATTTAGTTAAGAATCCCTGAAATCTAAAGGATTTGTAGATGAGGGGTCCCGGGGGATCCAGAAAATTCCGGTGGGGGAGTCTATCAGGCTATCGCGTCGTCGAACACATAATTCGCGACATAACATGACTGCGCGCTGATAGAATTCTTTCAGTTTTACAAATTTGGACGTATTCTAAGGCAATTTCCCAGCACTTTTTGGAATCTCTACATTCTCAGGCTTCATAAATCCATCAAATCAAATTATATTTGCCTGAATTGACATTATTGAGCTATTTGGATTTAAAGGTTGACTTCCAAAAATTAAGTCAAATCTGACGCTAACTGATCTGGGATGCTCTAGTATCCCTTTGACATGTGTCAGATGAATCTCTTGGCCCTTGAGACCTAGTCTTATATCTGCTTACCCGTTTTGGAGCTTCTTATGGTTGTGGAAAATTTAGTTCACTAAAAAATTCCAATGAATAGCAGGGTAGGTGAGTCAGTCGCAAGCGTAACTCCCAGAATACTTTGTAGTGCCACAGAGCAATAAAAGCTCCGTTTTAAATCTGGTTTAGTTTGTAATATTGCAAAATCTGTGTAGTTTTGAGAAACAATCAAGTAATCCAGGTAAACAGCTTGTTTCTGTCGATAAAAAACAAAGATTTCTTAAATGGGGCTTTGTCGCAGGGGTAACGCTATAGAAAATATAGATCATATTTTCATGGTTTTCTTGTAAGGAGTAAAGCAATCATTCTAGTATTACTTGTAGTGATAATCAACACAATATTTCAGTAGTTGGAGTATGTTTCAATATTTATTTTTCAAAATTTTGCTCTTTGTGAAGCTTTCCTAAAAATTTGGGCCAATTTGCTGAAAACGGCATTAACCAATACAAATTTCACTTTAATTTTGTAATTACTCTTATGCTTGACCCAGTTGTTACTGATGATACATATAAAATCGATTTGGTTCGAAATCAGAACACTTTTTTAACTTTTGTGTCATGCCATTACCCAAAATTGGCTTTTTGTCTGGAAAAATAGGCTAAAAAACAAGCTTCTATCATCATTTGCTCTGTTTGTATTCACTTTGGTGGCACTTATTTAGTACCAGCTTGAAGCCCACATATAGCCGCATAACACAGGACAGGTGAAATCATTTTAGAGGAAAATATGTACATCTTGGGAGAAAATATGTAAGTAGTTTTTTAAATATTGCAACAAAATTTTGAAAAATACTCTTTTCCTCAAAAAATATTCAGTGAATGTGGATGAAGACAGCCATGGATACTGAAGAGTATATGAGTTTTGTCATCCAACAAAAAAAAATAGATTTAATTTGAAGATAAGTTACTATTTAGTCTACTTTTCTTTTAATGCCATGGAAATAAAATAAAATAAAACTTGGTAATATTCGGCTTTTATCAGTCATTTCTATAAACCAAAACAAAATGGTAAATACAGCTTCTAGAACTTAGACATGTTTCTTACAATATCATGTGGTCACTTGATACATATAAACATGTCAAAATTTTGATGGTCATGTCACAGTTTGGCTTCATTATTTTTTAACTAGGCCCTATGTTTAATTCATAACTTCACAATATTTGATTTACTTTATTCCTGATACAACCACACTATTCCTGATACAACCACACGTGCATTTTTGCAAGCTGCCAGTCTGATTAGACGCCTGAAAAGAAAGAAAAAATGAATACCTATCCAAGCTGCATTAACACCAGTAATAGAAATTTCTCACAAGATTTTCACTTCACTTGAAATATTATTGTTCCTTTTTAATTAGGTAGATCAGGCAAATTTTTTGCCTGACGACTCAAAATACGGAATTTTGAGATTTTAGTTTAGAAGTCTGTATCATTAGTTTATAATATATGGTTTGAAAAGGGAGTTTTCAATTGAAATATCATACTGGATCATGTGTTTTCCAGCTAAATTGTTTATCCATCTAATTTAATTTTTTCAGGTCATCAGGACGTTGTATGCAGAAACCAAGTAGACCTAGAGGAAGGACATAGATGTACTTTGACGTACAGCATTTCAAATGGCATTTTCTATAGCCTTTCTTGGGAGATATTTTTTTAATTGGTTCATAGCCTTTGTTAAAGTTCTCGAATATACTTCGCAAATTTTATTAGAGCTGCATTTAAGAGTTCTGAATAATTATTGTTCCAAACACTAAAATTATTATTTAGGCTCTTATCTGAAGGCATGCACTGGAGCAAGGACAGGTGATTAACTATACACATACAGCTTTCTCGATAGCGGGGATGGATTTTTAGTCCCCAGAGTTTAACTGCTTTTCCCTGCAAAACCTGACCTATTTGAAACAGTAGTACATATCTAATTTAGAGCCCCTAAAACGGTCCTTTGAGCCTAAACAGAAAGCCACTTCCACCTCCTGCCTCATTTTTTAATGAAATCCAAAATGATTGCTTGAGACCTTTTTCAACTGTTGACCTGACTGACCACTGAGTCTCTTTATCAACTTTTTAAACATTACTGATCTTGAAAACAGTGGTAATCATGAAGTTTATTTACCAATTGAGAGCATAAAATCACAACAATGCCAGCTAAATTGCCACTTCGGAGTAGCACTCAACCAGTGTTGGAGCTCTCAAGCTGGCCTTGGCTCGGTCTCGGATGCCAAATCTTCACCTTGCCTTGGTCTCGCACTCTCGGGTGTCTTTAGGGCAGTGTTGGATGACTCAGCAGTGGCCTCGCCCTCCAGGCTGGCCTCAATGGCAAATTTTGGCCATGGCCTTGGAGGCTGATTCCAGGATCTCCGTCTTGGCCTCAGATGACCCAGCCCGGAGCCCTGGACTACAGCACTCTACTGAATTGGTTCATTTCACCAAAAACACATTTGAAATATAAAATAATATTATTCTATTTTATGTGCATTCACTACATTTTTGGGAAGACCTAAACCAGGATGACACACAACACATGGGATGAACTGAAAGACAAGCCATGAAAATGGGACAACTCACCAGGACGGGTGGCTATGCAGAGAATTATGCACCACTGGTGCACTAGAGCCTCTCCTGGATATTGGAGAAATTTTGAAGGTTTTTTTAATGTAATATCTTTAGTCAGATTGACAATATACAGGGTTTAAAAACAATCTAAAAGATATATAAAATACAAAATTTGATAAAGATAAGAACCAAGCAGGCAGAATACAGAAGTGCCTGCAGAAAAAGACATATTTTTGATTACAGAGAGGTGTTTACTCATTTATCCAATCCGTCATTCATATTTTATTTGCCCAAGATCAAATTTGTTTTAAGATATCTAATTTTTTCAATGATAGGGAAAGGCTGTGATGCTTACCCATAATGGAACCCCCTTTTTTAATTATATAATAATAATATGAACCTCTATAGCCTAGTTTGCAACCTATCCTGAGGTGTGTACTCATTTCTGCTGGACACTGTATGGAAAGGTTTTTGTATGCTATGGACCCAAAAGTAGTAACCATACCAACTCATAATCACTTTGATTTTCCCAACCAACTCGTAACCATGGGATATGATAATCAAATGGCCATGGCCAAGTGGTAGCCAAAAGATAATAACTGCATACCAACTGGTAACCATTGACAACTGCCAACTGGTAACCAGGTAAGATCAGAGTGGACAAACCAGTAACCAAATCATACTGAAATTATTTATTTTGATTAACTTAGATAATTTGTACTGATTGTTTGCTTTGTACATGCGTACATTATTTCTTATGTTAAATTAATGTGTATAAGAGCAGCTTATAGGCTGGGATTTTGGTTATGACTCACTAGTGGGCAAGAATTTGGTGGTTACGACTTGGTGGGGTCAAACATTTAATTTTAACGCGTCGTAATGACTTGGTAACTAACAAAAAAGGGATTGTTACAAGTTGAAAGGGTTTTTGGTTACTAGTTTTATGGTTACTTGTTGGTTTGGTTACCAATTGGCAAGGTTACTAGATGACTTGATTCCGGAATGCTGTATGAATTTTAAGATCTCTATATAATGATTATTAATCTCAGCATTTCTTGTAAACAGGTTTTTCAGAAATAGCCTGGCAATATGCTTTCTCTAATCTAAAACCAAATTTTAATTCTTGATATTAACAGAGATAGTCTACTTTCAATGCCGTTCCCATGAAATAAATAATTTCCCTCCGAGGAAAACTTCAGCCCTCCCCTCTGGAAATAAACTGGACGCCCCCTAATAATTATATAAATCTATTATTTTATTTATTTATTATCATCTATAATTGTAAATACATTCATGATTTTCTTATGAATCAACTTCTATTACCTTCTATGATGGCCACCAGAGGTGGACTGGCGGCATTTTGGGCCCTTGGCAAAATAAGCCAATTGGCCCCCGCATTGCTATTAATGGTATTATTTTATTAGCGCCAAGGTGGAAGGGCCCTTTCTTATATATGTGGCCCTCTCACACTGGGGCCCCAGCCTAAAAGTTTGATTGTAGCACAGTTACAAGCTGGGTCCCAAAGATAGTAATTTTGGCTTTTTTCATGATTGTTTATTTTTTGGCTCCTGTATGGGCCCCCCTGAGTGCTTGGGCCCGTGGCAGCTGCCACTAAGCCACATAGGCCAGTCCGCCACTGATGGCCACCATCACAATTCTGTAAATAATTTTGTTTAGCTCAAGAACTTTTTTTGCACTTAGAAATTATTGTTTGCTGAATTTGTAATGATTTAGACGGTCGATTATTGTACAGTTAATATCATTTTTATCTGAGTTAACAAAAGACGGGATTTGGATGTCTGAACTTCTAAGGCAGCATGTTTCTCCAGTTGTCCACTTTTTGTAGATCTATGCTAAATTTGAATCACCACTTCACATGTTCAATTAAGTGATGGTAATTAAAATGATCACGCATGCGGTCATGAGACATGAATCAAATTATTGTAATTAAAATGATCATGCATGCATTAGATTGTTAAGTTGCTATTGAAGGTCTTCATATGCACATCTCATCGATATTGCTCTTTTTGAGAAAACTGTCTGATGATAAAGTAATTTCAAACAGGTGCTGCATTGACAATCTTAAAATCTGGAAAACATTTAATTTTCTTTCCGTTCTTTGAATTTATTTTCTTTAATTAAACATATTCAATTTTTCCAGAGCAGCTTGCTGATGACTGCTGATTAATTTTGCTTTCTCATAGAATGGCATGTTACATAATAAGCTCATGCGATGATGTGCTAAACAGTTGTGAATAGGGTGTCAAATTTTCTAATATATTCACGGAAATCTTTTTGACTAGAACGGTTAGTCAATATCAATAATTAAGTGCCCCCATCAACTATCATTGCAAAGTGGTCATGTCCCAGGAAAGTACTAATTAGGCCTACTTTTATAACAGAATACTCAATTAAGAGAGGCATAACCTTTCAAGAATCTCCAATTATTGGAAATTTCCAGGTGGACCACCCAAGACACTGATCCATTTTCAATGGCCTCATGAATCGTGTCTAACATGTCGATGACTGCTATTTTTGCACAACCAGACAGATAACAGGATTAGTGGTATCTCCTTAAAAGAAAACTTTCGAACAATGTTAATCGAGTTTATTTGATGAAAATTTAAACATTATTTGGTCCCAGGTTCGAATACAGCTCTTGCCTGAGCCTGTGTTGGAAGCTGTTTCAATCATCCTTCACTTCATTGCCGTGTACTCCTCCTGTCCTGATTAGCCTATGGAAGGCTGAAATAGAAGACGTAAAGCCCCAACAATCCAGCCATCAAGTGTCGTGATTCATGTTCAAAATGTTGTCAATTATTGTACAATAATCAAAGCTTTATGTGATCAAAATTAAATGCCACCACAAAATACTGTTTTATGTTCATTATTATAATCTATAAAACATCTGATGATTTTTGCATTATGTTGCAAACGATGATGTGATTATTAAATTGACATTGTGCTCTAGCAATTTAAAAGCTCTAAATACACAATTTTTTTTTCCACATCCATGTCTTTTTTTGTGTGGATAAGCATATATTGTATGAAATAAATTGGTTGTGATAATCAATATCAATAGAGCAGATATAAAATCTTCTTACATTTTGAACTTCAATGCATTTTCGACACTGAATGAAAGTAAAGAGATGAAATTGGAGTATACAAATCATTCAGATAAATAACCTTTAAGAAATTCAATAGGTATCAATAATAAAGGTTTTGTAAGAGAAAAAATAATCATGCATTGCACAAAACAATTGCTTCAGAAAAGGTAATTCAATGGAGATCAATAAACGTCTCATTGTTACAAAGATTTAATTAATGGCTTCTATGAATGTTAATTATAATAATCTTAAGATGCATGCCACAAAATAAAATATCTGTCACGGCACTTGAGAGCTCGGTTGTCACACAGAACTCAGCTTTGAAGGAACTCTGTCCTTTCCTAAAGGAAGGATGATTAGCAACATAATGATTTTTACATATTGGCACCCAACATATTATACTTCATCATCTTCATTTTGGATTATACCTATTTTTTTCATATTGATAATGGATAATTCTGTATCTAATGCTTTGTCAGACAGTCCTGGTTTCAGTGCTGAAGCATCACACACAATAGATAATTTAGATACATCAGAACCAATGATAAATAACATGACAATGAAAGACCGCCTTACTGTTGATAGGGACTCAGAGATGTTGCCAAATAACTACAAAGAACGGTGGAAAAGAAAAGAATCTCTGCACCACATCAGACACAATAATGAACGCACAGAATACAATGTTACTCAAAATGCCTTAGTGCATTCAGAAGGACCCTCTATTGAGCCTGGAGAAAAATTAAATGATACAGTACAATTAATTGACAATGCCCATGACAGTAGTATCATAAAGACAAGGAATGAGCCTGAAGAAAAATTGAACATGTCACAACCCATTAACAATACCCAGGCCATTAGTATGATAAAGACTATGAATGAGATTGGAGAAAGATTGAACAGCATGTCAAAACCAATTAATACTACCAATGTTAGTAGTATCATAAAGACTGTGAATGAGCCTGGAGAAAGATTGAACACAGCACAATTTATTGACACTACTCAAGGCAGTAGAATGATACAGACTATGAATGAGCCTGAACAAAAATTAAACAACTCAGTACAATTAATCAACACTACCCATAGCAGTAGTGTAATAAAGACTACAAATGAGCCTAGAGAACAATTAAATGACACAGTAAAAATAATTGACAAGACCCATGGCAGTAGTACGTTAAAGACTATGAATGAGCCTTGGGATAGATTGAATAACATGTCACAACTAATTAACACTAACCATGGCAGCAGTACTTTGGTCAGTCCTTCAGACCACGGTTGGGAAGATGAAGTTTATCTAATATGGGATATTGAAGAAGATACACTGAATGGAGACTATTGTGTAACTGTAAACGTAACAGAAGACCAGTTCGTAAGAGAACTTGGTATGGAGCTCATATATTTCATGTACAGCTGCATTCATAATAATCCAATCATATTCAAACTGAAACAGTGTTTGGAAAAAGAAGTAAAAATACCAATAATAGGACGATATTGGATAGTTGTGGCACCCAGAAGCCATTTTATGTGCACAAAAATACAAAAGATTAATGATACTACAATTGCTGTTTGCGTTGTAAGTATTCGCAAAAGTAACGGTGACACTACTTTTAATATTTGTAATGTATTGGTTTCTGATGATGAGCACATAGCTTCACAAAACACTTCTGAAGAATTACTCAGATTTGCCCAAAAGTATTGTTTAACTACCATTGATGACGACCACAACTATCATGCTTACATGGGTAAAGCATGCAGTGGAACTTCACTGGAAACCATGGCGAATATCACCGTAAAAGTTTTTTATGCTATCTACTGTATCATGGGTAAGTGGATGTCACTTTTTAGTTAGGATTTCTGATACAGTGCATGGTCCCTGCGTTATACCACCTCTTTTGCAAAATGAAACAGTCTGTCATGGCTGTGCACTCTTTCATCAGGGTGAAAAATGCATTAAATATACTACTTAGAGTGGATGGAAGGTGATCACATAAGGCAAGTCAGTTTTAACACAGTGGTCTTATAATGCAGATACCACTGTATTAAATTGTTTTCTCATGCTGCAAAACTTCAATGAAAACGCAAAAATTATGTTTAGCACCATGGATGCACAATAATACCAATGTAGGGGAAGGGCAATTTAGTTGGACACTTTTCAAAAAAGTTTTTCTGTAAACCAAATGAAGAACGATAACACCATCCACGCTATTTTTTCCGAAAATATTACTGGCTTGGGACCATGTACAAATTGGGTCATCTTTGGTGGCTTATGTACATAATATAATCACCTTTACATTCTTCACCAATGCAAAAAGTCAATCTGAGACATCATTGATTCCTTGACAGAAATAAATATGACAAACTGCTAAATTTTCTTCTTCAGAGGGAAACCCTCAAACTTCTTCCTTACATTTTGTCCATCCAAGTCTAACCTGCTGAACAAAAATTCACTCAAAACAGCAATTTGTTTCCACTGTTTGGCCTTTCTCCTTAACACTGCATGATTCTGAATCTGTGTTTCAAGACCTAAGTAAAACCAGAAGGAATGTGTTTTCAACCTGCTTCCCTCATATAGCACAACCATCTCAAAATATCATTTGCAGCATCAGGAGATGAGCCGAATCAACTAACCTGCCCTTCCCCTTCTAAAAACAAGTATGCCTTGTTGGGGATACTTATTTCACCTTCCATATGACCTTGGATGACCTACTTTGTAAATTGAAGTTGCTGGTAAATGGCTGCAGTTCTGATGTATTATGGCTTTATGCAGATTGGCGGTTCAATCATTTTCAAAACTTACTTTCAATTTGATTGTGCGATGTTTTCTTTGTGTCAGTTATGGTTTATCAGTTGATTCAGTGCTTATCATAGCTACCAGTATAGGTGACAAAAAAGAAACTAATTAAATGATTTAAGCTACTTCATCATATAAGAAGATTGGGAGAACAACAGAAAAATACAAATTGAAAATAAGAAAATTAATTTTTCCAGTGGAACGCCAATTTGCAAAAAGCTCTAAAACCACTGTCATGTTTCTCCATGCCAGATTGAAATTATACTGTACAGTTTTTCTTTATGAACAGTAATTCTGATTGTGGTTGCGTGTGCCTGCCTGCTGCTAATATGCGCGGAGATTTGGAGGGGTGGAAATTCCATTATGGTTTGTTTTCTCTGCATCGGAATTGGAAATGTGTGCTCTGCAGTAATTTCGTTGGAATTATCAACATATGAAGAAGTCGCATTCGAACAAAACCCAGATGAATCGGTAAAAATTTAAATTACATATCATTGTGTTGAATAAAAGTATTAAACAGCACTGAACTGCGGTAATTTCAACATGGTATTGTAGGTAATCTTTGTCAAGTGTACAAGTATCTCTCTGCTATTAATATTAACATTGCAGCAGAATTCCGGTATACTATCATGCTTTCACACAACTGGACCAGCTGATGGAAAGCAGAATGCACTCAACAGCTTCTTAATCAATGCTTATGACATCTCCTGTAATACGAATTGAAATTCTGTTTATGGTTTCTTTGTTAGAAATAAGGCAAATTAAATTTTCAATTTTAGAGGGAAACCCTCAACCTTTATCTTTATATTTTTAACTTACCAAGGCTTTGTATGCATTGAGGAACAGTGGTGTAAAAATACACGATGTCTTGAAATTTAAGCGGAAAACATTAGCTATTTGACTAGTTATGCAAAAATATAAAGTATTTCAGAAGCCTTTATAACACCAGTATTTCTTAAATATCAGGCTTAATGGCAATTCACACAAAATTGTGCAGAAAATACTGTTAACAGTTCTCCCTTTGGTGATTGTAAGAGCAAAACAGGGAAAGCCAAATACTTTATTTGAGCAATGACCGAAGCGATCATTTTGTTTATGCACTTGTCAAATATTCAGAATTAATGCAGAAGTTTGAAAGAGATATGAATTTTTGTATTTGTTTCAGAATATAAGCTGTGAATTATTTACAAGCCTTCGGATTATTATGGAACACTTCAATGTTTTTGCAATCACATTAATCACCATTGAAAGATATGTAGCTGTGACCTTTCCATTCTTTTGGATGACATTTTCAGGGGCCTCAGAGAGACGAAAACATTTTTTGGTAAGTCTGAACATCTTTTTCATTTTTGCATCTTTATCTGTATTTTTTTCTAGGAGGTCATCAATCACATGCAGTTCATATGAACTTACATGTACTCAAGAACGTTGGAAAAAGAAGCTCAAATGTTGTTTTCTGATTACAAACTAGGATGTTACTTCTTCGGCACTTTATTCAGAGCTCCTATGAACGTGATCAAGATTGTCAGATACCAAACCTGGATGTAACTTTCTTTGGCACATTAATCACAGCTCCCATGAACTTGCTCAAGAATGTCAGATTACAAACTATGATGTAGTTTACATTTGAATTCATACAGGATGCGGCAAAAAAACTTGCACAAGCAATAGCTATGAATTATAATTGCTATAATTTCCTAACAAATACTTCCATAAGTATGAAATTTGGACATAGCCAAGCCATGTATATCTAAATTAACTTACTCAAGGAATTTTTCATTTTTATTAATTACTTTTCACGTTCTAGGTCTAAAGACAGTGTATGTCAGTTTTTTCAGGTACATCTTGTTTTTGTCAAATATACCCAAATTGCAGCGTTGAATCAAGCTATTGAAATGTTGGGGGTGCTTCAGACACCTTTCTCTACTTTTTCCCATGTAAAAACATTTGAAATTTTTAGGTCTGAGGAATACGGGGGTCTCTGATTTTGGACTGGAGGATAAACTCGAATTCTAATGACCTATCTAGGCTTCTCTTGGCAGAGCATACTATACCTAATTTTGTTAGAATATCACATAACAGTTGATCAATACATAGACAGACATATTCGGTAAGTGCAGCCCTCCAAGGCAATTTCTTGGTGCTCCAAGGCTTGATTGATGAGCTGGGAGAGTGGGGGTCCTATACATACATATCCACCCAATTATGTCCAAATATTTTACTTCCCAGCACAGAAACTGATGCTGGAGACCAAAAATTCATTATCTCATCTGATTTACATCCATCGGGCATTTTGTTCATGAAGATCCACTAAAAATATTTTGTGTTCATCTCCCAAGTTTTGAACCCATGCAATCAAAAACCTTCAGCAAAACAGGCCTGAAATGATATTGTTCAGCCACCAAACTGCTTTATATTGTTGGGTTATACAGTGGATTTGTCTTGGCCAGAATAGAACGCTATTAAAAACACCCCAGTGTTAATTTTTTTGCCCTTATATGGATATGATGATGAATCATTCTATTATCAGTAGCAAAATATGCAAAAATGATCACCTGACCACAGAAACTGGTCTTATTATGCCAAATATTCATTGGAGTTATTCGCTTTCATTAAACCGCCTTATGATGTAAAATTCAAGTCATTCAGAAATGATCAGTAGGCCAGCAGTTGCCAAAGTATTGTAGCCTCTTTTCGTTTGGGCAAGCAAGATTTTGCAGAGGCTGTACATTATTGAGAATAGCCAGTGTTCTAACTTTAATTTTACACTAATTTAACTGCTAGGCAACTGCTAATATGTTTGGCTAGATATCCCATCACTCTAAACATTATTTTGCAATTTTCTGTTTGATCTGCTGGAGATGTTCAAGTGGTGCAAATTTTTTTGCCGCACCCTGTAATTATAACATAAAAAAATAGGCTTCTGGTTGTGATCAGAAGCGTGAGTAATTTTTAAAAGAGTCATGACTGCTAAAATTTCCGTCATTTCTCTTTCAGAAAATGTTATTCGTGCTTGCCTGCTCAGTCATCCTGGCACTGCCTAAGATCTTCAAGGCAAGATTCCTTTTCAAGCCCTGCTCGGAGATGAATGCAGTTGACTTTTTCCAAATTCCCCCTATATGCTGTACCTTATTGACAGCATTGCTGGCTTGTGGCACTGTTGTTTCTTTGGTGAAATCAAGGTATAATCATAAACATACTGAAATGCATTCCAGGCATCATTTCTAGCAAAATTTGATTTTCAATTATTGGATAAAAGCAAAGGCAGTGGTGATTTAGGTTAATTTCTTTTGATACAAACAAATCTTTCCCCCCACTTTACCCCCTTTTTGCCCTTGCTTCCCCCACTTACACCCGCTTGCCCCCGCAATAATACATTTTTGGCATGTCAAACATTGTTTTCTAATATACTAGAACTTCCCATCAGACACATATATTTCAGAGGAAATGGCAAATGAGGGGAAATGTAGTGGAGGGGTGACATGTATTTGTGTCATGTAAAAATGTGAGAAAAAATAGCAACAGCCTTCCCCAACGGAATGGGCATCCCATGCGTGTATGGCATCAGGAAGGGGAAAAAAGTACCCCCCCCCCCACCGGCTGTGACTGTCCAAGGCATGACAGAAATAAATAAATTGCAGGGAAGCATTCTCTTGAAAAGATGTCAGGTTTTAAAAGGGAACTGTGCAGTTGTGAGGAAAGATGTGAATATTGTATTTGAAAGTATGCAGAAATAGAATTGCAAACTTCTGTAAAGCAAAAGAAATGAAATGATGCATTGTAAATGATATTTCATAGGCTCAAGTTAAGTATCCAACTATTAGTGACCTTCCCAAAATGAATGAGCCAGAGGATTGACTTATTCACAGCTGTTCAGACCTTATCAACCAATCCTGCCACTTATTCAGTAGGGGGAGGTCACTACTTGTTGGATTCTCAACTTGAGGCGATATTTCATGCACTGAAGTAAGTGCATTTGAACAATAAGCTGGCATGGTTGAGAGCAATGTGGAAAAGTTGTAAACTCTGGTGCATTTTCCCTCTTTGGAGCCCAGGGAGAACAATGCACTACTACTACTACTACTGTACTGCAGCCACGTAAATAGAGATGTGTGGATAGCATACAGGTGTGGATAGGTTGTTAGAGGTGACAGACAGTTCTGTAAAGATAAAAATTTGTAGAGCTTTTTAAATCATGAAGATTGATGTATAGCATGGCGAAATCCACGGAGAATTGGCGATGTGCATAAAGAAATGAGGTGTGGGCAAAACCTTCAAATTTAATACAGGATACCCAAAAGTGGCAATCACTTAAAAAAAGCTAAGAAGTATTTTTTCTGAAAATAAGGGAGTGTCCAGATTCACCCCAAAGTAAGGGGTGAATTGGGACAGTGGTTTTATGGGCGCAGGCCATTGAAAATTTAAGATATTATTTCATGCTCTTGGGGATATCTAGACCTTGTGCTCGGACACAATTTGACACTATAATTTTATTTCTGAGTTGATATTTTGCCATTCTATAACAGAAAAACGGCCAAAACTGTCCCGATTCACCCCATATTACGGTATTCAGTACTTTACTATAAAATTTTTTGGTAGCCTGGACTATTTTCAGGCTTTTTAGAATCCATTTTTGTAGAAATATTGATTCAAATGCTGGATTTCGCGGTTACGCATGGTAACGCCAATTCTTGATAAATCTCACAAATAGTTACATATTTGAATTCCTTGCAAAAAGAGCTTTCAAATGAATACTCGCATCAATGGTTTTCAAAAATTTTGAATGAAAATGGGAAAAAAGGAAATTAATTTTATTGAAGATCTCAGTTTAAGTTTAATCTTGACAAAAAATTCACGAAAACAATTGATGCTACCATTCATTTGAAAGCTCTTTTTGCAAGGAATTCAAATATGTAGTCTGATTAAATATCAATTGAGATCCCACGAAAATATGGGAAACCGCGAAAATGCTGCATTTTCTTCAACAGTTCTGACAAAATGGATACTGACCACCCTAAAATTCCCTAGTTCAATTCACAAATCAATTGAAAATGTTTTTAGATCTGTAGAAGGAATAATTAGCACTGTTTTCATGCAGTCAAACTATAGGCTCTTCACAGAAAGCAGGAAAATGAGAAAATTAGGTGCCATTTTGGAAAATGGCTGCCATGGGTCAACCAGGTCAAATCTGAAGTGGCTCCCTATCTAAATATTTTCTTTAAGATGTTTTTTAACTATGTACCAAGTTTCATGCTTCTATGTATAAATGCAATATTTCTTCCCTATTCATGACAAATCTGCCCCGCTATTAAGGCCTATCTCAAAAATAATGAAGCCACAGGGCTAGATTTCATTGGGGGTCATGAAATGTAGGAATGGGTGTATGCAACAACTTCATGTTGCACTATTGCTTTGAATACATTCTTGTTCCTAAGTCCCGAAAATTCGATGACAACATTACAGACAGTTGTCAAGATAATCTGAAAAGTACATTGAAAAACATGCATTATTTAGCGTGACATCACATTTCTCTTGACTTGAATTAATTCATGTTTAGGAAATTTGACATACACCATTGCCATTTTCTTAATTTTCCTTTTATATCTATACCCAAAGGCTTCATAAATTCATTGAAAGAAGTAAACAGTTCAACAAAAATATGTCCCCCTTTGGATAAACTTGAATATCACAAAGATTCCTTCGCTGATATTTACGACAGTTGGCTGAATTATAGCCCCATATATCGACTTTACAAGTGTGTATTTATAGCTCAGTGGCATTATTCTTGAGTGAGCCAGCAGCCTTTGAGTGAGCCTACCCCTGTTTTCAAAAATCCATGGCTTTTCCAATGGATATGAACAATTTCACCATGCGAGGGAGCCACCAGTTTTGGGCCAGAAACAAAAAATTATAATTTGCAATATATTTTGTCGATATTTCAAAAAGTATAGAATGACCATGAATCACACCATCAAAAGGCACAACAGCATCATATAGGTGATATGTGTATGAAATGTCATTCATGTACGTGCAATACTTGGCAATTTTTTGGCCTGAAATGAAAAAAAGTTGTTTTTATTACTTTTTCTCAATATTTCAAAAACTATAGAATACCCATCAATCAGACCATCAAAAGGCAGAATTGGACCATATAGGCTATATGTGTACCAAATTTTATCCATGTACATGTAATAGTGAGTGAGTCTTGATCCGGAAAGAAAAAAAATATTTTTTATCTTTTTTTATCTTTTTGTTATTACTTTTTCTCAATATTTCAAAAACTATAGAATATCCACCAATCAGACCATCAAAAGGCGCAACTAGACCATATGGGCTATATGTGTACCAAATTTAATCTATGTACATGCAATAGAGCCCGAGTTATGGCCCGGAAACTATCTATCCGCCCGACCGCCCGGACGCCCGACCGCCCACCCGGCGGACGGACAACATTTTACCAAAGTGATAACAATACCTTCTTCGAACTTCGTTTGCTGAAGGTAAAAATTCCAATGAATATGAGGGAAGGTGCGAGTGTCGCACGCATAACGCAAGGAGTACTTTCATGCGGCAAAAAGCTATGAATGCTCTGATTTTAACCTGGATTGGCTTGAAACATAGTAAATCTGTGACGCGTCAAAACACTATGAACTAATACATGTTGGTAAAATGCAAAAATTACTTCAATGCACGCCTAATGCTTACAAAAATATTGATCAAATTCAAAATTTGTTCCTGTAAATAGTGGAACAATAATAATAACATTACCTGCTGTGACCATTACCACACTATTTTAGTAGTTTGAACATATTTCATGACCTAGCCAATAATATAACAGCATATATAAAGCTTTTTAGAAGATTTTGGGCCAAATTGGCTGTAAAGGCAATATCCAATCATAAAACCCCCTTTTCATTCAAAATGGTCGTACTTTTCCATCAGTTATGACTTTTAATGTCATATTAAATCAATTGTAAGCAAGACCATTTTTTGCAATTTCATGTGACAAGATCTCTTAAAATCAGGATTTTATCTGAAAAAAGGGCCAAAAATCACGCTTCTTTCATCTTTTGCTGAGTTAATACTCACTTCAGTGGCACTTATTTGGTATGAATTTGAAGCAAACCAGACCCATAATAGAGAACAGTTGAAATCGTTTAAAAGGAACACATATGTTTCTGCGGGAAATTTAATCACGTTTTTGAAAAAATATTGCTGAAAATTTTCAAAAATAGTGTGTTTCTCACAATATATTTGGTGTATTGGAATGAAAACCACCCTAAAGGGTTCTACACTATTTGCCCTATGCCATCATATAAAGAAATTATATTTTCTTTGATGATAAATTCACATTTAATTCAGTTTTCTTTTATAAACATGGAAATAAAAACTTCAGTATTATTAAGCTATCATCAGATTTCTGGAACTTAGATATATTCTTAACAAAACTACATGGTCATTTGACAAAAAAATACATTATAAAATTTTGAAGGTCATGTCACACTTTGGCTTCATTACTTTTGAGATAGGCCTTAAGGTTAAAGTATTATAATACTCTATGTGTCAAAGTTTTGCCCGCGATTCTGTTGAATCACTTATCGAAAGACGTGTCATTTATCAGTGGTGTACATTCTAATATCACTTGAATAATAGTTCGTTTTTTTTTCATGTCATTTTAGGATTCGCAGACAGAACTTGGGAGCAGGACACGGGAATCAAAATGACTCAAAAATAGTTAAAATTCTGGCTATCAGTGGAATCAGCTTCTTTCTCTTTTCTTTGCCAGACATTTACATTTTTGTCAGCTCGATGGTGAACAAGGGTGATATGACTTTTCAAGAATCTCACATGACTCCTATTTTATCAATCATAGTTTCGTTGTGTCGCAATTTATTTTGTATGACAAATTGTTTGCTCTATGTGTTTGGAACAGCAAGCGCTGGTGAGTTACTAAGATTATGCAAGCGACAAAACTAGCTACATGTTTGCCCTGAACTGTACCTATGCCAGTGGTAAATGGAAACTCGACTTCAATGACAATGCATTGTGTTCAAAGATCAAGCTCCAATGCAATGAATTGTGCATTGCAGAAGCATCGAGAGCTACAGCAAGAATAAGGGTAATCATTGAACTTTTAGTCCGTAAATTGGGACTGATGGAATTTGAACTTTAAATTTTGAGATTGTCTCTTTCATCCCTGTGCAGAGGGTATGTCTTCAATTTATTTATCAAATTAATTCTTTCCAGCAAATTGTACTCACTATACAAATAAACATAATAATGACGACAATAAAAAACTTGGCTATCACAAGGCAACACTTATTCATTCTTTGAAAATTCTACCAACATGGAATCTTTTATAAGTCTATTACAGCCAGGAAATTTGATATTCAAAAAGAGTGGACTGTTTCACTGTGATAATGGCATGTGTCATCATGCTGATTCTTTTTATGGTTCCTAACCAATACTTTCAATGTTAATTCGATTTAAAGAGACTAATCCCATTTGTTGGTGACAGGCAAACAAAAGGATCATGAGTCTAATTGTTACTCTAAAATCATACATACACAAATGAAATGGTCTTGTCTTGATCATGACTATCCAAACAGCTTCTATGTTTTCCATGTTTAATGTAGAGAAGAAGAGACTTCATCAGCTATCATGAGTCACGAAGTGCCATTTTCACAGTGCAGCAGTCCACTCTTTTTGTATATCGAATTTCCTGGCTGTAATGTAATAGCAGAGTTCAAAAATTAAATGTTGACCCAGGTACATCCAATTCTTCAAGTAACTTGAAGCTTGATTGTCAGCAAATCCCTGAGGGTGTAGTTTCTCTCTTCTAGCTCTGCCGCCAGGCCCAGTAACTAACAAAGTGTTAGGTTAGAGTCCCCATGCATGTTTGCCTTCCGAACAATTGGCTATGACAGACCCACAATGTAAAAGTGTGAGTGGAACCTGAAATCATGCAAATGAAGTCTTTGGGTAAATCCTAGCCTTGAGGGGGGGGGGGGGGCTGACTTAATTAGTCTTTATGGGAAATTCAATATGTAAACCAGGACAATTTGTGCCATCTTTTTGAAAATCTGACAAGAGTGGACTGGTGCACTGTGACCATTGACTTTTTCAAAAAAGATTTCACTTACCTGGCTCACTTCAGAGGCTTTCCGAGTCGAAATGAAATATGTTCACAAGATTTAAATCCTCGAATATCACCACTTTGTAAATAGTTTTACGCAAAAATCTGACTTATTGGACAACGGTTGAAAAGAGACAATTGTTCTTGATATATACTGAAGGAGCTGTCAAGCCAATTATAGTTGGTAGAAAATAAATTTAATCAGATCGAAACCTTAGAATTGAGAAAACCATCACATTGAGTGAGTGTTTCAAAGATACCTTGTGGAACACAACAGTTACGTATTTTAGCTAGGTCGACAATTAATCAACAATTGCCATTTTTCGCAGCTTTCATTGGATTTGGAAGGACTTTTGGAAGTGGATACGGGTCTTTCACAAGAAAGGTCTCAAGTGCAACAATTGGCTTTATAAGGTTTAGTTGAAAAGAGACTTGAGTGGTCAGTTTGGTCAAAAGCCTTTCGCAATTGTTCCCCAAATCATTGTTGGATTGGGAAAGTGTCCTGACTGAAGAAAAGTCTTAGAACTCCTTGAGTTCATTATGGTGACTTTTGCAATTTTGTGTGTCTGTTGGCAAACACAACTCCTAAATCCCACAGCTGGGAGTAGCAATTGGAAGTAGGGAAGCCATCTTTCCTGTTAAATGTTAGAATAAGGCAAATTCAATCAGTGTGAATTGCCAATATTGGCCTTATATGCTTTTCTTTCAATATCCATTTATCTTGCTTAGGCCTTTATTCACTGGAGAAAAACAGTACATACATACAGAAAAAAAAATAGTAAAAAGGTTATAAAAGATAAAATATTAACATGTACTAATAAAAACAATGAGATCTAAATTCTCTTGGTGGCCAAAACCTTCTAAGATTTTAAACTCATCTCTAATATAGAACAATATGTCTGATTTCCATAGAATTAATATCACGATTGATTTCTTTGTGACTTTATAGTTCAATGATCTGATATGAATTAGAATAAATACAGCGTTTATTTTATTTTATTAGGGAAAAATCTAATTAAGTTAGACAATGAATGTCTGTACTGATGTAAATTTTAATAATTTTCATATAGCACTAAAACTAGTATATATATAGGCACTGTGAAGCTTTGCAGTCACATAAAACTCAGCTTTGAAGCACCAGTATCTTTTCATTACGAAGGAATATAAGAAATAGCAGGATGATATCTGAGTATTGTGCAGTGCCATGTACTCATTTTACATCATATTGGATTACTCTAGTTTGGTTGAAAATGATTATGGTTGACTCTGTGTTAAATGATCTGCAATATCATTCAAATTTTAGTATTGAACCATCACATAAAATTGTAAATTTTAGTGCTTCAGAACCATTAGTCAATACAACACAAATGGATACGTTGCTTGTTAAACAGTACATTAAAAATAAACGAAGAATTGCAGGTGATTATGAAATTTTATCAAGTAATTACAAAGTTAGGTGGAAACGAAAAAAAGGCCTTCGGAACATTGAGCATGGTTTTGAAGACTTAGAACGCAATGTACCTCAACGTCCATATCTGCCTGACCAAGGAACTGTCATAGAGGATCAAGAAAGTTTTAACAGCACAATACAATTAATGGACACAACTCATGGGAATGGTACAACTGTTGGTTATATGGATGACCTAGGAACAACAGCAATCTATCAACAAAGATTCAACAGCACAATACAGTTAATTGACAAAAGTTACAGGAACAGTACAACTGTCAGTTATGTGCCTGACCAGGAAAGTACAGAAGAGTATCAAGAAAGGTTCAACAGTACAATGCAGTTTATTGACACAAGTCACAGGAACACACTCTGGGAAGAATAACAATAACATATAACCTGCTCTTTCTCAGAGTGCAGGAACAGTACAACTGGAAGTTATCTGCCTGACCAAGGAACTATTGCAGGGCATAAAGAAAGGCTCAACTGCACAATACAGTTTATAGACACAAGTTACAGGAACAGTACAACTGTCAGTTATGTGCCTGACCAGGAAAGTAAAGCAGAGTATCAAGAAAGGTTCAACAGCACAATACAGTTAATTGACACAAGTTATGGGAATAGTACGACTGTGAGTTACCTGTCACACCAAGATGAAGTTCTTCTGTTATGGGATGTTGACGAAGATACGCTGAATGGAAATCATTGTGTTGTTATTAATGTAACCCAAGACAAAATTATAAGAGAACTTGGCATCAAACTAATGTATTACATACATCAATGTTTTGAGAGAAACTCAATCATATTCACACTAAAACAATGTCTGGAAAGAGAGGAAAAGATCCAAATAATCGGAAGATATTGGATAGTTGTTGCACCAGAAAGACATATAATGTGTTATAAAAAGCAATATAGAAATGATTATGCAATAAATATTTGTATCATAAGCAGTCATAAGATTGCAGGGGGCACTGATTTTCATTTTTGCAGTGCAGTCGTTTCAGAGGAAAAGCGCATCGATCTACAAAGTCCGCCTGAAAAATTACTAGAATTTGCTGAAAAACATTGCCCGTTCAAGTTTGATGATTCTCATGACCACCACGCATTCATGAGTGAATCATGTAGTCAAAACTCATTGAAAACAGCCATTAAAATCACTAGTAAAGTTTATTATCTACTCTACCGTATAATGGGTAAGTTGTCAACAACTTTTAGGTAATGAAAATCACCCTTGAAAGGATCCTTGCAATATATATATTGGCAATCTCTTTTCAAAACAAATTTAAAGGATACAATATGGATTTTATATACTGAAAGCCCAATAACTGCATATGAAATTTCATTTTTTAGGCAGAAAAATATTCTGCAGTACAAATGAAATTTCATTTTTTAGGCAGAAAAATATTCTACAGTACAAATGAAATTTCATTTTTTAGGCAGAAAAATATTCTACAGTACAAATGAAATTTAATTTTTTAGGCAGAAAAATATTCTACAGTACAAATTTCTAAAAGTGGCTCGTAATTCAAAATCTAGCCTTAGCTATCTATCCATAGCCATTCCATGCTAAACTAAGCTACACTTATCCATAGCTACATATTTGTATGATTGTACATTGAAATTATATGAAGTTGTTAATTTTTCTAACACCATTTTTAAAATAAAAATTGTATTAAAATTGTAAAATATTTTTAACAGCATTTCTGATTGTGGTTGCGTGTACCTGCCTGCTGCTAATATGCGTGGAGATTTGGAGGGGTGGAAATGCTATTATGGTTTGTTTTCTCTGCATTGGAATTGGCAATGTTTTCTCTGCAGTAATTTCTTTGGAATTATCAACATCTGAAGATGTCGCAATCGAACAAAACCCAGATGAATCGGTAAAAATTAAAACTACATTTCATTGTATTAAACAAAACTGTTAAACAGCATTAAACTGCGGTAATTTCAATATGGTATTGTAGGTAATCTTTGCCAAGTGTACAGGTATCTGTATCTCCAGCATCATCCCAAGTCATACCATGACAAAATGGCCCATAACCTTTGCTAATTCATGAATACTTAGTTAACTGACCCTGTTTTGGCTCAGCCAATCAGGGACTGCTACATCACTGTTTGAAATTGTTGCTTCTGTTTCACACAGTTACAAATGGAGAAATTGTGTATTGTTAAAAGGTGCTATCACAGTTCCGAAAATTCCATTGAATTATGTATTTTCACAGTTCTGCAATGAAGCTGTTTGAAAGTTTGCTTGTTTTACACTGTTTTTCTTAGTCGCCAGTAATCCTTTAAGTGTCCATAAATCTGCATGCAAAATGCTTATGACCTAAATAAGCAGCCAATCACAGAAGAAGTTGGAAATAGCAGAAAGCCCTGTTCATTTTAGCAGGGCTTGCGTGGGGAGGATGTATCTCCAGTGGAACTCCAGTCTGTAAAGAGCTCTAATGCCACGATCATGTTTCTCCATGCCAGATTGAAATTATATTGTACAGTTTTTCTTTATGAACAGTAATTCTATTGTGGTTGCGTGTGAGCACAGAGGAATACAGAGGAGCAACTCAGCCTAAATCTTGTCACAGCCGCAACTGTGGCGACCTCGTGTGGTCAGATGTGTAGCAGAGCTGACTGCAGCAAAGACAGAACCAGCAAAAGAACAATAATCTTAAATGTTTCTCGTCATAAATCAGTAACTATTGGACTCTCACAAATAATGTTTACAGTTTTGGAATCTGTATTTCATGTCCTTGATGATTGGCTATCTTATATTTCTTTTTTCAAATTTATAGCAGAATTTAGACCCCTAAACAGAACAATGTCACAAGAAAATGTGAATTTTTGTTCTCATTCAATCTTAATGTATTTTGTCATAAATTTAATAACTATCAAATTCTCCCAAATAATGTTTAGAGTCCTAGAATGTAGAAGTGATATCCTTTATGATGGTTTTTGTTAAATATTTTTTATTCAAAGTTTGTAGCAGACTTTTTGCCTCCAAACATGAAGTTGCCAAAGAAAAAACTCGCTAAAGATGTGACTTTGAGTCTCATTCGGTTTTAATTTATCCTGTTTAGACCTGTTCAAAAAAGACTTTCTATTCTATTTTAATGCAGGATGCAGTGATTCCCATTCTCCAAGCTATAGAATGGCTAAATATGACATTTTTTTCAATTTTGAACTTTGGGAATGCCTGCCTCATGAGCCATGAAGTTTTAATGTTTAATTTCGTCAAAAACGTCAAAAATATCAGAGGGGGTGTTATATTTCTCCTTATATCTCTATGAGAATCAATAGTAGAACAACATGGATGGTGTCAAATGAGAGCTTGTTAAATTATCTTTCAATTAAGACCAATAACTTGGTATTTGAGACACTTTCATTTCTCTTCAAAGCAGAAATGTGTAAATTTTAGGGAAAAATTTGATGTCGATTAGTGTATTTTGCCTCATATGCTAATCCGAATTGATCATAGAGCTGCATGAGTGGCATCATTTGAATGCCTGTAAAGTTGTATTTAAATGGACACCATTTTTAAAATTATTTAGATAGTTCTCATTGTCTCTGAAGCAAAAATTCCACCATTTCAAGGAGCTTCCTGCCCGATCTTATTCATTGCAGCACTGCATTGACTAGAAAATGTACAAAATCTTTTGTCTTATTAAATAATTTCACTGATATTGTTTCCAAGTGATTGGAACATTAAAAAAAACAACTTTTACCATGTCCTTATAATGACTTTCTATTGAGAAAATACATTGTTGGATTTGAACTGAATCGAAACAAACATCATCGATCACTTTAGAATTGTTATTTTTCAACAGCCAGTGTTACCTTGGCACATTCTTGGAGCAAATGTGCTACATATTTTAGAAAATGCAGTTAAACTTGACTTAACATTTTGAGCAACAGCATTCCACAGTTGTCAATTCTTATAATAATGCTATAAGTAACTAAGTCCTTCTTGCGCCACTAAAATTTAATGAATAAAGACTTTAATCGTGTTTGAGTTTGACATTTCAAAGATTAGCACAATATTGGATTTCATTGCATTGTGATGATACTCATTATCTGAGCTCAGGCACCTTGAAGCTCATGATGGACACCTCAGCCAGCAGAAGCTTGGAGGGATCAAGAGCAACATGTGGGGCAGAGCGGCTGGAAATCTGTTGTATCGACAAACAGTTTTGCTTAAGCAATAAATCTCTGATACCAAACATAAGTCATAAATTAATGAGAATTCACCAGAAAACAACATACCCAGAACAGTTTTGTTGGGTGACCCATTTTCTAGCTATGCTAAGGGCATATAATGGTATGTTGGTGGACAGTTTAAAAAACCCACATTCAAAAGTTGTGCAAAATTTTCTCTCGGCAACATTTAACAAGTCATTATACCTTGAAGAAACTAGCACGTGCTAGTTACTTCAAGATTATACACACAATCTTTGGAACTATGTTACATTGCAAATTTGCAATTACTATTTCAATTTATATTTGTGATATTAGGCCCTCATTTATGTCATAGTATTAGTGTATGATAGTTATAAGCCAAGAGTGATTTACATTTTACTGTGTAGACCTGCCATTGTCAATATTGTGTTAATCTTTGAATTGTTAGCCGTAAACATGATTAAAGTCATTATTCATTTAGTAGCACAAGAAGGACACTTAGTTACTTAAAGCATAAGTATTAGAATTTGCAACTGTGGCATACTGTTGCTCAAAATGTTAAATCAAGTTTAACTGCATTTTCTAAAATATATAGCATACATGTAATACTAAAGTTATCGATTATGCTTGTTTCGATTCAGTTCAAATCCAACAATGTATTTTCTCAATAGAAAGTCATTATAAGGACATGGTAAAAGTATTTTTAAAATGTTCCAATCACTTGGAAACAATATCAGTGAAATTATTTAATAAGACAAAAGATTTTGTACATTTTCTAGTCAATGCAGTGCTGCAATGAATAAGATCGGGCAGGAAGCTCCTTGAAATGGAGGAATTTTTGCTTCAGAGACAATGAGAACTATCTAAATAATTTTAAAAATGGTGTCCATTTAAATACAACTTTACAGGCATTCAAATGATGCCACTCATGCAGCTCTATGATCAATTCGGATTAGCATATGAGGCAAAATACACTAATCGACATCAAATTTTTCCCTAAAATTTAAACATTTCTGCTTTGAAGAGAAATGAAAGTGTCTCAAATACCAAGTTATTGATCTCAATTGAAAGATAATTTAACAAGCTTTCATATGACACCATCCATGTTATTCTACAATTATTTCTGATAAAGATATGAAGATAAATATAACACCCCCCTCTGATATTTTTGACGTTTTTGACGAAATTAAACATTAAAATTGCATGGCTCATGAGGCAGGCATTCCCAAAGTTCAAAATTGAAAAAAATGTCATATTTGGCCATTCTATAGCTTGGAGAATGGGAATCACTGCATCCTGCATTAAAATAAAAATGAAAGTCTTTTTTGAACAGGTCTAATCCTGTTATAAATCAATAACTATCAAACTCTACCAAATTATGTTCACTGTTCTGGAATGTATAAGTGATATCCTTGATGATGTGATTTTTAAAATATTTTTTACTGAAAGTTTGTAGCAGAATTTTTGCCTCCAAAAATGATGTTATCGAAAAGATGGCTAAAAACGCAACTTTTTGGTCTCGTTGGGTTTTAATGTATCCTGTTATAAATCAATAACTATCAAACTCTACCAAATTATGTTAACTGTTCTGGAATGTATAAGTGATATCCTTGATGATGTGATTTTCAAAATGTTTTTTACTGAAAGTTTGTAGCAGACTTTTTGCCTTCAAACATGATGTTATCACCAGACAAAATGGCTAAAAACGCAACTTTTTGGTCTCGTTTGGTTTTAATGTATCCTGTTATGAATCAATAACTATCAAACTCTACCAAATTATGTTCACTGTTCTGGAATGTATAAGTGATATCCTTGATGATGTGATTTTTAAAATATTTTTTACTGAAAGTTTGTAGCAGACTTTTTGCCTCCAAAAATGATGTTATCACCGGAAAAGATGGCTAAAAACGCAACTTTTTGGTCTCGTTTGGTTTTAATGTATCCTGTTATGAATCAATAACTATCAAACTCTACCAAATTATGTTAACTGTTCTGGAATGTATAAGTGATATCCTCGATGATGTGATTTTCAAAATGTTTTTTACTGAAAGTTTGTAGCAGACTTTTTGCCTTCAAACATGATGTTATCACCAGACAAAATGGCTAAAAACGCAACTTTTTGGTCTCGTTTGGTTTTAATGTATCCTGTTATGAATCAATAACTATCAAACTCTACCAAATTATGTTCACTGTTCTGGAATGTATAAGTGATATCCTCGATGATGTGATTTTTAAAATATTTTTTACTGAAAGTTTGTAGCAGACTTTTTGCCTCCAAACATGACGTTATCACCGGAAAAAATGGCTAAAAACGTGACTTTTTGGTCTCGTTTGGTTTTAATGTATCCTGTTATAAATCAATAACTATCAAACTCTGCCAAATTATGTTAACTGTTCTGGAATGTAGAAGCAATATCCTTGATGATGTACTGTTTAAAATATTTTTCACTCAAAGTTTGTAGCAGACTTTATGCCTCCAAACATGACGTTATCAATGGAAAATATGGCGTAAAATGTGTCTTTTTGGTCTTGTTCGGTTTTAATATTTCCTGTTATAAATCAATAACTATCTAACTAGGGATGGGTACTGAACTGGACCGAACCGGAGGTATCGATTTGCAACATGATGTACCGGACCGAAGTATAGATTTTTTAATTAAAAAGTACACAAAACGATACTTTTGTGACTTTTCATACGTTGTGAATGACTAATATATGACAGATTAATCCTCCAAGTAGGTCTGATGACAAGCAGCACATGTCATCAATGATAAATAACTTCTGAAAATGTTAGATATTGTGTAGCACAATTAGTCAAGTGTCTGGGATGTTCTGTTATAGCCATTTTCTACCCCATTGATTCTTCTATAACAAACAAATTTTAATTTTTTCACATGAGAGCTGTGTTCAGTATCGATTTTGGTATCGAAACCGGACCGACCGGTACCATTTTCAAAAGTATCGTTATTGGCCGTACCAAATTTTAAGGAAAGGTGCCCATCCTTATATCTTACTCTACCAAATTATGTTAACTGTTCTGGAATGTAGAAGTGATATCCTTGATGATATGCTATTTTAAATATTTTTTACTCAAAGTTTGCAGCAGACTTTATGCCTCCAAACATGACAGCGTCATCGGAAAAAATGGCAAAAAATGTGATTTTTTGTTCTACTGCACTTTGTATTTAACCCAATGATTAACCCACAGATTGGCTAAAAATATACCTATTTTTCTCATTTGTACAGACCTATTGTATTTCACACTATATATATTATATACCTGTGAATTTATCAATGCCATGCATATTATCCCAACATAAGGCCGATCTCATTCAATCACAGATCATAGTGTACATTTTTCAAAAATTCAATAGCCTAGAATATTGAACAGTTTAACACTGATATTTGTAACTTTATTTGTAATTTTTTACCACATTTTGAACTCCACTCTTAGAATAATCGCAACGTCAGCGCTAAGCCAAATGTATTAATGATCAATGATCAATTCATTGTATTTCCATGTTGCATATTGAGTTATTTTAATGATTCTATAATTTTCTCGCATACTTATGTAATACTGAATAAATAGTAAAGTGTCTAAACCAACAAGACAAATGTAAAGCCTTCAGCCTCATTCTGATTCTGATAATTAACTTCAGCCTCACTCTGGCGTGACTGAGCATTGATCTGCTTATGCCTCAATTCAGTGTTCAATCAAAATTAAATTTTATTGAGTCAAAGAATTCTATGATTGGATAATCGTGAAAAGAAAGAACTAAATTTACTCATGCATCGCTGTGAATTAAGGCGCTGTTCGGCAAAAGTGATAGGGGTCAGTCTGCCGTTTTAGAACCTGTCAGTAACAAACTCAGTATCATCACTTGATGACGGAGTGTGTAGAGCAGACCATAAAGCTCATAAAGCTCAAGGATGTCCCCAAAATATGTCACCAAATTGGCATTATGGCTTCACAAATAAGTTTGCGCATATTGTGATGAGTCTCCTTATATCAGCCACTATAGGATTAACAAAAAAATAATTTTATATTTTTAGAATCTGAAGGAACTGTCCTTGTTGAGGGATTTGGTTTTGATTTTTTTCTCAAACTTTGCAGACTTTAAAGCGCTGAACACAAAAATTTGGAGAAATGTTGAAATTTGGCATTCTGACGTCATAACTCTCTTTGTGCATTTGAAACGTATCTCATCATAACTCAGCAACTATTGGACTCTCAAAAATAACTTTTACAACATTAGAATCAGCAAGTATTGTCCTTGATGATGGATATGGCTTAATTTTTTTTCCTGAAACTTTATAGCAGACTTTTAACTTCTGAAACCAAGGCCAGCGTAAAAAATCTCGAAAATTGCCATTTTTTGGTGAATAAATGCTTGATATTGAAAAAACTAATTCAGTTAGGACCATGAAATGTTTACCCAAAGTTGATCTTCAATATAGGTATCTTTTGACATAACAACCATCTTTCCAACTTGTATTCATCCAGAGCAACGCAATTCTTTAACTCAAAATTGAAGTTCACCTGGTATATGAACCAAAGCTGTTGATGAAGTAACAATTTTGACTATTCTAAGTTCTGAGAAATACTATTTCCTCCATGATGCTTTTTACATTTTGAAAATCGGACGGATATTATAGGCTGTAGGTCCGTTTTTGTCCAGGAATTCAGATCCTGGTTGTGTCACATACACATCTGACCACCAGAGGGCGCCGGCGCAACTGCTAGTGACATTACGTCCAATGGGTGTTGCTCCTCTGTATTCCTCTGTGGTGTGAGTGCCTGCTGCTAATATGCGTGCCCTGTCAGCGTGCCTCGGCGGCCCAACGTCGGCCCAAAGCCGGTCCTATGCTGCTGACATCGGACCGACGCCGGGCCGATGCCGGACCGCCGAGGCACACTGACAGGGTGGAGATTTGGCAGGATAGAAATGCCGTTATGGTTTGTTTTCTCTGCATTGGAATTGGAAATGTGTGTTCTACAGTAATTTCAATGGGGTTATCGACATTTAAAGAGGTCTTCAGCAGGGGTGCATATAAATGAGTAAATATGCAGAAGACATTGCAATTCATTCATTCAATCTCTTATTCAGTTTTGCAGTACTTTGCAGATAACAGTTACAGCAGTGATAACAGTGAAAGTTACTAACCTACCTGGCCATGAATATATTTTTCAACATTTGGCATATACACGAATGTGTGCATGTGTAAAAACAAGCATTTACGAATTTGTGTACTTTCAAAAACGAGCATTTCACTTGTCTGTATGTAAAATCTAACACTAACTGCCATTGCCTATATGTAGACAGGGATTAAGCCGAAACCCTTGGGTTGTTGACCTACATTCGTGGAAGTGCTAGATAACTAGGGTTTTGGTCTAGAATTGGTCGAGGGTTAGTTTTAGGCAAGTTTAGGGTTGCAATGTACGTAAAATTTGCAGGTTTACAAATTCGTCCACATGCAAAATATTGAAAAATATAAATCTCACCTAGGATGATAATCGCTTCAACAAGGAAGTAATCTCGCTATACTGGACATTAAGGAAACTCAATGTTTCAATTTAAAAAGTCATCGCAATTGATTTTTGTATAAATTTCTACGTTTTTTTGGTCCAACCCTGCTCTCTGTCAACCCACGCCAAGTGGGCACTCCATGTCTTTGCTTGAAAAGTCTTGATTTTAACTATCACCAATATTTTGGAAAAAAAAGAATACCTGGCAATATCATGCTCTTCCATGCAGGAAGTATTGTATATTCAATTGTTTAATTCAATCATGTTACAATACATGATACCAAAATCCAAAATTTAAAATGCCGGGCTGCATTGCCATTTAGAACAAAATGGTTATGTCAAGCCCATTAATGTATTACTAGCATTGTCCCGTGATAAATGGCAGTGGGAAAGGAATGTGGATAAAATGTGAATGTTATAGATAAGATGGGAAGTAATTCAATGAAAGCAAAGGAAATGGCCGTGGCACATCTTTTGCAATATAGGCGTTTATGAACGCTTAATTGGACTTAAGCATAACACTTGACACTGCCAGGTTGACACTTCAGCCAGTAGCAATGAGGCTGCATGAAGTTCTGTAATGGTGAGAGATTGCAGCGTGCATGTCAAGCAACATAACTGAGATTAAAAGATTTTTTTTGGGGGGGAATGAAAAGAGTAGGCTGGTACTATTAGATGTATCTGTGTATCCACAAGTTATTTGAGAGGGAAGTCATGAATATTGAAAGCAAAAAGTCACAATAAAAAGTTAAAAAAAAGAAGAAGAAGAGTTATTTGAGAGTGTACTCATGAATGTCGAAAGTGAGAATAAAAAGGTAACAAAAAGAAAATGGTTGTGAAAAAGGAAGTTGTGTCAACGGTGTGAACTGCTAATTGTACTTCTTGATCACACCCTATGTGACACTTCAATTCCAATCTATAACTCTTGAATTGCCCTCTACTGTTGAAGGACATCCTTTGTTGAGAGTAGCAGCAATCAGTGTGAATGAGTTTGTGACTCTATGCAGGCCTATGACTTAGATGCGTCCATCTGATATATATATAGGTGGGTAGGTAGGTATTTATTGACATATATGAAATATATATTACATAAATGTCCACAGCGGGCTGAGTTCAGAAACATGTACTGTATAAAATAAAAAGAAATAAACAAAAGTCATTGGAAAATATTCAGTGTCTCAAAGCAAAAATTACAAATGTTCTCTGGAGTGTTGAAATTGCAGTTAAATACATCTGCCAGTGAATTAGCCTGGATTGAATATTGTTCCCTTAAATGACTTGTCATCTTGCACTTCAACAAGACATGAACTTCATTTTGGACTTCACCACAATTGCATAGTCTTTCTTCCGCCGGAATTCTTGCCCACCTGCCAGTTTCGTAACGCATCTTGTGGGAACTCAGACGAACCTTGGTAAAACAGCATCTGATCATCTCGGGAACTACCTTGTAGTACACTGCATTTACAGCTAAATCAGGGTTCAAGGACTTATATGCTACTCTACGAGAGCTTGTTGACATTCGTACACTGGATTTTTTCTTCTCCAGCTCAGAGAGTGAGGGTGACATGTCATACGTCTCCACCAGTTGCATGGCGACACCTCCAGGTGTGCGGCATTGGACAGCCTCTTCCATTACTCGTTCTATATAACTTCCACGAAATGACTCCCTGGCTCTTAGCTGGCGTAGGAAGTTAAACTGTCTTTGGTGAACGTAGCCTTTTGCTCCAGGTTCTCCCGCGATACAAGGTCGTTGCATGTAGTGGATCGAACACCAAGCAAGCTCTTCAGCGCAGCATTATAGCTAGTTTCTGCATCACGGATGTCTCTAGTGAACCAAGATTCACAGCCATAAAATATCGCACTGCACAAAGCACTGTCCCAGACACGATGCTTCACTTTGTATGGGGCATCCTTGTTTTTGTGGAGAAATGAGTAAAACTTGAGAAGCTGACCAGATTTGCTGTTCATGTGTAACTTCACTTGATCAGCAACAGAAGACACAGTTATCAGAGAGCCCAGGTAGCAGTATTTATCCGTGTGGCTAATAATAATCTCATCCAGGACAAATGGGTCAAGCTTGTTTCCATTTACACTCAAGAACTTTGACTTTGAAGCATTAATGACCATCCCAATGTCTTTTATGCACTCATTTAAGTTCTCCAATTTTTTCTGCATCTTTTGCCAGGATGTTGCAAAAACGACCGTATCATCCATTAGGAGTAATCCATGTAAACTGCCAAGCCAGTTATCGTCACCATCTCTTCCAAGAGCGTCGACCGTTGGCTCAATGAGGAATGTGAAAAGGGAGCAGCTACTACTAGAACCCTGACGTACACCAGCTTTTGCAACAAACTGACTACTACCAATTTTTCCCAAAGTCAGCGAGTATGTTCGTCTCAGGTTTTCTACAAAAGTACTTCCACAGCCTTTCCTATCCAAGAGCTGTAGTAACTTCAGCCTGTTAACACGATCGTAAGCCTTCTGATAATCAATGAAAGTTATATACAACGTTATAGGCCTACACATATGACGGTGGGAGGGCGGGAATCTGCCCAGATCCAATGTAGATCACAACAAAAATGGCAACAGTGCTGTCGATTGAAAACGCATCGTTGAGGTATCGTATAAGGTACAGGTGTAATTGGATGATGTATGATATGAATGGATAGAGAAAATGATAATGCATCTGCAGGGCTATGTTAAAACGCACGGAAATGCATCGATAACACCGAAATAAAGGGAAATCCATGAGCATTATGATGTGACGTCATGTATCCCAGGTTCCATATTAATATGTAAGATGTCCAGGCATTTGGAACTTTCTAATAATTGTATCGACTGGCCTTTTGCATGGTGCTTACCTCCTAATTAAAAGGAGTGTGACATGTCCGTATGGTGCAGTAACGTGGCAGCACTAGTACTATTCATCATGGCTGCCCTTGGAAAAGGGAGCTCACTTTGCATGTTGAAAAATGTCATTTCTGGATAATTGAGGCAATGACAGGACAATTTGAGGTGGTCCGATTGCAATTGAGACGATTCACTATCAATCAGGACATAATAATGGCTGTCACTACCTTCATAATTGCAATTCACGGCAATTAAGGCCACTCGTTGCCGATTTATCTTCACAATTCTATGATGTTTACCTGACAGAACACAAATTTAGTAATAACTGCAATTGCAGGTAGGTTCGTGGTCTTTAAATTGGTGTACAGATTAGTTGATCCAATTAGAAATGATTTGGATGAGACAGAAAACGATTTCAACTGCTTGTTTAGATAGAAATCCATATTTTCAACTTGCAAAACTCACTTGTTTGATCTCAAGCAGCCATCTTTACCCATCATACTTTACACAGGATCACAGCCACGTGCTGCCAGTATGTTGCACCATGAAGTCCTGTACAACTTTTCGCTCTGTTGCTGCACAACATTGCAGCGGGGTTTTATCATACTTCAGTTGGGGAATTGCCAAAGCTGCTGTCTCTCATTGTGTCTTTTAATGTTTAATGGCAAAATCATCTTTCTGAATTTGTTGCAGAATCCAAGATGCAAGATGCTAGCAAGCCTTCAGATTATCATTGAATACTTCAATGTTTTCGCAATCACATTAGTTACCATTGAAAGATATATTGTGGTCGCGTTTCCAATGCTTGTGCGGAAACTTGTATGGGCTTCAGAGAAGCGATCATATTTCTTGGTTAGTGCTATTATTATTATTGTTGAAGGCAAAATATCTACGAAGTAGATAAACTTGCCTCCCTCCCATACGCCTATGCAGTCAAATCGATGCCTGGTATGTACATTTCCATCATCTCTGTTTCAGAAAATGCTGCTGGTTCTTGTGGGCTCAGTCGTACTCCCATTGCCTAAGATCTTCAAGGCAGGATTTGTCCTGAAGCCCTGCTCTGAAATAAAAGAAGTTGACTATTTCCAGCTTCCTACAATATGCTGTATTTTATTGACAGCATCATTTGCTTCAGGAACTATTGTTTCATTGGTGAGAGCAAGGTTTGTTTGATTTTGGATTATTCACCTCAAGTCCTCAACAATATATACAATTTGACTGAGAGTGATAATGGGTAATCAACTACAATTCTGTGTTCCTTGGTTAGTTGACAAAGTTGTTAAACTCTGATTTCATTTGTCTTCACTTCAAGTCAGCTTCTTAATGCAATACAATGTATTATCAACCAGTCTCTTTTTTGAAATATTCGGTAATATTACAGTATAACTGCAGACATTTTCCTGGTTTTCAAACTCAGAAAAATGTAGTACGATAATGCATCTGATTCACAAACAGTTTGTATGTTATGTAAACATCCAAAGCTAAATTCTAATCAGTGTAACATTCATTGTGCTCTTTACAGCGAAACATTTTGATGTAGAATTAAAGTGGACTGTGGCACTGTGAAAATAGCACTTCGTGACTCATGATAGCTGATGACGTGTCATCTTCTCTACTTTCAACAGTGGAAATATAGAGGCTGTTTGATAAGTCATGATAAAGAGTAAGCCATTTGACTTCTCGAAACAAATTTTTGATTGAAAATCAGATTCATAATCCTTTCGTTTGGCTGTGGGATAAGTCTCCTTCAGTCAAATTAACATTGAAAGTATTGGTTTTGATCATGACAAATCATCAGCTTGATGACACATGAAGTGCCATTTTCACAGTGCCACAGTCCACTTTAATTCTATATCAAAGTGTTTTGCTGTAAGCTGTTTAAATTCACGCTAAAACCATTTCTTTGAGTTGAAAATTGGCCGATTTATGCGGCAGTGACTTGACTCAAGTTAACTACACTCTGACTTGAGGTAACTAAAATTATTAACTTGTGTCTAGGAAACCTATCTCTGACTTCCTAGTCTATTTCATATCATCGACTTCGGGCTCTATCTCAATAATTTACACTTTTAAAAGCTCTCTGTAGATGAATTTATGGCCTGGATTAGTATGTAGGAATGACATATAGATCTCCACATGTAATGTCAACGTATTTTCATTAATTGAGTATCCATATTTTTTAAGGATTCGAAGAAGGAACTTGATGGCAGGACAAGGACTTCAAAGTGACTCGAAAATAGTCAGAGTTTTAGTCATTAGTGGAATAAGCTTCTTTGCTCTCTCTTTGCCAGATATCTACTTCTTTGTAACCACAATGATGGGCAGTGCTGATTTGAATTTTCAAGAATATTCTAGGTCTGAAATATTATCAAAGATAGCTTTGTTTTGTCGAAATTTGTTTTGCATGACAAACTGTGTTCTCTATGTAATCGGAACAACAAGTGCTGACAAAATGCTTAAGGCTTTTAAAAAGAGATTCTGTAAATGATGAAACATATATTTTAAAATATTATGATATCTTTATGTGATATAACATATTGAATTTTTACAGTTATATTTCAAATAGTTCATGTAAGGAAAATCAGTTCACTTCAACATGGTCCAAACGGATTGTGTACAATGGGTTGCAGAAGTATACGTCCCCCTGGAGCGGTCTTCAATTTTCAGTCATATCTTCCTTCAGAAAAGCATTATCAATCCCATACTTCTACATGCTCACCCTTTCAACCCATATGCACCATAAAATGTAGGGTTGTAAATCATGGAAGAGTAAAAATAAATAAATCAGTGAAAATGAGTGTTGCGAAAGTATACACCCCTGAATGTTGTGATGAATCTCTTGATACTAGTTTTATTTTCCTGAATTTCAGCAAACAAATAAACACTAATCAATTCACCTGCAAGATCGATTTGTTCTATAGCCTTTTTTGGGAGATAGTTTTTTTATTGATTCCCATGTCTTCATAAAGGTGACAAAGTTTACCAACATGCTCAGAAAATTTTGTTACGGTAACATTCAGGAGTTTTAAATAATTATTGTTCCAAGTACTAAAATTCTTATTTAGCTCTTGTCTAAAGGCATGAGGTCATCAGTGACCTCACAACCAGCCCTCTCAAATACGTTGAAATGAAGTGTCAATTTCGTCATTGGGTAATTTGTGACCTCACTGATGAGGGTTGATGATCAGTACACTGTAAGAAATGGCCGTGTTTTTCTGGCTAAAAGAACCGTAAATTTATTGTTATTTCATCAGTATTTTTTTAAAACAGACTTTGTCTGTGAATTTACAGTTCTTTGTCAGTTACAAAATGGCTCCAAGATAAATTTACTGCAACATGTCATTTAACATTCAGTTCACGTTAATGAACAATTACTTAAACCGTTAATTTACTGGCAACTTGTAATATGCAGACAAAACATTAGAATTGGCCAAACAATCAATACACCTGGTCAGATTAGGAACTATAAACAAGAGATTGCATGGACTTCAACCACGGAACATGTGGTGCCATCTATAACATATACTTTACACAGCTGTTAATCAAGCTTAATTTATAACTTATCTGAAGGTAAGGGAACATCCTCATTCATATGATCTTAAAGATGCTGTCATTATGCAAAAGTTGTTATATTTATATATGACATTGACATTTGTGCGAGTCTTATGATGTGATCTAAAGAATGACACTATTAAAACCAAAATAACCCAGGCGCAGTCTGCATCAATACAACATACTTCGATTAACTTGACACCTGGTTCTCTTGGAAAATATCCATCAATTTTATGGTTTGTGAGCAAACATGTGCGAATTAATTGCTGGGTATAATTGATGGACTTACTTCCCTGCTGTCAAGCAAGAGATGCACAAGGCCGAGCCTGGAGTCAGTGACTCTCTCACTCTCTCAGCTGATTCCAGCTTGGGTACATCCCTACAGCTATGCGACTGTTAAATCACATGCTTAGTCTGTTGTTTCACACTTGTGCAATAAGTAAGAATAACACATATTATCCGTATTTTTACAGTAGATTATACAGCTCCTTGCATTCTTTACATTCTATGATTGACAGTTGATATAACTGTAAAATATGCTTTAAATAAACTGTTTTATATATGTACATTATACCGTAATATCACTTTGTTGAATCTGCAAAATTACAGTTCAATGTACCAATCTGCATTTTACGGTTCATTGTCCTGTTCAGGTTTATTAGTACTTTTACAGTTCTTAGACCTGGAACAAAGTTGCCAGTTAATTTAACTGTAAAATTTAACGGGAATTTTTTGCAGTGTAGGTGACTCGTTTCAATAGCATTGGAAGTATAGGTATGATATCATTAACTGCATGAAGTGGTACATACTTTCTGCAGAGACAATGACTGCATATCTTTTCTTCTGAATAATGACTTTTATCTTAGATATTACCTAACAGGAAAAATAGGGCAGTTTTGATCATTTTTAGATGGAGATTCCATGCTAACAATAGGGTGTGATGAATAAAAAGTTTAAAACTCAAATATCTCAAAAAATTCCCAACAGATTTTTTTGTTTGATACATCAAAATGTTCGCCTGATCTTCCTCTACATCACTTCGCTAAGCGTCTTCTTGGTCAATTTTTTAAAGTTTGTTCAAGCTCGCTGTGGACAGATTTATTACCCTACGAATTTTATTGATTGACTTATTTATTGAAGAGAACATATATATATACAAACATTTTAAAAGAGTCAATAGGCTCTACATTTAAGGGTCAATAGGTTCTGTTGACATGGGGAGGGATTTGGAGTGATTTCATATTTTTGAAGGCAGACCAACTACAGGAAGCCAGCTGAAATTCTTGATAAGATAAGATTTCATTCAGGCAGGTAGAATTCAGAATCTACCTGCCCGAATGTCCTGTGTGTCAAAAGCGCTTTTCGCAGACTCTGCTTCAAAGCAGAAATGTGTCAATTTTAGGGTAGATTATGACATTTGGCACTACATTTTGCCTCATACACTCATCATATAATAATCTTAGAACAGCATGAGTGTAAGCATATGAAAGCCTTTAAAATTTTCTTAAAATAACTTGTCACTCAACTACTGAACAAGCCTATGATATTACAAGGATGTCATTCCAAGAGCAAAAGGAGCACTTTTGAACCGCTCAAATTATTTAAATAACGCTTCACTTATGCTCCCAATATGCAAATCCACACTCCAAATACGCTCCCTTGTAGAAAGTATATGCATTTTTGGCAATCGGAGTACCTTTGGTAATAATTTTAACGCTTCAAATCATCAAATGTACTCATTTTTGCTCTGGGATTGGCCGGTGTATCCGAGGAATAGAATCTTATCATCCATCAAATGGACGAGAGCACCCTAGACACAGCAGAAGAACAAAAACATTATGATACGTACAGGACTCATGACATCTTAAAAGTCATTAACAACTGTGAAAAGCAGAGAAAATAAGCGAATTTAGAATACTTGGAGAGAGGGGGAAGGGGGGAACAGGCAAAACCTATATATTAGTAGAGCTAGCACTGGACTACAATAGGAACCAAATTATGTCCAACCTGAAGAAGCTTAAGGACACTGACCAGAATGTGAACACATCGCTAGACTTGCCCAACAGGCACCGAGAACAACGCAAACAGCAGATTGATAAACAAAGTCAGAAAAGGGGGCCCAAGCAGACAATTTTACCTGCCACGAAACAGGGGACCCAGGAAGGGAGAGAGAAACTGCAAAACCAAAGACGCAGTGATGACCAAGCTCCCAAATAAGAGACCATTGATAATTTGGTACACTAACGCCGATAGTCTAAAAATGAGATGGAGGAACTGAATGAGAGACTGAAGAATGACGAATACCCACCACATATTACAGCCATCACTGAATTGAAACTGAAAAGCACCAGGCCCAAACTCCAGGAGTCAGATATCTCACTACAGGGATGCCAGCTGTTCCATGTTAATATTTCGGCCTAGGACTTAAACAGAGGAACCGGCCCATATGTAGATAAAATCTTACGGGTAACTGACAATTCCTCTCCTCTTTCTTCATATATCTTCATAGAGAGTATTGCCGTTGACGTGAAATTGCATCCATGGGGAAGTATTATGAGTTAGTGTCAGCTATAGGAGCCCAAGCTCCAGCATTGACAGGAACATGAAGCTGTTTCAGCTACAGTGTACTACAGGATAATTATACATGAGAATGAACCAAGCTACCAACTCGTCATAGGGGATTTCAATCTTCTGGATATCTCGTGGAACGACAGTGGCCCAGCAGGATTCAGCTCCCTCTATACTCATAACAGTTCATAGATAGAATACTAGAAAACTTCTTTACACTACACATAACCGAGCCAACCAGGTTGCCCCATCATTGTTTGGCCTTGTATTGAGCAACAATGAGAACGTCATGGAGTCCCCTGCGAAACACTGACCATTGCATTATTATAATCTGCATCAACAACAATCAACTGGACAATGAAAAGAGCACCAACTCGAGCTGCAATTGGAGGAAGGTAAACTATGAAAAGATAAGGACAACATTAAGGAAAGACCTCTAGGGCACCCCCACTCAGCACAAGGACTTTGAGCACCTTTGGAATGATTTTCAACATAAAATTGACATTGCAGTTTTGCAACATGTGCCAATATCTAGGAACAGGTGGAAACATAGAATCCCTCTCAGTCAAGTACTTTGCAATAAAATAAAGAAGTGCAGAGCATGGCAGAGGTATATATGGAGACTAGAGACCAACGCCAACTTCTCAAGTACAACAGAATAAGAAACAACATCAAGATTAATCTCAGGAAAAACAGGACGAATTTTAGAGGAAAATAGCCTGTGAAATAAAGACGGAAATCCATTAACAGCAGCACCAAGATCTGCTATTCAATCTCAGTCCTTATTGTCTTCTCAGGAGAGCAACCCAAGAGCATGCTCAAGAACTAAATTTAATGAACTCACTGGCCTTGGCCAGATAGACAAGGATTTGAACTTGTGCCAGTCCACGTCATAGGCTGAGACGACAGCTGAAGCTTATGCCGTGCAAGGATTAACATCAACCTCAAAGCATCGTCGGCATCAATTGAAACAAACATTTGTTGATAAAATATTATTTGTTTAGTTTTAAACTGAGAAAAATACCAATCAAGGTGACAAAAAAAAAGAAAAAACCAAAATTTCAAAGTTGGTGACTGCATGATACAATCAAACTTTTAGGTTAGGGCCCCAATGTGAGAGGTATAAACAGAGTTATGGTGAAAATAGGAATGTGGGGACCCATCAACTTATTCTGCCATGGGCTCAAAATTCAGCCCCTGTCCACCCCCATTGACATTTTCTGGATCCGCTGCTTCTGTAAGGAGCTATCTTAATGGAAGTGTGAGTTCAAAGAGAGCAATTGTATAAATCTTTCATTGTTCATTCAGATTGTTAATAGATCCACTGAGAAATTAATGTTGTATAAATATGATTGATTTTCCTATGAGCATAAAAGAAAGCAATCAACAGTCACCTGACAGACAACAGTCTGCTATATAGGCAGATGCCGTGAGGCTGCAGAATGAATTCAAGTGGAACTTACTATTGAATTGGGATCAAGGCCACCAGGACAGTTACCTATCTGGTCTGTGCAGTGCAGCACACACCAGGACTGAGCTAGATTTGCTCGTAAATGCATTTAAGCGAGGACCTCCAGTGAAATGTTATAACCTGCTCACTAACACTCGCAACTGAGGCAAGCTGCTGTAGCCTGAACAGTCACTACAATGCTTGCCTCCACACAGTTCGCTATCGTAAGTGCGTTGATAGTCACTGCTGATGCAACTTGTCATAAAGGAACAAATCAGGAAAATTTTTCATACTTGTCAAATCTACGATTGATAAGAAATGATACTGTGGCTGCAGGTACAGTATTCTGCTCACAGGATGCTGCTGACAGTTACCACTTTGCCCTGTTCAAAGGAACAATCACGAATATGGACAGTGTGATTGGAGTTTACAGAAAAAATTACCAAGCTTACGTTTGCTACTTTCAAAACACTGGGGGACTCGTTGATGTAACCACCCTAACTGGAGGAGAACTCAGCACAATCGGTAACTAAACATAATAATAAACTTATTTAGATTTTAATGATGCTCTTGGCATAGATTTCCAGGAGAGCGGGGACAGAGGAACGCTCTAGGTACATCAGATACGTCTATCAGTATTTGTGTATCAAAGAAATATAATTTCTAATTAAAGCAGGGGTTTGGAGTCAGGATGTAAGTGAAGTGACTCCAATTCCCGATTTCTTTGAAAATCTGAAAAGCAACTTTGACTCCTCGGGTCTCTGAACTAAGGCTCTTAATCCTAACTTACTTAAATCAGCATTATTGCTCACAAATATTGTAGACTGGAGGTGTTTCCATAATTTTAACTTCTAGAAGATTTGTTTTGTTAGTACTTGGTAACATATGTAAATAAGACAATTCGAATATGCTGAATTCAAAAATGCATGCCACCAAGCGGTTTATTTTTGTAGAAAAATGAGAAATTGTTGCCACAGCAATGGAAGTAAACTACACTACATCAGAGAAATTAGTTATATGGCTCACATATAATGTTACAAACTAGGTCAGAAAGCTGAAAATAGTTAAAAACCCAAAATAGTTTGACAATTTTTCTCCAAGAAACCTTCTGGTACTGTGTTGCAATGGTAAAGGGTAAAATCCTTCAAGTATACACATGTGGCTTCATGATATTACGCACAATACAACAAAACAACATTGATTCCTGGAATGTCATTTGAAAACAGTGGGGAGGAAAGTAATTCTACAAAGTTTCATAGGATTTTTGTACATGAAATATAGGCTACCAACCTACACCAATTACGAAGTTATTACGCAGCTGCATTGTTTTGTCATTCTGAAGAAATGTCTAATGGTATTCTAATGAAAGTGAATATCAAATGCTGCTTAGTCCTACGGGTAGGCATGCAAGCTTGTCGACGTGGTATGACTGCATTAGAAGTGATAGAAGGCATAATCGATTCGGATAAAAAAGTTTTCATTTCTTTTCTTGCAAAATACTAATGTACTTATAAATAATATAAGAGTAAATTGCATGAGCACTTAAAACTCTAAATATTACATGACATCAAAATGCCAACACATTCAATATTTCTTGAATCAGTAAAGGCTCATGCAGAGGCGTAGGAAATAGGCGGCAGGGGTGGGAAGCCACCCCCTAAAAAATCTGGAAACCTTCTAAAAATTGACAGATCCGGGCAGACAGCCTGGTTTGCCCTATTATGAACTACCCTCTAAATAGCTCGCCTCTCCTGCACCTACAGACACATGTAGCTGATTATGATTCTCGTTCGCCTTTTTATTTCTAGGTTATGTTTGTCCACAAGAATTTCAAATGGCTGGAAATTCATGTTACCAGCTAAATCGAACCAGTGCTCCTTTTGATGATCATGAACTTGCATGCAACAATCGTAATGGAAACTTGGTGAAGATTGACACTGCAATCAAACACTCTGAGCTGACTGCTCATATAACAGGTATGTAGCATTATTAACTCAAGGTTATTCTATCCATCCATGGGTTATACATATGCAGTTACTCTTAAAAGTTAGTACACCTTTCAATGATTTCTCATTGAATACCATAATAAAGTTGTCTCGCGATGTTTGTAGCATACCATTGAGGTCTCCTAATACATGTGGTCGCATGTCAAAAGGTGGGGACCTAAAAAGGGTGGTTCTGTGAGACTCTGGTTAAAAATTTGTCATTCAATTGTCCATTTATCTAGAACTAAAAGGCCTATCAAAATGGTTGTAGCCTACTATTGTAGCCTTGAAAGTTCTCTTTCATTTTACTTAAACATAGTATAAATTAATGGAATAGTTTGGGCTCCGCAACCCTGCAGTGAAAAAAACCAGGGATGGTCCGGAGGCGGCGGTGGAGGCGGCGGCAGGAGGAGCAAGCAGGAACAAAGGCTATGATGCTCTGTAACTTTAAGGTATTGGACTGTTACCTGAATAGACTGTTTCAGTCTATAGGTCAGTTCCTTAAATATCTCAACTAGGCCTTTCAGGTGTCTCTGGTGGTGTTATGTCTGTACAGCTTAAAAAGCAATTGGTTGCACCTCAGGCACAGACAAGCCATTTTTAGCTAGATTTCGACCAAGGAGGACATAATGTGCTCAAGAGAGCCTTAGATCCATAATTAGATGTGCCATTTTCCACTTGCTCACTTGAAAGTCACACAGAATTCTGATTGCTATATTTATATAATTTGGTTCTTTGCTTGAAATCAAAAGGAGCCTAAAGAGCCAATGACAAAATATTTGCTGTGAACATCTAAACAATTTTTTTAAAATTTGCACTCAATTTCAGACTTTTTTATCCTTAGATAAGGCTGGTTATTTTGGTCTCATCTTATAGTCCCAGTTGTTATATACAATTTAAAACAAACCAGAGCCAATTCTATAGAGATTTGACCTTGCAATGATGTTTTTTGTAAAAAAAAAAAGGTCCGAATTAAAAAAAAAAGTTTTTAGATGAGGCTTTTATTGCATTTCTTGTTAATTGAAAACACATAAATAAGTATTTCTCAGTTGTAAATAAAGATAAAGAAGATCTGTTTGCTGTACTCGATGAGTGTGACCGCCTGCCCTAAGCTATGGGATTTTTGAAAAATTGGCCTTTTTGACCTTGTCATACATTTGTGGTCCACCTTTTGACATACGACTAGTGCAAATACCAGTCTGGCCATTGAATTTTGTTTCAGGGGGTCTTTAGAGGTCATCATATTGCAAAAGTAAGTTTACTCAAACCAAATACTATTTCAACAGTATTGAGGGTAAAGTAGGAAGCCTCAGTGGTCTGATAGACAATCATTTTATCAAATGAATGATTTTTAATTGCCATATTAGTGATGTTATAGCCTTTACAATGGGCAACATTACAGTATTAGATTGTCTTCAATTGCATCATTGAAGGGTGTATTTACTTTCAACTTCATGAGCAACTGTGGATAGCTGCACACAGCAATGCTGGCAGGCCTGCACACTCTACCGAATGCTACTACCTTGTTATACATCCAATGACCCAAAAGTCATTCGCATTAGATTTTTACAACTCTGTTTGCATTAAACATTAACAACTAAATAAGGCTTAATTCACACAAAAATTTGAATTGTTTTCAGTGAGTGAACGTTTCTCAAAGTGTGATATTTAATCTGATGAAACTTACCCAAAAAAACACCATACTTGAATATGATAATAAATTTCTATCTGTGCAATTCTTATGTATATATAGGTCCTAGAACTTCACTTGTGTATACTTCTTTCTTGCAATTTCAGCGACTGGTGGAGGAGCTTATTGGATCGGCCTGAAAGACATGGTTGGAGACAATAACATTTCAGGCTACAAATGGGTTCAAGATGGTTCTTCACTGAGCTTTCAAATATGGCATTCACTAGAACCAAATAAAATACTCGAAAGATGTGTGGAGTTAATTGATGGAAAATGGAATGACCTCGATTGCGATTGGCATCATCGTGGTGCAGTTTGTGAGATGGAGGTAGGGTATGACATTACATAGAATATATATTTTCTAAATATTGACATTATAAGTAGAATTTCCTTCTTGATGCACATGTGTACGAGAGACGATCTATTTAAGGGGCAGTTCATAATTGGGGCAATGGTGTTCTATGCAAGAATTTTTTTATATCTTTGCCCGAATTCAATGTGAATCTGATAGGTTCCTAGATTTTTATGAGGACAGCTCCCCTGGTTTTTATGCCTATGCATAATTTATAACTTCACGATATTTGATTTACTGTATTCCTGATACAACCACATGTGCATTTTTGGCAAGCTGCCAGTCTGATTAGACGCCTGAAAAGAAAGAAAAAACGAATACTGATCCAAGCTGCATTAACACCAGTAATAGAGATTTCTCACAAGATTTTAACTTCACTTGGAATATTTTTGTCCCTCTTTAATTAGGTAGATCAAGCAAATTTTTTGCCTGACGCTTCCAAATATTGAATTTTGAGATTTTAGTTTAGAAGTCTGTATCATTAGTTTATAATATATGGTTTGAAAAGGGAGTTTTCAATTGAAATATCATACTGGATCATGTGTTTTCCAGCTAAATTGTTTATCCATCTAATTTAATTTTTTCAGGTCATCAGGACGTTGTATGCGGAAACCAAGTAGACCTAGAGGAAGGACATAGATGTACTTTGACGTACAGCATTTCAAATGGCATTTTCTATAGCCTTTCTTGGGAGATAGTTTTTTTACTAGTTCATAGCCTTTGTTAAAGTTCTCGAATATACTTCGCAAATTTTATTATAGCAGCATTTAAGAGTTCTGAATAATTATTGTTCCAAACACTAAAATTATTATTTAGGCTCTTATCTGAAGGCATGCACTGGAGGAAGGACAGGTGATTAACTATACACATACAGCTTTCTCGATAGCGGATATGGATTTTTAGTCCCCGGAGTTTAACTGCTTTTCTCTGCAAAACCTGATCTTTTTTAAAGAAGAGTACATATTTAATCTAAAGCCAATTGAGAAAGGTCCTTTAAGCATTAATAGGAAGGAAGGCTTTTCCACAGCCACTTCCACCTCCCGCGTAATTCTTTTCAACAAAATTGCCTAAAGAACTGTAAAATGATCGTTCAAGACCTTTTTCAACTGTTGACCTGATTGACCACTGAGTCTCTTTATCGATTTTTCAACCATCATTGTTGTTGAAAACGGTGGTAATCAATTCATGTGCCAATTGAAAGCAGAAAATCACAACAATGCCAGCTAAATTGCCAGTTCAGAGTAGTACTCAGCCAGTGTTGGAGCTCTCGAGGCTGGCCTTGGCTCGGTCTCGGATGCCAAATCTTGGCCTTGCCTTGGTCTCGCACTCTCGGGTGTCTTTAGGGCAGTGTTGGAGGACTCAGCAGTGGCCTTGCCCTCGAGGCTGGCCTCGATGGCAAATTTTGGCCTTGGCCTTGGAGGCTGATTCCAGGATCTCCGTCTTGGCCTCAGATGACCCAGCCCGGAGCCCTGGACTACAGCACTCTACTGAATTGTTTCATCTGACCAAACACACAGTTGAAATATCTAATCATATCATTTAATTTTATGTGCACCTATTACATTTTTGGGAAAACCTTAAACCAGGATGACATGCAACACTTAGGATGAATAACAACACATGACATGGAAATGGGACAACTCACCAGGTGGCTATGAAGCTGATTATGCACCACTGGTGCACTAGAGCCTCTCCTGGATATTGGAGAAATTTTGAAGGTTTTTTTTAAGTAATATCTTTAGTAAGATTGACAATATACAGGGTTTAAAAACAATCTAAAAGATATATATAATACAAAATTTAATAAAGATAAAAACCAAGCAGGCAGAATACAGAAGTGCCAGCAGAAAAAGACATATTTTTGATAACAGAGAGGTGTTTACTCATTTATCCAATCCGTCATTCATATTTTATTTGCCCAAGATCAAATTTGTTTTAAGATATCTAATTTTTTCAATGATAGGCAAAGGCTGTGATGTTTACCCATAATGGAACCCCCTTTTTTTAATTATATCATAATAATATGAACCTCTATAGCTTAGTTTGCAACCTATTCTGAGGTGTGTACTCATTTCTGCTGGACACTGTATGGAAAGGTTTTTGTATGCTATGGACCAAAAAGTAGTAACCATACCAACTCATAATCACTTTGATTTTCCCAACCAACTCGTAACCATGGGATATGATAATCAAATGGCCATGGCCAAGTGGTAGCCAAAAGATAATAACTGCATACCAACTTGTAACCATTGACAACTGCCAACTGGTAACCAGGTAAGATCAGAGTGGACAAACCAGTAACCAAATCATACTGAAATTATTTATTTTGATTAACTTAGATAATTTGTACTGATTATTTGCTTTGTACATGCGTACATTATTTATTGATTGGATTTTTTGATACATCTTTTGTGATTTCTTATGTTAAATTAATGTGTATAAGAGCAGCTTATAGGCTGGGATTTTGGTTATGACTCACTAGTGGGCAAGAATTTGGTGGTTACGACTTGGTGGGGTCATACATTTAATTTTAATGTGTCGTTATGACTTGGTAACTAACAAAAAAAAGGGATTGTTACAAGTTGACAGGGTTTTTGGTTACTAGTTTTATGGTTACTAGTTGGTTTGGTTACCAATTGGCATGGTTACTAGATGACTTGATTCCGGAATGCTGTATGAATTTTAAGATCTCTATATGATGATTATTATCACTGCAGTTCAGCTTGCTGAAGCAGTGATATAGTTTTCCTTGGAAAGAAAACTTACACACTTTGGAAATTTCTTGACAGTGCTGCTTCACCCTACAGTCACTTACAAGGTTCCCCTTTCAATATGTTTCCCAAGATGCGCCCTTTCAATGTGTAGGCTTGCAAAATGCATTGTCACTAACTTCACTTTTCCATAAATGGGTAAAATAATTGTGATTTTCCCTGAATATTTCTCCACTGTCATTTCTTCCATGGTCCTAATTCCGCCCCCTCCTTTTTCATACACCCCCTCTTACCTCAATCATGAATAGGCCTATAAAGCCCGCCCCTTCTCCAGGACTGCCCAATCAGGGCTGCAAATGGCTCATTACCATAAAGCCTGTCACATGGTTTTGTTTACATCAGCACAGGTGGCATCCAGTAGGACTTTATACCGAACTCCACCTGGTGGAAAACTTTGTAAACAATTTGGGACAAAATGTGCTGAGAAAAAAAATCTCCAATGTCAATCTATTTCATTACGTTTTCAGCTTTTACATTTTACTTCTTTAGACATAACTGACACTAAGTTTTTTTTATCTATTGTGGCAATAAATGGCAAACTAGGAATTTACTAATTTTGGCTATTTTAGCTATACTTTTTCAAAAATCTGTCTTTTGAGTCAATGACATATCACATAGACCCCTTTTATATAAGTAAATTATAAAATATATTCTATAAATATACAACAGTAGATCACTATAGATAATAAAACACAAATTTAAATTTTTTTATTTCAATCATTTCATTCTCAGTACACTTTTTTAATTTAAAAAACTAGCATAAAACCCACGAAGACATGAATCCTACTATTAATAGTATCAAGCCATATTTTGCAAAAATAAATAAATAAAAGTTTTATTGTTGGTTACCTGATCACATAAGGGGGAGATCATTTAATAACCGGGGGGGGGGGGGCGCTTGGACTTGGAGTTTCTTTGAAATAAATAATTTCTTGCTCAATTTTGGTGAAATAAATAAATAATTCTTGGCCCTCCACAATCAAAACATGGCAATGCTAAAACTGAAAGACAGAAAGTGTGACACCAACTGAAGAATGCAAATCAAAACACCAAAGAATTAACTTATAGATATATTCTCTCTTGAATTTTTCACATTTCACTACTTTTCTTGATAAACCATTGATTGTATCACTTCCTGGGGGATTCATTATTTTGTTCAGTCAGACTAAGTTCTTAGTTCAATTTATCAATTAGGCTTCCACAGCTCTGTGTGTCAATTTTGAAACACACACAACTGTCAGTATATTTTATGCTACCCTTGATACAAGGCTGAATGACAAGAAGCAGCAGTACTTCATTGGCTCCGTCCAAAAAGGCGTGTAAAATAACTGCAGTGAATCACACACTGCAAGCAGTTTGTATGAGAGGCACTGCACCTAATTGCTGCAGTGTATCCCGTACCCATTAGTATTACGTACGCTTTTCCTATGCCCCTATCATGTTGACCTCTAGTTAATCTCAGCATTTCTTGTAAACAGGTTTTTCAGAAATAACCTGGCAATATGCATTCTCTAATCTAAAACCAAATTTTAATTTTTGATATTAACAGAGATTTTCCGAGTTAACAAAAGACAGGATTTAGATGTCTGAACTTCAACTTCTAAGGCTGCATGTTTCTCCAGTTGTCCACTTTTTGTAGATCTATGCTAAATTTGAATCACCACTTCACATGTTCAATTAAGTGATGGTAATTAAAATTATCGTGCATGCGGTCATGAGACATGAATCAGATTATTGTAATTAAAATGATCAAGCATGCACTAGATTGTTAAGTTGCTATTGAAGGTCTATATACACACATTTCATCGATATTACTTTTGTGAGAAAACTGTCTGACGATAAATTAATTTCAAACTGGTGCTGCATTGACAATCTTAAATTCCGGAAAACATTTAATTTTCTTTCCTCTCTTTGAATTTATTTTCTTTAATTAAACATGTTCAATTTTACCAGAGCAGCTCGCTGTTGACTGCTGATTAATTCTTCTTTCTCATAGAATGGCATGTTACATAATAAGCTCATGCGAAGTTGTGCTAAACAGTAGTGAAAAGGGTGTCAAATTTTCTGATAAATTCACAGAAAATCGTTTTGACTAGAACGGTTAGTCAATATCATTAATTAAGTGCCCCCCATCAACAATCATTGCAAAGTGATCATGTCCCAGGAAAGTACTAATTAGGCCTACTTTTATAACAAAATACTCAATTAAGAGATGCATAACCTTTCAAGAATCTCCAATTATTGGAAATTTCCAGGTGGACCACCCAAGACACTGATCCATTTGCAATGGCCTCATAAATCTTGTCTAAAATGTCGATGACTGCTGATTTTTGCACAACTAGGCAGATAACAGGTTTAATGGTATCTCCATAAAAAAACTTTTAACAGTACTCTATTGAGTTTATTTGAAGAAAATTTTAACATTATTGGGTCCCAGTTTCGAATCAAGTTCTTGCCTGAGCCTATGCTGGAAGCTGTTTCAATCATTCTTCACTTCATTGCCGTGTACTCCTCCTGTCCTAATTAGCCTACGAAATGCTGAAATAGATGACTTAAAGTACCATTAGTCTATCCATCAAGTGTCATGATTCATGTTCAAAACATTGTCAACTATTATAAAAATTATTAAAAATTTATGTTATCAAAATTATATGCCACAAAATATTATTTTGTGTTCATTATATAAATCTATAAAACATCTATTAATGATTTCTGCATTAGGATTGGCTATTACAAACGATAATGAGATCATTAAATTGACATTGTACTCTGGCAATTTAAAAGCTCTAAATACACAATATAATTTTTTCCACATCCGTGTTTTTTTTTAAATGTAAAAACATACATTGTATGAAATAAATTGGTTGTAATTATCAATATCAATAGAACAGATTTACAAACTGCTTACATTTGAAACGTCAATGCATTTTCGACACTGAATGAAAATAAAGAGACGAAATTGGAGTATACGCATCATTCAGATAAATAACCCTTAAGAAATTGAAGAGGCATCATTAATAAAGGTTTTGTAAGAGAAAAAATAATCATGCATTGCACAAAACAATTGCTTCATAAAAGGTAAATCAGTGGAGATCAATAAACGTCTCATTGTTACAAAGATTTAATTAATGCCTTCTGTGAATGTTAATTATAATAATCTTAAGATGCATGCCACAAAATAAAATATCTGTCACGGCACTTGAGAGTTTGGTTGTCACACAGACCTCAGCTTGGAAACAACTGTCTCCTTGCCTAAAGGAAGGATGATTAGCAACATAATGACTTTTACAAATTGGCACCTAACATATTATACTTCATCATCTTCATTTTGGATTATACATATTTTTTTTATACTGATCATGGATAATTCGGTATCTGGTGCTTTTTCAGACAGTCCTGGTTTTAGTACTGAAGCATCATCATACACCATAGATAATTTAGATAAATCAGAACCAATGTTAAATAATGTGACAATGAAAGATCACCTTACTGTCAATAAGGACTCCGAGGTGTTGCCAAATAACTACAAAGAACGGTGGAAAAGAAAAGAAACTCTGCATCACATCAAACACAATAATGAACGCGCAGAAGACAATGTTACTCAGGGTACCTTAGTGCATTCAGAAGGACCCTCTATTGAGACAATGACAGTGTCTAGAAGACGATTCAACAGCATGGTGCAACTAATTGACAGTAGTCTGATAAAGAATACGAATGGGCCTGGAGAAAAATTAAATGACACAGAACAATTAATTGATACTACCCATAGTAGTAGTACAATAAAGACTATGAATGAGCCTGGAGAAAAACTAAATGATACAGTACAATTAATTGACAATGCCCATGGCAGTAGTATCATAAAGACAATGAATGAGCCTAAAGAAAAATTGAACATGTCACAACCCATTAACAATACCCATTCCATTAGTATGATAAAGACTATGAATGAGATTGGAGAAAGATTGAACAGCATGTCAAAACCAATTAACAATACCCATGGCAGTAGTATGATAAAGACTGTGAATGAGCCTGGAGAAAGATTGAACACAGCACAATTTATTGACATTACTCAAGGCAGTAGAATAATACAGACTATGAATGAGCCTGAACAAAAATTAAACGGCTCAGTACAATTAATCAACACTACCCATAGCAGTAGTGCAATAAAGACTATGAACGAGTCTAGAGAAAAATTAAATGACACAGTAGAAATAATTGACAAGACCAATGGCAGTAGTACGTTAAAGACTATGAATGAGCCTTGGGATATATTCAACAGCACAGTCCAATTAATTGGCACTACCCATGGCAGTAGTATGATAAAGACTATGAATGAGCCTGGAGAAAGATTGAACATTATGTCACAACTAATTAACACTACCCATGGCAGTAGTAAGATAAAGAGTATGAATGAATCTGGAGAAAGATTGAATAACATGTCACAACTAATTAACACTACCCATGGCAGTAGTATGATAAAGAGTATGAATGAGCCTGGCGAAAGATTGAACAACATGTCACAACTAATTAACACTAACCATGGTGGTAGTACTTTGGTCAGTCCCACAGACCATGTTTGGGAAGATGAAGTTTATCTAATATGGGATATTGAAGAAGATACACTGAATGGAGACTATTGTGTAACTGTAAACGTTACAGAAGACAAGTTCGTAAGAGAACTTGGTACGGAGCTTATATATTTCATGTACAGCTGCATTCAAAATAATCCAATCATATTCAAACTGAAACAATGTTTGGAAAAAGAAGTAAAAATACCAATGATAGGACGATACTGGATTGTGGTTGCGCCGAGAAGCCATTACATGTGCACAAAAATAAAAAAGATCAATTATACTACAATTGATGTTTGCGTTGTAAGTATTCGCAAAAGTAACGGTGACACTACTTTTAACATTTGTAATGTATTGGTTTCTGATGATGAGCACATAGGTTCACAAAACACTTCTGAAGAATTACTCAGATTTGCCCAAAAGTATTGTTTAACCACAATTGATGATGCCCACAACTATCATGCTTACATGGGCAAATCGTGCAGTGGAGCTTCACTGGATACCATGGCGAATATCACCTACAAAGTTTATTATGCAATCTACTGTATCATGGGTAAGTGGATGTCACTTTTTAGTTAGTAATTCTGATACAGTGCATGGTCCCTGCGTTATAATACCACCTCTCTATGAAAAGAAGCAGTCTCTCGTGGCTGTGCTCTCTTTCATCAGGGTGCAAAATGCATTAAAGATACTACTGTAAGAAGATTGGAAGACCAAAAGAAAATTGTCAATGATGTGGTAAAGCCAGTTTGAAAATTGAAAATAAGAAAATTAATTTATCCAGTGGAACCCCAATCTGCACAGAGCTCTAAATCCACTATCATGTTTCACCATGCTAGATTGAAATTACATTGTACAATTTTTCTTTATGAACAGTAATTCTGATTGTGGTTGCGTGTGCCTGCCTGCTGCTAATATGCGCGGAGATTTGGAGGGGTGGAAATGCCATTATGGTTTGTTTTCTCTGCATTGGAATTGGAAATGTGTGCTCCGCAGTAATTTCATTGGAATTATCAACATCTGAAGAAGTCACATTTGAACAAAACCCAGATGAATCGGTATAAAATAATCCTAAATATCATTGTACTAAAGAAAACTATTAAACAGCACTAAACTAGGGTAATTTCCAAATGGTTATGTAAGTGATATTTGTCAAGTGTACAAGTATCTCTCCACTATTTATAATAACATTACAGCAGAATTCGGAAGCATGGACACCAAAGTGGTACAATCATAATTTCAAACAACTGGACCAGCTGATTGAAGCCAGAATGTACTCAATAACTTCTAATCAGTGATTATGACAGCTTCTGTAAGACGAATTGGAAATTTGTTTGTGGTTTCTTCGTTAGAAATAAATAAGTCAAATTGCTAAATTTCAACTCGATGGGGAAGACCTCAGACTTTTTCCTTGTATTCTTCACATCCAAGGTTTAGTATGCAGAGAGGGACAATGAAGCAAAATTACATGATGTCTTGAAATTTGAGTGGAAAACGCTCGCTATTTGTGTAGTTTTGGCAAGATATAAAGTATTTCAAATATCCTTTCAACTCACCTGCGTTTCTTGAATAAGAGTTTTAATAGCAATTTCATTTATGCCGTTTCCTAACACATTTAGCAGAAAAGGCAAATAACAGTTTCCTCATTTGTGGTTGTTAGGGGCAAAACAACAAATGCCTCATGGCAATTTCATTTGGAATGGTAATAAATTTAAATCTTTAAATTCTGGCAAATGTCCCTTCACCCCCCCCCCTCCAAAAAAAAATTGCCCGCCCGGTAGGCCTATGTATATCGCAGTATGATTTTGTCAAGTATTCAGAATTAATTCAGAAGTTTGAATGAGATATGAATTTTTGTATTTGTTTCAGAATATACGCTGCAAATCAATCACAAGCCTTCGGATTATCATCGAACACTTCAACGTTTTTGCGATCACATTAATCACCACTGAAAGATATGTAGCTGTCACCTTTCCATTCCTTTGGATGACATTTTCACGGGCCTCAGGTAGAGGAAAACACTTTTTGGTAAGTCTGAAAATTATTATTATTTTGAATCTTTTACGGTTTTTTAGATCATAACGAAGCATTTTTGGCATCAATCCGTATTCTTAGGTTCCATCAATCATTTTCAGAGCAATTCTGTAAAGTCCGATTTACAGATTTGACAATTTAGCAGCTTGTTTATCACTACCATTTCACCCCAGCTATTTCATTGCTAAACAGGGATGAGGTCAGGTAATAGGGGTATCAGACAAGCCATCAACCAAAGCTCCAAGTGCAACAGGAGCTGAGCTACGCCAAAAAGTCATTGAGTCGGACGTACATCATGTGAGAATGTCTGACCTGAAGACATTTTGCCTTGTCTAAATCAGACTTATGGAATTGCCCTTCATTTATCTGTAGAAACTTGCTTCTGACCTATAGGAAAATAGGCCTATTATCATTGGGTGTTATGACTTGTGTCAATGCATGTAAAGACCTTCATATTCTTATTTGAAAACCATTTAACAAAATGATAAAAATATAATTGCAATAGAAAATATAAGGCATGTTCAAGTGATCATCTTCATCTTCGGCGTCAGTAATTTTTAAGTTTCATGGCTGCTAAAATTTCCATCATTTCTCTTTCAGAAGATGCTGTTCGTGCTTGCCTGCTCAGTCATCCTTGCACTGCCTAAGATCTTCAAGGCAAGATTCATTTTCAAGCCCTGCTCCGAGATGAATGCAGTTGACTTTTTCCAAATTCCGCCTATGTGCTGTACCTTATTGACAGCATTACTCGCTTGTGGCACTGTGTTTTCATTGGTGAAATCAAGGTATAATCATATATCCCGCAATTGCGAGTGAACACCATGGAAAAACCATTGAGTTCACACCATTGAGTTCATCCTTGTGAACTCAATGAAATAAATTATCTGACGTTGTTATGCGAACAATGGGCAGCGGTTGTTTATGTCATGACGTCACAATGGGCAGTTGGTGACGTCACAACAAACTGCTGCACCTGACTTGGGAGAATTTGACATTATCAGACTAAAATTTAGTAAAAATCACCTATAAAATCACTGCGGGATATTCGTGTCAGGTCTGCTTCTGAACTAACACTCGTCCTTCGGACTCTTGTTAATTCAGAGCAGACCTGACACTCATGATTTTCATAGCTGTGAACTACACTGTCATGGGGTTTTATTATAAAACATAATTAAATGAAATTATTATAAAACATAATTAAATGAAATTAAGGCATATTTTCTTCACTCTGGGAAGAATAACCTCTGGCACAACTGTGGGATTCCAACATTATCATAAACCGTTGACTTGCTGACCTTTCAAGGGGGTCAACTGCTCTGATTGGTCAATAAAGAACTTGACCTATTTCAGTGACATCACAGCAGCAAAAGCAGGTCGGGGAACCCCAACAGTATTTTAGCCAACAGCAGAGCTCCATTCTGCTGTCTCCAGTCACAGCTTATAGCTGCAGAAGAAAACATGTGTGTTTACAAATGATGGTTGTAGCTGGTTGTGTAGAAAATGGCTTAGGCCACTAAACTTCTTACTCCCAGTAAAACTATAAAGCATGACAACCCCGATGTCATAGCAGGGAATGTTTGTTTGCTTGTGACAGTAATTTCCAAATCTCTGGAAGGCAGCCTCAATAAATCTGTGCAAAGAGAACAGTTACTGTGACAGGTGAGTGTTTTCAATCAATGTTTGAACATTTGGATTTCTCAGTCATCATGGGCAGGAGAGCCTGTAGCCCTTCTTCCACATATTCTTCAAGATCCATTCTTGTGATTTACACAAGCAATTTTTGTTTCACTTGTCCACAATACATCAGTGGCACAGATTTAAGTGACAGATAATTTGAACATTCAACCAGCTGCCAGTGCAAGCAGATCACCTCATGACCTCTTTCCCAAATAGGGGGGCAGTGGGGCACCTTGTTTCAACCTCCTAGTGGGAGTTCCCTGAATTACCCATAACAGGCCACTTGTTCCCCATTGGTCTATTTCAAAATGGAAATTTACATGATGGCTATTTGGCTCAAAGAGCTGCTGTGAGCTGATTGGCCAAGGCTGAGGCTCCAATCCACAGATGTGTCAGAGCCTGCTCTATCTCAGAGTGATTTTCTTGTGAACTTTGACCTTTTATTATTGGATGAAAAGCAAAGGTAGTGTCGATTTAGAAAATTTTCTTGTGATTTGAGAAAATCTTTAGAACCATTGTGAATCTGGAGACTAGAATTCACTGCAGAAACTATTCAAATATTTAGATCTAGAAAAATCCAGCACTTTCAGCATAGGGGAGACCGGGGTTAGTTGGCACACTCATTTTTACAGCTGCTTGCAGCCTGTATTACAGGACGAATTTTCATTAAGACTCTGACCATATAGGAAGTCGCACTATTTCACCTACCGCCTTGAAACTTAGCATACAGTCTCAATATAATTTTATCTTGCTTCCATCAACTTTTGGTAAACTTCTGTGACATTAAAATTTTTATTTACGAAACTAAAATGTTCGTTTTTGGCGGGAGTTTCAAATGATCAGCTGCAGTGAAACCAGCAGCAACAGCAGCAGCCACATCCAGTCTTTGTAGATTCAAAAGAAAGAATGAAGGAAGGAATGAAGGAAGGAAAAAAGGAAGGAAAAAAGGAAGGAAAAAAGGAAGGAAAAAAGGAAGAAAAAAGGAAGAAAAAAGGAAAGAAAGTATAGGAAGGAAAATATGGGAAGGGAAAAAGGGATGGGGGAGGGAGGAAGGGAGGGAGGGAGTGTGGATATATACATGTAGATAGATAGATAGATAGATAGATAGATAGATAGATAGATAGATAGATAGATAGATAGATAGATAGATAGATAGATAGATAGATAGATAGATACTAAGTCTATCTACAAGCAGCTGTTAAAGTGCTTGCACGTTATTTTTATTTTTGCTCTGGAGAGCAAACGGTACAAGATATTCACACCAAATTTTAGCATGTGATAGTGAGCGTGTTTATCTCAATGATCAGCCCAAGAGATATTGTAAATGATTATTGAAATTTGTGTCACAGACACAAACTTCCAGAAAAATTTTTGATTCAACTAACCCCGACTCCGGGGTTAGTTGAAGCGCCATAAAAATTTGGAGACAAATTCTTATAAAAGGGGTTTCCTTTGCATAACTGATATCCCTATGATGACCACCAGCTTCAGTACAACACTCATTTAAAAAATAATGTATACTGTAATTTACTAATTTTTTTGTATATTTTTAGCAAAAAAGCTGGTTTTTCCATATTTCCCTTTCAGGAATGCAAACATGCACTGTAGTAGTTCTAAACTGCAGTAACTCCAACTAACAATGACTTGCAAGGCAATTTTAACACTTGAAGTCCATGTTACGGCCAACTCCACCATGCATGATTCAACTAACCCGATCACACCTGGAACACAATATTGTCTTATTTTTCAGTCTTATAAAAGTCACAAAACAAAAAGCTTCTGGAAGTGGATTAGGCATGGATTTACCTATTTAGAAATAAGGTTGGTTCACCTGGATCAAAATCATAGCTATGCAATAACCCCCTTCGAAGATTGAGCAAACAAGTTACTGGAGCACCCACAAAACAAACTTTCTTGCCTACAGAATTAGTATTTTGAAATTTTGAATGAATAAAGGTATTATGACATGTGCCAATAAACAGGGTATCTACCAAAAGTACCAGTCTGGCCAAAAATTTTAAATAAATCTGATTTTAGGCCAAGTTTCAACTAACCCCGCGATTCAACTAACCCCGGACTCCCCTACTGCTCAGGCAAATCAGTCCACCATCTCATTCACCTCATCAGAGTGCTTCACAAAGGAAAAAAAGATTTTCCTCTAGAAATAACTTAAAACTGACCCAAACTCAGAATGATTTAAATCAATCATAGGTCCCTACCAGACGATCTTTTGGGGGGGGGGCAGATATGGATTTTTGGTGAAAAAAAAAAGTTTGTTTCCTACTTGACACCGAAAAAAAAAAGATTTTCCGGCACATGAAAAAAAAAGTTTTTCCAGCGCATGAAAAAGTTTGTTTCTACCTGCAGCTATGCTCTCGCTTACTACTGTATGAACAAGAATGTACTGTACAGTAGGCCTATTAGGAAAAATTTGTTCATCGACGGTTCACAAAAAAAAAAAGATTTCCCGGGGGTAAAATCCATAGCCTCCCCCCCCCAACTATCATCTAGTTGGCCCCTTACCATGACATAGGCTTACAATTACTATGGAGATTAATAGACGTAAGGAGGCCAACAAATATCAGTGACTATTGTGCCCCCTACTGGCCCCTAGTGTCAAAAATTCCTTGATCCCAGTTGTCTCAGCTTCACCAGCTCAGCACTTAATTGTCAATATATCTTTTTTTTCCCAAACGGGAAGAGGGTGACCTCTCACGAGAATACCATTTCATTTATGCAAAAATTGTATTTATTCTTGACGTTCATGTTAAAAAATGCTGCTAATACTCCGATGTGTTGCAGTTTAGTTCGCGAATCTGTCAAATGACTTTTCACTTTGAAAAACAAGTTCGAGTGGTCTGCATTCCAATGTAACTTTAATAATATTTTGTTATTTTAATTTAATTTTAGAATTCGCAGAAGGAACTTGGGAGCTGGACAAGGGAATCAAAATGACTCCAAAATAGTCAAAGTTCTGGCAATCAGCGGAATCAGCTTCTTCCTTTTCTCTTTGCCGGACATTTATATTTTTGTCAGTGCAATGGTAGACAAGGCTGATATGACTTTTCAAGAAGCCAATATAACTCCCATTTTATCAATCATTGTTTCGCTGTGTCGCAATTTATTTTGTATGACAAATTGTTTGCTCTATGTGTTTGGTACATCAAGTGTGGGTGAGTTACTAAGATTCTGCAAGCGACAAAACTAGCTACACGTTTGCCCTGAGCTGTAAATATGCCAGCGGTAAATGCAACCTCGACTTCAATGACAATGCATTGTGCCCAAAGATCAAGCTCCAATGCAATGAATTGTGCGCTACAGAAGCATCGAGAGCTACAGCAAGTCTTAGTGTTATCATTGAACTTTTAATTTGTAAATTGGGACTTTTGGAATGTGAACTTTAAATTTTGAGATTGTCTCTTTCCTGAAAATTGTACTCATTATGTGAATAAACACAATAATGATGACGATAAAAAACGTGGCTACCATAAGGTAACATAATGCTTTTCATTGTTTGGAACATTTACCAACAAGGAATGTTTATAAGCCTATTACAGCCAGGAAAATTGATATACAAAAAGAGTGGACTGTTGCACTGTGAAAGTGTTACTTCGTGTGTCATCATGCTGATGATTTTTCGTGATAAAAATGTGCATCATGTTCTTCAAGTAGCCTTAAGCTTTGATTGTCAGCAAATCCATGAGGGTGTAGTTGCTCTCTTCTAGCTCTGCCGTAAGGTCCAGTAACTAACGAAGTGTTACGTTAGAGTCCCCATGCCAGAGCATTTTCTAAAGATTTTCGACTGGGAGACCAAGGCAACTTTTAGCGTTGTGATACGCAACATTTATATATCAGCAGCTTTATATGCAGATCCATTATAATAGATTTATGCATTTAAATTTACAATGATATGTCAGCCAAAGAATTTTAAACTGTGCTGACTTAGCAGTTCTACTCATTGCCAAAAAACTATTTTTGCCTTTTTTTTAAGATCGAAAATCTGAAAAATGAGTTAAGCAAAGTTATTATAGAGATTACTAGAGAATGACGAATATTTTTGATAGGCAAAGCAGAAGCCCTGGTTTCAAATTTACCAAAGCATTACAAATTGAGACAACCAAATGAGAAATTGATAAGAGTGTCTGGGAAAAATTTGGTCTCCAAGTGATGCCAATTTGCCATGGACTGGGAGACCAAATCTGTCCACTGGGAGACCATTTGGTCTTCCAGTTACTATGTTAAAAAATGCACTGCCCCATGCATGTTTGCCTTCCGAACAACTGGCTATGACAGACCCACAATGTAAAAGTGTGAGTGGGACCTGAAATCATGCAAATGATGTCTTTGGGTAAATCCTAGCCTTGGGGGGGGGGGGACTTAATTTGCCTTTTTGGGAAATTCAATATGTAAACCAGCCAATTTGTGCAATCTTTTGACAAGAGTGGACTGTTGCACTGTGACCATTGACTTTTTCAAAAAAGATTTCACTTACCTGGCTCACTTCAGAGGCTTTCCAAGTTGAAATGAAATATGTTCACAAGATTTAAATCCTCGAAGATCACCACAATGTAAACAGTCTTACGCAAAAATCTGACTTATTGGACAACTGTTGAAAGGAAACAATTGTTCTTGGTATATGCTGAAGGAGCTGTCAGGCCAATCATAGTTGGTAAAAAATAATTTTAATCAGATCGAAACCTTAGAAATGTGAAAACCACCACATTGAGTGAGTGTTTCAAAGATACCTTGTGAAACACACCAGTTAAGTGTTTTAGCTAGGTCGACAATTAATCAACAATTGCCTTCTTTCGCAGCTTTCATTGGACTTGGAAGGACCTTTAAATTTGGAAGTGGATGTGGGTCTTTCACAAGAAAGGTCTCAAGTGCAACAATCGGCTTTATAAGGTTTAGTTGAAAAGAGACTTGAGTGGTCAGTTTGGTCAAAAGCCTTTCGCAATTGTTCCCCAAATCATTGTTGGATTGGGAAAGTCTTTGGCAAGTGTCTTGACCGAAGAGTCTTAGTGCTCCTTGAGTTCATTGTGGTGACTTTTGCAATATTTTGTGTCTATTAGCAAATACAACTCCTTAATCCCGCAGCTTGGAGCAGGAATTTTGAATATTGAAGCCATCGTTCCTGTTATTATCGTTTTCATAGCTATGTGTTTTGCGAAAACTTTGTTTTGCAGTTAAACCGTGACATCATTGGGTATCTGTCAATGTGATTGCTCTAATCTTCAATATGTGACATATCAGTTCAGAGTTTGACGTTATAGTTAATGATAAAAGGATTTTAAAACTGTCAGGCAATGTTACTATTTGTGTGCAACCACAACAAACAACACATGTCTTAGCTGAGTGTTGCACCTCATTATTTTCCAAGCAACATGTGTTGCTGTTTTTCACAAGACACAAGTCATCACAATTTCAAACAACTTTTTTTGTCAGTAATTGCAACTCTCCTATGAGGCTAATTAGTCTGTTTGGTTTAGTTACAGTTCATTGAACCATCTTTCAGCCAGGGCAAGTGAAACATACATCATCCATGTGTCACTGCACTTTGTCAGTTTCCTGAAATCTGTGCTTGTAATAAACAAAATTATCCAACTAAATCTCTGACATCAAAGTTGTGGAATAAAGCAAATTGCAAACTTGAAAAACATGTAGCTATGAAAACGATAATAAATGCAAGAATAAGGCAAATTCAATCATTGTGAATGGCAAAAATTGGCCTTATATGCTTTTCTTTCAATATCCATTTATCTTGCCTAGGCCTGCAAATTAGGAACATTTCAATCTTTAAGTTACCAACTGGTAATTATAATGTTTAAAATTTAAGCAGTCATGACAAGCAGAGTTTGTTTAAAAAGTCATGAGAAAATGTCTAACAGAACAATATGTCTGATTTCCATAGAATTAATATCACGATTGATTTCTTTGTCACTTTATAGTTCAATGATCTGATATGAATGAGAATCAATACAGCGTTTATTTCATTTAATTAGGGAAAATTCTAATTAAGTTAGACAATTAGGCTCGATTTCACCAACAATGTAAAAATTGCAAAAATAAAACATAGGCTGTGTAGCAGCAAACCTTCAGCGAACAACACTTTTAAAAGACACAATTACACCATATATCAGCCCAGTATATCATTGGTGGCAACCTCAAATACATAGGAAGACAATACAATGTGGTTCCAAGGGCTAATCATGAACTGGCCGCACTGCAAGCAGTAAAAGAACTCAGCGCAGAAGAGCAATGTGAACCTTACAATTTAATTTGCACCAAATGACTTTCATGTTTCTCATATGCTTCACTACGGGGCTATCATTTTGACCAGTCATAATAAAATGTCAGGAATTATAAATTTAGTTAGTATACAGTTGGAGTTGTTCTGATAAAAATAGTTGAATGGAATAATGTTAGATAATGGCTGTGATGCAAAATAGGCCTACTGAATAAGTTGAAATTTAAGCATACAATCAGTTCTGATCCAATATTGTCATTCACACCATAGTAATTTTCACCAAAATGTCTGAATGTGTTGGGCACACACCAAATTGAACATTCATGACAAAATTGCAATTAAACTTTAACGTTGGTTTATCGAACTTTGCTTGAGGTATTAATAATAAGAAAAATTGTTAATTTCTAATGTAAGAATTACGTAGTAAAACATTTTTCTTATGATAAAATTTAATTTGTTTCATAAAATTCCGCATCTATGGAAATCATTAGACACAATTTTCTTTCATAAGAAGAAGTGAACTTTATTCCTACACAATCTTAAAATTTGGCATATTTAAAGAAAAGAACAGTTCTAGCAAAACCGATGGAGGATAGATTCAGCCATGTATTTTATTGTAATTTTGGCATGCGTGCTTAATTTTATCTGTACACAATTTTAAATAGTGAAGATTGAGCAAGGAATGTTTTGCTATGACTGGTCACAATAATTGGCCCGGAAACTATCTATTCACCGGACCTTCCGCCCTGCTGACAGACAACATTTGACCTAATTTTACTATACCTTCTGCGAACTGAAGTTCGCTGAAGGCAAAAGTTAGTAGCTACCTCACACACATTGCTAGTGAAAAAGTTTGCCACAGGGGTCAGCTACTGAGGGCAGAGCATTTTTTAAGGATATTCGACTGGGAGACCGACGGAACTTTGTAGTACCATGATGCGCGACATCTATCAACCAGCCCAAAATTAATAAGATATATTTGTGTAATGACATGCTTGCAAAAGGGTTTTGAACGGTTGCGCTGACTACTAATTCATGATTTTGGCTGATATCTACCAAAACTAATTTCAAAAAATTTTAATTTATGAAAATTTGAAATCAGAAGGATGGCATCAACAAAAGTATAGTGGTAAAGACGGCAAGAAAAATATATATTCATGAAAAACTAAATGTGAAATTAAAACGAGTTTTTGGAAAAATTGGTCTCCCAGTGATACCAATTTGGCAATGATTGGGAGACCAAATCTGTCCACTGGGAGACCATTTGGTCTCCCAGTTACTATGTTAAAAAATGCACTGACTGAGGGGTAAACCAGATAGACACCCAAATGTTACTTGGTTGGCCCACGAGTCACATCAAGGGTAAAGAAGAAAATTGCTTAATCTTAGTGCGAGTTTAAAGAAATAATTTTTTTCAGTTTTTCGGAATATGTTACTATGATGTGGTGAGAAGAATACACGTAACTGTCAGTCAAAAAGAATCGATCATCTGCTCTTTAAATGTAAAATCAAAATGCTACATTATCTCCACTGTACACAGGATATATATATTATAAAAAGAATTCAAGATCTTCAACCATTGCTGTTGTGCTCTTGATCTGTCTCAAATTCATAGGTTACCACGTGCAAATTGTTATACCTACCCCCCCCCCCGTTACACCCATGATCATAATTTCCAACACTTATTTTCACTTTACCAATACCCCAGACATTTTGAAAAATTCATTTTCTAAAATTCAGATATTTTTAGGAAGAAGGGGCAAATACATCCAAGAGCCAGCTGGTCTGGAACATTTTAGGAAGCTTCTTGGAAATAAAAAACATTTTTGAAGTTAGGTATTAGGGTTGTCATGGCGCCTGGGCATTTTTCATTGTTGTGAATCTGCTTCATCACATATTTGCCGCAAAATGCCAAAATGTTACTTTTCCACTAATGTGATATTTAATGATTTTTTTTGGGGGGGGGGGGGTAGTCCCCTAGATCCCAACCCCCTAGCCACCTCCCTGGATCCACCACAGGCCTACTTCAGACTTGGCACAACTAATCTTCCACATCCCTGTTGTCACTGACCTCCATATTTAACCAGACATACATCTGCCAAATTCTGACTAAGACCAAGTTTATACACCTTAGACTTGGGTGTGAACAGGTCTAAATTTCCTGAATTTTAAACAGTGTTTATTTCCTGTTTAAAGTTAGACTGTCTTGGTGAAATGTGTTTAAAATTTAAACATGTCTAACTTGTATTTAAACATTGTTTAAAAAATAAACTAGGTTGGTGAAATCGAGCCTAGATGTCTGTACTGATGTAAATTTCAATAATTTTCATGTAGCACTAAAACTAGTATATTTAAGCACTGAGAAGCTTTGCAGTCGCATAAAACTCAGCTTTGAAGCACCAGTATCTTCTCATTACAAAGGCATATAAGAAATTGCAGGATGATATCTGAGTATTGTGCAGTGCCATGTACTCATTTTACATCATATTGGATTACTCTAGTTTCGTTGAAAATGATTATGGTTGACTCTGTGTTAAATGATCTGCAATATTATTCAAATTTTAGTGTTGAACCATCACATAAAATAGTAAATTTTAGTGCTTCAGAACCATTAGTCAATACAACACAAATGAATATGTTACTTGTTAAACAGTACATTAAAAATAATCGAAGAATTGCAGGTGATTATGAAATTTTATCAAGTAATTACAAAGTTAGGTGGAAACGAAAAAAAGGCGTTCGGAACATTGAGCATGGTTTTGAAGACTTAGAACACAATGTACCTCAATGTCCATATCTGCCTGACCAAGGAACTGTCATAGAGGATCAAGAAAGTTTTAACAGCACAATACAATTAATGGACACAACTTATGGGAATGGTACAACTTTTGGTTATATGCATGACCTAGGAACAACAGCGATCTACCAAGAAAGGTTCAACAGCACAATACAGTCAATTGACACAAGTTACGGGGTCATTAAAACAGCAAGTTATGTGCCTGACCTAGAAAGTACAGAAGAGTATCAAGAAAGGTTCAACAGTACAATACAGTTTATTGACACAAGTCACAGGAACAGTACAACTGGAAGTTATCTGCCTGACCAAGGAACTATTGCAGAGCATAAAGAAAGGCTCAACAGCACAATACAGTTTATAGACAAAAGTTACAGGAACAGTACAACTGTCAGTTATCTGGCTGACCTAGAAAGTACAGAAGAGTATCAAGAAAGGTTCAACAGCACAATACAATTAATTGACACAAGTTATGGGAATGGTACGACTGTGAGTTATCTGCCACACCAAGATGAAGTTCTTCTGTTATGGGATGTTGAAGAAGATACGCTGAATGGAAATCATTGTGTTGTTATTAATGTAACCCAAGACAAAATTATAAGAGACCTTCGCATCAAACTGATGTATTACATACATCAATGTTTTGAGAGAAACTCAATCATATTCACACTAAAACAATGTCTGGAAAGAGAGGAAAAGATCCAAATAATCGGAAGATATTGGATAGTGGTTGCACCAGAAAGACATATAATGTGTTATAAAAAGCAATATAGAAATGATTATGCAATAAATATTTGTATCATAAGCAGTCATAAGATTGCAGGGGGCACTGATTTTAATTTTTGCAGTGCAGTCGTTTCAGAGGAAAAGCGCATCGATCCACAAAGTCCGCCTGAAAAATTACTAGAATTTGCTGAAAAACATTGCTCGTTCAAGTTTGATGATTCTTATGACCACCACGCATACATGAGTGAATCATGTAGTCAAAACTCATTGAAAACAGCAATTAACATCACTAGTAAAGTTTATTATCTACTCTACCGTATAATGGGTAAGTTGTCAACAACTTTTAATTAATGAAAATAACCCTTGAAAGGATCCTTGCAATATATATATTGGCAATCTCTTTTTAAAACAAACATAAAGGATACAATATGGATTTAATAAACTGAAAGCCGAATAACTGCATATGAAATTTCATTTTTTAGGAAGAAAAATATTCTACCGTACAAATGAAATTTCATTTTTTAGGCAGAAAAATATTCTACGGTACAAATTTCTAAAAGTGGCTCGTAATTTAAAATCTAGCCTTAGCTACCTATCCATAGCCATTCCAAGCTAAACTAAGCTACACTTATCCATTGCTAGCCATAGCTATCCACAATTACTATTGTTTAAACAAGAGGTAAACAGATTCCAGTGTATACAAAAGACTAGTAATGAATAGCTATAGACAGCTAAGTTGAGCTACATTTAGAAATGTGTACTGTATGCAAAATTGAAGTAGCCTGTAATGCATGATAGTAAATGAAAGTAAAGTACTGCCAAACTTGTCGAAATACATACATATTTGTATGATTGTACATTGAAATTATATGAAGTTGTTAATTTTTCTAACACCATTTTTAAAATAAAAATTGTATTAAAATTGTAAAATATTTTTAACAGCATTTCTGATTGTGGTTGCGTGTGTCTGCCTGCTGCTAATATGCGTGGAGATTTGGAGGGTCGGAAATGCTATTATGGTTTGTTTTCTCTGCATTGGAATTGGCAATGTTTGCTCTGCAGTAATTTCTTTGGAATTATCAACATCTGAAGATGTCGCAATCGATCAAAACCCAGATGAATCGGTAAAAATTAAAACTAAATTTCATTGTATTAAACAAAACTGTTAAACAGCATTAAACTGCGGGAATTTCAATATGGTATTGTAGGTAATCTTTGCCAAGTGTACAGGTATCTGTAACTCCAGTGGAACTCCAATCTGTAAAAAGCTCTAATGCCACGATCATGTTTCACAATGCCAGATTGAAATTATATTGTACTGTTTTTCTTTATGAACAGTAATTCTAATTGTGGTTGCGTGTGAGTGCCTGCTGCTAATATGCGTGGAGATTTGGCAGGGTAGAAATGCCGTTATGGTTTGTTTTCTCTGCATTGGAATTGGAAATGTGTGTTCTACAGTAATTTCAATGGGGTTATCGACATTTAAAGAGGTCTTCAGCAGGGGTGCAAATAAATAAGTATATATACAGAAGACATTGCAATTCATTCATTCAATCTCTTATTCAGTTTTGCAGTACTTTGCAGATAACAGTTACAGCAGTGATAACAGTGAACGTTACTAACCTACCTGGGCATGAATATATTTTTCAACATTTGGCACATACATGAATGTGTGCATGTGTAAAAACAAGCATTTACGAATTTGTGTACATTCAAAAACGAGCATTTCACTTGTCTGTATGTAAAATCTAACACTAACTGCCATTACCTACGTGTAGACATGTAGACAGGGATTAGGCCGAAACCCTTGGGTTGTTGACCTACATTCATGGAAGTGCTAGATAACAAGGGTTTGGGTCTAGCATTGGTCGAGGGTTAGTTTTAGGCAAGTTTAGGGTTGCAATGTTCGTAAAATTTGCAGGTTTACAAATTCGTCCACATGCAAAGTATTGAAAAATATAAGTCTCACCTAGGAGGATAATCGCTTCTACAAGGAAGTAATCTCGCTGTTCTGGACATTAAGGAAACTCAATGTTTCAATTTAAAAAGTCATTGCAATTGATTTTTGTATAAATTTCTACGTTTTTTTGGTCAAACCCTGCTCTCTGTCAACCCACGCCAAGTGGGGCACTCCATGTCTTTGCTTGAAAAGTCTTGATTTTAACTATCACCAATATTTTGCAAAAAAAAGAATACCAAGCATTATCATGCTCTTCCATGCAGGAAGTATTGCATATTAAATTGTTTAATTCAATCATGTCACAATACATGATACCAAATTTTTTAAATCCAAAATTTAAAATGTCGGGCTGCATTGCCATTTAGAACAAAATGGTTATGTTCTGGGCATTTATGTATTATGTCAAGGCATTTGGAACTTTCTACTAATTCTATGGACTGGCCTTTCGCATGCTTACCTCCTAAAAGGAGTTTGATTAGTCCTGTACAACTTTTCACTCTTTTGATGCAGAAAATTACAGCAGAGTTTTATTTTACTTCAATTGGGGAAATGCCATGTGGCTGTCTCTCAATGTGTCTTTTAATGTTTAATGGCAAAATTATCTTTCTGAATTTGTTGCAGAATCCAAGATGCAAGATACTAGCAAGCCTTCAGATTATCATTGAATACTTCAATGTTTTCGCAATCACATTAGTTACCATTGAAAGATATATTGTGGTCACATTTCCAATGCTTGTGCGGAAACTTGTATGGGCTTCAGAGAAGCGATCATATTTCTTGGTAAATGCTATTATTATTATTTTGGAAGGTAAAATATCTAAGAAATAGAGAAAATTTGCTGTTGCCAGGCATTGGAAGTGCTTCAAAATGATCTTTTCTCAGATTAATAAAAGCAGGTTGTTATTCAGTATAACATAGGTGTACGGGGTGCGCGATTTTTGGGAGGGCGAGCTAGGGTGGTCCAAAAACACTTTCTTCTAAATTTTCCTGATTTGAATCTTGCATTGTGATCCTATATCGATAGAAGGTATTAAGTAAAAATTTCAGCAAAATCAATTAATATTTCGAGGTGGCACAAAGCCGTTGAAGTTTAACATGTGATTGCCCTGCAGTAGACCTCAAAATCATCGGTATTTGCAAATCTTGCAATAATGGCCAATTATTTTGATCAAATAACATTATTTTTAGTATGTCAAGGATGCCCAATCTAGTCCTGATATTATTTCTGACTTAAAGAGTTTTAGTGAAAGTCAGCATAGATATTATATAGGTCAATTTTCAAGCATTTTTTCATAAAAACAGGCAAATATTTCACTTACTGTGAATACTAATCCAAAATAACCCCCAGATATCACCTTGCCATGCCAACTTTATCATATACTAAAAAACCGCAAAAAAATATTTACTTCGGAGGGAGATATTGGAAATTGACAATTTTTTTCAGTTCCGCGAATGGGGAATTACATGATAAACTTCAGGGGCCTTGTGCCACCTCTAAATATTAACCGATTTGGGGTGAAATTTTGCATGTGTTTGTTTTACTTATGTGGTCATCAATTTCTACTTTCAAATTGGGGGTTTTTGGAGATTTTATTTTTCCCATAGGAATGTGGACCACCCTAGGGCGAGCGACTCTTGCCCAAATTTCATGATCTTGATTTAATACCATTTTCAAATGAAATTGCTTGGAAATCATTAATTTGCTTTTGTGTTTATTTAATCATCTGCCCAACTATTTTAGTATTTCTGCCCAATCTTACTGGTTCTGAAACATTTGGGGCGGGGGGGAACGACCATCCCCCCGGTATGTACATTTCCATCATCTCTTTTTCAGAAAATGTTCCTGGTTCTTGTGGGCTCAGTCGTACTCCCATTGCCTAAGATCTTCAAGGCACGACTTGTCCTGAAGCCCTGCTCTGAAATAAAAGAAGTTGACTATTTCCAGGTTCCTACAATGTGCTGTATTCTATTGACAGCGTTATTTGCTTCTGGCACTATTGTCTCATTGGTGAAGGCGAGGTTTGGTTTTTTATTATTCCCCTCAATAATAATTAAATTTGACTGAGAATAACAATGAGTCTATCACATTAGTTACCATTGAAAGATATATTGTGGTCACATTTCCAATGCTTGTGCGGAAACTTGTATGGGCTTCAGAGAAGCGATCATATTTCTTGGTAAATGCTATTATTATTATTTTGGAAGGTAAAATATCTAAGAAATAGAGAAAATTTGCTGTTGCCAGGCATTGGAAGTGCTTCAAAATGATCTTTTCTCAGATTAATAAAAGCAGGTTGTTATTCAGTATAACATAGGTGTACGGGGTGCGCGATTTTTGGGAGGGCGAGCTAGGGTGGTCCAAAAACACTTTCTTCTAAATTTTCCTGATTTGAATCTTGCATTGTGATCCTATATCGATAGAAGGTATTAAGTAAAAATTTCAGCAAAATCAATTAATATTTCGAGGTGGCACAAAGCCGTTGAAGTTTAACATGTGATTGCCCTGCAGTAGACCTCAAAATCATCGGTATTTGCAAATCTTGCAATAATGGCCAATTATTTTGATCAAATAACATTATTTTTAGTATGTCAAGGATGCCCAATCTAGTCCTGATATTATTTCTGACTTAAAGAGTTTTAGTGAAAGTCAGCATAGATATTATATAGGTCAATTTTCAAGCATTTTTTCATAAAAACAGGCAAATATTTCACTTACTGTGAATACTAATCCAAAATAACCCCCAGATATCACCTTGCCATGCCAACTTTATCATATACTAAAAAACCGCAAAAAAATATTTACTTCGGAGGGAGATATTGGAAATTGACAATTTTTTTCAGTTCCGCGAATGGGGAATTACATGATAAACTTCAGGGGCCTTGTGCCACCTCTAAATATTAACCGATTTGGGGTGAAATTTTGCATGTGTTTGTTTTACTTATGTGGTCATCAATTTCTACTTTCAAATTGGGGGTTTTTGGAGATTTTATTTTTCCCATAGGAATGTGGACCACCCTAGGGCGAGCGACTCTTGCCCAAATTTCATGATCTTGATTTAATACCATTTTCAAATGAAATTGCTTGGAAATCATTAATTTGCTTTTGTGTTTATTTAATCATCTGCCCAACTATTTTAGTATTTCTGCCCAATCTTACTGGTTCTGAAACATTTGGGGCGGGGGGGAACGACCATCCCCCCGGTATGTACATTTCCATCATCTCTTTTTCAGAAAATGTTCCTGGTTCTTGTGGGCTCAGTCGTACTCCCATTGCCTAAGATCTTCAAGGCACGACTTGTCCTGAAGCCCTGCTCTGAAATAAAAGAAGTTGACTATTTCCAGGTTCCTACAATGTGCTTTATTCTATTGACAGCGTTATTTGCTTCTGGCACTATTGTCTCATTGGTGAAGGCGAGGTTTGGTTTTTTATTATTCCCCTCAATAATAATTAAATTTGACTGAGAATAACAATGAGTCTAAACTGCATTTCTGTGTTACTTGTTTGATTAAATATTTTCTGGAAATTGGCCAAATTGATAGGTATTATTTGGTTTATAGATCATAGCCATATCAATATGAAGGGCTTTAGGAAAGTTCTGACCAATATTTCTGATGGGCCTTCCTATTTGAAATAGCTGAATGAAGTGATGGGTATGCGAAGTTGTCAAACTCTGATTTCATTTTACTTTGTCTCAAAATTAATCAGCTACTTATTATAATACAATACATGTATTTTAGGTACCTTTTGTGATATATTTCATAACATTACGGTGTAACTGCTGACATCTTCCTGAGTTTTGCACTCTGAAAAATAGCAGTAGGACAATGTGTCAGATTTGTAGACAGTTTGTAATGATTGACTATGTTGTGCTAACATACAAACGCTAAATTTAAAGGGTGCAAGATCCATATTTTGCTCTTTAAGCTGTTTAAATTTACGCTAAACCCATTTTTGAAAATTGGACGAGTTCTGCAGAAGTTACTTGACTCCAGGGGCATAGATTTTTCATTTTTGTAGGGGGGGGATGATTTCGGCAAAAGCAAAATTCGCGCAAGGCCCAACAGCTGAAAGTCGCGTGGCGGGGGGATTTCGGGGTCCAAAAACCAAAATATTTTGAATGAAATATCTCTGAACATGTAATATTAATGTATTTTTTATAAATTGATTTTCCATATATTTTTAGGATTCGCAGAAGGAACTTGATGGCAGGACAAGGACTTCAAAGTGACTCGAAAATAGTCAGAGTTTTAGTCATTAGTGGAATAAGCTTCTTCGCTCTCTCTTTGCCAGATATCTACTTCTTTGTCACCACAATGATGGGCAATGCTGATTTGAATTTTCAAGAATTTTCAAGGTCTGAAATATTATCAAAGATAGCTTTGTTTGTCGAAATTTGTTTTGCATGACAAACTGTGTTCTCTATGTAATCGGAACAGCAAGTGCTGACAAAATGCTTAAGGCTTTTAAAAAGAGATTCTGTAAATGATGAAACATATATTTTAAAATATTATGATATCTTTATGTGATATAACATATTGAATTTTTACAGTTATATTTCAAATAGTTCATGTAAGGAAAATCAGTTCACTTCAACATGGTCCAAACGGATTGTGTACAATGGGTTGCAGAAGTATACGTCCCCCTGGAGCGGTCTTCAATTTTCAGTCATATCTTCCTTCAGAAAAGCATTATCAATCCCATACTTCTACATGCTCACCCTTTCAACCCATATGCACCATAAAATGTAGGGTTGTAAATCATGGAAGAGTAAAAATAAATAAATCAGTGAAAATGAGTGTTGCGAAAGTATACACCCCTGAATGTTGTGATGAATCTCTTGATACTAGTTTTATTTTCCTGAATTTCAGCAAACAAATAAACACTAATCAATTCACCTGCAAGATCGATTTGTTCTATAGCCTTTTTTGGGAGATAGTTTTTTTATTGATTCCCATGTCTTCATAAAGGTGACAAAGTTTACCAACATGCTCAGAAAATTTTGTTACGGTAACATTCAGGAGTTTTAAATAATTATTGTTCCAAGTACTAAAATTCTTATTTAGCTCTTGTCTAAAGGCATGAGGTCATCAGTGACCTCACAACCAGCCCTCTCAAATACGTTGAAATGAAGTGTCAATTTCGTCATTGGGTAATTTGTGACCTCACTGATGAGGGTTGATGATCAGTAGGTGACTCGTTTCAATAGCATTGGAAGTATAGGTATGATATCATTAACTGCATGAAGTGGTACATACTTTCTGCAGAGACAATGACTGCATATCTTTTCTTCTGAATAATGACTTTTATCTTAGATATTACCTAACAGGAAAAATAGGGCAGTTTTGATCATTTTTAGATGGAGATTCCATGCTAACAATAGGGTGTGATGAATAAAAAGTTTAAAACTCAAATATCTCAAAAAATTCCCAACAGATTTTTTTGTTTGATACATCAAAATGTTCGCCTGATCTTCCTCTACATCACTGCGCTAAGCGTCTTCTTGGTCAATTTTTTAAAGTTTGTTCAAGCTCGCTGTGGACAGATTTATTACCCTACGAATTTTATTGATTGACTTATTTATTGAAGAGAACATATATATATACAAACATTTTAAAAGAGTCAATAGGCTCTACATTTAAGGGTCAATAGGTTCTGTTGACATGGGGAGGGATTTGGAGTGATTTCATATTTTTGAAGGCAGACCAACTACAGGAAGCCAGCTGAAATTCTTGATAAGATAAGATTTCATTCAGGCAGGTAGAATTCAGAATCTACCTGCCCGAATGTCCTGTGTGTCAAAAGCGCTTTTCGCAGACTCTGCTTCAAAGCAGAAATGTGTCAATTTTAGGGTAGATTATGACATTTGGCACTACATTTTGCCTCATACACTCATCATATAATAATCTTAGAACAGCATGAGTGTAAGCATATGAAAGCCTTTAAAATTTTCTTAAAATAACTTGTCACTCAACTACTGAACAAGCCTATGATATTACAAGGATGTCATTCCAAGAGCAAAAGGAGCACTTTTGAACCGCTCAAATTATTTAAATAACGCTTCACTTATGCTCCCAATATGCAAATCCACACTCCAAATACGCTCCCTTGTAGAAAGTATATGCATTTTTGGCAATCGGAGTACCTTTGGTAATAATTTTAACGCTTCAAATCATCAAATGTACTCATTTTTGCTCTGGGATTGGCCGGTGTATCCGAGGAATAGAATCTTATCATCCATCAAATGGACGAGAGCACCCTAGACACAGCAGAAGAACAAAAACATTATGATACGTACAGGACTCATGACATCTTAAAAGTCATGAACAACTGTGAAAAGCAGAGAAAATAAGCGAATTTAGAATACTTGGAGAGAGGGGGAAGGGGGGAACAGGCAAAACCTATATATTAGTAGAGCTAGCACTGGACTACAATAGGAACCAAATTATGTCCAACCTGAAGAAGCTGAAGGACACTGACCAGAATGTGAACACATCGCTAGACTTGCCCAACAGGCACCGAGAACAACGCAAACAGCAGATTGATAAACAAAGTCAGAAAAGGGGGCCCAAGCAGACAATTTTACCTGCCACGAAACAGGGGACCCAGGAAGGGAGAGAGAAACTGCAAAACCAAAGACGCAGTGATGACCAAGCTCCCAATTAAGGGACCATTGACAACTTGGTGCACTAACGCTGATAGTCTAAAAATGAGATTGAGGAACTGAAAGAGAGACTGAAGAATGACGAATACCCATCACATATTATAGCGATCACTGAATTGAAACTGAAAAGCACCAGGTACAAACTCCAGGAGCCAGAGATCTCACTACAGGGATACCAGCTGTTCCATGTTAATATTTCGGCCTAGGACTTAAACAGAAGAACCGGCCCATATGTAGATAAAATCTTACGGGTAACCGACAATTCCCCTCCTCATTCTTCATATATCTTCATAGAGAGTATTGCAGTTGACATGAAATTGCATGAACGGGGAAGTATTATGAGTTAGTGTCAGCTATAGGAGCCCAAGCTCCAGCATTAACAAGAACATGAAGCTGTTTCAGCTACAGTGTAATACAGGATAATTATACATGAGAATGAACCAAGCTACCAACTCATCTTAGGGGATTTCAATATTCTGGACATCTCGTGGAACGACAGTGCCCCAGGAGGATTTTGAGCAACAATGAGAACGGCATGGAGTCCCCTGGGAAACACTGACCATTGCATTACTATAATCTGCATCAACTACAATCAACTGGACAATGAAAAGAGTACCAACTCGAACTACAATTGGAGGAAGGTAAACTATGAAAAGATAAGGACAACATTAAGGAAAGACCTCCAGGGAACCCCCGCTCAGCACAAGGACTTTGAGCACCTTTGGAATGATTTTCAACATAAAATTGACATTGCAGTTTTGCAACATATGCCAATATCTAGGAACAGGTGGAAACGTAGAATCCCTCTCAGTCAAGTACTTTGCAATAAAATAAAGAAGAAGTGCAGAGCATGGCAGAGGTATATATGGAGACTAGAGACCAACGCCAGCTTCACAAGTTCAACAGAATAAGAAACCACATCAAGATTAATCTCAGGACAAACAGGACGAATTTTAGAGGAAAATAGCCTGTGAAATAAAGAAGGAAATCCATTAACAGCAGCACCAAGATCTGCCATTCAATCTCAGTCCTTATTGTCTTCTCAGGAGAGCAACCCAAGAGCATGCTCAAGAACTAAATTTAATGAACTCCCTGGCCTTGGCCAGATAGACCAGGATTTATTTGTTGATAAAATATTATTTGTTTAGTTTTAAACTGAGAAAAATACCAATCAAGGTGACAAAAAAAAAGAAAAAACCAAAATTTCAAAGTTGGTGACTGCATGATACAATCAAACTTTTAGGTTAGGGCCCCAATGTGAGAGGTATAAACAGAGTTATGGTGAAAATAGGAATGTGGGGACCCATCAACTTATTCTGCCATGGGCTAAAAATTCAGCCCCTGTCCACTCCCATTGACATTTTCTGGATCCGCTGCTTCAGTAAGGAGCTATCTTAATGGAAGTGTGAGTTCAAAGAGAGCAATTGTATAAATCTTTCATTGTTCATTCAGATTGTTAATAGATCCACTGAGGAATTAATGTTGTATAAATATGATTGATTTTCCTATGAGCATAAAAGAAAGCAATCAACAGTCACCTGACAGACAACAGTCTGCTATACAGGCAGTTGCTGTGAGGCTGCAGACTGAATTCAAGTGGAACTAACTATTGAATTGGGATCAAGGCCACCAGGACAGTTACCTATCAGGTCTGTGCTGTGCAGCACACAGCAGGACTGTGCTAGATTTGCTCATGCCCTCCAGTGAAATGTTATAACCTGCTCGCTAACACTCGCAACTAAGGCAAGCTGCTGTAGCCTGAATAGTCACTACAATGCTTGCCTCAGCAGAGTTCGCTATCTTTAGCGCGCTGATAGTCACTGTTGATGCAACTTGTCATAGAGGAACAAATCTGGACAATTTTTCGTACTTGTCAAATCTACGATTGATAAGAAATGATACAGTGGCTGCAGGTACAGTATTCTGCTCACAGGATGTCACTGACAGTTACCACTTTGCCCTGTTCAAAGGAACAATCACGAATATGGACAGTGTGATTGGAGTTTACAGAAAAAATTACCAAGCTTACATTTGCTACTTTCGAAACACTGGCGGACTCGTTGATGTAACCACACTAACTGGAGGAGAACTCAGCACAATCGGTAACTAAACATAATAATAAACTTATTTAAATTTTAATGATGCTCTTGGCATAGATTTCCAGGAGAGCGGGGACAGAGGAATGCTCTAGGTACAGCAGATACATCTATCAGTATTTGTGTATCAAAGAAATATAATTTCTAATTAAAGCAGGGGTTTGGAGTCGGGATGTAAGTGAAGTGACTCCAATTCCCGATTTCTTTGAAAATCTGAAAAGCAACTTCGACTCCTCGGGTCTCTGAACTATGGCTCTTAATCCTAACTTACTTAAATCAGCATTATTGCTCACAAATATTGTAGACTGGAGGTGTTTCCATAATTTTAACTTCTAGAAGATTTGTTTTGTTAGTACTTGGTAACATATGTAAATAAGACAATTCGAATATGCTGAATTCAAAAATGCATGCCACCAAGCGGATTGTTTTTGTAGAAAAATTAGAAATTGTTGCCACAGCAATGGAAGTAAACTACACTACATCAGAGAAATTAGTTATATGGCTCACATATAATGTTACAAACTAGGTCAGAAAGCTGAAAATAGTTAAAAACCCAAAATAGTTTGACAATTTTTCTCCAAGAAACCTTCTGGTACTGTGTTGCAATGGTAAAGGGTCAAATCCTTCAAGTGTACGCAGGCTTCATGATATTACGCACAATACAACAAAACAACATTGATTCCTGGAATGTCATTTGAAAACAGTGGGGAGGAAAGTAATTCTACAAAGTTTTCATAGGATTTTTGTACATGAAATATAGGCTACCAGCCTACACCAATTACTAAGTTATTACGCAGCTGCATTGTTTTGTCTTTCTGAAGAAATGTCTAATGGTATTCTAATGAAAGTGAATATCAAATGCTGCTTAGTCCTACGGGTAGGCATGCAAGCTTGTCGACGTGGTATGACTGCATTAGAAGTGATAGAAGGCATAATCGATTCGGATAAAAAAGTTTTCATTTCTTTTCTTGCAAAATGCTAATGTACTTATAAATAATATAAGAGTAAATTGCATGAGCACTTAAAACTCTAAATATTACATGACATCAAACTGCCAACACATTCAATATTTCTTGAATCAGTAAAGGCTCATGCAGAGGCGTAGGAAATAGGCGGCAGGGGTGGGAAGCCACCCCCCTAAAAAATCTGGAAACCTTCTAAAAATTGACAGATCCGGGCAGAAAGCCTGGTTTGCCCTATTATGAACTACCCTCTAAATAGCTCGCCTCTCCTGCACCTACAGACACATGTAGCTGATTTTGATTCTCGTTCGCCTTTTTATTTCTAGGTTATGTTTGTCCACAAGAATTTCAAATGGCTGGAAATTCATGTTACCAGCTAAATCGAACCAGTGCTCCTTTTGATGATCATGAACTTGCATGCAACAATCGTAATGGAAACTTGGTGAAGATTGACACTGCAATCAAACACTCTGAGCTGACTGCTCATATAACAGGTTAGCATTCTTAACTCGAGGTTTTTCTATGGGTTATCTAATCATAATAATACTCATAGCAGGAATCTCATCTCACTCATAAGGCTTTTTTCGCTCAACCCATAACACCTTCAATAACACTCCTAAGCCTGTCAATTCATCTGAAGTTCCCGATAGGACAACTTTTACCTATCAACATTCATTATTTCCATAGTTACACACATTTATCTTAGGAATTTCGCAAAAAACACGTTTTTCACTTGAATATATCCCACCTGTATATTTATCTGCCACAGCAATGGTTGTAAAGCATTTAATATTGTAGGCCATTCAATTCCCCATCTTTCGATATGCTGACTGACCTTCTATCGCCAATATAACTACCCAGTTACCACATATTCCTATTGAGAGTTTCACAAAAACCACATTTTTCACATACAAATCTGCAACCTATATATTTCTCTGCCAGATCAAGGCCGGTAATGCATATCATTTAGCAGGCCACTAAATTTCGCATCTTTTGCCAAACTCATTCAACTTCTATGTCCAATATAACTACCCAGCTCCCACAAAATCAGTTGCGTCATGCATTTCGAAACATCTTAATTTCAACAACTCCACTCTCTCAGTGTTTGTAGTGCTGTAGAACCCCTTGTAGTACTTCCAAAAAATCCACACTTCATCTAATTGAAACCTGACAGGAACTTGCAAATAACAATTGCCTTCACATTACTCGAACCTGGGAAGAACCTGGGTCTCCGTGCATTTTTGAAAAGGAAGAAATCCTAACGGGTCAACAGCTAGTATATATACAGTTACTCTTTAAAGTAAGTACACCCTTCAATGATTTGTCATTGAATACCATAATAAAGTTGTCTGACGATGCTTGTAGCATACAATTGAGGTCACCTAATACATGTGGTCGCATGTCAAAAGGTGGGGACCTAAAAAGGGTGGTTCTTTGAGACTCTGCTTAAAAATTTGTCATTCAATTGTCCATATTTCTAGAACTAAAAGGCCTATCAAAATGGTCGTAGCCTCATATTGTAGCCTTGAAAGTTCTCTTTCATTTTACTTAAACATAGTATAAATTAATGGAATAGTTTGGGCTCCGCAACCCTGCAGTGAAAAAAAACAGGGGTGGTCCGGAGGCGGCGGTGGAGGCGGCGGCAGGAGGAGCAAGCAGGAACAAAGGCTATGATGCTCTGTAACTTTAAGGTATTGGACTGTAACCTGAATAGACTGTTTCAGTCTATAGGTCAGTTCCTTAAATATCTCAACTAGGCCTTTCAGGTTGCTCACTTGAAAGTCATACAGAATTCTGATTGCTATATTTATATAATTTGGGTCTATGCTTGAAATCAAAAGGAGCCTAAAGAGCCAATGACAAAATATTTGCTGTGAACATCTAAACAATTTTTTTTTAAATTTGCACTCAATTTCAGACTTTTTTATCCTTATAATAAGGCTGGTTATTTTGGTCTCATCTTATAGTCCCAGTTGTTATCTACAATTTAAAACAAACCAGAGCCAATTCTATAGAGATTTGACCTAGCAATGATGTTTTTTGTAAAAAAAAAGGTCTGAATTAAAAAAAAAAGTTTTTAGTGCATTTCTTGTTAATTGAAAACACATAAATAAGTATTTCTCAGTTGTAAATAAAGATAAAGAAGATCTGTTTTCTGTACTTGATGAGTGTGACCGCCTGCCCTAAGCTATTGGATTTTTGAAAAATTGGCCTTTTTGACCTTGTCATACATTTGTGGTCGACCTTTTGACATACGACTAGTGCAAATACCAGTCTGGCCATTGAATTTTGTTTCAGGGGGTCTTTAGAGGTCATCATATTGCAAAAGTAAGTTTACCCAAACCAAATACTATTTCAACAGTATTGAGGGTATAGTAGGAAGCCTCAGTGGTCTGATAGACAATCATTTTATCAAATGAATGATTTTTAATTGCCATATTAGTGATGTTATAGCCTTTACAATGGGCAACATTACAGTATTAGATTGTCTTCAATTGCATCATTGAAGGGTGTATTTACTTTCAACTTCATGAGCAACTGTGGATAGCTGCACACAGCAATGCTGGCAGACCTGCACACTCTACCGAATGCTACTACCTTGTTATACATCCAATAACCCAAAAGTCATTCGCATTAGATTTTTACAACTCAGTTTGCATTAAACATTAACAACTAAATAAGGCTTAATTCACACAAAAATTTGAATTGTTTTCAGTGAGTGAACGTTTCTCAAAGTGTGATATTTAATCTGATGAAACTTACCCAAAAAAACACCAGACTTGAATATGATAATAAATTTCTATCTGTGCAATTCTTATGTATATATAGGTCCTAGAACTTCACTTGTGTATACTTTTTTCTTGCAATTTCAGCGACTGGTGGAGGAGCTTATTGGATCGGCCTGAAAGACATGGTTGGAGACAATAACATTTCAAGCTACAAATGGGTTCAAGATGGTTCTTCACTGAGCTTTCAAATATGGCATTCACCAGAACCAAATAAAATACTCGAAAGATGTGTGGAGTTAATTGATGGAAAATGGAATGACCTCGATTGCGATTGGCATCATCGTGGTGCAGTTTGTGAGATTGAGGTAGGGTATGACATTACATAGAATATATATTTTCTAAATATTGACATTATAAGTAGAATTTCCTTCTTGATGCACATGTGTACGAGAGACGATCTATTTAAGGGGCAGTTCATAATTGGGGCAATGGTGTTCTATGCAAGAATTTTTTTATATCTTTTCCCGAATTCAATGTGAATCTGATAGGTTCCTAGATTTTTATGAGGACAGCTACCCCCGCCCTGCTCCCCTGGTTTTTATGCCTATGCATAATTTATAACTTCACGATATTTGATTTACTGTATTCCTGATACAACCACATGTGCATTTTTGCAAGCTGCCAGTCTGATTAGACGCCTGAAAAGAAAGAAAAAACGAATACTGATCCAAGCTGCATTAACACCAGTAATAGAGATTTCTCACAAGATTTTAACTTCACTTGGAATATTATTGTCCCTCTTTAATTAGGTAGATCAAGCTAATTTTTTGCCTGACGCTTCCAAATATGGAATTTTGAGATTTTAGTTTAGAAGTCTGTATCATTAGTTTATAATATATGGTTTGAAAAGGGAGTTTTCAATTGAAATATCATACTGGATCATGTGTTTTCCAACTAAATTGTTTATCCATCTAATTTAATTTTTTCAGGTCATCAGGACGTTGTATGCAGAAACCAAGTAGACCTAGAGGAAGGACATAGATGTACTTTGACGTACAGCATTTCAAATGGCATTTTCTATAGCCTTTCTTGGGAGATAGTTTTTTTATTAGTTCATAGCCTTTGTTAAAGTTCTCGAATATACTTCGCAAATTTTATTATAGCAACATTTAAGAGTTCTGAATAATTATTGTTCCAAACACTAAAATTATTATTTAGGCTCTTATCTGAAGGCATGCACTGGAGGAAGGACAGGTGATTAACTATACACATACAGCTTTCTCGATAGGGGTAATGGATTTTTAGTCCCCGGAGTTTAACTGCTTTTCTCTGCAAACCCAGACCTCTTTGAAACAGTAGTCCATATTTAATTTAGAGCCCCTTAAAATGGTTCTTTGAGCCTAAACAGAAAGCCACTTCCACCTCCTGCCTCATTTTTTGATGAAATCCAAAATGATTGCTTGAGACCTTTTTCAACTGTTGACCTGACTGACCACTCAGTCTCTTTATCAACTTTTTAAACATTACTGATCTTGAAAACAGTGGTAATCATGAAGTTTATTTACCAATTGAGAGCATAAAATCACAACAATGCCAGCTAAATTGCCACTTCGGAGTAGCACTCAACCAGTGTTGGAGCTCTCAAGCTGGCCTTGGCTCGGTCTTGGATGCCAAATCTTCACCTTGCCTTGGTCTCGCACTCTCGGGTGTCTTTAGGGCAGTGTTGGACGACTCAGCAGTGGCCTTGCCCTCGAGGCTGGCCTCAATGGCAAATTTTGGCCATGGCCTCGGAGGCTGATTCCAGGATCTCCGTCTTGGCCTCAGATGACCCAGCCCGGAGCCCTGGACTACAGCACTCTACTGAATTGGTTCATTTCACCAAAAACACATTTGAAATATAAAATAATATTATTCTATTTTATGTGCATTCACTACATTTTTGGGAAGACCTAAACCAGGATGACACACAACACTTGGGATGAACTGAAAGACAAGACATGAAAATGGGACAACTCACCAGAACGGGTGGCTATGCAGAGAATTATGCACCACTGGTGCACTACAGCCTCTCCTGGATATTGGAGAAATTTTGAAGGTTTTTTTAATGTAATATCTTTAGTCAGATTGACAATATACAGGGTTTAAAAACAATCTAAAAGATATATAAAATACAAAATTTAATAAAGATAAAAACCAAGCAGGCAGAATACAGAAGTGCCAGCAGAAAAAGACATATTTTTGATAACAGAGAGGTGTTTACTCATTTATCCAATCGGCCATTCATATTTTATTTGCCCAAGATCAAATTTGTTTGTGATGTTTACCCATAATGGAACCCCCTTTTTGTAATTATATCATAATAATATGAACCTCTATAGCCTAGTTTGCAACCTATTCTGAGGTGTGTACTCATTTCTGCTGGACACTGTATGGAAAGGTTTTTGTATGCTATGTACCTAAAAGTAGTAACCATACCAACTCATAATCACTTTGATTTTCCCAACCAACTCGTAACCATGGGATATGTTAATCAAATGGCCATGGCCAAGTGATAGCCAAAAGATAATAACTGCATACCAACTGGTAACCATTGACAACTGCCAACTGGTAACCTGGTAAGATGAGAGTGGACAAACCAGTAACCAAATCATACTGATATTTCGATTAACTTAGATAATTTGTACTGATTATTTGCTTTTTACATGCATACTTTATTTATTGATTGAATTTTTTGATACATCTTTTGTGATTTCTTATGTTAAATTAATGTGTATAAGAGCAGCTTATAGGCTGGGATTTTGGTTATGACTCACTAGTGGGCAAGAATTTGGTGGTTACGACTTGGTGGGGTCATACATTTAATTTTAATGTGTCGTTATGACTTGGTAACTAACAAAAAAAGGGATTGTTACAAGTTGACAGGGTTTTTGGTTACTAGTTTTATGGTTACTAGTTGGTTTGGTTACCTATTGGCATGGTTACTAGATGACTTGATTCCGGAATGCTGTATGAATTTTAAGATCTCTATATGATGATTATTAATCTCAGCATTTCTTGTAAATAGGTTTTTCAGAAATAACCTGGCAATATGCATTCTCTAATCTAAAACCAAATTTTAATTTTTGATATTAACAGAGATTTTCCGAGTTAACAAAAGACGGGATTTAGATGTCTGAACTTCAACTTCTAAGGCAGCATGTTTCTCCAGTTGTCCACTTTTTGTAGATCTATGCTAAATTTGAATCACCACTTCACATGTTCAATTAAGTGATGGTAATTAAAATTATCGTGCATGCGGTCATGAGACATGAATCAGATTATTGTAATTAAAATGATCAAGCATGCACTAGATTGTTAAGTTGCTATTGAAGGTCTATATACACACATTTCATCGATATTCCTTTTCTGAGAAAACTGTCTGACGATAAATTAATTTCAAACTGGTGCTGCATTGACAATCTTAAATTCCGGAAAACATTTTAATTTTCTTTCCGCTCTTTGAATTTATTTTCTTTAATTAAACATGTTCAATTTTACCAGAGCAGCTCGCTGTTGACTGCTGATTAATTCTTCTTTCTCATAGAATGGCATGTTACATAATAAGCTCATGCGAAGTTGTGCTAAACAGTAGTGAAAAGGGTGTCAAATTTTCTGATAAATTCACAGAAAATCGTTTTGACTAGAACGGTTAGTCAATATCATTAATTAAGTGCCCCCCATCAACAATCATTGCAAAGTGATCATGTCCCAGGAAAGTACTATTTAGGCCTACTTTTATAACAAAATACTCAATTAAGAGATGCATAACCTTTCAAGAATCTCCAATTATTGGAAATTTCCAGGTGGACCACCCAAGACACTGATCCATTTGCAATGGCCTCATAAATCTTGTCTAAAATGTCGATGACTGCTGATTTTTGCACAACTAGGCAGATAACAGGTTTAATGGTATCTCCATAAAAAAACTTTTAACAGTACTCTATTGAGTTTATTTGAAGAAAATTTTAACATTATTGGGTCCCAGTTTCGAATCAAGTTCTTGCCTGAGCCTATGCTGGAAGCTGTTTCAATCATTCTTCACTTCATTGCCGTGTACTCCTCCTGTCCTAATTAGCCTACGAAATGCTGAAATAGATGACTTAAAGCCCCATTAGTCTATCCATCAAGTGTCGTGATTCATGTTCAAAACATTGTCAACTATTATAAAAACTATTAAAAATTTATGTTATCAAAATTAAATGCCACAAAATATTATTTTGTGTTCATTATATAAATCTATAAAACATCTTTTAATGATTTCTGCATTAGGATTGGCTATTACAAACGATAATGAGATCATTAAATTGACATTGTACTCTGGCAATTTAAAAGCTCTAAATACACAATATAATTTTTTCCACATCCGTGTTTTTTTTAAATGTAAAAACATACATTGTATGAAATAAATTGGTTGTAATTATCAATATCAATAGAACAGATTTACAAACTGCTTACATTTGAAACGTCAATGCATTTTCGACACTGAATGAAAATAAAGAGACGAAATTTGAGTATACGCATCATTCAGATAAATAACCCTTAAGAAATTGAAGAGGCATCATTAATAAAGGTTTTGTAAGAGAAAAAATAATCATGCATTGCACAAAACAATTGCTTCATAAAAGGTAAATCAGTGGAGATCAATAAACGTCTCATTGTTACAAAGATTTAATTAATGCCTTCTGTGAATGTTAATTATAATAATCTTAAGAAGCATGCCACAAAATAAAATATCTGTCACGGCACTTGAGAGTTTGGTTGTCACACAGACCTCAGCTTGGAAACAACTGTCTCCTTGCCTAAAGGAAGGATGATTAGCAACATAATGACTTTTACAAATTGGCACCTAACATATTATACTTCATCATCTTCATTTTGGATTATACATATTTTTTTTATACTGATCATGGATAATTCGGTATCTGGTGCTTTTTCAGACAGTCCTGGTTTTAGTACTGAAGCATCATCATACACCATAGATAATTTAGATAAATCAGAACCAATGTTAAATAATGTGACAATGAAAGATCACCTTACTGTCAATAAGGACTCCGAGGTGTTGCCAAATAACTACAAAGAACGGTGGAAAAGAAAAGAAACTCTGCATCACATCAAACACAATAATGAACGCGCAGAAGACAATGTTACTCAGGGTACCTTAGTGCATTCAGAAGGACCCTCTATTGAGACAATGACAGTGTCTAGAAGACGATTCAACAGCATGGTGCAACTAATTGACAGTAGTCTGATAAAGAATATGAATGGGCCTGGAGAAAAATTAAATGACACAGAACAATTAATTGATACTACCCATAGTAGTAGTACAATAAAGACTATGAATGAGCCTGGAGAAAAACTAAATGATACAGTACAATTAATTGACAATGCCCATGGCAGTAGTATCATAAAGACAATGAATGAGCCTGAAGAAAAATTGAACATGTCACAACCCATTAACAATACCCATGCCATTAGTATGATAAAGACTATGAATGAGATTGGAGAAAGATTGAACAGCATGTCAAAACCAATAAACAATACCCATGGCAGTAGTATGATAAAGACTGTGAATGAGCCTGGAGAAAGATTGAACACAGCACAATTTATTGACATTACTCAAGGCAGTAGAATAATACAGACTATGAATGAGCCTGAACAAAAATTAAACGGCTCAGTACAATTAATCAACACTACCCATAGCAGTAGTGCAATAAAGACTATGAACGAGTCTAGAGAAAAATTAAATGACACAGTAGAAATAATTGACAAGACCAATGGCAGTAGTACGTTAAAGACTATGAATGAGCCTTGGGATATATTGAACAGCACAGTCCAATTAATTGGCACTACCCATGGCAGTAGTACGATAAAGACTATGAATGAGCCTGGAGAAAGATTGAACATTATGTCACAACTAATTAACACTACCCATGGCAGTAGTACGATAAAGAGTATGAATGAACTTGGAGAAAGATTGAATAACATATCACAACCAACTAACACTACCCATGGCAGTAGTAAGATAAAGAGTATGAATGAATCTGGAGAAAGATTGAATAACATGTCACAACTAATTAACACTAACCATGGTGGTAGTACTTTGGTCAGTCCTTCAGACCATGGTTGGGAAGATGAAGTTTATCTAATATGGGATATTGAAGAAGATACACTGAATGGAGACTATTGTGTAACTGTAAACGTAACAGAAGACCAGTTCGTAAGAGAACTTGGTATGGAGCTTATATATTTCATGCATAGCTGCATCCAAATTAATCCAATCATATTCAAACTGAAACAGTGTTTGGAAAAAGAAGAAAAAATACGAATAATAGGACGATATTGGATAGTGGTAGCACCGAGAAGCCATTTTATGTGCACAAAAATACAAAAGATCAATGATACTACAATTGATGTTTGCGTTGTAAGTATTCACAAAAGTACCGGTGAAACTACTTTTAATATGTGTAAAGCATTGATTTCTGATGATGAGCACATAGGTTCACAAAACACGTCTGAAGAATTACTCAGATTTGCTCAAAAGTATTGTTTAACTACCATTGATGATGCCCACAACCATCATGCCTACATGGGCAAATTATGCAGTGGAACTTCATTGGATACCATGGCGAATATCACCTACAAAGTTTATTATGCAATCTACTGTATCATGGGTAAGTGGATGACACTTTATAGTTGGAATTCTGATTGAGTGGTCGCTGCTTTATAATACCAGATCTTTTGCAATTATGAAGCAGTCTTTCGTGGCGATGCAGTCTATTGTCAGGGTGCAAAATACACTAAAATTAAAAGTTGGTAGGTGGAAGGGGGTCACATAAGGTGAGTCGGCCTAACAACAGGGAGTCTTAGTGAAACATATACCACTGTATCAATTTGTTTTCTCATGCTGCTAAATAAAATTGATAATGTGAAAAAGTTATGTTTAGCAACATGTATTCGCAATGTATATTATTAAATAGGGAAGGGCAGGTTATAGTTGGATAATTTTAACAGAAGTCATCCTGCAAGCCATATGGAGGACCATAAACCATACACGCTATTTAATGTTTACTATTTTGCCAAGGCAATTAGTTACTCCAAGGCATTCCTTGCCACAGAGCAATTACAGTGTATTTATCTCCTGAGCAAAAATTCACTGAGAACAGCAATCTTTACCATTTTTTGGCCTTGCGCCTCGACAATGATTCTGATTTTGTGTTGATCTAAACCAGGAGAAATGTGTTTTCTACCAGCTTCACACATATAGTACGACCTTCTCAAATTATCATTTATATCATCAGGAGATTGTGTGAATCAACTAACCGTGCGTATCAACTAACCCGCCCATCCCCTTCTAAACACTAGTTTGCTTTGTTGGTGAATGTTTTATCTCACCGTCCATGACCTTTGGTGACCTTCTTTGGAAATAGAAGTACCTGGTAAATGGTGGTAGTTCAAATATATTATGGCTGTATGCAGATTGGCGCTTCAATCATTTTCAAAATTTACTTTCAACTTGATTGTGTGATGTCACTGGCTTAAAAGTGTTTTATTTGTGTCAGTTATGGTTTATCAGTTGATTCAGCGCTTATCATAGCTGGCTGCATAGGTGACAATAAGGAAAGACAAATTAAATGATTTAAGGTACATCATCAAATAAGAAGATTGGGAGACCAAAAGAAAATTGTCAATGATGTGGTAAAGCCAATTTGCAAATTGAAAATAAGAAAATTAATTTATCCAGTGGAACCCCAATCTGCACAGAGCTCTAAAACCACTATCATATTTCACCATGGTAGACTGAAATTACATTGTTCAATTTTTCTTATGAACAGTAATTCTGATTGTGGTTGCGTGTGCCTGCCTGCTGCTAATATGCGTGGAGATTTGGAGAGGTGGAAATTCCATTATGGTTTGTTTTCTCTGCATCGGAATTGGAAATGTGTGCTCTGCAGTAATTTCATTGGAATTATCAACATTTGAAGAGGTCACATTCGAACAAAACCCAGATGAATCGGTAAAAATTAAAACTAAATTTCATTGTATTAAATAAAACTGTTAAACAGCTCTAAACTGTGGTAATTTCAACATTTATAGTACATTACAGCAGAATTCAGGACACCAAAGTGGTATAATCATACTTTCACACAACTGGACCAGCTGCTTGAAAGCAGAATGCACTAAATAACTTCTTAATCAAAGATTATGACATCTTCTGTAACACGAATTGAAACTTTGTATGTGGCTTCTTCATTAGAAATAAATAAGTAAAATTGCTAAATTTTCAACTCAGTGGGGAAGCCCTCAAACCTTTTCCTTAAATTTTGCCCATCCAAGATTTAGTGTGTGGAGAGAAATAATGATGCAAAAATACATGATGACTCGAAATTTAAGTTGAAAACGCTCGCTATTTGACTAGTTATGCCAAAAAAAAATAAAGTCTTTTAAACATCCTTTCAACTCACATTCATTCCTTAAATAGGAGTTTTTGACAGCATTTTATTTAAGCGGTTTCCTAATAAATTTAACAGGACATGCAAAAAACAGTTTTCTCATTTATGGTTGTAAGGGGAAAACAACAAATGCCAAATGGCTATATTGCAGCATGAATTTGTCAAGTATTCAGAATGCGGAAGACTGAAAGAGATATGAATTTTTGTATTTGTTTCAGAATATACGCTGCGAATCATTTACAAGCCTTCGGATTATAATGGAACACTTCAATGTTTTTGCAATCACATTAATCACCATTGAAAGATATGTAGCTGTCACCTTTCCATTCTTTTGGATAACATTTTCACGGGCCTCAGGAAGACGAAAACATTTTTTAGTAAGTCTGAAAATTATTTTTGTTTTTGCATCCTCTACTGTTTTTGCTTTTTGCTGGAAGGTCATTAATCACAGTTCCTGTGAACTTGCCCAGGAATGTCGGATAACAAACAAGAATGAGTTTTTTGATAAAAAAAATAGGATGATATTTTCTTAGACACATTATTCAGACCTACAAGGAACTCGCCCAATTATGTCAGATTACAAACTATGGTGCAACTTTCTTTGACATATCATTCACAGCTCCAGTGAACATGCTCATGAATGTCAGAAGACAAACTATGATGTCACTTTCTGTGACATATCATTCACAGCTCCAGTGAAGTCGCTCAATTATGTCAGATTACCAACTATGGTGCAACTTTCTTTGACATATCATTCACAGCTCCTGTGAACTCGTTCAATTGTATCAGATTTAAACTATGATGCAACTCTCTTTGACATATCATTCACAGCTCCAGTGAACATGCTCATGAATGTCAGAAGACAAACTATGATGCCACTTTCTGTGACATATCATTCACAGCTCCAGTGAAGTCGCTCAATTATGTCAGATTACCAACTATGGTGCAACTTTCTTTGACATATCATTCACAGCTCCTGTGAACTCGTTCAATTGTATCAGATTTAAACTATGATGCAACTCTCTTTGACATATCATTCACAGCTCCAGTGAACATGCTCATGAATGTCAGAAGACAAACTATGATGCCACTTTCCGTGACATATCATTCACAGCTCCAGTGAAGTCGCTCAATTATGTCAGATTACAAACTATGATGCCACTTTCTGTGACATATCATTCACAGCTCCAGTGAAGTCGCTCAATTATGTCAGATTACAAACTATGGTGCAATTTTCTTTGACGTATCATTCACAGCTCCTGTGAACTCGCTCAATTATATCAGATTTAAACTATGGTGCAACTTTCTTTGACATATCATTCACAGCTCCAGGGAACTTGCTCATGAATGTCAGAAGACAAACTATATCATTCACAGCTCCAGTGAAGTCGCTCAATTATGTCAGATTACAAACTATGGTGCAACTTTCTTTGACATATCATTCACAGCTCCAGTGAACATGCTCATGAATGTCAGAAGACAAACTATGATGCCACTTTCTGTGACATATCATTCACAGCTCCAGTGAAGTCGCTCAATTATGTCAGATTACAAACTATGGTGCAACTTTCTTTGACATATCATTCACAGCTCCAGTGAACATGCTCATGAATGTCAGAAGACAAACTATGATGCCACTTTCTGTGACATATCATTCACAACTCCAGTGAAGTCGCTCAATTATGTCAGATTACAAACTATGGTGCAATTTTCTTTGACGTATCATTCACAGCTCCTGTGAACTCGCTCAATTATATCAGATTTAAACTATGGTGCAACTTTCTTTGACATATCATTCACAGCTCCTGTGAACTCGTTCAATTATATCAGATTTAAACTATGATGCAACTCTCTTTGACATATCATTCACAGCTCCAGGGAACTTGCTAATGAATGTCAGATTACAAACTAGGATATAGTTTACTTTGGCATTCAGGATGTCAGTCAGAGCATAATAAACTAGCATGTAGGTTTCATTTGCACTTAATCATAGCTTCTTTAAACTTGTACGACAATGTCCGATTACAAACTGTGATGCAGCTTCCTGCACATGGCACATTACAAAGCTGCCATGAACTTGCTTGAAAATGTCCAATTACAAACTAGGACGTGGCTTTCTTTGTCACATTAATCATAGTTTCCATGAACTTGGTCAAGGAAAAATTTAATTGCAATACAAAAAATAACGTGCAAGCACTTTAAGAGATGCTTGTAGATAGACTGCCTATCTACCCTTTTGCCTGTCTGTCTATCTACATCTACAAGGATCCAGTGATCTAGTTATCTCCACAGAGGAATATTCCTATGCTATCTCTTTTTATGATATATACGTTGTCTTCTTTCCTTCTTCTCCCTTTTTCCATCCTTCACTCCTTCTTTTCCTCTTCCTTTCTTCAAGGGTTGTCAAATTCAATCAATGGGATTTAAATCATGATTTAAATAATAATTTGAATGCATTAAAACCATTAGGCCTATTTGATTTAAATTGAGTTATTTGATTTAAATCATGGTTTAAACAACTGGATTTTAAAAAATCAACAATCTTGCTCCCTTCCTTTCCCCCTTCCTTCCCCCATTCCTCCCCCCTTCTTTCCCGCCTACTTGAAACAGATAATTGCACTTCAGGTCAGTTGACACTTCAATGCCGATTAGACCCTAAGAAAACACTGACACTTCAATGCCAATCAGAGTTATCAGACACTTAGTATCCCACTAACATTTGAGCTAAACCTCAGGTCACATTATCAACCCAGTTGCCAGCTATATACGCCTCCAACAGGCATGTCACTCAACCAAACTATCCACCTATCCTTCTTTTTTGGTCTCATACTTCAGATGGGAGCCCACAATCGTGTAACTTCCCTCTCATTTCTGTTTCCCTACTCCACCACTGATCTCCCACACGGAGTGCATGAAACTGCATATTCTCATATTTAACTCCTCCACAGAGGGAGCCACTTCTTTTAACCATTTTCCCACGGGTGGCAGCACCTTACGCAACAGGCAGATTGTCCCTATGTTATCATTGATCCAAAAACCTGCCAACCTGCCTATAATACATCTCTGATTGCCCTGAATGATCCAGCAAACATCTCCCTTCCATCTACAGGAGCATCTCAACAATTACCCATTTACAATTTTAAAGCCTTTTCAACTTTAAACACCTACAACTCACTCTAAATACCAGGTTTCCTTAAAATATTTCCCTACTTTAACGACAGTGTCAACAGCATCACTTCACGATAATGCATTGCCAAACTTATTTATTTCACTAATGGGCATTTTCTAGTAATGGTATAATTGGACATTACCGATTTTAAAGCTACTCCGAAGAGGAGGTTTTCCTAAGAGAGGCAGGATATAAAAAGAAGAAGAAGAAGCCAATGAAGCACTAATTGTCGCAGTTGTAATTTATTTGGGGCAAAATTACATTCAGGGATACAATGAAGATTACTCAGCACCAATTACAAGCTTAGATTGTTTTAAAAGGTTGGATTCACGCGCTGCTATTTCCCACAATAGAGATGCGTTTGCAAGCAAGCAAGCATCTCTAAAAATTAGGAATCTTACTGTTATCAGAAGCGTGAGTAATTTTTAAAATTTTAAGAGTCATGACTGCTTTTAAAAATTTCCATCATCTCTCTTTCAGAAAATGTTGTTCGTGCTTGCCTGTTCAGTCGTCCTGGCGCTGCCTAAGATCTTCAAGGCAAGATTCATTTTCAAGCCCTGCTTGGAGATGAATGCAGTTGACTTTTTCCAAATTCCGCCCATGTGCTGTACCTTATTGACAGCATTACTCGCTTGTGGCACTGTCGTTTCATTGGTGAAATCAAGGTATAATCATAAACTTTATGAAATGAAATTTGGCTCTTTTTTTAGTGAATTGCTGACCTTTGATTATAGGATAAAAATCGAAGGCAGTGGTGATTTAGGTTAATTTCTTGTGATTATATCTTTCCCTAACCATTGTGACTCTGGAGACTAAAATTCATTGCAGAATGTTAGAAATCCAGTGATTTGGGCAAACTAGTCCAATTCTAAAACTCACAAATTCACACAGGAATGCATAAAATATGAGCAAAAATCTCCTGTGGAAACTATTCAAATATTTATATCTAAATATATCTCATTCACCTGATCAGAGCGCTCCACAGTGTCAAAAGAAAGATTTTCCATAGAGATCACTGTGAACTGACCCAAATTTGTGATCTTACTGCACTCTTATACTGACAAATCACAATATCAGCTTACAAATATACTGCAGAGGGCAATAGACACAAGGAGGCCCCACAAAGATCATTGACTACTACCAGTGTGCCCCCTGGTGTTAAAGATTCCTTGATATCAGATGTCCAGTGGCGTCCCTATGGGGGGGCACGGGGGTCACATGCCCCCCATATTTGACCTGTGCCCCCCCTGGTGCCCCCCATATGAACTTTCCAACTCTGGCTAAAATATACAGTTAGTATTGAGGATGCCCCCCCGAGAATCGCGTGCCCCCCAGGTGCCCCCCCCCCCCCCCCCCCCCCGCGCTCGAGACCCCCCAGTTACGCCACTGCCGATGTCTCAGCTTCACCAACGCTGCACTCAATTGCCACAATTGATTATTTTTACTGAATGGGAAAATGATAAAATGTCACAAGACTGCCCTAAACGATTGCCTCCTTCTTGGCTTCTATTATAGTCAATGTCATTCAAAAAATCATATAGACTGCTTTTTTCATATCATCGAACAACAATTTGCCACTAATAATATAGTATAATGGGTTGGGTATAGTAAGTTGGCTTTGGGGCCGGCCCTTTAGCTCAACTGGATTGATAGCAGACATTTAAGGTGGAAATATTAAGTATTATATGGTGCATCGGCCTACGGCTACACAGAGATAGCAGGTTCGAATCCTGCTCATGGTGGCAGGTGAGATTGTTGACCAGAGCGTGTCAAAGTCTCAGGGAAGTTGGGTGATATAGTACAGTGGGTTGGGTATAAAGAAGTTTTTCAGGATAAGGGAACTTAGGGACCGTTCAGAATTTACGACTGGGGGGGGTGGGAGTTTCGGCCGAGGGGGTACTAACTTTTCACACGGGTTTCAAGGGGGGGTATTAATTTTTGACAACACTTCCAAGGGGGGGTAAGAAAATTTAACAACGAAAAAATGTTTAAAAAACACGCCTAAACTCATTTTATTTGGACTTTTTTACGTGTAAAAGTCAGCGAAATGACGCGAATCTGTACGCGTGGCTGTGTATAACAGTATATATATGTGTGTATTGCTTTGTATGTCGAGGGGGGGGGTACTAAAAATAGTCGTGAAACCTAAGGGTGGGGTACTAAAAATCCGCATGTAACTCAAGGGGGGGGTATAAATTTTTGACGGGAAGTTTCTGCAAAACTCCCACCCCCCCAGTCATAAATTCTGAATGGTCCCTTATAGCAGAGTGGTTGGAGGCCCAAATTGGGGCTGTGACTGCCCCCGCTCTGCAACCTCACAAATTGTATATCAAATCGATCCTTATGACCTGAAGTTTTAAAAAAACCCGTCTGACGTTGAAAAATTAACGTGGCACTTTGCCGTCCCAGGGGTCAAAGGTCATGACCTCCATAGAAAAATGCCAAGTTTCAAGCACGGACTTGAATTTCACTTTACAGGCTCTCCTGTGTGATCTGATTCAGATACAGAGGCGTATGATACATCAAATGAAAGGTCACATTGAGCTCAATAATTTAATTACAGCCACTTGACCTTTGACCTCATTTGCATGTCGCAGGAGTCATAAATAGGTCAAAAATCAGTGAAAAATTACCTAATTTTTTCAAATGGAAAGAAAGAAAGTTTCGCTACTATGTTATTTTCACAGGTCCAACCCCTAAATTTCATGTGCACACATCACAGGACACTGTGATGCAAATTAATGCAAATTTATTCACCATAGGTCACAACAAGGTCAAAGGTCACATAACTCAAACATAGCTCCCGTATTTCTCAAAATTTCAGCAGAAATGCATTATTTCAGGCCCATGGTGTCATAGGCAATTTGTACATGGTCTTATTGTACACCAAATGAAAGGTCTCAATGAGTACATTAATTTTGTATACTCAATTGACCTTTGACCTCATTTGCATATCGCAGAAGTCATAAATAGGTAAAAAATCAGTATAAAATTACCTACTTTTTTCAAATGGAAAAAAAGAAAGTTTCCCTACTATGTCATTTTCATAGATGCAGCCCCTAAATTTCATGTGCATGCATCACAGGACATTGTCATGAAAATTATGCAAATTTATTCATATTTCCATAGGTCACAATAAGGTCAAAGGTCACATAACCCAAACATAGCTCCCATATTTCTCCAAATTTACGCAGGAATGCTTATTTTCAGGCCGATTGTGTCATAGACACTTTGTACTTGGTCATATTGTACACCATATGAAGGGTCTCAATTAGCACAATAATTTGGTGATACTCCATTGACCTTTGACCTCATTTGAATATTACAGGTGTCATAAATGGGTCGAAAATCACTAATCATTTACCAATTTTTTTAACTTGTAAGAAAAAAAGTTTCCCATCTATGTTTTTTTCATAGATTGTACCCCTAAATTTCAATTACATTCTTTACAGGACATTGTGATACAAATTTATGCTAATTTATTCAACATAGGTCACAACAAGGTCAAAGGTCACATAACCCAAACATAGCTCCCATCTTTCTCAAAATTTCAGCAGAATTGTATTATTTCAGGCCCATGGTGTCATATGCATTTCCTGTACGGACTTGCGCACCAAATGAAAGGAATCAATGGGTACTATAATTTGGTGATGCTCAATTGACCGGTCCTGTGACACTAATCTTTGTTGAATGACAGTATGGTATGAGACCGGCAGCATCCCTAGTCGTTCGTTGCTGAGGATGTCCTGTGATACCTATCTTCGTTAAATGACAGTGTGGTATGAAACCACTACCGTCCTGGTATACTTAGCTTTGTTGAATGACAGTATTTTCTGAAATGGCACAGTTTGTATTAATCAAGTGCCAACATTTTGGGTTGTCTATAGTTGACATGACTTTGTGATACATCTTAATCGATTTGACGTCAAATTGTCAAACAGAACTGTTTGTTTATTATTCAAGTGCTGGCATATCTTGCACATCTGGTTGCTTATTACTGAGATGTTTTTGTTATACAAATACAATGAAATGGCACTGTTGTATTATCAAAGTGCCAGCATATCTGGTCGTTCATTGTTGATATAATTTTGTCATACAACTTAGTTGATGTGAATAGCACTGTTTGTTGTGTTATCCAAGTGATAGTATCTGGTTGTTTATTGTTCTGATGATTCGTTGGTAAAACTTAATGGCACTGTTTGTTGTATTATCCAATTGCCAGCTTATCTTGCATATCTGATTGTTTGTTATTGATATATTTTTGTGATACAACGAGATGTAACACGAAATGGCACTATTATCCAAGTTCTAGATTTGTTGGTTGTCTGTTGCTGAGATGATTTTGTGATGCAACTTGCAGTATTATGATAACTGCAACATATCTGGTCTTTTGTTATTGATATATTTTTGTGATACAACTTAATGTAACATAGAACACCCGTTGGAAATAGATTTGTGACATATGAAGAGTTTAGTGTATGCATTTAATATGTAAATGGCATGGCCATGCAATGCGCGCAGCACTTTTGTAGGACTCATTTTGTTACCATAACTGTAATTTGTATTTCATTTTCAATTTATGAAAGGCAGTAATTTAACTGTTTAAAAGGATAATGAAGCATTCCATAAAAATAAGAAGTACAGAGATAATGAAGAAAAGTGCATTTTTAAGGCACTTTTGAAGATGAATTTGTTATGTTTTGTTACATACGAAACTAAATCATTTATATATAGGGCTCAATTCGCTGCGCTAATATGAGACGGTGGCTTCAGTTGTATGTTGTTAAGGGGGGAATAATTTTCAATGTTAATTGGTGGGACAGACTAATTAGCTGTGTAGCTATCTGTCTATCTATCTATCTATCTATCTGTCTATCTATCTATCTATCTATCTATCTATCTATCTATCTATCTATCTATCTATCTATCAATCTATATGTATCTGTGTATACCTATGACACAGTGGCAATTATGTATGACACAGTGGCAGTTATCTATGACACAGTGGCAATTAGGCGAGTATTCGGTAGAAGAACATAATTATTTATTTTGACACTTACATTGTAACATCAAGTCAGGGCAAATGACTGTTAGAGTTGTAAGGAAAAAGTTTGCTCACTGTGATATGTTCAGTGTATATTATGGCCTATGGTATTGTGCTCTAGAATAGGCCTATATGTGTGATATGTGCGTGTCAATGTATTATACTGTGTGTTTTATTTAGATCTAACCTTGTATTAATATGTGTAATTTGTTGTGCTTTGTATTTATAAGTATGTTTGTATGACATGACTTGGCATCTTATCCACTATCCACAGGAAAGCCCGCGAAAATGCTTGCTGTCCAAACATGAAAGAACAGCTGAGGCTGTTGCTTCAGTAGCTGTGCCTCCCTCTGAAATACATTGGCTGACTGAGAAGAGCAGGGGGAGTTGGTTCAAGTGAAGTGAGTGTCAATTTAATGGCGTCATAGAGGTGCATGAATGAATTTCGTGAAAAGGGCTGTAGAAACAGTAGATTCGAAAGGAGGAAATGAGGATTTCCAAAGATTTTATCAGCCAACCTCAAAGGCAATGTCAGTAGGAAGGTTCATGCACGATGTTGTGAGCGTGAGTAGAGTAGATATGGAGGAGAAGAGGTGACAGCAAAGTTTAATAGATAGAGTCTCAAGAGTAGGATGAAATGGCACTGTTTGTTGTATTATGGTTGCCTATTGCTGAGATGTTTTTGTGATACAACTTAATGTAGTATCGAATGGCACTGTCTGTTGTATTATCCAAGTGCCAGCATATCTAGCGTATATCTGGTTGTTTGGTATCGAAATATTTTTGTGACACAACTTAATGTCACATGAAATGGCACTGTTTGTTGTATTATCCAAGTGCCAGCATGGTTGCCTATTGCTGAGATGTTTTTGTTATACAACTTAATGTAACATCATGTTACTAACATGAAATGGCACTGTTTGTGGTAGTTCCCCCGTTGCCTAATTGGTAAGTGCGCTTGTCAACTGGCTTTGAGGGCGTGGGTTTAAATCTCACCCCGGGAACTCACTTTAGTCCGAGCCCATGGGACATTAAATGGAGGCGGGTTGAATCCAGTATTCTATGCTGGGGCAACTGAAAGACCCTGGGCATCCCTGAATTAATAGGGTATGTGCCAGGCTCACAGTCTTCTCATCTCATCATCATACGGTCGCCTGCCTCGATATAGCCCATTAAGATGCTGCAGAGGCGTAAAACACAAACAAACAAAGAAACACTGATTGTGGTAGCATATTTGGTTGTATATTGAAGTACCATAGTACGAAATAGAAAAGATGATGTTATTGTTTTTACTTGATGAGCAATTGTGCATATTACGAAGCCTTGAAGTTTAACTGCTCTTAAATCTGTAAGGAAATCTCAAAAACAAATTCTGCCTGAAATTTCAGGAAGTATGTGCTGTCTTTGTTTATCCTGTAATAAACTTTTGTAATAACAGCCATGGAAACCCTGATTCATATTTTTATTAAGCAATATGCCAATACCGTCAAAGATATGATTCATGCGTAAAAATATTATATGTTATTATATTTAAGTCAAAATTAGTAGTATGACAATTTTAAAGGTAAAAAATGTCCAAAAGAATCACAGTGCTCATTTAAAAAAAGAGAAAGGCAGATTTACCAAATTTATTGATTCTTGCAATTTGCAGACTGGGGTATACCGTCAATCTTTCACCTGTTGTAAAAGAAACCAAGGCAGAAAAAGAATACATGTGACATGAAGGGCCTGAAAAATAAGCATTTCTGTTTAGATTTAGGGAAATACCGCGGTAATTTTTGGGTCATGTGACCTTTGACCTTGTCACCTTGGTATGACATATACTGAAAAAATTAGCTAAATTTTAGACGACAACATAACATAAGTATGCGCACAAATCTTAGGTGTAAGATCTATGAAAATAATGTAGCATTCGTGGCTTTTGAAATTTTTATCACTCTTGTAATATGCAAATAATGTCAATTGTCAAATGAGTATATCAAGTAATTATAGAATTTATCTAAACCTTTCTTTTGGTGTACAACAAGTTCGTTCAGAAAATGGATATGGCACAATGGGCCTGAAATATTGCATTCCTGGTCAGATTTAAAGAAATCCAGGAGTTATGGTAACACAGGAAAGTTATTCTAAACAAAGTAGGTATGGGAGATACATTTGGGTCATGTGACCTCTGACCGTTGTGTGACCAATATCAAATAAATTTGCATAAATATAAGTCACAGCATTCCGTGTTGAATGTACATCAATTTAGGAGGTAAGGTCTATGAAAAATGATATTGTCGGAGAAACTTCCTTTCTTCAAATTGGAAAAAATAATTTTTTGTGACTTTTTACCTATTTCTAACTTCTGTAATATGCAAATGAGGTCAAAGGTTAAGTGAGCATCATTCAATTATAGTACTCATTGACACCTTTCATTTGGCGTTTGACAAGTCCATACAGGAAATGCATAATTGTGACATCATGGGCCTGAAATAATGCACTTCTGCTGAAATTTAGAGAAATATAGGAGCTATGGTTGCGTTATGTGACCTTTGACCTTGCTTTGACCTTTGACCTTGCTGTGACCCTCAGCATTTGCTCTTCATTGCTTTATCTATGTGGCTATATTATGTGCCCCAATGCCAAGGGTTATCATAGTGGAATATGATGTAACTGAAGAAGAAAATAGCATGCAATGCATGCACCGTGTCCTCCAGCAATTGAAAAACCCCTTATAACTCAATTTATCTATAAATCTATCGATCTATCTTTAGTAATTGGCTGGAGCATAAATCTTAATCTTTATTGTTTCCCTGTGATCCTGCACATGTGTCTATCCATTTTTGGCCAAAACGGCCGCTACAAGGCCTACCTCATTATATTTGGTACCAATGTTTTCACCTTCAAGAGACAATTCCAATGATGCTAAAATAATCAATACTGGATGAGTCTGGACCAAACTTCACCACTCTGGATTGCATTTTAAGAAACCACGCTTCTCCATTTTTGTTAACAAATTGGACGCAAGAATAAATGACATCAGGGTCTACCGGAACATGTGCCCCAATGGGCTTTTCTAGTGTTGAATAAACTTGCATAGATTTGTATCACAATGACCTGTGATGCATGCACATGAAATTTAGGGCTAAAATCTATCAAAACAACATTTAAAAAGGGACACTGTGTCCCTTACAAATTGAAAAAGATTGGAAAATAATTAGTGATTTTCGACCAATTTATGACTTCTGCGATATGCAAATGAGGTCAAAGGTCAATTGAGTATCACAAAATTATTGTACTCATTGAGACCTTTCACATGGTGTACAATAAGACCATGTACAAATTGCCTATGACACCATGGGCCTGAAATAATGCGTTTCTGTTGAAATTTTGAGAAATATGGGAGCTTTGTTTGGGTTATGTGACCTTTGACCATATTATGACCTATGGAAATATATGAATAAATTTGCATAATTTTCATGACAATGTCCTGTGATGCATGCACATGAAATTTAGGGGCTGCATCTATGAAAATAACATAGTAGGGAAACTTTCTTTCTTTCCATTTCAAAAAAGTGGCTAATTTTTCTGTGATTTTGACCTATTTATGACTCCTGTAACATTCAAATGAGGTCAAAGGTCAATTGGGTATCACCAAATTATTGTGCTAATTGAGACCCTTCATATGGTGTACAATATGACCAAGTACAAAGTGCCTATGACACAATCGGCCTGAAAATAAGCATTCCTGAGTAAATTTGGAGAAATATGGGAGCTATGTTTGGGTTATGTGACCTTTGACCTTATTGTGACCTATGGAAATATATGAATAAATTTGCATAATTTTCATGACAATGTCCTGTGATGCATGCACATGAAATTTAGGGGCTGCATCCATGAAAATGACATAGTAGGGAAACTTTCTTTTTTTCCATTTGAAAAAAGTAGGTAATTTTATACTGATTTTTTACCTATTTATGACTTCTGCGATATGCAAATGAGGTCAAAGGTCAATTGAGTATCACAAAATTATTGTTCTTATTGAGACCCTTCATATGGTGTACAATATGACTAAGTGCAAAATGCCTATGACACCATGGGCCTGAAATAACACATTTCTGCTTAAATTTTGAGCAATATGGGAGCTTTCTTTGAGTTGTGTGACCTTTCACCTTGTTGTGACCTATGGTGAATAAATTTGCATTAATTTGCATCACAATGTCCTGTGATGTGTGCACATGAAATTTAGGGGTTGGACCTATGAAAATAACATAGTAGCGAAACTTTCTTTCTTTCCATTTGAAAAAATTAGGTAATTTTTTGCTGATTTTTGACCTATTTATGACTCCTGCAATATGCAAATGAGGTCAAAGGTCAAGTGGCTGTAATCAAATTATTGAGCTCAATGTGACCTTTCATTTGATGTATCATACGCCTCTGTATCTGAAATAGATCACGCAGGAGAGCCTGTAAAGTGAATTTCATGACTGTGCTTGAAAATCGGCATTTTTCTATGGAGGTCGTGACCTTTGACCCCTGAGACGGCAAAGTGCCACGTTAATTTTTCAACGTCAGACGGGTTTTTTTAAAACTTCGGGTCATAAGGATCGATTTGATATACAATTTGTGAGGTTGCAGAGCGGGGGCAGTAACGACGAAAACTAAGCCACTTTTTGGCCTCCTGCCACTCTGCTATTAGCTGACAACTAAGAACCACATGTCCACTTAGGCTTGGTGGAGGTCACAAAGATGGGGTAGTCGACCTGTTTTCTTTGAAGTTTTTTTATAACCTTATTGAATATGTGTGCAAACATAATATGTTTCGCTTCAGCAAACCTGCAGTGTGATTATTATATGATGCTCTATACAGAAATCATAACATTAGCATTTAAGGGGACATTCTTAGTAGCCACCTTAGTTCACTTATCCTGAAAAACCTCAATAGGTTGCTCCTAAGCACTTGGCTTGGGGTCGGGCCCTTCAGCTCAAATGGTTTGATAGCAGATCTTTAAGGTTAAAGTATTACTATACACTGTGTGTCAAAGTTTTGTCCGTGAATCAGTCAAATAACTTATCGAAAGAAGTGTCATTTGTAAGTGGTCTACATTCTAATGTCACATGAATAATCTTTTTTTTTTTCATAATTATTATGTTAGGATTCGCAGACGAAACTTGGGAGCCGGACAAAGGAATCAAAATGACTCTAAAATAGTCAAAGTTCTGGCCGTCAGTGGAATCAGCTTCTTCCTTTTCTCTTTGCCGGACATTTATATCTTTGTCAGCTCGATGGTAAACAAGGCTGATATGACATTTCAAGAATCCCATCTGACTCCTATTTTATCAATCATAGTTTTGTTGTTTCGCAATTTATTTTGCATGACAAATTGTTTGCTCTATGTGTTTGGTACAACAAGTGTGGGTGAGTTACTGAGATTCTGCAAGCGACAAAACTAGCTACACGTTTGCCCTGAACTGTAAATATGCCAGTGGTAAATGTAACCTCAACTTCAATGACAATGCATTGTGCTCAAAGATCAAGCTCCAGTGCAATTAATTGTGCACTACAGCAGCATCGAGAGCTACAGCAAGTCTTAGTGTTATCATTGAACTTTTAACTTGTAAATTGGGAATGTTGGAATGTGAACTTCAAGTTTCGAGATTGTCTCTTTCATCCCTGTGCAGAGGGTATGTCTTAAATTTAATCACTAAATAGAGGGTATGTCTCAAATTTAGTCACTAAATTAATACTTTCCTGCAAATTGTACTGAATATATGAATAAACATATAACGATGACAATAAAAAAAACTTTATCACAAGGTAACACAATGCTATTCATTGTTTGGAACATTTACCAACGTGGAATCTTTTATAAGCCTATTACAGGCAGAAAAGTTTTTTTTCGAAAAGAGTGGATTATTGCACTGTGAAAATGGCACTTCTCTTGTCGTCATGCTGATGATTTTTCATGATCATAATCAATACTTTCAATGTTAATTCGATTTAACCCTTACTGGACTGAAAGGACATTTATGGCATCCCTAGCTAGCTGCCTGAGGGACCATTTATGTCCCTAAACAACAGCTTGTGACGTCACAATCGTCCTGGGAGATTTTTTAGTTGGAACAGCTCAGTCCAGTAAGGGTTAAGGAGACTAATCCTGCTTGTTGGTGACAGGCAGACAAAAGGATTATGAGTCTGATTTTTATTCTAAAATCATATATGACAAATGAAATGGCCTTATCTTGATCATGACTATCCAAACAGCCTCTATGTTTTCCGTGTTGAATGTAGAGAAGCTGAGACTTCATCAGCTATCATTAGTCATGAAGTGCCATTTTCACAGTGCAACAGTCCACTCGTTTGACATATCAAATTTCCCGGCTGCAATGTAATAGCAGAGTTCAAAAAGTCAACGGTGACCCAGGTGCATCCAATTCTTCAAGTAATCTGAAGCTTGATTGTCAGCAAAAGCCCGAGGATGCTGGTGCTGTCTCCTAGCTGTGTTGTTGTCAGGCCTAGTAACTCGCGAAGTGTTACATTAGAGTCCCCATGCATGTTTGCCTTCCGAACAATTGGCTATGACTGACCAACACTGTACGGTATGAGTGGAACCTGGCTTTAGCTGCCAGACATTTTGCAGAAGTCATGCAAGAAAGTCTTTGCTTCAATCCCAGCCTCACAGTAGTCCAGCACATGTTACGCATTTACCCCATGTGAGGGATCTTTCACTTTCCCATCACTGACACTTATATAAGGGGCTGCCCATTTGACATCTCATCTGAATGATATTCAGCCTGGATTTTGCTTGTGAAGGTCTCTTCTAAATTGACAGGCTCACTAGAAATGCAATGTTACATTTAAGTACACTTCCCGCGTCCATTCCCTGCTGTGATTGGCTAAACCTGGGTCACCTGACCAAGATTAGAAAGCACTGTGCGGACTGACAGGACAATAGTTTAGCGGATAGTGCCCTCAGGGCAATATCCACAAAACTATTGACTGGGCAGACTTTGAAAACTTGTGATGACATCACACTTGCCATGACATCACATTGTGACGTCACAAGCTAGGCAGGCCAAATGGTGATGCCATGACTTTCTGAGTTGAGTGTTTTTCCCCAAAAACATGCCAAATTTGAAGCCATGATACTCTGTAATTACTGCTAGCACAATCTTGAAATTTGGGGGGTATTTCAGTCATTACTGGATGTTTTTTGTAAGGCTTTTTAGATCATGATTAAGGCTTTTCTAAACACTAAAAATAGCACATTCCCGGAACACAAAATTGTAAGTATCCCATGATGACCATTGGAGGTGTACTAAAAAATTGACTGGTTTTATTCGGGCACCAGGACAAACTATTTGGCCTTGGGAGTGAGGTTGGGCCAAATAGTTTGCACTAGTGCCCTCATGCCCAGTCAATATTTGTATAATACAGTACAAATTTCTGAAAACGTTCAGCTAGAGACAGACTGAGCTAGAAAATGCTAACCTGAGAGAGACTGAGACAAAACCACCCACTCTGAGACCAATTGAGCCCTTGCAAGCTAGAAGTGAGACAAACTGAGCAGAAAGTGCTACACCAGCCTATAGTCCCCCTACTGGTTTAACAAGGAACTACACAACATGCACTAAATAATATTATGTCTTCCTGTACCTCTGCAAAAAGAAAAATTATATATTGGTTATTGCCCTTATACTCAGAAATTAAATCAACATAACATATTAAAAATATCACTCATTCATAAATTGGTCTTAAGTAATTATTTAAACAGGTATCATTGTGATATTTTGGAAGTCAAATAAGTCAAAAATATGTGTTATATTTCTAATTTTGTTATCACATATTTAAAACACAAAATTGTAAGTATCCCATGATGACCATTGGAGGTGTACTAAAAATTGACTGGTTTTATTCGGGCACCAGGACAAACTATTTGGCCTCGGGAGTGAGGTTGGCCCAAATAATTTACACTAGTGCCCTCATGCCCAGTCAATATTTGTATAATACAGTGTAGTTGGATACAACTGGTATTGCAAACATGAAAGTATTGTATAGCATACTTGCACTAGTTTACAAACGCAATTTGGATAGAAAGAGATACAAAAGAAGATGCAAATCCCACAACAAGTCAATATTTGCAAAAACAAGTGACATTAGATGAAACTCATAAGTGGCACAACTCAGCTGCTCATATCTATAGCTATTTGTAGCTAGTCTTGTCCATAGCTATCAACAGCTATCCACATCCTTTCCTTTTTATGCACTCTTTATCCCTAGTTTTAACTAAATATTGTGGTTGTAGCTACCTATGGCCACTTTTAGAAATGTGTATTGTTATACTCAAAATGATTTACAGTCTGTCATTTCGATACAGAAAAAGAATGGACTGTTGCACAGTGAAAATGGCACTTCGAGTGTCATAATGCTGATTATTTGTCATGATCATACCCAATACTTGTATTGCTAATTTGATATAACGAGACTTATCCCGCTTGTTGGTGACAGCCAAACGAAAGGATTATGAATCTGATTTTCACTCTGAAGTCAGTTATGACAAGTCAAATGGCCTTCTCTTGATCATGACAAATCAAACAGTCTCTATGTTTCACGTGTTGAAAGTCGAGAAGATGATACTTCATGGGCTATCATGAGTCACAAAATGTATTTTTCACAGTCAACTGGTCCTAATTTTTCTACATAAAAGTGACAGACTGTAAGCAATCATACAATATAACCAAAATTGTATACATATATATGCATTTCCTGACTATTTCTCTGCAGCAGATCTCAGAAAAGCTGTTGTAAATTTTCTTCTGAACGGACTGCTACCATGGAAATCCCTCATTGTGGTTACCCATTCATGTCCTCTGCCAATCCAGTTATTTCATCCCTGCTGTGAGCAGCCAGCAACTTCTGTAAATCCGTTTGATGATAATGGCCATCAGGCATGTGTACTACCTATCTCTGTACCCTTTACGAATGCAAATGTGCCTTTTATTCTGGATGTATACTTTTCCCAAACAAGTTTCCAGGACTCATAGAAAGATGTGTTTATCCGCAGCACATGATGGCCTATAGCCATTGGCATAGAAAATTAATTGTGGTTACCAATGTACATATAGATGTATGTAGGAATTTTATTAAACAGTAAAGAATGTTTATCAAGCTGGTATATATGTACCTTTCATTAGAATTGTTTCTTGTCCCGTGGATTGATGTCTTGCTTTTCCGCCTCTCTGTTTTCAAAGAGCTGCTCAGAATTATGTTAGTGTATGAATATTACCCTCAATGTTGGTACGTGTCAAATTTACACTTGAAGCAACTGATGAAAAAATTGGTATTTCGATCTTTCAATATTTTTTAAATCTTTCCCTTCAATCGATTTTCATGGACTCTAATGTCTTATACATTTGTTGCGATTGTCCGGGGAGAAAATGCAAAATTGTGTACGTGTCACACACTGTACATTTTGAATTTTGAGCCAACTTCAATGGTTGCACAATTTCTTTGAGCTAACACAGCTTCTTATTTTACTAAGTTATGGTAATGGAAACATTATCATAACTCCAAACAACAGCCGTCCTTTTCATCAGTGTCAGTAAGCATACTGGTAGTCTGCTATGTCATATGACGTGAATACATATTGTATTTTCTCTTCAGAGCATCTCAGAGGTGTGGCTACATACATGTAGTTATAAATATACTGCTTCCATGGAAATCCCTCATTATGGTTACCAGTCACATCCTCTCTCAATCCAGTAACTGGATACTATGAGTATCCAGAGACTTTCGTAAAGCTGCTTAATGATAACTGCCATCAGGCATGTGTATTTCTTATCACTGTATCCCAAATGTATGTAAATTTTATCTTTTATTTCAGAATAGATATTTATCCCATACAAATTTCCTGAGCCATGGACATGGCAAAGTGATTTTCTGCTGCACACGATGGACAGTCAGAACAGAAAGATCAAATATTAAGAAGCTGCTTTTATTTGGCTACAAAATACACTGGCTCACCACATGAAAGAAACATAAGTAAATGGTGTATAATTTCAGGAAGCAAGTCTCTGATCTGGCATAGGATATGATGGATAATCACAATTCATCATGTATCAATCCCATTATTTTACTTCCATTACATCAACTTCATTTTCTAATCTATCTATATAATATATTTGTAGTTGGCCCTTCACTCATTGCAACCCTAAGGCTTTCTCTTATCACTTCATCCCACCTTCATCGTACCTCTAAACACCACTTCACCTGATGATTTGCAATGGACACTCCAGTCCCTCAACTATCATTTGTTTTGCTAATTACATTCTGGGCTAATCACCCACTGGCAGCACTGTCATCACAAGACACTTTGGTCATCAACATCACAAGAGGGTGCTGCAGTCTGTTTTTCTTTCTTCAACTGCCCTACACTGCCCTCTACCTCATACTTCATGCATCAAAGTTTAACTGATATAAATTTCCATTTGACATTATTCAGCCTTACAACTTTCAATTCAGTGATATCACGCTTCTGACTTCATTGCCATCACTGTACTATCAATATTGTCATTCGGATGAGACGTTAAATTGGCGGCCCCTTGTATATGTTTGGTCATAACAGGAAATCCCTTCACAGGCGAGCCAGAGTGGGTTCTGGTGGTGTGGGCCTGCTGATTAAAAATGCTCTGCTCCAGGATTACATTGCTTGTGTTTTGGATGATGTTTATGAAGGTATCCTTTGGATTAAACTTTCAGCTCCTGTTTCTGGCTTTGGCATTGGAGTTTGTGTTTGCTACCTTCCCCCCGAAAGGTCTGTGCGTGATGTCAATGCAAATGATTTTATGGACACACTTTTGACACAGATCCACAATTACCAGAATCAGTTTGATTTATTCTATGTATGTGGTGACTTTAACGCTCGCTGTGGCCACCTGGAGGATCATATAAGTGGTGTGGACTTGATACCAGACAGATTTGTGATTGATCATGTTTCAAATAAATATGGAGAATTATTGTGTGATCTTATGCTGAGCACAGGTTGCTGTCTATTAAATGGGAGAAATGTAAAAAATGATGGACTTACTTGCAAGGACGCTTCTGTGGTGGATTATTGTTTTATGCCTCATGAACACTTGTCTTTATTTCATGACTTCGCAGTGAAAAATTCAAAGGACCTTTTCAATGAAGCCGGGTGTCTGTCGATTGCAAGTCCAGTGCACAGTATCCCTGACCACAACATCCTGACATGGAATATTAACATAGGTGCTCTTGCTGGTGCGCCTTTGTCTCTTGAGTCAGCTGATCACAGAGAGGTACCCAAGATAAAAAGATACAAACTTGACTCTATTCCACAAAACTTTTTGAATGACCAGGTTAGCGTGTCTAACATCAATGACTTTATTGAAACACTCCAAACTTCTGTCGATTGTCAGGAGACCTTGGATGCCGCATTTGATAACTTTGTGAATACGATTGATGAAGAAATGTCTCAAAGACTTCAGTACAAATACATCTCACTTGAAGGTGGTCCAAATAACAAGAAGCGGAAGAGTGGTAAACCCTGGTGGTCTGAGGAGTTAACAGCGATGTGGAATGCCTACAGCCTAATGGAGAAGAGGGCGCGAAAAGCTGAAGGCTCTGCGAAGAGATCCCTGAAAGTTGAAGTTAGGCAGCTCAGGAAGGCCTTTGATAGGCAAGTGCAGCGATCTAAGAGACTCTATTGGCGTAAGATGCAAGATGACCTCCTGTCACTACAGAATGACAATCCCAAGGAATATTGGCGTTTCATTGGCAAACTGGGCATTGGGAATGAACGCAAAGGCCATATCCCATGGGAGACAATACTCCCAAATGGCACCGTCTCCACTGACCGTGCAGAAGTACTGGACAACTGGAAGAGCGCGTATGAAAATCTCTTGAATGCTAATCAACTGGAGAATCTGGATAGACCTCATTTTGATGTTGTGCCTCCTCCTCCTCGTGATACTGGCTTAAATGGCCAAATTGAACTACATGAGGTTCTGCGAGCTTTGGTGCATGCCAAAAATGGGAAAGCTTGTGGCCTTGACGGGGTGCCTGTAGAAGTCCTGAGAAATCAGACAGCCATTGGTTTCTTGCATGAACTATTTCAAAAATGCTTTGCAAATGGCAAAACTCCAACGAAATGGCTACATAGCATTATCAACCCCATCCCAAAATGCAGCACAAAGGACCCTCGAGATCCTAATAACAGCCGCGGCATCACACTAGCGTCCAGCATTTACAAGCTCTACTGCAGTATATTAAATCGTAGATTATCGGTATGGTCAGAGGTCAACAACAGAATCGCGGAAGAGCAGAATGGCTTCAGGAAAGCAAGGTCCTGTGTTGACCACTTGTGCACATTGACTCAGCTGATTGACTACAGAAAGCAGAAGTCAAAGTCAACATTTACGGCGTTTATAGACTTTAGCAAAGCCTATGATAGAATCCCGCGACACCTGTTATGGTATAAACTAAGTCACTTGGGTGTGGAAGGAGCCTTCCTTCAAGCAGTCAAATCGCTATACAGCCAAGTTAAATGTGCTGTCCGTGTCAATGGAGTCCTATCCAGCTGGTTTGATGTGAATATTGGTCTTAAGCAAGGATGCCTGTTATCACCTCTACTGTTTAATCTCTATGTGAATGATTTGTTGGAGGAGATCAAAGCACTCCGATGTGGTGTGTTTGCTGGGGAAGAGATGGTTTCAACACTTGTTTTAATTTCATTATTTTATCAAGTGTTTTTAGACAGTGCTTTTAAAGTATTTTGCTTCAGTCTCTCATAACTCTACTTTTTGAGTGGTGTGTTTTTTTGCATGTGTTTTTTACTGCTAATTTATTTTTGTACTTGTACACAGTGAGACTTTAATAAATAAATACATACATACATGCACGTATCAGTGTCTGTGCTGGGCAAGTAAAAGTGTAGCATTTTGAGGACTCCCGCTCTCTCTCTTATCTCATCAATCAACCCAGAACTGGGCTTAGAGGGCTGCACTTACCATACAGTGTGTCTGATGAAATTATGCAAGTTACCTATTTCACATTGGTATGAAAACTATTGGACCCAGCCTTTTATACTTTTCACATAATCATTGGATTGGGCTTGGAAATCTTCAATGCAACTTTCATTTAATTTCATGGTGGCAAAATTGAGTTATGCCGCATTTTCAAATATTTGGGTGTCTGACGAAATTACGCAAAATCCAAGCATGTCCTAAAAAACATTAAAGTTTCAAATGATTTTGCTTTAATTATTAGCATTCTATCATTTGTCAACCATTCATGTCAAAACATATTACTTACATGCTGTCTATATCATTAATTATGTATTAATTGTCTCCATTGATATAACATTGATTTTGCATAATTTTTTCAAGTTTATGCTTCCCAAAACTTCAAAATGGTTCCAATCATTTAAAAAATGCTTCTAGCACTAACCTTATACTGTCTATTTAGCTCTTTGCAAAGGAAACTGAAGTCACATGCCTTACTTTAAAATAATTAGCAATCAAAATTTCTTTCCACGACTTCCCATTGGAATAGCATTGTGATCAGGATGTGCAGTTCCTTATTCAATAGTTTGTCAATATCCAACACACAACTTATCAGTCAGTTTCACCACACTAAATAGATGGAAAATGACAATTTTTAAAGACATTTTCAAAATGATCAGTCTATTTTGAGATTTTTGAGAGCATAAATTTGAAGAATTTATGCAAAATCAATGTTATTCCAATGGAGACAATTAATTCATATTGCATGACATAGGCAGAATATAAGTGAAATGTTTTGACATGAATGGCTGACAAATGACAGAATGCTAATGATTGAAGCAAAATCATTTGAAACCTTAACGTTTCCAAGGCCCATGCGGATTTTGCATAATTTCGTCAGACACCCAAATATTTGAAAATGCGGCATAACTCAATTTTGCCTTGATGAAACTTAATGAAAATTACAAGGAATATTTCTTAGCCAAATCCAATGATTATGTGAAAAGGAAGCAATGGTGGGTCCAATAGTTTTCATACTAGTGTGAAATATGTAACTTGCATAATTTCGTCAGACACACTGTATATCTATATCTATCTATCCATATATATATCTATATATCTATCATTAGTATACATCCTTTATACTTTTAATTGCCATCAAGTGTTCCTCACCCTTCTTCACATCAGCAGGTAGACAGATAGAGATATTGGCAACATCAATGAACCTATCAAGGCATTACAGACGATGGTTGGAGCTAGATGTCCTATATTTCTACACTTAGGATGATTGCCACGCATGGGCACACTGCACATGTGAGGCTGCATGTCATGTTCGATAGACAAATGTACACATCATAATATACTTTGAGACAATACTTTCATTATTCACTGGTCTGACTCTTTTGCCCAACTGTAATTATTTTCTATCATGGAAAAATGCTAGTAAGAATAATAATAGTAATATAGCCACATGAACATGATGATGGTATCTGCATTTATCAATTCACGAGCTGGATTAGTGTATAAATGTGTACGTGATAATTACTTTATTATACTTTCTTAATTGTCCTTTATCCCAGGTTTTTGAAGCCACAGAATACTGGCCTTGATAAATGAGACTATTGAAGGAGACATTGCAGAAGACACTATACTGCTAAAGAGGTCAGAAGTTCACTTCACTTGCCAGGAGACATTTTCTTAGAGCTTAACTTTGTCTCAACCAAATCCCACAAGTCTCTTCTGGAATCCTCCCAGTTCATGGATGTCAATTATTCTCAGCAAAAGACAGCATCTAATCTACACAGTTTGGATGAAATGGGTTGTAGTGTGTTTTAAGGAATGGGGTTTTCCATTCTAACTCATCGTGTTTCCTGCTACTACAGTACGAGACTGTCTGCTATGGCTCGTCAATTGAAACATTTTTTAAGCCTGAAACCAATGGGAACACAATGCGTACTCATATCATCAGTGACCCCAAGTGAGGAATTTTTTGTTTGCAAATTTGCCATCTTTTTGTACATAATGTGCAAATAGTAAACATTCTGCACTACCAGTAACAATGGTGCACAAGCAGAAGTGCCAGTCATTGATAGACATAGTATATCAGGGCTTGTGGATCGATTTAATCCATCCATATACTTGCATATAACAAGTCCAAGAAATGCCCTGATTTGTCACAGATTCTATCAATCCTGACCGTTGACTATGAAAGATATTTTCTAAAAATTCACAGTTATTGTTGGGTGTTGTTAGTTCTATAAGTTGCACATTCCTATATATTTTATCTCATGTCTAACTGCTAATAGCACAACATAGTAACAAACAATGCATAACAGTTTTGTGATCACTGCTATGGTTGTATTCTAATCGGAATTTGTCATGTGACTTTGGAATAGGCTCCCACTAGTTTTGTCTTTCTTCAAAATATACAAATAATATTTAAAAAATTGCATGACTGAAGACTATCAAAATAAGTTAGATGTACAAGGTCAACTATTGCATTTGCACCATAACTGCTGTCTACAAGTGGACTGCTCTTGCATTGCCACAGATCAGAACATATGCTGTCTTGTGTTGCCACCTAGTGACTAGTGTGCTATTCAGCGAGCTCCTGCGAGCGTCCACATACTTTCGACCAGAGGAACACACACAATTTTGTCTGGAAGACACCGGGGCTGTTTCTGAGTGTGCTGATGTCCTTGTCTACTTCCTTAGAATATGTGATTGCCGAGTCTGACTCTGGTATACATCAATGTTGAATAGAAATTTTGTGAATGGGCAATGAAATTGGAACTATTTCTTGGGACAGCAATGCTGTAGCATAGGAAATCAACTTTTGGAAGTATACTTTTAACTAATAGTATATTGAGGACTGAAAAGTGATCAAGAAATAGTATTTTCACCACTGATCATAGGGGGAGCTGTAGCAGGAAAGAGTTCCCCCAGTTTTCTGATCAGGGGAGTTCAGCTCTCCCAAGCTCCTCCCATTTTCCTCTCTGTTTTTTTACATTGAATTTAATAAATTCTATCATTCGCTCAATTTAAGATTTTGTACTTATCTAGAAGTTGCTAACTTGCTTGGATTTGAATGATGAAGCACAGTATATTTCATTTGATTATGACATGTGCCTGGGGGGGGGTACTTACTATGTTCAAGTTTACGCCTATGCTCGGCTCAGTAGGCCCCCTTTTTCAACTGAAAAATTCCTAGAGTTGGGTCTAAAAATCTGAGATAATTCCTAGAGTTGGCCCCTAAATTTAGATAAGAACTTCTATCGAATCGTGATGTTATTTTTCGATGAAATACATGGGAAAAATAGGCAAACATCATTGCGGCGACAAAAAGAATCCTAGAGTCGGGGTATTTTTGTGACGACCAAATGCCTAGCACCGGGTCTGGTCGCTGAACTTCCAGCCTAGCATACGTATCAGGGCCTGAGGGGGGGGGGCATGGCCAGATTGCCCCCCCCCCAAAAAACGCCACTGCACTGTTTTGTGAAGTAGTGACAAAAATATTATTAACTTTCCTCCGGTGTGACAGCCATAATTAACAGTTTGAGATTTGGATGAATGCTTGAGTGTTTCATAGTTGCCTGTATGTTGTTTTAACGAGTTTCTTTGTAGAAAACTATAAACAATTGATTAAATCACGCCGGAAAAAAGCTGACAATGCTTTATAAATCTTAAGTTTTTTGTAGAGTTTGTTGGTAGGGTGAGTGTAAGCGAGTCATGCAATGGGAGGATGTGTGAAAGCACTTGGCCACTCTGGCGTGAATGAGAATTTTCCCAGCTAATATTTCACACACTCCTGTATACACATGGTGCATGATTTGTAGTTTATGAAGCATTGCACAATTTTCCCAACTAAAAATTCATTATAAACTTTGTTGAGCTTCACAGCAGCAGTTTCAATGATAGCAAATGTGGTTATTATGTTGAAAGAGATATTTATGTATCAGCAGCCAGGCTCCAACAAATTGCCTTGAGGGTGCCATGAATTAGCAAGAAATACATCAGGCGTCTGTAACCTTGTGATAGTGAGACTAATAAATCTGCCTTGCAGAGTCTGAGACCATGAAGACTAAGTTGCCAAGAAGCTTCAATGAACACGCAGTGAATATTTTATATATATATATATACTCTTGCCATGCATTATAGATAGATAGATAGATAAATGGATAGACAGATAGTTAGATGGATAGATAAATGGATAGACAGATAGATAGATAGATAGATAGGTAGATAGATAGATAGATAGATAGATAGATAGATAGATAGATAGATCGATAGATAGATAGATAGATAGATAGATAGATAGTGGGAACTGTTGGGGGTTGGTTTCATGCTTTGCAGTCTTTTAAATATTCAACATTCCAAATTTCGACCATTTTTTTGGATGTAAGGAACGGTTGCCTAGTTAGTTTCATTGATGTGGTTTGTGATTTTGATTATTTTTTCACTTGTCTGTTGGATGGTTTCCCTTTCTTCTGAGAAAATCTAATTGCTGCTTTGGGGCTTTTGTTCTGTCAGTACACCACGTTCCCAATTATTATGCTACTATGCTTTTTTGCATTATCTCTAAAAGAAATAACACTATTTTAATATTCTTTTCACATAATGATAAGTGTACCATTGCGCTAATATCCTGCCAATCTTGTCCAATTCCATTGACTCAGTTTGGAGTTATGCCACATAATGATGTTTTGGGGTGTTCCCAATTATTATGCAAATTCTTGGAAAAGCATCCATGGCCACTCAAAATGACCTGAACTGATCTAAAGATGCCATCAACATATACCCCATAACACAAAAGAAAAAGTGCAACCATCATTTCAAACATTGATGCATTCATAGCTAAGAAATTCATGTTATTCGCGTGCATTGAAATAGCATTGAAATTACAGTTTTATTGCAATAAAAAGCCTCCGTTAGCCAGACATTATGAAAAATCATTACCTAAGTCATTTTATGCTTTCCTTAGGTTTATAACTCTCCTGTGGACCAATGGCAATTAAGTTGCACCACTGTATTTGAGAAATATCTTGAAATGAATTGACAGAACGCATCCAATTGCCAATGCTATTCCAATGGGAAACAGAAGTGTGAGTTTTTGATTTGTGTCATATTTTGCAGAGATACCAGATTTGGCGTTTCATCGCACAGTATGACCGTGGTGTTCTATAGATATATTCTAAGCTGGAATTTTATTGATATTACATTTTTTAAGAGCATGGGAGGCTTCTTTATTGAGAAAAAAGCTAATTTCAATGGTTTTTCAATGCAGTTGTATTATATTGATTTCTTGGTCATGAAAGCATCCACGTTTGAAATGATGGTTCCATTTTTTATTTAGTGTTATGAGGTATATTCTAGTGTCAATTCATAATCAACTTTGTTGATTTTGGGTGGCAATGGATGCATTTCCAAGAATTTTCATAATAATTGGGAACACCCCAAAACATCATTATATGGTATAACTCCCAACTGAGTCAATGGAATTGGACAAAATTGGCAAGATATTAGCTCCATGGTACACTTATCATTATGTGAAAAGAATATTAAAGATAGTATTATTTCTTTTTGAGATAATACAAAAAAGCATAGTTGCACAATAATTGGGAATGCAGTGTGGCAGTGCACTCTTCGAATACATGTTGTTGTGTTTTTGTACTGTTTTTGCCGAATCTGCAGTCGGTGTTGGGGTGTTTATTTTTGTAGTTACTTTTTGCAGGGATCAGTCTTGTCCTTGCTTTGAAGATGGTGCTTGCTTGCATCCTCTTCTGTTGGGTTATAATTAGCCCTGGGACCCATGCGGTAGCATGGGTCATGGGTCATCCCATGCAAAATCTTGAGATTTTGACAGTGCATCAGGAGAAGTGAAACGGCAAAGAAACTAATGCACCAAATTTCGCAAAACTTTATTTACCTTACATACTATTCTACTGACGGCACTATTTTTGAAGGCATTCTCTCATTGTTGAGAGGGAGAAAATCACCTAAAAAGGTAGAGAAATTCTCGAAAAATGGAATTTTTTAGCTATCAAGCTCACTCTGATCTATGATGTCACCTCTGTGACGTCACCATAGCTCTGTAATGACATCACCATCACTGCTTGTGACGTCATCAAAGAAACAGGAACTCTGACCAATCAGAGAAGGCCATTTTCTCAATGCATAAGGACAAAATATCTTATGTGGAGTTCAGAGGATAACTCTGAGGATATCAGGAAGACTAAATTCATAGAAATAGGTGCCGTCAGTAGCAAATGTTATCTATTTTCAAAATGTGTTTTTGATTTTGGCATAAGTATAAAACTGACAGAGATAATTGAATTCTCCCAAACCCTTTCTTTCAAATCTCATGATTTTCCAATGGGAGGATCTATGACCCCTGTCCCACAGGGGTCCAGGGCTAGGTTATAGTAAGATTTTCCTTTGTTTGTAGTTCTCTTTTTGTTGACAAGCAGAAATTTTACCATCAATTTTTCTTGTTCCACTTGTATCAATGTTTCTTTCATATCTTATGGGTGGTATTTTTTACCATGTGTTCTGATGAGTTGTTGTCAATGGTGTGTGTTTTGTACTTGTCCTTTTGGATTTCTTTGAGGCTATTGTTTTCCTCTGTGTTGGTGATTGTCTCGAGGATTTTGCAATTTTTCTTGTTTATCGACGATATGTAGTTTGACTTATCCTTGAGTAAAGGCTCAAACTTGAAAAAAAGCACTTTTATGTCAATGAAAAACAGGTTCATTACAGCCTTCCACTTTGATAAAGAAAAAGAGTGGACTGTTGCACTGTGAAAATGGCACTTGGTAAAAAATTGGTATGTCATCATACTGATGATTTGTCATGATCATACCCAATACTTTCAGTGTTAATTTGATTTAATGAGACTAATCCCGCTTGTTGGTGATAGCCAAACGAAAGGATTATGTATTTTAACTCTGAAATCAGTTATGACAAATGCCCTTCTATTTATTGATCATGACTAATCAAACAGCCTCTATGTTTCCCATGTTGAAGTAGAGAAGATGACACTTCATTAGCTATCATTAGTCAATAAATGCATTTTTGACATTGAACTGATCCTCATTGTGTCTATATCAAATTGGAAGGCTGTAATACTTCCAAATAGAGTTTATACATTAACAGCAGTCAACTTTGCTGGGCCGTTTTTATTGGTCAATGTCAGGAGTGGCCCAGCTGCAGCTAGACATCACAGTTACATTGACTATAGATTGTGTGGGAGTCTCAGAATTCCCACAGCAATTTTCTTGTCTGTTGATTTTGTACCTGTCAAGCCAAGTAACAAATCTTAATGTCAGCTTTCCTCTTTTTTGCCTTTCAGTCTGTCACTTTGATATAGAAAAAATGAGGACCAGTTCACAGTGAAAATGCACTTTGTGACTCATGATAGCTGATGAAGTGTCATCTTCTATACTTTAAACATGGGAAATACAGAGGCTGCTGGGTTAGTCATGATCAACAGAAGGCCATTTGACTCGTCATAACTGATTTTAGAGTGAAAATCAGATGCATATATAATCCTTTCATTTGGCTGTTACCAACTAGCGGAATTACTCTCCTTGAATCAAATTAACATTGAAAGTATTGGGTACAATCATGAAAAATCATCAGCTTGATGATACACAAAGTGCCAATTTCACATTGCCACAGTCCACTATTTTTCTATATCAAAGTGACAGACTGTAAAGGAAAGATGAGATGCAGTCTAGTAGTCGATCTGTGGTGATATATATGATCGTGGGTACAGGCTGCAATCCTGCATTTTGACAACAGGACTCTTACGATTTAACTATTCAGATATATCCATCTGTCCATCAGTTTTCGAGAAGAGATATATATATATAGTCCTTTAGATGCACCTTGCTAACATTTGAATTACACAACATATTTTTTCCTGACATTTTTCCCAAAAAAGTGTTCCTTATTTATGAGCAAGTGTAATTTTCTTTTTGGACCAACTGTTTTTATAAGTAACCAGCTGATTTTCCAAGTATCAAAAAAACACTGAGTATGTTAAACTTTTACATAACTACGAACATTGCACTATAAAATACAAACGTCAAATTTGTAAGCTTAATGCATTATATCCATAATGAGATGCCAGCTTAGCTTGGCTATACATGCCAAATGTATAGCCCGCTTTCTGGGCATTCTAATGCCCCACAAATATAAAATATAATGATATAATGTTGAACTGCAGTAAGTGTCAAAGCAACCAATGAGTCATAAAGAACTCCCAAATGAATATATATGTAGGGGAGGCGGGGGTCAGAAGTCACAAAATCTAAAAAAAGCGCCAGAACGGAGCAGGTGTTTGTTAGATCTGAATGACCTTTGCCACAATTATGCAGTATTTAGTTGACTATGTTTGTATCACATGATAGCTGCTGTGCGATAAATAGGCTTTAGTCAGTTCGCAATTATTTAAGGCAAAGTCCGCTGTGACTTTTTACCCCATGCCAGGGTCAAGAAGTCACAACCGCGGGGTAACAAGTCACATGCAACAGTTGTGGACATACAGTACTATATGAGGTAATATGCAGACCTGGACCAGATAGTCTTCCTTGTGCATGATATTTATAGTGAGCCTTCCAAAGCTATCTGCTTGCAATGACAATGCGCCATCGGAAAAGCCTGCATCAGAAATTGCCCAAAGTTTGCGAAATGAAAACTTGTTGCAATACTCTCTCAGATGTATTATTGATGATTGATGATGATATGATTGTAAACTGAAAGGCTCAAGAGTGGAATACTTTACTTTCCTTAGCCCAGAATATTGAATTCACGGTAACCTATGGTAAAATATCACAGTGCTGGGGTGAAATGTCACAGTGTGACATTTCACCCCTCAGCTGTTTTTTAAATTCAACACATGATCATGGCAACTTGGTGACCATATGGCCAAAAATGGGTTCACAACATGAAAGACAATTATCCAAAAGACCTTGAAACACTAGCACAACTTCCTATGTCACAGTGACCAGAAATTAATAGAGAAAGTTCAGAGTCGATAAAACCTGTTTGGGACCCCAAAAATGTATGAGGTGGGTAAAAACCCACTTTGCATAATGAGCATAATTTTCACATTCCCTACAGACCTTCTTCTTATAAATGTGTCCCAAATGATGATTTAAACTTATTAATTAGGTCACTGCAAGTTGGTCAAAAAGGCCTGTGACTTTTTACCCCTGTGACTTTTCACCCCCTCTTCCCCTATGCAGATTGCATATATCTGTACTTTTAAAGGTTTCAACCAAAAGGGAGTGTAATGCTGGCAGTGTTTAGTTGTTTAGTTGTGTATAGGCCTACCATTCGACACCTGCCCTATCAGCATGCCTCGGCGGTCCAGCGTCGGCCCAGCGTCAGTCTGATGTCAGCAGCATCGGACCAGCTTCGGGCCGACGTTGGACCGCCGAGGCATGCTGATAGGGCATGGCCCCCTGTCAGCCAATCACAAGCCTGTATTCTACCGCAATAAATCCCATATTCGTTGTTGTCCACTTATCGTCGCAAGTGTGACTGTTTGAGTGTTTGTCTCATAGTATCAGGGCAGTATTAACCTATGGGCAAACGGGGCAGTTGCCCCGGGCCCATGACCTAAGGGGGCCCATGAAGAAGCTGAAAAGAGTTGAGTCAGTAAAGAAAGTGCGTTGGGTAACTGGCGCGTGAATGTACTTTTCAGAATTTAGAGCGTTTTTGGTGAGCAAGGGGGGCCCATTAGAAACAGTTTGCCCCGGGCCCAGAAATGCGCTAATACGGCCCTGCATAGTATAAGCCAGTTGTTCACCATGGGATTGGGTATATGTGTTTTATCACACCTTGGGCAAAACCCTTCGGGTGATAAATCACATTTCCCCTCTCCTGTGGTGAATATCCCACACATGTATTATGCACAAAGTTGGCATTCAAAAATACCCAATTATGACTGGCTGAAATACCAATCGTTGATTTACATGATAGGCCTACTGAAGGGTAAGCTAATCAATTCAGTGCACTTGTATTCCAGCAGAGTAGAAAGCAAAATGATTTTGGCCAGAATTCCCTAGACATAATGTTTATTATTATATTTATCACATATTCTCTCAAATTTTATAGTTGAAACATTTTCTCCAAATTGACAGTTATTTTTGGGTGTTGTTTGATCTAATAGATAAAGATAATTATCGTTTTCTGCTTTTTTACTACTGAAATCACATATAGTGAGAAACAACCCACAGTACTCTTTGCATTATTCAATTCATTTCTTAAAAAAATTAATAAGACTCAGTAATCAGGGCAGTATTAACCTATGGGCAAACGGGGCAGTTGCCCCGGGCCCATGACCTAAGGGGGCCCATGAAGAAGCTGAAAAGAGTTGCGTCAGTAAAGAAAGTGCGTTGGGTAACTGGCGCGTGAATGTACTTTTCAGAATTTAGAGGACTTTTGGTGAGCAAGGGGGGCCCATTAGAAACAGTTTGCCCCGGGCCCAGAAATGCGCTAATACGGCCCTGTCAGTAATGAGACGAGTAAGGTACTCCACAAGCGCAACCCTACTGCGTCAATTGAGTTAGGAATAGGCTCATTTTATATATTTTTTAATGCGTAATTAACTAAGTTTATATATAATTCATGTACACATAACATGCCCTTTTAAATACGAAATTATACTCATTAATGTTCTTGACTTTGAATTTTTTATAACTGACTATTATTGTGCATTTTACATTTTAATGCTGACTAATAATTTCATTTACACTGATATCTCCAATGCTTATTTTCTATTTAATATTTTAAAGTTCAATTGTTCTTTTAACCTGAAGTTTTTATTAGTATTTTTTCCATATTTCTGATATATAGTTTTAATGAATTGTAACTTATTTTGAATCTGGTGCCAGCTCGATAAGCATATATTGCTTCCTCTGGTACCATAATAAAATCACATGTATACATACATACACACATTATAAATTTTTCCGATCATTGCTAAAATGGTCCACATGATTAAACCTGTACATTTCAATATTGTGTTCATAAACGACAGTACAAAACATGTTCAAATGTCACACATGGTATTTCAAGCTGTCCAGGATCTCTCATGTATGTTTACTACTTTGGATGAACAATTTTGTCCTGCAAATATTTGCTCTTTGGGTTTTTCCAGTTATAGTTAATAATTAGTTAATAATTAGCTCATTACAACCTATTGTCTTTAAAATTTGTCTTTTGTGTCCAGGCAGTGCTGTCTTCATACTTTATATAATGTAAGTCAGTTATCTCCCCTGTTTTCATGAAAATGTAATTTAAGTCCTCAGCTAACAACTCAAAATAAATCCCATATTCCATCAAATGCGAGATATTTAACTTGCACATATCTTATAGATAGTGGAGGGTGAGGAGACTAATATTGAGTTTTATTGGCCGAAGCAGTAATATTGTTCGAGGCCGCAGGCCGAGACCAATATTACCTGCTGAGGCCAATAAAACTCAATATTGGTCGACTCAACATCCACTATTTGTTATATTTTACACCAAAATTTTCAGACCTATATAATGAGCACCATAGAAATTGTTCGTAAGTAAAAGAGTTGCCCGTTTTCAATTTTAGATTCTTAATTAAGCCATTGTACAATGAATAAAACATGGTTAGCTAATTTTCATTGACCTTTATATATATATATATATATTTATTATTTATATATTATTTGTATATACATTTTTTTCGTGTCAAATGTTCCGCTCAGAAACTATCATTTGCCATTCATAATTTGTGGCAAACAGAAAAAAAATAAATTTAGTATTTTAAACTCTTTAAAACAAGTAGAATTAAATTGCCAAGCCATCTATCTTTCAATCTATCTGTCTGTCAATCAATCAATCAGATTGCAGGTCATGTTTTTGGTATTTGCGAAAAAGTACCAAGGAAAATTAATGTGAAACTTGAATAGGAGAGTTGTAGTGACTGCGTTTTTACAGCAAAACGATTTGATATAGAATTAGAGTGGACTGTGGCACTGTGAAAATGGCACTTCGTGACTCATGATAGCCGCTGAAGTGTCATCTTCTCTACTTTCAACATGGGAAACATAGAGGCTGTTTGATTAGTCATGATCAAGAGAAAGCCATTTGACATCTCATAACAAATTTTAGAGTGAAAATCAGATGCATAATCCTTTCGTTTGGCTGTCACCAGCAACAGGGCAGTATTAACCTATGGGCAAACGGGGCAGTTGCCCCGGGCCCATGACCTAAGGGGGCCCATGAAGAAGCTGAAAAGAGTTGCGTCAGTAAAGAAAGTGCGTTGGGTAACTGGCGCGTGAATGTACTTTTCAGAATTTAGAGCGTTTTTGGTGAGCAAGGGGGGCCCATTAGAAACAGTTTGCCCCGGGCCCAGAAATGCGCTAATACGGCCCTGTCAGTAATGAGACGAGTAAGGTACTCCACAAGCGCAACCCTACTGCGTCAATTGAGTTAGGAATAGGCTCATTTTATATCTTTTTTAATGCGTAATTAACTAAGTTTATATATAATTCATGTACACATAACATGCCCTTTTAAATACGAAATTATACTCATTAATGTTCTTGACTTTGAATTTTTTATAACTGACTATTATTGTGCATTTTACATTTTAATGCTGACTAATAATTTCATTTACACTGATATCTCCAATGCTTATTTTCTATTTAATATTTTAAAGTTCAATTGTTCTTTTAACCTGAAGTTTTTATTAGTATTTTTTCCATATTTCTGATATATAGTTTTAATGAATTGTAACTTATTTTGAATCTGGTGCCAGCTCGATAAGCATATATTGCTTCCTCTGGTACCATAATAAAATCACATGTATACATACATACACACATTATAAATTTTTCCGATCATTGCTAAAATGGTCCACATGATTAAACCTGTACATTTCAATATTGTGTTCATAAACGACAGTACAAAACATGTTCAAATGTCACACATGGTATTTCAAGCTGTCCAGGATCTCTCATGTATGTTTACTACTTTGGATGAACAATTTTGTCCTGCAAATATTTGCTCTTTGGGTTTTTCCAGTTATAGTTAATAATTAGTTAATAATTAGCTCATTACAACCTATTGTCTTTAAAATTTGTCTTTTGTGTCCAGGCAGTGCTGTCTTCATACTTTATATAATGTAAGTCAGTTATCTCCCCTGTTTTCATGAAAATGTAATTTAAGTCCTCAGCTAACAACTCAAAATAAATCCCATATTCCATCAAATGCGGGATATTTAACTTGCACATATCTTATAGATAGTGGAGGGTGAGGAGACTAATATTGAGTTTTATTGGCCGAAGCAGTAATATTGTTCGAGGCCGCAGGCCGAGACCAATATTACCTGCTGAGGCCAATAAAACTCAATATTGGTCGACTCAACATCCACTATTTGTTATATTTTACACCAAAATTTTCAGACCTATATAATGAGCACCATAGAAATTGTTCGTAAGTAAAAGAGTTGCCCGTTATCAATTTTAGATTCTTAATTAAACCATTGTACAATGAATAAAACATGGTTAGCTAATTTTCATTGACCTTTATATATATATATATATATTTATTATTTATATATTATTTGTATATACATTTTTTTCGTGTCAAATGTTCCGCTCAGAAACTATCATTTGCCATTCATAATTTGTGGCAAACAGAAAAAAAAAAAATTTAGTATTTTAAACTCTTTAAAACAAGTAGAATTAAATTGCCAAGCCATCTATCTTTCAATCTATCTGTCTGTCAATCAATCAATCAGATTGCAGGTCATGTTTTTGGTATTTGCGAAAAAGTACCAAGGAAAATTAATGTGAAACTTGAATAGGAGAGTTGTAGTGACTGCGTTTTTACAGCGAAATGATTTGATATAGAATTAGAGTGGACTGTGGCACTGTGAAAATGGCACTTCGTGACTCATGATAGCCGCTGAAGTGTCATCTTCTCTACTTTCAACATGGGAAACATAGAGGCTGTTTGATTAGTCATGATCAAGAGAAAGCCATTTGACATCTCATAACAAATTTTAGAGTGAAAATCAGATGCATAATCCTTTCGTTTGGCTGTCACCAGCAAATGGGATAAGTCTCCTTCAATCAAATTAACATTGAAAGTATTGGGTTTGATCATGACAAATCATTAGCATGATGACACACGAAGTGCCATTTTCACAGTGCCACAGTCCACTCTAATTCTATATCAAAGTGTTTGTAATGGATGAAGTTTGAGCCTGCTACTGAAATATAAAAACAGATTTGTTGGCCATAATATTACCAAAATAAGATAGAGATGTACAAGTCAAACATTGAATTTGACCATATATGTATATTATTTACAAAATGACTATGTTTCTGCAATGTCTAAATTTGAGTCAAGAATGACTGCGATGTCTTATAAATGGTATTATGCTATTCATGCGCTTGTCAAATACAACAACTTGACTGTAAATTCACCATTTTTGTTCCATTCAGTGTGTTGTGGAAAAGAAATTATCAGGCCATGAAGTTACACCCTGTAGCATAACAACAAGTTTCAATTTCTATGGTGCACATAAAAAGCTTGCAACTGAAAACAGTTGCCGACAAGCGGGTCGCCAGCAATGTATATATATATGGGGCAAACAGGGGGGGGGGGTGGAGCGATTTTCTGGGGGAGGGGGCTACTGATGCACAATCAGTATGTTCAGTATTTTGGCCCTGGAGAACAGGGTCCTGGACCAATATAGGAGGAATGTGCCCCCTCATGCCTCCCATAGTTACGCCACTGCCCACTGGCTGAAAAGTTGAACGTGTTGTGCAGCTATTGGCTGATGAAAATTAACAATAAGGAAACTAGTGAATAGTGCTAGCTATATAAGGCTTTGCAAATGCTCACAAAATTAGATCATGATCAAGACAATACAAAGCGTGAAGAATGTTCTACAAATAATACTGGAAGTATTATCCATCTTGTTATTCATTATTGGATATTCAAGATGGGGAAACAGCCTGTGTCACAATATTCTTAAAAATGTTGCTGAATATTTAGATTTCTTAATACTCATATGTGGATTATTAATTTCATTATTTGAATATATGTGAATTAGACCATGAAAATGCAAATCAATATCTAGGACTAAACTAACAAACAAAGAAAGCAAGGCACCCGCAATGAAAAGATGAAGTACGTATCCAGGAGTAAAAATGCAAACGACCAGAAATGGAAACATGAAGTCAACAACATACGAGAATGCTACGATCTTGGACCAATAATCAATAGTACTATAAATGGAAACATACCTCATTAAAAAATTCAGAAAAATGTTTATATATATATTTATATATATAAACATCAAAAACATTTTTACAAGAAAAAAGGACTGCATAGCAGGACACACTTTTACCGTTAGTAATTGGACTGAATAATTTTTTAAGGCTCTGAACCTATCAGGGCCATCAATACCTGCAAGGTATTCTGACGAGGTCTTACAGACCGAAATGGCCAGGAGGTAAGTGGCTCAGTACCAGTGAATAGCAGTTTGGTGAAAATGAGAACTGCATGCTGCTGCCACCTGGCACAAAAGTTGATTTTGTATGCTATAGCATTGCTGTCCCAAGAAATAGTTTCAATTTCATTGCACATTAACAAAATTTCTGTTCAACATAGATGTATACCAGAGTCAAAGTCGGCAATCACATTCTCTAAGGAAGTAGACAAGGCCATCAGCACACTCAGAAGCAGCCACGGTTCCTTCCAGACAAAATTGTGTGAGTTCCTCTGATTGAAATGATGTGGACGCTCGCAGGAGCTCGTGGAATAGCACACTTAGTCACTAGGTAGCAACACAAGACAGCATATGTTCTGATCTGCCAAGGCTGGAAACAGAAGTGGCAATGCAAGAGCAGTCCACTTGTAGTCGTAGACAGAGTGAATAGGCAAAATGGTTCAGGGCAATCATCAGACGTCCGGGGGGGGGGACTTGGGAGTTTTTAAAAATAATTTCTTGCCCCGTAAAGTAAAAAGATTATTTCTTGACAATATTGAAATACATAATCTCTGGTGGGGGTATTTCTTGTTTTTAATTTAGAAACGAGTATTTGGAGACATCACACAAGGAGAACTTCAAATGATATAGATAAAATTGGCACATCCCCCCGAATATAATGGGCTATTTCAACCACTGGGTATTACGGGTAGGTGGCACTACGATAAGAGGGTAGGGCTATTTTTGTTATTTGGGAAGCCCACCACATGACATACTATTTGGTTTTTTTGCAAATTATATTAAATCTAGTGACTGACAGTTAATAATAATCTAGTTCGAAACATGTTATAATCTCCAAATCTGTATGATTCTAACCAACAACACACTTTTCTGTTGAACTGCTGTTTGAGAACATAATCAATAGCTGACCAAAACAATCAAACATTCAACAAACACATGCATTACGCCAGTCAGACTCCTTGGCTTGGTCAACAAAACCAATCATCTGGTTGAAAGGCAAAGGGGATTCTAACAGAGCTACCATTGCTTGAAGATGCCACATAAATTCAGCAGTAAAATTGGTATTGAATGGCAGAAACAACGTTGTCACCAAGTTGAGATGCAACGTTGATGTTTTAAATTGTGTGCCCTTTTGGTATACTGAAAATCTGACTAGGCCTTATGGTATGTTTTAAATCACTGTCTGTTAAATTTTACTTTACATGGGCCCCGGAAAGATTGGGTCCCTGGCGCTGCCAACTTAGGCCTCTTCGTCCCTGTTCTCTGTCCATGGCGAAGAAGCAAATTTTACAAAATTCATTAGATTTTAAACTTCATCTGAAATGAGCGCCTGTTGAAATATCCCAAGCAGCCTTTGAAGAAATGTTAATTGCTAAATGTTGAACAGTAGGCCAAGAGTGTCATATTTTTCAGGCAACTCTGAAACAGTATTGTCTAAAATCATAAAAAGAGGAGAACCTTTGCACTGGTCATTTTGATAACCAATTTATTTTCAACAGGTACATGTATTTACTGACAGTAATGAAGCTGTCACAATTTCATACAAGGCAGGTGATGAAAGAGACAACATTCGAAAAGGCATTTCCCCAGTGACTTATCAAAAACACTGAAGTTTCTTCTCTGACAGTTAACATCACTTTTTGAATAACTTTATTACTTTCCATACTGTATTATAAGGTACCTCATTTCAGGAAAGTTTTGAAATTCCCACTGCCTGGTATTTAATTGTGCTACTTATGTCAGAATAGAAGGCCATGCCAAATTTCAAAATTTTCTTGGAAGTTTAAATTGCTGCTTTTCATATTATTGCATTATGAGACCCATAATTCCCAAAGTTAAACCTAATTGCTTTTAAGGAATCAGTTTCTGCATAAGAAATGTTCACTGTATATTGTGCATTGAGTTTAGAAATCCTAAGGCAAAGATAATTCATATAAAAAGTAAAAAAATATACTCTTGAGAACTTGTTTAAAACCAGTTCTGTCAGTAAGTGAGCAGCCAGGCATATCAGCCACTCCTGAGAATCCTCGACTTGCAGCAATGCCAAACATTAATCAACACAACCAATGAAACTCTCTGAACTATCTCAATCTGGTTTCAAACAAATAAACTCTCACTTAACATTAACAAGACTAAATTCATCCTATTCCACATACCAAGAAAGAAGACCAAATATAGAAACATAGAAATTAAAATCGATAACAACAGCATAGAATAAGTTAAAGAAATAAAATTCCTGGGTGCCCACATAGACAGTACATTATCATGGAAAACTCATTTAACGAAAAAGGCAAATCAGATTCTCAAGGTAAATGCAATTCTATCACACCTGAAAAATACAATGTCAAAGCATAAATTAAAGACAATCTACAATAGTCTAATATTTCCACACTTGTCATATGCGATAACGGCGTGGGGTAATATAAACAATAAAGAAATGAAAAGGTGCTATTCGAAACATCAGCAAAGCCGATACAATGGCCATACGACACCGTTCGAGGTCTGAGTTACATTTGGGTGTCGTAGGGGCTAAAAAATAAAACATCATATTTTGCGATCAAAGTGCATGGGATATATGCGAAAAAATGTGAGGATTAATAATATGTAAGAATCAATGCAAAATATTTAACTGTTCAAAAGTTATTCACAATTAATGTGAGGGACCTCATGCTTGCCTAAAAATCTGATAAAAATTTGTAACTACAGCACTTAAAAGTTACTTTCTTTGGGATTTTAGTCCTTTAGCACAAAATATTATTGATTTCATACTTTGGCATGTAATCAAGTCAGTTGAAGCCAATTTAAACACTATTTTTGCGAGAAAGGTCAGACCGACATTACCAAGTCTCATCAACCACTTTTTGCTGTAACCAACAGCAGCAATCAGTACAATATTCAAATATAATTACTTTCAATAATCTCCAAATGATGCCTGTATGTTAGGGTGTCTGGTAAAATTTTTTGAATGCCTTTTTTATGCAGCAGAAGTTACAGAGCCAATTCTTGGCATCACCTTGGTGGAAGGAGCAAACTGAAACTTTAAATATGACTGCATTTTTGACCAGATAGGCTCAAAACTATTAATAAATGTGCCGTGTGAGTAAATTTTACTATATTTTAGTAGTTCTAGACGTGTTATTGACCAGTATATGGTAGTTATATGACCTTTTGAACCTGCAACCCATATATAAAAGCCCAAAGAATAAGGGCCTTATTTTCATTAAAACTTAATTTTTGGAGGTTCATTTATGTTCATGGTGCCTGGTACAACCATATCTATTAAGAAGATTCATCAATACTCCAAATTAGACGAAATTCAGAAAATAAAATATGACTTCTAAAAAATTTCACATAAAATTTTGTCGTAAAAAAAACTTAATCTCAAAAACTATCCAAAACTGGGCTCTGCCAATATAAACTGCTTGTAACCAATTTAATTGGGCAAACGAAGTTTGATTTTCATCGCATTATCTTGAGAACTTTTTGAGATTAAGTTTTTTTTACGGGGCTACTTATGTTTTTGACTTGTCCTGAACTGACAGGACCATCATTGATAATCTATTTTATTTTGTCGTTTTGACACATGATACAGGCAATCAAAGCTAGTATAAGTCCTATTACGTAATAAAGAAAATTTTTTGTGAAATATAAACTTTCTGTCTTTAAAATTAGAGCCACAATTGTCACATTAAAATTGACTATTCCTTGAGAGGCGAGAAAATCATAACAAAATTGTCACCCTACCCTGCAGCGATTTTTGATATTTTGCTTCAAAATAATTGCCATATTCGACATAATGTGGATATCATACGATAGGTAAGAAACTTAGGGAGAGCCTCAAGAAAAAAATTTGGTAAAAAAACCATTATCATCCAAAATATGAAGCGTTAAACATCAAGGTGCCATTTTTTTTGTCACCCAAAATCGGCGATTTTTGCATGTTTTTTGTCCTATTTTAGTTAATCGTACCTAGAAAGTGTATATACACATCAAAAAGGTGATACTATTATGGAAGCCAACTATTTTCTGCATCAGATAAAGCAAGTTTCGTCCAGATATCTGCATTTTCGGCGACACAGGATTTTTTTTACACGGATGACACATAAATGTAACTCAGTGCTTGAACTTTGTCATACTAGTAAACTTTATAAAGAGTTAGACCTCCTAAAAATTAGAGACATTTTCTACCACTCCTCCCGCAAAATAGCCATTTACATACCCACTCAACTAGAAATAGCCATAATCTACACATTAAATTTTACAATAGTTCAACGGAATTGAAATACCAATTAATTAATGTGAAAATCCCACTCTGTTGGAATGAACTACCAGAATATCCAAAGCATAACACTGATTCTAGAACAGTTGACCAGGGAATTAAATCACACCTAATCTCTAAGTATTCTCCTGACTGTAATATCAATAATTGTTACATTTGCCAAAAGTCATAGAAAAAGTGATTAACCCGCCCCCCTCCAACTCATTATCATTCCATTAGCCCTCCCACCTCTCCCACTCCCCTCCCTCTCTTTCCACTCAAGACTCAAGACTCAAGACTCAAGACTCAAGAAGTTTTATTTGTCATGAAATGCAAGGAATATATACAATATGATGTTTGATGGCTATACAGCAAACATAGACATATAAAAACAAAAGCATTACATGAGTAGGAGGACACCCCTTAGGCAACTACTTGCCGCTGACGAGGTGCCCACCTAGAATTGTTAAGGAGAGGCTCAGGCAAGGAGAGGCAGTTCAACCAAAGAAATAGTGACAGCATAACTCAATGAAGGTTTTTCCAGTTTCTTGTTTTTATGAAGGAAACATTAAGGTAACGTTTGTAGATCCGAAAAAGATGAAATTCACATGCTCTTGAACAAACATTTTCATATGAACTCATGAATCAGAAAAGCAAAGGCATCCCCACTTGTAAAAAAAACAAAACAAAAAAAAACCCAAGATCAACCAAGTTATCTCACATGTATATACTATTAAAAGATTTTAAAATATATACAATATGTGTATATATAACTTTATCGGATGAGAATCACATGCTGGATGCAGCAGTTTAGTTTTATGTAAACCTGACATATTAAAAATGTCATACTTAACATATTGAGATAGCTGAATCCACCACCCCAACCACCCCAACCACCCCAACCACCCCAACCACCCCACCCCCCCCCCCAAACTCATGCCCATAGCCCATGAATCCATCAGTACAGTTCACTAATCATACATATATATATACATCCACTCATTATTGTGGGAGCACACTTACAGACAAAATACTTTGTGCTATCCCAATGGCTTAATTAGCATTTTATATTAAATCAATCTTATAAATATATTTAAACACTGTCAAATTGAATAAAAAATTGTAATTGTACAGCTTATGCCATGAACTCAATAAATACAATACAATACAATACAAATGTCTTTATATTTTCTGAAGTTTTACAAGTGCTGCATCTTGATCATATTAATCTTTTACCGATTATTTTAGGTGTGTTTACTTCTGGCGTGGCCAATGTACAAAAAAGTACAGAAAATCCAAAGGACCAATATTATGATCAAAGTGTGAAAAAAAAAGAGAATTTCCCAACAATTTTAAGCAGTTACATTTCATCCAATGTTTTTCCAGATCAATTATACAGTTTGTGACTAATATATACGTCTTTATGCGACCTACCTATAATCACTATCATTATCCCCATATTGAGACAGACCTATTCCATATTAATGCACTTGGTACACCAAATTCAGTACTTACATGACTTACACTTCTTTCAAATTCACAGCAAGTAATATCAAGTAGCATCGGAAATAGTTTCATCATTTAAAATGATTTCAGTCTAACTTTAGAATTCTCTTACTAACACCTAATTTTTTAGCCGCTTTTGACAGATAATATGTCAGGAGTGACCCAGCTGCAGCAGAACATAAGAATTACATTGACAAGATTATGTGAGAGCCCCAGAATCCCTGTGGCAATTTTGTCTGTTGACTCTGTTCCTGCCAGGCCAAGTAACAAATCTCACAGGAAACTTTTCTCTTTGCCTAAAGCTAGGCTGTCTTGTACACTAAGAGCAGCAGTCGATCTGTAGTGATATAGTTATTGTGACAGGCCGTATTCCAAAGTAATGTGCGTGGGATCCACATGAAACTGTTTATATTACAAGTATCTATCCAGCCATCTATCTTTTTATTGGTCTGACTGCCTATGGCAGATTTCACAAAAATGTTCTCAGAGAGCACCTCAAACTTTCCCATGTTTTTGTTATCTCTATGTTGCCAAAATAACCTGTGAGCTAAAGAACAAACATCAATAAAATAATCCACAATTAAATATGCAGCTTTTTGCTTAGAATTTTTTTTTTATCCCTCATTTGACCAATAATGGATGGCCAAACTTACAGCTAACATTGGCACTTCGTAGAATCTATAGAAAACCATTTAGCAAAATAACATGAAACGCTATTGATAAAAAAACAGATCAGATGTGGTACCCAGCTGGTATTTTCATTTGAATTGCATTTAGGATCAGCATAAAAAAGCATGTTCTTGACCATTTTTTTATTACTGAACATTAAATTATATCACCAGGCCAGACATAATTGAATTTTGACTACTCTGATCTACTAACCAGATAGAAAAAAAAGTTCACCAATGATTTTATATTTACAAATTATTTATATTTGTAGACACTGATCAAATAACAAAAAAAACTTGCACAATTTTTGATCTGACATCGGAAACTCCAGCGAGGTGATTGGTCAAGCTGCCCATAACATGTCACTTTTTTTCAGTTTGCTGTGAGCAAGTGATGTTTGCTGGAAAAATGATGCCATAATTTTGACCCAGATAATGCAAAGGCCAACTTGGTATAGTGCCTTGACCAAAAGCACTTTCTGTGATAACAGCAAGGGACTATTCAGAATTTATGACTGGAATTTACCTGGATAGGTACTATAGCTCCTTGCATGTGTTTCAATGAGGGTGGTACTAATTTTTACATGGGGAAGGGGACCCGTATGAAATATTCACAAAACAAAAAAAATAACGTGCAAGCACTTTAACAGCTGCTTGTAGATCTATAGGTGCAAGTATCTACTAATATGCTATTTAATTCTATCTATCTATCTATCGATCTATCTATCTTTCTATTCCTTCCTTTCTTGCTTCCTTCCTTCCTCTCTTCATTCCTTCCTTCCTCCCTTCCTTCCCTTCCTTCCCTTCCTTCCCTTCCCTTCCCTTCCTTCCCTTCCTTCCCTTCCTTCCCTTCCTTCCCTTCCTTCCCTTCCTTCCCTTCCTTCCCTTCCTTCCCTTCCTTCCCTTCCTTCTGTGGTGTTGTTAAAGATGCCTTGGGTTTCCATATATTTTTGTGTTTTTAACAATCCCCCTGGCTGGCACTTGGCTGCTGCCATCACTGCAGCAGAACATTTAAAATTTGCGGGAAAATTGTACATTTTAGTTTAGAAAATAAAAATTTATTGTCACAGAAGTTTACCAAAAGTTGATGGAAGCAAGATAATATTCTATTCAGACTGCATGCCAAGTTTTAATGACATAGGTGAAACAGCACGACCAGGGGAGTTGTCATATTTTTTCCTGAAACTCCTCTCGCAATACAGGCTGCAAGCAGCTGTAACAACTGATATGTACACCATGTTCATCTGCGCCTTTGTACATGAAATTTTGTGCATCTGTATGGAATCTAGTGCCATTACTAAAATCCTCATGAAAACTGAGGGGGTATACCTATTTTTTCGTCAACTTCAAACAAAACCTAACCCACGCCCCCCCTCTTTGTTACGGATTCTGAACAGTCACTAGAGCATGAGGGAGAAAGCAGAGGAAGAAGAGATGCAGCTTGGAAACAGAGAACTAAACATGGAAGCCGATATGAAGATGGATACATAGATGACTGGAGCTTTTTGTCCAGTATCTATGTGTCTTGCAGGCGAATTGGAATTGTTGATCTGGGGGGGCTACACAATTTAACAATAGAAAAATGTCATAAAATACTCATTCACTTGGCTGGAGGGGGGGTACTAAATCTCCACATGTAACCAAACCAAAATGGGTGTCCAACCAGGGACCCAGCGTTTGGTAGCCCATTGCCCCGCCGAATGAGCTAACCCCTTACCCTGAGCAGATGTTACACATAATTATGTTTGTTAGTTTTCTGTATGAACAATCATTGTGTGGATCACCTGATTCCAATCATCTGAATGTAGAGTATTGAACTTAAAATGTGTGAAACACAAACAGAAACTCCCTTGAAACTTGAGTCAGTCCCAGTTAGGAGATCATTGGATTAGAAACTTATATCGAACTGTCGGGCCTTATGCTTGAAGATCCAGATTGTGCTAATATAACTTATGTCCAAATGTCACATTAGCACCGGTAAGTCATTTTGCAGGGTTTTGTGAAATCTGTCCTATCTCTAACTGCATGCTCAGCCAACTTTACATTTAGAGAACCTTCGGCTTACAGGCTCGCTAATATTCTTCATCCATCTCACTCCCCTGGGGACATACAGCTGGCAGCCTCCCACAGCGCCATCACTGATCAATCTCCTACAGTGTACCTTCTTTGCCTACAGCCAACCTCCTAATTTACACCTGGGTGAAGGGAAGCAGTGAATCAAGGCCAAGGAGGATCTGCTCATTTGAACCAACAACCTTGCGTGTGTGAGTCCGGCATCATATCCACTGGACCACTGTCACTCACAGGCGGCACTGTGTACTCGGGACAAAACAGTTTTTTTTTTTACCAAAATGTTTTTTTGAATATCCATATTGGAAATTCGGTTTTTCAAAAAACCATTTTCCATTTAAAAAACCAGTTTTCTCCCTAAATTTTTTAGAGTGTGCGTCCAGAACATTTCTCTTCGTAGCATCTCAAAAGTGTTGCCACTTTCTCATAAATGGACTGCTACCATGGAAATCCCTCATTGTGGTTACCCAGTCATGTCCTCTGCCAATCAAGTTATTTCATTCCTGCTGTGAGGAGCCAGCTATTCTTGTAAACCTGTGTAATGGTAATGGGCACCCGGCATGTGTACATCCTATCACTGTACAATGTATTCATGTAAGTGTTTGTTTGCTGAATATGTATATTAGTCACATTCAGACTTTCACAAGGTATTAGAATGACAAAATGATATTTTTAGCAGCAAGCATTGACCGTCAGCATGTAAAAAGCAAGCAATATTCCTGTACCTTGGTTACAGTCTGTCAATTTGATATAGAAAAAATGAGGACAAGTTCAATTTGAAAAAATGCACTCAGTGACTCACGATGGCAGATTAGTGCCATCTTCTCTACTTTCAACATGTATGGGATAGATGGAGGCTGTTTGATCACTGATCAGTCATGATTACGTCTATCTATCTATCTATCTATCTATCTATCTATCTATCTATCTATCTATCTATCTATCTATCTATCTATCTATATATCTATCTATCTATCTATCTATCTATCTGTCTGTCTGTCTGTCTGTCTAGCTGTCTTGCTGTCTATCTATCTGTCTGCAATATTATGATCTATAAACACAAATCACACATGATCTTAATCTGATCTCTATTTTCTATCAGACGTAATCTCCCTCTCCATTCTATGGACGGATATAAATGGGTGGATCTTAAAAGACTAATAGGAGACTTCGAAGGAATTACAATAAGAGATGGTGATCTTCACTGGCCTTGGCTGACAATAAAACTAAAAGGCAAATGACTGTGATTATTGATTTTGTCTGCATTCGGATTCATAAACAATTTCTTCCAAAACCAAAAATGGGAAAGTAGTACTTTTACTGCTTGTTGCACACCGACGAGAGACCGCATCCTCACAAGAGACCGATTCATGACCACAGAAGGGGCAGTCTTACAACGCAGAGACCATTGTATGTGCATAATTGTCGAGGAATGTCAAATGTTAACAAAATTGGACAGAAACGTTAATTGTGAGGTCATATCTCTGTCCATGCAATGTCGTCTCTACGACTCATAAGCAATTTGTGAAGTCATATGCTACACTTTCACTGATATCAAAACAAGTCACCAACTGAGTATCAATGAGGCCACAAGTCTCTCAATGAGAAATTGACAGTTGGGTCAAAATTTGGTAAGTCTGAAATTCTTGTCTCCGGTGTTTGACAATAATTCATGATGACAGAAAGGTACATGCAGGACCTCTTGATGTCATTTATCAAGGACAAGGATATTAGCAAAACTTCTGACACAAAAAATGGGTGGAGGGTTATTTTTAACCCATCCAAATATTGCATTGAAGTGGCCAACCCCCCTGAAAATGGCCTGTCTCCACCAACATTTTCTTTGAAAGATTCCATCACAAAAACTTGTACAGGATCCTGATACAATTAAACTCTTTCATACACGGAGACTTGACTATCACTCTTCTAAAATACAGTTTCCAATTTCTGAAATAATATCCTGTATAAGAGAAGGAGGTTGTTGTGTCAATGTCTCCAATATTGCGTCATTAGCATCACACCAGTTTGGTTTCTTAATAAAAATGAAACGGTCGCACATTTTGTGAGAAAACCTTGTGTCTGACGTTGTCTGAGAACCCAAGAAAATAACTGCGCTGTCTGTAGCTCTCAGTGGTGTAGCCAGACATCTGCCACAGGTGGGGCAGTGGGTGGGGCAGGACTTCTTGAGGGGGGGCAAGACATTTATCGACATTTATCAACATTTTTCGGATAAAATTCACAAGACTCCCACAATGGTCATTATCATCATTATTAAACAAGTTAAATTGACCATGAAGTTCAAGAAATTTAATTATATGTTGTATTTACATATCATTTTTTAAGACATTAGATATTCTGCCGCTAAATGTTAAGTGATTATTATATCTTGCATAAATTTGCTTGACTGAATGCCACTAAATATTGAATCTAGATGATTGGATCCATAGATGAAGAACATACCATAGAAAAACATCAGAAAAGTGACACTTCCATCAAAACAAGAATTCTGGTATCAACGAAAATATTCTTTCAGTCTTGTACTAGAAACAGAAAAGTTATGATGCTCATCACATAGCAATCATCATCTTAGCAATGTCATCCCACTAGAACAGAAAAATTGCATGATTTTTCATCAGACTGGGCCTATAAACTATTCATAAATATATTATAGGAATGTAATCAGTGTCATATGGAATAATGAAAAACTATCTCTATCCTTAATTAGAACAGAGCAGCGTAATAACAATAGCAGACCTCCTAGCAGCCCTCCAGAAAATTTGAGTTTGGCCAAAAAAATTAGGATCATTAATTGTGGTCATGTAGGAGCCTGTTTTAGTCACATTTTGCCAAAAAACAAGACAAAGGGACAAGATATTGTCTTCATTTTTGACGCCTTCATTGAAAGTATACAATTTTTTCCTTCAAGACAAGTCTCAAACCTTGTCGAAAGAATGTACAATGAGCCTTCAGATTTTTTTCAGTCAAATATCTGACATTTCTGACTCAAAGCTTGAACTTTTTCTCCTATGAAGAGACAAGATTTGCCACTTCACTAAATTTACCATTTCTGAATTTTAAAAAAGTAGGACTGGCAAAAAAAGGAAAAGTAGGATGATTTCTAAAAAAGGTAGGAAAAGTAGGAGTTCTAGGAGGCCTGCAATAGAGACACTAAATTTCAATGTAGCAACATCAGTCTCTGATATGAGTTTAAAAGAAGCATGATCCTGTTTGAAAATATCTCTACAAACACATCCAAATCAAATGAATTTGACCTTTGTCATTCAATATGGATGACTATCTGGTTTGAGAGCCTCTCATCTGCCTTTGATTTTCACAAAGGTTTTTGTCCTCCTCATGACAGAAAAGCTTCGCTCACAAGAAGCACTGGACGCTGGGATTGTCATTGCAATTTTACAGAGCCTCACTGTATGGTTGAATAAATTTGAAAAATTCGGGAGATTTCAGTTGGTGTTTCGCGGCCTAAATTTTTCGGCTCCACCAGTCGCTTGGCCCGCTAAATAATTAGGTCAGCGTTTGAAACACAATTTGGTAGAGGACATCCTAAGCAGAATAGTAAAACGAGGTCATGCACCGGACATTTCAGGCTAATTTTATTTCATTTTACTCCAAAGCCAGAGGGGGGGCAAGAGGCGGGGCAAGAGCAGCCACAGGGGGGGGCAATTGCCCCACCTTGCCCCCCCTGGCTACGCCACTGGTAGCTCTGTAACATTTATGTAAACCAAAATATTTGAGTATTTCTGTTGGCATGTCGGTTGTCCTATCTTAATTTGTCATTGGCAAACGCCTTGCTGCTCTATTTTGACTGCATATTTCTTGACCAGAATCAATGTGAACATGCTTCTGGTGTTCATAAGATCATTGCATGCACAAATTGCCAGATTGCCAGTTTTGCGCTGGTCCCTACAAAGATTTTTATCTTAATTATCATTAGCATCACGCTGTCATTAGCATCACAACAAAAATGGCTTCTTTCCTTTACCTCACTAAAATTCTGTTAGAGGTGACAGGAGTTGAAATTGTGTTAAATATATATTATCAATTAATGTTTTAACAAAATATTACACAGAATTTTTGCATTTTCCTTGCATCTGACATGCTTAGTATGCATTTTGAGGCTTCTCTGCGATTACTAATCAAATATGAGGTGTCAGTGACATTTTACCATTGTCTAGCACCTGAAATATGGTTCAGCAAAGACATTGGGCACTGGAGGGGTAGTGGAGATCATCTTTGTTATTCAGAATCCAAACTATTGGTGAAAAGAGTATTTTTGTTTCTGTTTGTAAATTTCTAGTTCAAGAAAATATTCTATCTTAATAAGCATTGGTCGTAGAGACCTGAAATAAAGCTCAATGTTTGCAGAATAGCCACTTTCCCATACGTTGGTAATACATTCTTCAGCTCTAAGTGATGCGGATTTCGAGTTATAGGCATGATGCTAATGACACACATATTCGGTATAAAATTGACCAAAATGCATTATCTCAAAAATAATTGGTGCTAGAGACTTGAAACTTTGCCTAAAATGTGCAAGCTACCTGCCTTATCATTGGTGATAGATTATTTAGCCCTAAGTGGTCAGGATTTTTCAGTTATAAGAATGATTTTAATGACAGTCAAAAAACATCACTGCTGTAAATATCACCTCATTACAGATCAGCAGAGCATTTGGGACCCTTGGACATGACAGTGCAGTGATAGCTGATTGTTTGACCTACCCAATGCCAACTAAAAAAATCATTTCTGGACTTTTAAAAATTACAAATTTTTTTCAGCTGAAATTTCAAGGTTTTCAAATTTTGACCCAGTTACTTTCATTGCAATGGATAGGTCCTGTTGTAAGGTCATGTAAGCCCACCGGCAGTTGAATGTAAGTACCGGTCAACAATCTATCCTGCCTGTATACTAAAAATAGGCACATTCCTTATCCCACATGATCTCAGTCCTCATCCTCAAGGCATCTAGCTTCCTTCCAAAGTTATCTGTCTCTCAAACAAACTCCTCATATAAATTTCCAGCCTTTAAAAGGCATTTAGTAGAGTTCTAGGGGAAATATAAAAGAAGATCTGCTGGTCTTTATTGGCCTTGGTGGCAGTCTAAGTGACCTTGTCTGGTAATAAAATCAATGTCAACATTACAGCAGTAACTGTTATTAATCAACTTTAGGCTATGGGGAACTCATGCTGTTTGCGAAAGGATTGTATGTGTATATTTGACATTGACAGGTTTTGACCAGTGTTATCAGTAATCTGATTAGAGTTTATGTAATTATCCCCCACGTTATCCAGCACGCATAGCATGTGGGATTTTAGTTTCAGTCTCCGTTTCATGAACTGTCATGGTATCCATCAAATATCTCAAACACCACATCATGCACAATAATTATTCATAATTTCCACAAGTACTATAAACTAATTTAACTTGTCAAATCGATATTTAAATCATATGAATGTGATAAGCAGCATTGTTTCCCAGGCATGCTTGTAAGTAAGGTTGCAGTGGCTGGGACTGCAGCCATTTTAACATTTGTCAGCCAAAGCCACTCATAGGAGTCGCCACATGCATACATGTATGCACCACTGCGCCCCTGGTGGTCATCTGTGGCATTACACACTCATTGAAACACCATGGTAGGTTAGTGCTGTGGTGGGTTAAGGGAGGCAGGGCGTGGGGGATGTGGAGTCAGTTCCTGCTCTTGTTACTAATTAAAATAGGGTGACCAAGTAATCACCTGACTGCTTTAAGACACTTTAAATCTATTTTACAGTTGTTTTTCTTCTTTTTTGGTAAGTTACTTTTGAAAGTTAGCGTCACTGTTCATCACAAAATGATTTGTCTTTCATGCATCAATGACATCAAACTTGTCAATCTTAGAAAAGTGCTGCAAGGAAAAGCATTCACAGGGTGGAAAAAGAAAATTGCAAGCAGCACTTTAACTTTTTTCTTCTTTCTAAGAAAAGATATTGCAAGTTTCTCAGAGAACACTAAGTCTTAGTATTTGTGGCCTCAGCTTTGTTTCAATACTTTAAAGGGGAAGCCAAACAACCCTTTAGCTGTACTTTGGCAGCTGGCTCCTTTAGAAAGCCCTCCATCCTTGAGGTGGCCAAGTCCATTTCCAAGTGATTGTTTCACACCTCGTCTAGTATTTTAAGAAGAGCAGGATTTGGTAAAATCAATTAAACCAACACTATTGTATCCCTGGGTGCAAATGGATGTGTCAAAGATTGTAAAATCAATCCTTTCATTCGAAAATCCAACTATCTTCGTTTTGTCAAATGTTAAATGAACAAGAATTAAAATTACACAGGCCTAATATTTCTACAATTGAATCTAAAGAACATCCAGCCAGGATGTTAATACTGGGATTTGAAACCATCATGGCATAGACTTTCAGAACAGCAGGCCTCAACCAAAACAACTCATCCACCTTTCATGCAACAGTTTAATTGTGAATTGCAATAAAACATACTCTTTCCTTTTCTCTTATACTTTCTTCTGAATTTCCAATTGGGTCAACAGAGACAAGTCCTATGGTCGTCTCCTAATCAGCATGCACCCAGTTTAAAGCCATAAGTCCCATCAGAGAACAATATAATTATTAATCTTTGCAGTGGAGATGGGTCCAGTTAACATAGCTTGAGTGGAGGTCATCAGCTATCCTGCAATCAGTTACAATTCATGCCTTAATTATGTTTCTTAATTATGTTGCTCCATTTCCCACAAGCAGTTTCTTCCTCCCTCCGATGTTGACTTGTTACAGCCGCCGAATTAGGAGTACTTCATTTGGCTGTTAGAGGACATCAGTGACCTCACAACAGGCCTTATCCATAGCATTGAAATAAGCTGTTAACATGTCATTGAGTATCTTGTGACTTCATTGACACTTAGTTGGTCACTAGTTTTATAGCATTGCAAGTATAGGTATGACTTCATAAATTCCCTGTGACTCATAAGAATAACATGGCATAGATGGGCTCTGACCTCACAAGGCACATTTCAGTCCAAATCTGTAAGCACTTGATGTTTGTCTACTGTAATATATGCTTCAGATTCTCGTTGTGATATGGCAAAGTATGAATAACAAAAAGCAAAAGAAAGTGTGAATGATCAGTTCACTACTGATTTGTTAAATTTAGAAGTTACAGTAGACGAAAAACGAGTGCTTACAGAGTTTGACTGAAATGTTTCTTGCAGTGTCATAGCCCTATCCATGCCATGTTAACTCTATGACGTGTATAGCAGCCAGTGAGTCATAGCCTATACTTCCTATGTTATTTATCAGAGTCATTGACCAAGTCATACCACTCATCAATGAGGTCACACGTTGCCTTATGACAAATTAGCACCTCATATCAATGTATTTGATAGGGGCTTTAGTGAGGTCACTAATGGCCACTAGCAGCTGAATGTGAGTACTCGTCATTCGTCTACTGTAAGATAGTCGTTGTACAGACCGTGTTGAGAAATACATTAATAAGAAATGTAGTATTGTTTATACTATCAGTCAATGCAGGCATGAAATTAGTGGTGAGCCTTCAACAATGATACAGCTCAGAGCAACCATAGTACAGCGCCCATCGGCAGAGACGAGAGGAACATTGCCCAAGGTTACCATGCCGTAGCCTTTTCCAGTGTTGGTGACCTCCGTATGATGAGGATTGATGAGAAGACTGTGAGTCTGGCACATACTTTATTAATTCACGGATGTTCAGGGTCTTTCAGATGCCCCTGCAAGGAAAACTGTATACACCCCGCCTCCATCCAAATGTCCCATGGGCTTGCACCAAACTGAGGTCTAGGAGTGGAAGTTGAGCCCACGACCTCTCGGCCAGACTGGTAGCACAAACAAACCCCTTTAACCATAAGCCACAGGAAACTGTTGACATGCTAACCAAAATCTATCAGGGTAATAAAGTCTCGAAAGCAGTAGTCATTCCAGCAAACTGCAGAAAACTACAACTTCTCTGGCTGTACGATCTTGTGCCACACATGCTAGTCAACAGTTACCAGTGCATTGTCGTTCCTTGCCAACTCCACAGAATTGCAAGGTGCTCTTTTGCAATGATGAGCAGCTTTCTGCAGTGTGTTATGAATATAGAAAGGACATTTGCTGGGAACTGCAGTATGGATCATGATTTTAGGACATTGGAAGGTGACTGGAAGCTCTCGTTTCATGACACATTACAAAGTGATTTGCTATTTTGAAGACTTATGTGTGTAGCAGTTTCTGTATTATCCACTTCGAAACATGTCATATAATAATGTCTTGTTTTTACGCATTGTAGGCATGACTTGCTTGCGCAACGTCTTAATTAAATTTAGAATTAAGAAATGCTACCATCAACATATTCAACCGACATTTTTGAAAAATGCAGTTACAAATTAGGCAAAGACATTTGCTATCTCTATCCATATAATAAATTTTCTGAAACTCTATGATAGGATTGGGATTGATAGCTGAATTGAACACAAATTTGAACCAATTGGAAAATAAAATCCAACATACTCCTTTGCTGCTGTGCATCTCCTCAGCCCGTGCAAAAGCTGTTAGTTCAAATGGACAGTATAATGGCTTTAAAGTGTTTGCTTCTCGTCCCGAAAAAGGAAGAATGTGAGAAAAGACAATTACCCAAACACTTTCTCAGTAAAAGGCTCTGTTCAAGACTACAAAATCAATGCCACAAAATGAAACTCAAAGTCTGGCTGTTTTCAAAGGTGTTACATTGGTTCCACAGAGAATACAACAAACTTTTAATGGACAGAAATGATGGACACTGTTTTCAACTGAACTTTTTCAGCTTTCGTAAGTGTTGGTGTCGTCTTTTTGTCACATCGAAGTTAACATTCCTTATGCATTATTTAGAAAGAAACGTTATCTACGACTCAATTTGGTGATCATTTTAGAGCTATCGTCTCTTTGATGCGATGTAATTCTATATCTCTGCTGGAAGTTTTGTTTGCAATTATATCTTTTTAAGCCACCACGAATCATTCTGGACCACCCTTATTTCAGGTTATTTACATTTAAAGGTTCCTATGCAGATGCCTGTGAAGACAGGCCCACTTGACACAGCTTGAGTGCAGGTCATTGATTTAAGTTTATCTCGGGGGTTGTTTTATACCCTAGTTCCTCAGCAAAGTTGTAATTTTTATAGAAAGCTTTATGCAGACAATCATTGATTTGATACAAAAAAAATAATTTATTTGATACACATGAAAGAATATTTATTGTTCAACAAATTGCATCACAGCGTATTCAACTTAATTACTACTGTAGGCATTTTAAGCCCCAGGAGGGCCATACCGGGGCAAAATTTAAGGCAAAGCGATCCCATTTTTTTGGGGTTCCTATGGGTCTAGGGAACTTGTACCAATGAACTTTTCCGGATTTTTTTTTTGGAAACTCCCCAGACCCATAGGAATCAAAAAAAAAAAAGGAATCGCTTTGCCTTAAATTTTTTCCTTCTTCTTCTTCTGTAACGCTCTTCCGTCTGTTAGGACATAGCGCAGCTCCGGAGAGCCATGACTTTTTTGATTATTTAAATCAAAGTAGCGAGGAGTCACCCTATGCTGCCGGCTTTAATTGTTTTCAGCTGTTTTGCCTACTGTAGGGCTACTTGAAAGTGGATGACTTGTGAAAAATTGTTGTCTGGGCTTTCAAACTTCAAAATGGCATTCGTTGCTAAGCGCCAGAAAAAGGCCTCCGCCGATTCTTGAAATTTCTTTGTTTTCAGTGCCTCCAATTGTCACAATTTATAGCAGAAGACGATCACGAAGTCTAAACTGCTTTAGGCAACACACTTTGATGTTACGAGACCCGAAATAATTCATAAAGTCAGTAGAAAAACATCAGCTGAATTTGTTGACATGTCGTCATGATGAACGTCGTCATTTTTTCCCTGTCCATTGCTATAATGCCTACAGTATACAGCTGTTTTCATAATTGTAGACACTGAGCCTGAGTACGATTTTTTCTAAAACATGTTATCATATAGGGCGGAATGATGTCATACTTTTTTGAAGTGGCTTTTCCCCGCAGAATACATGTCCAGTAAAACCACGCATAAAATTTTGAAAACATCTCAAAAATGTCTGGAATAACAAAAAACTGTACATGTGAAAATGTGAATGGATGAAATTCTGAAACAAGTTGCTAGAGTGCTTGGAAATCAAGGATATGGCAGGAGGTTCTCAACACTATCAATTTATGGATGGGCCTAAAGTTTTACCCCCTCTCTGCTAAAGGTGTTAGGCATACAGAAGATACAATGCTACAAACTCACAATAGAAAGCACCAGTCTGAGAAGGAAATTGGAACTTTACTGCCACCTTAACATTGTCAGCGACAGTGTCTCCTTGAGGAATGAACCACTTAGATCAGAGGCTATTAGATTGTCTTCTCTCCTCACTTGACAACACCTTGGATGGGCCTAAATGGTCGTAAGATGGATATTTATATTGTCCTAAATTCAATGGGCATAAAGTACCTCCTCAGATGCTACAAAGTGACCCTCATCCCTAAATGACTTGCATCGACCTCCTTCAAGAACAATGAAAAATTTATTTGCAACATGATCCTAATTAAATCGCAAGCACAGAACGGGTATTGTTTTTACAGAAATTGTCTTATTAGCAAATGAGCCATTGGTAGATGTGTTTGAAACACTATCTGTCAATTGTGACACAATCATACACAATTGAGAGATTAAACTTTAGATTGGATAAGAGACATGTGTAGGTAAGGTGGCACTGTTGTTGCACTTCTGTTTGATCATAACAATGTCTTGAGAAATGCACTTTTTGCCAAAGAATATCTTAATTGGACATTTCAACATCCATTTATCGACATGGGACTATCTATTTACTAAATCTCCATTGCAAGGGATATACCTGGAGAGGGCAAATTAAACATTTTGCCCCGTAGATGATAAAATGCAAGGTAAGAGATTGAAATTCTCCCAAAACCATGTCAACACAGAAAACTTTGCCAATTCACCTGGCAATTTTGAAACCCTTTAATTCAGTATCAAAGAAATCTGAAGGCGTACTTTTGCATAGATATAGCCAATAATGACTACATAGACAGTTCTGCAAGGTGTTATGTTGCTGACAACAATTAGATTTATAGTAATTGGCTTTTTTGAGACATGTGCTTGTCTCCGAAACATATTCTTATGTTCCGACAGTGTTTCAAGAGGCCCTGTTACAAAATAGCACGCTGGATTATCTTGTTTAGCATTGTTTAGCATTGACTGTTTGTTATAATCACCTGTTTCGCACTTCAGGTCAACAGAGTCCACACTTGAAAATGTGATTGCCAAAGCAATAGGTTGTGTGACCATGAAGAGAGACAAAGATAATACAGGTTTTTTTCTACAGAGTCTTCCTAATTAAGATACCCAAGACACCAACATTGTAAATGCACAACAGTCCTATCATAACTTTCAAAGTATGTCTATCATTTTGTTGAAAATATAAGAGTTACTTGAATCTATTCACACCTTTGTGATTTATGGTTGAGATTGGCTTGTATCACTCACTCAAGCCTGTCTCACCAGACTCAGGTCTCAGCACATTGGTAGATTCAGTTTAATGTAAAGGCTATGGAGCATAGAGGCTGTCCAATGCAGAATTGGCTACATTTTAACCATTTGCAACCTCATTGTAATAAGTTTCGATACTGAATTTTGTAATCTGCACATAATGATGTGATAATTATTATAAGAATAGTAATTGTTTGGTCAGTGTACATGATCCAGCAAAATGTAAACCAAACAATCCTTTGCTTGGTCACTTAGCATGTGCAAAGTGTCAATGTCACACACTGACTGGTGCGTACAAGTGCCGTACAACAGAGTGAATATTTTGTACATTCTTTTGATGCCATTTTGGGGATGCGTCTTGGAGCACGGAGGGAAAGCTTCCCTACCATATACGAAGATTGTAAGGAGTCCACATTTGAATAATTTCTCCTCTTCAGAAGACACTGACTTGCCATACAGAGGTCAAAATTAATGTTCTTCTTTGAAAGTAGTAGTTGTGTTTATGAGAGGTAAAAACAATTCTTTCAAACAGAGTCCAAGTTAACATAAGTTCATCAATGTCAATAACATTGTACCATGCAGGAAATTATGTATCTACTAAGTTTCAGGTGATTTTGTAACAGAAAAAGGATTCGAAATAATACAAACATAGGGGGAGTACCTGTCAGTGTATAAGGAATTAACGAGTTAGTAAATGGCATTCAGGAAGGGTGTTTAACAGGGGGTTGAGGTGTTACACAGAAGATTGAATAGGGGGAGAGGAGTGCTTCAAGTTGTTGTTGTTTTTATTTTTGTCATTAAAGGACATTGTTAGGGAACACTTAGCCTTTGTGACGTCAGCTTTGTTTCAAAGTTTAAGGAGGAAAGCCAAATGATCCTCAAGTTGTCCTTTAGCAGATGGCTCCATTAAGAAGGCTTTTTGAAGTGGCTAAGTCCATTTTCTGAGTATTCGTTCTCACCCTGAGAGGATTTTGAGAAAGGGATGTTCTTGGTAAACTAATTAAACCAACACCGTCTTTTTCCTGGGATAAAATGGCTCTATCAAAGATTGCAAATATAATAACTATAGCAGTTAAGACTTTCAAAGTATTTTTATCTTTAAATCTAGATGTCATGTGATTGACATGCTGCATGTCCAGGTAATGGGAGATTTTAGTGGAAAAAGGCGGCCCTCAACCTCTGCTAAAATAAAGGATGATGGTAGTAGATTATCACCAAACCCCCCCTCCCCGCCCTGAGAATCGCTTGCCCTCTCAGGTACCCCCAGTCCCCTTGAGGAAGCCAATTTACGCCAATCGACACAAGGCTTATTCAAAATCACAAGTCCCATCAGCGAATCCTTAGACCATGCAATGAAAATGGGACCACTTAACATAGCCTGAGTGGAGGTCATTGATTAGGGATTAAGTCCAAAGTCCTCTATCGCAGACAAACAATAATTGTTGTCTTCCGACTGTACTAAGGGGCAGCTGTGCTCCTTTCTCCTATTAATTTCTTTATACCCCATAATGTTTACAATACCACATGAAAAAGCATTGGATATATCCCATGTGGTATTGTGTTGTATACTCAATGTTTTTTGTATACATAATGGGTGGATGATGTCATTGCATTGTTTACCATTGTGATGTCATGTCCATAGTGATGTTACAACATTGTGACATCATTAGTTGAGCTGCTCTTTGTGCTTTGATTGGCTGATGCAACTGTTGAGTAAAGATCATCTGAGTGAAATTCAGCTTTCTTTTGAATTACAAATGGTTGTATGGTGGTATTTTGAGATGTACTCCCACTCGAGAAGATGCTGACGCACTCGTGGGTACAGAGGACTCAGAATATCTTCAACTCGTGGGGTACATCTCAAAATACCATCATACTCATTTGGTCTTATTATAATCCTGTGTTGACTTGTAAGTGTAGGCAAAATATGCTCATTGCGGTATGACAAAGCATGCACATTTCTGAGGGATTGCTTACGTAATTGCTCATGCCAGACACTAACAGAAGGGACTGCTAATTTAATGTCTCATTCGAATTGTGTTAGTCCTAAAACACTGCCGGTGGATTCATTGCATATATGTTGAAAAGTGGATACCATGTAGATACTGCTCACAGCCATTTCGACATGCCTGGTCATTAAGCCGGGGATTTGCATTGGATCAGGGGATTTAGGGTTGTAAGCAAAATGCAAAAGGTTAGCCGAGGTGCAGCATTAAGTTGTGCCTTAGTTGAATACGTATTTGTTTGTTGCAGAGTAGGTCGGGACAAGAAGCCCGGGTTAGGTGAGAGGCGCCCCCAAGGTTTTATCTAAACTTACATTTTTGGTGTGTTTTCTTATGGAGAGGATTGAAGCTAGATGCTTTTTCAGGGCAAACAGTACCAAACCATAGTAGAAATTAACGAAACAAAAAAATATGCATGTTTTTGTAACTTTGAGAAATTCTTTGAAAGAGGTTGTGAGAAATAACTAATAAAGTATAATGGATATCTGCATTGCTTCACTTTATGACCAATTGACCATTATATAAATATGATTTGGACCAATGTTTTTTGCATTTTAGTTCAAATCATACAGGTCAAATTAAAATACGTATGTTTGGGGTGAGAGGTCCCGCAATGGTATGGGGCATGAGGCCCCCTTCACGGGGCCTCGAAGCTGCTTCAGCAACCATTTAATAATGTGTACTTTACCTTAAATCTTGATAAGAATTGCTAATTAAAATAGAAAAAAAATTGCCAAAATTGAAAAGGGCAAAAAATATTTAAAAATGAGAATGAATTATGAAAAGAAAAATTCAAAAAAAGGAAAAAAAATTGCCATAGGATTATAATAGGGGCTTCTCGATGGGTGGGGTAAGAAGGCCATTTGCAATTTTTTACAAAAATGACTGTAAATCCTTTATTAAAATTGGTAGACATTTGTTTCACTAGTTATTAGTAGAGTCAAGTGATCCCTTCCTGACAGCACAAGCATTCAAATAATCGACCATAAAAAGTAGGTCAAATCACACCTTGAAGTTAAGGGGGGCTGCATGCCCCGTGCTACTCTACTTTATTGACTTCATAAAAAGTAGAGCTATTTCAGGAAGTCCCAAGTACAGTGTAGTATCAGTCCACCCTAGCTCAATTCACAGAAGAAATGTTCAACTTTACAATTTCTGCCAAATGACTACAAATATGATGAACAATGTGTCAATAACATAATGCTGAAGCATTTGGGCCTTTGTTATCACCCAATTTCTTCAATTTATTGACCAATTTCTGGAGAGGATCCTGCCTGCTCTCATGGATTGGACATAAAGAAAATTCTTGGGTGCTGCCTCACAACAGCGAGTGATGGCTAATGCAACTTGAAACCTTATTACATTGTCAGCAATAGCATTTCCTTGACAAATGAACCGCTTGGAACAGAGATAATCAGATTGTATCCTATCCTCAGTTTGTAGCAGACAGACTAGCCAAAGAAGGGATGTTTATGTTGATCATAATATGATAAGAAGAGAGGACATGCTTAATGTGCACTTGTGCAGTGTTACTTAGTTTCTCTGGATGGGTCCATCTATATAGGGGCCACACAATATTCTGGTGGGTTGTAACCCGCTGGTCATGCAGGGCACAAAGCAAAATTTTAAAGGTCTTTCAATTCTAAAACAGGGTTCATGCTGTGACATATGCTTTTCTGCATCAAACTAGAAGTTATTGAAAGTTTTTTTATATGGGTCCGAATAATATAGACAGACAGCTAGACAGACAGACAGACAAATTCGTTATTCACATTAATAATTATGTTTGAACAGAAGTTTTCAAATTTGTATTTTTGCAAAAATTCAAAACTGAGGGTAGCTTGTAAATGATTGCTCGTTGCTAATCCAATGCCTCCATTTAATTATACTACAGCATCCAATTGATGATCCAAAGGAATACATGTGCAAAGGCAATGCAATAACAGGTCTTTTTGTAGCCACTTATCGTCTCCTATTTTCAAAATTATGCCTCCTTTTCTCATATTTTTGTTCTGCATTTGGAATTCCCGTTGATCTCTGCATGTTCAATTTCACTTTGCTCCCAAGTCCCTAAATAAAGAATAGTCATTACAGCATCAGAGGAAATGTATATGCACCATGATGTTCCTGCAATTGTGTGAGAAATCTTACAGGAGCTGAGAGCAGCTGCACTTGCTGAATTAATTGATTATGTGTAATACAGATTACTACTTTTGTCCAGCAAGGCCATTAATAAGATTGCATAATTTCCATCTAGTGTGACACATTCTAGTCAGCAGTTACCTGTGAATTGCCATTCCTTACCAAGTCCACAGAATCGCAATGTGCTCTTTTGGCGATGATGAGCAGCTTTCTGCAGTGTGTTATGAATATAGAAAGGACATTTGCAGCAAATTGTAGGATAGATCATGATTACGGGACATTGCAAGGTGACTGGAAGCTCTGGTTTCATGGCACATTGTAACAGAGTAATGTGCTATTTTAAAGACTTACATGTTTGGCGCTCTATGAAAGCCGATGTGTTACATTTTCTATATTATCCACTTTGTGGAATAAAATATATTATATAATAATGTCTTTATTTGTGTGCATTATTTGTTTGTGATACATCATCTTTAACTTGCGAAAATAAGAAATGCTACAATCGACCGATTCAACAGACTTTTTTTAATGTTCTTTTCTAATCGGTTCATGTATTTTTCAGCAAAAAAATACAGTAACAAACAAGGCAGAGACATTTGTTATCTAGGTCCATAATAAATTTTCTAAAACTGTATGATAGGATTGGGATTGCTAGCTGAATTTAACCAATTGGAATAAAAAATCCAACATACTCCTCTGCTGCTGTGCATCTCCTTGGCGCAAAGGAAAGCCTTCACTTCAAATGGACAGTATAATGGCTTCAAAGTGTTTGTTTCACGTCCCGAAAAAGGAAGAATGTGAGAAAAGACAATTAACCAAACACTTTCTCAGTAAAAGGCTCTGTTCAGGACTACAAAATCAATGCCACAAAACGAAACTCGAAGTCTGGCTGTTTTCAAATGTGTTACATTGGTCCCACAGAGAATACAACAAACTTTTAATGGACAGAAATGTTGGACACTGTTTTCGACTGAACTTTTTCAGCTTTAGTAAGTGTTGGTGTCTTCTGTTTGTCACATAGAAGTTAACGTTCCGAATGCATTATTTAGAAACGAACGTTATCTACGACTCAATTTGGTGATCATTTCAGTGTGGGAAATCAAAACGCATCCTTTCTGAGGAGAGTCATCCTTCCTGAGTGTGTGCACCACATCCTTACTGAATGTTTACACCATCAGGTGTCAGAGCAGTGAAGAGAGGGATAAGTAAACCTTTAGCATTGTACACAATTTGATTTGTTATGCAATAAAGTTGGTTCATGGAGTAATATACAAACTTATCATTCAAACAGGATGACTTGCAACATAAATTAAAGTTTTGTTTGAATTATTAGGGCTGCACAATATGACAATGCATGCTTTCATTTGCAATATTGCACAGTTTTTCCATTATTGTGCAATAATGTAATGAGTGCATCACAGACTTTCAATGAAAATGGAAATGTGGGTATGTAGTACTCATGTCTGAGACATTTTCAGGTGCATAGCAGCAGAAATTAAGTCAAAATCAAAGATTATTATGTGGCACATGTTGCACCACATACTTTTGGAGTGGCGCACCACATACTTTCTAAGTGTATGGTGCACACCAGTCTTTGGGATGCTTTTAAGGTGACTCAAGTATAGTGGTTAGATCATATAGATTTTTCTAAAATTTTGCCCAGGTACTCTATGAGACCCATACATTTCAAAAACGAAAAACAATCAAATTTCACCAACTCGTTTGGTTGCCATGGTAACGGCAATATTTTGCCTGATGACTGCTTAAAAGTCATAAATTGAGATTTGGTTATGTACCACAGAATAAAGCATTACATGCATTTGTCACCCAAAAACGTCAGAAATGTCTTCCCATGGAAGTACAACAATACATTTGCCACAGATTTGAAGGAAAAGGTTAAAATACTTTTTTTCTGTAAGAGCTCTAAGGGTACCAACACACTAATTAATTGCAGATTTTGCATGCATCAATTTTGGCAATAATCAAATTTTAAGAAAACCATCATATACTTTTTTTTTAAAATTTGCATATATCATAAACAAGTTATTGTCAAACAAATGGAAAAAAATTAAAAAAATTCACTGAGTCATTTTTTTACTGCAGTACCATCACTGTACTAATGTCTGTGAAGACAGGCCCACTTGACACTGTTGTTTTTATGGTATGTACTGTTGTTTTAACGGTATTGCCGGCAGCTGAGTTTTACAGTGTTGGAGATTTTGAGGGAAAAGGCCGCGCTCAACCTCTGCTAAAATAAAGGATGATGGTAGTCGATTGCCCCCAACCCCCCCGGCCCGAGAATCGCTTGCCCCCAACCCCCCCGGCCCGAGAATCGCTTGCCCCCGCCCCGAGAATTGTTTGCCCCCTCCCCCCCGCCCCGAGAATCGCTTGCCCCCTCAGTACCCCCAGTCCCCTGGAGGAAGCCAATTTACACCAATCGACACAAGGCTTATTTAAATCACAAGTCCCATCAGAGAACCCTTAGAACATGCAATGAAAATGGGACCAATTAACATAGCCTGAGTGGAGGTCATTGATTAGGGATTAAGTCCAAAGTCCTCTAATGCAGACAATCAATAATTGTTGTCTTCCGACTGTACTAAGGGGCAGCTGTGCTCCTTTCTCCTATTAATTTCTTTATACCCCATAATGTTTACAATACCACATGAAAAGCATTGGATGTATCCCATGTGGTATTGTGTTGTATACTCAATGGTTTTTTGTATACATAATGGGTGGATGATGTCATTGCATTGTTTACCATTGTGATGTCATGTCCATAGTGATGTTACAACATTGTGACATCATAAGTTGAGCTGCTCTTTGTGCTTTGATTGTCTGATGCAACTGTTGAGTAAAGATCATCTGAGTGAAATTCAGCTTTCTTTTGAATTACATAAAGGGGTATAAATAAGACCAAATGGTTGTATGGTGGTATTTTGAGCTGTACTCCCACTCGTGAAGATGCTGCTGCACTCATGGCTACAGAGGACTCAGAATATATTCAACTCGTGGGGTACATCTCAAAATACCATCATACTCATTTGGTCTTATTATAATCCTGTGTTGACTTGTAAGTGTGGGCAAAATATGCTCATTGCGGTATGACAAAGCATGCACATTTCTGAGGGATTGCTTACGTAATTGCTCATGCCAGACACTAACAGAAGGGACTGCTAATTAAATGTCTCATTCCAATTGTGTTAGTCCTAAAACACTGTTGGTGGATTCATTGCATATATGTTGAAAAGTGGATACCATGTAGATACTGCTCACAGCCATTTCGACATGCGTGGGCATGAAGCCGGGGATTTGCATTGGATCAAGGGATTGAGGGTTGTAAGCAAAATGCAAAAGGTTAGCCGAGGTGCAGCATTAAGGGTTGCCTTAGTTGAATACTCAATTGTTTGTTGTACTATATTGGCCCAATCAAAAGCAGAGCTATTTCAGTCAGTCCCATGTACAGTATAATATCAGTCCAACCTCAACTCTCAGAAGAAAAGTTCAACTTTCATAATTTCTACCAATGACTACTATTTTGATGAGCAATGTGTCAATGTCACAATGCTGATGCTTTTGGCCCTTTGTTATCTCACAATTTCTTCAATTCATAGACAAATTGCGGAAGAGGATCCCATCCCCTCTCATGGATTGGACATAAAGAAAATTCTGGAGTGGTAGTTATCTCGCAAAAGGAAGTGATGGCTGATGCAACTTCAGACCTTATTACCACATTAACATTGTCAGCAATAGCATTTCCTTTGACAAGAATAGAGGACATGCTGAATGTTTGGTGTTGGTCATGACTCGTTCTCTGGATGGGTCCTCCAGGGGGGCACACAGTATTCTTGGGGGAGGAGTGACCCCTGTACTCCTTGTGTGACAATTTTCACACACATAGGGGGGGGGTACCTGATGGAACATGTCCAATATGGTTAATAACTTTGTCAAATGAAAGGCCCTGACGTCCTCATAAACATTGATGAAATCTTATTAGCTGCAGGCATATGAATGGTCACGCAAAACACAATTTTGAAGGACCTTCAATTTCAAAGCTCCATTCTAAAAGAGAGTTCATGCTGGGGCATATACTTTTCTGCACCCTCTGTCAGCGTGCCTCGGCGGTCCGGCGTTGGCCCGGCGTCGGTCTGATGTCAGCAGCATCGGACCGGCTTTGGGCCGACGTTGGGCCGCCAAGGTACGCTGATAGGGAAACTTGTATTTTTTGAAAGTAGTTTATATAAAAAAGGTATATCAGTCTTCAAATTTTTGATTTTTGTAAAACTTAAAACTGGGGGTAGCTTGTAAATTATTAGTCGTTGCTAATCCAGTGCCTCCAGCACTTAATTATACTATAGCATCCAAAGGAATCCATGTACAAAGGCGATGTAATAACAGGTCTTTTCGCAGCCACTTATTGTCCCCTTTTTTTCAAAATTATGTGTCCTCTCGTACTCATCTCTGCTCTGCATTCCCTTTGATCTCTGCATGTTCAATTGCACTTTGCTCCCACATCCCTAGATAAGGAACAGTTATCACAGCTTCAAAGGAAATATGAATGCACCAAGGTGTTTCTTCAATTGTGTGAGAAATTTATGTTAGAAGAGCTGAGAGCAGCTGCATTTGCTGAAATAATTGTTTATGTAATATAGATTACTACCTCTGTCTGGCTATGCCTTTACTGAGGTTGTGTAATTATCATGTTTGTGACACATGCTAATTATTAGAGTTAAATGTGAATCGCAATTCCTCGCCAACTCCAAAGAAATGTGCTGCTTTAGCAATGATGAGCAGCTTTCTGCAGTGTATTATGAATATAGAAAGGACATTTGCAGCAAATTGCAGGATAGATCATGATTATAGGACATTGCAAGGTGACTGGCAGCCTTGGTTTCATGACACCTTATAACATAGTAATGTGCTACAATGTATTTTGAAAACTTATGGAACTCTATGAAAGCCTAATGTGTAACATTTTCTATATTATCCACTTTGTGTTGGAACATAATTCATAATTTAATCATGTCTTTATTTGCGTGCATTATTTGTTTGTGCAGCGTCGTGTTTAACTTGCGCAAACAGGAAACGCTACCATTGACAGAATCAACAGACTTTTTAATGGTCATTCTACTGAAATTGTCCTATTCCTGTCCCTGGGTTTCAAATGTCATTAAATCAATGATAAATGTTTATTTATCACTTTTTTTGTTAGTGGTGAAATGCAGGACCGAAGCAAATATGTTTAGTGTTAATTTTGTCATAAATGTATATTTGTGACTATATTTTAATTCTCTAAAGTCACACATGTCCCTGCACCCATTTCTGTTACTTCAACCCTCAATATATCTGTAAATATTATCTGAATGAGCTATCATCTTAATATTAATGTAATCAGAACAATGTCATTTAGCTAGTGGGCCTATTTTAATTTTTTTACTCCAAACTGAATCTTGAGAAAATTAGCTGCAAAGTCGGTCCCTGAGTTTTTTGTCATTACCGGAACCTAGAACTATTTTGGCACCTTTCATTTTCTTACACAAGTTATGTCATCAGTCACATGACATAATGCAACATTCCGAGCAGCTTGATAGCAAGGTTGTCTGCTGAAGAAAATCAAACATGTGGAAGAAATTTTATGCCCCTTTAAAACCCCTATGTTGAGCGAGCAGGTTTATTATGCGTCATTACCGCAACAGACTTTTGACAATCAAGAAACAGTGAAGCAAAATTAACTGTCATGAAGTGATGTCCAGTTCACACTCCTTTAACCTCCCATGCGGTCTGAGCTGCTGGGCCTCTTAAAGAATAAAACGAAAGCTGAATTCGTCATTACCGCAACACATCATTATGGCAGCTATTTGCTACTGTCGCAGTAATGACTTATAGGAAAGGCATGTTCATGTTAGCCAAATTTAAAGAATCGCAGCAACCATCAGTAGATGCTTTTCAGAACTTAACTTTCACACTGATTAAGTCGAGCATTTCACAAATTTTGAAAAAAAGAAAATTTGCCGCCCAAATGGGAACATTTCTGTAGAGTGACCCTAATTTTTTTTTTTATCAGCTGAGGTGTTTTTGTAGCAAAAATGGAAAATGCAGTTACAAAGTAGGCAAAGACATTTGCTAGATCAATAATACATTTTCTGAAAATGATAGGGTTGAAATTTCCTGATTTAACATTCCTATTGCCAGTTGAATTGAACCAATTACATAGTGTTTTGTTGAGCCATCTCCTCAGCCCATACAAAAGCCTTCACTTCAAATGGATAGCATAATGGCTTCAAAGTGTTTGTGTCACGTCTTGGAAAAGGAAGAGTCTTAGAAAATACAATTACACAAACACATTTGGAATAAAAAGGCCCGATTCAAGACAACAAAATCAATGCCACAAATGAAACTCGAAGTCTCCATGGCTGTTTTCAAAGGTGTTACATTGATCCCACCAAAAACACTACTCACCTTTAATGGACAGAAATGTTCGAGACTGTTTTCAACTGAGCCTTTTTCAGTGTACTTCAGTAACTGTTGGTGTCTTCTGTCTGTAACATTGAAGTAAACATTCCTTATATATTATTCAGAAAGAAATCTTAACGACGACCCAATTTTTGTAGAGCTATCATCAGTTTGATGCGATGTCATTCGGTCTGTCTGCTTGATGGTTTGCTTGCAATTTAACTTTTTCTAGCGATCACAATCATTCTGGACCTACCAGGTTATTTTATAGTTAATGGTTCCTAAGCAGCTGCCTGCGAAGATAGGCCCACTTGACAATGCTTGAGTTTAAGTCATAGATTTGAGATTATCTCAGGATGGTTTTTGCCACCCGCCTGTCAATAATACCAGCTTTATTATCGTGCCATGGGGTAGTTTTGCACCCTAGTTCCTTAGCAAAGCTTTGATTTGGTCATGCAAGATCATCTAATATTGTTCAAAAAAAGCACCACAGCATGTTCAACTAAGTTATAACTGATTTTATAATTGGAGACACTGAGCCAGAATGCGATTTTTTCCCTGGAACATGTTGTTGCCCTGTTTTTTGTAATCGCTTTTCCCAGCAGAATGCATGTCCAGAAAAAACAACCTTAAGGTATGGAATTTTGAACATTATGTGTCCTCTACTCATTTCTGCTCCGAATTCCCTTTGATCTCCACATGTTCAATTGCACTTTGCTCCCACATCCTTAAATAAGGAACAGTTATCACAGCTACGAAGGAAATATGATTGCATCAGGATGTTTCAGCAATTGTACACGACGATTATTTTGCATGAGCTGAGAGCAGCTGCATAGGCTGAATTAATTGATAATGTGTAATACAGATTACTACTTTTGTCTGGCTATGCCATTATTGAGATGGCATAATTTCCATCTGGTGCGACACATTCTAGTCAGCAGTTACCTGTGAATTGCCATTCCTTACCAAGTCCCCTGAATCGCAATGTGCTCTTTGGCAATGATGAGCAGCTTTCTGTAGTGTGTTATGAATATAGAAAGGACATTAGCCGCAAATTGCAGGATAGATCATGATTATTGGACATTGCAAGGTGACTGGAAGCTCTGGTTTCATGACACATAGCAGAGCAGAGTGCTACTGTGAGGATATGGTACTGGTTGAAATATCCAATGCATAACTGCAGTTGCCAAATTCAATAACGCACCAAGATTTTTGGAAACAAAAAAGCATTTGTCAATTCATGATTACTGAAACAAACAACTGTACTGTGTTTTGAGCATTTCATTATTGAAACCTTAAAAATGCATGATTAAAAAGGTGATGAAAGAAACCCTTAGACTAGTATCAACCAACTACAAACTATAAAATGCACTCTCATGTACAATTGTACATTTTATCTATAAGTCAAATTAGGGGGGGGTGATAACTCCAAAATGTTTCTGTGTGGCATTTTTTGTGTGACCTGGACCTACTTAGGCAACACGGTTGCCTCCGTTTGTCAATATAAGCCGAAAACCCATATGGACGGAGCCTTTGAAGGTTGACGCGACAAAATAATGACGAAAATTACCAAAAAAAATCATATCTCGAGAACTATTGGTCTTAGAGACTTGTGAATAGGCTCAAATTAACCGGAATCCTCACTTTTATATCAGTGTTTCATAGTAACTATAGGCCTAAGTGCAATATTTTTTTTGTTAATGGACAAAAACTGTTTTTTTGCTCTTTTCCGACAGTATACAAGCGTAAACTATCATTGCAGACTGTGTTTGTAGTGTTAGAGCCTAAATAATTGCAAAAATTGCTCAATCTATGTTTACATTTAATATATATATGTATTTGACAGTTCTATTCCATATTATCAATTACTGAATCATACTATACCAAGTTGTTGTATACCGTGCATAGATTATGCCTAAATTGATTTGATCAGCGAGATACTTGATTTACTTATAACAATAACATTAATATTTAGTTTCATATAACTGCGTGGTACTCTGTGTGCAGCTATCTTAAAAGTCTTGAGGTTCACTGACAAGATCTTTGACAAGTTTATAAAACAAGTGACATTCACAACACCATAATAATTCTATTTCACATGTGAGACAGCAGTAATGCCAGTAATGGCATGAAATTAACTTGAAGAGGATAGCATAAATAATGTATCTATTAATACTAAAAGTCACATCTTCGTGGAAGATGTCAGGGGAAAAATTATATATCTTTTTGATTCAGAAACATGTATACTTTGGTTAAAAAGTGGTGGGGCAAATGCAAATGCCCCACCAGCCCCACCTACAATGACACCACTGTGCAGTAATGATATATTATAACAAGAAAATAGAGGATTTTTCAAGAAGTCTTAAGAGAAACAAGAAGATGAGACAGGATCTAATCATTTTTACCAGTAGTATGACTAAACAAAACAATTTACATGTATTGACTGTGCCTGACATCTTAATGCACAAAATTTTTATCAGGAATATTGGTCCATACCCTCAAAGTTTGGGTTTGCATATAGCTCTGAAAATAGAGTAAGCTGTTTCTCTGAGGAGAAAAAGATTAAGCTGAAACATCTACCTCTGCCAAGTGACCTTGTGCCAATCCCAGGGACTTCTTAAAAAATACAGTTCTTTCTCCAACACCCCCTTGCTTAATTCTGTGGTGAATGCCTTCAGTGACATTGAATTCCCCAGCATCTTGTGACTGAGCATTTTGTTTTTAGCACTCTTTATCTCGTGGAACCAACTGACTTTTGACCAATGAACAGGTAACCAAAGAAAAACAAAAGTTACACAGACAACATGTGACAAAATATGACTAGGAAGTACTACTTGAGGAGAACAAGTCAATCAATTTCTTGTTCAGAAACAATTTCAGGCATGAAACTGGGATGTTGAGAATCTTTCTTCTCTAACAAGTTAGCCATGCAAGTCAATAGAGATGTTGACAATCTCTGTAAAGTAGCAAAAACTAAAAATTAAAAAAAAATTGTCAGGTCAGGTTATTTATTTAGTCAAATCAAGTCTGTTTGAAAAATGGCTACACTTTAAAGTGGATGTGGCTGCACAGTAAAGAGAAAAATGTTACACATATGTATAGAATTATAGACAGATTGTAAAATTTGAGATACAACATGCCAAAAATACAAAATTTCTCAATTCCTAGAATTTGTGACATGTTTCTACAGAAGGTGGAATAAACATAAGCCTTTTTTTGTGAACGGGAACTAAATATTTCTGCTTACCAATATTAGGTTGAAAATTTAAGATCACCTTTGTATATCAGAATATCTGATCCATCACCACCATAAGAAGCCACACAAATGTCTCACTAAATACTTAAGACTTAAACATTCACAGCTTCAACTTGATAATGCTGCTTCAGTTTGCAAAACCTGTCAGTGTCCTCTCGATAAGAAAAGAAACAAACCAAAAAGTCAAATTACAAATATAGCGAAATGTGCTGTCGCTAGGAGACTCCTTACATTTTCTTACATGAAAATTGGTAAACAAAATTAGGCCTACTTTTCTTCATCAAACACACACTTACTTTAAAATATGAGGAAATGACTGAAGACAAATAAATCCCAAGTCATTATAGTGCTCACGAGGATACAACCAGTACACATACATCACCTAAGACAAAGATAGACACTGTTACACAGAAAGACTGATTTGGCTAAAACTGCAACATCAATATTCAATGTTTAGGATGATACTTTAACTTTTGGATGATAGAGCAAGTGGAGCAGAAATTTTTTTACAGCTAACATTCTTCAAATTAAGCCTATAAAGTTCCTAAAAAATCGAAAATATAAGGTTTTGCACAAAATCAAGGTTTTTTGGCTATATCTTAAAAAATAAGGCAGATAGGCATATATTTTCTATGAAAGACGAATATAAACTTAGGGATTGCGAATAATTTGAGCCTATTTTGAAGTCTGTATGTGCATTCGTTCTCGAGATATGGCATTTTCGGGTAATTTTGCAGTCGGCGCAAAAGCCGTTATCTTCAAAGCCTCCGTCCATATGGGTTTTTAAAACCAAATAATGCGATTGAGGTACCTTTGGGTTTCTTTTGACCTATAATTTCATATTCCATCCACACAGGTATGATTTTCTGAAATTTTTAAAATAACACCCCCCCCTAGTCAAATACACCATAAGTTGTCGGGCTATAGCTAATGCTTATTATACTTTTATATGTATGTATGAACCAAACAAATAAAATTATCTATCTTTGAATTAAATCATCTCTAAAAGCTCTTAAATTTGCTTTCAATTTATTTACTCAGGTCTATTTGTTGAAAACAAGATAAATGGAGTTAAAAAGTATGTAGGATTTAATTTGATATCACTTATACATCACGATTATTCTTTCTAAAAATACTTGATAAGCCAAATTCTCACGTGGCCATCGGATCACTTCGAGCTGGCTCTGCCAGTGAGCCTCTGACTTGTTAGGCACTAATTAGTGTGGTTATGCAGCTGAGTTGCGAAGGATTATCTTCGCTTCCAATCAGAGAAACTGTTACAGTTAAGTGTTGATCATTGCATAACAGCGTTTCTTGCAAGTGATTATAAACTGTAATCTCATTGAATTGCAACAGCTGTGAAAATTAAAGGGATTACGGGTTCCTCAGGAAAACAGTTTAAACAAACCAGCACTTGAACTTTTAAATATTGGCCTATAATTGGGTGCATGAATTAATTTTTCCCTTAAATCTCGAATGATTGAAAAACATAGATTGAATAATATAGATTCAATAAGATAAATTGATCAATATAGATTGAATAAGATAGATAGATTAGATAGATTGGATAGATTAGATAGATAGATCAATAGATAGATTAGATAGATTGGATAGATTAGATAGATAGATCAATAGATGGATGGATGGATGGATGGATGGATGGATGGATGGATGGATGGATGGATGGATGGATGGATGGATGGATGGATGGATGGATGGATGGATGGATGGATGGATGGATGGATGGATGGATGGATGGATGGATGGATGGATGGATGGATGGATGGATGGATGGATGGATGGATGGATGGATGGATGGATGGATGGATGGATGGATGGATGGATGGATGGATGGATGGATGGATGGATGGATGGATGGATGGATGGATGGATGGATGGATGGATGGATGGATGGATGGATGGATGGATGGATGGATGGATGGATGGATGGATGGATGGATGGATGGATGGATGGATGGATGGATGGATGGATGGATGGATGGATGGATGGATGGATGGATGGATGGATGGATGGATGGATGGATGGATGGATGGATGGATGGATGGATGGATGGATGGATGGATGGATGGATGGATGGATGGATGGATGGATGGATGGATGGATGGATGGATGGATGGATGGATGGATGGATGGATGGATGGATGGATGGATGGATGGATGGATGGATGGATGGATGGATGGATGGATGGATGGATGGATGGATGGATGGATGGATGGATGGATGGATGGATGGATGGATGGATGGATGGATGGATGGATGGATGGATGGATGGATGGATGGATGGATGGATGGATGGATGGATGGATGGATGGATGGATGGATGGATGGATGGATGGATGGATGGATGGATGGATGGATGGATGGATGGATGGATGGATGGATGGATGGATGGATGGATGGATGGATGGATGGATGGATGGATGGATGGATGGATGGATGGATGGATGGATGGATGGATGGATGGATGGATGGATGGATGGATGGATGGATGGATGGATGGATGGATGGATGGATGGATGGATGGATGGATGGATGGATGGATGGATGGATGGATGGATGGATGGATGGATGGATGGATGGATGGATGGATGGATGGATGGATGGATGGATGGATGGATGGATGGATGGATGGATGGATGGATGGATGGATGGATGGATGGATGGATGGATGGATGGATGGATGGATGGATGGATGGATGGATGGATGGATGGATGGATGGATGGATGGATGGATGGATGGATGGATGGATGGATGGATGGATGGATGGATGGATGGATGGATGGATGGATGGATGGATGGATGGATGGATGGATGGATGGATGGATGGATGGATGGATGGATGGATGGATGGATGGATGGATGGATGGATGGATGGATGGATGGATGGATGGATGGATGGATGGATGGATGGATGGATGGATGGATGGATGGATGGATGGATGGATGGATGGATGGATGGATGGATGGATGGATGGATGGATGGATGGATGGATGGATGGATGGATGGATGGATGGATGGATGGATGGATGGATGGATGGATGGATGGATGGATGGATGGATGGATGGATGGATGGATGGATGGATGGATGGATGGATGGATGGATGGATGGATGGATGGATGGATGGATGGATGGATGGATGGATGGATGGATGGATGGATGGATGGATGGATGGATGGATGGATGGATGGATGGATGGATGGATGGATGGATGGATGGATGGATGGATGGATGGATGGATGGATGGATGGATGGATGGATGGATGGATGGATGGATGGATGGATGGATGGATGGATGGATGGATGGATGGATGGATGGATGGATGGATGGATGGATGGATGGATGGATGGATGGATGGATGGATGGATGGATGGATGGATGGATGGATGGATGGATGGATGGATGGATGGATGGATGGATGGATGGATGGATGGATGGATGGATGGATGGATGGATGGATGGATGGATGGATGGATGGATGGATGGATGGATGGATGGATGGATGGATGGATGGATGGATGGATGGATGGATGGATGGATGGATGGATGGATGGATGGATGGATGGATGGATGGATGGATGGATGGATGGATGGATGGATGGATGGATGGATGGATGGATGGATGGATGGATGGATGGATGGATGGATGGATGGATGGATGGATGGATGGATGGATGGATGGATGGATGGATGGATGGATGGATGGATGGATGGATGGATGGATGGATGGATGGATGGATGGATGGATGGATGGATGGATGGATGGATGGATGGATGGATGGATGGATGGATGGATGGATGGATGGATGGATGGATGGATGGATGGATGGATGGATGGATGGATGGATGGATGGATGGATGGATGGATGGATGGATGGATGGATGGATGGATGGATGGATGGATGGATGGATGGATGGATGGATGGATGGATGGATGGATGGATGGATGGATGGATGGATGGATGGATGGATGGATGGATGGATGGATGGATGGATGGATGGATGGATGGATGGATGGATGGATGGATGGATGGATGGATGGATGGATGGATGGATGGATGGATGGATGGATGGATGGATGGATGGATGGATGGATGGATGGATGGATGGATGGATGGATGGATGGATGGATGGATGGATGGATGGATGGATGGATGGATGGATGGATGGATGGATGGATGGATGGATGGATGGATGGATGGATGGATGGATGGATGGATGGATGGATGGATGGATGGATGGATGGATGGATGGATGGATGGATGGATGGATGGATGGATGGATGGATGGATGGATGGATGGATGGATGGATGGATGGATGGATGGATGGATGGATGGATGGATGGATGGATGGATGGATGGATGGATGGATGGATGGATGGATGGATGGATGGATGGATGGATGGATGGATGGATGGATGGATGGATGGATGGATGGATGGATGGATGGATGGATGGATGGATGGATGGATGGATGGATGGATGGATGGATGGATGGATGGATGGATGGATGGATGGATGGATGGATGGATGGATGGATGGATGGATGGATGGATGGATGGATGGATGGATGGATGGATGGATGGATGGATGGATGGATGGATGGATGGATGGATGGATGGATGGATGGATGGATGGATGGATGGATGGATGGATGGATGGATGGATGGATGGATGGATGGATGGATGGATGGATGGATGGATGGATGGATGGATGGATGGATGGATGGATGGATGGATGGATGGATGGATGGATGGATGGATGGATGGATGGATGGATGGATGGATGGATGGATGGATGGATGGATGGATGGATGGATGGATGGATGGATGGATGGATGGATGGATGGATGGATGGATGGATGGATGGATGGATGGATGGATGGATGGATGGATGGATGGATGGATGGATGGATGGATGGATGGATGGATGGATGGATGGATGGATAGATAGATAGATAGATTTTCACTAAACTTAAGAAAGAAATTATTTATATTAACCTTTATATACCCCCTCTGCCACCCCAAGATCTTATGGCTGTCCCTGAACAACTTGGCAGTGAGATGGGTTCAGAAAATGTCAAACTTGGACCAAGTCAGTCACTGTCCATGAAGCTATTACCTTTGGAAGCAGCTTTACGACCAATCAGGTCATAATTAAATGCATGGATAATGATTGACATCTGAATTGTTCACAGTTTTAGTGTTTGGTTTTAGTGATTATCAGACATTTCACAATTTATGTATTGTGTTCATATGACAGTTTCTTGTTTTTAGTTTGTATGATTTGTTTGATTGCTCAACATTCATTGTTTGTTTGCTTTGAAATGAAAGCTGCCTTCTGGTTGGCTAGAACCACTGGGGCATGGCTGATCTAAATGTGACTGAAACCACAGGAAAAACTATCAACAGAGTCAAAGCCTCGCTGTGCCAGCTCGCACAAAAGGCTTTAACAATGTGAAAATGGATAAGCCAGGCCTTTCTAATTGTACTGTCCTCTTACCGGTTGATTTGAACCGTTTTAAAATTGAAGAAAACCCAACCTACTCAGTCTGCCACGCTGCCGTGCTTCTCTTCAGCTTTTTCTAATGCTTCACTTCAAATGGACAGTATAATGTCTTCAAAGTGTTCGTTTCACGTCTTGAAAAAGGAAGAGTCTCAGAAAAACCAATAATACAAAATCTTTCTCAGTAAAAGGTTCTCTTCAACATTACAAAATCAATTTCACAAATGAAACTCTAAAACTGATTCCTTTTAAAGGTGTTACACTGATCTCACTGAACAGCTTTTATTGGATTGGGCGTTTTTGAAACTATTTCAAACAGAGTCTATTTATTTCGCAGTATGCTGTATACAGATGGATATAGAGTGGGTCGGGGCAAGAAGCCCGGGTTAGGTGAGAGGCCCCCCAGGGTTATATCTAAACTTATATTTTTGGTGCTTTTTCTTATTGATAGGATTGAAGCTAGATGCTTTTTAGGTGACGTCACAAATTTTCAGGGCAAACAGCACCAAACCATAGAAGTGATTAAAGAAACAAAAAAAGGTGCATGGTTTTTGTAACTTTGATTAATTCTTTGAAAGTGGTTGTCAGAAATAACTTTGGAATTTTTTTAAAGTATAATGGATATCTGCATTGCTTCACTTTACAACCATTACATCAATATGATTTGGATCATATTTTTTGCATTTTAGATCAAAATATAGAGGTCAAGTTTGGGGCGAGAGGCTCCACATGGTATGGGGCATGAGGCCCCCCTTCACTGAAGTCTCGAAGCTGCTACAGGAACCATTTCATAATGTGCACGTTACCTTAAATCTTGATAGAATAGCTAATTGATAGCGAAAAAATTTGGCCGAAATAAAAAAAGGGCAAAAAATATTAAAACATAAATGCATGAACTCAGAAATTAAGAAAAAGTGAATAGAATGCCTTAAAAATGATAGAAGAACACCAAGAAATAACTTTCAAGCTGAATGCGCTCCCAAAAAAAAAATTGCCATAGGATTATGATAGGGGGGCTTCTTGCCCGGTGGGTGGGGTAAGAAGGCCATTTTATTTCTTATAAAAAGGGCCGTAACTCCTTTTTCAAAATTGGTATACATTTGTTCCACTAGTTAAAAGTAGAGTCCAGTGATCCCTTCCTGACAACATAAGCATTTAAATAATCGACTACAAAAAGTAGGTCAAATCGTACCTCGGAGTTAAGGGTGCTGCATATACATTACTAAAAATCAATGCTACACAGAACCCTCTGGCATGTGATTCACGTTTCTGCTGGGACAAATACAACACTGGTATAGATTTTGTCAGGAGCAACTGTTTTTCGAAGCCATGGCCAAACATCACTTCTGCTGAGCTAGACTGTTCAGGTGAGTGTGGATTACCCAGGAAAAACAGTCAAGAAATCCATGAAAAAGAGTACATTATCTCATGAAAAAGAGTCAATTACCCCTAAAGAAAGAGTCAATTATCCCATGAAAAAGGAGTCAATAATCCCTTGAAAAACAATGAAATTATCCCTTGAAAAAAATAGTCAATTATCCCTTGAAAAAAGGGTCAGTTATCCAATGAAAGGATAGTAAATTATCCCATAAAAATGCTGTCAATTATCCCATAGAAACTGTCAATTATCTCATGAAAAAGAGTCAATTATCCAATGAAAAAAGAGTCAATAAACCCATGAAAAAAGAGTCAAGAAGTCAATGGAAAAAAGAGTACCCCATCTCATGAAAAAGAGTCAATTACCCCCCACAAAAAGAGTCAATTATCTGATAAAAAAGGAGTCATTAATCCCTTGAAAAAGAATTAAATTATCCCTTGAAAAAAATAGTCAATTATCCCTGGAAAAAAGGGTCAGTTATCCAATGAAAATATAGTCAATTATCACTTAAAAATGCTGTCATTTATCCCATAGAAACAGTCAATTATCTCATGAAAAAGAGTCAATTATCAAATGAAAAAAGTCAATTATCCAATGAAAAAAGAGTTAATAAACCCATGAAAAAAGTCAATAATCCTTTGAAAAAGAAGTCAATTATCAATTGAAAAAAGAGTCAATTATCCCTGGAGAAAAGAGTCAATTGTGCAATGAGAAATTGATTCAATTATCCATGAATATCGAGTCAATTAACTCATGAAAAAAGAGTCAATTATCCCATAAAAAAGAGTCAATTATTTAACAAAAAAGAGTCAATTATCCAATGAAAATAGAGTAAATTATTCCATGAAAAAAGAGTCAGTTATCTTCTAAAAATTGACTCAATTATCCCATAAAAATGCTGTCAAAAAAGTATCCAATAAAAACAGTCAATTATCTCATAAAATAGAGTCGATTATCCAATGAAAATACAATCAATTGACTTATGAAAATGTCAATTATCCCTATAGAAAAAGCCTCCTGTGAAAATAGAATCTTTAATTCCATTAAAAAAAATCAATTATCGCTTGCAAAGGAGTCAATTATCTTATGAAAAAGAGTAAATTATCCTGTGAAAATAGAATCTTTAATCCAGTAAAAGTAGAGTCAATTAGCAAATGAAAAAAGAGTGAAGTATCCCATAAAAAAGAGTAAATTATTCTATTAAAAAAGAGTAAATGGAGACTTGCATTCACCAAGAAAATACATTGGCTTCATTTCATCAGCTGATATTGATATTAAGGTTATCTCTCTTAAATTTGAATGTGAAATATGTTATTTTGCAATAACTTTAATGACCGACAAATCATATTTTTTGGAATCTGTAAATAGATGGCTTATAAAAATGAGTTAAATGGGCCTGACAAATAGGTGGAAACAAACAATGCATTTCGCCCCTGAACATATCAATTACTTATAGCCTTTATTCTGGTATTGAAATACTGTTATCAACAACAAGCTAAATCAACCTAAGATTCTCGTAATATGAACGATTCGTTCTGAATCTTCCGAATATTGGGAAAATCTTAAATTTGTGAGGGATTTTTTTTGCATGTGGATCTTGCAATGATAGATAAAAATCAAAGTGAAAACAGACAAACAGCATTCCTTTCTTAAATTCATCTTAATTTTCTGTTTCCAGTGGCTCTTGCAATGGCAGCTGTCAGTCAAAGTGACAACCATGCTGTATTCCACAGACAAACAGCATATGTGTCAAGTCAAAACATCACTAAGAAGAAAGTGGCTCTGTATTCTGAATGCGCTGTTTGGTGCCTTCGAGAAGTTCCCTGTAAATATTTCCGACTTGAAAATGAAGAGTGTGTAGCTTGGCCATGATAAAAAGGACAAAATAAAGTGGCTCTGTACACTGAGTGTGCCGTCTGGTGCCTTTGGGAAGTTCCCTGTAAATATTTCCGACTTGAAAATGAAGAGTGTGTTGCTTGGCCATGATAAAAAAGACAAAATAAAGTGGCTCTGTATACTGAATGTGCCGTGTGGTGCCTTTGGGAAGTTGCCTGTAAATATTTCCGACTTGAAAATGAAGAGTGTGTTGTTTTGCCATAATGAAAACGATAAAAGAAATGTTTCACAGAACAATCAAAATTTATGATTGACATTGTTAGTTTTTGTTTGATGTGTATATAAATTGTATATCTTGTTGATTTTGTGTTTTTGGTGAGTTGATTATTATATTTCAAAACGATTTTTAAAATACTTATGTGATCAGTGATACTGTTGAAATAAAACTCAGAATGAGCGATGTTCTTCATGCATTTTCACTTATTTCAAAAGTGGCGTAAAGATGCAGAGTGCCACCTGAGGCATTTGTCACTGGACAAATTTCTGGGTTTTCTTGTGCATTCGATTTAAAAGGTAATTACCAACCAATCAAATATTTTTTTGTGAACCTGTGCATATTATGCCGTCACGGAAATTGGAGCAGTACGTCAGCATCAGAATCGATATAAAATGCCCCAAACTGCCACTCAAATTTGGGGTTCCTCAAGGTTCAAAATTAGGACCAATCCTATTTAATTCATACATCGCTCCACTAAGTGAAGTGGCCGCAAAAAAAAAATCAAGTCAAAGGCCAAAAGTATGCCGATGACGAACAACTCATTCTCTCTTTCAAACCAACTTTCTTTGATCAGAAAAATGCAATAGTCAAAATGCAAAAGTGCATTGCTGAAATCAGGAAATTTCTCCATGAAAATAAGCTTTGTAACAATGGAGAAAAAACTGAACTTCTGCTCATTGGCAGTCAACACCAACTTAATAAACTACAAATATCATTAATTCACGTCGACAATGCCAAAATTAATGCAATCGATCATGTTAGAAATCTAGGTGTAATCTTTGACAAAAACATGACCATGGAAAAACAGGTCAACAAAATGTGTCGGAATGCATATTTCAATTTAAGAAATATTTCAAAAATCCGGAAGTCATTGGACAAGGAAACCTGCAAAACAGCTGTCAATGCTCTTGTGACCCCTCACCTAGACTATGGAAATGGTCTTCTGTATGGAACATCAAGTCACTTATTGTATAAACTTCAAGTGGCCCAAAACTCAGCAGTTCGACTCATTAAAAAATTGAAAAAGCATGACAGTGTAAGCCAGCATAGGAAGCAGCTACACTGGTTGCAAATTCCGGCTAGAATACAATTCAAACTCTTGGAAAGCAGTAAACGGAAAAGCTCCCTTGTATATTCAAAATATGATTCAGTCAAAATCTCAACGAAACTGTAATCTGAGAAGCAATAGCAAAATGCTATTAAATGAACCAACCTCCTTCAACAAAAACAAATATGAGGACCGAGCCTTCTCGCATGCCGCTCCAAAACTGTGGAACCAACTCCAAGAGATTGTCAAGGCCTCTAAAACACTTGAAGGATTCAAGAGAAATCTTAAAACTTACCTGTTTACAAGTTTCTACAAATAAATCAATCATGCACAAGCGCTAGTGAGCAGTTTACTGGGATTAGCACTATATAAATGCTTATTATTATTATTATTATTATAATATGTAAATGCCAAAGCATGAATTGTAATTAACTAAATTATTACTCAGAATTCATTTTTGTATTCAGATGTGTTCAAAAAAAGTTAGGTCAAACAGAAAAAGGTTGGATAGGCAATATTCCAAAAAAAATGTTGAAAACATAATTTGAGGAGAAAAGCAAGTCCAGAAAAAAAAGGGAATCAATTATTTTAGGGAAAAAAACTGAGAAAATAAATAGGAATATATGTTTTTTCAAATAATTTTCGTAGATTTTTGGCTTTTGGAAGAAAAATTTCATTCCGGATTTTTTTTGTTTTCAAACACTTTTTATTTACAATTGTTTTCCTTTTTTTTTACAATTAATTTCCTTTTTTCGAACATTTTTAAAAAAACATTTTCTATTTTTTGGAAAACTTTTTTTTCGAACATTTTTTTTTTGGAAATTTTTTTTTTCCAAACATTTTTTTTTGGCTGGTCAGTGTTCGCTCTGTGACTGAAATGATATGCAGGGCTCTCCCTGACTCACTTATCCACAAAAATTGCAAAAGAGCAGTTCAGTGTTCAGCAGCAAATTGAAGTCCTAGTTTTTTGAAAACCGACCATTAGAGAGCACCGTTATTAGAGAGTGCTTTTTGGTGAAGCTTTCTTGGAATATTCTCACCTTGATTGAATTCAAAGGCAGTGCCAAAACAACAACTGGGGCAGAAATAATGATATGTTTAAGTTTAACAGAATGCCATTAATTTCAAGGCTTAAAGCATGCCCGGTTAACACTTTGGATAACCAATTTTTTGACACGTTTGTGTTCTCCACTTGGAAAAAGTGTTTTAGGCCTGTCAATCACCAATGTTTCGTGGGACATAAACTGTGTGGCATACATAGGCGTGCAATTTTTTTTTGGGGGGGGGAACGACATTTGCCCAAATTTCAAGATCTAAATGTAATACCATTTCAAATTAAATTGCCTGGAAATCTTTAATTTTCAATAGTTTTAATTGAATCATTTGCTCAAATTTTTTAGCCTTTTTGCCAAATCTGACTGTTTCCCACACTTTAGGGGGGGGGGCGATCGCTCCCCTGCCCTTCCCTCCACCCATATGCCTGTGGTGGCATATAAGAGGAAACTACATTGATAAGAAAAGGAATTCCTTTGTGATCAATTTAATTTTTGTTTACTACCAAAATTCATGGAGGGCCAAATCTGTCAGTTGTTTGTGTTTCAGCCCCTGCAGCACCTTAGTGGCTATATCGAACCAAATCTGTCAGTAAAAGCAGATAAGGTAAGTCTTGGTTCCCAGAGTTCTTGAGCACTGCCTGTTAGTATTGGATTGTTTCTGTTGAAGCATAATAACTGCTGTGTGAAAGCTGATAAAGAAAATCTTTGGCATATGTGGTTCAGCTTATTGGTTTGAAAATTAATATAAGTTTATATAATGTATGCTTCTACTGGGGCCATTTGTGTTCAATTTGTGTTAAATTCCTATGCAAGTGAAACATTTATAAAAGGTATGCGGCGTGTATACGCAGGAAGTTGGATTCTGCACTGTTTCCCCCCCTAGAATTTGTTGGTTATAAATGATTTGCATCCTATTTCAGAACACATGGACAGTTGTACCCCCCATCACACAGAAAAAAGAACTTAACATGTTGAAAGAAAGTTACTTTTGCTAAAACATGGTACCAACAGCAAAAAAACATCAAAATGAGGCCTTTCCACAAATTTTTCTCATTTCTGAGAAATATACATTGTATAATGCCTACTTTGAACTCATTTTGGTGGAGCAGGTCACAATTTGCCTCCAATATCCCTCTTTGCACAAATGAAGCCTATCATAGTCAAATAATTAGGAATCAATGCAACCAAAATCAGCGACAATCATCATTTTATGAACCCCTCTTGACTCATTTCGTGGAAGTAGATATTGCCATATTTGAACTCACTCTTGTGAAACAGGTCACATTATATTAATCTAAACCTATTTGACACCTTTCAAGATAGTCCTAAAGTATTCTTTGACCCTCAAAACGTAGGGTTAGATACCATAATTTTGTTGCTGAGTGGGATATTGGCCGATATATTGTGAAAATTAGAATTTTCAATAATGGCAGTGCTAATTTGCATATAGAACATTTTTTCTGCTTTCTAATGATGTTTATTATTTTCTAAATAATATTTCCATCCAATATCAATAATAAACATTTTGTCTTTTGAGTGGAATTGGCATGGTTTTCCAAGTCATAGGTGATCAAGAGGGCAATTTTCGGTCAAAAAATCGAAAAAATTGTGAAAATTAACAAAAAATGTCCATGGCTATAAAAAGAAGGGTTAATTGTTTCAGAGCTGTTTTATTGTTGTTTGATATACCACAGGAGGTGACCTTTCTGGTGATATTTTCACCTAATTTTTTTAGGCGTTATCATGGGAGATATATGGCCTTGAAAAATGGTCTATTTCAGGTCAGTGAAAAAATTTCAAAACTTGCATGTGGTTGCCATGGTGATACTGCTTAGCAACCACAACATTCTTAGTTATGACATCACTTTTGCAATTTCATGAAATATCCCTTTAAAATGATGTATCACTTGTGTTCCTTGACCAATTTTGACCCTGCCACTGAGCTATAATTAGGTAAGTTAAACTTTTTGCAAAATTTCAGGAAATTCCGAGAACATCATCCGAAAGGCCCCGCCCAATATTTACGCGGAGTGCTGGTTAATTAGCAAAGAAATGCACTAAAAGCCTGATCTAAAAACGCATTTTTTTCAAAACGGACTATTTTTACAAAACACATCATTGACGTTTTAAATTGTAGACTACAACTGGGGCTATAAGGTGTGGCCAAAACAGCAAGACTTATCTTAGTGTAAAGGAGTAAGAATTTTGAGTGAAAATTAACAAAACAATAATGCAGTAGTTCATAGTAATCCTTGTCAATTGATGGGTTTCATGGCTCCATGGATCCAATCAAATACCCTAACTCATCTCAGTAGGTCATCCTAACTGTACGGTGTTTACAGCATTTCTTTATTGAAACCTTTTAAAAATGCATGATTAAACAGGTGATGTATGAAACCCTTAGACTTGTATCAACCAACCACAGTACAATGCAAAATAAAGTATGATTACCCCAGCAGGAAGGAAGAATCAGCCACGACTTCACCCTTTCACACCTCTTGACTACCTCTGAATCACTTCCTACATTTACCTAATTGAAACTACCTTTTAAAATTACATTAAAATCATATTTAAACAACACCAATTTAAACCCCATTGTGTTTGATTTACTTGATATTTTGCACCTCTGCTAATTGCAGTTACATTGGTAGCTGTATAAATAGAGTTCTTAATGTGGGCTTAGGTTGTTGTAAGGAGTCAAAGGGAGTTGTAAGGAGATTTGTTGTGGAGAGGAGAAAAGAGGGCAAAATAGGTAGACAGAGGACTTCTGACAGAAACTTTTGTTACTTTATTCTGGGTTGTACTGTACATTAGGGTGATGCAGATTGCACACAAAAAAATAAACTTTTGAATTTTCAATGGGGCACCCCCCAAATATGTTTCAATATATGAAAAAAAAATTCTGTAAAAATTTGAGCCAAATCGGACAAATTTTAGAGGGTACTTCCGCAATTTGAAATATTGTATTGCAATGGGTGAAATCCCAGTTTTATGGGTGCTGGGTGAAGGAAGTTGTCCAACCACTAGAGTGATGGAAATTTTTTTCTTATTTAAGCTTTCCACTATTCTCATCACAAATCCATTCATATTTTGCCAATATCCGGTCATTTCAGGCTACAGGGCACTCCTAAAGCAACAAATTTTGCCCGATTTTTACAGCATTCAGGTTAGATGCGGTATCGAATAACGTAACCAGCAATAAAGGTACACAAATATAAGTTACATCATCTTATTAAGCAGGAAAAGAGCTTTCATTTGAATACCAACATTACTATGTTGCTATATTCTACAGTATTACGACGGTGCTTTGAATATTGGGAATTTTCGCAAATTATTGTTAATGACAAATAAGCTAATTCAACGGGGTCAGATGGTCAGAATATAGGAGTGTTGGTATTCAAATTAAAGCTCTTTTCATGCTCCATCTAATGAAGTAACTTTGATTTCTATGTCATTGAAACTCGTAATGTTATTAAACACCGCGAATTTGGTATATTTTGACTATTTTATCTTTAGTTAGTCTGGTGGTAGCAGCATGGAGAAGTCAAAAATAATCCAAATTTGCATTGATCCGCTGTTCTGACAACCAGACCCAAAAATTATGACCATGCCGCATTGGTTTGGTGCACCGGGTATAGTTGAACTCGCTACATGCCAAATAATTGGATATTTTTGTATTGAATACTAATGTTAATTTTGATGATGAGGTAGCACCTTCTAATTTTTGTCCGATTGAGCTCAAATTTTTACTGAATTTTTTTTCATACATTGGAACAACTTCAGGGGGTGCCCCATTAACATTTCAAAACTTCACTTTTTTGCATCACCCTACTGTACATGTACTCTCAAAGCTCTTAAATTTGTTCCAATCAGCTTTCAATTTACTGAGGTCTGTTTGTTGAAAAAAAGATAAATACAGTTAAAAAGTACTTAGGATTATATTTGATATCACTTATACATCACGATCATTCTTACAGTCCTCGTCATACTTACGTGGAATCTCAAGTTCTTTTCTATGCTGTTGATTTGTTGAACTGTGACGTCAGAGACGACTCTATTCTAGCATTGCAATATATGTAAATTAACTACAAGCTGTGATGTCATTTTAAACTGGGTCAGATTCCCCATCTTCTAGCCAATGTTGATCCTCCTGAACTGAGCGTCACAGTATAAATACAGTGTCAGAGTAAGAATTTTATCACGGATAGCCCCTACAACCACGTCATCACAGCTTGATAGCCAATTGGCTGACAGTAAACTACGCATCACAGTTCAAACATAGGTATATTGAAGGAAGCATCACATTCCAAAATAACGAAAACCAACTAAATTCCAGTGGCACGAACCTGTGAAGGATTTACCTTAACTGTTTGTTGCTAATTATACCAGCCAATTTGAAATGCTTGTCAGCATTATGTCATGCTCTTCAGCTGTACATCACACAGAGCTGTTAGATCAATTGCTGTCCTGAACCAGCATGACATCGTGCTGTCGGTCTGAAGAAAAAAATTGAAGGATACATAGTTATTGGATGGACAACAAAAAGAAAATCCAAATACTCAGTCTGCCGTGCTGCCTTGCATCTCTTCAGCTCTGACGATGACGGATGAATGTTTGGGGCTTTACGTCCTGTATTTATGCACTTGGTAGGCTAATTAGGACAGGGGAACCTCGGACCCAGTGATTGGCAGTCCAGGACGCTACCACTAGACCAACCCTCCCCCCTTCTGCTCTTACAAAGAGCCTTCGCTTCAAATGGACAGTATAATGTCTTCAAAGTGTTTGTTTCACGTCTTGAAAAAGGAAGAGTCTCAGAAAAACCAATTATACAAACACTTTCTCAGTAAAAGGTTCTCTTCAACATTACAAAATCAATTTCACAAATGAAACTCTACACTGATTTTACAGAGGAACAGCTTCTATTGGATTGGTTCTTTCTTAAACTATTTCAAACAGAGTCTATTTATTTCGCGGTATACTGTACACAGATGGATATTATGTTTGTCATGTCTGGTTGTTGAGCTGGGATTTTGCATTGGATCATAGGCTTAATAGCTTTCAGTACCCACAAAGATAAGCATTCAGGCACCTTATGGTACCCTGGTTGAATGCACCAATGTTTAAACATGTTGGTTCTTCTGTTCATATTAATGATTACATTACATAAAGTAGCTTGTTCAATCATGTGAAAAACACAGGGTCATCACATTTCTGGAAAGACGGTATGTATATATACATGTACTACCCTCAGATTCAGCCTCCCCATCTTATTTTGGCCTAATTTGCCTAGCAAGTGCATAAGAACAGGACGTCAAGCCTCAATTATCCATCCATCAAACCCTCATTTTCACTAACAGTCCGGTTACCTTAAGGTTAAAGTAATAAATCAATAGGTGAACAGTCAGACAATATTTAGTTGATATTTAATTTATGTTTATTGATTTTCATATACACACATTCTCTCAAATAAACTAATTGCAGTAACTTTTATTACGAGGCAAGACCCATCTAAAACCGAAATTGGGTTGTGTGCTCTGATGCTCAAACAAGCAAAATGTTGATATTCTTTGCATAAGGATTCAATTAAAAATATTTAAGTTTGATTGTTTCCTTCTTTTTGTCCGATGTACCTTTCTTACTGGCATAGAAAGGGTTCAGCCATTTACCAGATACTTCCTGCAATGCTTCCTGTTTTTTAGCGAGCGGAAGTCTAGTCGACTGCCAGCCACTTCCTGCCCACAGGAACTAAACTGACTTGCTTCTGTTGACTTTTCTTAGCCACTCATATTGGCTTAACAGCTTCCTCCGTCTCAAGATTATTTACTCAAGCAAGACTTTTTGACTCTGGATTATTGACTGCTTTCAGTCTCAACTTTTATGGCATGCAAGGAAGATACTTTTGTCAAGAGGGCATGATTCAGGCCTCCAGGGCATACACAGACACGGTTAGGTTACTGTATGGTTAAATACCAATTTTGAAAGAATCTGAGCTTGACTGACAGCAGAAATACATTTAGATGTAACTTTATATCTTACAAGAATTTTAAATGAATAGTCATTGATCGAACTAAAGGACTTTGAACCCTGAAGCTCATGTAGCTTCCTTTTTTAAATTGATGATTTTGTCATGAATCAGCAGCTACTGAAAACAATAAATTTAATTCATATGTTACTGTTATTTGTTTCTATGAAGATACGTAAAGCTAAGTTCATCGCTAAGAGTGTTTTCTATAGCTCAGTAAGAGAGTGCTGTAACTCTGGGATGCATAATGACTCAGAAGCGCATTGGTGATTGGAAAATGTAATATACACACCAATAAATTAAATCCAAAAAAAATTTAATAAAAAAAAATCGCTTTTTACTTGAAAATAGGAAAGAACTCAAGTGAAAAATGTTTACATTATATAGCATAATTTAATCAAATTTAAGCAATTTACTAGAGTAATTGCATTGAGAGGTGACGGTAAGAACTGAAGGGCACAGAGCATCTTCCTGAGAGTATGGGATTTAGGAAAAATTCTGGGTGGTGCTGAATCTTTAATTTGACTCAAAATTGCTATTCTTATAATTTTCATGTAAGTTTTTCATTGTTCCTCAAGGTGATCATCCATGCAAGGGATGAGGTCACTTTGTGTGCACAATCTGAGGATCTTAGGAGGTACTTGATGCCTATCGAATCTAGGACAATATAATTATCCATCTTACGACCATTTAGACCCATATTTTCTGTTGTCAAGTGAGGAGAGAAGACAATCTAATAAGTCTCTGATCTAAGTGGGTCATTCCTCAAGGAGACGCTGTCACTGACAATGTTAAGGTGGCAATAAAGTTCCAATTCCATTCTCAGGCTGGTGCTTTAGCCCATTGTGAGTTTGTAGCAGTGAATCTTCTCTTTGTCTGATATTGCCAGGAAGAGTATTGGCAATTTTTACATGCATCCATTAATGGAGAGCGCTGAAAGCCTGCTTTGCAAAGCCTTGAATTTCAGGCACTCCTGTGTGGGACCCTTATGTCAAAATGGCAAATATTCATGTTTCAAACTACAAGCAGGCCAATAAATAGAGACATTTAAGGACGGTGGTACACGGTTCTGTTTGTAAAAGGGAATTGCATTTTCAGCCTGATAATGGTTGTAATGTCGAAATGACACATGCACATTTTAGTAATTTTATCATGTAGGTAGATATTATTTTAGGAGGACTACGAAAACCTTCCAAGATGATCACTAATCGATGGCGTACCCTCAAGTTTTATCAAGTGGGCCCATCTTCACAGGCATCTGCTTGGGAACCATTGACTATAAATAATGAAAAATTAGGGTGATCTAGATTGATTGGTGGTGGCTACACAAGATTTAATTGCAAGCAAAATTTCTAAAAAAAGCAGTAGTGGTATTACATTAATCAGATGAAGCTCAGAACTCCAACATGACCCTTGATAGAGACCTGTCATACCTTATTTTTAATTAATATATAAGGAATATAATCTTTTATGAGACATTTGCTTATGTTTGTGCTGTTTCCTTGAATTCTTTACCAGATCTGACTACGGATATTAATGATTTTAATGCTTTTAAAAGATCTTTGAAGACCCATAGTTAATGTTTAATTTACATGTCTGACTGTTTTTAATTTTTGTATGTTTTGTGAATATTTTGTGTAACTGAAAAAGAGATTTAGTGAGTGTATACACCCTGTGATAATATATTGAATAAATTAATAAAACTTCCCTGTGACAAAACACTATTCTTACTAAAGTGCACAAAAAAGGCTCAGTTTGAAACTATCTCCAACATTTCAGTCCATTAAGGTGAGTTGTGTTTTTGGTGGATTAATGTAACACCTTTGAAAACAGCCAGACTTTGTGTTCCATTTGTTGCATTGATTTTGTAGTCTTGAACAGAGCCTTTTACTGAGAAAGTGTTTTTATAATTGCTTTTCCTCAAGGTCTTCCTATTTCAAGACGTGAAATAACCACTTTGAAGACGTTATACTGTCCATTTGAAGTGAAGGCTTTTATATGCGGTAAAGAGATCCATGGCAGCAAGGCAGAGGGTTCTGGTTTTCTTTTTTAAAATATTGATAAAATTCAGCAGGGTGGGGGAATTTTAAATCAGGATATACAAACCCTATCTTGTAGTTTCAAAAACTTTATTACTTTTTTATGATATTAAATATCTCTGCATTTGTTTTTTAACATATAGGCCTCAGAAGATTGAAAGATATCTATTTTTATAAGGTACGAAAAGTCACTAACCTCAGAGAAGCAAAATGATGATCTAAGACAAGTTGCACAAACAGATAATGCGCCGAATGCTTAAAGACCCTATTTTATTTATTTTATTTTTTTATAAGGTGGATAGGCCTAATATAGATACTGTTACACATCAGGCTTTTTCATCCAGTGTTATAAGTTGTCACAATAGTACTCTGCTCTGTTACATGTCATGAAACCAGAGCTTCCAGTCACCCTGCAGTGTCCTATAATCATGATCTATCCTGCAATTTAGTGCAAATGTCCTTTCTATATTCATAACATACTGCAGAAAGCTGCTCATCATCATTGCCGAAAGAGCACATTGCGATCCTGTGGACTGGCACGCAAGGAATTGCTGTCCTAAATTTTCATTCATCGACCATTATTTACAAGCTTTGTGGTTGCTTTACGGTCCAGAGGCAGTCTGGAGAAATTGAGAACTGCATGCTGCTGCCCCCTGGCACAAAGTCAATATTGTATTCTGCAGCATTGCTGCTTCCAAGAAATAGTTCCAATTTCATTGCACATTCACAAAGTTTCTATTCAACAGTGAGGTAAACTAGAGCCAAACTCAGCAATCACATTCTCTGAGGAAGCAGAAAAGACCATCAGCATAGTCAGAAACAGCCCTTGTTTCTTCCAAACAAAATCTGTATGACTTCCTAACAATCAGTTTTTTCTTGCAAACATCTCCTTCTGACATACCAAATTCTTTTATTTATCAAATATATTTGCAATGGGTGGCACTATTCAGTACAACTGTTTTTCAAAGTGGCCCATTACAATGCATGAAAAATGTAATTACAAATTGTTAAAAAATAACAGTGTAAAATGTGATTAAATTAAGTGTAGGGGAGACCGGGGCATTTAACAATTTGTTTTCTGTCTGAGAGATAAGATTTGAAAAATTCACTTTCTCTTTCATGAATACCATAATAGGTTAACTTCTCCAACAAAATAGCATCAATGGTATCGAAACATTTTCTAATATCTAACAGGCAAACACCTGTAAATACATTGTCACTTAAGTTTTCTAACCAATCATCAACAACTCTATGGAGGCATGTTTCGGTATTATGATATTTCCTATATGCTGACTGATCAATAGATATAAACTCATTTGTTACCAAATATGACATTAATTGCATTTGTATAAATTTTCAAAAATGTTAGCAACATGAGAAATAAGAGGAATAAGTCTATAACTGTTTTTGTGTTCTTTACAACCCTTATTCTTATATACAGGACTAACTTTGGCAAATTTCCAATCACATGGTACAGTAGAAGTGTCAATCGAGGCATTGAATAACTTAGTCAATATAGGTGCAATAACTTCCGCACTACGATTCGCTATCTTGTTGATTACTCGCTACAGCTTGCTTTGATTTCCATAGTTTTCATTAAGTTCACATTCATAGTAGTATTTCTGGGCTTGTTCAATTTTTGTAGTCACCTCATTTCGTAGTCGTCGATACTGTGATAAAAGTTCACCGTCCTTCTTTTTAACTGCTTGACGCTTGAGGTAGTCACGTTTGTACATGAGTTGAACTATGTAATTGTCTATCCAAGGATTGTGACGATACTTGAGTCTACGTGTCGTTAGTTTTTTTTAAAATCCATCTTGGTTTTGCATTGAAATTTGGTTTTTCCAAAAACCATTCTGAATCTAAAAAACCAATTTTGTCCCGACATTTTTTAGAGTGTTCTTTGGAGGAAGAAATTGGATCTCAGTGAGGATGAGAAAATGGTCACTAAGTGATTCTTGACACTGGTCTTCATGTGCTTGTCAGGACAGTTCAACAGTATCACATCAATCAAAGTGGAGCTGGTGGTTGTAAGCCTGGTAGGCGATTCAACTAGTTGTTTCATGTCACTGATGTCAAACATCTTCTCCATCTGATATATGGGGTTATTACAGAGGTTTTCATCAAACCTGTAATCAACATTAAAGTCCCCCATTAGCTCCCATTATCATCATGTCATTATTACTTGGTCGTACACACTCAACTTGGTGCAGTGTCTTCTCAAGTTATTCACTATGAGATGAAGGAGGTCTGTACGCAACACACAGATCAGTTCTTGTTCACAGTGCATCTAATCCAGATACTTTCAACATCAACGTTATCCATATTTTCAATCACAGTCCTTGATAAACACACGGATACCACCTCCTCTTCTATTTCTGTCAATCCTCAGGATAGCGTATCCTGGAAGATTTTTGATTTTAGTATACACAAAGGCTGTTGGAACTATTTTAGAAGTGAATGTGTAGCTCAGATTGTCATATTTCTGTCAATTTTTTTCATTTTGGTGGCCACTTTGTTTTGCCATTTTGACCCCTTAGAATTCAAAATGCAGCCCAGCAACAAGCGGATTCAGAATCAGCATCCTCAAATTAGGTTAAAACCACTTGTTGCCGACTTTTAACAAGAAATGCCTATTAAAGTCACAATTTCTGGAATCTGGCAGACAAGTGATTTTCTGTTCGACTAACAGCAGGAGTAAACTGGACATTATTGCAACTACATCATCATGGGGAACTGATGGTCCATTTGATGACTTGCAACTGCAAAAATGGGCAGAAAAGGAAAAGCATTATATCCATTGCTATGTATGGCAGGTGCTGAAGGAAACTCACACAGAAGTAGAGGATTGATTCATATTTCTCCCACATATTTAAAAGAAAAAGAGGCTGCGCTGTAGGAACACATGGGGAATTCTTCGCTACAATACAGTGTAATTATCGCCCATGCTATGCATACCGCGATAGTGTTTCTGTCTTGAAGGGGTAAATTCCCAGGGTTCTGGCCAAACCTAGACCATTGCAGGAGTTCTTCTAGAATCTCAAATAATGCATATCACTTAAGGTGACTCGAGCATGGTGGTTAGATCATACAGATTTTTCTAAAATTTTGCACAGGTACTCTATGGGATCCATACATTCCAAAAATGAAAAACAAAAAAATTTCACCGACTCGTTTGGTTGCCATGGTAACAGCATGTTTGGCCTGATGACTGCTTAAAAGTCATAAATTGAGTTTTTGGTTATGTACCACAGAATGAAGCATTACATGCATTTGTCACACAAAAACATCAGAAATGTCTTCCCATGGATGAACACCAATACATTTGCCTCAAATTTTAAGATAAAGGTTAAAATACTTTTTTCTGTAAAAGCTCAAAAGGCACACTAATTAATTGCAGATTTTGCATGCATCAATTTTGGCAGTAATCAAATTTTAGGAAAACGATCATACAGATTTTTTTAAAATTTGCATATATCATAAAGAAGTTATTGTCAAACAAATGGCAAAAAATAAAAAAATTTCAGTGAGCCATTTTTTTACTGCAGTACCATAACTCTGCCAATGTCAATTTAAAGAAATAAAGACAAATTTAGACACAGTTGACTGAAATTAACCGAGAAAATTCTTTGGATAAAGATGAGAAGCTGAAACTTTGAACTAGCGTAGAGTAGGTATTGCTGCATTCAATAAAAAAATTGCATGTATTATGCTTCTAGCTGCGTTAGATCTCATTTAAATAGCAAATTACTGGCTGCCATGCTGTTAAAAAAGAGAGAGCAGAAAATGGTAACGTCACAACTTTTTCAGGGCCAGCAGCAGTGGCGACGTCATGTTGCTAGGCAACCAGGCTGCTCAGAAGTATGTGCAGTGTACCACGCTTGAGTCACCTTAATTGACATTGTAGATGTGCACTATGGATCATTTTTCCAGTTAAATTCAATATTATTTAATACACTGCCATCAAGATTACAGCTTATACCAGCCAACCTGGTTCGGGGCCACCATTTTCCTTGTGTATTCCCATTGTAGTAGACCACAGTACAATGCAGTGTGTAGGTGCACATAGGGCATGCGATGCTGTGTGTTATATGTGCTTGTTAAAGCCAAACCTTTCCCCCCTTAATTAAGTGAGTGGAACTTATTGAATAAACTTCACACTAATATGAATAAGACATTAGAAAATTGGAACGACAACAATCATCAACAGCTATCAGCAGATTCAGCACCAATAAAACTGTATTCCCACGATACAGTAGCCAAACATCCGTTAAGGGAGATAAGGTCAGAGAAGCTGCAAGAATTGGTTCAATACACTGTGCTGTTAAACGTAGTGCCAGAAGCAATAAAATTGCGCAATAAAATATGACACAATCAATGGGAAAATAATAAAATATGACAATCAATAGGAAAATTAAAGCACTCAAAAGAAAAATATAGGTTGCATAAACAATTCGACCGCTCGGCGCAAAAAGGAGCTTAGTGGAAAAATGGCATTTTGAGAAAAAGGCCTTTTACTTTTGAACAGTTGTTTTCAGTTCTCGCTCGGTCAATACTGGTACGATTTGAATGATTTTTATTGTGTACATTCATATAGACATTTTCTACAAATGTATGTAAAAATAATGATGCTAATATGATTTATTTTAATGAAATAAGACAAATGCCCCTTCTTGCATTAAACAAAGCAATATCAGTGGCGCAAAAAGGAGCATAGATGCGCTAAGCTCCTTTTTGCGTCAACTCGTTTCAGTGCAAAAAGGAGCTTAGTGCTAGTACTTTTACTATCATTGTTAAGTAAATTTCAGTGCCAAAAGGTGCTTAGCTGAACTAAGTTCCTTATTGCATTGGTGAAATTTTTTGTAATGGCAGACACAAAAAAGGACATACAAAAATTGAAAATTCCCCTGTTTTTTCCACAAATAGTGTCATCCTGTACTTTGATCTGTAATATCTCCTTTAGTTGAACCCACTTTGTTCTAATATTCACAGGTATTAATCCTAAGGTCTTGAACTAAGTCCCTCTTTGCGTTCAGCGGTCGAATTGTACTCTAGGGTTTCAACTTGATGAACCCATTGTCATGCACGTGTTACTTGTAATGGTGAACCCACTGTCCTCTCATTCCTATGAAATAAAGATCGTCAACATAAATGTCATTAAGTACTATGTATCTGTTATTCATGTCGTTGATATTTACATCAACATTAAGGTGTTGTATAAAGGTTATCTTCATAAAGTAATTATCAACGTGACAAGTAGCACATCGAACTCAGACTGCAGAGGCATAACAGGGTATTGACAAGCTCCATCTCAAGCAAGGTAATTACATTGAACTGTAGGAATATCACAGCATAATAATCTTTCAGGTATGAAAATGGCTACATCTGATATAAAAAATTGTATACTGCACCATTATCATGTCATATAGATCTAACTGATAAAAATGTTTTCTCCTTTCAGAAATGAAAATGGCTATATTTGATATAAACATCTCATTTTGTATGATTATCATATTACATATGGCAAAATCAACACATGCCTCAATATATAATAAGAATAATTCTGGCCTCACGGCTGTCCCGAGTGACATACCTGGAGACACGACACAAATATTCTTATCTCATAACAAGATAACGAACATCAAGGAAAATGACTTTAATACAAATAACTTAACTATTGTTTTGCATCTGGAGTACAATATTATTTCCAACATATCAGTAAATGCATTCAGTAATTTGGGAAAACTTACTAAATTGTACCTAAATAATAATAATTTGACTACGCTGTCATCTGGAGTATTCGATGGACTAAGAAATCTAGCAGTACTGTATTTGCAGATGTGTGCTATAGATTTTATAGAAAATGATGCACTGAATATTCCAACGTTGACACAGTTAAATTTGGATAATAACAACTTGCGCCAATTTCCAAACATATCAAGATTGGTTATTATTTCTCAATTAAAAATTAGATATAACATGATTGAAGAAATTCCTGACAATGGATTTACATTCAACTCTCCAATTACTGTTGATCTTGAAAAAAATAAAATCAAGAGAACCCCAGCGCTTGGAAACAGTTGTGCAAGACTGAGACATTTCACTTTGACAGATAGCTCACTCCCCGAACTGCCTGTTGATATGTTTAAGGGTTGCCAAGAGCTACTGTCAGCTCAACTCGCAGGTAATAACCTGACATCACTGCTTTGGGTGCAGTATCTGAGCTCAAAACTTTTTTTGTTGAGGATCGATCATAACAAGCTAACACACATGCCATCCTATCTCTTTGCCAATCTGACAAGTCTCACAACTCTGACTGCTGCGGGCAATTTGCTAGTTCAAGTGGACATGGCACTCATACAGTTTTCCTCAAATTTTAGAATACTCTTAATCCCAGACAATTCTATAACATCTCTTGATGATCCGTACCGATGGTGCAAGGGTGCTGCATGTTCATCACTAACTATCAATGCCATAAGGAACCCTCTGGCATGTGATTCGCGTTTCTGCTGGGACAAATACAACACCGGTATAGTATTTTTCAGGAGCGACTGTTTTTCGAAGCCATGGCCAAACATCACTCCTGCTGAGCTAGACTGTTCAGGTGAGTGTCAATTACCCATGAAAAAAACAGTCAAGAAATCCTAGAAAGATAGTACATTATCTCATTAAAATCAAATGACGCTAACTTGCTTTGTAAAGTATTTTGAGTTTCACTTTATTCTCATTTGTATATATCATATTATCCCCGTATTGTTGTGTTATTTTACTTGTGGGTTAAAAGCTTTGTAGCTTATGTTTCCTGTTCTTTATTGTTATCACCGACGTGAAATAAAGTTTTATCTTATCTTATCTTCTTTTTTTTATCATCAAAAAGAGTCAATAACCCCTTAAAAAAGAGTCAATTAGACCATGAAAAAGGAGTCAATAATCACTTGAAAAAGAATTAAATTACCCCTTGAAAATTAGTCAATTATCCCTTGAAAAAAGAGTCAGTTATTCAATAAAAATATAGTCAATTATCCATTAAAAATGTTGTCAGTTATGTAAGAAAAAATCATTAAATTCATGAAAAAGTGTCAATTATCTCACAAAAAGAGTCAACTATCAAATGAGAAAAAGTGAATTATCCCATGAAAAACAGAGTCAAATATCCATGAAAAAAGATTCAATAATCCCTTGAAAAGAAGTCAATTATTCCTTGAAAAAAAAGTCAATTATCACAGGAAACAAAAAGAGTCAATTATCCAATGAAAAAAAAAAGTCAATAATCCATGAGAAAAGAGTCAATAATCGCTAAAAAGAGTTAATTATCCTCTGAAGAAAGAGTCTAATATCCCATAAAAAAGTCAACTATCCCATGAAAAAAGAGTCAATTATCCTTTGAAAAAAGAGTCAGTTATTTGATGAAAATTGAGTTAATTATCCAATGAAAATGCTGTCAATTATCCAAAAGAAATAGTCAATTATCTCATCAGAAAGAGTCAATTCAATTATCTCTAGAAAAAGACTCAATTATCCAATGAAAAAAAATTCAATTATTCCATGAAAAAAGAGTCAATTATCCAATGAAAATACAGTCAATTAACTTATGGAAAAGTCAATTATCCCATGAAAAACAAGGGTAAATAATCCTTTGAAAAAAGAGTCAATTATCCTGTGAAAATAGAATCTTTTATCAAATAAAAATGTCAATTATCGCTTGCAAAGGAGTCAATTATCTTAGAAAAAGAATCAATTATCTAATGAAAAAAGAGTCAATTATCCCATAAAAAAGATGTCATTATTCCATTGAAAAAGAATAAATGGAGACTTGCAATTACCAAGAAAATGCATTGGCTCCATTTCATCGGCTGAAATTGATATTAAGGTTTTCTCTTTTTAATTTGAATGTGAAATATGATATTTAGAAATAACTCTAATGACCCACAAATCATATTTTTTTGGAATCTACAAATAGATGGCTTATAAAGAATGATTAAAATGGGCCTCATACATATAGGTGGAAACAAAGAATGCATTCCACCCCTGAACATATCAATTACCTATAGCCTTATTCTTGTATTGAAATACTGTTATCAAAGTGTTCAACAATAAGCTTAATCAACCTAAGATTCCCGTCATATGAACGATTCGTTCTGAATCTTCCGAATATTGGGAGAATCTTAAATTTGTGAGGGATTTTTTTTTCCAAGTGGATCTTGCAATGATAGATAAAAATCAAAGTGAAAACAGACAAACAGCATTCCTTTCTTAAATTCATCTTAATTTTCTGTTTCCAGTGGCTCTTGCAATGGCAGCTGTCAGTCAGAGTGACAACCATGCTGTATTCCACAGACAAACAGTATATGTCTCAAGTCAAAACATCACTAAGAAGAAAGTGGTTCTGTATTCTGAATGCGCTGTTTGGTGCCTTCGAGAAGTTCCCTGTAAATATTTCCGACTTGAAAATGAAGAGTGTGTAGCTTGGCCATGATATAAAGGACAAAATAAAGTGGCTCTGTATACTGAATGTGCCGTTTGGTGCCTTTGGGAAGTTCCCTGTAAATATTTCCGACTTGAAAATGAAGAGTGTGTTGCTTGGCCATGATAAAAAAGACAAAATAAAGTGGCTCTGTATACTGAATGTGCCGTCTGGTGCCAATAGCGTAGCCCCCCCTGAAAAGATTTTGGGGAAATTTTTACAGATATATTGCCAAAAATGGGGAAAAAGTGGGGAAATTGTAAGAAAAATGGGGAAATGATGAGCAAAATGGGGAAATGATGAAAAAATTGGGGAAATGGTAAGCAAAATGGGGAAATGACCAGAAATTGGGGAAATGGTAGAGAATAATGGGGAAATTAATACAAATGAAATGGCGATTTATATGAAGAGTTTTATTAGATTTCCCAATTTTTTCTTCACAATTTCCCATTTTTTCTTCACAATTTCCCCATTTTTTCTTCACAATATCCTTTTTGTGCCTGGACCGAATGACATGCATCCGCAAAAAATTCCACAATTTTTTTTTTAATGTAACCAACGTATATGGGATAGTTTTTAAATGTGTGTTCATTGGAAATTGTGCTGGCCTGAGGTATTTTCAATTATCTTTTATCAAAATATCTATCAAACAAAATTTGCAAGGTTTTTCGGTCTTCTGATTTGAATCTTTGCTAATTTGCATCTAATTTCCCTTAAATTTTCCAATAAAAAAAAACCAAAATGTTATTTCAAATTTCCCCAAAAAGTTAAACCACAAAAAAAGGTTCTCTGAAACGAAATTTTCTCCACAGTTTTTGCAGTTATGTGTCTGTGAAAAGAAAAAATTCTCAAGAGCTTTCATTTATCATGTTTACATCTCAACAGAATGGATATAATTTTGCAACATCAGTTATTCTGAGTTCTTCCCCCCACACGTTCATGGATCATGGTCCTGGATTTTGCCAATTTTGTAAAGAAGTTACCAATTACGAAAAGGAGAACGCATTAACTTCCTCTGCTTCTTTTTTTTTTTTAGACATTTCACAATTTCCTTGCAGCATCTATTTCACTGGATTTTAGATCCTAGATTTTCCTATTTTCGCAGAGAAATGCTTAATTTTTTCAGTTATAAAATATCTTCAGTAAATTTCTCTGAAATACCTTCCAAGAAAGTAATTTCCTTAGCTATTTTAAACATATTATTAATAATTTAGTGACAACCACAAAAGGAATGAGATTCTGGAAGAATATTTTTTAACAGTGTGTTACAATTTGGACACGCGAAAAGCTATTGGTAGCGATGAAAATTTTTGGGAAATGTCTTGATGGTTTGCCCCCCTGGAAAAAATCCTGGCTACGCCACTGTCTGGTGCCTATGGGAAGTTCCCTGTAAATATTTCCGACTTGAAAATGAAGAGTGTGTTGTTTTGCCATGATGAAAACGATAAAAGAAATTTTTCAAAATTTATGAATGACATTGTAGGTTTTTGTTTGATGTGTATGTAATTTGTATATCTTATTGATTTTGTGTTTTTGGTGAGTGGATTATTATATTTCAAAACAATTTTTAAAATACTTATGTGATCAGTGATACTGTTGAAATAAAACTCAGAATGAGCGATGTTCTTCATGCATTTTCACTTATTTCAAAAGTGGCGTAAAGATGCAGAGTGCCACCTGGGGCATTTGTCACAGGACAAATTTCTGGGTTTTTTTTTGTTCATTCGATTTAAAAGGTAATTACCAACCAATCAAATATTTTCTTGGCCAGTAGGTTTTTGTGCTAGAGTCTTGAAACTTGGTACATATATAGTCCATGGTTAGTACTTCATTTTGGGAGAAGATGGTTGACCTTGACCTTGAACTCAAGGTCACAGGTCATCTAAATTCGAAAATTGGAAAACGTAAAAGTGGAATAACTTTTTTAATATTACAAGAATCAATTTGAAACTTTGGAATATATATATAAACATGTATCCCAACATTTGTAACCCATAATTGTTTTTGTGCAATGAGGGTAAGGGGGTAATTACCCCAATTTGACTAAAACAGGTTTGCACAGATTTCCAGAAAAACTAAGCAAACTAGAAACTCAGTTCTTTCACTGATAGGTAGCCTGACTAACCATTCAAGGTAAGTGATATTTTATATTTTGATTATGTGAAGGGGTAACTATGTAATGGGGTGTTGAAAATAGGGTGTTTTGCCCCAAGAGTGAATACATTGTAAAACTTTGGTTTTAATGAAAGGATTTCAATGATAGTATGGTAATATATTAATGGTTTCTGTATTATGTAATCCTTGTTGCCCGAAGCTTGGTAATTACCCCCAAAAAGGGGTAAATGTCTATAACTTGTGATTGACATGGACGATTTTCTTCAAATTTTACACACGTTTGGATATTGACTCAGGCACATATTAAACGAATAATTTTAACAGTATTGCCAACATAGGGTATTTACCCTCGTAATCAATGCCAAAAGGGGTGAATATATATTTTGAGGAGTTATGTTGTTCAAAATGGAATATCAGCTGTATGTTTGGTCTACGGCTATCTGGTTGGATTTTACTGGATGTAAAGTTTCTGTTTTGGGTAATTACCCAAAAAAGGGGTAAATGACTATAACTTGTGATTGACATGGACGATTTACTTCAAATTTTGCACACGTTTGTGACATTGACTTAGACACATGCTAAAAGGAAAAAATTCACAGAATAGGGTGATTTACCCTCGTAATCAAGTTCTAAGGGGGTAAATACATATTTTGAGGAACTTTGTTGTTTAAAATGGAATATTAGTTGCACGTTTGATCTAGGCTATTCTTATGAATGTTACTGGATGAAAAGTTTCGGTTTTTAGTAATTACCCCCAAAAGGGGTAAATGACTATAACTTGTGACTGATATAGACGATTTACTTCAAATTTTGCACAGGTGTGGGATATTGACTCAGGCACATGTTAAAAGCGAAAACGTTACAGTATAGGATAATTCACCCTCGTAATCAAGGTCAAAGGGGGGTAAATACGTATTTTGAGGAATTTGGTTGTTTAAAATGGAATGTCAAGTTTATGTTGGTTCTAGGCTTGTACTTATGGATGTAACTGGATGAACAGTTTCGGTTTTAGGTAGTTACCCCCAAAAGGGGTAAATGGCTATATCTTGTGATTGACATGGACAATTTTCTTCAAATTTTGCATGGGTTTAGTGTGTCTACTTTACGACATAATATAAGTAGAAACTTCAGCTTACAGGGTCTCTACCATTATAGTCCGACATAGTCTCATATAATTTGTTTTACTCATATATTTGAGGTCGAATCATTGCCTAACCTTTTTAAAGGTTGAATACTAGTTTGTTTTATTATTTCATAATTAATTTTTTTGGAAATTTTTCTTTTTCGAGCAATGTTTTCTTTTATTATTTTTTTCGAACATGGTGCCTTTTTTCTTTATAACTTTTTTTCTCCGGAATTCTGCTCTTTTCAAATTTCTTTTTCCAACCTTTTTTTTCAATTTTTTTTTTCAAATTTTCTTTTTTTTCAAATTTTTTTTTTTTGGAATTTTCTTTTTTCGCACTTTTTTTTTTTCAAACACTCTTTATTTACAATTATTTTCCTTTCTTTTTTACAATTATTTTCCTTTTTTTCGAACAATTTTTTTTGGGAATTTTTTCTGTTTTTTGGAAGACTTTTTTTTTTTGGATATTTTTCTTTTTCAATTTTTTTTTTTTGGCTGGTCAGTGTTCACTCTGTGACTGAAATGATATGCAGGGCTCTCCCTGACTCACCTATCAACAGAAATTGCAAAGAGCAGTTCAGTGTTCAGCAGCAAATTGAAGTCCTACTTTTTTGAAAACCGACCATAAGTCAGCACCGTTTTTAGAGAGTGCTTTTTGGTGAAGCTTTCTTGGAATATTCTCATCTTGATTGAATGCAAAGGCAGTGCCAAAACAAGAACTGGGGCAGAAATAATGATATGTTTAACAGAATGCCATTAATTTCAAGGCTTAAAGCACACCCAGTTAACACTTTGGATAACCAATTTTTTAACATGCTTGACATTGCTTGTGTTTTCCACTTGGAAAAAGTGTTTTAGGCCTGTCTATAACCAAAGTTTCTTGGGACATAAACTGTGTGGCATACATAGGCGTACAGGCAAGCGCAATTTTTTGGGGGGGTGAGCGACATTTGCCAGAATTTCAAGATCTAAATGTAGAACCATTTCAAATTACATTGCCTGGAAATCATTAATTTTTAATAGTTTTTATTGAATCGTCTGCCCGATTTTTTTTGCCTTTTTGACCTAATCTGACTTTTCCCCAAACTTTTGGGGTGGCGGGGGGCAGGGCGATTTCCCCCCTACCCCCCCCCCCTCCAATACGCCTATGGTGGCATATAAGAGGAAACTACATTGATAAGAAAAGGAAGAAGGAATTCCATTATGATCAATTTAATTTTTGTTTATTACCAAAAGTCATGGAGGGCCAAATCTGTCAGTAAAAGCAGATAAGGTAAGTCTTGGTTACCAGAGTTCTTGAGCACTGCCTGTTAGTATTGGATTATATATATATATTCTTTTATTGACATTAATAAATATCACAATTGATACATATGTCCTTTGTATATCGAACAGCTATATATAGCTTTTCTTACCTACTTCTAAGTTTGTGCATCTAACTTTGCCATTTTGTTTTCCTGTTGTTGCCTATTTCTTTTATGATTTCAAACCAAACTATCTTTGTTTTTCTATAGCATTTGCCTTTATCGACTTTGTCATGAATGTAATTAGAAATTATTCATGTATGCAATGACATTACAAATAGAATGAATGTATAAGCTAGCTTACAAATATCCAAACAAAATTTTGTGTGGAAGTCACTCAAATTTATAAATGTAATCAATTATTTTCTTAATTGTTAACTATTAACTGATGATCCTGCCTATTTTCACAGAAAAGTCTTATGCTTGCTACACTACAAAGTTATGTGTTTATCAGTTTTTTCTTTATCTTCATTTACATACTATGCATCCTTGCTATCATTTGTTTCATCCATGCCAAACCATCTTAAAATCATTCCATCACTTTGTGAAACAAAAATTTTTCAGCTGAAATTTCAAGGTTTTCAAATTTTGACCCAGATACTGTTACACATCAGGCTTTTTCATCCAGTGTAATAAGTCATCACAACAGTACTCTGCTCTGTTATGTGTCATAAAACCAAGGCTTCCAGTCACCTTGCTATGTCCTATAATCATGATCTATCAGCAATTTGCTGCAAATGTCCTTTCATAACACACTACAGAAAGCTGCTCATCAAAAGAGCACATTGCGATTCTGTGGACTGGCATGCATGGAATTGCTGTTCTAAATTTTCGTCCATCGAATTATGATCCAGAGGACTTTTTAAAAGTGCTCTGAGTGCTCTCCTTGAACTCCTTTCACTCTCCATCCTTCGCGGTCAGTCACTTTTTCTCTGTTCTTGTGCCTCTTTTATGAGTGATAGGGACCATTCTACTTATTAACCGTTGTACCTGAACAATCCATTGAACATGCATGAACTAAAATGAATAAATGAAAACAGAAATGGTTTTGATCTTTTTATCTCTTCACAGTGGAACTAGGTTCCCAAGTTGGGTGTAAAGTTAAATTTCAACTTTTTAACAGCCACTGAGCATTTTCGCACTTAAACTAACAAAGTTGTCAAAATCTTTTCGCTTACAGGCAATTTCATTAGTACCTGATTCTAAGACTCCTTACACACTAAATACATAGCATTTTTGCTTCATCAGAATCTGATTTGTTTAGAAACAACAAAACGTCTCACATCTAATATATCAAACGTAGCAAGTATATACATTTCATTGATTCCTCACAGGCAACTGTGAATGACCAGAATCGCATGGTAATGAAATCATCTGTATTTTCCACCATTTTAGAGCAATCCTATTTTGGATCAGTATCATAATATTATTTATAATCTACATATTATATATTTGTTCAAATAGTGATTCAAGTAAATATACAGTCTGAATCTGAATCTGGAAAACAATTCTACAACATGTTCTCCTTGGTTCCGAAGTATTCCAAGTATTCCGGAAGAGCTTCCTTCAAGTCATCTTGGGTAACTCCCCACTGTGATATGTCATAAGAATGTTTCCCATGTTTGTTTTGCTTATTTTCTTCCAGATGGCGCCGCATATTTTGGAGTCCTTCAGATGCAAATTCCCAACCAAAGTGTGAGAAAATACTCTTCACAGCTGAAATCGGATCTTTTATTACCGCTGAGTATGGGATGACAAATTTCCTCTCCTGGAATGATACAAATCAATTTAATCGACATAATACAGGGAGGCAAAAGCATCTCTATGGGGGGGCACGGGGGTGGCACGGGGGGCACATGTCCCTCATATTGGACCTGTGCCCCCCCAGGTGCCCCCCACATGAACTTTCCAACTCTGGCTAAAATAAACAGTATTAGTATAGACGGTGCCCCCCCCCAGAGATTCGCATGCCCCCCCCAGGTGCCCCTCCCCCCGCTCGAGACCGCCTAGCTACGCAACTGCAAGGAGGGAAATCAAAACGCATTCTTTCAGAGGAGAGTCATTGCCTCTTGAAAGTTAATTTTGAAACTGTTTGGACCGCTAATCCGCAAAGATCAATAAGAAGATTATTTTAATTTTTACAAATGACTTACAATCATATTCTCTCAATAAAAAATTTTCCACAAAAACGAAGTTAAAATAATGATGCAGTTATACCTGAAATTACAATTATATCTTGTGCCAAGGCTACAAGATTGAACTATGTTAGTGAAATTGGGCGGATCGATTCTATTTCAAAATAATTTCTTTCTCTCAGTTATGCGTCTTTTCACCAGGGCGTCAGAGTTAGAGAACTAATTTGATTTTTAGATTTGGTCGGAGTCGAAAATTAACTTGGTGATACTTAACTCTTAAAAAAATTCTAGAAATTGATGCAAAAACCTTATTAACAGTGAAATGTAACGTGTATTCAATGGCAAAATTATGTAGAAACATTGCGGAATTAAATCTTTTAAAAATGCAGGAGTCTGTTTCATTTTCAGGAAGCCAAAGCATTTGGGAGTGGCTCTTGGTTTTTTTACCGGACTCTAAAGCCCTGCTTTTTACACTTGTATTATTGACCATAATTAATATATTATGTACAAACCTTTGGCAATTTGTTTATTGCATTGATCATTCTGGCACTTGCTACTTTGTTCAGTTGCAGTACATAGTCTTTGATGTCCTTTTTACTTAAATCGAAACCTAATATAGGTTCAGTCTGAAAGAAGTAATTTATTACACACTGTGCATATAAAAACAGTTATGGTGAACAAATAATTAGCAATTCAGGCAATATGTAGGCTTTGTCTGTTGATGTAACAATTCCGTAACAAGAAAAGTACCTCTTAAAAAGGGTAGGCCTACTGTATCGATTTTTACATGAACCTAAGGGCATGTGGAATGTAAGGGACCGTTCAGAATTTATGACTGGAGGGGGGGGGGGCTGGCAGTTTTGCCCAAGGGGGTGCTAACTTTTCACACGTGTTCCAAGGGGGGGGGGAGAGTACTAATTTTTGACAACATGTCCAAGGGGGGTAAGAAATTTTAACAAAACAAAAATGTTATAAAACGCTCATAACCTCAGTTTGACCATGAATTTTTAGTGCAAAAGTCTGCGAATCTGTACACATGACTGTACAAGGGGCACATGTATAACAATGTATGTACACTGCGTTCCCAATTATTATGCAACTATGCTTTTTCGCATTACCTCAAAAAGAAATAACACTATTTGAATATTTGTTTCACATAATGATAAGTGTACCATGGAGGTAATATCCTGCCAATTTTGTCCAATTCCATTGACTCAGTTGGGAGTTATGCCATATAATGATGTTTTGGGGTGTTCCCAATTATTATGCAAATTCTTGGAAAAGCATCCATTGCCACCTAAAAACAACAAAGTTGATTATGAATTGACATTAGAATATACCTCATAACACTAAATAAAAATTGGAACCATCATTTCAAACGTTGATGCCTTCATGACCAAGAAATCAATATAATACAAGTGCATTGAAAAACCATTGAAATTGGCTTTTTTCTCAATAAAGAAGCCTCCCATGCTCTTAAAAAATTTAATATCAATAAAATTCCGGCTTAGAATATATCTACAGGAGTTCTCCGTGGCTTAATGGTTTAAGGTGCTTGTTTGTGCTACCAGTCTGGCTTTGAGGTCGTGGGTTCGACTCCCACTCCTGGAACTCAATTTGGTCCGAGCCCATGGGACATTAAATGGAGGTGGGTTGTATCCAGTGTTCTGTGCTGGGGCAACTGAAAGACCCTGGGCATCCCTGAATTAATAGGGAATGTGCCAGACTCACAGTCTTCTCATCAGTCACCATCATACGGCGGTCACCAACACTGGAGAGTGCTACGGCATGGGAACCTTGGGCAATGTTCCTCTAGTCTCTGCCCATGGGCGCCGTTCTATGGCTGCCCTGAGCTGTATCATTGTGGAAGGCTCACCACGAATTTCGTGCCTGCATTGCAGTGCATGACTGAGAGTATTTACAATTACAATTACAACTACAGCACACCACGGTCATACTGTGCGATGAAACACCAAATCTGGTATCTCTGCAAAATATGACATTAAATCAAAAACTCACATTTCTGTTTCCCATTGGAATAGCATTGGAAATTGGATGCATTCAATTCATTTCAAGATATTTCTCAATTACAGTGATGCGACTTAATTGCCATTGGTTTACAGGAGAGTTATAAACCTAAGGAAAGTGGAGGATTACCTAGGTAATGATTTTTCATTTTGTTTGGCTAACAGAGGCTTTTTTATTGCAATAAAGCTGTAATTTCAATGCTATTTCAATGCAGGCGAATAACATGAATTTCTTGGCTATAAATGCATCTATGTTTGAAATGATGGTTGTACTTTTTCTTTTGTGTTATGGGGTATATGTTGATGGCATCTTCAGATTAGTTTAGGTCATTGTGAGTGGCCATGGATGCTTTTCCAAGAATTTGCATAATAATTGGGAACACCTCCAAAACATCATTACATGGCGTAACTCCCAACTGAGTCAATGGAATTGGAAAAATTGGCAGGATATTAGCTCCATGGTACACTTACCATTATGTGAAAAGAATATTCAAATAGTGTTATTTCTTTTTGAGATAATGCAAAAAAGCATAGTTGCATAATAATTGGGAACGCGGTGTATGTACTGCTTTGTATTGTCGAGGGGGGGGGTACTAAAAATATGCATGAAAGTTTGATGAAACCTAAGGGCAGGGTACTAAAATCCGCATGGAACTCAAGGGGGGGCATCAATTTTTGACGAGAAGTTCTGGCAAAACTCCCACCCCCCCAGTTATAAATTCTGAACGGTCCCTTAAATACTTTAATATCTAAAAGTTGGCATCTCCACTATTAAAATGGTAAGACTTAAAGTCTTACTTTATTATTTTCCTCAAAATGTTCTAATTAATTATAATTAGCCTTTTTAAAGCTAATGTATGTTGTGAGGGCATTGATGTCGTTCACCAGCAGCTATCTAAGTAGCTTGCGCATACATGTACTCGACTACTCATCATTCATTGGCTGTAATGCATAGTGGTGGAAGGGCAAACAAATTTAATCTGTTTTATGGAACTTACCATATTAAACAGCGAGCAGCTTGAACCGATGAACTCCCTTGCATTCCTATATGGAAAAATGAATTTTGCGTTTGGGAAAAGTTCAATGACTGTGTCAATGTGCAAATTGTGCCAAGGATTCTTCAATAAGACTGTCTGACCATTCGTTAGACCTGGAATAGATAATTTGCATGTCCTTGCATGTACTTTTTTTCGGAGCTATCGGAACAGTTCCTTGTCAATTCACTGTTCCAATTTTGTGTACCAACGACAGTTGCCTTTGTTGTCTCAAAGCTTTTCTTTTACCAAAAAAATTCATTACAGTCAGGAAATTTGATATACAAAGAGAGTGGACAGCTGCACTGTGAAAATAGATATATTTATTCTCTGACTGTTTCCCATGAATGATTCTCAATGAACACTTCCTTTTTAAATTTACAAATGTTAACTGTTAGCTTTTATAATTTTTACATATATTTTTAGCTTGATATCTCTTATTTCATGTTGTGCAGAATTGATGAGCTTGACTGAGATGTGGATATAGGCGCTTTATATATAATAATTTTATTTTTTTATGTTATACCCCTCTTTCCGCCAGGAATTATCTGCGAGTACGACTATACAAAACTTACATTCGTAGAAAATACATTGCAGAGCATTCTTGTAGTGTTCAAAGACTTTCAGTTGCTTGTCTTTTGGGAGGTTATAATTATACGTTCGCAGTCTCTCGAAATTAGGGTGAACACCCCAAGCATTGTCCAAGAAAGCAGCCTGTAGCGTACAGTAGCACTCATCTGGAAGATCAATGTCAAAGTGGTGCATGTGCTCTACAGCATTTAGGTCTCCGGGATACATGTATCCTGAAAAAAAAAAAATTAATATTACAATTCACTTCAAAACTCTTTGAATGTACACTCCTGGGCAAAAAAAATTTACCGACCGGCAATTTTAATTCATTTCAATAGGCTTTGATTTTTACAGGATATACAAATCCAAAAAGTTTAGTTTCCTGTAAGTTAATCACCAGACACATTATCTTAGCGAGGACATACATTTCCTATGGACTTCATACGCAAAACATGTCTTTTGGCTGCTTTTTTTATCTTTGCGCAGTGCAAAATGTATCTACGTGTATTGTATCCTTTCAGATTAACATCAGTATGAGCCCGGTCTGAAATAATGCTCACTCACCAAGATATTTTGCAGCATTTTTGTATCTTTGTGATTCTTTCCAGTTTTTCGGCCTTCCAGGCGGACAGGGCTGCAGCAGTTCCCACTGGGCAGCAGCGAGAAACCTTGGATTGCAGGACAGCAGACGGTGAAGCATGGTTGTGCCGCATCGGTGCAAACCAACAATGAACACAGGTTCAACTGGTACCTGTATATATCATAAGTTAATAAGATGAAAATGATGATCAGATAATGATAACCAAAGCTGAAGAAAAAAAGGAGGGTTCAAACCCCCCCCTTTGGTGTCTCCATTTAATGTAAAATAATAATTCTGGATATTTTTTAGTACTTTTGCATTCGTAAACACCCCCCGTCCGACATTTTCTGGATCCGCCCCTTCTGCCAAGTGTTGTTTTTTTAAAGACAAATAATGAGAGACTACTAAAAATGCCAAAAAAACTCATTTTGAAACAAGAAAAAATCTTCTCCATCAACGTACCCGGAAAAACTGTATGATGACGTTTTGCATTTAGTTTAATCACTTTATGAAGTGAAAAAGTGAAATTTTTAACTTTCCTTATATCATAATGTATGCATGACTTACTTTCAGAACTTCGGGATTATCAATTACTGCCCTTTTCACCGAGGCCCTCATTTTCACGTGTTCTCTGCATATGTAATAAAAAGAGAAGACAAATAAAGTATATGTAACATAATTTTCATCTGTATAGATTCTTAACGGTCATACAATCAGAGGTGGTTGAGAAAATGCTTGATGCAGTATTTACAGCACAATGATCACTTTTGCATTTAAGTACAATACAGGAATTGGAGGCATATGGAGTAACTTGATTATGCACATTTAAGAACAAGAGAAAAAGGTGAAATATTCTGTTGGGGCCTCCATTACTTCTAGCTTGTCTGATAGGACTGTGTGCCTTTTAACACAGTGGCCAATCAGAAAATTGCATCATGACAAGTAAAATGTTGATTCCAGTTGCAGGCCAGTATACACGTAGAAATCCCACAGAACGCTGTCCTGCTACTCAGATTTGTATTTTGTTTGCAAATATTTCCGTCGGGTAGCACTCAAGGCTAGCTCAGGTAAATCATGTTTTTGTTACACACATTTATCTATGTGCGTGAGCCAACTTTTACGGTTGGACGGCACTTACGACTTCGGGTTGGACTCCTGTTGGCAACCTGTGCACATACCAATTCCTTTGCTTCAAAAATACATAGCCAGGACTGTGCACAGCGTTTTACTTTGTTACTCCAATACTCTTCTCAATAAGCACAAAAAGCAGTCAGGCTGAGGCCCGCATATTACTTTTTGCCCTAAGCAAGTGTGTACGATGGGGCAGTGCCAACATTTGCAGATCGGACATAATACACAGCCAAAACAGTGGAACCGCAGACTGTAACTGTGTAACTCCACTTCTAGTGGAGTCCAAACATGTTGGGGAAATCGGGCCTATATTTTGCTAAATATCACAACTTAAAGTCATAATAGACTGAGTTGGTTGTCGCTTGGCTGCAAATAAAATTCAGAACTTTTGACTCTGATACTGTAAGTGAATATGCAATCTAAATTTGAATCATTCTGATTCTGAGGGTGTGATTTCCTACCTCAACTGCTCGGCCCATATACTTTGACGTTCCTTACTCAGGCCTGGCAACTTGTTCACAGCCTCAATAAACATGTGTAACTGCTCCAAGAAACAAGGATTGTCCATTTCTTCCCTTTCATCTTGTTTCAGTGGCTCCTTCAATTTCTCCACAGTTAATGGGGTTGTCTCTGACATTGTTAGCCTGAAAGAGAATGCCCGGCTCTGAACATGTACTGCAATGCAAACCTTATATATACTTACTCCATTGATAATAGGTCCAAAGGTATGAAAATCATCCACTTATCTTATTAGTGTATTATCAGAGGGTGACTATTCAGTACATGTCGGAGATTAATTTAATTGCCATAAGCTGAAAACACATGAAGGGCCCACTTTCTTTTTTACTTAAAGCCTGACAGTTATCCATGTTATAATGTCATAAAATATGAACTCTTTAAAGTTCACTCTTTAAAGTTCACCAGAACCAGTACAGATATATATATATCATTTTTTGTATCAGTCTTGTCATGATAAAATAACCTTCTTGACCAGAATAACAAGAAAAGTACCCTTAAAAAGGGTACTGTATCGATTTTATCATGAACCTGAAGGCATGTGGCATGTAATTAAAAAGTTCTAATATCTAAAATGAGTAGGCATTTTTATGAAACAAATGTCTAAGCCTCCCCCTTGTTTCATGCATATCTTACTTAACCAGGAAGGTTGCAAATAAAATTAAACCTCAGTTATTTGAATGAAAATGGTGCATTTTGTTATTTTGTTAATTGCTATGCATGTAGAAATCTGCAAATTTGTTTGTACAATTGAATTAACTGTGACATGTTTGTTTTTATTATGTTATGCATTTCTCAAAGCAACTGTATCTTTCAATTCAACTTCACACCTATTCAACAAAAGTTGATTTTCCCCCCTGCAAAAAACCCTAGATATGCCACTGGTCCATTTTGGCCACTGTGTTTTAGCAATTGAAGTTATATCCTCACAGCGTAATGCGCCGATATGCTTATTTGCGAACTTAATACTGCACGTAGAGCAAAATTAATAAGTGCAATGAATTCGGAGGAGTTTATTTGATATATCCAGGTTTTTAAATTTTGAAAATCGGACATGTATTAAGGTCTGTAGCCCAATTTATACTTTGTGCCCCTCTGAAAAATTGAACACTAGCTTCACCACTGCATGTACACAATTTGATGACGTTTTACACGCAAAAAATATCGCCAGACGAATCCCTCATCTTGTTGAATCGATATACTGTTAAGTATACTTACATGTAAGTTTTTTTACAGGTTAAGACATCGATACAAAAACCAATACATGATATTAGATTCAACTATCATATGGTAAATACGCAAGGGGTCAAACTAAGGTTTTTTTAAACTTTTTTCCCTTTTGTCCTTTAGTGATTGGTAATGAAGCATGCTCTAATAAAGGGATTTATAGCTCCTTTTTGGGTGCATTTCTATTTCCTGTGTCACAAACACAACGATCTCTACAGTGCCATAACTAAATCCACAATGCTTGTGAGGCATACTTTGTTATAAAACCATACGGGTTTCCATATGACTACACAATTCTTAACTCTTCAGCGTATACTAAGGTTCTTTGTTTGCACTTTTAACGCAAAAGGTTCTTGATGGTATATCTGAAGAACCCGACACCAAAAAAGGTTCTATATTTTTTTAAGAGTTCAACTGAATTGAAAAGGTTCAATACTTGGTGGGAAGGACCGAACTTGAGAGAATGGGGTTCCATTGTGGGAGTTTAGTGCAGATGGATTATATTATCTAAGTGTTGTTTTTGTTTGATTGTTGGACCCTTTTTAAATGTTGAAAAGAACCTTTTAGGGTTCCTAATCTGTACCAGCTTATAGAACCCTCAGAAATTCCATTTAAAACATTTTTGTTGAGAGTGTGGGGAACATGCTTACGGGCAAAGTCAATGGTGGATTGTGACATTTGTCATTGAGGGTTGATCTTAAATGTCTAACATGTTTTTTCTCAGGGGGAACGAGAAAATTTTATTTGGGGGTGTATAAGGTTATCATGTTTCAGAAAGATAATTCATGACTTAATGCAAATCAACACTGATATAATGGCCCCCATTCTAAATAATGTATATATTATTTGTAATATTAAATTCGATCGGACAAACAGAAGACACCAACAGTTACTGAAAAAGGCTCCAGCATTTCAGTCTTATAAAAAGTTTGTTGTGTTTTCTATGAGATCAATACAACACCTTTGAAGACAGTCAAGCTTTGGGATTCATTAGTGAAATTGATTTTGTAATCTTGAACAGAGCCTTTTACTGAGAAAGTGTTTTTATAATTGGTTTTTCTTTAGACTCTTCCTTTTTCAAGACGTGAAACAAACACATTGAAGCCATTAAACTGTCCATTTGAACTGAAGGCTTTTGTATGGGTTGAGGAGATGTGCTGCTGCAAGGCGGTACGTTGGATTTTCTTCTCAAATTGGTTCAATTCAGCTGGCAAGAGGAGCATCAAATAAAATAAGGAAACGCCAAATACAATGCTTTTGCATAGTTTCAGAAAAGTTATATTATTGATATACATAGCAAATGTCTTTGCCGACTTTGTAAATGCATTTTCCTTTTTTGCTATATATAGGCCTCAACATATTATTCACAGCAGCATTCTGCTCTGCTAGATGTGTCATGAAACGAGAGCTTCCAGTCACCTTGCAATGTCCTATAATCATGATCTATCCTGCAATTTGCTGCAAATGTCCTTTCTATATTCATAACACACTGCAGAAAGCTGCTCATCATTGCCAAAAGAGCACATTTCTGTGGAGTTGGCAAGGAATGGCAATTCACAGGTAACTGCTGACTACCATAGTTGCTCCGCTGGAGGCGGTGTATTGTGAGGGTGCCCATATTCTGGGAGATCTTCATGTGGGTTTGTGTGTTTGTTAATTGACTCCTGAAAATACTACCTTTCATATCTAGCTGTCCTTTGGCAGAATCTCTTTTTTCCTCTCCCAGCATACCTGATTAAATTCTGGTAGCCATTCATGCCTGCTTTACTGAGAAATGACAACTTTGATTTACATCCTCTACAGTGCAGTCTATCCACAGCACATTGATGTATGTGACATTTTTACACCAGATGTCCTCACTAGTTTCACTGAAGGTGTCACCACTAGGACTGTGGTGAAAAACACAGATGGCACTAGGAGCAATTAATGGAAGCTACAAACTCAATCACAGAGGATCCAAGAGGTTTCATGCCCATGAAATGTCTTGTTTGTTGCCGCAGTCAAAGACTGAGAGATATATATATATATAAACTTTTATTAGACAACTAAATATCATACAGATACATGTGTCATACAGAAAAATAAATAAATAAATATAAATAATGTAGTCAAAGATAGAAGATATATACAAAAGAGGAATAATAACTACATCTACGAATAAAAGCAGAAAAAAAGGTATTACATTGTCATCCACTATTATGATATTCTAAGAATTTTGATAGTTTTATATTTTATCGAATATTATGGTCATTTTAATAATAAATACTTTAATATTATATAGGTTATCCAAGAATAATTATAGACAAGTTCAAATTAAAATTTATAAGAGATAATTACATAAAACGGTAACACATTAAAGAAATTCAAGTTCGTGATAACGGTATCGAGTAACATATATATACATTTGGGAAAACATGGAATTTTTATAGCACAGATAAAATATATACAAACTTTACAATCTATAATTCTACATATTAATTTGCACCTTGCAGAAAATCACATTCATGGGTAGCACTAGCTATGCACCTTAGGGAAAATCACATTCATGTTAGCACCAGTTGTGCACCAATCAATAGAGCCAACACAGACAATTGACAGCACGCAGTTGACACAAACAAATATATACAAACAATTTTTCGTAATCATCAGAGATAGATAAAAATCATGGCAAATATATACAAACAGTTTTTCAGAAAATAGATAAAATCATAGCACAAAATGGAGTACATATATATATATACAAGGCAGAAACAGTACCAATAATTTGCCAACCGTTACCAAGATTAACGAAGGTCATACAAAAAAAGGTATCTCAAGTATTCTCATCACTCAATGAAGAACTCAAGTAATGACCAAGTGCTACATTTATATCCAGTATTTTGCTTGTCACTATCTGGAGGAATTGCTGATTTTGACTAGATACTAAAAACCCAGGGATAAAGTCTGATACATTATCTATCAATTTTTGACGGTATTGTTGCCACTTCGGGCATGCCATCAAGAAGTGCTCTTCGTCTTCTACTACGTTCATGTCACAATTATTGCACTTACGGTCGTCAGCCTCGACGTAAGGTCTTTTGTGTCTTCCTAATTCTATCTGTAGATTATGTGAGCTAAGCCTAAAGCGGGCTATACAACGATAAAGATTCTTTGGCAAGCCTAATATCAGATAAGGTTCAATACGCATTTCTGTTTTAAAGTATTTATATGTCCTCAGCTTAGGATTGTTGACAGAGTCTGCAATATCGCTCAATAGTTTATTCTGAGAATGTTTATAAACTTTATTTGGAATAACACTGAGATCATTAATGTTAAAAATATCATACTTTTCCAAAGAGACACATAGTCTTCTGTACCAACAATCTTTATGTGAATTATATATTTGCTTCTGTAAATTTAGACACTTAACTAAAATAGCAGGGCAATCAGGAGAGTGTAGCCTTTGCAGATATTTTATTGCAGAGACATGTTGCCTAATCACCAGCGGGAACCTACCACTGTCAGCGTAAATGCCTATGCTTGGGGTTTGCCTTCGAACACCCAATACATTTTTTAAGAATTGAATTTGTATTTTCTCTATGGCATCAATTTTCTTTGTATTGAACCATAATTCATTGTTGTACTCCAAAATTGGGAGGACATGTGTGTCAAACGTTTTGAGACTAAGTTGCGGAGTTAAATGACCTACTGTCTTTTTAATAATAACTGAAGGCGTCACCACTAGGACTGTGATATATAGTTTAAATCTTCCATTGGAAAAGCCATGTAAGTGTTTTGCTCAAGTGAGCTATCTGCCATGCATTCGAACTCGTTTTTCATGCAGAAACATCAAAACATTATCATGTCATTCACCTGACTGCATGACACTGTTCATTCATTTGTGACTAAATTGGTTGTGAAGTGTTATATGTTGACCCACAACCAACGGGTTTCGACCTAAATCCTGTCAACACATGACCATAATATGTTTCCTTTATAAAGTCTGTGTTTTTTCTAGGTCTTTTCCCATCAGTTGTGACATTTAATCCAAGGTATTTACTGCATTCAATTTCTTCTAACAATGATAAGTATTAACGTTTAAGCTTTAACAAACTGCTTCAAATGGTGCAACATTTTACAGTAACGGAAGTTGTGAAACTGCAAATTTAAGTGGACAGCGGAGCATGTGCTCTCTGAGCGCCCCCGTTCTAGTTTCTATGGGCATCTATCAACATAAATTACTATTACTATTACTATCACTATTACCATGTGTGGCACTTGGTTGTACAGCCAGAGAAGTTGTAGTTTTTCTGTTTGCTGGAATGACCATTGCTTTCATGACTTTTTTGCCTTGATAGATTTTGGTTAGCATGTCAACATCTTTGCAACTTTGCATCAACAGCAATATCAACAGGCACAAATCAATTGCATTCAGACCTGAATTTTAATCTACCTACCTGGATTTATATAGTGGTAGGGCATTGGGCTGCCAATCGCTGGGTCCAGGGTTCGAATCCAGCTCTTGCCGGGTCACCTGACCCTATATTGGACGGTTGTTTCTATTATCCGTAGTCTCATTGCCGTGTCCTCCTCCTGTTCTAATTAGCCTACCAAGTGCATAAATACAGGACGTAAAGCACCAAACATCCATCCATCCATTAAATTTGTATGTTGAAGTCAAATTTTACAATAGCAAGATCAGCCGCTGTTCTTTTGGAATAGCATTGTATCGTATTCAAGTATAACGCATGCCTGTAACAGTTGCACCATATTATTTCCAACATTACCATTATTTGCAGATATAGCCGCAGGTCTTTGTGGCCCATACACTATGGTTGGAATGCCCATGATCTATTCAGTAGCAAGATTATGTGTTATCCCATGCCCTATATCTGGTTCTCTTTGCATGGATGAGTGGAGGAAATCTGTATCTATAAGCAAAACGGTTTCCATGAGCACAACAGATGGGGTATTGTAGTGATACGATACCACTTCATTGATTTTATATATAGTGCCCTACAGTACAACCATCATAAAATGGCTCGTCAGTTTGGATCGACACTTATCTATCGATCTATAGTGATCCATGGAGATCTTGGTTGATATGGAGTGATTGATCTGAAGTGATCTGTTGTGATCTGTATCTATTTTCAAAATTAATGTTATTAAATTTACTTTTATGTTCCAACTAACTTCTGGATATGTTTCCTTAATCAATATTTTCAGTTGATAGATGGATTTTATTTGTTCTTTGACTTATAATCCTAAATAATTGACATGATTGATTTTCACTAAAAGTGGATTAGTAGATCACTGCAGATAGAGTTATATCATCTCAGATCACTACAGATCACTCTTTATCCGGACTGCTCTGGATCACTATGGATCACTATGTTGAGCCACTTTAAGATGGTTGTACTGTATATCAAAAGCTATGGAATGTATGTAGTTGTGACGCTCAGTTCAGAAGGATCAACATTGGCTAGAAGTTGAGGAATCTGTCCCAGTTTGAAATGACATCACAGCTTGCAGTTAATTTACATATATTGCAATGCTAGAATAGAGTCATCTCTGACATCACAGCTTAACAGCATGGTAAAGAACTTGAGATTCCATGTAGGTATGATGAGGACTGTGATACCCAAGAGTCACAGTCAAAACTAACTCGCTCCAATTGACTTGCGAGTGCTGGTGTTTTGCACTTAAGGTGGCTCGATACTCGTGAACTTTCCAAGATAGGATTTCTTAAAAATAGTTTAAAATGATCCAAAATATAGTTTATAGCAAGGATATATAAGCGAAAGTGGTCGCTACCAGCCTTTCTTTCAAAATATTTGAGGTTATGTAAAAGAAAGTCAGTCCGCGCAAACCTGAAAAACTAAATATTTTTCTTAATTTTTTTACTGTGAAGTTTTCCTTGCCATTCAGTGGCCATTCATCTTATGTTATTAAATGAAGCATGGAATTAAAGAGGACAATTTTATGGAAAAGCTGATCAAAATTCCAGAGAGATATATCCAGTTTACAGAACTTTTCTAGAGGTTCGGAACAAAAGTTTCGATTTTGAAAAAATTTTTCTTTTTATGAATCATAGCGCTAAAAAAAAAGGACGAGATAGGATTTTCTATTTCTTTGTCATCTGTTTCCAAATTAAGTGAGGAACAATATAATGATATTGACAAGGCTTCCAACGGGCCTTGGAATTGATATAAGCATTTATTTACACAACAGAGTCATTTTTGCGAAATTAGACATGCTTGCCGAAAATCGCTTGTAGAAATTTACTTCTTAAGGCAGAAAGCTGAAATTCCGTCTGTGTATAGTATCCTTTATAGCGCATCTAATAGTGAAGACCAGAAGTCTCTAACCCTCTTAGAAGTCTCACAAATGCTAAACGAAGCGGCCGACGTACGAAATTCTCAAAAGTGAAAAAAAATCTTGAAGCAGTCTCAGCAGACTGGTGACGTTACGATAGATAGGGCCTGCCAGCTGCGCGTGAATGTGCGCTAATTACCACTTTGCATGAGTAGCGAGCCACCTTAAGCAATCTAACCACTAGGCCATGGGAATTCAATGATAGACCTGTTGCATGAAACGTAATTTTGTGGCAGAGTGGTACAGTACAACCATCTTAAAGTGGCTCAACATAGCGATCCGTAGTGATCCAGAGCAGTCCGGATAAAGAGTGATCTGTAGTGATCTGAGATGATATAACTCTATCTGTAGTGATCCACCAGTCAACTTTTAGTGAAAATCAATCATGTCAATTATTTAGGATTATAAGTCAAAGAACAAATAAAATCCACCAAAGATTTGAAAATATTGATTAAGGAAACATATCCATAAGTTATTTGGTACAGAAAAGTACATCTATTAATATTAATTTGATTAATAGATACAGATCACAACAGATCACTCCAGATCAATCACTCCATATCAATCAAGATCTCCATGGATCACTACAGATCGATAGATAAGTGTCGATCCAAACTGACGAGCCATTTTATGATAGTTGTACTGTAGATACAGTCAAACCCACTCTGCTGAAAGTCTCTTCAGCATGGATTCAAAATCGGACAGAACATCGAAAAAAGACAAGGCCACTTTAGACAGCCACACAAGGGCAATAAAGACTTCCTGGGCCAGAGCTTGTTTCGTAATTCCCTCAGAAGACTAATAAATGCCTTATAAATGCCGGCAATTCATAGCAAGGAGTATGGTTGAAAGACAGATAACTTTGGAAGGAAGTTAAATGCTTTGAGGATGAGGAGAGAGATCTTGTGGAATTAGGGAATGTGCCTATTTTGAGAATGGAGGCACGAAAGACTGTTGTCACTCTCTATCTAATTTTGAGTGTGTGGTAGAGTCAGGAGTCTAAAGCCATGTATGTTGGTTTACAGCAACATCTATTCTGCTGGCATTGCCATTAAATTAGTATCTTTAGGCCAAATCTCACTATATTTATTGAAAGATTAACCTCTTTTCCAGTGGAATAGCATTGTATCAGTTTCCAGTAATAGCACATGCTTCTAACAGTGACACTATATTCACAACTTTGGTACCAGTATTTGGAGAGATAGGCTCAGGTCTCTGTGGCCCATACGCTTTAGTTAGAATGCCTGTGAAATACTCAGTGGCAAGATTATATGTTATCCCTTACCCTGTATCTGGTTCTCTTTGCATGAATGATTGGAAGAAATATATATTTGTATGCAATAGGGTTACCATAGGAGTACCAGATGTGATTTTGCAGATAATACCACTTCATATCATATTATACTGCATCCAAAGCAATGGAATGTCTGTCAAAGCAAATATCTCTTATATTAAAATGATAACGTACGGGATTTATCTCAAGTTATACTCAATGCCTGATCTTCTCATTTCCCACAAATGTTCCTGGGCCCAGTGAGGCAGAACTCTCCCCTTTTCAAGTCTCTCCGATTCTTCTACATGTCCTAATTGATCATTAATTACATTTTCGCGCACCAGACTATCCACCACCTCCCCCAGTCCTCTCATAACACATAGTGGCGCTGCAATGCAGTACAGACTCGCCACATGTCCTTTTTTATTATCTTTATAAACTTTTTACAAACGTTTCTGCCTTGCATTTCCCTCTGGTCCCTTCCAATCTACGGGTCTATTAACATGTCAGTCAATCACTCTATATCCACAAGGAAAAAATCAAGTACAATAAATATTATTGCAGAGGGACAGGAAATTCACAAGTTTACTGCTCAACTATATCTATCTACCTTAGTCCTATCTATCTCATTCTCTTCTATTCTGTTCCATCCAATCTACGGGAAACCTACTAGTTAATATTGAATATATGATAATATAAGGTGTCATGTAGTATGTGTAGGCCTAGAATTTTATGCCATTTTTATTTAATCTATTCTGCAGCAAATTCTGTAAAAATGCCACAAAAGTGTTTTTAAAAATTATTTGTCTTGTTTTGTGCTTTTCTTCTTGAAAATTGGAAATCCAATGAGTTTTATAAATAGACAAAATGGAGCAAAAAAACTTAACAATTTAAGAGAAAAAAAATTGATTTTTTTGTGATTCTTAATGTAGTTTTCTGGTATAACAAGAATACCGGTACTATTGTGTAATATTCTAATGCACAATTGCTAGCCTTTCAATAAGAAATAGGCCTTTGGACAACTTTGATATGGTAATTTAAGAAACAGTATTATATTTCATTCTACATTTTTTCATTTTTTTTCTTTGGTAGAAATTGTTTAAAGAAGTGAAAATCGATAACCATAGTCAGTTGCCTTCGGTTTTATTGTCAGCCAAGGCCAATAAAGATCACTAGCTCATTTTGTAATTCCATCAAAATCTTGTAGAAGTCTTTTAAGATCCGCCCATTTATATCCATCCATGAAATTGAGAGGAAGATTACTTCTGAAAGAAAATAAACATAAGGCTAAGATTACATGATTAATTTTGTGTTTATTGGTTATTTGGCCTTCTTCTTTAAAATATAGAAAAAAAGCGCAGATCACAAAGGCTCAGTGTAGTTCCTGAGAATCATGCAATATCCTTTCTCAGTAAAAAAGAAACAACACAGCAACAATTTAAAGTCCTCCAAGCAACTTTATATTTCTTAGTCTGTAGAATGGCTTTACTTTTGGCAAATATTCAAGATCATCCAGTTTGAATTCAGAGATGAATGATCAGTAGATCATTTTGTGAAGAACAACAATGCTAACTCTTAAAAGTAACAAAAACAAAGTAAGTTTCTGTAATCTGGGTATGACAGTATCTTAATGTATGTTTGGTGATTACTTAGTTCCCTTTATTGTATGGTCAGATTACTGACAATACTGATCATAACCAGTCAAAGTTTGCATACTGCTGTAAGGTAATGTCAAACAACAATGAAAATATACACAAAGTAATTTATCATTTATGAATATATACGGCATGCAGTATGTCGAGAGTTATAATGATGCAACCATGCTTCTGCTAAAAAATAATAACACCATTTGGATAACTTTTACTGATAATCATAAATGTGCACAAGGGGACAATAAATTCTGTCAATTATGTCTGATTCTGTCTGTTAGTTCAGTTAGGAGTTGTGCTATATAATCAGGTTTCATCTTATTTTTGGGTGTTTGCTTTTACTATGCAATATCTTGAGAAAACACATACTCAAAATCTACAATAATAATACGAAAATATCATTGTTGTATCATAACTCTGGACATGCTGCAGAATCTTTTTACTGCGAGCAAAAGATTAGCCTTATAACTGACAACAGTGAGAATGTACTCTTTAATTTTATTGCCAGACAAGGCCACTTTAGACTGCCAGACAAGGCCAATAAAGACCAGCAGGAGCTTGTTTCATAATTCGCTAGGAAGTCTACTCAATGTCTTTTAAAGGCTGGCAATTTATATCAAGGAGTGCGGTTGAAAGACAGATAACTTTGGAAGGAAGTTAGAAGCTTTGAGGATGATGACTGAGATCATGTGGAATTAGGGGATGTACCCATTTTGAGAATGGAAGGAGAAAGATTGTTGTCACTCTCTATCTAATTGTGAATGTGTGGTAGAGTAAGGAGTCTAAAACTGTTGCTCTTGAAAATAAGTTAATCTCTCGATGGTTTTGCCACTGATTTCCATATAGAGTCATGTCATATCATGTATGGTGGTTTACTACTACATGTATTCTACTGGCATGGCCATTATACTAATATTTTTAGGTGAAATCTTACAATAATTACCTCTTCCAGTGGAATAACATTATATCATTTTCTAGTAATAGCACATGCCTCTAACAGTTACACTATATTTACAACACTGATACCAGTAGTTGGAGAGATAAGCAAAGGTCTCTGTGGCCCATACACTATGGTTAGTATGCCTGTGAAATATTCTGTCGCAAGATTATATGCTATCCCTTACCCTATATCCGGTTCTCTTTGCATGGATGAGTGGAAGAAATGTGTATTTATAAGCAAAAGGGTTACCATAAGGCGTAGCAGATGTGCTTTTGCAGATAATACCACTTCATATAATACTGTATATATCGAGAGCAATAGAATGTCCATCATGGCAAAATTAATATTGAATATGAGAATATAAGGTGTTATGTAGTACGTTTAGGCCTATAATTTTATGCCATTTTTATTAAATCCATTCGGCAGCAAATGCTGTGAAAATGCCACAAAAGTGTTTGAATAATTTTTCTTGTTTTGTACTTTTCTTTTTGAAATCTGGCAATTTAATTGGTTTTATAAATTGACAAAAATGGTACGAAAAGACTTTACAATTTAAGAAACAAAAAATCGTTTTTTCATAATTCTTAATGTAGTTCTTTGGTATAACAAGAATACTGGTATTATTGTGTAAAGTTCCAATGCACAATTACTAGTTTACAATAAGAAATAGGCCTATGGAATTCTTTGATAAGGTAATTTATGAAACAGTATTACATTTCATACTATTTTTTCTTTTTTTCTTTAGCAGAAATTGTTTATGTGTCAGAAAGAAATCAAAATCAATACCCATAGTCAGTTGCCTTCGGTTTTATTGTCAGCCAAGGCCAATAAAGATCACTAGCTCATTTGGTAATTCCTTCAAAATCTCCTCGAAGTCTTTTAAGATCCGCCCATTTATATCCATCCATGAAATTGAGAGGGAGACTCTCTGAAAGGAAATAGAGATCAGGCTAAGCTCACATGATTAATTTTGTGTTTATTGATCAAATATAGACCTGCAGATAAATAGATAGATGGATAGATAGATTGATAGATTGATTGATAAATTGATCGATAAATTGATAGATTGATTGATAGATTGATTGATAGATTGATGGATTGATTGATTAATTGATTGTTTGTTTGATTGACTGATTGGTTGATAGATTGATTGATTGATTGATGCACATTAATAGATTTTCTAAAAAAATGTTATGAAAACAGACAGGAAAATTAATGTAGGCGGTCAGGTAGATACTTAGATGGACAGACAAACAGCTAGACACAGTAAGTAGATTTACTAACTGGTGGTTATATAGATATGAAGAAAACCTGCAGTATCTCATAATAATCCTACTGATAATATATCTGAATGAAACCTACCATAATAATTAGATCACAGATCAATTGGCAGCGAAAGAAGACTTTCCAGCAAAGTTTCAATGCAGTATAACTTGGTTCCTGAGAGGAACAGAGTCAGCAAGCAAGACCATACCCACAGGGATTGTGGGGCTCTCACAATAATCTTGTAAACATAATTCAGTGACTCAGCTACAATTGGTCACTCCGAGCATATTGACAAACCAAAGTGTGTCAGTCAATAAGTATTTTATTAGTTAATGGCTTGGCTTGCATTCTCCAAATGTTTCTCCACTAAACGTTTTGGAATCTTAGTAAGTGGGATTTTAATTTACCGAACATTAAGATGAAACTTTATTATAATAAGTATAATATCATATTTATTGCTATATCAAAGAACCCTCTTGAGGAGTCTTACAGATGATTTCATATTTGTAGACATTTCTCAAAAAACAAAACATTTTGCAAAATTTCTTGTCTAGCATCAAAAAATCCTGCCAGGTGATTGGTCAATTTGGCCATGGTGTGTCACTTTTTTTCAGCTTGCTTCAGGTAAGTGATGTTTGCTGGAAAATTGATGTCATAATTTTGACCAATAGTATACTGCAAAGGCCAACTTGGTGTTATGGTAGTTGTTCACACAAGTCAAACCGCAATCCACATGAACTCTTTCATTTCTTCATGAACAGTTGTATTTCACACTCCTGAGTACAATCGTTGATTGTATTGATTGATATTGAATGAGTTTCAAGGGGGTGTATATTTTTTGACAGAAAGTTCCAACAAACCTCCCAACCCCCCTTCCCCCCCCCCAGAATCATAAATTATGAATGGTCCTTCAGGACAGGATGGTGGCCCAGTGATGTGATCAATTGGTGGAGGGCTGGTCTGATGGTCACGTAGATATGTATGGTAGAGATTATGTCGCCCCAACGTGAACATGACGTTGGGGTTTTTTTACAACATTTCCACAACGTCGCAAGCTTACGTCAAACTCATGACATTGCCTCACAATGTTGTAAAACGTCACCACAACGCCGCATGCTAACGTCATATCTTTGACGTTGCATCACAACGTTATGACAACAAAATTTCAACCATACAATTCTACGTAATTTGACGAAAAGTGGGACATCGTTGCAACGTTGCTGCAATGTCGATGTGCCCATGGCGATGTTCTAGAAGTAGCTCCTGACTGGGTTTGTTCCATCAGACCTGCCGTAAATGGAGGGGTTGATTCTTGTGTTCTATACAGGGATATTTTCATGTCCCTAAACTATAATGTTTTGTGGCAAATTCCCGGCATCAACTCTTTAATACTTACCACGTTCTTTAGCCCAGGGCTTCCTTTTGAACAAAACAAAAGTCAACCTATAACAGAATGATTACGTACAGTCTGTAAATGTGTTAATATGCAAAAAGAGAGGACAATTTTGCATTTTGTGACTCATGATAGCCAATGATTTGTCATCATCATACATTCGACACAGGAACGTTAGAGGCTGTTTGATTAGTCATGATCAAGAGATGGCCATTTGAGTTGTCATAACTGTTTTTACAGTAAAAACCAGATGCACAATCCTTTGGTTTGGCTGTCACCGACAAGCAGTACTAATCTCCTTTAATCAAATTAACATTGAAACTATTAGGTATGAACATTACAAATCATCAGTATGATGACTCACGAAGAGGAATTTTTACCGTACAACAGTCCATTGTTTTTGCATAAGAAATGTACAGTCTGTATGTACTCTGTATCTGAAGCAAACTTGACAATATATGTTTGACACTAACCTTGATTGTGAGCAGTGTCAACATTTTCATTTGGTCAAGTTTTTAATATCCGAGCCTCTTTACACCCTTTGGTGTCAGTAATGTAAGCATCAACAATAGAAGTTCTATACCATGATAATGCAAAAGAAGATTACCTTTGCAATATCCTTTAGATTGAAAGCCTATGATGGATGAAGCAGTTTCACTTTGCTTATGAATACAGTAATGGTGCATATTGGAAAGTTAATGAAGACCACCAGTAAGGTTCAGATCTACATCATAATCAAGACTTGCTGAGTTAGTTGAATTGGTGTGCCATTTTTTGTATAGAATTAAAATTTATAATGTAGTCCATACATTACATAACACGATTTTTCCATTGCTTACTAACTTATCTGATGTGACATCTATTTTGACGCATTTAGCAACATTTTTAGGCATTTTTCTCTGACGTCATCTCTTGATTACAGAAGGGATTTTTTAATTCACAACAACTGCAGTCTTGAGCTGATGCAATTTTAAAATAGCCATATGCTTTTTATGTATGTAAAATTATATTTATCCACATAAAGTTCATTTAGTTTTCTTTTCAATATCAGACTACGAAAAATGTTGATATGCCCTATTACTCAGTATGCCATTGTAGTAGACATGGACAAGCGGAGCTAACAGACCAAAATCAGAAAAGCCTGTTCCTTATAAGATACTTCAATCCATGCTGTCCTTGCTGGGTAGATTAGATGCTGTCTTGGGCTGAGAATAATTGACATTAGTGAACTGGGAGGATTCCAGAAGAGACTAGTGGGATTTGGTTGATACAAAGTTAAGCTGCAAGAAAATGTCTCCTGGCAAGTGAAGTGAACTTCTGACCTCTGTAGGAGAAGTGTCTCCTTCAATGGTTTCAAGCTTTGAGCCCAGCTATCGGCGGCATTCGTACAAAATTGTGATATTCATAAGCACAGTGGCTGTTTCATCCATCGATATACTTGAGCTACTGTCTGTGTAAATTTTGATGTTTTATACATATATGTTTTATTTCCAGTTAGAAAACATTTGTTATATAGACACATACACCACTTAATCTGTGTCAGACCATTACATGGAACATTTTCACCAAAAAAATTCTTCATGTCTACTTGTACTACATGTTCGTATTATGGATTCTGGTTTCATGGTATAAGTCACTGATCTGCCATGCAATCGGAAAAATGTATTTATCATAGCTCGGACTAAGGCCCTGATGGGCAAGAATCACATGCTGTCTCTCTTCAAGCAAAAAACCTTTCAGCACTATCTTAAGCAAATGCATACATTCATAATATATAGTTTGTTTGGGTAGATAGAGCTGAACAGTTATATGACAATGATGTTGCCTCGATATGCAAAAAGTAGCCCGTTATAATAACTTTTCAACAAAGACTGACTGCAGGTGTCCTGGCCATTGTAGCTTCAGGGTAAACATGAAGATTTCCAGTACGAATTGTTACTAGGCCTGACAGGTGATTTGACAGACGAGAAAATTGCCCCAGGGATTCTGGGGCTCACACATAGTCTTGTCAACATAATTCTGATGTTCAGCTGTAGCTGGGTCACTCCTGACATATTGACCAATAAAAGTTGCTTGGCAAGTTGGACTGCAGTTTATAATAGAAAGTTAAAGCATGGCTGATACTGTTCCTCTCAGACACACAAGAGTGTTGATGCTTCTTGTCCATTTTATTTAGATTACAGTGGACTCGAAATGAAACTGATTGCCAAAATGATCCAAACTGCAGGGATCATGTGATTGAGTCATGCTACAGCGAGGGCTTTCGAGATGGAATTATATTGAGTCGGCGGTTTTTGGGTGGAGGCAAGCCTTTATTTTCAGTTGGAGTCAGAGTCAAAAATTAAATTGGTGGCTCCTGACTCCTAAATATAATCGATATAATTAACAAAAACACAAATACAAAGGTGTGAAATGTATCCCAACTTTTACACAAAACTTCTTAACAAGTGTTCATGCAAAGAATCCTTTGAAAACTAGTACAATTAATTTTTCTCCTCAGTTTGCAATGAAATATATGTGTGCAACATAACACCGATAAGCGGAGTGGGAAGTTGGAGTAATAATTCAGGAGACCAAATGAGTGGAAGTCGCTTTTCACAAAGGAGTTGGGAGTTGGGAGTTGGAGTAGTTTCTCTCACTACCTGACCCCGAAGCCCGAATAATTCACAGCTATGACTTACCAAAAGGTTCAGATGTCTCCCAATGACAGACTGACTCTACATGCATGTGAAAGATTGGAGGTGATGTAACATAACTGATGTCTTAAAACAACCAGATTTAATTATTGCCATTCATACTAAAGTTTGAATGAGGTTGTAATTGAATCAGAATATTATATGTTTCTTATGCTCCTGGAATACATAAAAAACAGTTTTTAAGGTCTAATTCGTTTTCATGATCTCAAACTCAGGCCAAGAATGAGTTGTTGGTTCCCCTGTCACAATGTCGCAGACACCTGATGTATTTGTTGCTAATTCATGGCACACTCAAAGCAATTTGTTTGAGCCTAGCTGCCGATGCCTTTTATCCTACAATATAACATCTGATGTCGCTATAGTTTGTACATTTTTGCTGCAACTTTCCGATTAGAGTTATTATCGCATTTCAGTTTTTAACTGTGCCTTTTTAAAAAACAATTAATTCAATCGTTTTGTTAAGAGAACTAATTGATAATATATATAGCACTATTACTATTTGAGTCAGAAAATACTTTTTTTCAATGTTGACTAGTTGGCGTGTACAGTTTTTTCAGTCACTCTGGAACTGTTTGTGTGACATAACATAAATTTTCCTTAAAATGAATCCCAGATGCTTGTCAGGCCAAGCAATTTAACTTACTGCATCTTAGCACTGCCTGAGAGTGCCCTAGAGACCAGAACTATGCCACTTCAGATAAAAATGTCTACCTTGTGTGCCATAAGAGATTGGACTGAAAGGATTCAATAATCCGGAGTCAGAGAGTCTCACTGAGCAAATAATCTCTATATGGAGGAAGTTGTTAACCCAACAGCAATAGAAAGTCTGTAAAGTTCCAATGGGGTCGGAAGGAATGTCGTGGCCCGCAAGATGTCGATTGGATTACTGCATTTCAAAACAAATAGGCAGCTTCCTTTGCATGAAGTATATGGTAAAAGTTGACTCTGAACAGTAACCCAAAGTAGACAGAAAAATATTCCAAAAAAAGTTTTTGTTTTTTAAGAAAGAAAAGGTATAGTGCTTTATCATACTAATGGAACCTCATTTAAACCTTTTGGAGTTTTTTAAAAATAAATAGTTTCTTGCTGAAATTCTGGTGAAAAAAAAAGAGTATTTTTTGGGCAGTCATCTTGACAGGATATTGCCTGATTTTGAAACAAATATTCAGGACATCAGGCAGCCAAAATAACTGGGGATTACAACCCCCACCGACGGAATTTGGAACTTTATTGCCACCTTAACCATGTCAGTGACAGCGTCTCCTTGAAGAATGAATCACTCGGATCAGAGACTATTAGATTGTCTTCCCTCCCAGAATGGAAATTGATGTATTGTTCTAAATTCAATAAGCATGAAATGCCTACTTTGATGCTGCGAGCCTCAGTGGCGTATTTAGGAGGGGGATTGGGCCATGGCCCCCCTCAGGCCAGAAATAAACATGGGAATGATAAGAAAAGCCGCAAACCACTCCATATTCACCCCTTGTTGTGGACCCCCTAGGCAATTTCTGGATACGTCCCTAGTGAAATAATTGATTCTTTCTTTCAATATAGTGAAATCGAGCTATTACTTTGGCAAAATCTCTTTGGTAAAAATATAGCAATATAGCTTCTTTAAGTTAATTTAGAGACTTATAGAAGGACGCCATTATAGCAATATGTTACGAAATTATTATTGCAACATCGCTCACCTCCTCTATGCAATGAATATGGAAAGTGATTTGGGGAAAATTGGAGAATATATCATGATTGAAGAACACTGGCGACTGGAGGCTCTGGTTTTATGACACATAAAAGAGAGTGGAATGTGTCTCCACCATGCAAGCTTGCCGGCAGCTCTTATTTTGGGATACCAGCCTTGAACATGTGCCAATTCCCTTTTTAGTGATAAAGTGCCAACAAACAGTACATGAAACAGCTGAAGTTGTTACCTTGAGCATTTATAAGGTAAACTTCCTAAACTAAACTGCTTGTGGAAGTAAGGGTGTTCATCAGATGAGAAGAACAGCATAGAAGGTCATAAACGATTATATTTGATGCATGTGATAAAAAAAATGGTTCCCCATTTTTTGCTCTATAACAATTACATAATGGTTGGAACTATTTCATAAGTAAGTGAACCCCTCCCAATTGATATAATATTAACATTGTTTTTCACTTAATCAATGACTTGGCACTATAATGACATCATATAAGGATAACCCACTAGTATGACAACTGTTTTAAAATCTTCTGGTTACTATCTACCTTTCCTGTAAGATTATGAATTTGCCACAAATAAATCAAGCTCCCTATCATGTCAAGCAATTGACATTAAAAAGGTCACATTTTTGCTACTATGTATTGACTATGTTTGGAGATGGAAGAGGCCCCAAAAGCATGCCCCTTTTCACAAAAAAGTCTTCCTGGCATGCCAAAAGGGTTAGGACAGAAAGGAGTCAATCATCTGGAGTCAGAGAGTCTCATTGAGTAAATAATCTTCAGAAAGAAGGAGCTATTGAGCTAGTATGAGTGGCTGGGTAAGAGATGTCAGTTCAAGCCAAAGTGAGTCAGGAAGTAGCTTGGTAGGAAGGAGTATCTTGACTTACATACCATCAACGGGATTTCAGAAAAAAAAAATATATATATACAGGAACCTATGTAAGATGTGTCCAGTGAAAGGTCTAAGATAAACTCTTTAGCAAACAGCAAAGAATTCCTGACTTTTCTTCGCGGTTGTATCAAGTAGGAAAAGGTGGTATTTATGTTTAGGTAAAGCTATTACATACAACTCATATAACACACAGCAATGAACCATCCTTCAATTTCAGGGCTCTTTTACACTTACCCTGCCAACACACTCTACAAAATTTACTGAAGATTTCTGATGCATTGTCAGTTTTTTCCCCGTTAATTTAAATAATTGTTTGTGGTTTTCTGCAAAGAAACCCATTGAAACAACAAACAGGCAACGATGAGACATTCAACCATTCATTCAATTGCTTTGAGAGATCTCGAACTGTTTATTACGTGTATATCTGTCACACCGGAGGAAAGCTTCTTTTTTTTCTACTACTTTAAAAAACAGTGTACGATGTGATCAGCGTAACCTTTTGTCCCCACCTCTCTATAGGGACACCACTGAGAAGGTTCCATCCTGCTTAAACACTGGTGAAATCAACCAGTGTACGGAATAAAGCCATGTATTAGCTTATCTTTTGCAGTATGATAATCCCTTCAGCTAATAATCCATATAATCCATTTCGAGATCACAGCTGAACAACCAGACATGACAAAAATTGCAAAAGTAATTATGACAGATGTAAAGCTGGTTTTGAAGACCCAGATTGTTGCTGCAAGACGCACTTTTTTTTTGTGGAAAAGCAGGTGATGCAATTGGCATCATGGTAGTTATCTCGCATGTTGTAATGTATAACCCATTTTAAATTTTGTGTAACCACCCTCCTATTCTGTAACCCTACTAAATTAGGGCGTGCTTCCCTATAATAAAAACAAGAATATTTTAACTGCACCAACATTGGAATGCAGGGGATCAATTGGAGTGATCTATTGGATGATGAATATATTATTACCATAATTTCACTTCAGATGTTCCATATGACATTTTGGTTCCCCCCCCCCCCAAAATATAACATATCGCTGCTGCACAAATTTCTGGTAGGTCACACGAATACAGACTGCTTCCTCTTGTCAAAACCCGCACACCATGTTATTGCATTTCGGAAAAAAAAGCAATGCAATATCAGGGGGGAACAGCTGAGGAGGGTGTCTCATTTTTTTTAACCTTTTTCTGAATTCAGCTGTTCTTTAAACCAAGTGATCTCCTATATGAACGGACTATGCAGTTAAAATTTCTGCCAAATCCATCGATGTTTAAATACCCCCCTACCCACATCTATTTTTGGGCTATTTTTACTATTCGTGAGTACAGTAAAATGTCATTTTCGTATGGAAGAACAAGCACTACAGACCCGTTATTCTGCAAGTTCTTTGACGACAAAATCAGAAATCTGAGGAACAAATTTGACAATAACCCAGCCAACCATACAGACAAACTGGGTAAAGCAAGGAGTAAAACTTTCAATGATCAAATGATGAAAAAATTTCGTGAAATGACAGAGGCGGAAATAAGAGATATAGTAACGAAAATGCCAAGTAAACAATGCAGTTTGGATCCCCTACCATTCTGGCTGATGAAAGAATGCCTTGATGAGCTGCTACCCATCATCACCAGTATTGTCAACACCTCTCTGAATACAGGAACAATGCCTAAAAACTTAAAACATGCAATTATAAGACCTCTGTTGAAACAATCAAACTTAAAAACGGAACTGAAAAATTATAGGCCAGTTTCCAACATGCAATTCCTCGGTAAAATTATCGAGAGTGCTGTAATCAAACAGTACTCTGAGCATATATCAAAAAACAGCTTGGAAGATGAAAAACAGTCCGCCTATAGGAAATTTCACAGTACAGAAACCCTCCTTACAAAAATACATAGTGCCATTATGTCAAGCATCAGCGAAGGAGAGATTGTAATGCTTGTGCTGTTGGACTTGTCTGCAGCATTTGATACTATTGACCACGATATCCTACTTGAAAGACTACACCTACAGTATGGGGTTTGATAGAATAGCCCTAAAATGGTTTAAATCATACTTATCTCATAGAACTCAGGCTATAAAGATCAATAGCAGTGAATCGGACTCAAAACCGCTGCAGTCTGGGGTCCCACAAGGCTCCAAACTCGGACCAATTCTCTTCAACTCTTATATTGCACCAGTGAGCAAAATCGCGCATGAAAATGGTGTAAGAGATGAGAAATATGCTGATGACCATCAACTGATATTGTCTTTCAAACCTCGTCACAAAGCAAACCATGAAAATGCTAGGCTCCAGATGGAGAACTGCATTTCACAAATACGGTCTTTCCTCCGGGATAACAAACTATTCAACAATGCGGACAAAACAGAATTCATTCTCTTGAGCTCCCCAAAACAACTGCAGGAAGGATATAGCAGCTCTATTAATGTCAATGGAGTAGAGATTGAAGCAGCCACTTTTGTCAAAAATCTGGGAGTCCTACTAGACAAACATATGGTCATGGAAAAACAGGTTAATTTTATGTGCAAAAAAGTATACTGCAACATCAAGAATATTGCCAATATTCGCAGCAGTCTAAATCTGGACGACACAAAGACTGTGGTGAATGCTCTCGTGACGCCTCATCTGGACTATGGTAACAGCCTCCTGAAAGGTATCAAAAAGTCTATATTAAATAAGCTTCAGATTGCTCAGAACTCGGCCGCCAGACTAATATACAAGGTAAATCGGCGTGAACACATTACCAAAATAAGAAAAGATCTACATTGGCTGCCTATACCTGATAGAATTGAATTCAAAATTCTGACACTAACTTGGAAGGCTCTAAATAGTCAAGCTCCTGTGCATCTATGCAACCTAATTAAACTGAGAAACAGTGGACTAAACCTCAGGGATAACCTTCTACTGGACATGCCAAATAGTCGGAATTGCATAGGTGACCGTGCCTTTGTGAGATGTGCACCATCCCTGTGGAATAAGATTCCTTACCAACTAAGAAATGCAAACACTTTGCAAACCTTCAAACAAAGACTGAGAACGCATCTTTTTAAAATATACTATGATGCAATCCAGTAGCCTTCAGCTACTGAAATAGCGCTGATGAGCAATGTTATCATTGGAATCGGCGCTATATAAATGTCTAATTATTATTATTATTATTATTATTATTATACCTTATAGATTGTCTCTGCTGGGTAGTGCTTTCACTTCAATCTATATAGGCATTTTAAGGGCAAAAAATGCTAAATTCAGCAAAAGTCCTAGTAAAATATATATATTAATCAGGTACTTACTAAGCTTGGTAAATAATGATTTTGACCGCGTTTTTATTGAAAGTTAAACTTCTTCTCTGTTATTTAGACAGATTGTAGACTGTTGAACCCAATGCTAGTAAACCATATTTAAAATGTAGTGTTATCAATGGATTGTAAACAGTCAGCATTTTTTTAAAGAGACTATAAGTTTTAGTTCACACATTATCCCTTGACCTAGAAATTTTCTTTTGAGATTGTTGATGCATGTGGCCACCCAAAAGAAATTGTAATATTCAAAGTTCATAATTTGTTTCTGAACTGAACTTAACGATATACGACTGACACTGACCTCGATTGTATGCAGCATCAACACTTTCATTTGACAAAGTTTTTAATATCTGAACCTCTTTTGGCAGAATGACCCTTGGTACCAATATAATATGAGCATCAACAACAGAAGTTATCTGCCTTGATAATAGGAATGAAGATTACTTTTGCAATATCCTTTAAATTAAAAGGTGTTGATGGATGAAGCAGTTACTGTGTGCTTATGGCTGATGAAGACTTCTAGTAAGGGTCAGATTTTCAACATGAAAGATACTTGCCACGTTGTATTAATCAATGTGACCTTATTTTGACTGAATTATATCTTACACAACAGTCAGTGTATTACAAAACTCCTTTTTTCAAAAGTGACTTTACTGAAGTGACAGCGTTTTTCACTACATTTGACAGTATTTTTTGGACGAAGTTTTTCTGATGTCAACTCATGAATGCATAAGGCACATTTTTTCTAAATTAAAAACAACTGTAAAATTTTTTAAGTTTTAAGGTCATATAATTTAATGGTATGTAAGTTAGATTTACCAACTAAAAACTCCTTTAATTTTGTTTCCAATTTCAAACTATGAAAAAAGTTAATATGCTATCACACAGTGTACCATTGTAATAGGCAGCAACAAGCACTGCTAAAAGAGCTAAATCGGAAAAGCCTATTCCTTACAAGATACTTCAACCCATTTTGTCCTTGCTGGGTACATTAGATGCTATCTTGTGCTGAGAATAATTGACATTAGTGAACTGGGAGGATTCCGGAAGAGACTTGTGGGATTTGGTTGAGACAAAGTTAAACTCCGAGAAAATGTCTCCTGGCAAGTGAAGTGAACTTCTGACCCCTTTAGCAGAAGTGTCTCCTTCAATGGCACCAATCGATGGTTTGGTTGCTTTCTTAAACCTTTGTGATATTCATAAGCACACAGCGACCTCTCCATCCATCAATTGAGAGTAGGGACAATTATTTTATCTACTGTTTGTGTAAATGTTTATGTTGCACATATATATACATATATATGTGTGTTCTTATTTCCAGTTAGAAAACAATTGTTCTAGACCATTATTCCATTCAATCTTTGTCAGACAGTTACATGACCCATTTTCCAAGAAAAAGCTCCTTCATGCCTTATGTTCGTGTTATAGAGTGGTTTCATGGTAGAAGTCAGTGATCTGCCATGCAATCAGAAAAATTTGTTTCTTAAAGCTCAGACTAAGGGACCGTTCAGAATTTATGACTGGGGGGGGGTGGGAGTTTCGCTGGAACTTCCCGTCAAAAATTGATACCCCCCCTTGAATTTCATGCGGATTTTTAGTACCCCACCCTTAGGTTTCATGCATTTTTTTAGTACCCCCCCCTCCCCTTCGACATACAAAGCAATACACACACATATAATGATATACATAGCCACGCATACAGATTCGCGTCATTTCTCGGACTTTTGCGCGTAAAAAAGTCCAAATAAAATGAGTTTATGCGTGTTTTTCAAAATTTTTTCTTTGTTAAAATTTCTTACCCCCCCCCTTGGAAGTGTTGTCAAAAATTAATGCCGCCTTGAAACACGTGTGAAAAGTTAGTACCCCCTCGGCCAAAACTCCCACCCCCCCCGTCATATATTCTGAACGGTCCCTAAGGCCCTGATTGGCAAAATCACATGCTCCCTGTCTTCAAGCGAATAACCTTTCATATTTATCTTAAGCAGATGTATACATTCATAATATATTGTTTGATTGGGTAGATAGAGCTAAACAGTTATATGACAATGACCCTTGCCTCGATATGCAAGAAAGTAGCCCATTATAATAATTTTTTCAACAAAGATTGACTGCTGGTGTACTGGTCATTGTTGCTTCAGGGTAAATACGAAGATTTCCAGAAAGAATTCTTACTGGGCCTGACAGGAGAGTTGACAGACGAGAAAATTGCCGCAGGGATTCTGAGGCTCACATGTAATCTTGCCAACGTAATTCTGATGTTCAGCTGCAGCTGGGTCACTCCTGACATATTGAAAAATAAAAGTTGCTTGGCAAGTTGGACTGCAGTTCATGATAGAAAGTTTAACCATGGCTGATGCTGTTCCTCTCAAACGCAAAAGAGTGTTGATGCTTCTTGTCCGTTTTATTTAACACTGATTGCCACAATGCCCCAAACGGCAGAGATCATGTACAGATGCCAGTCTGGTGAAAATGAGAACTGCATGCTGCTGCCACCTGGCAGAAAAGTTAGTTTTGTATGCTTCGGCATTGAGCTCCAAAGAAATAGTTCCAATTTCATTGCACATTCACAAAATCTCTATTCGACATTGATGTATACCAGAGTCAGAAAAAAGTTTGTCTTCTGCTTTACGTGACAGAGAGTAAATACCTCACTGTAAAGCCCTGATAATTTACAGTTTTGACTGACTGGTTCAAATGCCCCCCAATGACAAACTGACTTCTCAATTCTATGTGAAAGATTGAAGCTGATGCGACTTAATTGATGTCTTTAAAAAACCAGTTTTAATCATGCCATTCATACAAAAGTTTGAATAAAGTTGTAAATGAATCAGAATATGTATGTTTCCTGAGCTCCTTGAATATATCAATATACTGTTTTTACATGTAAGGTCTAATTCGTTTCCATGATCTCAGAATCTGCAAGAATTATATGTTAGTTCCCCTATCACAACGTTACAGACGCCTGATGTATTTGTTGCTAATCCATGGCACCCTCAAGGAAATTTGTTAGTGTTGACATTTTGGATTGTATAAGGTAACTGTTGTTTGGTCACTTAAAACTATTTGTATAGCATACTATGGATTTTAATTGAAATGGATTGCAGATGCCATCGAGGCAATTTAATGTATTTGTATCTTAGCCCTGCCTGACAGTGCCCTAGAGACCTGAATCATACCACTATTTGACAAAAATGTCCACCATGTGTGCAATACGAACTTGGACTGAAAAGAGTCAATAATCCGGAGTCAGTGAGTCTCACTGAGTAAATAATCTCTAGATGGAGGAAACTGCTAAGCCCATATAGGGTCAAGAGAAGTCAGCAGCTAAAGAAATTCAGTAAAATTGCAATGGGGTAGTATAGGAAGAAATGTCTTGACAGACAGGATGTCGACAGGATTACCGCATCACTAAATAAATATTCAGCTTCTGTAGCAGGAAGTATCCGGTAAGGTTTACCCTGAACTGTAACCAAAAAGCCGACAGATGAATATTCCAGAAAAAGTTTTTGTTTTTCCAGAAAGTAACGATATTAACATAAAAATAGGAAACATGCTTTCTCAAGGATGAATGAAAAGATGGAAACTACCACAGTGCTTTGTAAATAATGATTCTGACAGCTTTTTCCTTTATTTCAACAGTTTGTTGATTCTCGAACCTAATACTAGTAATCCAAAATTAAAATGTGGTGCAATCAGTGAATTGTAAACTGTCAGCAGTATGTTTTGAGAGACAATATATTTTAATTTGTACATACCCCTAGTCCTAGAAATTTTCTTTGAGATTTTCTATGCATGTGAATAAACAAAATAAACTGTAAGAGGTAAAGTGCATAGGCCCTACCTAGTTTCTGAACCGAACTTGACAATATACGACTGACAATGGCCTTGATTATATGCAGCATCAGCACTTTCATTTGACAAAGTTTTTAATATCTGAACCTCTTTTGGCTGAATGACCCTTGGTGCCAATATAATCTGAGCATCAACAATAGAAGTTCTCTACCTTGGTAATAGGGATGAAGATTACTTTTGCAATATCCTTTAAATTAAAAGGTGTTGATGGATGAAGCAGTTACTGTGTGCTTATGGATATCATAATGGTCTTGTGTATATTGGAAAGCTGATGAAGACTTCTAGTAAGGCTCAGATTTGCAACATAGAAGATACTTGCCAAGTTCGTTGATTCCATGTGACCTTATTTTGAATTATAACTTATGTAACAGTAGGTATATTACAAAACCCATTTTTTCAAAAGTGACTTTACTGAAGTGACAGCGTTTTTTGTACATTAAATTTAGCAATATTTTTTCGCGACTTTTTTTCTGATGTCAACTCGATCATGAATGCAGAAGGCTGTTTTTTTTTTAATTCACAACAACTGCATTCTAGAGAGGAAGCATTTCTTAAGTTTTTAGGGTCATATAATTTAATGGTATGTAAATTAGATTTATCAACTAAAAATTCCTTTAGTTTTCTTTTCCATTTCAAACAGAGCTAAATCAGAAAAGCCTATTCCTTTTAAGATACTTCAACCTATTTTGTCCTTGCTAGGTAGATTAGATGTTGTCTTGTGCTGAGAATAATCACATTAGTGAACTGGGAGGATTCTAGAAGAGACTTGCGGGATTTGGATGAGACAAAGTTAAGCTCCAAGAAAATGTCTCCTGGCAAGTGAAGTGAACTTCTCACCTCTTTAGCAGAAGCGTCTCCTTCAATGGCCCCAATTGATGGTTTGGTGGCTTTGGTAAACCTTTGTGATATTCATAAGCACACAGCGACTGCTTCATCCATCAATTGTGAGTAAGGACAATTATTTATCTACTGTTTGCATAAATTTTTATGTTCTGCATAAATGTTTTCATTTCCGAAAAGAAAATTATTTGTATAGGCCATTATTGCATTTAATCGCTCTCAGACAATTACATGATACATTCTCCAAATAAAAAGCTCCTTCATGTCTACTTGTACTCCATATTCGTATTATGGAGTCTAGTTTCAGGGTATAAGTCGGTGATCTGCCGTACAATCAGAAATATTTGCTTGTCAAAGCATGGACTAAGGCCCTGACGGGCAAAAATCACACACTGCCTCTCTATCGATATGCAAGAAAGTAGCTTGTCATAATAATTTTTTCAATAAAGATTGATTGCAGGTCTACTGGTCCTTGTTGCTTGAGGGTAAACATGAAGATTTCCAGCAAGAATTCTTGCTGGGCCTGACAGGACAGTTGACAGACGAGAAAATTGCCGCAGGGATTCTGGGGCTCACACGTAATCTTGTCAATGTAATTCTGATGTTCAGCTGCAGCTGGGTCACTCCTGACATATTGACCAACAAAAGTTTCTTGGCAAGTTGGATTACAGTTCATGATAGAAAGTTGAAGCCTGCCTGATGTTGTTCTTCTTGTTGTACATACATGAGTGTTGATGCTTCTTGTCCGTTTTATTTAGCTTACAGTGGACTAGAAATGAAACTGATTGCCAAAATGATCCAAACTGCAGAGATCATGAGATTGACACAGTCGGAGTCAGGAGATAGAATCATAATTATTGAGTCGGCGGTTTTTGGTTGGAATCAAACTTTTATTTTCAGGTGGACTCGGTGTTGAAAATCAAATTGGTTGCCCCTGACTTCTAAAGATAATCAATATAATTTACAAAGACACAGTTGCAAAATGTGAAATGTATCCCAAATTTGCACACTCTGTTCACTGAACACCCGATTCCGAAGCCCTGATAATTTACAGTTTTGACTTACCAAAAGGTTCAATTGTGTCCCAATGATAAACTGACTTCTCCATTTTATGTGAAAGATTGAAGCTGATGTAACATAATTGTTGTCTTAAAGCACCCAGATTTAATCAATGCCACTCATACTAAAGTTTGAGTGAGGTTGTAAATGAATCAGAATATTTATGTTTCTTGAGCTCCCGGAATATATCAAAAGACAGTTTTTAAGATCTAATTCGTTTTTATGTTCTCAGACTCTGCAGGAATGATTTGTTAGTTGCCCTATCACAAGGTTACAGACGCCTGATGTATTTGTTGCTTATTCATGGCACCTTCAAGGCAATTTGTTGGAGCCTGGTTGCTGATGCCCTATATCCTTCACTATAACGGCTGGTGTGGCTAGTTTGGACATTTTTGCTGCAACTGTCTGATAAGCATTATTATCACATTTCAGTTTTTAATTGTACACATATTTTTACATTCTTGAAGCAACTATAACAATGGTCTAAATTTGCTGTGACATCACAAAAATGCACTGCAGCACCCCTCCTGACTTAGTTCTAGTAAATCTAACTATTTATGGTGCTCTAGGTTCATGCATTGGATTTACACAGGCTGTAGAAAAAGTGCCTTATTCAAGTTCGCATGCAAGATGAGACATGCTGTAATTGATATATCTAGTACAACTATTGTTTGAGTCAGACTATCTTTTTTTTTTCAATGTTGACTGGTTGTTGTATACAGTTTGTGTGACATAACATGACTTTTCCTTAAGATGAATCCCAGATGCCTGTCAACCCAAACAATTTAAGCTATTATATCTTGGCCGTGCCTGAGGGTGCCCAAGAGACCCTAATCACGCCGCTCCAGATAAAATGTCTGCCTTGTGTGCCATATTAAGAGTTTGGACTTAAAGCAGTCAATAATCAGGAGTCAGCTAGTCTCACTGAGTAAATAATCTTGAGACGGGAGGAAACTGTTAAGACCGTAAGAGGCTAGGAGAAGTCAGCAGCTAAAGAAAGTCAGTAAAATTGCAATGAGCAGGAAGGAATGTCGTGACTCACAGGATGTCTACTGGATTACCGCATCACACAACAAATACGCAGCTTCTCTAGCAGGAAGTATCTGGCAAGAGGTTGACTCTGCAAAAAAGTTTATGATTTCCCATAGAAAAGCCAAAAAAGAAGTCTGTGGCAAACACTGCAGAATAAAGTTCTAGTGTCTTTTAATGACCTCTGCTGTAGAGTTATCTCTTGGAACGATTTAAAAAAAATTATCATTATTGAACAAAATTGTAATTTCCCAGGTATGACAAACTAGTAAGACCCAATGATAAACTAGCAAACTACCTAAATTACAGTCCTTGTCATACTTACGTGGAATCTCAAGTTTTTTTTCTATGTTGTTGAACTGATGATGACTCTCTTCTAGCATTGCAATATATGTAAATTAACTACAAGCTGTGATGTCATTTCAAACTGGGTCAAATTCCCCAGCTTCTAGCCAATGTTGATCCTCCTGAACTGAGCGTCACAGTTTCAACACAGTGTCAGAGTAAGAGTTTTATCAGGGATAGCCCCTACAACTGCGTCATCACAGCTTGATAGCCAATGGGCTGACCGTAAACTACGTCATCACAGTTCAAACATTGATATATTGAAGACCCAATTTTAACTCTGACACTGAGTTGAAACTGTGATGCTCAGTTTGGTCGATTCGCATCGTTTAGAAGCTGGGGAATCTGACCCAGTTTGAAATGACATCACAGCTTGTACTTTATTTGCTAGAATAGAGTCATCCCTGACATCGCAGTTCAACAGCATAGAAAAAAAACTTGAGATTCCACGTAAGTATGACAAGGACTGTAATAGCAAGAAATAGTCATATTTTTCAACTTTTGATTATAGAACTATAAAAAGTTGAAATATAGATAAAGTTGTCTGATGTAGCATGCACATGGCGACTCCTCTTTTTTTTAAAACACTGGATGGAACATTAAATTTTCACTTCAGCATCTATTTGGTGTAAATTTATAGTGATTTCATGTTTAGTTTTACCAAATCAATGGCTATATTAGAAACATTTAGCCATATTAGCAATTAAGAACGTGATTATTTTAGGTTAAGAGGTTTAAAAATTACAGTTGAATGCATTTCAATGAGCTGAAGATTGAGTTCCAAAGGACTTGCCTTCAACGAATATTGATGAAAACATTTAAACTGCAGTGCATTGAAATACTCTTGGTAAATCTTTAACTTAAGTGGATTATTAGGCCTGCTTGTATGGAAAACATTAATAGATGCAATTCTGAGATAAATGCCCCATGCAAAAATGCCTAGGCATCAAAGGCTGGAAAGGAGGCTTTCAAGCCTCTCTCAATTTATGGATGAGTCCCTCTTTGCAGAAGATATTAGGAACAAAGAAGATAGGGGAGAGCGGGGTACCATGAGCCACGGGGCACCATGAACCATGGCCCCTACAAAAAAAACGGCGAGATAGAACTGCTCGATAGGAAGACCATATATTCCTTTATTAGTGTACTACTGGCTAGGGTAGCAATCATAATCTTTCTTTTCAATGTAGGACCAAGAATTGAAAAAATACTTTTGACCAGTGAATTTGAGTAAAAAGTAAACATATTGGGCGGTGGAACTTTTACTTCTGGTATTTCAACTATTTCTGGCATCATCATAAAACTTAGTCTTCTTAGAGAAGGTAAGGCATGTGCTAGGATGATGTCATAACATTGATACTATGATAAACTGGAAAATGGTGATATGCACTAATAAATGAAATTTACAAATGGGGCACCGTGAGCCACATGGAGATAGGGCACCATGAGCCATTTTCTATAAAGTTTTAATGTACAATTAAAGTTGCATTGTAACAACAACTCTACTGTTGTAAGTCCAGAACTATAGTGCAAGATATCAGCAGCTGTTTAGGACACATTTTTGCAGTTTCATAGAAAAATATATAAAATACATCTGATCCATATTGTGGTGTATGCCAAGGGAAACTTTCAAGTAAAACATCTGGTTTATGAGGTATCAGTTCTTTACAGTTGAATAAGAAGGATAATACATGTATGTAAACAGCCCCCCATGCCATGGCTCACGGTGCCCCAGAGTCGGGGCACGATGAGCCACTAGACTACATTTTTTAAAGACAATGTTTTGACTATTTAAGAATTAAGAATATAATGTAACAACACTGGATATTGTAGCCAAGAGGTCTTGCTATGATTATATAAAGCAACCAGCCATTTACCATTGAAACTTTAGGCTCAGGAGCTTAATTTCGGAAAAGCGGCTCATGGTGCCCCGCTCTCCCCTACAATGTTACAAGCTCACAATGGGGTATTAACCAGAGGGAATTTGGAACTTTATTGCCACCTTAACCATGTCAGTGACAGTATCTCCTTGAGGAATGACTCACTTAGATCAGTGGCTATTAGATTGTCTTCTCTCCTCACTTGACAACACCTTGTATTGGCCTGAAGGGTCTCTGAATGGAAATTGATATATTGTTCTAAATTCAATAAACAAAGAGTGCCTACTCAGATGCCACAACGCGAGCCTCCTGCAACTGTGTCTTAGAATCCCTTCTAGAAAAAGGTCCATACTTTATGCATGTGAAATAAAAAATGGCTGCCCATTTCTTTAATCTACAAACAGTCACGTATGGGTCGAAATATTTGGCAAGTAAGTGAACCCCTCCAATTGAAGTAATGTTGGCCTTGTGTTTAACTTACTTGACCCGTACCTATCTCGTCATTCCCATTCCAGAAATATTAGGCTTTATGATCCATTATGTTTTATCTCATTGATGAGAATTCATGCTTCGAGATGCAGTATTGTTGAGGATGTTTAGCATTGACCCATCGGCAAAACATCACCTGTTTCACTAACTTTCAGTCGGCAGTGTATTAAGAAAGGAGATGGAAGAGACCGCAAATAATCCCCCTTTTGACAAAAAAGTCTTCCTGGCATGCGAAAAGGGTTAGGACTGAAAGGAGTCAATCACCTGGAGTCACAGAGTCTCACTGAGTAAATTATCTTGAGAAAGAGGAAGCTATCGAGCTAACATGAGCGCCCAAGAGGACGCAAAAGGGAGGCAGGAAGTTGCTTTGGGGCAGGAAGGAGTATCGTGACCCACAGGAAGTTGACTGGATTATTGGGAAAAAATATATATTCAGGAACTTTTGCATGAAGTGTCTGGTAAAAGGTTGAACCCAAACTCAGTGAGTAGAAAAGACATCCACATACGTAATTGTGTCCTGTAGGAAAAGGGTCATTTAAAAGCCATAGAGCACAAAGCAATGAGTCACTTTGTATCAAAAAAATGTAATCAAAAAATTATTCACACAGCACACTTAGTTAAAAATGGGATCTTTTTATTAGGCCAAGACAGGTAATGTTGTACTGGATATCAAGCAGTATTGTCGTGACAACCAAGTTTAGAAATTTGATGAATTGTAGCCTGCAGACATCAAACAATAATTTTGAGACTGGATTTTGCATTAATTCAGGAATTTAGTTGAATGACCTGTCACATCCCGTTTAAACATAACAATATTCAACCAGTGTAAGGTCTATTGTTTGTTTGTTTGTGTTTTACGCCTCTGCAGCACCTTGGTGGGCTGTATCAAGGCAGGCGATCACCGTATGGTGATGAGATGAGAAGACTGTGAGTCTGGCGCATACCCTATTAATTCAGGGATGCCCAGGGTCTTTCAGTTGCCCCAGCATAGAACACTGGATACAACCCGCCTCCATTTAATGTCCCATGGGCTCGGACTAAAGTGAGTTCCCGGGGTTAGATTTGAACCCACGCCCTCAAAGCCAGTTGACAAGCACACTTACCAGTTAGGCCATGGGGGAACTGTGTGAGGTCTAACACTAAGCATAAGTTTATCTTTTGCAGTACAATCAACCTTTGAGCTAATGATCCATTACAAAATCCAAGCTTAGCATCCAGATGTGGCAAAAATTACAACATTTTCTGACGTAATTATGTTAGTTAAATACAAATCTTGATTTAAGACCCAGATTAATGGCTGCAGGCAACAAAAAATATCAGAGGAGCACCCTGCTTCCTTTTATAATGCAGATCTTAAGATATGCAATCATTAGATAAACATTTTAGTGCTGCAGCAAATACTGACACTGATTACATTCTACTCACTTAGCTGCAAAGAAAGTTAACATCATGCTGCCCTGAATCAGTGAAACACAATGTTGTTTAAAACACATGTTCAGAGGAAGATTAAAAAATCATACAAAAAAGATATTCAGCTTAACAGGTGATGCAATTCACGTCATATATGAAATATATATAGCATAAAATTGTTACAACTAAACTGCTTTTGGTTCATAAGATCAAAAGTGTTTCCTTCAAAGCATACCCCTCAAAAAAGAATCAGACGCTAGGTTCCATTTGCGCTTTTGATTTTTAGATTTCTTACACATGTAGGCTTTGGGCTTTATATCCTATATTTATGCACATTGTAGGTAACTAGGAAAGGAGAAGAACAGGCAATCATGCGAACGATGATTGAAACAGTCGTCCAATGAAGGCTCAGTTAAAACAAATAACTTAACTGATGGCTTTGGGTATGAAATGTATTATTTTTAGCAATTAGATCTCACTAAGATGTACTACAATATAGTTTAGAAGTAACACCTTAGACCACTTGTCAACACCGACACCTTATCATAACAGAAACACTAAAACACACTTTTTTCTTGAATTTATTCATCAAGAATACACATATATTCATCATGAAGCTGTACATAACCAAATAATATTTCCAACAGAACTGATACTTCCAACAAAATTAATGTTTCCAACAAAATTAACATTTCCAACAAAATTGATATTTCCAACAAAATTAATAATTCCAACAAAATAGATATTTCCAAAATTGATATTTCAAACAAAATTAATATTTCCAATAAAATGAATACCTCCGACAAAATCTATCATGCAAACTTTCATTTTTTAGAGAACTTCTCCAGTCAAATTGTTTGGCCATGTAAAGCAACTGACATCCAAAAGCTTATCCAGACTTTCTTTTGACCCTGGTCTATGGAGACCTAAATCCTACTGCCCCTTAAGATATCACAGTTTGCCTGGTTCTATCCTATCATTGTCATGAGGAGGAGCATTGAAAGGAGTCAATAATCCAGAGTCAGAGAGCCTGACTGAGTAAATAACTTTGAGAGAAGAACTTACTAAGTCAAACTTACTAAGTCAATGTCTGAGGCTAAAGCAAGTAAACTAAAGTTAAGACCGATAAGTCAGCCGTAGGTGGGTGAATGGCGAACAGGAAGCGGACTCTGCAGTTCTGCATAATAACAACAAAATATGCAGGAAATTGATTGCCTGACTTCAGCAGTACTATTGAACTCCCAAAACGTTTTTACTGGGTCTGAATCCATGACTTCTCTGCTATAATTACATGGCATTATTATCATTTTCATAGCTATGTGTTTTTTGAAAACTTTGTTTTGCAGTTAAACCGAGTACATCGGGTATCTGTCAATGTGATTGGTCTAATCTTCAATCTGTGACATATCAGTTCAGAGTTTGACATCACAGTTAATGACAAAGGAATTTAAAACTGTCAGGCATTGTTACTATTTGTGTACAACCACAACAAACAATGCAGGTCTAAGCTGAGTGTTGCACCTCATTGTTTCCCAAACAAAATGTGTTGCCGTGTTTCACAAGACACCAATGATCACAATTTCAAACAACTTTTTTGTCAGCATTGCAAGTCTCCTTTGAGACCAAGTAGTCTGTTTGGTTCAGTTACAGTGCACAGTGAAACATACATCATCGATGTGTCACTGCAATTTGACCGTTTCCTGAAATCTGTGCTTGTAATAAACAAAATTATTCAACTAATCTCTGAAATCATAGTTTTGGAATGAAGCGAATTGCAAACTTGAAAAACATTTAGCTATGAAAACGATAATAAAATCTTGCAAAATTTGCACTGGTTTACATAGAAGAGCCATAAATGTTGATACATTTACATTGTAGAAGTCAAATTCTGATCATAGCTTATCATAATTAGCTGTCTAGAATACTTATATAAGCAAGTAAGCAAGTAAGTAAACTTTTATTTACAGTCGGATCAGGACAACAAATAGACATAAGAAAAAACCTTTAACCGACTAAAAAACGACAAAATGAAAAACAAGAATGACATATTTAAAAATGAGCTACGAGTCATTAAAAATCATAGACTTACTGACATGAGAGAGGACAGACAGACAATGAAGACCTGAATATTTTTTCTTATCAAAAGTATTGTAGTTGTTGTTGTTTGTAAATGAAAAGATGTTCTTTTTCACCCAGTGCCACTAAGTAGGTGAAATTGGTCATGTTTTGCCAGAGATAAAAATCCACCTAGCATTCCTGTGGAAGCATGAATTTTCATCCAATGGGAGAAAAACGTATTGGGCTAAAATATACTTAGCTTTGATCCCATGGAAATATATGAACCATTTCATTTGCTTACAGGTGGCACTGTAACCTTTCTTTTCCCGTGTATAACTGGGTAAGCAAAACGATTCTATCCAGAAAACTACTCCAAATCATTTGAATGTTCGATGTCTTTCACAGTCCCGGAGATTTGTTTGAGACATTGATTTTGAAATCCTTAGAAGGACCACTTTCTCCCCTTGGGAGGAGATGGTGCTATTTTAATTGATTTACAGACATGAGACAAACACTTCAAACACAGCATGGTTCAAGTAAGGAGAACAGTCAAGTTGTACCTAAATTTTCAAATAATTGAATCCCTGCTGGATGAGTCTTGTTTCATGTCTCCAGATAGAACATCCAATAGAAACTCCTGCTATGCAATTTTCAGGTGCATTTTACAATAAACCAAAATTTCAAACAGAACATAACACCATTTTTACAGTAACTGCTAGAATTTTAAAATTGTTTCGAGAAAAATACCACATAATATGTTTTTTTCTTGTCAGAAGCTGTGCGGCAAGAGGTTACTGAGAGTTAGAATTATCTTTATCGAGTTAGATACAAATGTCACGTACAAATGTTAATTGGAATACTATTAATAAACTAGCCTTAGTGCGAGAATGGAGTAATAGCTCTACAGTGGATGAGAATTGCCATTACTTTTCTGCATGAATCGCTTAATTTATGGACTTATCCTTATATACGTCGATTGCATAATGAACAGTATTATCAGTTTTGCATGTTCTCTTTTTGGGTCTCAGAAGTTTACTCAGCTGTTTCAAGAAAACTTGGTATGTAGTGAGTTTTTTATCATCCCTGTTGTTCTTGCACATCAACAGAGTGCTGCATCTTGAAGCTGTCTTCGACACTTGAATAATATATTAAGGCAGACAACGAAGCATATCCATAAAGTAGTCATACCTTTTCCTTTCTATCATATATCATGATTAAGTCAGTCTTATTACATTTCCAATGATAAAGCAGTGTGATTCATTCTATAAGACAATAGTGTTCTGGGGTATTACCGACATACTTTTTCAAAACAAAAGAGACTAGCAATCCATCAAAATGTATTATTCAATGCATGTTACATCTTCAAAGGAAAGAATTCTTTCTTCTACTTCTCACTTAGATATGACAAAAATTATCTTCCTAAGAATGTAGAAAACCAAATCACAATTTTGAAGTAGTATGTAGGCCTATTGCCACCAATTACTTTCCAATTAGATGGCAAATGTAAAAACTTACACATTTTCCTTCTCGGTTCATTTCTTGTGATGTTTGGAAAAATGGGGAACTTAATGGGACTACATGCAACCTGCCTTGCAAACAAATAGTGTTGGATACACAATTTTACATGACATAAAATTCCCCCAACAACATGGTGTCATCCTTTGAAGTTGGGGTAATTTCACATGATGTAGGGATTCTGGTGCAACAAGCAATTGAACACGTGAAGATCAGAAAGAAAAATTGCTGCATTGAAATGGAGCCAAAAAGAAGCGAGTTTAAATAATTACAAACAGGTGTTGATATGATGTTGACCTCAAGATGACCAAATCTAATAAACTGAGCACAGCATTCAAGATGAGTAGGGGGAACATGGGCACATTGGGACGCTTTTAACGTCTACTAATTTTGCTCAATGCTGAAAGCACTGAAGAACTCAGAAGTTTGCATGAATATCACCCATACTAATGAGCTTAAATGCAAGGCATAATAAACTAGACTGCTCCTACCCTTTTGCAGCCAGAGAGTCGTAAAAATGACTGTCCCAATGTGCCCCTGTGTGGAACAGCCGGGGTACATTGGGACATCAATTAAAAAATCATTTTAATACTCCATGTGCAATAGATATCATATATAAGTAGTGTGTAAGACAATATACAGTGCTTTAACACCTTGTAGTGCCAATAGTTCATAACTTTAAACAGTTTTAAACATCTAACATAAACTGTCCTGGGTGCGGACATCTATTTAAGTAACACACAGTGCTTTGCGACAAATTTGTTCACAGATCATGGTAATCCACTATACCTCTATTCACTGTGGCCTGAACACCTGTTGTGTGCTGTCCCAGGTCATTCAGTTGCCTTGGACACTTAAATTCTGCCATATTAAGTGCGTCCCAATGTGCCCCGAATTCACTGTCCCAATGAGCCCCGATATGACTTTTACACCAAAATGCTAATTTCTCGGACACCAGTGAGTGTATTTATCACGACAGCAATTCATAATTGTTCGTTACAATATATAAAATTCATACAAGCACTGAGAAAGCCTCATTGTTCTTGGTTTGTCCACAGAATGGTTCGAATTGAACCCGTCCATATTTACTTTTGTAGTAGGAAAACAAACTTTTGCTAGCCATACTTCTGCATGTAGCTGTAATTTGTCTATAAAACCATTGAAGCATCAGGATGTGAAATTACAAGATATGATGGCTTACCGGGTCATATACCTTGCCAGGATCCAAGAAAACCCCACCGTCCCACAGTGCCCCGCGTCCCAATGTGCCCCCGTTCCCCCTATTATAAATACATTAAATTCCATTCAGACCAATTACATGTAGGCAAAGAATGTATGACCAAAATGCTAAAGAAGAGAATTTTGTTTGAGAATCTCTGCTTGTGGTCTATAAGGGGGTACGGCTATTTTTGTCTTTGGGAAGCCCACCAAATGACATATCATGTGGTTTGTTTGCAAATTAAATGAAATCCTGTGACCAATATTTAATCATAGTCTGGTTGTCAAAATACAGTAGTCAACTTTTGAAGTGGATCAAGAATTTACATATAATTTATATTAACACAAAAAAGTATGAGTAAATGATCTTAGTGCAGTATGTTGGTGTGATGTCTTGGCAATGTTTTGGCCGACAAAACTTCATACTTCACAAATTTTTTACCCTTCAAAACGATGATTGTTTGTCACAAGGTGCAAAATTGTCTGTAACACTAATAAGCAATGGCGACCTTAATTGAAAACAGGTTATAATTTCTTTTGTAACTGTGCAATAAACCAGGCATTGTTTTTTTAACTCAATTGAGCTCAACTTTTGATTTGATTCACTGTTTTCAAAAATCTGCGGCTTTTCCAATGGATATGAACAATTTCACCAAGCGGGGGAGCCACCGGCTGGGGCATACTTCATCAAGTGACTGGAGAAAATTTATTTTTTAATCATATTTAGTAGACAATTGAGGACTTCTTTTTTTCACATTTTCACAGTTTAGGTTCCTCCAGTCCAATTCGACATTGTTTGAGTGACCAAGGCTCTGAAACCACCACTCTATTTTGGTGCTGCTACAGTGTATTCACTAATGTGTGACAAGTCATTTTGCACCTAGCTTCAAACAATCGTGTCTGGTGACCATCAAAGTCACTGAAACCTAACAATCTCGTTCTAGCACATTACCAATATATCAAAGTTAACATTTTACGCAAAATTATGCAGCAACAACAATTGATGTCAGAATTGCTACGATGTAAATTCTTGATCCACTTCAAAAGTTGACTACTGTATTATAATCCCCCAAATCTGTATGATTCTAACTAACAACACTCCTTTCTGTTAAACTTCTGTTTTGAGAACGTAATCAATAGCTGACCTAAACAATCAAACATTCAACAAACGCACTCATTAAGTCAGAGTCCTTGGCGTGGTCAACAACACCGATCAGCTTGTTGAAAGGCAAAGGGGATTCCAACAGAGCTACCATTGCTTGGAGATGCCACCTATACATTAATTCAGAAGTACAAATGGAGACAGACCCATTGCCAGTCTGCAAATCTGACCTTTTCTTCAATGATCACCTCTCTGAAGTTATTTTGCCCATTGTGATGCTGATTTTATTTTTATTTTTCAGAACCATTAAAAAAAAAAAGTGTAATGCTTAAGGGACTGACCTTAACCATGTTGGTTTTGGAACGTGAAATTAACACTTCAAAAATGATGTTCCATCTCGGTGATGAATGGCTTTGAATAGAAATGGTGATAAGGTTGAGTGGGACGACTGCTGCTCAGCTTCTCTTTAAAGAATTGTAGCCTTTTCAAATTGAGGTGAGCAAAGCATAGAAGCGTCTCCTGTAATGTTTCATTGGGAGAGTGGGAAAGAAATTAGTTTGGCTACTCTTCACATGGATATTTTTAGTATTATAAAGACATTCCACCAAAAAAACTGCTATCCCCATGATAGCAATCCAGTTTTTTGCTACTGATTTTTAAGGCTTACCTATGTGGTTGGAAACCCGGAAAGAGTGTTACAACTGTATTTATTGGATTTTACTACTACAGTGGTCCCTGAATTGTAAGACCCTCTGTTGTAAGACCGCCTGCCTTATGTGACCATCTTCCGCCAGAACTAAATAGTATTTTTAGTGCATATTGCGAGACACCGCACCCACACGAGAGACCACTTCATGACTACAAAAGGGGTGTTCTTTTGTCAGAGAAAACTGCAGATTTGGTGGCGCGGGGGGGTCAGCGGATCTTGATGAAATTCGGTGGACTGAATACTTATATTGAAAAACTAAATTACCCCAAAGGATTTTTTTCCACATGCATTTCCCTCTGAGCTGGAGCTATTTGAATAAATTGAGCAAATGACGGCCAATCGACAAAATTCAACTTTTTAGCATCCTGAAATTTAGACATTTCCGCTCTTCAATTTGTCGCAAAGTATCTAAGTTATGGCAATAATGTTTTACCCGTGGCAAGACTAATACTTGGAGATACTTCAGTATAAATTTCATCTCATTTGGGTTTTTCACTGAAGTTGCAGCGGACGCTGAAACGGGGTCCTTTTCTCAAAATTGCCAATTTGCTGCATGCTCGGAAATAGGCAAAATGTAACTGCATATTGCTAACTTAAGCATCCGTCCCTGGGTAATCTGGTATAACTGTGGTAAAATATAGGCCTTGTCAACCAATTTCCAAAAATAAAACCGTGGTGCACTCTGTAAACTTTTTTTTTACACCATCTTGAAAATGGGGTGTTTCCAAATTTTCCAAAAAACATGAAATTTTAACATTTTGTCCATTTCTGCTGTCCATTTTTTCTCAAAGTAAAAAATCTATGTTATTCATTTTTTGCACATGGCATGACGTGTGCTTTGGGATACCCTAACAAACAATTCAGCTTATTTAATGTTTTAGTTAAATCTGCAGTAGCCACTGAGCAGTGTTACTTTTCTCAAAATTGTCAAATTTCCAAATGTCTGCAAATCGGCAAAATATAACTGCATATAGCTCACTTGAGCGTGCTTTCATGGATAATCTAGTATAACTGTGTTGATATATTAGATGTATCAACCGATTTCCAAAAATAAAACAGTGGTGCACTGTGTAAACTTTTTATTCAAAGCATCTTGAATACTGTGTGTTTCCGCCTTTTTTAAAAAAATATTAGATTTTAACATTTGGCCATTTCAGCGAAATATAACAGCATACAGCTGACTTGAACATCCCTTCATGGCTAACCTGGTATAACTATGTTGAAATATAAGATGTATCAACCGATTTCAAAAAATAAAACAGTGGTGCACATTGTAAACTTCTTATTCACACCATCTTCAATATCGGGTGTTTCTGTATTTTCAAAAAAAACGTTAAATTTCAATATTTGGCCATTTCAGCGAAATATAACTGCATACTTCTAACTTGAGCATCCATTCATGGGTTATCTAGTATAACTGTGTTGAAATATAAGATGTATCAACCAATTTCCAAAAATAAAACAATGGTGCACTCTGTAAACTTTTTATTCACATCATCTTGAATATTGGGTGTTTCAGCATTTTCAATAAAACGTTAAATTTCAATATTTGGCCATTTAAGCTAAATATAAACTGCATACAGCTAACTTGAGCATCCATTCATGGGTTATCTGGTATAATTGTGTTGAAATATAAGATGTATCAACCAATTTCCAAAAATAAAACAGTGGTGCATATTGTAAAATTTTATTCACACCATCTTGAATATTGGATGTTTCCACATTTTCAAAAAAACGTTAGATTTCAATATTTGGCCATTTCACCGAAATATAACTGCATACAGCTAACATTGAGCATCCATTCATGAGTTATCTAGTATTTGTGTGTTGAAATAAAAGATGCATCAACCATTTTCCAAAAATAAAAAATGGTGCACTCTGTAAATTTTGTATGCACAGTGCCTTGGAAATAGTCTGTTTCGGCATTTTTAAAAAAAGCACAAAATATCTTCAAAATTTTTTCTATACATTTTTGTAGTTCACTATTTTCAAAGTAACTAAACCATGGGTTATGTGTTTTTCCCAATTGCAAGACTTACATTTATTGTGACATCTGCAGCAGGTACTGAATACTCGTATATATAGACAGCTAAAGTGCCAGTCATGTCATCCATGTCAAAGTGTAATAACATTAAAGCAGAATTGAACACATTCACTGGGTAATCCAGTGAATCCGTGTTAAATTATAAATATAATAATAAAGACATATTATAAATATATGAAGTCATATCAACTATTTTGAAATTGGAAGCTGTAGTGCACTCACTATACACAATTTTGAAATGGGGTTGGTCACAGATTTTTTAACATCACATGAAATTTCATGTTTTTGCCCATTTTTCGTTTGCTGACACTCCTCAGGACAAAAAAGTTTTTTGCCAATTGACTTGGAGACACCTTTGGACATAACCTAGTATAAAATCAGGGAATGCTGAATAAGAAATATGTTTCACATAATGTTTTGATAAATAGCTGTGTATTCACCAAAACGGGCTGAAAATCATCATTTGTGAATATATATATATATGACTATGTGTATGTCCAATATTTAAAATCCATCATTGTGCTGGCACTGGGATATTTCCAACTGCAAGATTTGGTGCAAGAATTAAAATTTCACAAATTAATCTTTTAATGTATTTATGATCAGTATTTAAAATCCATCCTTGTGCTGGCACTAGGAAATTTCCACACCAGTAACCTCAACCAAACTGAGAGTGAGGCTCAGTAACATCACTATAGCAACCCCTTTTTTCCACCCATCTCCTTAGGTTACCTTTTTAAGAAAAGGTAACAAATACATTTTTATCATAATAATAATTTATTTTATAAAGTGATTTTTATGGCATCTCACTGCTTCATAAGTGAGCGACAAAGCAAAGGGATACCATAATACTAACCTAACAGTGCACCAAAATAAAGGCTTAGGGGTCACCAATATTATGAAAGTCAGACAAGGCTCTGGATTTTACTCCCTGGAACAAACTGGTTTTTCTCACAAAAAGTGACGACAAACTTTTTTTTTTATAACCCAGTGACAAACATTTTAATCGTAATTGTAACATTACAGTTTCCCAGCTACAGATTGAAGCTAATATTTTCTTTTTTTCATGTGCAAAACAAACTTTTTTTTTCAGTTAATCTTATAAATATACAAAGCATTTGACATTTTCCGTATTGTCTTTATTAAAAGCAAGCCACTTGATAAAATTTTAATCAAAATTCGATCATCAAAAATTGGACTTACCTGAAGTTTTTAATGCAAAAAACTATAATTCGCCATCTCATTGTTACATCTGCCCACCAGGCATGTAATGCTAAGAATAGGGTACCTAAGTAAAACGTTTTGACTTCTTACGGAGTCAAGTATGATAAATCCTAACAGGACGGGTTTACCAGCAGGGTTGACAGATTTAGGTGCACTAACTTTCAATTTTTGTTCATGGTTTCCGCAACACCGTATGAATAGTTTTCTTTTGGCATGAACAGTCAGGGAAATTACCAGCATATGAGGACAACTGCAATTCCAGCCAAGTCCTGGCCCTGACAGGATGATTGAGTGTGTGGGGTTGATCAGTTGGGTCTCAGAAGAAAGTCTGATCTCTGTGCAGCCATCCTCACCACACAGCAGCATGTCAATTGCGGGACTTAATTCTATCCAATTTCACGAAATACTGCAAAGTCATCAGCAGCTGATGACAATTTCCTAATTTCTCTGGAGCCTTCGGGTTCTTTTCCTCATTATGTAATGGATAGGTCTGCCAAAATTCATAGAGTTAGTTGACACTGTGATACAACTTTATACCAAGTTTGGAAGTGATAGTTGCAGTAGTTCTTTTTAAATAGCCAGTCAAAGATGATTTTGAGCACTGCCAAAGTCATGGCTAGGCCATGACACTGTGAGAGTGTCATGGGAGGGTGATGACAGTGCTAGGGTGATTGTCATGTGGGGGGCTGAGGACATTGGTTGTCATCAGCTGGTGATGATTTCCCTGACTGATGAAATTATAGAAGGAATGTGCCCATCCAATGTACTAAATAATATTTTGTACCTATTCCAATTTTCCATCAAATACAGCTTTATCCAAAATTGGATGGATTTACCCTCCTTGGCTCTAGTATTGTCAGGCCGATTTATGCAGAAAAACATTGACTTCACATGTGTCAGATGCTGTTTTCCCACGGAAATAGTTGTCCTACAGGGCGAAACCTATATCAACTTGTACAAAATTGAATTTACAACATTATTGCATTACTTAAAAGTTGCTGCACTCTAAATTTATCGTGCTGCTGTGGCAGTACTACATGTGTTATATTTTCAAGCAATTAAAGTAGAAATAGGATGGAATGGAAATTCAACCCTACTCTGCTGATACCTTGTCACCAATGCCTAAGAATGATATTTCATTTACTTATAAATAGTTAGACATGGTCTTATTTTTACACCTGAGTGCTTTCATATATAGCTTTGTATACAGAGCTAATCCTGCATTCAGAAATTGAGCTCTAACCACAACATGATACATGATAATTATATTTGTGCATTTTCACTCATTTTTCCGACTTTTGTTCACAAAAACCTCCCTCAAATCGGATTTATTACTCAGAAAATTATGCCATGTTAAGACAAATATCCAGAATATTGTTTTCAACAACTTCTGAAACGTTGAAAATGATCAGATAATTGAGAGCTGAATTATTAAGCTAAAAACAGATTCCATTTTGTTATAGTTACTCTCATAATCTCTGCCCAGCAGGATGACGTCACATTTCAGCAGCATCTGAAAATTGTGATGCAGGGCCAACTTTGAGGGTTCTGTAAGACCATTTATATTCCCACAATTGGCTCCTATATACCCTCATTGTAAAGGCGATTTTTTCTAGTATTTTCCAGGACTATAGACTTTCATTTCAAATCATTTTCGGTGTATTGGTAATTTGTTAAAGTTATGGTACTTTTGCATTTCATGAAAACAAGGTTTACTTATTCACATCTCACAAATTAGTTTATGAATTGCACCACGATTTTATTTTTGCTTTTTGATGTACTAAAGTAGCTCTATTCACCAGTATATCCACTTTTTTATGAGAGGGATGCTCAAGCCAGTAATATTGAATCAAAGGTGAGCTATTTTCCTTTTTTACCACAAAACTAAAAACACGGGATTTTAGCATATTTCAAAGTGGAATAAATTGAAACCTGCAAGAGATATAGCAAAAGTGAAAAGCTATACGTAAAGTACAACTCCTAAATGTAATTCATCTAAAATTTCAACCTTCTATGTTTAATAGCTTGGCCGCTGGGAATTTTCAAACATTACCTAAATTTCAAAGTTGAAAAGTGCAAATCGGCCAGAATCGGTCCAAATCGTCAATCTGGGTTGCCATGGCAACCAGGCGATATATTAAGAAAATGACCGTACCATGGAATTTAGTTACCTATAGGGGTAAAATGAGCCAAGTATCGCGGAATTTGGTAGACCACCCCGTGCCACTTTTTTCTCAAAATCTGCAGTTTTCTCTGACAATGACTATTAAAATACACAGGGATCACTGTACACATCCTACATTAGGAGAGAGGATGTCTTTGCCTTCGAACCACAAAGAAAAGAAAAAGATACTGTCTTTGAGTGCGAAAAAATCCACTCATCGAAATTTATAGCCAGACCATTAGCCTGAAATTCGCAGTAATTGGACAAGAGTCAACCGTGGACTTCAAAGGATAGGACTGACAATGAAACTATTTTTGTTTTTTTTTGGAAAAAAATGTTGCACGTTCAAGACCAACCCAATCTGCAATATTTATGGATGCTCTTTAATGAAAGTGCACCCCAAAATTATTCTCTACTGAAAAAAAAGTATCAATCACTTGTTTACTAATTGCAATGCATGAATGTAATACAATCCAGGCGTGTAACTATTCGACCACAAAATTCCATGTTGCTTTTTATTGCTACCATTTTCTCTTTGATCTTAGCATGTTCAACAGCTCTTTGCACCTCAGTTCATTTGTTGTATCTGATTACCTTAGCTTCAAAGGAAGACAATTACATTATTTCATCTTGTTTTATTTGGGAAAAACCACTCGCATCTGTACACTTCTTACCCCGAACAACCAAGTATATCACCTACTTTTGTGAATGTTCGATCTCCTTGAGCCTTCAAAACACCACATAACCAAAAAGATATTACCATAAAACCAGGGTATAAAATAAGCGTGCAACGATCCCAAAATGTGCAGTGATCAATCTGAAATGTGCAGTGATCAATCTTAATTTGTGCAGTGATCAAATTCACCCTTTTTGTGCTAAATTATGGTGAACTGTAGAATCCCCACAATATACTTTGTATTTTAACAAACTAGAACTTCCCATTAGACTCATATATTTCAGAGCCAGTGGCAAAAGAGGGCAAATGTACTGTCGGGGTGACATGAATTTGTATCATGAAAAAATGTGAGAAAAAATAGCAACAGCCCCCCCCCCCGGGAATGGCCATCTCATATGTGTGTAAGTGCATTTGAACAATGAGGTGTTATGCTCGACAACAGTCTGTAAAAGTTTGAAATAGTGGTGGATTTATTGATGGGTCCGTCTTTGGAGCCCAGGGAGAACAATGCACTACAACTATCATGCAGTAGCCAAGTGAATAGAGATGCGTGGATAGCATGAAACGGTGGATAGGTTGTTAAAGGTAACAGAGAGTTGTGTAAAGAGAACAATTTGTAGAGCTTTTGAAACCATGAAGATTGATTTATAGCATTGCGAAATCCATGGAGAATCGGCGATGTGCATAAAGAAATGAGGTGTGGGCAAAACCTTCAAATTTAATATAGGATTTGATACTTTTTTCTGCGTGATGATGGCCATTTGGTCATCTTTTGCAAATTTGTAATGCTTCATACCACATTGCCAGCCCTATAGAACACCAATTGGTTATCCATATTAATGGCGATAGTTCGCGCAAGACAATATACGTGCAGTGATCAAATTTTCTTATTTTATACCCTGCATAAAACGGAGTTACTTTAGCCATTTCGGAGCACCAAATTTGTGTTCTGAGAAAAACGATTCATTGAATGTCAACAATTTTGTGCCATGAAGCAATCTGTAGGCTAAAAAAAGCTTTCCAAAATCTATGATGTTTCTATGTTTTATTACATAATTAAAGGTCGGCCAAAGTAACCCTGGAGTTGGGGTAACTTAGGCCGCTTTAGATTTTGAGCATGTAATACTATATATATATCATCAAGTATTCCATGGAAATAAAATAATCCATAGAAAAATTTATCTCATTTAATATTCTGCTTGTAAACCAGTGGAATTCAATTAGAGGAGCAGCTGGGGTCATTACAATGTCCTTTAAATCCATAATGCTCCAAGCATTTGTTGTTGTTGTTGTTTTTTTTTCCACTGGAGGGTAACTAAATATGTCTGTTGAAACTTTTTGCATTAATCCAGACAGCAGACTTCTTATTCTTTAAAAAAAACAGTGAGTTTTTGTGTACGACCGTGGTGTTTACCTGGACACCAACAATTTTGGGGCCTACAATGTATTTCAAGGAAGAAAGGACACTAAATACTGTGCCTGAGATGAGTTGAAAGCCCTATTTAATATCCTGGAGTGTTATGAAGCATTTAAAAGCAGGCAGGCAACACCCAGAGGTGGAAAGCCTCAGGGGGCTAATAATTTTGTCCTAAGTAAAATTTGTTTTATTTTCTTATCTCGGCTAATTTGGACATTTTTGGAAAAATTGCCCTTTTGTAATAGAAATACCATAGAAATACGGCTTAGGTGAAAATATGGTTGTTCTGGGACACCAAATTTTAGAGAAAAATGGAATTAAAGGTAATATTCTATTCTATTTCTATTCATTCTATTCTATTCTAATATCCAGAGGGGGCTTAATTTTGTCCTCAACTGTATGATACAGGGTTGTGACATTGCAAAAAATGTGTACCCCTAATTCTAAACTCACAAAATGCAATAGATTATTTGGCGGAATTAAAGTGGAACAACATACTTTTTAATGGCCTGTCCGGTAAATGAAAATTAATGCAGTACATATTCTAAACTAGAATAAGACGACGATGCACATGCCAAAGTCCTTTGGTGTGAATATACACAGTTGTTCTGTTCAAGTTCTAGTAAGGCTAATATACAGCACAACCCAATAAATTTTCCGAGCTGGGGCTCACCTTTGCACTCCCCTAGACACCCTAGCACATCCGCTACTTTGCACTCCATTGCTTGCGTTTGCACACCTAAGCAAACATTGAGCAAGTTACCCCAGTTATCCCTCTGTAGGAAATTGCTGGAACTACCTGCAGCTGACCACTTGCCAGACAGCTCTTGAATCTGCATTTTAAAATCTACCTGAACAATTAATTATTGCAGTTCTGTTATTCACATACACTGATAAACTTATGATTCCAATGTTATTTATAGCTAGCTTAACCCTTTTTTTTTTCATATGTATAGTTCCGTGATATGTGTGAAATTATATTAAGTTTATCAAAACTGTTTTAGTGCAACTAGCTGTAGACCTACATGTCTTGGATGCCAATACACAAACTGTGTGACTTTGACTTTGTTTTTGAAATCAAGCTTTTCATACAAATAACTGCATAGTTATAAATCAGGCAAAACAATGCTTTATCATGCTTTGTCAGGTGGCGCTTCTGGCTGTAAACACAGTGTAACTTCAGCAGTGGATATTTTCATCTTTTAATCAAGCTCTGGGTTTATTTAACTGCTGTTCTTGTGTGTGATTGTCGGTAAAGTGTTTCTTACCTGTTATTTGCTGTTTTTGTGCTATTTCCATGTGATTTTAGTGCAGAACTCACCAATTTAACTGCCTGTTATTTTCAACATCGTTTCTGGCTCCAATACACACTGTTCTGACCTCGATTTTCGCTCATTTTACCTTCGTTTTTGCAGCTTAAAAGTTATCTAATTGTCATATTTTCTATCTTCAGCACTCATATACCATTCCAGTCACTTTATACAACACTTGACAGCACTAACTTTGGGGAATTTAAGTTTTGAAGAGCTGAACACTGCCAATACACATCCTGGACTCAACCAACCATCAGACCTCCAAGCCTATCAGCTGATCAGCCCAGCAGAGAGCATACCACTTTTTTAACATTAATCTGTTGTATTTCTGTTTCCTATATTCATATGAATATTTTCTCAGTTGGTTTATTTAACTGCTGTTCTTGTGTGTGATTGTCGGTAAAGTGTTTCTTACCTGTTATTTACCTTTTTTTGACCTCGATTTTCGCTCATTTTACCTTTGTTTTTCCGCCTAAAAAGCCTTCTAATTATCATTTTTTGTCTCTCCAGCACTCACTTTTTATTCCAGACACTTCAATCAACACTTGACGGCTGTAAATATTGGGAATTTAACTTTAGAAGACTTCAACACTGCCAATACACATCCTAGATCTCAACTCACCACCAGCCATTGTCCAGCCCAACACACAGCTTAAATTTTTCTCTATAACAATAATTTATATCAATCTGCTGTAATTTATATAATTTACTGTACTTTTTATTACTATATTTTTGATAATTACTTTTTTTGAATTATATATATTGTTCATTATCAATATAACTTGTATTGTTATAACTTTTGCTTTCAGTTTTTTACAATCATACTAACTTGTCTGTGTTGCCTGTATGTAAAACTTACAAACTGATCCAACTTGCCTAAGCATCAGTCACAAATTGATTGATCCTCAACTATTAACTAACTCCTTTGGTCAGTCACTAATTGATTGATCCTTGTTTCTAACTTTCTCCTTTGGTCAGTCACTAATTGATTGATCCTTGACTCTAACATACTCCTTTGGTCAGTCACCAATTGATTGATCCTCGACTCTAACTTACTCTTTGGTCAGTCACTAATTGATTGATCCTTGATTATAACTTACTGCTTTGGTCAGTCACAATTGATTGGTCCTCAATTCTAACTCCCGCCAACCTGCCTAACAAACTAACTTGCTCGTGTTGCCTGTACGTAGCACTTGCGAACTGAGCCAACTTGCCTGACAAACTTGCCTAACAAACTAACTTGCTTGTGTTGCCTGTACGTAGCACTTGCGAACTGAGCCAACTTGCCTGAAACTTGCCTAACAATTAAACTAACCTGCTTGTGTTGCCGGTACGTAGCACTCGCGAACTGAGCCAACTTGCCTAACAAACTAACGTGCTTGTGTTGCTTGTATGTAGCACTTGCAAACCGGCCAAAAAACTTGCTTAATAAACTAACTTGCTTGTGTTGCCTGTTCGTAGCACTTGCTAACTGAGCCAACTTGCCTGAAACTTGCCTAACAAACTAACTTGCTTGTGTTGCCCGTACGTAGCACTTGCGAACCAGCAGAAAACTTGCTTAAAAAACTAACTTGCTTGTATTGCCTGTACGTAGCACTTGCGAACTGAGCCAACTTGCCTGAAACTTGCCTGAAACTTGCCTAACAAACTAACGTGCTTGTGTTGCCAGTACGTAGCACTTGCGAACCAGCCGAAAACTTGCTTAACAAACTAACTTGCTTGTGTTGCCTGTACGTAGCACTTGCGAATTGAGCCAACTTGCCTGAAACTTGCCTAACAAACTAACTTGCTTGTGTTGCCTGTACGTAGCACTTGCGAACCAGCTGAAAACTTGCTTAACAAACTAACTTGCTTGTGTTGCCTGTACGTAGCACCTGCGAACTGAGCCAACTTGCCTGAAACTTGCCTGAAACTTGCCTAAAAACTAACTTGCTTGTGTTGCCGGTACGTAGCACTTGCGAACTGAGCCAACTCACCTGAAACTTGCTTAACAAACTAACTTGCTTGTGTTGCCCGAACGTAGCACTTACGAACTGTGCCAACTTGCCCGACAAACTTGCAACTGACTTGCTTGTGTTGCCTGCATATACTGTATAGCACCCACGAACCAGCCAAAATCTTGCCTTACAAACCAACTTGCAAGTGATGCAAAGTCGTAGCACTTGCAAACCAAGCCAACTTGCCGAAAATCGTGTCTTAATAACTTGCTTGTGTTGCCTGTTCGTAACACATGCTAAACTAGTGAACTCGCCAATAAAACTTGGCTAACGGACTCGCTTGTGTTGCCTATATGTGGCACTTGCAAACCAAGCTAAAAATTTTAAAAAAATAGTAAAATAAGTGCTTAATTTGTTTGTGTTACCTATACGTTGAACTTGCAAATCGAACCAACGTGCCTTCAACTTGTCTATCAAATTAACTTGATCGTGTTGCCTGAACGTAGCACTTGCGGACCGAGCTAACTGTCCAGACAAACTATAGCATTTTTGAATCAAATAGATTTGCCTAATAAACTAAGTTGTTTGTGTTGCCTATATGTAGCACTTGCACACAGTTTCCCATAGATATTGACTACTAACAGCTCAAGTATGTCCGAACCAGTCAGGCTGTACTCTGATGTGGTACGCATTGGTTTAAAAGATGGACACGGTTCAAACCAAATGATAAAACGAAAAGTCAGAACAACTGCTGGTCATACATATATGACAAACCAAAGAAATAGATTTAATGATTTTGCAAAATCTGTCACTCAACATGGCTCGGACAATCTGAGGGAGTCTCACACTCTGAAAGCTTGCATATGGAATGCTCAAAGCATACGACAAAAAACACAGGTTGTGAAGGATTTCAGAGATGAATTTGATCTTGACGTCTTTCTTTTCACTGAGACCTGGCTTAAAGCAGATGACAGAGTTGAAATCGGTGAACTTGAAAGAAATGGTGAATGTTTTTACTTGGGTTCATCTCGTGAGAACAGACCTGGAGGTGGAGTAGGATGCATTGTAAAAACTGGCATTAGAGCATGGAAAAAGGAAAGTATGAAAACAAAGACTTTTGAGCACATTGAAATTCAGTTGCAATTAAATGGAAGAATAGTCACAATTCTTGTAGTGTACAGGCCGGAACCCTCCAAAAAGAACAAATACAGTTTATCAGAATTCTTTAACGAATTCACAAACTTCTTATCTCACTATCAGACATATCACAATGAAACTATAGTTGTCGGAGACTTCAACTTTCATGTGAATAAACCAGATGATGCCAAAGTTATCCAATTTAACAACATTCTTGAAATGTTTGACCTTGTTCAACATGTGTCTTCACCAACACACAAAGACGGAAACACACTTGATTTGGTAATAACCAATAAAACAACAACCCTCAGAGATTGTGCTGTCAGTGATCTACTGTCGGACCATAACTGTATCCTCTTTAATATTGACGTAAACGAAGGGAAGAATCCACAGAAGAAAATTGCCTTCAGAAAGACCCGCAGCATAAATATAGTCAAATTCAAGAAAGACATTGAACAGCATCTGTCACAAAAAGTACAACACCGTAATCGATCAGTCTACTTGAACAAACTTGTGGCACTGTACAAATCAACTGAAAAGATTTTTGACAACCATGCCCCAGTTAAGACTAAACTTGTGACGGTGCGCAAACCTAACCCGTTCACAAATCAAGAAATAAAGCCACTTAAAAAGGAAAAGAGAAAAGCAGAAAAATTGTGGAGAAGAACTGGTCTAGAAAAAGACTGGAATATTTTCAAAGAAAAACGAAATGCTCTCAATGAAAAGCTTAATCAGCTTAAGTCAGATGATCTCAGGTGTAAAATTCAAGCCACAAAGGGAAATTCTAAGGCGATGTTCAAACTTCTAAATTCTCATCTCAACAGAAAACAAGATCTGCCTCTTCCCCATCACACAAATGAAACAGAACTAGCCAATGATTTCAACAACTTCTTTGATGAAAAGATCAATATCATCAGATCTAAATTAGATTCAGGAACGAAGATCACAACTGATGCCTCTCAACCCAACCAAAACCACAACTTACATCAGTTTAAGGCTCTATCAGAACAACAAGTTAAGAAACTTATCACTGAAATGCCTGTCAAACATTGCCAACTTGATCCAATGCCAACATGGCTACTGCTTGAATGTGTTGATGAATTTCTGCCAATCATAACGAAAATTGTTAATATGTCATTAACACTTGGAGAAATGCCCCTTGAACTGAAGCATGCACTTGTCAAACCACTTTTGAAGAAAGAGGGTCTTGAATTGATCAAAAAGAATTATCGGCCGGTCTCGAACCTTTCTTTTCTGAGTAAAATCATTGAAAGTGCTGTAATCAAACAGTATGTTGATCACCTCACTCAGAACAATCTTGAGGATGAAAAGCAATCAGCCTACAAGCAATTTCACAGCACAGAAACCCTCTTAACAAAAATCCATAATGATATTATGCTTAATCTAAGCAATGGCGAGGTGACAATGCTAGTATTGTTAGACCTATCTGCTGCATTCGACACAATTGATCATGGTATTTTGCTACAAAGACTGCGCAACAGGTATGGTGTGCAAAGTGCAGCCTTACGATGGTTCAAATCCTACATTTCTGAAAGATCACAGTCTGTGATAATAAATGATAAAACATCAAGCAAACTTCCACTCAATTTTGGAGTTCCTCAAGGATCCAAACTTGGACCAATTTTATTCAACTCCTATGTTGCCCCAGTCAGTGAAGTAGCACGAAGAAATCAAGTTCACGATCAGAAGTACGCTGATGATGAGCAACTTATCCTGTCATTTAAACCAACCTTTTTGGGTGAAAAACATGCTAGACAGAAAATGGAAAATTGTATTGCTGAAATCAGAAATTTCTTGCATGAGAACAAGCTGTGTAATAATGGAGAAAAAACTGAACTTCTTCTGATTGGAGCACCAAACCAACTGAAGAAACTTCAAATGACATCTATCAATGTAGACAATGTTGAAATCAAAACTGCCAACCATGTCTGCAATTTGGGAGTGCTCTTTGACAAAAATATGACCATGGAGAAGCAGATCAACAAAATGTGTCGTAACGCACATTTCAATTTGAGAAACCTGTCAAAAGTCCGTAAAAATCTTGACAAGGAAGTAGTTAGAACTGCTGTCAATGCACTTGTCACCCCTCATTTGGACTACGGAAATGGACTGCTGTATGGCACTTCTGCCCGATTGTTAAATAAACTTCAGGTTGCTCAAAACTCGGCCGTTCGATTAATTGAGAGATTGAAAAAACTCGACAGTGTCAGCCACAGTAGGAAGCAACTGCACTGGTTACCAATCACAGCAAGAATTCAGTTCAAATTGATGACAACTACATGGAAGGCAATGAACAATCAGGCACCACAATACATCCAAGAACTTGTGCAAATCAAATCTCAGCAGGAACACAACCTGAGAAGCAACCACAAGCTGCTGTTAGCAGAACCTGCTCCACGCAACAAAAATAAGTTTGAAGATCGGGCATTTTCCTATGCAGCACCAAAACTCTGGAACAATTTGCCTGAAAAAGTGAGAACTGCTCAAACATTAGAAAGCTTCAAGAAGAATCTAAAAACCCATTTGTTTCAAAATTCTTATGAGTGATTCGATTCGAAAAAGCGCTGATGAGCAGTTTACTGAAATTAGCGCTATATAAATCCATATTATTATTATTATTATTATTATATCATAAGCCATGAACTATTTGGAAATGTACCATTGATGAATACTTTGTTTTTTGTTTTCATTCTCGGTTAGTATAAGAACTGAATCATGTGACTACTGAAACACCAATTCTTGGCCGCGTTTTTAACGAAATTCTGTTAACAATCAACTTCTCTGGAGATCTTATAAATGTATCCAAAAGTTTATCTATTCTTCAATATTTTGCCAGCGTGACATTCTGCAAAAAAATCCATTATTAATTTGAAATATGAGATAAGCAGATACGCAAATTGCTGGACTGTTATGTATTGAGTGGGAACAGAACAGAACTTCCGACATTGTGAACCACCTAATGGCAAATATTTTGATAAAAGTATACATTTTTATACAGAATTCGTTAGAAAAAAATCGGAATTGAATTGCTGAAAACTGACATAAAGTAATTGATTGCAATAGCAACCATGGCATTAAATTAACACGAATGGGAATCTAGTAGAGCTTTTTTTCCTCGGTGACTATGAGTTGTAATCTCTCACACTGGCGACTATGGCTACTTAGGGGATTACTGGCCACTTAGAAAAACAGTGCCAAACAAGCAAACATTCTCAACAGTTAGATTTCTAACAACTGTGAAGATTTGCAACAGAATGAACTGTGTTTCTCCATGATTCCCCTCCCTCCAACACACCTTGTGAAAAACAGTCAATCAAATCTAATTTCACACTTCATCAAATGTAAGAATGCAGTTGTTTTAACATGGTCACAATTCCGAAATCATTTATTTAAATGCAAAGAAAAAATGTATATATGTTATGATTTTGTCAGTCAAAGGTCATTTCATGCATGCAGACCTATTATAGCGCAGCCCTCCACATGTAACACGCACATAGGCCTACCCAATATGTGGGACACTTCACTTGCTCAGCATAGACATGATACAAGGGACCCACTAAGCATTTTATCTATCTATCTATCTATCTATCTATCTATCTATCTATCTATCTATCTATCTATCTATCTATCTATCTATCTATCTATCTATCTATCTATCCATCCATCCATCCATCCATCCATCCATCCATCCATCCATCCATCCATCACTCCATCCATCCATCCATCCATCCATCCATCCATCTACCTATCTATCTATCTATCTATCTATCTATCTATCTATCTATCTATCTATCTATCTAACATGACAATTGCTTATTAACTGTTATGAAAATGAACAATTTAAAAACATGCGGTAGGCCTATATATAGTTTAATTTATAGTTTTTAAAACATTAAACACATGTGTGTCAATCGTTCAAATCCACCTCATATGTGGGATATTTAATTTGCTGAGCATAGACACTGACACTTGGGACCTGATTGGTGTTTTCCTTTGAGGGAAATTATTTGTTCGTGGCTACAGTGAAAGTAATAGTTCATTTTGGGTTCATGTTGCCCCCAAATATTCCTTCCCCTTCAAGCAACAAGGAAATACTCCACCAAAGATTATTTATTTCAAGACTTCCCAAAAAGATTTATACATTTCACCATAACTGAGTGAGATAGTTTTTTTATACTTATAATTATGCTGGATATTGCTCTTTTTCCTGTTTATTCCTAAATTCGACCAGTTAAAATCATTGAATTCAAATTAGTGAATTGCAAGCCGTGGCTCGGTCACCTGGAGCTGTGTTCCCAATCTTAGTGCCTAAGTACTGTGATTATAACTTTCTTACATTTATTATCACTCCATGGTCGCCTCTGAGTCACCTACAGTGACTGAAGCTTGTACAACCACTTGAATAAGCAAACTACAGTCAACTAATGTGCTTAATCTCAGTCTCAATCTCCGTCTCAATCTCAGTCGCCCAAAGGTGTTGAGAATGTTGAAGTCCCCCCCCCTCCTTGTTTCTCATTGTTTTACTTTGGAAGTGGGCTTTCTCAATACAAAATCAATACACATATAACTGTGTGAAACAGAAGTAACAGATTAAAAACTGCCATCAACTATTTTTGGCGACTAAAGTCATTCTGGAGATTACAGAGATTACAGTTTATAATCACCGAGGAAAAAAAGCTCTATTAGAGCTTTTTTTCCTCGGTGATTATAAACTGTAATCTCTGTAATCTTCAAAATTACTTTAGTCGCCAAAAATTGTTGGTGGCAGTTATTAAGCTGTTATTTCTGTTTCACGCAGTTGTATGGATTAAGTTTTGATTGAGAAAGCCTGGTTCCAATGCAAAAAAATGTGTAACTGTTAGAAACACAAATAAGAGGGGATGCTTCAGTATCTCAACACCTATGGGCGACTGAGATTGAGACTGAGATTGAGACTGAGATTAAGCAATTGACTGTTTGTCGACTATGGTTTGCTTATACAAGTGATTATACAAGTTACATGCATTGCTCCATTCCTTAATTACTTCAGTTCCAAGTTCAGGCTACTTGATAGACTTGGGAGAATACACAACTGATAGGTCTCTGTCTCAACACTTCTGTTGGCGATTATGAATTTTTAACTTGTTCTTCAACACATTGTATAATCATTGAATTTTATACTTACATTGGCAGACACTGCATGAGCAATGAGCAATGAGCACTGAGATTTCACAAGCGCCCTCAGATGGATAGATACAAAATAGATAGAATAGATACAAAGATAAATATTGTTAGATAGATAGATAACTAGATAAAAGTTAGATAAACAGATAGATGGATATTGGATAGATGGATAAATGGATAGCTAAATAAATATGTAGACAAATATATAGATAGATAATTATGTGGATAGACAGCTAGATAGATAGATAGATAGATAGATAGATAGATAGATAGATAGATAGATAGATAGATAGATAGATAGCCCCCAACTGTCGTCAGGTCGGCCCCTTAGCTACCTGGGAGAAATTACCTTGGCTGAGAAAATCATGCTTTGGCGTGGTTTAATATTAGCCTATTTGTATTTAATACATTCACTACAGAATTACAACAATTTTGGAACAAATGCATGCTTCAATTTGACAGATTTTTGCAAATTTGATTTGATTGTTATTCACGAGGTTGGTTCGGGGCAGGGAAATCGTGGATTGAATAGTTCATTCTATTGCAAATCTTCACAGTTGTCAGAAATCTAACTGTTGACAGTGTTTGCCTGTTTAACACTGTTTTCCTAAATGGTCAGTAATCCCTTTAGTAGCCATAGTCGCCATTTGAAGAGATTACAACTCATAATCACCGAGGAAAAAAAGCTCTACTAGGTGCAAATTACATCTGTTTTGAGGAATTAACACAAGAGGGAAGAAGTGTAGATTCAGGAGGGTTGTAGAAGGAAGGGCTTGAAAGTGAGAGAAAACGAGGGCCAGTGTGTAGTGAGTGCTTTGGAGTGACAGCATCTTCCTGAGGGTGTGGGATTTCGGAAAATTTATTGGGTTGTACTGTATACTATGTTTCTGGAAATATATAAATTCAACATAAACGTACATTCACGTGTAATTTGACATAAATATTGTAGGGTATGTAGAATTTACAGTAGACGAATGATGAGTGCTTAGAGAAAAGGACTGGAATGTCATTTCTTCTAAAGGTCAAATTAATTCCTATCTCTACTATTTTATTCTCTATGACACTTAAGCAGTTTACGGTAATGACGATGTGCCAATGACTGAATTCAATACCAAGTAATGTCATTAATAATGGGAAATGGCCCTGGCTGTGATGTCCGACAACCAACACATAATTCAGCTGTTTTGGAATCGCTTTATTAACCTTATCATGGTGTTCTTACAATTGGAACAATATTTACACCAAGAAGCTATTCCACAACCTGTTGAATTCACCCAAATCTAAATAACCACTTTTGTCTGCGTCATACTTCCGGAAAGAACTCTGTGAAGTTACTTGGTTTTCTCGCATTATTCCTACAACAAATTCAGATACTTCCTTTTGATTCAGTCTGCCATTGTTATCTTCGTCAAAGATATCAAATTTCTTTTTAAACCAGTTGTGTCTGAAAAAATGAAAAATATTCCTTGATAAAACGAGTATCCTTATTATTTTACATATTAACACAGAGGTATCTCTAGTAGTTGGTCTAACAAGCAATATTGCATCCGAAAGTATTTACTTCTTAGTAAGTTAGCACAAAGTTCCTGTAATTATTTATAAATATGTATGTGTCTTCCACGGTAGTGCTTACCACTTGAGTAATGGCCAATTTATACTTGAAATACTGTTCAAATACCTTACAGCCATGGCCGTTAGTATTGACTTAGCTGCTATGCTTCACAATGATGCTATCATTGTGACCAATCATAACAAAGAAAATATTTGCTCAATCTTCACCAAATTTTCAGAAATTATAGTCTGTACATAGTAGCAGGCGTTCTGATAAAAACTGTTGAATGAACGAATGTTACATAATGACTGTATGCAAGGGTGCCGGATCAGGGGGGGGCAGGGGGGGCAATGTTGCCCTTTTGATCTCAAAGAAAAAACATTATAAGGCCTTAATTTACGGTGAATTTATGCAACAATTTCTAAGTAAAAATTCAAAATTAGTATTGTCACTACATTAAATATTTGTCGCTCGAATTAGATTTGCCCTTTCTCGACCGACTGCCCCTGCCGCCCTCGTTTCCTTCCGGCACCGTTGACTGTATGGCAACATACTAAATCTGTGGAAATTTTAGCATACATGTATAATCTCTGACGCTATATTTCATAGTAATAGTCACCAAAGTGTCTGAATGTGTTAAGTAGAATTGAATTGAATTGAATTCATTAATTTATATAGCGCTCCTATTTGAGAAAACATTCTAGGGCGCTGTACAATAAATAAGGATTATGATAGATTAAAATATATAAAGAAATGTAAAAACATGATAATGACTAAAATAAATTAATTACTAAAAATAATTTTACCACGTTAAAAACATAAATTGGTAAGACGATAAAAACTAAGTTTATAAATAAATATTAACAGAATAATTGATTGAAGTGAAGGGTAGACTTAACGCACATAATATGAAAACAGGGATGAAAATATGATAAACCCACACATCAATTTGGTCATTCATGGCAAAATTACAAATAGAAACATGGTTTAACTGTTGGTTCGTCAGATTTTACAGAAACCATTTTCGCTTTAAACATGGTCAAATTCTAAGTTGGTGTAAAAAGTTAGAACACAACCTTATCTGAACAGAAAATTGTGTTGAATGCTACCACAGATGTGGAATTTGTTAAAAAAATTTGCCATTTTTATCTGAAGAATACGATTTTACTACTTTATCCTTACTCGAGAAATTGACAATTTTTGTAATTATAAACACTTTAAGCAAACCCGATGAGAAAATGTTAAATCGGAAGATTTAATTGCGATTTTGTTGTGAACGCTTGATATGGTGTGTGCCAAACACATCCAGACACATTGGTGACTGTTACTATCATGAAAATGACAATTTACATCAGAAGTGATTATATGCTTAAATTTTGCAACTAATATAGCATTTAGCTTTACAGTTATTGTATAACATTCTTTCATTCAACCAAATCTAATCAGAATATCTGCTACAGTGTACAGACTATAATTCCTGAAAATTTGGTGAAGATTGAGCTAGTACTTGCTTTGTTATAACTGGTCACAATGATAGTACCAAGGTGAAGCGTAACAGCTGAGTGAAAGCTAACAGCCATGGCTGTAAGAGAAGTGAAGCTGGGAATATGATTATTTAGCATTTACGTCATCATTCATACCTTTTTGGCAAATATTGGAGGCTGGATTCAACTGCATTATCGAAGTCAATAAATTCTTCGACGGAGAGTTTTCCATTGCTGTCTGAATCCGATCTGTTGAAGAGTGTTGGTACCGTTGCCGAGGGGAGGTTATAGGCTCCTTGTGGCTGTCTGGCATTTGCTTAATTCTCGCTGACAAATCCATCATTATTGGAATCATAGTCATTGAATTTATCCCATCGTGGCCTCCTGCAATTAACAAACAAGTTCTGAAATTATGGCACAGAGAAGATGAGCATACATGTACATCACTATCAAAGCTTACTGTTTAAATTGGTTAATGAGTGCCAATGTTTGAAAAGGCTAATGTTACAGTCGACGAATGTTTCAACAGTGAAACAGCATTTTAAAAGAAAGTATAAATCAGTTCAAAAATGGCTTACCAAATCAGTTGCTTCAAGGAATTAATTATAGTCTCAGATTGATGACAAATAGAAAAAAACTTATATTTTCGCAATTTCATAGTTATTTGAATGCAAACCAGCATTAAAAAAGTGTAACGTATATTGATAAATGCACACAAGAATCTCTAAAAGACACAAGCATGTCATGTGTACCCTTCCTGAATGTGTGCATTGAGCATAATATATATTCCAACTTTAAGTATTATGTGTGCACAGGGCATAATATATATATTCCAAACTTTAAGTATTTTGTAACTAACATACACATCACGTGGAGCAAAGCTAAGAATCTTGTTTAGATCATCCTACTATTAATTCATTGACTCCTCCGTCTTTCCCAGCCAGAGTATAAGTTGCCCATCCACAAAAACTTGCAACCTCTTCTCACCCACTACATATTAGGTTGGCTTTTAATGTTGAAAATATATTTTTATATTTTACCCCCCCCCCCCACCCACATTTAACAGGTATGATGCTAGTCCATCATAACTTTCCCATGCCAGATATCGAAGGACACATACATACAACAGTTCTGCTGCGTAATAGAAATAATAGAACTCTTCCATGTTGAGTTCTCCGTCGTTGTCTAAATCGTCTGTCTCGAAGAGCGCTGAGATTTTTGCTGAGGGGAGGCTCAAAGGGGGCTGCTGCATTGTTGTGTTGGCCTCACTTGAAGAAACAGTCCCATCACCATTGGTGTCATACTCCCGGAAATACCGGTTGGGGTCCCTGCAATAGACCAATTTCATGGATGGTTCTCTCAGTTAACACTAGGGGAAAATGGCAAATACTTAAATCCCATTGGCTAATCAATTTCCCGCCCCTGCTTCTGATTGGTCCAGCCAAGGTGACTCCAAGCTGGAGAATTTTATGTAACATTAAGGCTTTATAGCTTGGTCATCCTTTCAGTCTATATTTTGAAAATTGTGTTTTTTAATTTAGGGTGTCTACTTCTTCTATGTGCGAACACCAGTACATGAATAGTGAATACTAATGATTCAGGTTTATGCAATTACAAAAGAAATTCATTTAATACTCAAAATAGTTTAACAATGGTGAAAAAGTCACAGAGTGGGATAATAAATTTACAAGTTGCAAATCAAGATTGATATTGGCTTATGATCTTTAATGGCTAACTTTTGTCTCCTTATACTAATGCTACGTGAAAGCAAATGAAGAATCGCAGAATTCAAAAAAATGGTTATTTGGGATCAATGTTCAGGCCATTTAGTGAAATAGATCTATTACAAGCAATGTTGAAGTTTTGTGGCAAAAATGATGGTGCATGCACATAAGTTACACGGTTCAGTTGATTAATTAGTTTCTTGAATACCAGAACATGAATAGTGACAATGACTCAGGTTTATGCAATTACAAAAGAAATTCAGTGGATACTCAAAATAGTCTTTCCATGGTGAAATAAGTTACAGAGTGGGATAATAAATTTGCAAGTTGCAAATCAAGATTGCTATTGGCTTATGATCTTTCATGGCTAACTTTTATTCTATTTCAGCCACAATACACCCTTACCACCAAATGTTAAAAATTCTATTTCTAATTTGAGCTATAAAATGGCTCCAAAAAAGGGTTTAACAAATTTGCAGACATCTGTATTTTGCATATTTTGGCCGTAGCAGATGTCTGGCTCCATCCAAAATTAGCCTGTAACAGAATCTGATGGCATGGATTAATGCAGATGGACTGCATAATTGCTTTACAGATGTCTGGAAATGATTGAATTTAGATTTCTACAAGACGATAGTCATTTACATGAATATCATTACTTTCGGTATTTTACATTTACCCACTGTGACAGGGGTGCTGGAACAGGGGGGGGGGCAGGGGGGACAATTGCCTCTCCTGCCCTAGTCCGAGGGGGGGCAGGAGGGGTAAGATGTACTCTTTTGATCTTAATAAAAAAAAGAACGTCAATCTGCATTATTTTAGGCACAAATTATTCATTATATACTCAATTATTATTGACTCTCTACTTAAATTGTGTCATGCAAAATGGGCATGAAGATGATTTGCCCTTTTTCGTCCAACCGCCCCTCCCGTCTGCGTTTCCTTCTGGCACCGATGTATCCACATTAACTAGACGTCTGCATCTTTCATTTTCAAGGAATTACACAGACGTCTGCATCTGGTTATTTTCAGTAACCAGACATCTGCATGTAAACGTAGTATGTTTCAAATTTAAGTAAATTAACATTCATAAAATATATAAATTGCAAAAGTAATGTCTCAACGTCTTGAACGACAAGGGAAATAAAAAACTGTGTCCTAAATGAAAGCACACTTTTAAAACACGCATAACAAAAATGTAAAACTCACACCACTTCTGATTCCTGAACATCATCCCACATCATGTTGGAGGATGATTCCTGAACCACAAGGGAAAGGAGCAGAAGACCCAGGAACATGAACATGCAGATCCACTTCAGAACAGCCATGATTCTGATATAATTCAGCAAGCAATTGTCTGGCAAGTGTGAATAGTGAGCTTGCACTCACTGACTTATATGTGATGTTGACATAAAGTGACAGATTATAAATTTCATTTTCCTTTAGGAAATTAAATTTATAATCTGGTCACAGACACTATGATCACAGTATAAATTAAATTTTCTAAATCTGCATGTTTTGTTCAAAAGTCTATTATATTTCAGTTTATTCATGAAATTTAATTGCAGGGCAGGGTGAAATCTAAATTGAACCAACTTAATCTGTAGTTACCGTAGACGAACTTCAAGTGTTTACATCTGGTGGTTTTCAGAGTGTCAATGATGTCTTTGAAGGTGTTGCTCCAATCTTCACCATTGAAACAGGTTTTTTTTTCATTGAATCATAGGGAACTGAATGACATGTATGTAACCAGTGATGTGTATCACTGCTATGCTGAACATATGAGAGGTAGCATGTGTGTCAGAAGCAGAGCTGTTGATGTGTCATATATATCGTGCACATTTGGCAATGTTTGTTGGAGATCTCGTATATCCACTTCCAACCAATTTACAACAATTATCCAATAACAGTTTTGAGTCTAAAACATATTACATGAATATATATATATACATTATTTTTTCTTTTAGCAGTTTTGGAAGCTATGCAATTAATCTTGCTTTTGTCTCTTTTGTGTAAGATCAACAACAATCATTCTAATCCTGCATGTTTTACTCATTATAACAGTTCTGTAAAACTGAAATTTTTGTCCCCAAAAGCACTAGCAGGCTCAACAGTCAGAGAGAAATCAGTGAGGTCATTGGTGAGAATATTACTCACATGCAATTATATATCGTATGAATAGGCTCTGAGTCACAGACACATTCATGAGTAATAGAAAGCATTAACATTAACATGGCAGGTATAGGGAATGACATCATTGACAGCCTGAAAGAGCAGAGAATGTAAGCATAACTATTCCGCCTGCTGTAAATATAGGAGTTATTCAAAGTGGGAAATTGAAGAACTGCATGATGTTCTATGTGAAGTGAATGGCAATCAAACCTTTATTTTCTTTAACATCTGAGACTATACTTTACTGCATCTGACGAGATTACACAAGCAGGTTACATTGTATTTCACCGTAGTACAAAAAGGTAAGGGTCAAGCAGTGCATCCTCTTCACATAATCATTGTGTGACTTTCATCGAGTTTTGTTCAGGCAAAGTTGAGCGGTACCACATATTAAAATAGTTTGGTGTCTGACAGAATTATGCAAAAGCAACATTGCAAGTGAAAAGACAGTGAAAAGTTTAATTTTCAAATAATTGTACACAAAACGTTAGTGTTACATCATTTGGCAACTATTCATATAAAAAAATAAACTTACTTACTTGCTGTCACCGCATATTTTTTTCAAATTTATGCTCTCCGAAATCTCAAAAATGTTCTGATCCTTTTAAAAATGCCTTCAAAAGTTACCATCTGATATCAATTAAGTTCAGTTAAATTGAGAGATAAGTTGTGCATTGGATATTGACAAACTTTTGAATAAGGAACTGCACATCGTAAAGCAATGCAATTTCAATGGCAGGTCGTACAACTAATTTTTGATTGCTAGCCACATCCGATTAAGAGATGTTACTTCAGTTTCCTTTTCATGCAAAAAGACATAATTAGGCGACTGCTAGAATCATGTTTCAAATAATTGGAACCATTTTAAATTTTGTGGAGCATGAATTTGAAAAATAAAAAGCAAAATCAATGTTATTCTAAAATAGACAATTTATGAAATATATACCTCCAAAATATTGCTATCCTGACATCAGTACAGCTTAATAAATGTACCTATCCTGACGTCAGTAGCGTCAGTAAGACCCTTCTTTTGGTTCCTGTTTTTAGCAGTTTTACTTGGCAGTGACAGCAAGAAAGCCAAATTTTTGGATGTGAATAGTAGCCAAATAATGCAGCGCTGATGTTTTGACCCCAATTATTTGAAAATTAAAGATTTAGTCCTGTATTTCTACTTACTATGTTGCTTTTTGCGAAATTTCCTCAGAAACCAAAATGTTTGAATATATAAAGCATAAGTCAACTTTGCCTTAGCGAAACTTGATGAAATGCACATAGAATATTTCTCAACCCAATCTAATTAGACCCCGAAGTCAGTCAGGGTTGAAACTCTGACTTGCTTGGCAAGAACTTCAACTGACTAGTCAGCTATGTTGTTCAACTCTGACTTCACTTGACTTCAATTAACTTTAGCTGACCTAATGCATTACACAGGCCCTTTTGTTGGAAATTCTTCAACAGTACTTCGGAAATTTTGGAATGTAAATTTTTAGTGAGATTTTATGTTGCATAGTCTTTACAAAAGTCCAATAAGATTTTGAGATAAATCTTGTGCTCTTTATGATAAGATAAGATAAGATAAGATATACTTTATTACCAAATTGGAACTTGTTTTGCATAAACTCAGACATAGATAGGGCATTCATGCAAGAGAAATTCATACAAGACACATTCAAATCACAGGCATTCATATCACAGATCGTCAGTCATTCATATCACAGATAGTTTGTTATGGTATCAAAACCATTTGTGAGGGGTGAAAATTGGCTAAGTTATGCAACAATGACTTGACTTTAGCTGACTCAAGTCTGACTTGACTAAACTGAACAATAACTTGCTGCTTGGAAACCTAACTATGACCTGACCAATTGACTTTATGTAGTCGAATTCTGGGTCTAAATCTAATAATTATGTGAAAAGGATACACTGTTTGGCTTTTAAAAAAGTTTTTGTATTACTTCGAAAAAAGTTGCTTGCGTAATTTCATCAGATGCGGTATACATAAATGTTACTTTGGGAAATTCCAAGGAAATCGGCCAAAAACTGAAACTTGGTGAAGCGGGAAATGCAAACCGGGACTGGATGCAGTGTTTTGGAAAGAATAGAAAAAATCATCCCTTATGTATTTAGATAATGATCAGCAATGTAGAGTGACAAAAAAATAACAATTTATTGCATCAGGAAACAGTGTAGTATATTTACACGGACATGCAGTTATTGTACTAGAATGCAAGAACAGTAAATACAGTCTGTGGTGGACCAACGTTTGGATTGCGTTTGTAAACATAATAGAGTTATTAAATTTTCAATTAGAAATGGATTTGTAGATGTACAGTACAACCGTCTTAAAGTGGCTCAACATAGCGATCCATAGTGATCCAGAGCGGTCCGGATAAAGAGTGATCTGTAGTGATCTGAGATGAGATAACTCTATCTGTAGTGATCTACTAATCCACTTTTAGTGAAAATAAATCATGTCAATTATTTAGGATTATAAGTCAAAGAACAGATAAAATCCATCAAACAATTGAAAATATTGATTAAGGAAACTTATCCAGAAGTTATTTGGTACAGAAAAGTAAATTTATTAATATTAATATTAATTAACAGATACAGATCACAACAGATCACTCCAGATCGATCACTCCATATCAACCAAGATTGCCATGGATCACTATAGATCGACAGATAAGTATCAATCCAAACAGACGAGCCATTTTATGACGGCTGAACTGTATGATTGCAATATCCGCTCGCATGACATTTCGTCACCCTAAAGCAAAATTGGCCTAAGTCACTTTTTGCAATTTTGGCGAGCAGCCAAAAACTGACTTAGGCAAATTAATTTTGACGAGTAAAATGACTTAGGCCAAAGTTATTTTGTGGTCTAGCCGTGTTATCAAGCAATTCTCCAAAAAATGTATACATGAAACGTGAGGAAAACAACTTCAATCACAATTATGACAGAAAAATATTGGTGCTATCCACTAAAATCAGAGATAATGAAATTGGTCAAAGTCAAAATGGCCTAAGTCCAAAGGACTTAGGACATTTGTGCAAAAATTAAATTGGAGATTTTAAGCAATTTTTTATTAATTTAGGAGTCTAATTTTTTTTGTATGAGTACCTTATGACACCTTAGTTTGCAATACGCCATCCAGATATTTCCATTGTTGATAAAATTTAATTAATATGGCAAAACATCCTTTCATTTCAAACCATGAGAAAGGTCAAAACTGAAGCTATATTGAATGTACACATGCATACGTGCTCGAGAAAAGCCGAAATTGTGATTTATTGTTTGCAAATTATTTGTTTGCTATTTTCAGTTTCTAAAACTGCAAGTTTCTAATCAAAAGTTAATCCGATTTTCATTGAAACTATATTGTATGACTTCAAATTTCCGGGAGTTTTGGTGCATTTGATGTCTCTGGATTAAAGTTATGTCTTCTGTTGATAAATCAACTATCATATAACTTTAAGTAAATAATCCATGAGTTAAATTATATTGAAAATATAGACAAACATAATTTTGTGATTAAACAAAATTGAAGGATTAATTGTAAATCGAGACAAGCTGAAATGTATCCTGCTTAGGACTTGACTATGATTTTCAATCAACAATAAACTGAAATAGAACTAGTACACCTGTAATTGTGCACAATTACAAAGATAAATTCCCCCCTTCCCTTCCTCTCCCCTGCCCCCTTACATCCCCCTGCCCCCTTACATCCCCCTGCCCCTTCCCTTCTACCTTCCCCATCCGATGATTCACACAGAAATGTAATCGGGTCAGCATTTATTTCAACTAAGAAAATGTGCAGCCAGTGAAGTATGAGAAGCGATGAAATTGGCATATGGCCAGGAAAAAGTGTTTCCAGCCATTAGAAGCATTTGGGGAGGAAAAAAGTGAGATAAAATTTTCAGGGTCACCGCGATTTTTAACGGACGGCGCTACAGTAGAATGCTACCGCGTGAAAGCTAAGAAACAGAGCTTTCTGCTGGTGTTTTTTATTCTTCTGTAGCTTTAATAGGGGCCGAGTTATCCGCGCTTGAAAATAGCGTTTTGGTGGTGCTATAGCGCCGATACCGTTAACGCTAGAAAGTTGAAATTCTAGTGGATTGTTACGCTATAGTATGACTGTAACTGCATGCAATTTCAGCGTGATTGGAGCATTTCTTCCTAGTTTTTGGAAAATTTTAGTAGCAATTTTTTGGAATTCCCTTATTTGAAAAATTCATATAAACAAAACTTTTAGAGATATTGCCAAAAGCCGCCTTTCCACACTGCATATATCTTTAGAGATTATTGTGTTAAAATTTGGTGTAATTTTGTATTGCGGTTATTCCAGAACCGTTGACACAAATTTTTTATGAATTTTGCACGTAATTTCCGAAGTACTAGTAATTACGCTCTGTAATTCCAGGATGTTATAGTACTTTAGTTGGGTCATATATCACAATTCCGTGACCGTTGAGAGCGAAGTAAGGTTTTATGATGGATTTGTCATCTATAAAGGTTTATCTAAAAATTGAGCGGGGGTGACCCTCCCAAAAGTGCGGGCTAACTCCGTGAGAGGCCTAAATCCAAAATGGCCGCCACCGACACCTTCGGAAATTAAATTTTCAATGTTTTGAGCTACAGTGATGTGCAATACATCAAATTTGGGGTTTGTTTGGTCAAGGAATTCATATCTGAGGGTACTTTGGTTATTTGACCTATATTTGACCTAAAAATCCAAGATGGCAGCCAGTTTTCGCTAAAAATCTGATTTATTCAATGTTTCTCATATTCGTTCAGTTTGAGCACTTCTAGATAGGTTGAACTATGCTGTTACTTGGTGCTTGACTATATTTATGAACTTTTGAGTCATTTTGATGGACAGGAGGTTCATAATGACAGGTCAATGAGGGCATGGTTTCGGACAAATTTCGTAAAATATGTGCTTTTCAATGATTCGGGCTACAATGATGTTCAATATACATGGATTTTGGGGTTTTATGGGCCAAGGAATTCATATCTGCAGTTGTTTGATGATTAGAATGTTTGTAACTGAATAAATCACAAAGTGCTTCCTAATAATGCATGGAAAAAGTGTTTGTTTTCAACTTTATGGTGTGTTACCTTAAATTGTATCTCTTAACGTACTGATAAGGGACAGACTTTAATTAAGGATTTCAGATATTAGTTTAAAATTCATCTGAGAGACCAACTCAAAGGCATGAATCAATAAATGTTGTTATGTAGAGATGACTAACAGTCATACTTCGAAAAGGTTTTCATATAGTTTTTCACTTCCCAGTTTGGTGGTGGTCATGATCTGTTGACCAAATTATGTTGTTATCATGTCAAATTAACAATTAAACGTGCCTCAATTGAAGCTACTAACCTACTTGTAGTTCATCAGGATTACAGTAAACAACAAAATAACTTACTAAATTCTTCTTGCCAATTGCAATTGCTAAGTTCAGCGGCTTTTCTTGAACAAAATTAACGGACTCCATTCAGATATTCTTTTTATTTCATAATCTGTATTTCAAAACCTTTAAGATAACACTTAACTAGGCTTACTGCTGATCAGAGTCAGAGACCACTAATGTTTTAAAAAAAGCTCTCAGTAGGCTTGTAAATTGATAGCCTCCAGAAGTTTGTCACGTTCGTGACTAGTCATGAACATTTCTGGTCACCTATTGACAGGCAGATGTCTCACCAGTTTCATGACAATGATATCAAGTCTACCATTCATTCTATCTCATCTCAATATTATATGACTGTGATGATGCTCATGGAGGTCTCTGAGAACTTGATCCCCAATAGCAAGTTAACGCTGGTGCCTTCCAGAGCAATTTTGACATATTTTACCAGTATCTTTTCCAAGAGGCTAATGATTTCTGGCTGTAGTCTGTATTTAATAGTAAAACATGGGAGTTGAACGCGGTAGGTGAATATGAATATTTTAATGCACTGGTCCATCTGTAATGATGTACTGATGAACACCTGAGATCTCTATAAACATTTCTGGTTCAAATTCCAACTTCCACCAGTCAGTGAAATACATGTATTTCAGTTTTGGAACATGGTGCACACATGAAAATTACAATCTTGGAAAGGCATAAAATGCATGTTCACCCGTCTAGCTGCCTCTGGTCTACATGGCCACTGCATGGTTGAAAGCAGCTACAATATTATTCTGTTTACAGAATTTATTACCTGTGTATACACTGTCACACTGTCAATTTTCCTATTACTCCTTGGTTAGTTTATTGCTTCCGCTGTTATTTTTCTAACTTTCGAAGGCTGTAAATCTCATTCTGGTGATATTGTTCATTTATTGCTATCAACGTTTATTTATTTGATATAGCATTATCTACCATAATTGAATATCATTTTCAGAAGCGCTGTAAATAAAAAAGAAATATGATTGATAAATTATGTAAATAGTTAAAATCAGGGAGACATGTATGACATTACAATTGAATAAATAAGAATGTGTCTTTTATTATCTTCTTAAAGACTTCAGTTGTTTCTGCTGCTATGATATCATTTGGCATGGTGTTGATTATAGTCTACATCTAATGAACCCAAATTTGTGTGAAATTGGCAGCATTTAGACTACTTTTTGTTACTTCTGTTTGTCTTCTAAGAACACAAATAATCCTTTCATATTTTCCATGATTAAGTATCCCATCCACAAACTCCAGCAACCCAGTTCAGTATAATTTGAATGCCACTATGTCTTTAAAAATCTCACTGCACCATCAGAGGAAGAGAACATAATTGACAAGCGATTGTTTCAGATGCAGGATTGGATCTAAAACAGTCTCTCGTCAATATAATGTAAATTTGAGAAAAAACTACTTCTTGAGCTTTGAGGTGGTAACTATGATGAGATGATGTCCATAGTTATAAATGTGCTACACATCATAATAATTAGGCAAAAATCTTCACTCATTATTTATTGAGTCATTCATTGCAAATACTTCTCCAGCCAACACATTTTTTTTTAATGACATCCAACAAGAGTTCCCCCGTGGCCTACTTGGTAAGTGCGCTTGTCAACTGGCATTGAGGGCGTGGGTTCAAATCTCATCCCCGGGAACTCACTTTAGTCCGAGCCCATGGGACATTAAATGGAGGCGGGTTGTATCCAGTGTTCTATACTGAAAGACCCTGGGCATCCCTGAATTAATAGGGTATGTGCCAGACTCACAGTCTTCTCATCTCATCATTATACGGCGATCACCTGCCTCGACATAGCTCACTAAGGTGCTGCAGAGGCGTAAAACACAAACAAACAATGACATCCAACAGGAGGACTTATTTACTCATGCTCAGAATTTATCCCGTGTGTTGATGAAATACCAGTAGCACAACAGTTAAAACTGAAGCTTGTTTAATAAATGGTTCCAAGGGCATTATGACCATGTCAGTTGGTCAACAGGGCATAACAATCAAACCGAGAAGAAAGGAACTGCATAATTATGAAAACTTCTTCTAAGTATGACTTACAGCCATTTCTGCAAAAACAACTACACTCATTCTATTGACTCATGCCATTGAGTTGGTCTCTCAGATGACTTTTAAACTAATATCTGAAATCTGTCCCTCATCAGTTTGTTAAGAGATACAATTTAAGGTAACACACCATTAAGTTGAAAACAAACACTCTTCCACGCATTATTAAGAAGCACTTTGTGATTTATTCAGTTATAAACTTTCTAATCATCAAACTAATCCCAAATATGAATTCCATGGCCCATAAAACCCCAAAATCCATGTATTGAACATCATTGTAGCCCAAACCATTGAAAAGCACATATTTTACAAAATTTGTCCGAAACCATGCCCTCATTAACAATTCATTATGAACCTCCTGTCTATCGAAACGACTCAAAAGTTCATGAATATAGTCAAGCACCAAGTAACAGCATAGTTCAACCTATCTAGAAGTGCTCAAAATGAACGAATATGAGAAACATTGAAAAAATCAGATTTTTAGCGAAAACTGGCCGCCATCTTGGATTTTTAGGTCAAATATAGGTCAAATAACCAAAATACCCCCAGATATGAATTCCTTGACCAAACAAACCCCAAATTTGATGTATTGCACATCACTGGAGCTCAAAACATTGAAAATTTAATTTCCGAAGGTGTCGGTGGCGGCCATTTTGGATTTAGGCCTCTCACGGAGTTAGCCCGCACTTTTGGGAGGGTCACCCCCGCTCAATTTTTAGATAAACCTTTATAGATGAAAAATCCATCATAAAACCTTACTTCGCTCTCAACGGTCACGGAATTGTGATATATGACCCAACTACTTTGCAAGTGCATTATAGATATGTATTTTTATGAAGATATCATAAATAGTTCCAGAAATATGAGCTCTCAAAAGTGGTGATGAAAAATAAGAAGAAGAAGAAAAAAGATGAAAAAAAATACCGAACAAAAACAATATAAATTCCCCTAACGGGGGAATTTGTAATAAAAAATACAAAAACTAATAGATGTAATCAGAATTTAGTTTATTGTGAAGATAAAATCGTATCACCAATTTGACAACTGTCGATCGAACAGCACCTTTTAGGTGGAGAATCTAATAAACTCTCTATCTCATGAAAATATAAGACTTATCAAGTCCATGTGTAAAATCTATTTTATGCAGGTCCAAAATAGTAACTTGTCTTCTAAAATTAGGCCGCTTTTGTAGAACCACGAACCCTTGTGGACAATTTTCTTTGAGGAACGTTGGTCTGAGGAAGCATTTGACCTCCAATTCACATCGGACCCAATGTTACAAAACTACGCATTTTATCGACAACTGCCTACGAGATTACTACGTACGTATATATCGTAAATATTGCCTATTTCTCCAACCTCCCTTGACGATTTACCCCCCACGTTAAAGGAATGCTCTTTATATGCCTCTGGGGCGTCGAGCGTAGCAAGCCAGCCCAGTGCACTGGTTCCTGTGCATGCGCAGAACTCGGAGGAGGCGGCCATGGCTGGCACAACGTGTGGATTTTGTAGTCTTATTTCGGTCTAGAACACCATTTATACAAACGTACTAATTTATTTAACCATGACCAATTGATTATAGGATGTGAAATGACCCGTTCGGATTGACTGCTATGTATGTTCACAATCGGCGATCTGGAAGATGTGGATTCACTGTATCAAGGAGGTGCCGGCCAGGGGCGGAGCGCTCGGATTGCCCGGGGGGGGGGGCTGCTGCATTGCTTCTGGCAGTCTAGCCTCCCTGCCAGGCTGCCCTTATACAAGCCCTTATACAATGGCCCTTATCACTGATATAAAGAATGTTCTGATTTGATTTTCGCTGCAGGTATTATTTTGGTTGGGGGGTGGGTTTCAAGAATTTTTGTAATTTGAGGTCATTGTTTGGGATGCATGGTTTGGATTTTTTGTTGAACACCTGCAAAGAGAAAACATGATTTAAAACTGCGAAGAGAAGAGAAAAACAGAGAGATGGAGAGAGCAGAGCCAGGCAGCAAGCACTGAAGGTGGCTCCAAAATAGGCAGACTTTTCTTCCTTGTTTTACCAAGCAGTCTGCAGTCCATTAAAGGACTACAATAATATAAACAACAAATTTCACTTACCTTCTGAGGGATTAATACTTCAACTCTGAAGAGTTGGAAAAATCCCAATCCAAATTGGCCTGCTGAATAGGTGGCATTCCGATGCAAGTAGGCTCAGTTCAACTTCGGTCTTAATTGATTCTCTCTTGCTTGTTTGTGATTTACCAGTATTCTAATTTTTTTTTTTGGCCTATGTGATCTTTCATATTTTAAGAGATATTTATTTGGTAATTTTTGTGCTGGTCTAGCTACTATTTCTTTATGGCTTCATCCAATTATCACCAGCAAGCATCCTGTTAGAGGTTTTATAATCTCAAAGTTATCAGATAGATTGGAATAGGTATGGAATATATGGCGCTACAAGGCTCTCTGAGACTCAAGATCCCAGGTTCTGCAACTTTGTGCAAACCTTCAACTAACCTTTGGCAGATACGTATGATCAGACGTTTGCCCTGAACATTACTTTCAAACGTTGTCCATACATATCAAAAACACGTTGGAAAAACCTTGGAACTTATGTATTGCCAAATGTGCGACCATACCCTTGATAAACCTATGAATCAAAGGTATGGTCATACATAATAGTCTAAGGTTGTAAAAACCTCTCAAATGAATGTTCGACAAACCTATGAATCGAAGGTACAGTTATACGTAATAGTCAAACGTTCTTCAAACCTCTCAACCAACGGTATGACTTATGTAATAGTCTAAGGTTTTAAAAACCTCTCAAATGAATGTTCGACAAACCTATGAATCGAAGGTACAGTTATACGTAATATTCAAACGTTCTTCAAACCTCTCAACCAAAGGTATGACTTATGTAATAGTCTAAGGTTGTAAAAACCTCTTAAAAATATGTTCGACAAACCTATGAATCGAAGGTACAGTTATACGTAATAGTCAAACGTTCTTCAAACCTCTCAACCAAAGGTATGACTTATGTAATAGTCTAAGGTTTTAAAAACCTCTCAAATGAATGTTCGACAAACCTATGAATCGAAGGTACAGTTATACGTAATATTCAAACGTTCTTCAAACCTCTCAACCAAAGGTATGACTTATGTAATAGTCTAAGGTTTTAAAAACCTCTTAAAAAAATGTTCGACAAACCTATGAATCAAAGGTATGGTCATACGTAATAGTCAAACGTTCTTCAAACCTCTCAACCAAAGGTATGACTACGTATGACTGACACGTTTAGCCAAACGCTACAACCAAATGTTCTTCCAACCTCTCAACCAAAGGTATGTCTTACGTGTGCCTCGAATGTTAGGCCAAACTATAAAACAAACTATCTGCCCACTTACTAAGGTCGTGACCTACGTTTGGTTTTCCATCTGAGTGCAACGTTTGGAAATTACCTTTGCCCTACCTTTGTCATACGTTGTTTGGCCCAACGTTTGATTCTAACTAATTACGTAGCAAAAGGTTAGATTTACGTTGCTACTCGGGAGGGAAGGTATGTTATTTGATTATGCTCATCTGAAGGCTACCCTCGCCTCATTATTAGGATGGATGAGACCAGGGTACACAGGCGTTACCATAATCCTCCAATGAAAATATTCAGAGATTAGGCTTTAGAACACCTCTGAAGAACAAATAATTATTCAGCCGAAAGGGAACAATCATTGTGATTTTCATTCAGGCCAATTGCATTTATTCTGAATTTTTTTAAACAGACATATATGACCATGTCATCACGCTGGCTCCTGATTATGACAGAAATACTCCGGCCTACTTATTAGGAAAAAAAAATCACTTAATTTTGCCACTGTAGATCCATTCTGAAGGATCATTATTTTCATTCAAGGCGAACTTTCCTTTGTGGCAGAGTGGCAGCTACCACAGGCCCACTCACTCATGGGGGCCCATAAGAGGTGCCAAAAAAACTGAAAAATTTGAAAAAAATAGAAATGTGACCGTACAACAAAATCGAAGTTTTTGGGGGATGCTAGAGCCTGCCTTGTAAAATTTAGAGCCTCTTGTGCGATGCTACGCTAATTTACATCGAAACTCTTTGATATAGAATTAAAGTGGACTGTGGCACTTTGTGTGTCATCATACTGATGATTTGTCATGATCAAACCCAATACTTTCAATGTTAATTTGATTGAAGGGGACTTATCCCACTTGTTGGTGACAGCCAAACGAAAAAAGGTTTATGCATCTGATTTTCACTCTAAAATTTGTCATGAGAAGTCAAATGGCTTACTCTTGATCATGACTAATCAAACAACCTCTATGTTTCCCATGTTGAAAGTAGAGGAGATGACACTTCATCAGCTATCATAAGTTGCAAAGTGCCATTTTCACAGTGCCATAGTCCACTTTGATTCTATATGAAAGTGTTTGGCTGTAATATTGAAGCAATGGTATTTCGTAGAAGCTCCTGTACACCTCACTGTCTGTGTTTCGGCTCTAATTACGAGCAATGCAGCACTGAAAAGATGTGCCTCGTCGTGCTAGGAGTCAGGAAGTTCTTTGACTTTCTCTGCCTTCTGTCCAATTCTGTTTTAGACATTGATTTGTAATCCTTAACAGGACCTCTCATCCATAGAGGAGATGGTTTTGGTTTTAATTGGCTTACATAGACGCGATCCTGTTCCTCTGGAGACGTGAAACAAACACTTGAAACACAACATTATCTGTGGAAGTAGTCTCTAAAGTTGTATTCACTCCTCTTGTGTATCACTTAGTGTAGTACCTGCACATTAAGTCTGTTTATTTAGAGAATTAAAAAATTCCAACAATGAAAAATTAATTATGCCATTAACTCATTTTAGAAGTGTCTAGATTGTCTTTGCACAGTTTCTAAATGTTTTGAGTGAGAAACTAAGCATTAGTTTTATATAATTGTGTCCTTCAATAAACTGCAGTGACTCTATAAATTTTGTCGATTTTCAAAAAACCAGATGTGTAGCCAGTTCTTTATCATCCCTGCAGTTTTTGCACATCAACAGAGTTCTGCATCTTGAAGCTGTCTTTGACGCTTGAATAATATATTAAGGCAGACAACAAAGCATATCCATAAAGTAGTCATAACTTTTCCTTTCTATCATATATCATTATTAAGTCAGTCTTATCACATTTCCAATGATAAAGCAGTGCAATTCATTCTATAAGGCAATAGTGTTCTGTGGTATTCCCCACATACTTTTGCAAAACAAAGGAGACTAGCAATCCATCAACATGTATTATTCAATGTATGCATCTGGAAATGATGGCTTCTTCTACTTCTCACTAAAATATGCCAGAAAAATGCTGTTAAAAAATAGTTTGTCTGGATCAAACGCAGTTCTAAGTCTATCTATTAATCCAGAAGCACTGAAGACAGAATGCAGTCGACAAAAATTTAGAAAACCAAATCATAATTTTGAAGTACGTATCGGCATCATTTACTTCCCAATTAGTTAGCAAATGTATATGAACTGACACATTTTCTTCTTAGTTTATTTTTGATGATGTTTGGATAAATGGGGAACTTAATTAAGTTTTTCAGGATAAGGGAACTTAGCTGGCTACTAAGAGCTTATGTTCATTAAGGCATGGTGGAGGTCATTAAGAGGGGGTAATCGAACCGTTTTATGCGCATTTTTTAAATAATCTTATTGAATATGTTTGCAAACATATGTTTCGCTTGAACAAACCTGCAGTGTGATTATTATGTAATGTATTACAAAGATCATAACATAAAAATTTAAGGGGACATTCTTTTTAGCCGCCTTAGTTCCCTTATCCTGAAAAGCTTCAGTGGGGCAATAAATCTAGGCTACATGCAAGCCACACAATTGCACATAATATAAAATTCCCCAAACAGTATGGTGTGATAACTTCTTCCTTTGAAGTTGGGGTAATTCCCTTGATGTAGGGATGTTGGTGCAAAGAGTAATTGAGCATGTGAAGATCACGGAGAAAATTGCTGCATTCAAATAGAGCCAAAAAGGAATGAGTCTAAATAATTGAAAACAAGTGTGGACATGATACTGACTTCAATAAAACAGAATTTGTTAAATTGAGCACAGCATGCAAAATGACTAGTATAAATTCATTATTTCCATTCAGAGCAATTAAGCAAAGAATGTATGACTAAACGCTGAAGAAGCCGATTTTGTTTGGGAACCTCTGTTGGTAGTTTATTATGGTTAATTTGGCCACTCTTCATACATATCTTTTGTATTATAAATACGTTCCATGCATCCAAATAACTGCTATCCTCAATTCCTCATGATATCAGTCGCATTTTGATTATACTGCTAATTTTTAAGGCTTACCTAGGTGATTTTAAACCAGTAGGAAGAGGGACAACTGTATTTTTTTCTATTTTATTAATACTAATCCTACGTATCAAGACCATTAGCCTGAGAGACTCTGTAATTGGATAAGAGTCAACAAATGGACTTCAAAAGATAGGACTGTCTATGGCAATTTTTTTTTTTTCAAATTTTGCAACTTTTTAAAACAACAACAAATATGTACAGTTGCTCTCTAAATAAAGTACATCTCTATACACTTTACCATTTAAAAAATCTGTAACTAATAAATAATGAGCGCATAATTATCATCAATCATTTGTTTTCCACATGCAATGAATGCATAAGAATAATACAATTCTGACATCTCATTAATCAAGACACTAATTTCTTGTTGCTATTTATTGCTACCATTCTCTCTTTGATCTTAGCATGTTCTTCTGCCTTCTGCACCTCAATTCATTTATCGCAGGTAATTACCATACATGTAGCTTCAAAGGAAGACATCATTTCACTTTATTCACAGGGAAAAATCAGTACATTCCTACCACTGAACAGCCAAGTGCATTATCTGCATTTGTGAGTTTTCTACTAGAGCTTTCAAAGCACCAAACAAGACCACAAAACTGAAAAGATATCTCGAATGGTGAAATAATAGTTACACAAAAGTGTTTATCACATATATTATTTTCCAGAACTGGTTTGGTCTTGATCAGCAACTGCTCTAAAATGGACGAAATATTCATTTTGATAAAATAATTGCTATGTTAATCTAGCCTAACAAATGATGAGGGAGATATATTACAGCTCGGTCTCGTAAGGTGTACCGTACACGTGCAGATTTATGGCAAGGGCAAGCACCATTTGCCTGAATTTACATTTCATGTAATTTTACAGAACATAGCTTGGAAACAATTGATTTTCAATATTGTTATTCGGATTATCTGCCAAAAATGTCAGCCTCCTTGCCCACATTTTCAATGTTCAGCCACATTCGGGGGGGGGGGGGGGAAGGGGGCTGCTCCCAGGCATGGATTATCCATTAGGCTGAGTAGGCTATTACAATAGCCTAGGGCCTCACGCCTCAGGGGGCCTCACATTAGGTGGGAAAAGAAACTTGCCTATTAATTTTTGTACAAAATCAAAAACAAATTGCACAAAATCTAGAGGACAAGTTGGACCCAATTACATATAAAGGGGCACCAAATTGCGTTCCTCACATCATGCTACCTTAATCCGGCCCTGTCTGCTCCCCCTCGCTCTGCCTCCAGTAGGTCACCTATGCCAGTGTCGTTCTTCAAATAAAGAAGTTTCATTCTCATCGATTAAAGTGGTTAACTCTATCCATTATACAAATGAAATTTTGTGACTTTTATAAAGAGAGTGGCTTTGTGAAACGTTTTTGTTATAGCCTTCAAAATAAGATTTACCCGCTATGCTGGAAGACAACCAAATTAGGCTGTTTTGTGAAAGCAACAAAGTATGTTTATTTGATTTATGCACATCTGAAGGCCACTCTTGTCTTATTATTAGAACAGATGAGACCATAATACACATCCTTATCCGAATCTGCAGACAATAGTGCATTTGGAGGTAATCTGATTTATTATGCTTAGCGTTTTTCTTGACATGAGATATTATGATAATGTTATTGTTTTGTGCAATTCAACATGTATCATACACAATGTAATTTTAAACACCAGGAAATGAAAATTCTCATACGGAGTAGAGGCTTTTGTCTATTCAAAGTTCTTGTACCATCCCTTTTCAAAGAAATACTGCTTTTAAAAATGAATACTAGTCATTAGTCTCTGGTGTATTAGTTAATCGATATCCATAAACAGTATACAGTGCCGCCTGTAAGTAAGTGAAACGCATGATATTGTGCCATTGTATCAGTGCTAAACATTCCCAACCAAACTGCTTGTGGAGGCATGAATTCTCATCCAATGAGACGCAAACGTATTGGGTCATAAAGGCTGATATGTGAGGCATGTGGGATAATAATGGCAGCCAATTTTCTCTGCTATAGTCATAGTTAGGCATGGGTCAAAGTCTTTGATAAGTAAGTGAACCACCCTTCCCTATAAAATAACATTGGGCCTGTGTTTCACTTACTTATCAAAGACTTTGACCCATACCAAACTGCAACTACAGCAAAGAAAATTGGCTGCCATTGTCATCCCACCTGCCTCACATATCGGACTTTATGACCCAATATGTTTTCCTGTCATCAGATGTAAATTCATGCGTGCACAGGAAGTTTTGCTGAGGATGCTTAGCATTGATGCAAAGGCACCATTTCATGGGTTTCACTTACTTACAGGCGGCACTGTACACCAATTTAAGAGGAATGTGTCCCAATGTCCAACTGATTCAAACTATGTTTAACTTTTAGGTTAACTTTTAGGTTCCTCAACTTCTTCTCTTGATTGCAATTAAACAGAAATCAAATTTATGAAGAAGGTTTTTTCTGGGGTCTGACAGTTTTACTTGCAAAAGACAGAAAATGAAAATGGTTATTTTTTAGAAATCAAAGACAGTTCAGTTATAAAAAGTTATGAAGTACAAACCAGTATGTAAATAATTAAGCCATACAATTAAGGGTAGCACCATTGCAATAAAAATATTAATATAACATGCTCAAGTTAAGGACTCGACCGGACGACTAGGACAAAAGCTGACAAAGCTAATGTTTTTGCATACCATAAAAATTTGAGACTGAATGGGAATTCAATTATTGTTGTAATTTTCTATTAGCCATGTTGTATCCATTCTGAGATTGTTTGTAACTGGCATACATTACAATTTTTCTTCACACTGATATCTGATGATGACTGAAACACTTATGATTCAAAAGAAGATAACATTGTTCTAGCCAACCTAAATTAACAAGGAAAGGTACTAAGATTAAAATTGCTTCCATCTCATCCTTTAGTGCTGCTAAGTTATTCACTTTCAATAGGACATTAATCCAATCCTTCCACGACACAAGACCTAATATAAACCCTTTTCATTGTTGACCAGGTTTTGAAATGTTACTCCTCAAGACATGATGGTTTTCTGTTATCCTGTCAATGCCATGAAGGCGAAGACGGAAACTGGTCTGACTGAGGAAATACTCTGAAGAGGCAGAAGCTAGCAAAGTCAATATTAGAGACTTAAAGAAGTCAACGTGAAATCACTATGGTGGGTGGAGGAGTGCTTCGACTAATACAGAGATAGCCATAGAGTACTCTCCAATAAAACAAATAGGCAGGAAGTATTACGTCAACAAAAATCTCTGACCTCAGCAGTACTCAAATAGTAAAATGGATCTTTACTTAGCGGGTCGAGTGATCACCTAGCCCTGAGCACAGTGCAATTAAATCTTCACTGCATTCACTGCATGGTTTAGACAGAAAAACTAAGTTAGGTAAGACATTGAGTTGGGTGTGTAAAGCTGTTCATACCAGACAATTACTCATGCACAATCCCTCAAAAGTTTTTTGTTTTTCAAAGTCACTGAGATTCTTTCGAGACATTTATTTTGAAATCTATAACTAGGTTTCTTACTCCTTCAGGGAGATGGTGTTGGTAGAATTGCCTTACACAGACCCTGTTCCTCTCACGATGTGAAACAAAATTTAATGCTTTGAACACACACTGTAAAACTAGCTGTGTCACTTTTATGGCAGTTACCATAATGAATAAAACAAATTATCATTTAACTGGAGACAACCATTGATTTTATGGCTGGTAACGTTGTTTTAATGGTAACTGCCATAAAAGAAACATGAGAGGTTTAAAATTTACAGTGCAGCAAAACTTATGTCATTGCATTGAGATTTTTCCCTGAAAGAGATACATGGAGTATTTACTCAAATTTTGGATGGAGGAGGGGAGGAGAGACCTAAATACGCCACTGCAATTCCTCCATCTTCATAAACCAGAAGTATCGCATGTTTTTTATCATCCCTGTTGTTCTTACGCATTAACAGAGTGCTGCATCTTGAAGCTGTCTTTGATAGATGAATTATATATTCAGCAAACGAAAAAGAGCATATCCATAATGTAGTCATGCTTTTTTTCTTCTATCATTTATCATGATAAAGTCATTCTTATTACATTTCCAATGATAAAGCAGTGCAATTCATTCTATAAGACAATAGTGCTTTATGGTATTACCTACATATTTTTTCAAAACTAAAGAGACTAGCAATCCATCAACATGTATTATTCAATGTATGTTGCATTTTGCAAATGATGGCTTCTTTAACTGTTATATTGATTTGACAGTAAGGCGTTTTCCAAAAAAAAGACATACATAGTCTGGTCAGGATCTGACACAACAGACTGTTTCCCCTAATCAGAGATGTGGTGGACAAAATTGTCCCCTTAGAATGGATAAACATGCACATCATAACATTTAAGTAGTACGTATTGGCACCAATCACAAAGAATTACTTTCCAATTGTTTTCAAAAGTATATGAACTTACACACAACTTCTCTGTTTCCTTTTTTATATTCTTTGGATGAGTGTTGAACTCCTCAATCATAAATATCAGGCTGCAATGAAGCTGGCATGGCAACAAAAAACATGCAATGTTTGCCACACAATTGCACTGAACATAAAATTCCACAAACAACATGGCGTGATAATGTCTTCCTTTGAAGTTGGGGTAATTTCTTTTGATGTATGAATTTTGGTGCAAAGAGCAGTTGAACATGTGAAGATCAGAGAGAAAATTGCCGAATTCAAGAGGAGCTATAAAAGAAATGAGTTTAAATCATGGGAGACAGGTGTGGAGTTTGAAAGGATTGATGTTGCCATTAATATGACAGATATACACCATAATGTTTTTTCGTAAAGTTCTACAGGTAGATTTTGTCCGACGATCGGTTTTAACTCGATACGGGTGTTTTTCCGATGATCGAGCGTGTTGTAAATTCTTCACTTTGACAGGAAGGTGCAGCAAATGACATGTCCTTTGCAGTTAGACGTGGGACCCTGCGCGTCTCGGGAAATACAGGGTCTCAGTGGAAAATATCAGGGAAATACAGGTCCAAGATATGAAATAATCTGTAATTAATCCAGCCAAATCATAATCCTTCAAAAGTTCTTTAAAAATGTTGTCTTTCACAGGATCTGACAGTGAGTGTTGACCTTTGGAATCGTTAATATCGGACTGCATTCAAGCTGGCATGCAAACAAAAAATAGTGTTTGCCAGACGATTGCACTGAACATAAAATCCCGAGAACGACACGGTGTTGTAACATCTTCCTTGGAAGCTGGGTAATTTCTCTTGAATGGATTTTGGTGAAAAGAGCAGTTGAAAATGTGAAGATCAGAGAGAAAATTGCTGCATTCAAGTGGAGCTACAAAAGAAATGAGTTTAAATCTTGGGGGACAGGTGTGGGGTTTGAAAGAAATGATGTTGCCATTAAGAAGACAGATGATACCAAACATCACGTCCAAAAATGATACAGTGCACTGTAAAATCGGAGGCGCTGATTCAGCTCAATTGATTGAGTGAGATGGTTGCACAAGTTGATTTCAAGAGTTAACATAGATTAATGTTTTAATCTGAGATAACTCAAAATACCGAGCTGAGATAGCTCAAAATACTAAGCTATGTTGACTAAGGTATTCAAGCTGAGAAAACTCAAAACAATGAGCTGTGTTGACTTACAGCTCAAAATATTAAGTTTTGTTGACTTATTGATCCAAGCTGACACAACTCAAAATTTGGAGCTGTGTTGACTTATTTTTAGTTGTTTTTGATTTATATTTGTGTGACTTGTCTTATAAAGTTATTTATGAATATGGGCTGTAATCCCAAAATATTGTTAGATCTCTCAAGGGGATCCACCTGATCCAGTATGCTTCATTTCAGCACACCATGGACAGGCCCAAGATGCATTCAACAAAGACCATTGCATCACAAGGATATTTAAAAATTAATTAATTTCTTGTGATTAAATCCCAATGGCCTGAGGCTCATCCCAATTGGTATACAGTGCTAGAAGCCTATATTTGAACACACTCTGACTTGGAAATGTTGGTTGACGTGTGAATGCATGCATCTAATAACTCTCACAAATTAATTTAAGAGAGATAAAAATAACAAAGTAACCAGCTAAAGTGGTGTGCTACTCATTTTTTCTCTGGGATAGTGTAATATAAATCTTCTTTTTTCTTTGAAGTAAATAATTATTTAAAACTAAATGTAGTCTTATGAGAAGTGCTTGTTATAGATGGCGCTATATGAGGCATGACTGAGATGTCAAGCTATCTGCAACAACTAAAGCTTTCATGTTTTCACAGCTTAGTGTTATGATTCGTTTGGACAACTTACAGCATTGAGCTATCATACCTTGACAACTTATAGGATTGAGCTGTCATAGCTTGAAAATTATTAACATTCTCAGACAGCTCAAATTATTGCCTCAACACAGTTTTCAAATTTTACAGTGTGTGGTTAAGACATGTAGGCCTACTGCCGCCTATATGTTTATTGTTATGTTTTTTAATGTATTTCAATGTAGAGGCCCAACATGCGCAGTTGTCCGAATATACCTTTAACAAACTACATGGCCAATTTCATATATATATATACTAGAGCAAACCTTATGTACCAACTTCACCCCAAAAAAACACCAATTGCTTCATATACAGTTAAAACTGCATTGTTGCGGTTTTGATATTTCACATACTACTTCTGGAGAACTCTGGAAAAGAGTCTAAATGAAGAATAGAAAAAGATGATATCTCCAGGAAAAAATGCCTCCCATAGAAAAGTATGCCAAGGCCATTAGCCTGAAAAGACTCAGTAATTGGACAAGAGTCAAACATAGACTTCAAAGGATGGGACTCTCTCAGCAAAAAACAGCTATGGCTTCAGGGCAAGATATAATTTCACCCTGTTTGTAGGAAAATTATATAATTTACCTCTGTACATTTCTTCCCCGAAAAGTGCATTATCTGCACATGCAGGTATTTTTCTAGGAGCTCCTAAACACAAATAATTTTTTTAACTTATACCAACTGACCAGAACTGATTAAGGTGCATAGAAGCTGCTGTTGAATGGACAAGAGATAGATAGACATATTTTCACATGAATCACAATATAATTTATCAGAGATTTTGTCACATAAAGTAAGGGAAATGCAGCTTATGGAAATAAATTGCAGTACAGTCTCATTTTCAAAATAAAGAAGTAAAATGAATTCTCATCACATGAAGTGGTATAGACCCATGCTGTCCATTATGCAAATCAAATTTCTTAGCTTTTATAACGATAGTGGCTCTGTGGAGCTGTATGATTAGCCTTCGGAATACAATTTACCTCCTAGGTTAAAAGGATAGTCAAATAAGGCTGCTTTGTGCAAGAAGGAAAGTGTGTTTATTTGATTTATGTGCATCGGAAGGTTGCAAGAGCCTTATTATTAGAATTGATGAGATCAGAGTACTTGAGTTTATCTAATTCCGCCAAGAAAGAGCCACTTCAGTGCCATCTACTGTATTAGATGTTGGTATAAATTAATGATAATGTTGTCATAAATAAATCGCTTAATTTAAAGCCAGATTACTTCCTTTTTTCAGTATTGGAGGGCATCCTCGAAACCCTGCTTGCAATTTCAACTTGAAGGGGTGAAATTTTCAAGTGCATGCACTGTGCTCCCCAGTTCATTGGTCTATTTGTCATCTAAATACCCAAGATATTAAAAAAAAAAAAAAAAAGTATAAGGGAGGGAGGTTGTGAGGAGATAATCTGAAAGTTTTATTCCAGTTTCTGGGGACGGTTACGAATTTGGACTGGTTTGCACGACCGACATAATGTGTCCCATCCTCGAATAAAAATTATGAAATAAAACTGATGCTAAGTTGTATACAAGGCTTAGCATTCTATCACAACATTTGAAACCTGGGAGGGGAGTTTACTTCTGAAGAAGTTATTATTTTACACATTAAACATAATGGGACACTAGATCACTGGAAAAATAACAAAAGACTGATTTCAACTACAATGACAAACTTCTTAACTGCTGATCAGTGGCTCCGCTCCTCCTCAACAGAATTCAATAATATGGAATTTTCTTTGCTAGCTAAGGTGTGAACAGATGTCTGTAACACTAAGCAACTATCTGAAAATATAGGTGAAATCATGAGCGCACGGGGGGCTGCATTAAACCTGAAATTAATAAGTATCGATCTTACCATGAACCTGAGGGTATGTGGCATGCAATAAAATGTTTTAATATCTTAAAGTAGGCATTTCTATGAAATAAATACCCTTAGAAATATTCCAAAGCCCCTCCCCTTGTTTCATGAAAATATTACATAGCCAAGCATGTGTGAAAAAAAACTTATGAAAAACCAACTGTTTGGCTATTTAGTTTGTTAATTGCTACATGCACAGTGTACATGTTGTTAGTACAGTACTATTTAAGAGTGTGCGATATCAGCCTGAAAGATACCCCCCCCCCACAAATGGCTCAAGTAGCTATTGCTACTTTTGCCCTTTATTATTGCAGTTTATACAGTGGTTGGAGTAGCAATAGGTCAAGTTTTGAATTGAGCCCCCTCTTGAAATTGTACACAATTTTTGATGACGTTTTACACAGAAAAAATATCGCCTGTAGATTTCCCTTACCTTGATGAATCGATGTACTGTAAAGAATACTTACATGCAAGTTTTTTTATAGGTTAAGACATCGATACAAAAAAAGAATTAACCAGTATAGATAAAACATCAGTTATATTAATTCAGATGTATATAGACATATTTCTAGCAATTTGAGTAAAAACAGAAACTTTGATTGTGAATATATACCAATTACAATTCAAAACTGCTGGTGGTGCAAGTTCTTTTGTCGCACCCTGTACTTACATTTCAGCCGATGCAACAGAAAAAAAAAACAGGCTACATATGACACATTGACCTGTAATATCTTGCAACCAGAATATCTTGCAACTGAGAAAGCCCCCCGGACCTATTCCCATTCATAGTTTCGATCTCAGCAAAAGATAATTAGGTGGACTGGCCCACGTGGCAAAGTGCCAGGTGCCACGGGGCCAACCACTCAGTGGGGCCCATTCAAGATTTGAAAAAAAGGTATGCACTGGCCTAGCAACAACATTTTGAACTTATTGTACGAATTTGTTTATATGTGAATCTGACTTTAATATGGGGTCCCATCTTGATTGCGCTCTGTACAAGACAGAGCCCTTCAGTGTACACATTATAAATGCAGTGTAAAGTTAAATAATTTCATGGCGACATATATGGGGGTACCATTGACTTACTTTGCCATGTGGCCCATAATCGCACCAGTCTGCCCCTGTAACAGAAATTGCATCTATCATAGGAGTAGGAGGCAGGCGGGCTTGGGAAATTTTGGGAAGTCGATTTTTCATGCAGTTTCGGGCAGAAAATTTTGGGAGTTTTTGTATTTTGGGGCAATTTGGGCAATATTTTTCGGGAACCCCCCCCCCTCCAAATTAATTGACATCCTATGCCTAGGGCATCTATGATTATATTTCATTTAGAACCACCATTGGTTTGTACGTGTATATGTGTCCATGTAGTTGCCATTCTGATCTTTTGTTTTATGTTCATTCTCTTGAACATCTCCCGGATCTTTTTCAAAGGCAATTAAGATAATCAGGACTCTTGGTTTTGAGGTGGGAAAAGAGCATTTCCAAAATTATCTTTTTTCCATCTCAGTGTTAATTGGATGAATTTTGCAATGCAACGCAATTCAGCTATACGGTTATTTGGCCTCTCTTGGAGGAATTGAAGCCTTTTAAAATAGAGGGCTTTCTATGTAAAACTTTGCATGTACAGTATCTATCATGTACAAAGACGGTTTATCTAAGTTACTTCTAGTTGTTGTAGTTAATACAGGCTTGTTTATATTACTGCCTCCTGCTCGTTGCAGTGTTTTTTTGCGCAATTTTACACCAAGGCAAAGATTTAAAGTGTCATTTGACAACAGAACGAGAGACCATTTATTCTATGATTAAGAGTACTCTGTATTCACAGGGCATCACTGCTAAACATACAGCATTGTACGAATGTCTTGTAGTCTTGACCAAATCATAAGAGAAGGAAAAAGCTATATCTTTGAGTGAAATAAAAATGCCACCAGTCGACAAAGGTAGGAAGAACATTAGCCTAAAAGAGTCAGTAATTGGACAAGGGTCAAGCATAGACTTCAAATGATGGGACTTTCTATATGCAAAAAAGGATTTTTTTTATTCTTGCAAAATGAAGCAACTTCAACAACTTCCACAAATATGATATGCTGACTCCCAATCAACAAATGAACTCTATTTGTCTCCCAATCAAAAATCCCAGAAATTGTACAGGTTTTACATTATTTTGAAATCAAATTGTGGTTTAGGACCTTTTAAGTTGTTAGCCAAATCCTTGGCAAGAAGTTACTAAAATAAAATGTTAGGTTCACAATATTTACAAAAAAATTCGACCAGATGAATGCTGTTTGCCAGAAACTTGCCTGCCCTGGCAACATCCCCTGTAAGCTCATCCATTTTTCTAATATTTGGGGACACTTAATGTTCCTCACACTTATCAAATTTCTGACTACATGAATTACCATTAAGAGGCAGTCCCATCTGTGAGGAAAGCGTACAATCATAGCCTCTGTTCCCAATGGGTCATTCTTCAAGCAAAAGCTGTCACTGACAATGTTAATGTGGCAATATAGTTCCAAATTCTTCTTAGTTGCATTCTCTACATAGGCGTACGGCGAGCGCAATTTTTGGGGGGGGCGAGCGACATTTGCCGGAATTTCACGATCTAAATTTATAAACATTTCAAATTAAATTGCATGGAAATCATTAATTTTCAGTAGTTTTTATTTAATCATCTGCCCGAATTGTTTAGCCTTTTTGCCCGAATCGGCCGATCGCCCCCCCCCCCCTGCCCTAGCTCCAGTGTTGATAACTCCGACGTGGTTAGCGTCGGAGTTACAGACCACCAAATGACTTTTACTTGTACTTCCACATTTTTTGCATTTTACACAAACACACAATTTTTCCGACCACACATGTGCACTTCACATTCTCTGACATACCTTTAGCCATGGCCCGACAGTAATTTCAACCTCAAAATCCGTCTGATTCCTTCAATATCAGGCATTTTCCAACGTGAATCGACTGCTTCACTCTCCAATGTTTTGCCGTTATGCTTCAATTGACATGCGTGACGCTATTCAGTGACACAGCATCTGATTGGCTGCTGAAAGCGAAACTAGGTCATCAGTGCCTTCCTTGACCTAATTCACTTTCTGTCAACACAATGACAAGAGAGGACACTGACAGGCTGCAGAAGCTATGAAATAACAACTTTGTGGTTGGTGTGAGGGTTTAATTTCACACGTAGGAAGTTAATAAACCTGTATTGTAAAGGATTTGGTTCAATTTTAATGTCAGTGCCATCATTCAGAGCCTCAAACATGTGGTTGGATGGGCCTAAACAAATCCTTGATTTTGGTCATGTTGACAGCTGTCAAATGAATCAAACCATTGGCATTGGGGTAGTAAACTATGGGAATAATACACCATGCTAGCTTATGTGTGTGCTATAATTTGTGACTGTGCACTTGTTATGTATAGTACAAAAATTGGTGTAGTTGATGCATGATATGTGATCAGTTACACAAAATAAAAGATCAAAGTATTATAATCCTATGGCTGCCAGTGCATAAATAGGCCTACTTGAAAAACCCTTGATACCATCTTTTTAAAAAGCAGTCCTAGCTTCTTCATATAAACACATGGCGTTTTTAAGGATAATTTCTAGAAATGTCAATACATTTTTGTTGGGGGGCGGGGGGAGGGGGGGTTGGCTACCCAAAAAAATGTCAGGGCTTTGGAGTCGGAGTCGTGGAGTTGGGGGTTTTTGGGTGGAGTCAAGAGTCCGAGTCAAACTTTGATTTTCAGGTGGAGTTGTAGTCAAAATTTAAATAAGTGACTCCTGACTCCAAAAAAATTAATATAATTTACAAAAATCAGTTTAAAAAATGTGAAATGTATTCCAAATTTTACACAAAACTTCCAAAACAAGTGTTAATGCACATAATAGAATAAATTTTTCTCCCCTGTTAACCATGGAATATTATCGTTCAATAATGCCGAAAAGCGGAGTCGGCAGTCGGAGTCGAAATTCAGGAGAGCTAAGGAGTCGCTTTTCAAAATGCCAAAGGAGTCAGGAGTCGGGAGAGTTTCACTTATTACCCGACTCCAAAACCCTGCAAAAAAAAGTGCCAAATTGCCAAAAGAGAAAACTAAATTTACAAAATTGCTTCTTCAACATCTTTGGGGGAGCCGGGGGGGGGGATGGTCTGCAGCCCCTCCCCCTGCCTCCTATGACTACCATGAAAACCGTCTAAGGCTAGGACATAAAATTCCTATAATACAATATATAGTGATATAAAAGATAACATTTTGTATGGTACCAAATTTAAATATTATTCATTCAATCAGTTTGCTTATTAATGTATGTACCCCTTGACATGGAATTAAAAAATATATATTATGTAAATATATATTATTGCATTCCCTTTTTTTTCGCATTCCCTCGCGATCTTTTGTGTTCCTTCTTGAAGATTATCGCGTTCTCTTGCGATCATCGTGTTCCCTCTCGATGATCGTGAGGTAACATGAAATATCAGGAGGTAACACAATCGCGGGAGAACGCGATAATCTTCACGAGCGAACATGATTATCTTGGTGATGAAACGTGAAAAATCACCAGAGAACGCGATGATCGCGAGGTAATGCGATAGATCACGGGAGGATTTTTGTGAAGGAACGCGATAATATATATATATTTTTTAATTCCCTTTTTTTGGGCTCCAAACTCATTAATTAGTGCTTATTCAGGAATCACAAGCTGATCCTGACTTTTTGACACAGCATTGCTAGGGGAGAGTCCCCTTGAACGGACCGGTGCCTCCATCGGACCACTCTGATTCTGACTTAGTTATTGAGCTTATGAAAAGCTGTCCTGTCTTGAGTGATTCCTTTTCAACCATTTGGAAATGGTCATGAATGTTTGACTTGAAAAATCATTCATATTTTTGAAGTGAAGATAATAAGCATGAAATGGTAGTGTCTTATCTAATATTGTGATACATGTCTCACACAATTAGAACTCACATACTGATGGGAAATCTACCAGAATCTGTTTCAGTGACCTTCAACTAATTGTCTCCCAAAACGAAAAAGAATACTTAATCAATCTACAAAAATCAGAGTACTGGCTTCAATTTTGCAAATGACAGTTATGTCCTCGATTGGACCAGTGGTGTGTCCTCGATTTGACCACCTCATGGATGTATGTGTATGTATATTCATAGTGAAGCCTGTAAATATAACAATTGGGGCTATTTATGATGCAAGGATCTCTAAAAACATAATATTATGGTCAATAGATCCCTTAAATTAATTATGATAATTTAACTACCATGCTAACACTTTATTGGAACTTTCTGGAACTACCTGGAATAGTCAAAAACTTCAAAATTGACATTTTCTTAATGATGCAAAAAGCTTGGTTTGTTTAAAATAATACTTTTGGGAGTGGTCCAGTCGAGGCAACTCGGGGGTCCAATCGAGGATACTAAGTTAGAAATTTGAGAAGTCAAACATTTTTTCGGAAATGGTCTAGTGTACAGATCAAGCAATGTCCACAACACAGTAGCACAATGTATTTCAACTCAATCTACATCTTTCTAACCGCCTCGATATACCCCAATAAGGTGCTGCAGAGGCGTAAGACACAAACACACACACACACGTCTTTCTAACCAGTTTTGAGCCTCATAGCACTGATACCACATGTATATTATCTTTGCTAATACGCTATCCACATTGAACACCTGAAGTTAGGTTTTCCGATCTAGGGGACTCTCCCCTATAACAAGTTGATATTTTGTATGCCTTTCTTAAAGGTTTGCAATGAACAACATTGTCGTACAATAACTGGTGCATGTGTGGCAGTTCATTCCACATACAAACCCTATTTGTCAACATTATGCCAGCTAAAGAATAGATTTACTTTAAACCACAGGCAAGTGCCCGATGACCCTCTGCTCTTAACCCCCAAGTTATACCACTGACTGACTTGTGTGGATCTGCTACTGTAAATGACAAGGGACTCTGTCGCCATCTCCATCTCTCAGAACACATCACCCCTAAACAAAAGGCTAATTGGATACTGATAATGACCTTAAAATTTGAGAAGGTGGGGGGGGGGAGGTTTTCTGGAGGGCTTCCTCAGTTTTAATTTTATACCGAAGCCAGTTTTCCATTTCAGTTCAAGATCAGCTAATATGGAGTGCCCTAACAATTGGGCCACATAATAAACAAAGAGAGCACCTGACCGTGCCAGAAATCAATCATATAAGTCTAAATTAATTCACTTGGAACAGTCATCATTACAAATCATAAAACTTGCACTTAATCCATTAATTATATTTTTATTAGATAAAATACATGTCAAGAAATTGACAGCAGGCCTACGTGCTGGCCTAAAATGTAATATTTGACAACTGACCTATCATTGAAAATATTTTATTTACAGATTCAATACCCTCAACCCCTCAACAAAGCCATCACCAGTGATGTTGTCGAATATATATACGATTCGATACAATGAACTTTATTAATCACTTGCATGAACCTTGTTTTGGCAATCTATATATACATAATTAACAAAAGACATAATTAACATATGATGGAACACAAAACAAATTATTACAACACTAAAGTGACATATTAAGTGACAAAAAGATTGGATGAGATCAAATCAGTGGTAGTTTAACAATCTAACAGCAAGTGGTACTATTAAACGATGAACAATAATGATTAGTCCGACAGTAAATTGTTGATAGTCTATGACTTGAATATAAATAGATGAAGTAATGCAGTGGCGTAGCTAGGAAATTTTCCAGGTGGGGCAAAATATTCAAGTCAGCGATGGAAACATTTTTGCCGGGGGAGCTAATATCGCTGTCGCGGCTGAGGCGCGCCAATCGGCAAAATGCAACGTTTGATGACAATGTAATTATTTCTTTCCTGGTCAGGATGGAGCCAGGTGGGGGCGACCGCCCCCCTGCCCCCCCTGTAGCTACACCACTGAAGTAATGAAATCTTCAAATAGTGATTAGAATTATTAATAAATTGTACCCGAGGATACAACAATACATAGTCTTCGCCCCGGCAGGCTTGGTGACAACAACCACAGTCCATCGGAAAATAGCTAGAACCCGGAGTCAGTCGAATAAGTTGAAATAGTCAGTTGAATTTCATTCTCAACTCAGTCAGTCCCATTAGGATCAACTAGTCATGAGTGTTTTTTGCCAAAGTCAGTTGGAATTGGTCAACTAAATCTATATCTGAGAAAGCATATCCAAGCGTATCCGAAGATGAAATCACTTTAATTTAATAATTTCTAAAGTGGATAAGAGTTTGACCTGTTGTTTTTTATTGATTTTTTTTTAAATAATTGCAATTTTGAAAATTAGAATAGTTATTCATGAATCATGCCTTTCGCCCTTTCTCGAAAATTATTTTCTGAAAAGTTGAATTTAGTCAGTTGTAATTTATAGATTTTTGAGACTTTTTTTGTTGATTCATGTAGAATGAATGGTCTGGCTTGTAGTGCGCAGTCATTTGCATAATATTGGTGTGAAGTTTTACCAGATTAGGCGTTTGAACTTCCCTGATCTGCACATAACAGTTGTCCACAAGCAATTTTTTCAATCGTGCTTGTACAGCAAAAACAACACCAATTCAAGTAAATTTCGTTTCGAACTTTTCTGTAGTGTATACGTTTCTAATGCTAAAAAATATGTCCATTACACCCAATGAATAAAGCTGTGTAGTCCGTCGACATGTTGCATGTAACATGGACAACTATTTTTGGTACTTTTGCTATCATTAGAAAAATGTATGAGACAGCCATCCAGCAACTTTTGAAAGATTAATGGATATCAGTGTAGAAATTTTTGGAGTTGATCCTGCGGGTCTATCAGGTGGCATCCCCACTCACCCATGTCTGCACATTACAGTTGTCAACACAGTTGTCCACAATCTACATTTTACTCCATTTTATGGACAGACAGCTTACGAAAGAAAATCAAAATGCAGAAAAAAAGGAATTAATATCAAATCAAACAGTTTGCTGTGAATTTTTCTGGTCTATAAACATTAAATTCCTGGTTACACATGTCTGTGTGTCACAGTTGTCCACAAGTTGTCTACAAATACAGGGAATTATGCAAGTAAATATTTAGTAAAGAACTCCTCAACGCTCTATTGATACTTATGCTACACCAGCAACTGTTGTTCATTTGATTACTGAATATGGTATATTTATCTCGTTAAGGCTCAAAATACAACAATGTGGACAATGAAATATATTAGAAAAACATTGTCCACAAAAATCATGATTTAGTCCTAAAATCAGGGTTGCATGATTTAAATCTTTTGATTTAAATCAGTGATTTTAATCAATGATTTTTATTGAAAACCACTATATGTAAGACAAGCATCCTCGGATACAATGGCTGGTAAATCCTATGGGAAAGTAGAAGGTGTGATTTGCAGCATGCGAGAGCGTCTGAGGCAAAAAATATGAGTGTAGGAACAGTGGAACTGGAGGTTGAGGTATAGTAGGGTGATGTCTGCGTGAACTAGATTCTCTTGACGTGAGGGTATAGCAATGAAGTATAGGTGCAACTTGCTGCAGTGAGCATTGCGCAAGTGTTTGAGTAGAGCGTGACAGCAGACACTAGTGTCTAACAGAGTCGCTGCCCATATAGAGCTATGGGCTGACAAATTCATAATGTGGAATACTTGTACCAAATTTCATAACTCTAAAATAAGCGGAATATTAAGGTCACAAATGGACAGTTCAAGAATGACAAAAGATGGCTGCCAGAAAGGCCTACATCTTGAATTTATCGTCATGTTCCCAATCAATACCCACAGGCGTACACCTGAACCAAATTTTATAACTCTTAAGTGAAATATTAAGGTCACATTTGGCAGTCCAGGAATGAAGAAAGATGGCTGCTAAAATGCACGCTATCTCAGTTGTCTCGACAGGTAGGCTACTCATTCTTCTGCTTTCACCCCTAGCATATAACTAGCAAAACTAGCAAAAAAATTTTTTTTTGCAAGGACACCCCCCGACGTGACCCCCCCCCGGACTTGTAAAATATAAAATTTTAAAATTACCTCCTTCCGAGGAGAGCCCCAGCCTAGAAATATAACTAGCAATAATAAAAATTTCTGCAAGTACCCCCCCCGGATGTGACTCCCCCCAGGGCCTTGTATAGAATATAAAATTTAATACCTCCCGAGGTGACCCCAGCCTATCTAGCAGAAATAAACTTCTTTTTTTTTTGCGAGTACTCCCCCCCCCCGAGGTGACCCCCTCGGGACTTGTAAAATCCATTTTTTTTAATTACCTCCTTCCGAGGTGACCAACCTAGAAACATAACTAGCAAAAAAAAAAATTTCTGCAAGCTCCCACCGGATGTGACCCCCCCCCCGGGCCTTGTATAGAATATAAAATTTAATACCTCCCCCGAGGTGACCCCAGCCGAGCAATATATCTAGCAGAAAAAAAAAATTTTTTTTGCAAGTATCCCCCCCGAGGTGACCCCCCTCGGGACTTGTAAAATCCAAAATTTTTTAATTACCACCCCCGAGGTGACCCCTAGCCTAGAAATATAACCAGCAAAAAAAATTATTTCTGCAAGTACCCCCCTGGAAATGTCTTCCCCCCCTCGGGCCTTGCACAGAATATAGAATTTAATACCTCCCCCGAGGTGACCCCAGCCTGGCAATATAACAGGCAGAAATTTTTTTTTTTGCGAGTACCCCCCCCCCCCGAGGTGACCCCCCTCAGGACTTGTAAAATCTAAAAATATTAATTATTTCCACTAAAAACTAATTCCTTCATGTACACATGTATGGACACGTTATCCTCGGTCGGAATTTTTTTTTTTTTCACGGTAACAGCAGCAGTAATTATTTCGAGCGAACAAACTTGCTGAATTAGTGAATATTCATTCCTAAATAATACAACACCATGTGAAGAAATAACCCCTATTTCAAGACAGACAAGACTGACCAAAAATAATTTATTTATTTCACCAAAACTGAGCAGGAAAATATAAATTTATTTAAAAAAACTTGAAGTTTAAGCCCCATTGACAGTGGTGTCACCAGGATTTATTTTCACGGTGGCGAAGGGGGACCAGGCCGTTCAGCTGGGGGGGGGGGGCCAGGCCGTTCAGCCGGGGGGGCCATGTGACCGGTTATGACCGATGGGACATAGGTTTAAGCTCAAAATTAGGGGGGGCCAGAGGGGCCAAGCAAATTGCCCCCCCCCCCGGTGACGTCACTGCCTCTGCTATTTCCTAAATGGTTGCCCCCAACTGTCAAAGTTAATTTGATACCTATAATTACTACACCCACTTCTGAAATCTCCTATTCTGTCACTATGGGCTTTTCTTGTGATATAAGTAACCTACGAATGAACATACCAGGCCTGTGGCTGACATTGACAGACAGCAGCTGATGATTCAGCAGTGAACAGCAGGACATTGCCATGTCATGGATTGGTAAACAATCAGTGAGAGCACCCCAGTGCACTGCTCTAACATGTTCTTTTCAATAATTCATGCGTTATCAATGATTAGCATTAGCATTTGAATAAAAGTTGAGAAGGTTGAAATCTTACCAGGTCAAAATTGCAGGCAATCTGTTTGTTGGCTAGCACATGGCCACATGCATTTTCCAAATCCAGTTGGCAGCACTCCAAACACATGTCTGACGAGCACTGCCTGGCAGCAGCATTGCCCAGTACATCCAGTTGCTCCTTCTTCAATCATACAGCGACAATATCAATCACTATAAACTTCACAGAATCCAAAAACTTCATGATTGTTGTCAAAGATCTGCACACTGCCTGGCCAACACAAACTAGGTCAAGTTTGTTTACATTTTTCTCCACCGGGGGCACTTTCATTCACTTTCACTTTCTGGCCAATCAAATGCAGCCTTTCTTGGATCTCTCTGACCTCGATCTGATTCTGACGTTGCGATCCGCCATCAGCCAATGTGAGCTAATGTGATGGATCGCGGCAAAATTCAGAGTTTTCATCAACACAATCCTCTTGCCTATTCCTCCAAATCAATCTAAAAATGCTGTCGAGCCATAACTAAAGGTATCTAGTACATGTTTCATGTGTGTTTATTTGGGCACAGTGTTGCAGGACGATTCAGAGTGCCAAAAACTTCAGGCATGTCAAAAGCACAAGTAAATCCTCTTTGACGAATCGTGACCCAGCTGTTGCACAACTGGCCAAAACACAGCGGGTCGTATCGGGGCTACCCCTGCCCCCCTCCGATACGCCTATGATTCTCTATTATCAGCCTGTAACAGAAAATATTTTCATACACCATTATCTGTGACACGTTTTGTCTTCAGATGAGGTATATAAGATGGGCATCCTTTCAGGTTTCTCTTAATGAAATGACCTGTAGGTTTTCAGACATGAAGCAAACACTTCCAAAATGATCTTTTCCCATTCCACTGTTAGAGCAATTTCAACAATATGAGTTTTTGCAAAAGGGTAGTAAAACATAGCAAATGTGGTTTGATATGATTGGTTTAGGCACTGAATTTTGCAGAGCAATCATTATTATTTAATTATCATAAAGACGTTATCAAGGCCTGGGATATTTCTGATGGTGGCAGTTACTGCTAGAATTTACCTGCTAGTCTATCAACTGATCACACTCAATTGCTCACTGAAGCAAAAGATATGGTTCTCGCTCCTTCATTGTTCAACATAAATATTTGAAGGAAGTTTGAAATATGAATCCTATTGGATTGACTATGGGAGTTGTACATACCCTTTTTAAAGCGGCAAGCGACTGTTTTGGTAAGACAGCATAGTTTCAGAAGAGGGTCAGAAATAAGTTAGGTATAATACAGTATATACTGTGATATTCGAAAGGTATCTCACTACAGATTTATATTGTCTCCTTGGGAAAAGATTACCCCCTTTGATATTCTTTTGTTCAATTGCAAAATGTGCATGTAACAGAACATGTGAATCAGTGGCAACCAAAACCAGATTTCTGTTTGTGTAGCTCACTATAGTAAATGTCAGAGGCTGCATGTTAGCTATTGAAATGAATGAATATGGTTTTTCAAGCATTCACACATTGACAAGCAATACTTACCAGTGGAAACTTTGCAACCGAGAAAACCATCCTGGTGCCCCATCTCCATTCATAGCTTCGATCTCAAGAAGTTAACCTTGATTGAACTGTCGGCTGTTTCCAGTCAGATGGCTCACTTGCTCCTATCGGAATAGAGACCTTATTGATTGGAATTTCCCCAATAGGATTACTGGCTGACTGTTCGGGGTCAACTGCTCTGAAAGGTGTCATCTGCCCAAGAGATGGAACTATTCAATTGTTGATAACTGCAATATTGGTAGGTGTTGGACAAGTTGAGATTATATTGGATGGACATCTATATGAAGGATGGAAGTACCCTTATGAATATATCGAGGGGAAGGAGATAGAAAAAAAAAGAATCACTACTGCTATATTGTATTTTTTTAAGCGGCAAGCAGGTGTTTACAGTTAATCTGCAAATATTTCCGTTTCTTGATGCATCTTCACACCAATCGATCCTAAGAAAAATATGACTTAATCTATGGCAAAAGAGTACTATAAATAATTCAGACATTTTCCCTCAAAACTTTTTTTTAACATTTTCTTTTAGAATATTACCTTTCCAACCTATTTCTCGTTGTCCCAATTTTTTTCTCCAAACGTTTTATTGAACAAACCTGAATACAAAAATCAATTTCGAGAAAAAATTCAGATAATACAGTTTATTTACAGTTATTTTTTTTGCATTCAGCCGTCCCGTCTTCATGTTTAGACATTCACATGTTAGTATACAATCTGATCGAAACCATTTGCTCTACGCTAGCAACTCTGACTAGTGACAACACATATCAAGTTCTGAATTTTCCAAATCGACCGCTGGGCACAAAAAGGAGCTTAGTGGAAAAATGCGATTTTGAGAAAAAGGCCATTTCTTTTTGAACAGTGTTTTTCAGTTCTGGCTCAGTGAGTACTGGTCTGATTTGAATGATTTTGGTACATATATGAATATTGCCATTTTCTACAACGATATGTAAAAATAATTACACTAATGTGATAATTTTTCTAGAAATAAGGCCAATGCTCCTTCTTGCCTGACAGAAAGCATTATCAGTTGTGCAAAAAGGAGCATAGATGCACTAAGCTTCTTTTTACGCCAACTGGTTTCTGTAGTTATTTGGAGCAAAAAGGAGCTTAGAGCTGGTATCTTTACAATCATTGTTAAGTAAATTTCAGCGCCAAAACATGCATAACAGCACTATGCTCCTTTTTGCCTTGGGAAAAAGGTGCTTAGCGAAACTAAGTCCCTTACTGCACTGGCTAAATTTTCTAATGGCAGAGACAACAAAGGTCAACAAAACTTTAAAAGTAGTGTCATCCTGTACTTTGATCTGCTATATCTCCTTTAGTTTAACTCACTTTGTTCTAATATTCATAGATATTAATATTAAGGTCATTAACTTTCAAAAAATTCAATAATTCAAAAAGGGACTTAGTGGCACTAAGTCCCTTTTTGCGCTCAGCCGTCGATATTCCATCTAACTATAAGTCACCAAAGTCATATAATTAATGTTTGTCATTGGTTCCATCATTCTGTTACTTAGTGAGGATAGTACACAATCTATAGTAGTGTTTGATCCAAGTGGGTGAGTCCTAAGGGAAATATTACATCAGACATTTTTACTGACCCCTCTTTTAGGCAGAAAATGTGGGTGTGATAAACAAAAATCTTAAAATTGGTATAACTCAAAATTTTCCCAACAGAATTTTTTTCGTTTTTGTCTTAAAATGATCTCCTGACCTTGAGTGTGATAAACTCACTTGACTGTATGTTTGTCAAAAATACTATGTATTTAGCCCTGCTAAATTGACTCTATTGTTTCTTTTGAGTGTTCAACTGCTTCTGGGTGGGTTTGAATTTAGCTAAGCCTTTCTTTGGAGTCTTTTGCTGTATTTTCATGACAAAATGTAGTCTCAGATGTAGCTTTGGGAGATTTTATATCATTGATATTTAATAATCAATACAGGCACAGAGCATGACTAGTCCAATTGTCTTTAACAAATCATGTTAACAATGCATATCTGTTTACAAATAACCCAACATCATGGCTTGTTTTGTTATTGAAAGCGCATGTTAGACATTGTGTGTATTACAAATGATTTTATATTTGTAGACATTTCTCAAATAACAAAATATTTAGCAAAATTTCTGGTCTGACATCAGAAAATCCTGCCAGGTGATTGGTCAAGTTGCCCATTGCGTGTCACTTTTTTTCAGCTTGCTTCAAGCAAGTGATGCTTGCTGGAAAAATGATGTCATAATTTTGAACAATAGTATACAGCAAAGGCCAATTTGGTATTGTGGCAGTTGTTCACACATGTCAAACCACAATCCACATGAACTCTTTCACATCTTCATAAACAGTTGTATTTCACACTCCTGTGTACAACTGTTGACTGTTTCAATTGATATTAAATCAGTTTCAAGCTGACTCTGCATGGCTTCACATCTGTTTGCACTAAATTATCATGCCTTCACCAAAAGCCACGAGAATTGTCTGTGACCATTCAGAATTTATGACTGGATTGCGGGGGAGATGGGAGTTTTACCTGAGCTACATGCTTCAAGTGGGACAGTACTAATTTTTACCTTATGTCCAGTATCTATGTGCCTTACAGTCTTTATAGAATTTATGACTTGAGGGGAATTGGAGTTTTGCCCGATGGAGCACCATTTTCACACATGTTTCAAGGGGGTTACTTATTACTCACAACATGCTTAAGGGGTTATGAAATTCTAATAAAAGAAAAGAGGACATACTAAAAATCCACATGGAATGTATGTATGAGAGGTACAAATAAGCATGAAACCAAAGGGGGTATACATTTTTGATAGAAAGTTCCAACAAAACTCCCGAGAATCATAAATTCTGAATGGTCCCTCAGGACAGGATCGCCCAGTGATGTGGTCAACATTTATAAAAAAATCCCAGTGGGAATCAGATCAAGGACCCCGCGATTGGTAGCCCATTGTTCTGCCGCCTGAGCTGAGCCCCTCTTCTGAGAAAATGTTACAATCACAATTATGCATGTTTATTTTCTGTATAAACAGTCATTGCGTGGATCACCTGATCCTAAGCGTCTGAATGCACAACATTGGACTTGCTGAATGTATGAAAATGTGTGAAACACAAACTGAAACTCTCACTTGAAACTGCTAAAGTCAGTCCCTGTTAGGAGATCAATGGCTTAAAATGCCATGTAAAACGCTAAGTCACTTTTCAGGAGAAAGTGGTGTCATACCTTCTCTCGACCAATGAAAATTGCAAGAAAAATGATGTATATTCTACCTCAAATGTCTACAAATATGAAATCATCTGTAATGTTGACTGCATGATTGTATTAATTTTAGGACAAAAACAATGAAATTAAAAAGACTTCCAGAGATTCTAGACCAACATATTTTGCAGGCGATACTCGAATTAGCTTGATATCTATACCAAACAGAGATTTGGCATTGAAACATGTTTGAATTGTAATGAGTTTGCACACAACGGTGTATGTAGATCATTGAGCAATGGTGGGACAAATAAAACAAATTAATTATCTAATAAAATGTTTGGGAAAGGGAAATGCAGAAAGGTAATTTCTGCACCTAAAGATCATTGAGGATGCTGATAAAAGAAACTTCATAGATATGACTTACAACAACACAGTAAACAACATTATGCGGCATGTTTAACATAAAACATTCTCAATATAGGTCTAATATAGCTCAAATCCAGCCTATACACTATTGACCACGTAGAAACAATACCACTGATTTAGTCTGATTACTGGGGACAATGTTGGAAGGCAACAAACTTGCTCATCACTGTACTACTGGTCTGAAGCAAACAGTCACATGTGTTTGTCACACTTTGCACACTATATTTAGGCAAAACATGTTTTACCCAAATGCAATTGCCACAGAAATCAATTATATTGTCTTTCCATCAACAATTTTCCATGCAAATGATCTAAAACATTTCCTTTAAGGCCTATGCCCCTGCTTCAGCATTGAAATATGAGTGTGATAAACCAAAAAACTTAAAATTGATATAACTCAAAATTTTCCCAACAGAATTTTTTCATTTTTGTCTTAAAACGCTCTCCTGAACTTGTTCTACATCCGCGTGCTATTCGTCTTCTCGCTTATTTTTTCTAATCTTAAAGTTTGCTCAGGGGCACTGTGATAAGTTATACTTGGAGAAAAGAAAATCTTGAAACCAATTTGGAACAGCAAATAAATCAAAAGAGTATGGAAAGGCTTCAGTATGACTCTATCCCATTTTGAGAAATTGGTGAGTGCTTGTTCTTTGGATGGTGAGATTTTGGAATACTTTTGTATGTTATGCTGAAGAGATAGCAACATCATTTTTATCTCATTTAACTTTGGACCATTGTCTATTGCTTTGTTGTTACAGAATAGACCTTCTATTTCATGGTCAGTACCCATATACCTATGGGTCAGTGGGGAACACTAAGCTGTATAGGATTTTTGTAGCACAACAAATCCAGTATGACCTCTCATGCATATTGCATGGACCAGGTCCAGATTGATTAAATGTCTGAATAGCTGGGTTATAAGCTTCCTCTGTTTTTGGTAAAAAAACATAGTTTGAGAACAGGGTCAGAAATAAGTTAGGTATGATATAGTATTATTATGTGAGATTTGAAAGGTATCTAAATACAGTTTTATATATACTGTCTACTTGGGAAAAGATTACTGCCTTTGATGATATGTTGTTCAATTACAAAATGTGCAAAATAGAAGATGTGAATCTGTGGCAACAAAACAAGATGTCACAGTTTGTGCAGCACATCATAGGAAAAGTCAATAGTTGCATAATCAGCTATTGCAATGGATAAATAAGGTTTCTAAAACATGAACCCATTGACAAGCAATACTTACTGGTGGAAACTTTGCCACCGAGAAAACCATCCTGGTGCCCCATCTCCATTCTTAGCTTCGATCTCAAGAAGTTAACCTTGATTGAACTGTCGGCTGTTTCCAGTCAGATGGCTCACTTGCTCCTATCGGAATAGAGACCTCATCGATCGGAATTTCCCCAATAGGATTACTGGTTGACTGTTTGGGGTCAACTGCTCTGAAAGGTGTCATCTGCCCAAGAGATGGAACTATTGGATTCTGAGCAGAAAGCTACCACTTTTGCTGTTGTTGGACAAGGCATCTTCTCAGATGAGATGTATTGGATGGGCATATTTTGAATGAAAGGGTTTCCCTATATAAAGGAGAATGAGGTTGAAGGAAATGAATTACCAGTGTTGTTTTTGCATGGGCATTTTTCAAACCGCAAGCAATGGTTAATCAGAAAAAATATCTGATTTTTTTCATAATCATATCTCCCCAGTAGTCAACAAAGATAGATGTTGGACCACAGTCTAATATTCCACTTATTTCTAACCTAAGTTGGTGTTTCAGTCTTCAGAGAAATGTTATCACTTGCAATTTTACTGTGGCAATAAACATTCAAATTCTTTGCAGGCCCCTTCCCTATTGCGAGCCTGACATCCGATATTCTCTTGGTCTATAGTAGGAAAGAGGAAGATCTTGAATCAATTTTGGAATGGCGAATGAATCAAAACAGTAGGGAAAGGCTTCTGAATGATTTTGTACTACTTGGAGAAAGGGTTGGGGGTAATTTAATTGGAAGCAGTCTTGGTAACCAATTGAAAGTCAGAATTGAAGTGTATGGAAGGGGGGACATACATCTTCCTTAAGGGTAGGATTTTTCAATACGCTGGCCAGATAAAAACAGGAGTTTAACGTATGTTACCTTGGAATATTGTCAATATTTAAAAATCATAGAAGTGCAGCTTTGGATATTGTTTCTATGTTATAAAATATAATTCTTATCTTATGGTCAGAACCCACGTATCTATGGGCCAGTGTAGAACACCAAGCGCCATAGGATTTGTACAACACAACAAATCCAGTATGACCTCTCATGAATATTGCATGGACCAGGTCCACCTTTGTTGAATGTCTGTACGGTTGAACTTCCATTTTGGTAATACAACAGAGGCTTTCAGAAAAGGTTGAGGGATGGTTATGCAACTGTATATAAATCTTTAACTTATCATCCCCATTGCATAACTTGTATGAACCAATATTTCTGCTTAAATTAGAAATTATGTATCTTATGCAACATTTTCACCTTATTGATAATTCATGTATCACTTCAATGGGATGCTGAGTCATTGCTGATCTAGAGACTTCTCGAGATTTCTCGGTCTCATTGGAAACACAAATTTTAGTACAAAGTACAATAGAACATGATTAGATCAATATGAAGTTGTTTTATCAAAGAGAGAAAGGGGTAACTGAGTTGTTACATAACACTATTACGAATAAAGATATAACACAATAAAGCAAAGGATACATAATTGGAATTGTTTTGGTAGCATAGGAACACAATGAAATGATTCAGGACTAATGAGGTTTTACATGGGGTGGCTAAGTTGTTGTATTTGCTTATCAGATCCAGAACAGCATAAATATTCATTCTAAGGCTGTTTCATCTGCCACCAAGTGCAGTTAGGACACAATCTAATATTCTCTTTCCTTATTGGGTCATTCTTCAGGATGATGTTGTCACTGACAATGTTAAGGTGACAATAAAGTTTCATATAGCTGCTCGCACTATTCTCTATTGAGAACTAGCAACCATATATCTACTGTAGCTATGTTTAATATCTCTGAGAAAGGGAGCTTTTGCCTTAACTATAAAGTTTTGGTGGTCGGGAATTACCAGAAATCTTTGTGCAACTTGTGCAATTTGAAAGCAATGAATATGTGCATTTTGTCAAGTCACAATAAAGATTTCTTGCCTGCATTAAGTAGTGAACACTAGGCTGAGAAGTTAGTATAAGGGTGGGGCATAATTGCTCCTGAAGTCCTGGGAAGGATGGGAAGGCAACGATTATTGATAGTGGGCGACAGAAACCTTCAGACATAATCTCCAATCGATGACCTCCACTCAAGCTATGTTAAGTGGAGTTAGTGGACCCATCCTCACTTGCATCGGCTCAAGCCCCTGATGGGATTTCAGCTTTAAATAGGGCTGTTCTTGTTTGGCTCATGGGTGCTGTAGAATTGTTGGGCTTGTTGTGCTCTCAAAATCACGTCATTATGCATAGGAAATGTGTTATAGCTTCAAAACGTTAAAAGCACCTTGTGCAAATGGTTTTAAAATGAAATGGAGTGCTCAAAGCTTGCTTGTACACTCATGTGAGGGATCTTGACTTGTCAAGGAGATAAATTGATGCAAAGGGCTTCACTTATCTGGTTTATGGGAAATTAAGTTGTCGGTTTTTTGACACATTGAGCCTAAGCTTCAAGACTCATCATTATTTTATCTAAAACCCTTTTCGTCTGAAGAGGGCCCATCTGCTTCTCCTAGTGAGTGAGAGATGTCTATTTAACGACCGTGCAACCCTACTTCTCTTAGTATTAACATATTTATATGGGCGTTTTTACTTTCATAAGCCCTTAAACATTCAATCATAAATCATATAGTAATCTAAAATTTTTATTTATTTAAGGATACTTTTAATCTCAACCACTTTGCTACCCTTTCTGTTTCTATACGACGTAGAAACTCAATCATCTTTCGTGACAACTCCCTGATGAAGTATACATTTGTTTGTTAAAACAAATGTTGTTGAAGGTTGTGAATCAATGGTATCCCTTGAAAAAGGTAATGCTGTGCTGCTATGAAGACATTATTTCTATGGAAACTGGTGTATCTTCAGATCTATATAGGTGCAGATGAACTATATCCTAGTAATTTAATCCTACATATTCAATAGTCATATGTTAAACATAGTCAAACTGTTTTTTCTGATAATGAATTGATAAAATGTGGAGTCCCCCAGGGTTCTACCCTTGGCCCTCTTTTATTTTTACTTTATATAAATGATTTACCTTGTACTTGTGACATACTTACTTTTGTTTTATTTGCGGATGACACTAATAAAAGGCAAAAATTTAAGTGAATCAATATTGATTGATTGATTGATTTATTTGGTCTATTAAATATAATATATATACATAATGAGACCCTGGATGGCACAATAAAGTTAAAACTTATTTCCATTGTGGTCCAGTGGTAAATGGCATGAATTGGTAATAACATTATATGGATTTTATGGTGATATATATATATGATGGTACAGGTGGAGTATTTGTGCAGGGATAGTACAGGTGCTGATGAAATATTGATATATCAGTAAAATAGGAAATCGCTATTTTCTTTTTGGTGTGATTTGGTTTTAAGATAGGTTTTTACAGCTCTTTTGAATGTTAGTTTTGGTTGGATAGATATTTTTAATGCTGAGTTATTTAAGCTATCTGATTGGTTCTCGGCGAACCAACTGTCCTTAAATGTTCAAAAAACCAAATGTATTCTTTTTTTTTCTAAATTATAGGAGTAATCCTAATATCTTGATTAGGTTAGACGGTATGCTAATAGAACAGGTTAAAGTGATAAAATTCTTAGGAGTTTTTATAGATTATAAGTTTATTTATTTATCAAATATATTTACAATGGGTGGCACTATTCAGTACAACTGTTTTTCAAAGTGGCCCATTATAAGTTAACATGGAAATATCACATTAATCACATAAATAACAAAATAAGCAAATCAATAGGTATACTATACAAAGTAAGGCGCATCTTCAATAAAGAATGGAAACTAAACTTGTACAAAACCTTTATTTTACCATATCTAAATTATTGTAATATCATTTGGGCTACAACCTACAAAACACCTCTTAAACCATTATTTATTAAACAGAAACAAGCCCTAAAAATTGCTCTTAATTTACATAATTTAACTTCTACCATTACTGTTTTTGAAATTGCCAAGGTTCATTCTATTTATGAAATTAATGATATCCATATCTGCATTTTCATGTTTAAGTATATTAATAATCTATTAACATTAAGCTTTACAAATATGTTTCAACTGAGAAGAAATACTCTGTCATTATCACCTAGAAGTGCTTCTAACTTCTATTTACCTTTTCCAAGGATAGAAAAATTCAAATTTTCAATTTTGTATATGGGACCCAAATTATGGAATTCGTTACCAGATAGTATGAAAAACTTAAATACATTAGTCCAATTTAAAAATAACATTAAGAAAGTCATATTTGTATCAAACAATAGGAAATTCTGAATCTGATTATATTTTGTACCATTGTTTAGTTTACAAACTTTTCTTGTTTAATTTCACTGTACATACTGATTTATAGTTCTCTCTTGTGTGTGTCTGAAGCTATATGCCTATTGTGTAACTGCTTTCCAGGCTAACAAGCCCCTCGGGGTTTTACGCCTGCTTATGATTGGAACCGCAAATATTGTAATTTTTATGATGAAATAAAAAAACATTATAATAATAAATGAAGAAATAAAGGTATCTATAAATAATAGCAGACAATATGTGAAGAATATTGCATAAGGCAAGATTGTGCAATGTGCAACTTTCTCGTAGGTGCAATTCCACATAGTAAGTGCACAGCTAAGGCCATTGCTAAAGCGTTATCGAATTAAACTCTTGTTCTTTTGTCCAGAGCTTGGCGATCTATGGGTCAGCAGGGAATGCTTATATGCAGAACAAATCTTACTTGACCTCTAGTAAATATTTCATGGAGGAAGTGCGTAATGGACAAATGTTGTGAGACACGGCCCGAAGTCCTACGTTACAATACAGTGAGTTCAATGTTATTCTCTTCTTTTTTTGATATAAAAAAAATGAATGCCCCCTTGACCAGCAAAACTTGTGGAAACTTAGCAATCCAGAAAGCCACCCTGGGACCAATCCCCATTCATAGCTTCAATCTGAAGTGGTTAGCCTTGATTGAACTGTCGGCTTTTCTCAATCAGATGGCTCACTTGCTCCTATCACAATAGAGACCTCATCGATTGGAATTTTATTTTATCAAAAGGATTACTGGCCAACTGTCTGGTGCCAAGAGCTGTGAAAGGTGTCATCTGAGCAAAAGATGAAACTATTGGATTTTGGATAGCTACGACATTGGCTGGTGTTTGACAAGTCCTCTACTCAGATGAGATTATACTGGGTGGGCATCCTCCAAACAAAACGGTGGAAGTGTCTATATGAGAAAAAGGCTCAAGAAGTCAAATCACTACTTCCAAGCCATCTTGGGCCACAATAAGCAAGAATTTTGAATATTTTTCAACGAAAAAGCCATCTTGGGGCCAATACCAATTCATAGCTTCGATTTGAAGAGGTTAGCCAAGATTGGACTGCAGGAAGTTTTTAGTCAAATGGCTTACTTGCTCTTATCAGAATGGTTATCTCATCGATTGGAATTCCGTTATTAGGATTACTAGCCGACTGTTCGTTGCCAAGAGCTGTGAAAAGTATTATCTGCACTAGAGATGGATCTATTGGATTGTGGAAAGCTGCTGTTTTTGTAACTGTGCATAAATACAGGATGTAAAGCCTGAATCTTCCTTCATCCTTCTTCGTCTTGCCTTTCTTTGCTTATCAGATTCAGAACAGCATGAATATTCATTCTTTGAGGTTGTCCCACCTGCTGCAAAGTGCAGTTGGGAAACAATTTAATAGTCTCTTTCCTAATAGGGTGATTCTTCAAGAAGATGTTGTCTCTGACAATATTAAGGTGACAATAAAGTTTGGTATGGTGGCTCGCACCATCCCCAATTGTGAACATGCAACCATTAATCTTCTTTTGCTTTGTTTAGTGCCTCTGAGAAAGGGATCTTTTAGATCAACTATTAACCAATGGGGTAAGTGTCAAACCTGGAACAAAAATGCCCTTGATACAGTGCATATATCTTGAATATTATCATAACAATTTTATAAAAAAGTATCTTTTTTAAAAGATTTGCTTGTCTTGTTATCACTCCTATTGTTAAACTTGTTGAAACTGTATTATTTGAGAAATTTGAAATCATGAATAGTCACATTTAGTAAAGTCACAATAAGAATCTTTTGCATATATTAAGTGGTGAACCGCAGGCTGCGAAGTAAGTGTAAGAGTGGGGCATATTTGCTCCTGGGCAGGATGGGATGGCAACTGTTTTTGATAGTGGGTGACAGAAACCTTCAGACATAATCTCCAATCGATGACCTCCACTCAAGCTATGTTAAGTGGACCCATCTTCACTTGCATCAGCCCAAGCCCCTGATGGGATTTCAGCTTTAAATAGGGCTGTTCTTGTTTGGCTCACAGGTGCTACAGAATTGTTGGGCTTGCTGCGAACTCACATCATTATGCATAGGAAATGTGTTCTAGCTTCAAAACTGTTTCAGCTTTAAATAGCGCTGTTCTTGTTTGGCTCACGGGTGCTGCAGAATTGTTGGGCTTGCTGCACTCTCACAATCACATAATTATGCATAGGAAATGTGTTCTAGCTTCAAAACTGTTGAGGCACTTTGTGCAGATGGTTTTTAAAATAAAATAAATTGCTCAAATTGTAGCTTGTGCACTCATGAGGGGATCTTGACTTTCCCCCCTTGACAAGCAATACGTGTGCAAACTTTGCAATTGCGAAAGCCACCCTTGGGCCCAAATCCATTCATAGCTTCGATCTGAAGAGGTTAGCCTTGATTGAACTGTCGGCTGTTTCAGTCAGATGGCTCAATTGCTCCTATCACAATAGATACCTCATCGATTGGAATTTTATCAAAAGGAATACTGGCAAACTGTCTGGTGCCAAGAGCTGTGAAAGGTGTCATCTGAGCAAAAGATGAAACTATTGGATTGTGGATAGCTACCATATTGGCTTGTGCCGGACAAGTGCTCTCCTCAGATGAGATTATATTGAGTGGGCATCCTCTGAATAAAAGGGTGAAAGTGTCCTTATGGGAAAGAGGCACAAGAAGTCAAATCACTACTTCCAAGCCATCTTGGGCAACCCCTGTGCCAGAGATGAAACTATTTGATCGCAGACAGCTTCCATATTGGCTGGTCTCCGAGAGATGTGGAGGAAAACCAGGATCAAATGCATATACCCCGGGTAAAGGGTTGGTAGGGTATAGCTGCCATATTGCCTGGTGTTTAAGAAGTCCCCTCTTCAGATTTGTTCGATATCCTACACCAGGTTCCTCTGAATGAAACAGTGAAAGTGCCCCCTTGGATATATCAAGATGATGAGTCAGAAATATGATGAGTGGACCTGGAAAATATCATACTTTCTGGATATTTCTGTCGAATTGTCAATATCAAGTGAAACATGATTTGGAAATCAAACTGATGATTCAGTGAAATTTATGGCAAACAATTCTAAAGAACCACTGATATCACATTATTTTCCAACAAATACCATCAGATGAACGCCATTTTTGAAATAGACTTGCCAACACTGGAACCATTACCCTAAACGCTCATCAATTTTTCAATAATATTCGGTAATACCTGATGTCCCTCTCACTTCTCAAATATATGACAGCATAAATAACTATTAAGAGGCAGTCCCATCTGTACGGATAGACTACAATCTGCTAGTATCTGTTCTGAATGGGTCATTCTTCAAGCAGAAGCTGTTAGTGACAATGTTATGGTGGCAATATAGTTTCAATTCTTTGTAGTCACATTCTCTATTATGAGCCTGTAACAGTGAATCTTCTCTCAGTGCGACATCAAGGAGAATAATACCAGAGAAACAGTTTTGGGAATACCAATAAATCAGAAAAGTAGAGAAAGGTTCCTGCATGATTCTGTCCTCATTAATGAAGGGGGGGGGGGAGATTAAATCTCTCAGCTTAATTTGTCAACAAAATGCCTAGCAGGAAAATTTGGTTCTCATTGATAATCATCACTGGTTCATACATACATATTTAATGCGTGTGCATCTGCCTGTCTAATCGTCTTTTTAATGATCACCTGTTGAACATCTTATATCAATTTTCTATGTTTTAGGCCATTTAAACAATCTGGACTGTATAATGTGTTAGCCCAGACCCTGCAGATTTGAAACGTGAAGTGAACATTTCGAAAAGGATCTTTTCCCAATGCACCACTAAAAGGCTTTGCAATTGAGCTTGGTAATAAGGTTCAGCTTGAGAACAGCTTAGCGTCTCTCAAAGGTATTGAAGTCTTTTCTTTTTAAATTGAGGTCAGAAAAGCTTAGAATTGTCTCATTTGGCAATACGCAGAAAACTTGAATGAACTTTGCTTAGCCTGCACTATTTTCATGAGTATTTTGCTTTATTTTCTAATTGTGCAAACTCACCTCATTCGAATTCTGTCGATGTTAAACAATTGAAATTAACATAATAATTATGAAGTCATACTCCCACATTACACAAAAACTGATTTTGATGTACTTTTCATATTCGAAGGACTATAAGACAGGAGAAGGTTGCTTGAACGGCTGGATATTTCCTGTCAAATGCAAATGGGATGTTTCTAGTCACATGGCTTACTTGCTCCTATCAAAATAGCGACCTCATCGATTGAAATTTCAAATTTAAACATGTGATTAGAAGTATTAGAAAAGACACCACGTAGTAGTTCTGTAGCACATTCACTAAACTAAATGATTCTGTGTCAACTATAGTGCAATGGGCAATATAGGGTTTCTTTATCATAACACACTGAGAAGCAGTAATTACGAATATCTTTCACTTAGAAAAGCGATCTAGGGGCCCATCTCAATTCATAGCTCCGATCTGAAGAGGCTAACCAAGATTGAACTGCCGGATGTTTCCAGTCAAATGGCTTACTTGCTCCTATCAGAATAGTGACCTCATCGATTGGAATTTCCTCAATAGGATTACCAGCTGACTGTTCGGTGCCAAGAGCTGCGAAAGGTGTCATCTGCACCAGAGATGAAACTATTGGATTGTGGATAACTGCTGTATTGGTAAGTTTTGGACATGTCCTCTCCTCAAATTGGATTGTACTAGATGGACATCTGCGGAATGAGGTGTCGTCATGAATATATCAAGGGAAAGCCTTGAAGGAGATAAACAAGTCAGAAGTAGAAGTGTCAGCTGTATCGAGTCAGATGGTTTGCTCGCTCCTATCGTCATAGAGACCTCATCAATTGGAATTTCCCCAACAGGATTACTGGATGACTGTTCAGGATGAACTGCTCTGAAAGGTGTCATCCATGGAAGTGTAGGAACTATTGGATTCTGAGCAGCAACCTCTATGGCTGATGTTGGACCAGTCCTCTTATCAGATGAGATATATTGGATGGGCATCCTCTGACTGAGAGATGGAAGTGTCTCCTCAAATATAATATGATATCAATGCAAAAGTTGCAGATATATATGTCGAATAACACAATAAATTTATTGCATAAAATGGCTTAAAAATATTTCTTGGTAAGGCAGTATTTAAAATTCAAAATCAAAACTTTTTCCGAGCATGTAGTTCTAAGAGTTCTTTAAATTTTGATAAGCCTTGCCCTAAAACTGTCCTCTTTAACTCAATACATGGGATGAACTTTAACTCAATAACATGGGATGAATGGTCATTAAAAGGCATAGCAAACTTCTCATAAAAGAAGTTAAGAAAAAAAAAGACAATATTTTTAGGTTTTGTGTGCATCAACTATCCTGTACATTAGGGTGCTTCATAATTTAGAAACTTTTTAAAGTTGATCGTGGGTGTATTCCATGTTGTGACAAATATATATAGGAACATGCACAGCGATTTTCAGGAAAAAATATTGATATCTGAAGGGTGCTCAAACGCGTTAAAGTATTTAATATCGTTTTTACTCCGAAAAAGTACATTTTCCCATATAGCTCAAAAACTACTCATCCTAGGTCATAATAATGTATTAAAGTTGAATATAAAAGTGACCATTCTGGACATTTTGACACTATTCGCAAGTCTCTATCTGTTATAGTTCTCGAGATATGGCATATTTACCTCAATTTATATGAATATTTGATGTTTTTAGATATTGCTGTGACACTAAATGGACAATATAATACAATATGATTTGTCATGTGATTAAATGTTAAGATAAATCAGCAATCATACGACCCCTTTACCACATGACACCAAAATTATTCTGCTTTAAGGCAGTCATTGTGTAACTTCTGTTCAAGACCGTTTGGTTTCATCAAATTCTGTTTTAAGAACATTTAGTTTCCTTGTTTGAGCCTTTCGGTTTCTATTTAGGAACAAGGACTAAAAGCGACATATTTCTTCCCTAACCATATAGTTTATCTCAGTGTTTTATTTGTAATTTTGCGGTACTGAATAGTGCCCTATTGTTTGAAAAAATAACAGATACTAAATTTTCTCTTGTCAAGAACACGTACGGCAAAAACTACTAGTTCCCTGGCACAGTGACAAAGGTATTACACTTACACACTGCTCTTCTGATGCTTTAACTTCTTACCAAGAAACAGTACAAGATAGGCAACACCTTGGCAATTTTCTTTTCCTCTTTCTTTAAAAACTATGTGCCTAACTGTGGAGGGGTGAAGAACATGGAGTAACTTATTGCCTCAAATGTAAACTGGCTGAATCCACGACATACTGTGCAACTTTCCAGAGATTCAAGAACCATTCTGATGAAGATCAAGTCATTCTTTAGTGCCTGGATCAAATTGCTCCTAGCAATGCTTGTATAGGCAAGACGGAGTGTTGTGGTCACAGATACTTTGATGTTGAAAAATGTCTCAGAATTCTGTACTTGGTCAGCCTTAGCATTCATGTATGTTCCATTTGGCACATATACATTGTATTCCATAGTCTGTGCCTTGGATCTTGCACTGTGGTGCAACAATTTTTGCCATGACATTGTTATGGGTTGTAATTGTAGATGATGAGAATCACTGATGGCTGATCTTATGGAATTGGGAAAAAATTTTGGATGGTTTTTACATCTGACTACAACTTCTTATTAAAGCATCATCAAATTATGCATAACCAGAAATTGTGCGTTGTCACATAGTCATTCGGAAAAACTTGGTATCTCATACAGGAGGAAGGGTTTTTTCCAGTTTCACAGCGAAAACAAACCAAGAGGAGGAGAGAAATATGGTGGATAGGCCCCGAGTCTTTTCCTGAACTTTCATAATATATGCATATGTTTGTAATTTCCTGGTAAAACAATTACCAAATTTAGTGCGAGACCCTCGATTAGAGCCTAGATGAATTGGCTTGGTCACTGCATAACTGAAACTATGAAACTAAATCTTCTTGAATAGAAATGAGACAATGACCAAATGCATTAAAAACTTAATGGCAACTGTTGAATATCAATACAGTGGTCCCTGCGTTATAAGACCTCCCCTTCTGCGGTCATGCAGTGGTCTCTAGAGGGGGTACAGCCTCTGGCTGGGGTGCAAAATGCACTAAAAATATTATGTAGTGCAGGAGGAAGGCGGTCACTTAAGGCAAGTTGGTCTTACAAAAGGGGGTCTTACAATGAAGGTTACACTGTAATCCTATCGAGAGTGTGTTTTAATTTTGCTAATATTTCCTTTAGCTGCAGTCAAAGAATTTGGAGAATGAGAACAACATCTTAGATAGTTTTAACTCCTGCACTGCCATACTCGCAGGTCACACACCTATATTTATTGTCGTGACAGTCGTCAATAAAATCACTCACAAACATTTGTAGATATGCATTATTTTAATAAATTTACCATTTGTATATATATTTCATACCAGAATATTTTGAAATATATCCCTTTAAATGGGGTTGAAACTAGTTGCCCATTCCTTTAACAACTCATGTTTATTACTTATGAATTACATTATCCATTCAGTGTCACAGCAATATCTGAAAACATCAAATATTCATATAAATTGAGGTAAATATGCAATATCTCGAGAACTATAACAGATAGAGACTTGCAAATAGTGTCAAAATGTCCAGAATGGTCACTTTTATATTCAACTTTTATACATTATCATGACCTAGGATGAGTAGTTTTTGAGTTATATGGGAAAAAGTACCTTTTTGGTGCAGAAACGATGTTAAATACTTTAACGCGTTTGAGCACCCTTCAGATATCAATATTTTTTCCTGAAAATCGCTGTGCATGTTCCTATATATATTTGTCACAACATGGAATACACCCATGATCAACTTTCAAATGTTTCTAAATTATGAACAACCCTACTGTACATGTATAACCTCTATTTTTATGAGAAAAAGGGCTGGTCGGCTTGCAATATTTTCACATAGTCTTGCCATAAAACATATTTTGGCTATTGTTTCTATGTAACAGAATATATCTCGTGGTCACTGCCCACCAATCTAAGGGTCAGTGGGCAAAATTAAGCTCTATGGGATTTGTACATGAGAACAAATCCAGTTAGACCTCTCATGAATATTGTATGTCTAGATTGGTTGGATATCTGAATAGCTGGGCTGTGAACTTCCTCCTTTTTTGCGATGCAACAAAAATGTGCAGAAAATAAAAGGTGTTTTGTCGGAATATTAGCCCATTAAATTCCCCAAATTTGCACTATGCTGTGTGATCCAAAATGCAAAAACAATGGGATAAGCTAAACTGTGCATCTTTATATTGCAATGATGTACTCCATAACCTTTTGACGGTATTAAAAAGGTTTATTAAGTTTACTTGGAAGATTACAGTAATTAACAGGACAACTCGATCTCGTAATATATTTTCATGTCTTGCCCATCTTGGCTTATCACATCCAGAACAGCATCAATATTCATTCTAAGGCTGTCTCATCTGCTGCAAAGTGCAGTTAGGATGCAATCTAATATTCTCTTTCCTTATTGGGTCATTCTTCAAGAAGATGTTGTCACTGACAATATTAAGGTGACAATAAAATTTCGTATAGCGGCTGCACCATCCCCTATTGTGAATATGCAACCATAAATCTTATTTTGCTTTGCTTAATGCCTCTGAAAGGGAACTTGCAGCTTAACTATTAATCACTGGGGTCAAACCTGGAATAAAAGTGCCCTTGATACAGTGCATATATCATGAAAATTATCTCAGCCATATTTTTTAAGATTAAAAAAGAATTATCTTTTTTGAAAGAGGCGCTTGTCTTTTTTTCACACCTGTTGTTAAACTTCCATTTCTTTGAAGCATGTTGAAATCAATATTATTTTAGCAATTTGAAAATCATGAATATGCACATTTAGTAAAGTCACAGTGAGGATCTGTTGCTTGCATTAAGTAGTGAATCCCAAGCTGAGAAGTTAGTGTAAGAGTGGGGCATAATTGCCCCTGGGCATGATGGGAAGGCAACAATTATTGATAGTGGGCGAAAGAAAACCTTCAGACATAATCCTCAATCGATGACCTCAACGCAAGCTATGTTAAGTGAACCCATTTTCACTTGTACCAGCTTAGATCCCCTGATGGGATTTTAGCCTAAAATAGGGCTGTTCTTGCTTGGGTCAAATGCTGAAGCATTGCTGGACCTGGCGTGCTCTCATCGTCCCATCGTTGCTCCTCGACAAATAGTTGTTACTCCAGAACTGTCAAAGGACTCTGTGAAAGTTCGATTTTGGCTTGCCAAGGATAGAAAATTAATGAAAAGGACTTTACAATTCAGATTTATGTCAAATTAAGTTGTGGGCAGTTTGTGGGCTCATTGAGCCTAGTATAGGCTATCATAATATTATGAAACTCCGAGTTGTCAGTTGACAATAGAATTATGCATAATTGTTATAAACCATTTTTAGTGCCTGAAAACTATTTGAAAACCTTCTCTGGGTGACCTGGAAAATCAATCAATTATAGTAAAAAATTATCAAAAATTGAATCATGGCTCAACAACACAGACACAAAATTTCAACATATGCAAATAACGCCAACTTAATCTTGATGTGTACAACCAAAAACGTAACAATGTCATGACATTGTGTTGAGCGCCTTATGCGTTGACCTCAGCATTCACTTGACATGGATTCCGCCATCCTGTTTTTCGCTTCTTCTTGACCGATATGGCCATTCTTCAGTGAAAGTAATTTTCACCTGTGTCAGATCAGTTTGCTGAACCTCAATCTTGTGTGATGGTCCAAGATTTCCCTATTGTGTTATCTAGATCCTTGTCTAGGTTCTGTAAGATTAGTGGTGCCCTAAACGCTTCAGCATTGTTATAAATTGCTAAAATGTTTCAACTTAAGTGTTCTGTACACTGTGGTATACAATTTCAAAAGCTTTATTTTTTAATGTATCCATAAAAAACAGCAGACAGTATGTGAAGGATACTGCATAATGCAAGCCAACATTTAGTTTGCAAGATTGTGTAACTTCCCCATGTGAGTAATTCAGCATTGTAAGTGTACAGCAAAGGCCATTGCTTGAGTGTTATGGAATAGACCTTTTGTTCTCATGGTCATGGCCTGGGGATCTATGGGTCAGCAGGGAATGCTTTACTCTGTAAGATTTGTATGCCGAGCAAATCAGATATGACCTCCAGTTGTAAATGTTTCATGCAGTAAGTGCAAAATGGACAAGCGTTGTGAGACACAGAGCCCTACTACATTATTTAATTTATTATTAATGGAAAAGTTGCTATTACATAGGATGAGTCATTGATATGAAATATTACTTGATATTTCTTGGTAAATAATTGTAGATATTGGTGGAAGTTTGTTGTTAGCAGGATGAATCATTGGGTTTATTTCTAATCATTGAGCTCTGATAGACAAATGACAAGATGAGGGTTACATTATTTCATGCTGAATTTATCTGAATCTCAAGAGTGAAGATAGCAAAAATGTTAAATATCTGTTATACAAATGTTTATTATTGGTGTTTTTAATTGCAATTGCATAAAAGCAATAAACTGCTCAAGAATCATATTGCCAATCCTACTGTATATTGCAAGTGAATTTGAAAACATATCATATATAATGCCAAACATGAAATCCAATCCAAGATGGATTGTAACCAGATAAGAAGCTTAAACATGGTCTCACATCTGTTCCAGTGCTGGCTGGATCACAACAACAGTTAAACCTTGGCAGACTAAATATTTATGCATCATAAAACTGTTGCTTAACCCACAGTTTTTCTGATATGGAATGGACTTTTTTATCTAATGGTCAGTGCCCACATATCTATGGGTCAGTGGGGAACACTAAGCTCTATAGGATTTGTACAACACAACAAATCCAGTATGACCTCTCATGAATATTGCATGGACCAGGTCCGTATTTGGCTGAACGGCTTTGTCCAGAACTTCCTATATTTTGGTTTTATAAGAGAGACTTTCAGAACTGTGATTGGAAAATGCTTTCAGAAAATTCAATTACTACAATCCCTTGCCATTCATCAAATGAAATAACATACCTGCTATGTGTTTCAAATACATGTTCATACAGTTTAAATTGATATCCATGCGTAATGATTTATTGTCTTCAAATGATTTTAAAAACACAATCAATATATCATTTAATCGCAATTATTCAGGAATCCCATAAATATCATGACCCAGCAATCATTGACTATCTTTTGGCAAAGACTGGTATCAAAATATAGCTTATGATAGCCACTCTCAGTCACCATTAGCCACTGTTATTCAGTGTTATGTTGTAATGTGCAAAACCAGGCTTTCCGGTTACCTGGAAATGCTCTATAATCATGAAAAACAGTCCAATTTTCTGCAACTGCAACATATCCGTTCTATATTCATACAGACAACTGTTATGTAAGTCTGTTGAGTTATTCTTTGTTACTAGGCATTTTTGTTAGTTTTGTCCTTTCTCGTCCAACTGGCAAAAATGTTTAAAAAAATACTGCAGAAGGTTAAATGAACACTATTGAAAATTAATGATTCCAGGCAATTTCATTTGAAATGGTTTTACACCTGGAGCTTGAAATTCGGGCAAATGTCGCTACCCCCCCCACCCAAAAAAATCATGCACATCGTACGCCTATGCCTGATGCATCAAATCCTCTCAAACAGGAGGCAGCATCCTACAAAATGTGTCTCAAATACTGAAATGTATCATCTAAGGTAAATTAGGTTCGAGACAAGTCTTCTTGGATTGGTTCTTATGTGATGATTTGGGTACAAACCACAATAGAACATTACTAGGTTTTCTTAAATTGATTAACCCTTACTGGGCTGAAAAGACATTCATGTACATCCCCAACTAACTGCCTGATGGACCATTTATGTCCCTCAGCACCTGCTGATATAATATCACAATCATCCTGGGTGATCTTCGTGTTGGAACAGCCCAATCAGGTAGGGCTTAATATAAATTATAAATTAAGTAATTGTCTAAGAGGTGTCTGAGCGAATGAAACAAACTTAGACATATGATGAAAAATATGAATTTGTTGACTGTCAATGAGAGCAGTATAGTTTTTCACACAGATAATAAGATTTACGGTAGAACAGGGTTAAGTTGGCAAGCTATTCTGACCCACTTAATGGAAGAAATGCCAACTTTCCCCACTGACACAGGTATCTTTGGCGAAGTTGCAATGTTTGTCATTTAGGAAAACTTGTCATTTCCGCCATTAAGTGGGTCAGAATAGCTTGTCATCTTTACCCCGGATTATCAACTTTACCCGGTTTTACGGCAGCTAAAGTGTAACGAATTCTGAAATAGGCACCCAGTGATGATGACCAGAGTGTCAGTATGTCCTATTCACTTGTCAAATGAAAAAGAATATCATCAATATTCACTCGAACGCGACAAAAAGCGGCCTAGCGCAGTTTGGACACACTCTAATAGTCCCTTTTCCTTTTATTAGCTTACCAATGAATCAAAGAAACAGGAAAAGCCATGCAAACATGAACCAAAAAAATCTCTAGCGTTTATACTTTATAAATTATAGCATGAATACCAGAGTGTCACAAAATCTGGAAAAAAAGACAAATTTTGAGGTTTCACACTTTCATCATAGATAATATTTAAGCCAGCTCTCCTAGGCATAATGGGTAGGCAATGAGTATTGATAGCATGCAACAGAAACCTTCAGACATAATCTCCAATCGATGACCTCCACTCAAGCTATGTTAAGTGGACCTATCTTCACTTGCCTCAACTGAGATTCTCTGATGGGATTTCAGCTTTGAATGGGGCTGGTCTTTTTTGGCTCACAGCTGCTCAGATTATCTGGAAGTTGCTGGGCTCTCATCGTCCCATCAATATGCATATTTGCCAAATTTGGTATCACCCTATCCTCTCCTTCACCATGTGAAACACAAGCAATGTTCATAGTGAGCACGATGCAGCTCCTTTAAAATGTGTGAACATGAGAAACTGTAATGCTCATCTTTCCATATTCACTTCTAATAAAGGATGTACATTGAAGAACACTATCCTTGATGGTTTTTTTATGTTCTTTTGCAACACAAACTGAATTTTACATCAATTCAAAGTCCCCTATATTTGACAATTTCACTTTTAAATTTACCCAACCGTTACTATTTAGCATCAAGAAATATTTTGAAGTAGCCGTTGAGTGTTGTCAGACTAGTAGACATTTAAACAAGATGTGTGAATAGTTATGTTCAATGCATGCTCTGGTGGTCAAATGTCCGACAGAGACATTTTACATATCTTTACTTCTGAGAGCCACACATAGTCCAGGTGGACCCCTGTTTTATAACATTTCACTGTTTTGTATTTGCTCCATGAAATATTCACATCATGTCACAGCAGATTTGTAATGCTTACGAATCTTACAGAGCTAAGCATTCCCTACTGACTCATATATCTGGTGGCCATGACCATGAGAGCAAAAGGTCTATTCCCTTACACTGAAACAATGGTCTCAGTTACACATTTATGATGCTGGTGTATTGAGCTTACTCCCTTGGGGCTGTTATGTGACACTGGTTTCTGAAAGTAGTACAAATTTCTTCCTGTGAAAACATTTCTTCATTGCATTGTTCTCTAAATATCGCCATTGAAAATTTACAATATATATTTTGATGATAGAACTATTATAAAGCCTCTATTTGGACATAATAAAGCCAGGTATTACTATTATTACAGAAAGCTTAACACCATAAACCTCACCTTGCTGGTCCAATGTGCATATTCCTATCTTGTTAAAAACACTTTAAATTGGTAGCTGAAAATAAGTGTAACTCTGGCATTTTTTAGTAACCAAATCATCGAGGTAAATTTCTATAGTCGCATGCTTCAGTTACATTTTTTGTTTAGTCTTGCTCATTTAGACATAATCTCTTGTGACAAAATAATATTGCCTGAATAGGCTTAATTTTAGTACTTATAATTGTAGCTAGCTTGATATTTCAATCAAGAAATGATGTTTATGTGCCAACGCATAAAAGCTTTTCTTAATCCGGAAACAATAAATATTGCTCAGATCCATGTTCATCCATTTCCATTGAAACAGAAATGTATGCATATGCTATAATACTTTCAGGAAAATTTTAATTAAATTATGATCAAGACATACCAATTTAGATGCGGATATTGATAACTAAATTCTTCAGCAATGTCTGGTATTTCCTGTGTGTCTCAAACACATGCGTGCACATGAGTTTAATATTGTATATAAGGCGCTGCCCAACAATAGATCAGTATTCTCGTCTGGCAAACGATAGATTGGTGAAATAACATCGGAGTCATGGCTGGTCTGAAGGGGAACTGCATGCTTGTGTTGCTGGGACTTCTGTCACTTTCCTTTATGGTTCAAAAATCAGAAGCAGAATTCAGGATACCGTCAAAAAAATATTCCTTGATGCTAAATAGTTTTGGGTGAGTTGAAAATTGAAATGTTCAAATGCAGAAATAATAATGCATATCATTGTTTATTAAAATTTGAGATACACTCCATTTTTGTGAACTCTAGTCTTGTATTTGAACGGCCCTGCTACTTTTTGGAGATGATACATTTGAGAAAGGTGTTCTGGATGGGCACCCTGCCTTACGGCTGTGATGGTAAAGTTATGGTTGGATACTAAAACACAGATATTGCTTAAAATTTAGCCCAATTATAATTCGTACTGCAAACACATCTTTACCAGTCTATACAAAATTGTTTCCACATTGTGATCATGTTTTGGAAGAAAAAGACCTTGTCAATACAAGATCTTTTTGAACCAAATTTGAAAATTAAGAGGCACTTTTTGTAAAAACCTGCGGGGGTGGACGGGGGTCCGTCAGACTTTGCAATGTGCCATACACCGTTTCGAAGCTATTTATCACCTGATTGGCTGTGAATATCACTGTTTACAGTCAAAATATCAGGGCCTATGATATTGTAAGAAATACCACCCTTCAATTGTGATATTTGTCAATAATGGTTATGACATCATCAGCATTTCTGCTGCCTGATGACATCACAAACCGAACAATGGCCAAAACAATGGGATTGTGACGTCATATCCATTGTCGCTCCATGGTGACGTCACACTTTTGTAATGGCAGAAAATAGTCTCTGTTTATAACTAAAAATTTGAGCTAAAACCTGGTGATAAAAACAAAACAACCACGCGTCAGGGCACTTCGTACAATATCATTCGCTGTTGTGTGAATAAATATCACTCTCGCCCTGCGGGCTCGAGTGATATTAATTCACACAACAGCTCGTGATATTTTTACTCAGTGACCCTGACTTGGGTTGTTTTGTTATAAAGTCTCGCTAAGAAAAATTCCTAGACCATGTGGTTTCTATGGAAACAGCTGCTTTGTTGACCAATGTCAGACCCCTTTTTTTTCACAAATCCTCAAAAGGGCAAAATTGTGAAACTCAAAATTACCAATTATTGATAGGTGGCCTCTGTTGAGAGCTCTCAATTTAACGACGTAAAAAATTGCACATGACAACTAGAAGTGTAAGGAAACTTGTTGAGTTCATTCTTTTTCAAATACCGTGATTTATGACCCTACCACAGCACCCCCTAGTGGCCATTGTTTTCAGTCTAGTACATTAGGTGAAGACATACCAACTTCAGGGGAACTTTTTTCAAAAAGGAAACGCGATCCAGGTAGGTGACCTAAGCGGAGTTTTTTATTAACACCTGTATTTTCGGAAACTATTTTCAAACTCGTGGGCACTCATTCCAATTTGACTGTGGCGCCACCTATATTATTCAATTTTTTTTTCTTTTCAAAATAATAAACAAACTTTAAGCTTGGCTGCAGTGATGAAGGGTAATGTTGAATTATCCAAAGTTACATCCTGTCTGGTCAATAACACTTACTTAGATATAGCAAGTGACAGAAATCACAAAAGTCACATGGTTTTCCAGAGAGAGGGCTGTAACCATGGTAATGTCAGTTTCATTTTACAAATCTAACATTTTTTTTCTTGTTATTTGATTGCCTGTCAGTCATTGAGAAATATTTTGAATGGAAAATTAAGGGCATAAAAATAATTTTGAGGAATGGGGGCAATTATTTTTTTTGGAATTTTTTGGTTGCCATTGTAACTAAGGGAGTACGCCAGGCATAAACATGGGGATGCAAACAAGGAAATATTTAGGAAATTATCCAGATAGCATGGCCTATTTGGTGTAAAATAGCTTATTTAGATATCCAAATATGCTCTAACATGGGGGTATAAAATATAATTAATTTAAAAAAGTGGGTCAAAGGTCACAATTGTCTATAAAAGTAGGTCAAATGTCAAATACGGGCAATTTTTTTTCCATTTGTCTCCTAATTTGTCTTTTTGAACTATTCAAGGTCAAGGGTCAATTTGCTATTTAGAACTAGGTTAAGGTTGGAGGATTGCAGTAGGGTGCTCGAAAAGCAGAGGCAAGGTGTAAAAGAGGTTAAAAAAGACAAATTAGGAGAAAAATGGAAAAAAAATTGCCCGTATTTGACATTTGACCTACTTTTATAGACAATTGTGACCTTTGACCCACTTTTTTTAAATAATTATATTTTATACCCCCATGTTAGAGCATATTTGGATATCTAAATAAGCTATTTTACACCAAATAGGCCATGCTATCTGGACAATTTCCTAAATATTTCCTTGTTTGCATCCACATGTTTATGCCTGGCGTACTCCCTTAGTTACAATGGCAACCAAAAAATTCCAAAAAAAATAATTGCCCCCAATCCTCAAAATTATTTTTGTGCCCTTAATTTTCCATTCAAAATATTTCTCAGTGACTGACAGGCAATCAAATAACAAGAAAAACAATGTTAGAATTGTAAAATGCAACGGACATTACCATGGTTACAGCCCTCTCTCTGGAAAACCATGTGACTTTTGTGATTTCTGTCACTTGCTATATCTAAGTTAGTGTTATTGACCAGACAGGATGTAACTTTTGATAATTCAACATTAACCTTCATCACTGCAGCTAGGCTTAAAGTTTGTTGATTATTTTGAAAAAAGAAAAATTTGAATAATATAGGTGGCGCCACAGTCAAATTGGAATGAGTGCCCACGAGTTTGAAAATAGTTTCCGAAAATACAGGTGTTAATAAAAAAACTCCGCTTAGGTCACCTACCTGGATCGCGTTTCCTTTTTAAAAAAAGTTCCCCTGAAGTTGGTATGTCTTCACCTCAGGTACTAGACTGAAAACAATGGCCACTAGGGGGTGCTGTGGTAGGGTCATAAATCATGGTATTTGAAAAAGAATGAACTCAACAAGTTTCCTTACACTTCTAGTTGTCATGTGCAATTTTTTACGTCATTAAATTGAGAGCTCTCAACAGAGGCCACCTATCAATAATTGGTAATTTTGAGTTTCACAATTTTGCCCTTTTGAGGATTTGTGAAAAAAAAGGGGTCTGACATTGGTCAACAAAGCAGCTGTTTCCATGGAAACCGCTGGGTCTAGGAAAAAAATTTTGGTGAATTTTTCTTAGCGAGACTTATAGCTTCGAAACGGTGTATGGCACATGGCAAAGTCTGACGGACCCCCGGCCACCCCCGCAGGTTTTAACAAAAAGTGCCTCTTAAGGTGACTCAACCGTGGTACACTGCACATACTTCTGAGCAGCCTGGTTGCCTAGCGACATAGCGTCACAACTGCTGCAGGCCCTGCAAAAGTTGTGACGTTACCATTTTCTGTTCTCTCTTTTTTTTAACAGCATGGCAGCCAGTAATTTGCTATTTAAATGAGATCTAATGCAGCTAGAAGCATAATTATTTTTTTATTGAATGCAGTAACCTCTACTCTATGCTAATTCAAAGTTTCAGCTTCTCGTCTTTATCAAAAGAATTTTCTCAACTAATTTCAGTCAACTGTGTCTAAAATTGTCTTTATTTCTTTAAATTGACATTGGCATAGTCATGGTACTGCAGTTAAAAAACGACTCGGTGAATTTTTTTTTATTTTTGGATATTTGTTTGACAATAACCTGTTTATGATATATGCAAATTTAAAAAAAAATCTGTATGATCGTTTTCCTAAAATTTGATTACTGCCAAAATTGATGCATGCAAAATCTGCAATTAATTAGGTTTTTGGTGCCCTTTGAGCTCTTACAGAAAAAAGTATCTTAACCTTTTTCTTCAAATTTGTGGCAAATGTATTGGTTTACATCCATGGGAAGACATTTCTGACATTTTTGTGTGACAAATGCATGTAATGCTTTATTCTGTGGTACATAACCAATAACTCAATTTATAACTTTTAAGCAGTCATCAGGCCAAATATGCTGTTACCATGGCAACCAAACGAGTCGGTGAAATTTTTTCATTTTTCATTTTTGGAATGTATGGGTCCCATAGAATACCTGTGCAAAATTTTAGAAAAATCTGTATGATCAAACTACCACGCTCGAGTCACCTTAAACTGAGACTCCGATATGCATCTAGGCTCTAGCATTCAATTAATTTGGAGCATATTTTGCGTACTAATTCATAACCACTTTTGAATTCACTAGGGATTCCAGACGTAGATTTAAGGAGTTTGATACCAACCGGGACGAAGTTATCTCCTACACTGAGGCCAAGGTGAAAATGAAGAAACCGCCATTCTCCTTCCCTTTGAAGAAGATATCATATATCTTTAAACGGTTTGATCGTGATGGCAACGGAACACTCACATTTTTGGAATTCAATAAATTCTATGCTAGGGCGGTAGATGTGTAAGTTTTTTGTTTTTTGTTTTTTTTTTATTGATCATTAAATGCGGTACATTCAGCGGTACATAATTTGGTAGGCATAAAACCTCTAGAGGCTTGTTAGCCTAATAAAATAATAGTTGCACACTAATAAGCACCCTTTTACCAATGAAATACAAACACATTTTAGCAATTATTTTAGAAAAAACAAGTTAGTGACAATAACAAAGGGTACAAACAGTACTTGGATTTTTAAGATAGGCTTTGTACAGACTGTTTTTCCTTTTGATTGACTTAAGTAGTCAAACAGTGCAAAATACTCCAGACAGGAGGACTGCACTCAATGGAAGAAGAAGAAGTAAACACTCTGTAACCCATGGTTTGTGGTTAGGTTTAACAACAATTTTCTTAACAGGGAAACATATCATTCTTCATGGCTTCTGTATCTTTACGCAGATTTTTACGGGCTTTCAGTATTTTCACTTCCGTATCGTACGTTTTCATTTTCACAATCACATTTCTTGAACGACCTGTTTTGACTGGGCCAACCCTGTATATTTTCTCAACAGATCTTGTAAAAGTAGGTTATTTGATCTATAAATATGTTTTTTGACTGATTGACATCATTACACTTTAGTACATCACCCCTTTTGTGTCTAATAACATATCTTTAAACTTATTTTTATTCCGAGGAGTAATAAGCTCTTTGTATATAATTTGACTAGCCTGAATTTTTTTATGTTTCAAACTATTTAGTACAAAAATTGGGAAATGGTCAGAGATACTTTGAGAGAGAATACCACAACATGATTCCTTTCGTAAGGATTGTAGATTATTTGTAAATATGTTGTCAATAAGAGAAGCATTGTCTACATTACATCTGGTTGGTCTAGATATCAAAGGGATAAAACTGTAGCTAAGGAACAGATGGAGAAAATCGGCAGATTGAGGATGAGTATCAGTATTCAGTAAATTTATATTAATGAGCTGTCTCTGAGAAAATCAGGCGGGGGTGTCCGGATGGCCCGACTCGGATTTTGATGAAATTTTCACCAAATGACCTTCAAATAGATTAACGAGGACTGGTGAAGTCCGTTTTGTCATCGGACAAATTTTTCCACGCTATTGGGGCTATTCAAAAATAGATGTCAAAACTGCCTGAAATATATTTAAATTAAAATATATAGTAAAAATGCCCAACTTTGACGATGTAATTCTCAAATCCGGGCGCGTCGTTTGAAAAAGTGACCATGGGGCATCTTCAGGTATGCCTTGAACCTCCAAAAACCAATGTCCTCCCGGTGGAACTTTTCCGTATATTTTTGTAATTGACACAATAAAAAACGCAAAAACGGACAATTTTGAGGCAAAATGATGGAACCACAAAATTCAAAATTTTTCATATCTCAGCTAATAAAACCTCTATTTCAACAAATAAAGTGTCAATTCCTATGTTTTTAGACATGGGAAACTGATTTATGGGGTTATTTTGATCATCAAAGGTCAAAGTCACCACGAAATGTCAAGGTCAAACACCAAAAAATCCAAAAATTGCAGTTTTTTGGCATCTAACACCCTCCAAAATACCCGAATCATGTAATATTGCCAATAATATGATGCAAAACTATAGGATAGGTTATATTCATCAAGTTGAAAAAGGAATTATCCTTTAATATTATGAATACACAGCACAGCTCCTGTCAAAATATGCATAATTCCGAATTGTGTCAATTACAAAAATATACGGAAAAGTTCCACCGGGCGGACATTGGTTTTTGGAGGTTCAAGGCATACCTGAAGATGCCCCATGGTCACTTTTTCAAACGACGCGCCCGGATTTGAGAATTACATCGTCAAAGTTGGGCATTTTTACTATATATTTTAATTTAAATATATTTTAGGCAGTTTTGACATCTATTTTTGAATAGGCCCAATAGCATAGAAAAATTTGTCCGATGACAAAACGGACTTCACCAGTCCTCGTTAATCTATTTGAAGGTCATTTGGTGAAAATTTCATCAAAATCCGAGTCGGGCCATCCGGACACATATATGGCTATCCGCCTGATTTTCTCAGAGACAGCTCATTAAAGTCACCCATAATATAACATAATGATTTACTTCTGCTAACCTGCACAAGTAATTGCTCTAGGCAATTATTAAATTCAATTATAGGCGTATTGGGGGTGAATGAATCTCACCAATTATGATGTTACTTGTTGAATTCAGGACAGACTTATCAATTTCTATAATCACAGATTCTGCTGCATCATTGAAAACAATACTAAAATCATCACGTACAAGAAAATCAATTGTTTCAGAAATGTACAAAGACACACCTCCTCCTCGTTGGTTATTTCTAGTTTTATGAACAGCTCTGTATGTTGGTATAGAAAATAATTCTCAGTTATGTTCAGTTAACCAAGTTTCACATAGACCAATAATATTGAAACGAGGCGTGACATTTTTTAGGCTTAATAGAAATTCACTATAATGAGCAGGCAGACTTCTGATATTTGCATGATACAGGGAAAAGTCATTTTTAGGATCTGTTTGTACAAGACTGTCTTCTGAATAATAGTTACATTGACTTAGTACATATGATACATTTTCTCTAAATTGATTATGATCAGGGTCAAGCTCACACAATGGTGATACATTATCAATATCATCATGTTCAAATAGGTTAAGTTTACGATTAAGTATAACATCACATGATAGAGAATTATCATGTCCAAGATCCAAAAGATCTTCATCATTGATAACATTAAAAAATGGTAGTTCATTTAAACAGTGAAACTCATCTAAGGAATTAACCATACAATAAAAAAATTAAAATAGGAGAAATTAATCATTAAACAGAATTCATTTATAATAATAAAGGCTCAGATCAATAGATAAATAACATTGGAATAAGCAATATTGTGGTGAAGTACCCAGATATGTTTTAAGGGGTTAATAAAACAACAACAACAATAAAAGAAAAGAGAGAACATGTACACAAACATCAAAGCTTAAAGGAACATTCCAAAATCAGTTTCGCTTTTGATTTGCTTGATTTGATTGAGTTTGTCCTCAATCATAATTTTCCCATTAAATGACCAGCAGTCACTAATAGTGTTATTTTTCTTCTTCTGTCGAGCAAGCCACAGTAAGTGGGATCTCCTTCTTGTCAGATCTTCGTTGATGAATACACTTGAGTAGTCCTCAGTCTCATCTTCTGAATCTTCATCTCCGGACTCTCCTGTCTCGATTTCAGGATCAAATTCTTCAGCTTCATGTTCATTCTTCGTGGCTTCTGTATCTTTACGCAGATTTTTACGGGCTTTCAGTATTTTCACTTCGGTATCGTACGTTTTCATTTTCACAATCACATTTCTTGAACGACCTGTTTTGACTGGGCCAACCCTGTATATTTTCTCAACAGATCTTGTTTGTCAACTTGGTTTTCAAGCGTTTTAATTCTGTCACTCAGTTGGACAATCTGTTGATCTTTATATTTCAGTTGATCACTCATTAACTTCATTTCATTTTTCAATTGTTTATTTGTATCAGAAACTCTTTGGAGTTCTGCTTTCATTGAAGTAAATTCATCATTAAGTTCTTTAACGTAAAATTTCAATGGATCAGTCAGACATTCCTGAAGCTTGGTGATAACTTGATCACTTGACAAGGCAGCAATTAAGCCTTTAACAAATTTATCGCGATCCCCCATTGTTTTTGTTGTTGATCTGGACCACATCAAAATAAGTTTCTTTGGGTCATCCACTTGACTAATAACTAGTAAGCATTCACAGGTAATCCACTGCTAATGTAAACAAAAGTCTTGGGATTTGAGAAGCACTTAAGGCCTTAAGTGGCAGTTCTATTTATAGATTGTTCACCAGCACATGGTCTGGATAATTCACAGTCAATTAACTGATACCTGATGAAAATTAGCTCATCCCAGTTAGTTCCATGAAGCCCTGGTGTGTCATCATCTTTTGGGTTTTTTATTAGTTTCATTATAAGAAATAATGATGCTTAAAGCCAACCTCTTTTTTCAAATAAGAGGCAACTATCACAAGACAGGGACGATGTATGGCAACCCAAATGTTTACCTTGTACAATATAAATACAATGAAATATATTGATGTCTAAATGTGAGGATAAAATACAATTCATGCTGATTCCTAAATGGATATTTGAATTACCAGTGTATGAACTTCATAATTTCTTTTTGCAACTGATTAAACTACAGAACTAACTTTGATCATCTGATCGATTTTCTATCTTTTGGACTTGAATTCAAATTGGTGATTAGGTTACTGCATTTTCAATAAGTATGAGTTTCTGCAATTAGACAGTAAAACGTAGCAAATGTACTTGATGAGATTGGTTGAGACACTGAATTACATGGCATGAAACTAATTTGGATGTCATAAAAACGTATATCAAGCCCATTTGACGTGCTTATGTGCAGCTAATCTTAGCTTCAAACCAAACTCAGCTGCTCACTGAAGCAGAATTGTTACATTTTCACAGCTTGCAACGTTCAACATACAGATTTGAAGGATATTTTGTTGCTCATACACCAATCAGGTTAGCTTAAAATGTAACGTAGATAGCTGGAAAATCAAGCCAAACAACTCATACTAATTGAAATTGCAGTAGTTAACATAATTTCAGACATGAAATATTGAACAAAATAAATAATATTAGTTTGGCAAAAGAACCATATCTGGGTTTATATGTGATATATTGTGCACATTACTTTCAGACATGATGGTTTTAAACGTGTGGACAGCAATAACAACAACATCCTTAATATGATGGAAGTTACTGAGTTTATCACGGAAAAGGCCGGCTTCAGAATCGAAACTGCAGATTGGTTTTTTTTTATTTTTGACCAAAACGAAAATGGCTCACTGAATTCGACCGAATTCATTAACCTCTGGATGAGAATCTACCATGAATGAACATCAACTTCGCTTGTAACATCACTATGAAGTAAATAAAACATACCACAAAATAGCTGCAAAAATGAGTTGAAATTAGTCATGATTAAAATTGACTCAATTAATTTTCACTGTGCCGATCATTGAAATAATCAAATAATCATCGCTTATGGTGCACACACTGCAGAGCATTTTTACTGATTTTGCAGACTTACATTTTTATCAAATTTTACATGGCAAAATGATATTAAAATTGCCCAATGTTTTAGAGTGGTGCTAGCAGTTAGTATCACACACATACAATTTTTTAGCAAAATTAATTGTCTTGAAAAATTTGAAAAAAAAACTGAAGTCTGATGCAAAAGGAATATTGCACTCTTGAACTATCTGCAAGAAGAATTATTTTTAAATGCAAAACACAATTTCAAAGAAATAACTTAATGCTTTATACTTCTCAGAGTTAAGAGGCAAAAAAAACAAATTATCAACACATTGGTCATGTGGACCCCTTTTTCATAACATTTGTCTGGTTTGCACTTGCTTCATAAAATATTCACAAGAGGTCATATCTGATTTCTATGCGTACAAATCTTACAGAGCTGAGCATTCCCTACTGAACCATAGATCAGCTGGCCATGACCATGAGAACAAAATATCTATTCTCTTACACAGAAACAATGGCCCCAGTTACACATTTATGATGCTGGTGTATCAAATCTCTTCCGTCAGAGTTGTTATGTGTCATTGGTATCTAAGCATTGGCCAATTTTCGTCCTGTGATACTATCTAAATTTATTTGTTGTATTCTTCTCCAAAAAGTGGGGTCAATGACTGTCGATATTTTTTTGTGAACATAAGAAAAACTGTTCGTTGTAACAGATTGATATACCATTTTGGCTGGGATGAGGTACATGTAAAGTACAAGTTATAAATAGAAAATTCTGTAATCATACAATAAAGAATTATATTTGCTTCCGGTGTGTTTTGTACATATTTTTTTGCACATTATGCAATCAGGACTTTGTTATGATTATTCATTTTAGATAAAGGGTCTTGGAGTACAAAATTGAAAATTCTCTCAAACCCCATTGATACGTACATTTCTGTTCTGTATACATATTTTGTGTTGTTGTTGAAGACTGAGACACAACATTAAGAAAGTCAATTAATAATGCAATTGCAAGCTGATGGATAAAAACATGTATGGAAAGTTAACCCAAAAAAAGTTTCAAATTTGCATCCTGTGCAGCATCAAATAATAATAATCATAGAACCTCTAGACCCATATTTGAACAGTCCAAATCACCAGAAGGACCATTCACACCACGAAATAATTAAAATCTTTTCTGAAGGAAATCCATCTGGAATTTTGTGCTTGTAGGTTAAAACGTACTTAGATTATATTTTGCTATCTTCCCAGCCATTTCAATCATCAGCTTCAGACCTGTTATTTTTGCTTGACATGATATCAACTTGTCTGCTCTTCCATCTTGTGTTATACAAGCAGTGTTCATAGCAAGTGTAGCACAGCTCCTTGTTTGTGATTGAAAATGAGAAGATACTAAGCTCATATTTATGTTTTCGCTTCCTATAAAGGGTGTTGAACATAATCCTTGTTGCATGCTCACAAGCTATAAAGTTTTATAAAGCAGATTTGTATTTGAAAGTTCTCTGTTCACAATTTCCACTTTTATTCCCAGCCTCTTCAATCAACAGCTTCAGACCTGTTATCTTTGCTTGACTTGGTATCATCCTGTCAGCTTTTCCATCTTGTGTAATACAAGCACTGTTCATAGCAAGCGTAACACAGCTCCTTGTTTGTGAACGAAAATGACAGGATACTTCTAATAAAGAATGAGGAACATAATCCTTGTTGCATGCTCACAAGCTTTTACAAAGTAAACTTTAATCTGAAAAGTTATCAGTTCACAGTTTCCACTTTTCAACTTTCCTTTGACTGTCAATGGATGAATGATCACAGATTGTAACATTAATAAGTGTTATAAAAACTGCATGCACTCTGGTATCTTAAATGAGACAGGAGGACACAGCCAAGTGAAGGATTAAAAGTGCTGTCCAACACAGGCCTATGTGTATGTACCTCTTGTCCGTAAAGGGAGCGACCACTTAATTTATGTCAAGCCGGAGAAGTGCTCGCATATTCATTCAAAAATCAAGCAACGCCATATTAAGAAATACCCCAGGCAGAAATTATTTATTTCAAGACTGCCCAATGGCAAGGAAGAGGTGAATAAATGACTTCAACAATCACGTGGAACAATCGCATGGTTTATTTACCAAACCGGATGTACATAAGTGTGTCGCAGAAATATGTGATGACCGCATACAAACGCAAACACTGGCGCAAAAGGAATTTATTAATTTCACCAAAACAGAGCAATTAAGAAATTATTTATTTCAAAGAAACTCAAAGCACCCTAAACGGTGGCCCACCTAGCATAGATGGATTTTTCAATATAATTTTTACTTACCTTGTAGATTCCTTTCCCTTCAGCCAAGGATGTGAACTCCAAGAATTCTTGAAATCGGGATTATCAAGTATTTCCTACTTCAGACTATTGACTTCTTTCAGTCCCCACTCACCCCACATTGACCTCCTAATTCCGGAGGGTGACTTATCGCTAAGAGGGCATTTCCGAAGCTCTAGGACTTCTTCAGTTAGAGATGGGATAAAAAATGATGGAAGTCAATAACTTCAGCATCAGTGACATCTCAGATTTCCTCTAGGGCTGCCGAATTATTTTACAGAATGCAAAAAAGTAACATAATTCATTTTTAACAAGAGAATATTGCATATATGAAATTAATATGGTGGCCTCATCTTGAGGTATTCACATGCTGCCAATAAATGGGATACTGACCTATGTCTGATGTGTTGCAAGCCAGAAGTACGGGAGAGGTTTCTTATATTGATGAATTATTCAATGTGATATTTTATGTTTGACTTTCTGTACATGCACAATGGTCTGTCGCATGCTGTGACTTTACATTGCCTTTCAGTCATTTTGAATAATATCAATATTTAAAGAACTAAAAAAATAAGATAATACCATGTAGGAATTCAAGAAAGACTGTACTAGGTTTGCTGCTTTGAAATAATATGTTACTAAACCAAGGCATAAAGTCAATACCCCAGCAATGGGCCAGCATAATAAAAGTGTTACTGTGGCTATTGTTTCAGTGTAAGGCAATAGACCTTTTGTTCCCATGGTCATGGCAAGCAGATCTATGGGTCAGCAGGGAATGCTAAGCTCTGCAAGATTTGTTTATGCACAGATGTAAATATTTCATGGACCACGCCTCATTGCTGCAAAACAGTGTTCACATGGCTGCTCTATATCGAATACAGGTTACTGGACAAGTGGGTAGATAGGAGATAAACATGATTTAGGATTTTCTTTTCAACTCAGTTAACAAGAGAAATATAAACTACGGCTAGAATTGTACTTAATACAGCTGACTTGCATTGGACTTTCTTTTATTCCATTATTTTAATCAGCTAATGAAGCTAGAAATTAATAGGGAATTAAAAGAATTTTACCCCATTTCATCAACATGCAAGTATATTTTTGGAGATCCAAACAAAATGGTCATTCGATTTACCTTTGAGGAGAAATACTTACAAAAGGGAATTCTTGCCTGAGTGTCCACAGGATAGACTCTCTCAACATTTGCTATAATATTATGTTAAAATATCAAGGGTTCCTTTCATATAATGATATGACAATCCTACAAACATTTTTATTTTTTGAACACTTTAAGCATATAACCATTATTTGTAAAGAAGTAACTTCGAAATAATTCACCACTATACTAGAACTTACCTAAATTTCCATAGCACCTTTTGGCCTTGAGGACCCTAAACGTGTTTCTCTCAAGACCAAAATATCACACTTTACCTTGTTTGCAATTCATGGGAAGGAAAGGGAATCTCACACCTTGTGTTCTGTTGGGACCTTGAAGACATACGAAGGTGTGGGACAGACATTTGTCATGCTGAAAATGGTGTCAGCGAATATCTTTCTTGAACATATAGTACAACTTCTTACAAGTAATCGAAAATAGTCTGTCTGCTTATATCTGATTACTAATGAGAAATGTTTCAACACAAAAATACCAAATGAGAAATAATTAAATTTTTTCGAATGCTCTGATATTTTAGAACTTAAACAAAAAAATGTGGTTGCATTTCAGTTATCAACCGTATTTTGGTAAATGTAAATGTAGGATTTTTTATAGTCCGTCATGCAGACGAAGTTGGTCTCATTAAACTTTACAATAACACCCTTGGCAGACCTGTTCAAGCACGAACGTTTCTCAACTCCCCTGAGAGTATACAACCTGGCAGCCATTTAATTCCAGAGCACACAATGCTAAATCACTCCACAATTAACATCACAATGACTGTCAATTTTCTTTGCTGTAGTCAGCCTTAGGCTGTCAATTTTCTTTGCTGTAGTCAGACTTAGGCTGTCAATTTTCTTTGCTGTAGTCCGACTTAGGTATGGGTCATGAGAATTCATGCTTCTACAACGAGTTTGGTTGAGGATGTTTAGCATTGATGCAATGGCACAATATCATGCGTTTCACTTACTTACAGGCAGCACTGTACATCCTTTCAATAGTTGTTTTTTCTTCATCCTCATGTAATATACACAATTTAGCTTTAGATTGTTAGACATGAAAATTGTAAATAGTTCTGTAAGTCTCACAGCTCTACCATACTGTATATACTCTTAATACGGGTTATCCCACGTGTAACATGCATAGTTAACTGAACATGAGGTAGTTAACTAGTTGCAAAGGACTCAGGTCATGTTATAGCATTATCAAATTATTTTAAATGTAACCCTGTTAGGGGGCCACAATTTTTTTTCCAGTGGGGGCGTGGAATTTTCCTCGGCAGGTAATTATTTATTTCAGGGAAATGGCAGCAGTAATTATTTATTTTGAGCGCTCTAAGTCGCAGAATATTCATTCCTAAATCAAGCATCACCTTGTTAAGGAATCCGGGAATCACCCTACCAGACTTTTTTTTTTTCAAGACTGGCCAAAACAAATTTTTTTATTTCACCAAAACTGAGCAAGAAATTATTTATTTAAAAAAAACTACAAGTCCCCACCCCAAATATCACATAGTTGCCCCCTTAGTAAGTTATAGCAGTATACCTATGCATGTTAAGGGTTAATACAATCAGCCCTCCCGGACATTTTCCTCCAGTCAACCTCATGTCAACCTGTCAACATACCTCCAATTCACATTGGGCCCAACGTTTGAAAACTACGCAATTTGTCGACAATTGCTTACGGCTATGATACGTGCGTAAATATCGTAGAAAATGCGTAATTCCAGTGACGTCACGCCGTTGCATGCTGGGAGCGTCTTCCCGGTTCCCCCCAAAAAAGTAATGGTGGAATGTTATGAAGCGCTCGGATAAAACTTTGCAGGCAATGGATATACAGCTTGACAGTAGCTATAAAGTGGTGGACTTCGAGGATTTATAGCTTGTGCACATATTTACACAGTCTTACGGACTTTAGGATCGTTATTCTTGGAATATATCGCCGATCGAAGTGGGAGAGTTCAGGATCCCATTCTCAAAACGCATGGCCGGACTGGGCCATCGTAATGACGGACTGCAAATTGACTTAAATCATGGATATACCTCGGATTAACTCAGTCAGTGGACACATGGACTCAAATGCATGGATTTACCTTGGTCTGGAACGATTCCGTCGTTAATTTGGCCTCGGAAAGCCTCTGAAGTGAGCCAAGTAAGTGAAATATTTTTTTGTGTGTGGGCAAATCCTGGTTATTTTGATGGGGGGTTATTTTTTTACACTGTTGGCCTAGCGGCCTATCTTTTTCATGCACCCAAATACGGGCATGGCATTTTTTAACCATATATATTTATTATTATTTTTCATTTATTGAGCAGGTTGATTTTATTTTGGGTTTGGCTGGTTTATCCAGGTAGGGCGGGGTTGGGGTGGGGTGGCTGGATCAGCCCAGCCACCGGGGAGGGGGGGGATTTTGATGTTTTTTGGTTGAGATCTGCAAATAAAAAGCAAAAAAATGAAAGCAGTACAAACAGAGCTATCCATGAAGGATGGCTCCCAAAATTAGTAGACTTTTCTTCCTCATTTTACTGAGCAGTCTACAAGTCCACAAAGGGACTATAAATTAAATTAAATTATAAAAAAACACTTACCTTGCATGGTGAAATTGAAAATGTTACTGCAATTTTACCATGATAAAATTGGAACATTTTCGGCATCTAGGGCAGTTGCAATGAGGTACCATTAAACTTGGGAGTTATACAATTCTCATATGCATCTTTGTGGGTGTGGGAAAAAATTTAATTTTTTTTAAAACCAGGAAAGGCTTTCACGTTTTTGAAAGTACATATGTGGATTTATTTGTCACTGGTGGATCAACTTTTTCTTCATGGCTTCATCTAATTGTCAACAGCAAGCATCCTTTTGGAGATTTTATTATTACAAAGTTATCAAATAGATTGGAATAGGTATGAAATAGATGGCGCTACAAGGCTCTCTGAGAATCAGGATCCTAGGTTCTGCAACTTTGTGCAAACCTTCAACAAACCTTTGGCAGATACGTATGATCAGACGTTTGCCCTGAACATAACTTTCAAACGTTGTCCATACATATCAAAGACACGTTTAAGAAACCTTGGAACTTACGTATGACCAAACTTGTGACCATACCTTTGATAAACCTATGAATCAAAGGTATGGTCATACGTAATAGTCAAACGTTCTTCAAACCTGTCAACCAAAGGTATGACTTACGGATGACTGACACGTTTAGCCAAACGTTACAACCAAACGTTCTTCCAGCCTCTCAACCAAAGGTATGACTTCCGTGTGACTCTAACATTTGGCCAAACTATAAAACGAACTATCTGCCAACCTCTTACTAACTTTGCGACCTACGTTTGGTTTTCCATCTGAGTGCAACGTTTGGAAATTACATTTGCCCTACCTTTGTGATACGTTGTTTGGCCCAACGTTTGATTCTAACCTAAATAATTACGTAGTGAAAGGTTTGATTTACGTTGTTGCTCAGGAGGGAGGTACTGGTGTTTATAGTGTAATTTTGTTATATCTGGATATCCCGGCTGGCAGTCTAGTCACTGTAGTCCAGCAATCAAGTTACAAGTCTAGTACCAGAGAACAAAAAATAAAATAGAAATTCTGAAATCTGATTTCCAGGCCACTCCGATCACTTCAGATTCTCTGGGTGACTCCGACATAACCTGGTTAACAGCTCTACCAGGTTCTGTCCATTGTAAACAGATTTGCTGGATGCAGGATAGTGTCCTTCTAGTAGCAGTGTCCTTCTAGCAGCAGGATAGTGTCGTTCTAAAGCTTAAATTGTGTCTGTACATAGACATTGATGCCTTTAGCTTTGTCTAATAGATAACTTACAAGAAATAGCCTATCTTCCTTTGCTTAGGCAATAGGCATGTTAAACAGAAATCTCTCAGTGTACGACTATTAAGTTCACTGAAGAAGAGAACATTTCAAAGAGTGGGAGAGACCGGGGCTGGTTTTCACAAAAATACGGGCAGGTTGTCACACTTTTTGGAGATTGTTGCTTTCCATCAGGACCAGGATTTTAAACCAAAAAACTAACACAAATATAAATTTGTGCTTTATACATGCTAACGATGACTGAAGATGTATGCACTGAAAAGTGACATATAGCGTTTTACATGGGTGACCATGGCATTCTAATCCATTGATCTCCTCAATGAAACTGACTCTAGCTGTTTCAAGTGAGAGTTTTCTGTTTCTGTTTCACACATTTTTAGAATACACATTCTCAAAGTGCAATACTCTGCATTCAGATGATTGGGATCAGATGATCCACATAATGCTTATTTTTACTGAAACAAACAAATACATGAATGTAACATTTTGTCACAGGAGGGCTCTGCTCAGACGTCATGACAATGGGCTACCAATCGCTGGGTCCCTCGTTTGATTCCCACTTCCATTTTCTTAGGAATGTTGGCCACATCACTGGATCATCCTCCTGTCCTCATGGATCATGGACCATTCAGAATTTATGACTTTGGAGTTTTGATGGAATTCTCTGTCAAAAGAGATACCCCCCTTTGGTTTCATGAATATTTGTAGTCCCTCCCTATTCTTTTGTTACACAGGAGTGTGAAATACAACAGTTCATGAGGAAATAAAGGAGTTCATGTGGATCTCAGTTTGACATGTGTGAACAACTACCACAATACCAATTTGGCCTTTGCAGTTTATTGATCAAAATTATGACATCATTTTTTCAGCCAACTCCACTTGCTTGAAGCAAACTGAAAAAAAGTGACACGCTAATGTGCAGCTTGACCAATCACCTGGCAGGATTTTGTGATGTCAGACCAAAAATTTTGCAAAATTTTTTGTTACTTGAGAAAAGTCTACAAATATGAAATCATCTGTAACTAGAGTGCAAAGAATTATGAACATTCGCATGCAGTGATGATGACCACAGTGTATTCATAAGTATGTCCTATTCACTTGTCAAATATATAAAATAACATCATTATTTTCATTCTAATGTAACCTAGTGTGGCCAAGAGCACTTTCGGCACTCTAAAGTATCTTTTCCTTTTATTAGCTTGAACCCAAAAAACAGGTAAAGCCATGCAAACATAAACCAAAGAGTACCTAGGGTATTTATCACCTGGTTGGCTGTGAATATCACTGTTTACAGTCAAAATATCAGGGCCTATGATATTGTGAAAAATATCACCCTTCAAGGGCGATATTTTTTGACAATGGTTATGACATCACCGGCATTTCAGATGCCTGATGACGTCACAAACCAAACAATGGCCAAAACAATGAGGTTGTGACGTCACGACCATTGTTGCTCCATGGTGACCTCACATTTTTGTAATGGCAGAAAATAGTCCCTCTTTATAATTGAAAATTTGAGGTTAAACCAGGTGATAAAAACAAAACAACCACGCGTCAGGGCACTTCGTACAATATCACTCGCTGTTGTGTGAATTAATATCACTCTTGCCCTGCGGGCTCGAGTGATATTAATTCACACAACAGCTCGTGATATTGTTACTCAGTGACCCTGACTTGGGTTGTTTTGTTATAATACTTCATAGGATCAATATCACTTTGTCACAAAGTCTGAAAAAATAGCCAAATTTTGATTCATGAGGTTTCTCACTTTAACAATTGATAAGTGATATTTAAGCCAGCTCGTCAAAATACTTCTGTTGAACTGCATGTTATTGCTGTGTTTCCTGAATTTGAGATAGTGGTAGAGAATTACCCGTCGGCATGATTGGTAGACAATGAGTATTGATAGCATGCAACAGAATGAGACATAATCTCTAATCGATGACCTCCACTCAAGCTATGTTAAGTGGACCTATCTTCACTTGCTGAGATTCTCTGATGGGATTTCAACTTTGAATGGGACTGGTCTTGTTTGACTCGCAGCTGCTCAGATTATCTGGAAGTTGCTGGGCTCTCATCGTCCCATGAATATGCGTATTTGCCAAATTTGGTATCACCCTCTCCTCCACCATGTGAAACATAAGCAGTGTTCATAGTGAGAATGATGCAGCTCCTTTTATATGAGTGAACATGAGAAACTGACATGCTCATCTTTCCATATTCACTTCCAATAAAGGATGTATATTGAAGAACACTATCCTTGATGGTTTTTTTTTTATGTTCTTTTGAGACACAAACTGAATTTTTCATCCCTTCAAAGTCCTCTATACTCGACAATTTCAGTTTTCAAATCACCCAGTACTATTTAGCATCAAGAAATATTTTGTAATAGACTTTGAGTGGTATCAGATTACATCACTATATTTACTTGGAAGACGGATGTGTGAATGGTTATGGTACGAGCATGTTCCTCTGATGACAGACATCCTATATATATTTTACTTCTCAGAGTTCAGAGGCAAAAAACCTTTACACATAGACTCTTGTCATAACATTTTACTGGTTTCCACCTGCTCCATAAAATATTCACATGAGGTCACATCAGATTTGTAATGCTTACAAATCTCACAGAGCTAAGCATTCCCTACTGACCCCTAGATCCCAAAGCCATGACCATGAGAACAAAAGGTCTATTCCCTTACACAGAAACAATGGCCTCAGTTACATATTTATGATGCTGGGGTATTGGGCTTACTCCCTTGGGGCTGCTATGAGACATTGGTTTTTGAACATCGTGCACACTTCTCCAGTTGAAACCATCTACATTTCTTCATTGCATTGTTCTCTAAATATCGACATTGAACATCATCACTATACATTTTGATGATAGAACTATAAGTTTTACGCCTCTACATTAGGACATACTATAACAAAAACATTACAATTTCTTGCGAAAAGCTCAACACCGTAAAGCTCACCTTGCTAAACTTATTTGATATACAATAGGCCTACCTGTACTTAGAAGGCTGGCATCTCTGACATAACAGTTCAACAGCATAGAAAAGAACTTGAGATTCCACGAAAATATGATGAGGACTGTAATATGGAACCAAATAACAAAATGGAACAAAAAGTTGAAAATGCACACTATGCAATCAGTGTTAAATTTGATAAACATGATAAATTTGATAACAGTGTTTAATTTGATAAACAGTTAATTTTGATAAACATGATAGTTTTATGGCAGAAGTTGAAATTGTGGATACACTGTGAAGTAGATGGATCACAATCACAAATAATTGAAAATTGTACACAAATGCTAATCCAGGAAATCTTTCATTAATTATATGAAGTTTGTCTTGATTTACTATATTGAAATTGTCATAAATGTTTGGAAATGTCATTCTGTTGTTAAAATTCAATGTAACATGACATAAAAAAATAAAGAATTGATATGATCTATGTGTCTACAGGAAAGCTAATTGTAATCGGGAAATGGGAAAGTTAATGTTTCTCGAAGTCCACTTCATCACTCCTTGAAAATTAGCTTTATTGATGGACTATGATAGTTTCAGTAAAAAGCTGATTAGCTTTTGGTGAAGATATACAGAAAAAGAAACTAAAATCATTAAAAGATTTCCTCCACTACGTTTACGGTTTCCTGTTTTGCTCTCGCACATAGTACATGTGCATTTGTTCAACATCATACATATTGACGGATGAAAGCCATAATGTTACAAGTACCATTTTGATAATTTTACAGGAGAGGGTTTTTTCTACCTCCTGGGATTATTACACAATTTTAGAGCACAATGTTGCTGTCATTTTGTAGAGTTTAAAATCGGACACAGATTCTATGACTTCAAATAATTTTACCTATATCATTTGTGGAGAAAACTGACAAAATGGTGGTTGTACTATTCTGGTTGGTTTTGAGCAAGTGAAGCAGCAATGAAATATGAGTGCCCGAAGGGTTCAAGTCACAACAAAAAATGGTCTGAAACTCCTCTACTGGTCACTTTTAAGATTATATAAGTATTGCAGCAATTTTATAACGTGCCTGCAGGATGATTAAATGAAGTTTAGATGAACAGTTAGGCAGAAAATAAATTAAAGGCACTTACATCCTTCTGGCCGTTTCGGCAACAGTGAGAAATTTTTTGGGTGGAAAGCCAGAAGGTTATGAGTGCCAACATGAGCACTAAGTGCATGCAAACAGGTTCTTGTTTTGATCCAATCTTGGCATAGAATGATAACTTATACTAATAAAAGTCATCACAATGAATGTCAAAGCTGTGCACAACATTTAACATACTGAAACGCCATTAAAATCGCCAGAAGGTTACAAAAGTGGCCAGAAGGTTACAAGTACCAAGCACAGTTCAGTGGTTCTGGTAGTTGCTGTAGTCAGCTTGCAACGTTGTTTGGGTCGCAACAGGTGTCTTAGGTACCAGTTACAAACACAGGGTGCATGACAGCAAACCCACAGCCTCATGATGATGATGAAGGGCTATGAAGTGTTGATTCTGAAGGAGGGGAGGGGGGGAGGGCTATGGCATAAGATATCAGTGGGGGGGGGGGTGGCTTGTAATCTGTATAGATGAATAATTTCAAGCAGTTTGGAAAATAGATTTATATAGTATTGGGTGGATTTCTAAATACTGAAAATTTAATTTAAATAAATCTATAAACTGCATCTTTAATTTAAAAAAAAAATTTGAACAACTCATATTCAAAGTAAATATAATTCAGGTAATTCAGGGTGCCAACACTTCCTATATTTCCAATAATTCCTATACTTTTTCGGGCCTCCTATAGTTTTCTATATTTTGGAACAATTCCTATATATATTCCCAAATTTGTTAAGTTTTCAAGATATTTCACATGTATGTGCACGTTTTTGTCCATAATACAGAGTTTTATCATTTTTTCCCTGATATAATAAAAAAATTTGTTCTCGTTTTTTTTCCACGACATGAAATCTTCAGCTTGTGATAGAAGCAATCCTGTTATTTACTGATAGTTTCTGTGGAAACATGGTTAAACGAGAAAATGTTTGTAGTCGTACATAAGCTATAGTAATATGTGCTACTTCCAAGGCAGCAAGTTGATTAGGGGCTGAGAATAAAAGAAAAATTACCTGCTGAAGCTAGTGCTACCCTCGACCATAGATACAGTGCTTTTTTTTCCAAGATTAAGGTCCAGGTCACTCATGTCACAACTCATTCAAGGTTTTACCATGATACACAATCTCTGTGATTTGGTGATCCAACGATCAATAAAGTTAAAATGTACATAATCTTTTACACAAATACAGCCACCAAGGTCACAGAAGTAGATCAAGGTGACTCAATTCAGAATTCTTTCAATGTCTTATATTATTAGGTCATAGGCTACCATGAGTGGAGGCAGTATATATCCCTGGTATAGTCACCCAAGATCCGTTATATCCCGAGACCCGAAGAGGAATTAACTTCATGGTGCTCGCAAGAATGATGCATCTCATTGAATATGAGTGAACATGAGAGGATAGCATGCTCATCTTTCCACATTCGTTCCTAATAAAAGACATGTATTCAAAAACACTATTCTTGTTGCTTGTTCCTGTTCTTTTGCAATACAAACTGAATTTTGCATCTCTTCAAAGCCCTCTATATCTGACAATTTCACTTTTAAACTCAACCAGTACTATTTATCATCAAGAAATATTTTGTAGTAGCCTTTGAGTGGTGTCAGATTACACCACTACATTTAATTTGGAAATTGATGTGTGAATGGTTAAGGTCAAGGTATGCTCTGGTGGTCAAATGTCCGACAGAGACATCCCGTATAAATTATGTTTTTACTTCTCAGAGCTCAGAAAGCAAAACACCTTAGAAACACATACACTTTTGTTATAACATTTATCTGGTTTGCATTTGTTCCATTAAATATTCACATAAGGTCTTATCAGATTTGTAGTGCTTATGAATCTTACAGAGCTAAGCATTCCCTGCTGACCCATAGATCTGTTGGCCATGACCATGAGAACAAAAGGTCTACTCCCTTACACAGAAACAATGGCCTCAGTTACACATTTATGATGTTTGGGTATTGAGCTTACTCCCTTGGGGCTGTTATGTGACACTGGTTTCTGAAAGTAGTACACCATAAACCTCACCTTGCTGGTCCAATGTACATATTCCTAGCTTGTTAAAAACACTTTGAATTGGCAGCCGAAAATAAGTGTAACTTAGCGTTTTTTAGTTACCAAATCATCGAGGTAAATTTCTTTAGCCACATGCTTCAGTTACATTTTTTGTTTAGTCTTGCTCTTTTAGACATTATCTCTTGTGACAAAATAATATTGCCTGAATAGGCTTAATTTTACTAATAATTGTAGCTAGCTTGATATTTCAATCAGGAAATGATGTTTATGTGCCAACGCATAAAAGCTTTTCTTAATCCGGAAACAATAAATATTGCTCAGATCCGTGTTCATCCATTTCCATTGAAACAGAAATGTATGCATGTGCTATAATACTTTCAGGAAAATTTTAATTAAATTATGATCAAGACATACCAATTTAGATACGGATATTGATAACTAAATTCTTCAGCTATGTCTGGTATTTCCTGTGTGTCTCAAACACATGCGTGCACATGAGTTTAATATTGTATATAAGGCGCTGCCCAACAATAGATCAGTATTCTCATCTGGAAAACGATAGATTGGTGAAATAACATCTGAGTCATGGCTGGTCTGAAGTGGATCTGCATGCTTCTGTTGCTGGGACTTCTTTCACTTTCCTTTATGGTTCAAAAATCAGAAGCAGAATTCAGGATACCGTCAAAAAAATATTCCTTGATGCTAAATAGTTTTGGGTGAGTTGAAAATTGAAATGTTCAAATGCAGAAATAATAATGCATATCATTGTTTATTAAAATTTGAGATATACTCCATTTCTGTTACTCTAGTCTTGTATTTGAACGGCCCTGCTACATTTTGGAGATGATACATTTGAGAAACGTGTTCTGGATGGGCACCCTGCCTTACGGCTGTGATGGTGAAGTTATGGTTGGATACTAAAACACAGATATTGCATAAAATTTAGCCCAATTATAATTCGTACTGCGTATACTTCTTTACCTGTTTATACAAAATTGTTTCCACATTGTGATCATGTTTTGGAAGAAAAAGACCTTGTCAATTCAAGGTCTTTTTGAACCAAATTTGAAAATTAAACTAAGACTCCGATATGCATCTAGGCTCTAGCACTCAATTAATTTGGAGCATATTTGTGTACTAATTCATAACCACTTTTGAATTCACTAGGGATTCCAGACATAGATTTAAGGAGTTTGATACCAACCGGGACGAAGTTATCTCCTACACTGAGGCCAAGGTGAAAATGAAGAAGCCGCCATTCTCCTTCCCTTTGAAGAAGATATCATATATCTTTAAACGGTTTGATCGTGATGGCAACGGAACACTCACATTTTTGGAATTCAATAAATTCTATGCTAGGGCGGTAGATGTGTAAGTTTTTTTTATATTTTTTATTTTTTAATGATCATTAAATGCGGTACATACAGCGGTACATAATTAGGTAGGCGTAAAACCTCTAGAGGCTTGTTAGCCTAATAAAATAATAGTTGCACACTAATAAGCACCCTTTTACCAATGAAATACAAGCACATTTTAACAATTATTTTAGAATAAACAAGTTAGTAACCTATTGTATAGGTAGCTAGTTAGCTAGCTTAGATTAGATTATTCACAGTTAAGTAGCTATATAGTTGATTATACATTATTTTTTCGAAGATTTTGGAGAAAACACTCAAACCTGATATTGGGCGATAATTGCCAGCAAGTTGCTTATTGCCTTGTTTATGGATAGGAGTAATTACAGCTACTTTTAGCCTATCAGGAAATATTCCTGTAAGAAAGGAGATATTAATCAAATGAATTAATGGAAATTTAATTTGATCGTACACAGACTTTAATACTGAGGGACGAATTCCATCATAACCTGGGGCAGAGTTGAATGTATTGTAATGGATCTAGTGGGGTAGATCGGATATGACTTGCTAACTCACTACATACTGAAGCAAAAAATTTATTAAGGTGATTAGCAATGTTTTTATGTCCATTTATATTACCATAATCAGATTGGAAAACATCAGGTAAGGCATCAGTTTTTCTGTTACGATCTAATATTTCATTAATAACATTCCATGATTTTCTCAAATCATGCACATGTTTTTCGAGACAATTTGTATAATAGCGTTTCTCACTTATGGCTAGTTCTCACGACGGCGATTTGAGAGCGACGCATCAAGAGAAGTCATTTCTTGGAAGGTTGTGGCGTAGAACGTTGGTTTTGGCACATTACGTAATCAATTAGTGTCATGTGCGACGCTTAAAGTTAGTAGCCGCGGTGAGTCTTGAGGTGTCCGCGGCGCTTCTTAAGCTTTCTTCGCCGCGTTACGCCTCTCTTTCCTCAGCGCAGTTCCAAACAGACGCGTCGCACTTTGTTTTGGAATTCGGCGAGGCTGCTTTTACTTCGCCCAATGTTGTTTCCTCTTACGCCGCTGATGGTTGTGAGGCAGCTACGTCTGAAATTGGCGACCTGCGACGCATCAGGAAACCTTCGGCGTACACCCGAGGTAAGATGCGTCGCTGAAAATGACAGCCTCGCCGAAGACTGTAAGGATGCAACGCCGCATTTAGGGACTTGTTACTGCGTAACTTGATGGTTCATCGTCGCACATGCATTCATAAAGCGCCGAGGACATTACAGGCGCGTCGATGCTGACCTTCTTCGTCGTCCTTGCCTTAAGCAGCGACGAAGGTCTCTTAAGCATCGACGAACGTCTGTTGTTGCAGCGCTGCGGCAAAGTGTGTTTCGCTGCTGCAGGAGTCACTTTTGGTCATTATAAAAAGGGACACAGAGGACCTCCTTGCTTCATTTGCTGATTGCCCTTCAATGAGAACACAACGACTGCCTACTGAACATATGCATGATGAATGAAGAAGAAATTATTGTTGTGGCTGGTGCTGCTGCTGTTGCTATCGGAGCTGTCTATTTGAGACAGAGGAGGAGGAGGGCCAGGAGACAGAAAAGGTGGTGGATTCGCAACTGGTTGCTGCAGAGGGAACAACATGGTCACTTCCATCAACTGCTGCCTGAACTGCAAGTGCGTGACGTGTCCGGCTACTACAACTACACTAGAATGCCCCCTGCCATCTTTGCTGAAATCCTGGAAGCTGTTGGACCACTCATCGCTAAGCAAGACACCAACATGAGGAGGGCTTTGGAACCTGGTCTGAAGTTGGCTATCACCCTGCGGTACATGGCAACAGGAAACAGCTACAAGTCCCTAGCTTATGCTTTCCGTGTGGCACCCAACACCATCTGCAACTTCATCCCTGAGGTCTGCCTTGCCATCGTTCATGCCTTCGAAAGACAGCTGGCACTACCCACACAGCCTGAAAGATGGAAGGAGATAGCCAAGGCTTTTGAGACGAAATGGAACTTGCCCAACTGCATTGGAGCTCTGGATGGCAAGCACGTCGCAATCCGATGTCCCAAGGCTGCAGGCTCCTTGTTCTACAACTACAAGGGATTTCACTCCATTGTCCTGATGGCCCTCGTTGATGCCAACTACAAGTTCATCTATGTGCAGGCTGGCTGTCAAGGAAGTGCATCTGATGGCGGCGTCTTCAGGGACACAGTACTTCGACAACTCCTGGACGAGGAAGATCTAGGCCTACCACCTCCAGAACCTCTACCTGGCACAGAAGACAATCCTTTCCCATATTACATCGTGGGTGACGAGGCATTTCCCCTGAAGACATGGCTGCTCAAACCAGTGCCAAGAAAGAACCTTGACATTCCTTCCAGAGTCTACAATTACAGGATTTCAAGAGCCAGGAGAGTGGTGGAGAATGCCTTCGGTCTGCTGTCAAACAGGTTCAGATGCTTCCTGACCACCATGCCCCAACGACCTACAAGAGTGACATACATCACAATGGCTGCTTGTGTTCTACACAACATTCTGCGAGACAGAGTAGGCGTCCACCATGCCCGTGACAATGAAGTGATGGACAGAGAAGATCCACAGACACATGACGTCACTGAAGGAGTTTGGAGGGGAGACCGTCAATTAGGAGACCTAGGAGAACCACTTCGACACGGAAATGCCTCCAGAGATGCCAAGGCTGCTCGAGACTACCTACGTGACTGGGTCAACAGTCCGGCAGGAAGTGTCCCTTGGCAGTTGGAGAAAATCTGAAGAAGATGCATTCAAAACAACAAACCCCAGGTCCTTTTAAGGGCCACCAAATCCTCCCAATTGAGCTGGCCATGTACACATCCTATGTTGACAAAACAAGCCCAAAAATCAATCAATCAATCAATCCCTCCATCCATCTATCTATCTATCTATCTATCTATCTATCTATCTATCTATCTATCTATCTATCTATCTATCTATCTATCCAAGTCCAATCCCTGCAAAGTGACGACAACTGCTTTTCTTTTGCTGCAGTGTATATATGTAACGAGCATTGTGTTCCATCTATCAAGCTATCTATCTATCTATCTATCTAGCTATCTATCTAGCTATCTATCAAGCTATCTATCTATCTATCCAAGTCCAATCCCTGCAAAGTGACGACAACTGCTTTTCTTTTGCTGCAGTGTATATATGTAACGAGCATTGTGTTCCATCTATCAAGCTATCTATCTATCTATCTATCTAGCTATCTATCTAGCTATCTATCAAGCTATCTATCTATCTATCCAAGTCCAATCCCTGCAAAGTGACGACAACTGCTTTTCTTTTGCTGCAGTGTATATATGTAACGAGCATTGTGTTCCATCTATCAAGCTATCTATCTAGCTATCTATCTAGCTATCTATCTAGCTATCTATCAAGCTATCTATCTATCTATCCAAGTCCAATCCCTGCAAAGTGACGACAACTGCTTTTCTTTTGCTGCAGTGTATATATGTAACGAGCATTGTGTTCCATCTATCAAGCTATCTATCTAGCTATCTATCTAGCTATCTATCTTTCTATCTATCTAGCTAGCTATCTAGCTATCTACCTGCCACTTGAGCTAGACAAGTGAAATTACAAAGTGATGCACTTGTACTAGTGCAACCAACCAACACAATTTTTAAAAGCAAAGCACTTGTACTAGTGCATTACATTTTAATTAAGAAATTCATGCACTTGTACTAGTGCAATAAAAATATGTTTATACCAAAGAATGCAGCACTTGTACTAGTGCTGCACTTGGTATGTTTTGGGGCAAAGAAAGGGGGAACTAGCACCTTGCTTTTATGAAGGTGATTACTTTTAATGAAGGCCAGGACCGGACTTTTGTTTTGGGGGACTTTTTTTTTGGGGGACTTTTTTTTTGGGGATTGTCAACGTTTTTTTTGCTCTTTTTTGGCTCTTTTCGGTCAACACAAGCTCTTTTTTTTTTGTCAACATAAGATGTGTACGTGGCCTGCCCTTTTGGGAGGATTTGGTGGCCCTTAAAAGGGCCAAGGTTTTTTGTTGTCTTTGCTGCATGTGGTCTTCTACTTTCGTGGAGAAAGGAGACCTGAAGTCCAACTGGGCGAAGGGGAAGGCTGGTGCTGGTGATGGGCGGCCGGTTGACCAAAGCTGGGTCCAGGGGGGTAGCCGTACTTCTCGGGGCTGTCCTGTGCATCCATCATCAGTGTCATGGTGGAGTGGCTGGGCTGCATCGGGGTGTAGCTGGGAGTCTGCCTGGAGGATCCTCCTTCCCTGGGCTGGTGCTGCTGGTAGTGATGGCTGCTGGAAGCCTGGGGATGGTGCTGGTGGTGTGATGGCACATACGTCGAAGAAGGAGGAGGATGAGGAGGAGGTGGCATCTGCAGGCGCTGAGGAGGATGAGGAGGCTGGAAGGTGTGCTCCTGATGCTGTCTTGACTGGCGGGTGACCTCATCATCCCAGTAGAGGGCGGCCTCTGCAATGGTCCTGACCATCTGCCTCCTGATTTCAGGGCTGGCGTGCACTCCCACGTGGTAGAGGTCCTGGCACTTCATCCTCCAGTACTCCTGGTCGGGTGTCAACTCCTGGTGGTCGGGGCACATCTTGCAGCCAGAGCCTTTCAGGATTTTCTTGGCGGAGGACATGGCTTGCATGCTGCCTGCGATGACGTGCATGGCGGAGTGCATGGCTTCATCTCCTGGGGCCTTCCTCTTGGTTCCCTTGGCAGCGGCTCCAGGCTTTGGTGCTCCAGGGAAGACTTGGGACTGCTGGCTGTCCTGTGCTGGCTGTTCAGGTGGCAGGTCCGGCATGTCATAGGAAGCTGGCAGGGAATCCTCAGGGTTGTAGCTTTCATCATCGGAGTCTGAGGCTGGCCGGTTGGCAGACAGTTGAGAGATGGCGGACAGCTCCTTCCCTGGCTTGTGGACGATGGAGTCCTTCAGGAACCGACAGTTGTTCAGGATGTACTGGTCCCTCTCTGTGAGCGTCTCCTTCCTGCCGGCTCCTGAAGCTTCAGGCCTGACGAGTCTGGAGAAGTGAGTGCGCACTGTCTTCCTCCAGTTGAAGATGTCCTGGGAGGTGTACTTGGGGCCCAGCTCCTTTGCTTTTTCTGAGTCCAGCAGCAGCTTCTCGTTCCCCTTGTAGCCTCTGGTCCCCTTCATGTACAGCACAGGATGCTCCTTGTACCAGTTGATGAGGTCATCTTCTTGTTCAGCTGTGATGCCCAGGTTGTCCCTGATGTTTGGCTTGGGGGCCTTCCCTTTGCCCTTCTTGCCCTTGGACTTGGCTTTAGCAGCTGCAGGGGTGTCATCAGCAGAGTCTTCTTCTTCCTCCTCGAAGGTGTCCTCATGGATGGCCACTCTGTCTAGAGCAAGAACAGGCTGGCTCTCTGCTGTTTTCTTGGGAGTCTGCTTCTTCGGAGTCTGCTTCTTTGGAGTCTGCTTCTTTGGAGTCTGCTTCTTTGGAGTCTGCTTCTTTGGAGTAGACCTGGCAGTAGGCTCTGGAAGACCCGTGGAAGACTTGGCAGCAGGCTTGTCAGCAGGCTTGGCAGCAGGCTTGGCAGCAGGCTTGGCAGCAGGCTTGGCAGCAGGCTTGGCAGCAGGCTTGGCAGCAGGCTTGGCAGGCTTGTCAGCAGGCTTGTCTCCTTCCTCTTCAAAGAGTTCAACTGAAGAATCTTCTTCTGTTGTGTTGTCTTCTGGCCGGCCCTCGAAGATGGTCTCGCTGACGACAGTGGCTTTGGTGGTTGAAGTGGTGGTCTTCGTCTGGCTGCCAGCTGTAGTGGAGGTGTAGAGCCCAGGTAGAGAGAGGTCTGCCATGGCTGTAGTAAAGAAGGCAGTCACTGCAGCATCTGAAGGTTCATGGAGAGGAGTTGCAGCTGGAGTTGTAGCTGGAGTTGTCACTGGAGTGCTCCCAGGAGTGTGGAGTGTTGACCTGGTGCTGAGCTTGGTTGGTGCCCTGGTGACGACGGTGCCCTTTCTCCTCTTTGGTCCCATGTTGTAGCAGCAATTTGAAGTACAATTGTAGCAACAAAAGTAGCAGCAAATGTAGCAGTTGATAATAGTGTCGTGGATTCTAGGTGTGTTCTGGTCGAAGGTCTGAGTGGGTATGGTGCTCTAAACTGGCCTCCTCTATATATATGCAGGGTGCGGACCGCCTCTTTCCCCCTCCTTCGCCCCCCCTGCTTCGCTGCTGCTGCCCCAGCCGCTGCGCAAAAAGAGGGTGACACGCAGACAAAGGGTTGATGCTAAAAATAGAACAACGCATGCACTCAGGCGCCACTCTGTCTGCTGCATTGGGGGTCCAAAAGACGCGGCGCGCACCCTCTCACGTGCGTCGAACATGTGTCTTTCTGCGACGCGTGTCTGAAACATGTGACATGAAGCAAGAGCTTTCTGCTACACTGCTGTTTCTGCGTCGAAGCTCTTCTTTGTGCGCCGCATCTTAAAAAATCTGCGGCGCGCACTGATTTCTTTTTACGCTTGTTCTTGCTTCACCACTTCTTTCCTCGCAAAGATTCAACCGGTTGAATCTTTTTTTCCTGCATCGTCAAATTTCTAGGAATTGCGTAGAAAGACCTCTTAAAGCGACGCATGCTGTTCCTGTTGCGCCGTAAAGCCTAAATTGACGGCGAACATGCTCAAATCTTTGCCCTTTCCTGGAAATATAAGAAACGCCGTCACTTAAACCCTCTGATACGTCTCCGTGAGAACTAGCCATTATACGAAGCAGATGTGTAAGTTTATTTCTGTACTTCGAAAATTTTAATTTAGCGATGTCACTTGGATTTTTAAGATAGGCTTTGTACAGACTGTTTTTCCTTTTGATTGACTTAAGTAAACACTGAGTAACCCATGGTTTGTGGTTAGGTTTAACAACAATTTTCTTAACAGGGAAACATATCTTGTAAAAGTAGGTTATTTGATCTATAAATATGTTTGTTGACTGATTGACATCATTACACTTTAGTACATCATCCCATTTGTGTCTAATTAACATATCTTTAAACTTATTTTTATTCCGAGGAGTAATAAGCTCTTTGTATATAATTTGACTAGCCTGATTTTTTTTTATATTTCAGACTATTTAGTACAAAAATTGGGAAATGGTCAGAGATACTTTGAGAGAGAATACCACAACATGATTCCTTTCGTAAGGATTGTAGATTATTTGTAAATATGTTGTCAATAAGAGTAGCATTGTCTACATTACATCTGGTTGGTCTAGATATCAAAGGGATAAAACTGTAGCTAAGGAACAGATGGAAAAAATCAGCATATTGAGGATGAGTATCAGTATTCAGTAAATTTATATTAAAGTCACCCATAATATAACATAATGATTTACTTCTGCTAACCTGCACAAGTAATTGCTCTAGGCAATTATTAAATTCAATTATAGGCGTATTAGGGGTCTATGAATCTCACCAATTATGATGTTACTTGTTGAATTCAGGACAGACTTATCAATTTCTATAAACACAGATTCTGCAGCATCATTGAAAACAATACTAAAATCATCACGTACAAGAAAATCAAATGTACAAAGACACACCTCCTCCTCGTTGGTTATTTCTAGTTTTATGAACAGCTCTGTATGTTGGTATAGAAAATAATTCTCAGTTATGTTCAGTTAACCAAGTTTCACATAGACCAATAATATTGAAACCAGGCTTGACATTTTGCAGGCTTAATAGAAATTCACTATTATGAGCAGGCAGACTTCTGATATTTGCATGATACAGGGAAAAGTCATTTTTAGGATCAGTTTGTACAAGACTGTCTTCTGAATAATAGTTACATTGATTTAGTACATATGATACATTTTCTCTAAATTGATTAGTGTTATGATCAGGGTCAAGCTCACACAATGGTGATACATTATCAATATCATCATGTTCAAATAGGTTAAGTTTACGATTAAGCATAACATCACATGATAGAGAATTATCATGTCCAAGATCCAAAAGATCTTCATCATTGATAAAATTAAAAAATGGTAGTTCATGTAAAAAGTGAAACTCATCTAAGAAATTAACCATACAATACAAAAATGAAAATAGGAGAAATTAATCATTAAACAGAATTCATTTATAATAATAAAGGAACAGATCAATAGATAAATAACATTGGAATAAGCAAAATTGTGGTGTAGTACCCAGATTTGTTTTAAGGGGTTAATAAAACAACAACAACAATAAAAGAAAAGAGAGAACATGTACACAAACATCAAAGCTTAAAGGAACATTTCAAAATCAGTTTCGCTTTTGATTTGCTTGATTTGATTGAGTTTGTCCTTAATCATAATTTTCCAATTAAATGACCAGCAGTCACTAGCCTAATAGTGTTATTTTTCTTCTTCTGTCGAGCAAGCCACAGTAAGTGTGATCTCCTTCTTGTCAGACCTTCATTGATGAATACACTTGAGTAGTCCTCAGTCTCATCTTCTGAATCTTCATCTCCGGACTCTCCTGTCTCGATTTCAGGATCAAATTCTTCAGCTTTATGTTCATTCTTCACGGCTTATCTATCTTTACACATATTTTTGCAGGCTTTCAGTATTTTCACTTCCATGTCATACGTTTTCATTTTCACAATCACTTTTCTTGAACGACCTGTTTTGACTGGGCCAACCCTGTATATTTTTCTCAACATCGTCCTCTTCAATTTCAACATTCATTTACAAAGTAACCATTGTGAGGAACCTATCAGTGAGCTTTTCATCCTGTTGGTCCGACAGGCCAGATATGCGCAGGGAATTGCTAGGGGTATACTGATCTTGTTCGTCAACTTGGTTTTCAAGCGTTTTAATTCTGTCACACAGTTGGACAATCTGTTGATCTTTATTTTTCAGTTGATCACTCATTAACTTCATTTCATTTTACAATTGTTTATTTGTATCAGAAACTCTTTGGAGTTCTGCTTTCATTGAAGTAAATTCATCATTAAGTTTTTTAACGTCAAATTTCAATGGATCAGTCAGACATTCCTGAAGCTTGGTGACAACTTGATAACTTGACAAGGCAGCAATTAAGCCTTTAACAAATTTATCTTGATCCCCCCACAGGTGATAGCCGCTGGGTAGGGGTTGGGGTAATTTCTGGGGGTTGGGGCAATTTCTGGCATGATGCTCACTCATCTCTAATATGATTGACAAGGTTGCTCACTAGCCCATCTAGTGATCCTGCCAGAAGCCCTGGCTGAGTGTCTTACTGATTGGTCAACCTTGACACAGCTTTGACAAAGTATTCAATAAATATCACTGATGAGGCATTTGCTGATTCTATTGTGATTGTTGGCTGTGAAAAACAGAAAGAGCCACAAACATATAAACTATCAAACCATTAAAAGCTTTCCAAGTATCATTGTGATACTGATCTGCCAAAGAGTCAGCTGCACAGAGTTTCTTTTAAAAAGAACATCATATTGGCATTGTAACTACAACTCTGAGAAACAATCATAATTTAGACATTCAAAATATGTCTAACAACTAACCCACTGGCCTGAAATTACTTCTTTTTTTTTATCTACTTTTCTGCAAGCAATTGAATTACATGTAGTACTGATGCACTGTGTATTGTAATAATATTGTTTTTTTGATAGTAGAATGCCCAGGTCCTAAAATACAAAGAAAAAAAAGCCTTGTAGAAATAAATCTATTGCCTTTGCAAAATACTGCACAACTGAGCACTTGAAATGATTCAAATATCCTCACATAGGTGGCACCACCTTCTAGAGAGCATACTTTTTACAACTTCTTTAACACCATATGTTGCAGGGTGCTTTGATGGAAAGGTCAAAATCTGCAGGTGCATAATTAAAATGGAAAATTTCCTTACTTCATACATGTATTTCCTTTTCTCTTCAAGAAAGAAAAACCGTACACATTGCAGTGTTGGAGGTGAAATATATTCGCTTTTTTAAAGGTTATGTTGCTAAGATAACTTAGCTCAGAACTTGATATGCTGCATGAAGGATATATTTTAAAAAGTGGCTTTGCATTATGGTACTGCCCTCCGCCTATTCCCTGCAATAGAAAAAAATACAGGATCCAGGCATTTATTTTCATGAAAAGAAACCCCCATTAATAAACCATTTATAGCCCGTGTTCCTAGTTAATTTTTTCTTATTTTACCAAACAAATATTAGTTGTTGCTATTAAAACAGCAACATAGTTATGTTGTTTTCTTTTTTTGATAGAATGATGTTGGGTAAACAAAAAATCATTCAATTTCAATGAATTTGTGACAGTTTGATTCTACTTAGTCAATTAGAATGTTTAGAAAACAATGGTATGTTGATTGTCAAACTGTTGAGCATGTTATTCACAGCTTCACAAATTCCTCAGGTAGAAGTACTTGATCCTCTTAACCTTGGATTATTTTTTCTGATTGAATTGACCAAAGTGCTAACAACTGGCCAATCACAATGCCTCTAGCAACGAGCCAAGTTCATTTGGGTGTGTCAGAAAAATTGACAGCCAATTCTAATTAAAGACAAGGAAATCCTTTAAGGGCCCCCTTGGTCAACTGACTCAACTAGATCATATGTAGGTCATTCTGGGCTGCTGAATTTCTCATTGAGGTTCTGGCCTTCTGCAGCACTTTCAACAGGAATAACAAGATGCTGAGAACGCTATTTGAGCAGGTAATGATTCAAAACGTTTTCAAATATTGTTAGAAACTTGTTCTAGCCAGATTAATTATGTTCTCTACATAATAGTGTCGTGGGAAGCCCACAAGTTACCCTTGTTGATTTGAGTGATGGGCCAGTGAGCAACCTTATCAATCATATTAGAGATGAGTGAGCATCATGCCAGAAATTGCCCCAACCCCCAGAAATTACCCCAACCCCTACCCAGCGGCTATCACCTGTGATCCCCCATTGTTTTTGTTGTTGATCTGGACCACATCAAAATAAGTTTCTTTGGGTCATCCACTTGAGATAATAACTAGTAAGCATTCATAGGTAATCCACTGCTAATGTAAACAAAAGTCTTGGGATTTGAGACGCACTTAAGGCCTTAATTGGCAGTTCTATTTATAGATTGTTCACCAGCACATGGTCTGGATAATTCACAGTCAATTAACTGATACCTGATGAAAAGTAGCTCATCCCAGTTAGTTCCATGAAGCCCTGGTGTGTCATCATCTTTTGGTTTTTTTATTAGTTTCATTACAAGACATAATGATGCTTAAAGCAAACCTTTCTTCAAATAAGAGGCAACTATCACAAGACAGGGACGATTTGTTACTTTGTATGGCAACCGAAAGTTTACCTTGTACAATAAAAATACAAAAAAATATATTGATGTCTAAATGTGAGGATAAAATACAATTCATGCTGATTCCTAAATGGTTGAATTACCAGTGTACGAACTTCAAAATTTCTTTTTGCAACTGATTAAACTACAGAACTTTTGGATTTGAATTGAAATTGGTGATTAGGTTACTGCAATTTCAATAAGTATGAGTTTCTGCAATTAGACAGTAAAACGTAGCAAATGTACTTGATGTGATTGGTTGAGACACTTAATTACATGGCATAAAACTAATTTGGATGTCATAAAAACGTATATCAAGCCCATTTGACGTGCTTATGTGCGGCTAATCTTAGCTTCAAACCAAACTCAGCTGCTCACTGAAGCAGAATTGTTACATTTCCACAGCTTGCAAAGTTCAACATATAGATTTGAAGGACGTTTTGTTGCTCATACACCAATCAGGTTAGCTTAAAATGCAACGTAGATAGCTGGAAAACCAAGCCAAACAACTCATACTAATTGAAATTGCAGACAATTTGCAGTAGTTAACATAATTTGAGACATGAAATATTGAACAAAATTAATAATATTAGTTTGGCAAAAGAACCATATCTGGTTTGTATGTGATATATTGTGCACATTACTTTCAGACATGATGGTTTTAAACGTGTGGACAGCAATAACAACAACATCCTTAATATGACGGAAGTTATTGAGTTTATCACGGAAAAGGCCGGCTTCAGAATCGAAACTGCAGATTGGTTTTTTTTTATTTTTGACCAAAACGAAAATGGCTCATTGAATTCTACCGAATTCATTAACCTCTGGATGAGACTCTACCATGAATGAACATCAATTTCGCTTGTAACATCACTATGAAGTTAATTAAAAACATCAATAAAATAGCCGGAAATATGAGTTGAAGTAAGTTAATTTTCACTATGCTAACCATTGAAATAATAAAATAATCACTCACTGCAGAGCATTTTTACTGATTTTTTAAAGATACTGTCAACACAAAAATCATTTGCACACTTTGATGTTTCATCAAATTTCACAGAAAAACGGCAGTATGATACTGAAAACTGCCCGTTGTTGTAGAGTGGTGTTAGTAGGTTAGAATCACATGTTTTAGCAAAATTCACTTTCGTTGAAAATCGATAAAAAAACTGAAGTTTGACACCAAAAAATTATTGCACTCTTGAGCCAACTACTAGAAACTTACTTTTTAAGTGTGAAACACAATTTCACAGACATACAGTAATGCTTTTTACTTCTCAGAGTTGAGTGGATAAACAAATTATCAACACATTGGTCATGTGAACACATGTTTCATAAGATTTATCCAGTTTGCACTTGCACTATAAAATATTCACAAGAGGTCATTACAGATTTCTATGCATACAAATCTTACAGAGCTGAGCATTCCCTGCTGACCAATAGATCCGCTGGCCATGACCATGAGAACAAAAGGTATATTCCCTCACACAGAAACAATGGCCTCAGTTACACATTTATGATGCTGGTGTATTGAACCTCTACCCTCGGGGCTGTTTTGTGTCATTGGTATCTAAACATCAAGCAATTTTCCTCCTGTGATACTATCTAAATTTCCTCCTGTACTATCTAAATTTATTTGTGGCATTCTTCTCTAAATGGTGCGGTCCATGATTGTCAATATTTTGATTGAACTAACCAAAACTTTTGATGGGAACATAATAAAACTATTACTGGATTGATGTATGTTGTGAACCATTATGGCTGGGATGAGGTAGAGAACAAGTAAAAATTGAAATTCTGGAATCAATAAAGAGTTACTTTTGTTTCAGTTGTGTTTTGTACATATTTCTTCGCACATCACACATTCAGGACTGAAAAAATAAGGTCTTGGAGAACAAAATTTAAAATTTTATCAAACCTCGTTGAAACATACATTTATTTTATTAATATAATAGAACCTCTAGTCCGTTATTTGAACAGTTAAATCCAGCAGTGGGACCATTCAGACAACGAAATAGGGTCATCTACAGACAAAAACAACAATTAAAATCTTTTCTGAAGGCGATCCATCCAGATTTTTGTGATTGAGGGTTAAAACATACGTGCTTAGATTATATTTTGCTATCTTCCCAGCCACTTCAATCAACAGCTTCAGATCTATTATCTTTGGTTGACTTGGCGTCATCTTGTCTGCTCTTCCATCTTGTGTAATACAAGCAGTGTTCATAGCAAGCAAAACACAGCTCCTTATTTGTGAAGGAAAAATGAGAGGATACTTCTCATAAAGAATATGGAACATAATCCTTGTTGCATGCTTACAAGCTTTTATAAAGCAGACTTCAATTCGAAAGTTCTCTATCACAGTATCCACTTATAAAGAGCGCTAATTTGCAAAATTGAAAGCCGTTGTCCGTAAGGAGGCGATCATTTAATTTCCATGAGAGGCCTTGAGTTTTCGTCGGAGGGCAATTATTTATTTCATAGTAATGGTGGCAGTAATTGTTTATTTCAAGCTTGTGAAGTCCTTGAATATTTATTCCGATATCAAGCAATGCCTTATCAAGAAATAGCGTTGGCAGAAATTATTTATTTCAAGAGACTGCTCAAAAGGAATTCCTTTATTTCAACAAAAGAGAGCAAGAAATTATTTATTAAAAACAAACTCCATCCCCCCTTAACATTAAATGGGGGAACAGAGATGGCTTCTTCCGTATGAATTTTACTTGCCTAGTAGCTTCCTTTCCTTTAGCCAAGGACATGGACTCCTAGAATTCTTCAAATCTGGATTATCCAGTCCTTCCTACTTCAGAATATTGACTCCTTTCAGTCCCAACTCATCCCGCATTGACCTCCTAATTCCGGAGGGTGACTTATCGCTAAGAGGGCATTTCTGATGCTCCAAGACATCTTCAGCTAGAGATAGGATAAAAAATGATGGAAGTCAATAACTTCAGGCTGAGTGACATCTCAGATTTCCTTATGAGTTAGGCCTACCGAATTATTTCACAGAATGCAAAAAAAGTACCCTCATCTCAAGCACTTAATATGCTGCCGACAGATTGGATCCTGACCTATATCTCATGTGTTGCAAGCCAGAAGTACAAGAGAGGTTTCGTATGTATGACTATTTGATAATGTTGTTGTCATGGCAACACACACATTCACGGGACCCGTATATATGTGTAGTAACACCACTATAATAAGACACATTATTCAATGAATTCAACTTAAATTTGTTAGACAGTGATGCCTGCTTTATCAAGAAAAGTCTGCAAGATCTCATTCACAGTTCCACAGACCAATGACATTTCACCCATCTTTATGAATTATTTAAAGTGATATTTTAAATGTCTGACTGTTTCTTTCTGTACATGCACAATGGTCTGTCTCATTCTGTGACTCTATATTGCCTTTCAGTCATGTTGACTAATATCAATATGTAAAGAATAATGCACAACTAAAAAAAAGGTAGATAATACCCCATTATAATAAGAACAAATGGGTATGGTGGTATTTTGAGATGTACTCCACGAGTTGAAGATATCCTTAGTCCTCTGTACCCACGAGTGCGTCAGCACGAGTGGGTACAGAGGACTCAGGATATCTTCACGAGTGGGAGTACATCTCAAAATACCACCATACAACCATTTGGTCTTATTTATACCCCATTATGTAACTCCAAAGAAAGCTGAACTTCACTCAAGTTATCTATACTCACCAGCTCCATCAGCCAATCAGAGCACAGAGAGCAGCTGAACTGATGATGTCACAATGTTGTGACGTCACCATGGACATGACGTCACAATGGCAAACAATGCAATGACATCATCAACAATAATCAAACCATGTGGTATACAAAAATCCATTGAGTATACAATGCAATACCACATGGGATATATCCACTGCTTTTTCAGGTGGTATTGTAAACATTATGGGGTATAATGTTTATACCACATGAAAAAGCAGTGGATATATCCTATGTGGTATTGCGTTGTATACTCAATCATGAGTCAATGGTTCAATCATTGGAGATGATGTCATTGCGTTTTTTGCCATTGTGACATCATGTCCATGGTGAAGTCACAACATTGTGACATCATCACTTGAGCTGCTGCTATCTGTGCTCTGATTGGCTGATGCAGCTGTTGAGTATAGATCACCTGAGTGAAGTTCAGCTTTCTTTGGAGTTACATAATGGGGTAAGACCAAACGGTTGTATGGTGGTATATTGAGATGTACTCCCATCCGTGAAGATATCCTGAGTCCTCTATACTCATGAGTACCCAAATTGGGCTTCAAGAAAGACTATATACGTGGTTTGCAATAATATGTTAGCACACCAAGTCGATGCCCCCAGCAATGGGCCAGCATCATAAAACTGTTATGGTGGCTATTGTTTCAGTGTAAGGCAATAGACCTTTTGTTCCCATGGCCATGGCCAACAGATCTATGGGTCAGCAGGGTATGCTTTGCTCTGTAAGATTTGTTTATGCACAAATGTAGTATGACCTCAAGTAAATATTTCATGGACCATACACAAACTGCATCAATGCTGTAAACAGGGAGCACACAGCTGCTCTACATCGAATACAGGTTACTGGACAAGTCGGTAGATCTATAGGAAATAAACATGATTGAGGATATATATTTTTTTAAATCAAGAGAAATATAATCTAAGCCCAAGTAGGTAGTAGGTATGTAGTTAATACAGCTGACATGCATTGAACTTTGTTTTGTTCCATTTTTTTTCATCAGCTAATAATTAGTATGGCATTAAAATAATTTTACCCCACTTCATCAACATACACGTATATTTTTGGAGATCCAAACAAAATGGTCATTTGAATTACACTTTGTAGAAAAAAAACGAAAATTCTTGCCCGAGTGACCACAGGATAGACTGCCTCGACTTTTACTGTGTGTTAAAATACCAAGGGGTTCCATTTATCCTGAAATCAGACTGAAGGCTCACATTAAAAAAAAAGCGAAACTTAACCCAATGGTAACTATAGCAAAACAATAGAATAAAAATCGTGGACAATAATTTTCTTGAATAATATGACAATCCCACAATATTTTGTACAATAATACATTTTTATTTTTCAATCGCTTTAAACAATAACCAAATCTTTTGTAATGAAATTACTTCAAAATAATTCACCACTATACTAGAACTTACATAAAATTCTATAGCACCTATTGGCCTAGAGGGTCCTAAACGTGTTTCTCTCAAGACCAACATCTCACACTTTGCCTTGTTTGCAATTCATGGGAAGGAAAGGGAATTGCCAAATCTCACACCTTGTGTTCTTTTGGGACCTTGAAGACGCATCAAGGTGTGAGACAGACATTTGTCTTCGAGAAAATGGTGTCAGCAAATGTGTTAAACCTACTTGAACGTATAGTACAACTTTTTACAAGTGATCGAAAAAAGGCTGTCTGCTTATATCTGGATAAAGGTAAAGGTAAAGGTAGATGTTATTTAACATGGGCAACCAGACTACGTCAGAGACTTATTTACAGCTGGGCCCACATCATCTCCCATTAATGTATGATGTGAACAACAATGCTATGGAATGATATGATGGCCAGCCTGGGGATTGAATCCGGGTCCCTCGCTTGTGAATTGAGTACTCTACTGACTGAGCTAACTAGGCTGATAAATAATGAGAAATGTTTCAGCATAAAAATGACAATTGATAACAAATGATCTTTTTCCAATGCTCCGATATTTCGTCAACTGTATTTTTGGAAATGTAAATGTCGAACTTTTTACTGTCCATCATACTGATGAAGTACGTCTCAACAGACATGATCAAATTATTTTATATGCAAGTAACCTTGTAAGCTAAGTTATAGGAGTTTTCCCATGCACAAAAGGCGTTGATACAATCCGGTACTAGTGCTTATAGTGTAATTTTGCTATATCTGAATGGCCCCGCAGGCTGTCTAGTCACTGTACTCCAGCAATCAAGTTACCAGTCCAGTACCGTAGCACAAAAAAAATAAATAGAAATTCTGAAATCCGATTTCCAGGCCACTCCGATCACTTCAGATTCTCTGGGTGAATCTGAATTAACCCGGTTAACAGCTCTAGCAGGTTCTGTCCAACAGATTTGCTGGATGCAGGATTGTGTCCTTCTAGCAGCAGGAGTCTGCAGGACAGTGTCCTTCTAGAGCTTACATTGTGTTTTTATGAAGACACCGATGCCTTTGACTTTGTCTAATTGATAAATTCTACAATTAGTCTATCTTCTGTTTGCTTAGACATGTTGCAGCCTTCCACTTTGATGAAGAAAAAGTGTGGACAGTTGAAATGACAGCGAAAATGGCACTTGGTGTGTCATCATGCTGATGATTTGTCATGATCATACCCAATACTTTCAATCTTATTTTGATTTAAGGAGACTAATCCCACTTGCTGGTGACAGCCAAATGAAAGGATTATGTATCTGATTTTCAATCTGAAGTCAGACAATTTCAAAGAGTGACTCTTCCCCTACATATTAAAAAACATGAAGCGGCAGCTATGATCTTTCTATATTCACTCGTTCTTGCAGACAGGAAATTAGATATGCAAAGAGAGTGGACTGGCACTGTGAAAATGACACTTCATATGTCATCTTGCTGATGATTTGTCATAATCATATCCAATCCTTTCAATGCTAATTTGATTTAAGGAGACTAATCCAGCTTGTTGGCGACAAGCAAACAAAGGGATTATGCACCTTTTTTTTTTACTCTATGTCTAAAATCAGATATGAAAAATCGAATGGCTTTCTCTTGATCATGACTAATCAAACAGGCCCTCTATGTTTCCCACGTTGAATGTTGTGAAGATGACACTCCATCAGCTATTATGAGTCCCGAAGTGCCATTTTCAGAGTGCAACAGTCCACTCATTTTGCATATCAAATATCCTGCATGGGTGTAATAAAGGCTGTTCCAGTGAATGGACTTTGTACAAGACACCTGAAAATTAAGTCCTGGCATTATTTGGCCAGTGTTTATAATATTGTTTCCAGACAAATGTGACAATTTTCCAAAAAATAAATTGATAAGATTTGTTCTAATTCAGTAATGAAAATCTAAAAGACATTCTGGTTAAGACCAGGTCTCTACAGCCTCTGTCCAGTGTGAGAAAAGGCGTCAGACCAAATCCGGTTGGTGTCACCTAAGGCTCCATTCTCAACGTCTGAATGTTATGTTGTAGCAAATAGGGTCTTGAATTGAAGCCAAAAAAGGTTGCTAAATTTATTCTGGCAAATTTTGGCTTAAGCTGCTCCAAGATACCACCGGATAAAATGGTGAGATACAGGCACACCCAACTTTAAAAGATGTCAAGTTTACATCTCAGAAGAATATGTGAGAAACAAGGATGGATAAACTATGCTCCGAGTTGACATGTCATATTATTATACGACTAAGATAATCCAAAACTAAAACATTAATCGGCAAAGGTAATGTTTCAAGCTATTAATAATTTTTTTGGGATAACCTTTATTAACCTTTTTGCCATTTTAATACATTACAACTGTTTCAATTATTTCATCTCTTTGTAAGTTTGTTCCTTACACAGCATGATTACTCATCTTATGTATACGTGATAATCAACAGGAAGATCACAATGTCAGCTTTTCAATTATTGTTTAAGTCATGCAATTATCTCACTTGACAACTGCAATGCAGCATATTTGGTTACATTGACAAATAATTTTCTTTTGACAGCTTGGGACTAAGGAGAGATTTTTCTTACTCTGTGAGGACACACAGCGGCCGGGTTTCTCATTTAACTCGGCGGGATCTCCAAAAGAGATTTTTTAAATCAACACTGCGTATCGTCATATTCGTTTTCTCTTGAATTAGTTTATTTAAGATCAAAGCCACTCACAAATCCAAAGTGAAAATTTAATTTAATTCAAGAGTGAAGATTTTCTTGGTATATCAGCCCCAGAAATTTTGGAAATGTCATTCACTTATATTAGTACTAATTTTTCACAAGAAGTAGGTTAGATGCAAAAACACTTACAGCATAGGTTAAATGCAAAAAACACTTTCACATGAGTTTAAGGAACAAAAATATTTCACAAGAATTGATTATTTACAAAACTAACACTTAATATTATTGCTTAGACCCTGCTTTCATTCAATGAGAACAACTGAGAAAGTAACATTTATTATATATTAAGTTGGTAACATGCTGAAATTAAAAGGACAATTTCTGTAGAATGACCCATATTTCTGTCATACATGTGAACATGTGATGTTCAGGAGTACCGATTTGTGGACTTCGAGCAGTTAAACTGAGTGAGTGTTTGCAAATTTTAAGACTTTGTTCTTTTGCTGAAATTCATATTCTCCCCGTTAAAAAACAGGCTTTGAAAAATTAGTACCCTCCCTTGCAACACATATGAAACATTAGTACCTCCCCGACAAAACTCCCAATCTTGAACAGTCTCTTAACATGTTATTTATGTTAGTGAAGTACCTATAACTCAGGTCAGTATACAGAAACTGAATATGATGTCAATTCTGGAAACCAGCAGACAGTGCATCACTGAAAACTTCATGACAAAGGCCAAATTAGCAATTACTTGTTATCAGGTGCATATAACTTTATGCAATCATCTATCTGTATAATTCTGTGCATTTTCAAATCAATGTTAGTTTATTGCAAAATCCCCTGGGCAGGAAAATATTCAATTTTCTTTTGGAGTTACTCATTAATCCTCAGATATAATTGATAAATGTCGGACTTCCTTTAGATTAAATTGTATGAAGTAAATAAAAATATTAGAAATAATAATCATGATTGACGTGTCAATAGGACAGCTAGTTTCAATCCAGAAACAGTTAATTGTGATCAAACTCGAGTTCATTGCCCCTAAAATTTAAATTTCATGTATGGACTACAATAGTTTAAGGAAACAATTAATTAACAATACAATCAAGATATATTGATTTAATAACGGAAATTGAATTGAAAACCAAATTCGTCAAAAGTGTCTGACCTTTTAACTATTTCCTGCTTTTCTCATGCTCCTGTGTAAATTGTTTTAACATCATATATAAATTTGACCATGACGACTCAGTATACAAATCTGGAACACAATTGCTTTGTGAATTATATCAGAATCATGGCTGGTCAGAAGTGGATCTGCATGTTCATGCTCCTGGGACTTCTGCTCCTTTCTCTTGTGGTTCAAGATTCTGAAGCAGGGTATGTCATAATGTATATTGTAGTCTATTCAAATTCAAAACATATTCCATGTTTATTTGTGTACTCTCTTCATATAATAATAGGAATGGCCTGGTTGCAACTGGAGTTGAACAGATGAGTAAAATAGCTGGATTTAATATGAAATATATTTTTAAGTTAAAAGTGACACAAAACTGAACCAAATATTTCTTTGATATTGACAAAACACAAGATGTTACATGAGATACCGTATCACTCACCAGTATTGTCAGACCTATGTTATATTGAACCAAAGTTGAACACTAAACAATGGCAGTGATGTACATGAAGCAAAGTTTGGGGCAGACCATTTAATATCAAGGAGGTGGAGTTTTTTAAATTTATTTCTTGCTCTGTTTTGATGAGATGAATAAGTAAGTTTTTGGCAGCCTTGAAATCAATAATTCTTGCTGAGGATATTTCTTGATAAGGCATTGCTTGATCTAGGAATGACTATTCTGGACTTTGTGAACTTGAAATAAAAAAATAGTGCTGCCATGACCATGAAATAAATAATTTCTTGCTGAGGAAAACTCAAAACCCCATCCCCCCTAAAATTAAATGGTTGCCCGCTTTGGGTATCTTCTGTGACAAGTTACTTAAGCAGCATTGCTTACAATTTGCAGTCGGCAAGCGCGACAAATATTCAAGGCGAGTGACGACAACCGTGATGGATTTGTCAACAGCACTGAGGTCAATGTCGGAATGCTGCAACTTCCTTTCTCCTTGCCCTCAGCAGCAATATCATTGCTCTTCCAGAGGTTTGACAGAGATGGAAACAGGAAACTCGACATTGAAGAATTTTTGTAATTTTTGTAATTTGTTTATTTCAATACCATCATTGTAACCACATTTTACAACTATATATATAAATTAACGTATACAATCGAAGTGACTGATGGTAATGGGAGAACACCCGAGCATGAAATGCCATTGCCATATATATATATAGGTGGGTATCCCCCGATGAAATAGCTTAAAACAAGAAATTATACTAAATGATGTATGGAAATGAAATGATTATGATAATGAATTGATTTTCAACTAAATACAAACATCAGTGTTATTTTAAGTGTTATCAATTACACAAAGAGTCACACAAATGAAATAAAAAAGTAATGGCACTAATATGGTAGCAACAATGAATCTTATCTAGTCTAACTATTCTTTGATAACATGAATGCATATTATTATATTCAGGTATGAAATATATATAAACAAATAAACACAATTATAATAATTAATTGGCTGTAATCACTGCTTTATTCGACCTTGGCCCCTCTTGGTGCCTAGGTCAAAGTTAAAGAGTGGCCACAACCTAATATAATATAAACAAATAAACATAATTGTAATAATTAATCACTGCTTGCTTCGACCTTGGCCTCTCTTGATGCCTAGGTCAAAGTTAAAGAGTAGTCACAACTTAATATGATATAAACAAGTAAACAATTATAATAACTAATTGGCAGAAATCACTGCTTGCTTCTATGCTGCGACAATAGACGTGTGAGTAAAAAATGTACTTAGTGTGTGTAAAACCTTTAACCAGGTATAAGCAGGAGTCAGGACAAGACCAACACCTCCGATTTGTTTGAAACTTTTCACAAATTAAGAACACAACATGTGAAATTTCAAACCTGCATCTCAAAAAATGAGGAAGATCTAGGCCATTTGAGGTTTAAAAATGTGGTCCAAAAATCAGAAATTATCCATTTGAAAAAAAAAGAATATCTCTTTAGTTTTTTTATATCACCAGCAGACGCAGCCTATGCATTACATGTGTTTAACTTGTGGACGTTGTGGTTCAAGATAAATTTGCCACTCTTCCAGAACATTTTCTTCTAAACCCAAAGGACGAATGTCTAAAATGTTTTAATTTTAAAAGTTTTGTGACCAAGTTGGAAATTATTGAAATTGGCGTTTTATTGTGATAAATCATCCAACTTTAAAAATTTGTGGAAGGTCAAAAACTTCTTTTCTGCAACTTTCTTTCAGCTGTTACTTTTATTGAGATATCAAGCACTTATTTAGAATATTTTAGAGCATTGTTGGGAACAGTAACTAAATGACAGCAATTTTTTTCAATCCATCCTTTCTTTCTTAAATTTTATGTTACAGAACTTAGCACACATTGTTTTCATATATAGTTTTTCAAATGTCGGAAGTTTCCTGAAAATCTTAGATGGTGAATAGGGTCACTTTTCAAATTTTGGTTGATTTCTTGTGGAATGACCCATGGTGCTGCAAATGCACCTTTCAGCACTGAATATTGCTTAAAGTTAGTCTGAATGATAAACTGAGCCAAATAAAAAACGCAAAACTATTCCCAGGGCTTTATTTTTCTGTATTTTCTTTAGATGGGCTATTTATTGTATGCATGTGTGTTAGGGTGCATCAGCCGCCCCATGAAAAATAAAAAATAGAGATAGGCAGCTGTACCTTGTCATGAAGTTGTGTTTTGGTAGCCAGATGAACATACTAAAAAAATCAGCTAGATCAAATAATATTTAGGGGTGCCTCCGGAAGCATATTTCCTAAGACATTTTTCAGGAAAAGTTACGTTGCCGCAGAATCGCGGTTTGCGATATCTTAACTAATATGAAGGATAGAAGAAAAATAATGACATATTTGGATTCTGCTGAAAATTTCCTTCAAAATGAATACCTGGAACCTAGACTTTAGTTGAGATACTGTTGATGCCATGGGACAGGATGTGTTTTTATTTTGAATATTTTATTCGACTTCACTGTAATACAAATTTTTTTATTTAAATGACTGCAAGATACTTTGTCTTTAATTGTTCCTTTCTTATTTATTATTTTTGGTACATATAAGTAATAATATACTCAGTAAAACTCTTTGGCTCTCAAAGCTATTTCTATTATTCAAGGATTCAATGATCTTGATTTTAAAATGTTTTACGACTGTATGACAATTAACAAACGACATTACTGATATGCTATGCATTAAGAAGTCATTATCTGTTTTAACACTGAGAAAACTTGCCTGATATTATAGTACACAAGAAGATGTGTCAATGTACTATTGTACATAATATTGTAATCAACCATTCATATTCTGCAAATTAATTAAATACAAATATTGTCTGCACATTCTATATTTTCTGGAATTACTTTCTGAGGCCACATTTAGCTTCAAACCAACATTTTTAGAGTAGGCCTATATCAGGGACTATGTTCACCGAGACTGTCAATATACATAATCTGTATATCCTGCACTAGATGGATGGCAAGGTCCAAGGAGGATTTATTTCATAGATTTAATCTATAGTCACAATTCCATGACAAGAATAGAAGCAATTTAATAAAAGTAATATTTATTTAACATTTTCACTCAAACTTTCATGGCGTTTTAAAAAAGGTATTGATTACTTGCAGTCTCATGCAGAAGGGTACAAACCTTTCTACTTAAATTCCATTATATTAGGAATGCGTGAGATCTGTATAAGTGATAAATGTTTTAGATGCCATACTGTGTGACCTTCAAAAAAAGTCTTTGAGAGGCAAAGGTGGATAGGCCTTTTAAAAAGATATTTTCATAAATATAAATTAAATCAGATTAAATTCATTAAAACCAATCATCCTGCATGTGTTAAGAATGGTCAAGTTTCAAATATTGCAGTAAATTAATAATGAAGAAAGAGAATATCATTTCAAATGCAGAAATATAAAAAGAAAGAAAAGTAGTAATTAACATTCCTCTAACTACCATAACACAAGCTCAAGCCATGGTACGGCTTCCCGGCTTTATTTATTTTTTATTCATAGGACAGCTAATGAACCTTAATGTACATGGGAAATGGACCCATTTCCTTGTCCACAAAAAGTATTAGGGCTTGTTTTTCATAAGGTTTCAATAAATTGGGACTTATGGTCACTTGTCACCACATAGCATAGCAAACTTGTTTTTTTTTCTCTTTTCGTAGTCATAAAACATTTTGAGATCATCATGAATAATTGAAATTGCTTAGAGAGATAAAATTGAATACTGAGTAAATAACTGCTGATATTTATGAAACATAATTCATATGAAGAGAAAAGCAAAGAATAAGTACCATGCAGTCATATAAACAGAAACTTGTGTATATCAGTGACGTCGTACATAATAATCGAAGTAAAAGCATATCTTGCAGTACATGATCACCATATTGTTGACGGAAACATAGGTTCCAGGTATTCATTTTGAAGGAAATCTTCTGCAGAATCCAAATATGTCATTAGTTTTTTTCTATCTTCTATATTACTCAAGTTATCGCAAACCGCGATCTTACGGAAACGTAATTTATCCTGAAAAACTCAAAAGAAAGATGCTCTCGGAGGCACCCCTAAATATCCATCGATCAAGCTGAAATTTCATAATCTTATTTTGTGTGGTAAAACCCAACTATGGACCAAGGTACAGTTGGATTGGTTGATGTTGGGGCAACTGATGCACCCTAATGTGTGTAATCAGGTGGTCACATGTCGTAATGTCGTACAATTTCAGAAATTTTGCATTTAAATGATGATTACATGCACATTACAAATATCTATTATGCAATATTATGCACCACTGGAAGACCGGCCTTCTTCTATATCATATTAGGTTTTAAAAAGTTAACTTTACCACAAAATGAGGCTTCTAGCCATCAAAAACCTCAGGAAAACAAGTGATTTTGTTGTGTCCCGCGTTACGTCAGATTTGAAAAAATCATCTAGAAAGTGAGTTTTCTTGCCAGCAACAAAAGGTATTTTAATCTGGTTTTCTCTGCAGGAGTACCTGATTCCTACTTAAGCTCTTGTAGCTTAAATTTTCTGTCTAACTGTTACAGTGCCTTCTGTAGATCCTTTAATGTGCAGCAACGTCAACCTGTCCCGCTGGCAAAAAAAATTAAACACATTTTCTTAAATTTAGTCTGTAGCTATTAATATTAAAGCTAGGAAGTTCAAATATATATCAATTAAATGCTCATAAGTTCTATTTTCAAATGCATTTATCAGATTTTGCTTACAGGTAAAATTCTTTGTGTGCTGCTTGTCTACTTTAGGCTGAACTTTTCGTAACACTTGCAAAAACTCGTAAAATTGCAGAGGGGTTCTAAGTTTAAGCCACGAGAACTCGAAATAGGTTCACCACACCCTGTGGATAAGGCTATTGCCTAAATGCTCATGAGCTGTATTTTACTATGGTATAAAATATTGCTATGTTTTCAATCATTTTCTCACTTCTGTGATGCTCTGAACAAGGCTGAACCAAATGTAACGCATACATGCTTGAATCGTACACAATTTTTTCGCTTAATGTAATGGACTTTCAAAAGGACAAACAGGGCAGGCCACATCAACAAATGAATAAATAACAATCACATTTGATAATCGTGCTCTCATATAGCCAAAAAAAGAGATACATATGGGTTAAATCCACAGATAGCTCCAGAATGGTATGCTCACATGAGATGTTGATTTCTCATGCACTGGACAATAACTGATATAAGATATATTTGCAACATGTCATGTAAATATATTATAATATGTTATTTGCAATATCGGAATTTGTTCTCAGGTGTTTTGGTAATGTTTTTAAACATTTTACTTGAGATTTTGATAATAATCAGGCTTCAGGCACAGTTTTAAATCTGATGCCTGAGAGAGGTTTTTTCTCTGTCGCCATAACTTTTATTCATTGACGTATATAAAGTCTTTTGGAGAAGAGGAAGTATTTTTTGTTGCTTTGTTTAGTAGGACCATCTTCTCAAATAACTTCAGTGAAAATTTCATGGGGATACAAGGAGTACTTTGTACTTTATAGTAACGTTACTGAAATATAGTCGTTTTTGAGACAAATGCCTTTAAAATTTGAGCTTTACATTGATTTGCATGGTGAATACAATCAAATAATAAGACGAACAGCCCTAATTTTAGTGAAATTACACTGGTTTTTGGTTTGAATAGGATATTTAAGAACTAATTTAGACGTTTTTGATGAAAAAAAATTTTGGTCCAAAACTGCCATGTAACGCAAATTGTACGACCTTGTGACACGTGACCAGGTATCAAAGTACTCAGTTCAAGCTTTCACATGAAATCATTAGATTTGCCCTAGATGGGTTGCCTAATACACCATCCACTGGCCATACCCCAATGTGACAAACCTAGCAACAGATACACAAGAAATGGTCACAATTGAATGATTTTAAGCAACTGGGTTCTTTGATACCTGACTATACATATACATCAACTCAAAAGCACAACTGAAGCTTAGACACAAAAATACAGCCCTAGAAACAGATTTGCCTTTTATAAGCTGTGAGAGTTTAAAATAACTTTGCTGCAAAATAAGTGAGAACACCTAATGCAAAATATACATGGGGGCGATCTAAAAATTGGCAAGTTTTACATGTTAACATCATGGAAATTGTGTACAAAGTATGTAATTATAAAATAGATCACATCCAGTGGCGTATTTAAGGGGGGGCCATTGCGCATGGTCCCCCCACCCCCAGGCCAAAATGAACATGGAAGAGATAGGAAAAGCTGCAGAGCGCCCTGTATTCACCCCCTGTAATGAACCCCTCCCCCTCAGGCCATTTCTAGATACGACCCTGATCACATCAACTTTATGTCACAAAAGACCAGGAAATTCCAATGGCCACTGTAGATGCCGTGGAGCGGCAAACATATCCAGAGGTAGTCGTCCAAAATCAGCAATGCTATTTCAATGGAGAGAGAGATTCCTTTGCATTACAATATGATGCACCCTCTGCCACTCGTAAAGTGGCAGTAGAAATTGGCTGTCGTTTGCTACAAACTTAATGGATGTGATGTAATTTACACTGACAATGCCATTTACCAAAATAAAAATTTTCGCTGTCACTTATAAGCAATAATTTCTCATTTCTCAGGTCATGCCAATGTCTCTTTTGCATTGGGTGTACTCACTTATTTGGTGGCACTTTTACCTCTTGATATTTGTCAGTTACAAATAATTGATTGCATATCTTTCAAAGTTTACATGGACATTCTGCTAGGTCTAGGCTATTTCATATCATGAACTTGGTGGATTATTTCACTTGAGTGTGGAGCTCTGAGCAAATTAATGCAGGAGTCGCAGGGGTGTACTCATCCAAGGCCCGGTAAAACAAGCTGTGAACATTTCCAATGCATGAAAATACCGGTCACAGAGGCTACGAGCATGACCTGTCAGATATGTGACCATCACTGCGGGTGGTACACTGCAGGTCTGTATAATAGGAAAGTAGTTTCGAATAAAGATATTGTGTTTGTACAATATTTCGACCTTTATTTGGTCATCTTCTGGTACATAATGAATGGAATATCGAAAATATTTCAATTTTAAGGTCACTACATAGTCTGCATGTTTCTTTATATTTTGAATTGTTTGTAAATCACGAGGCCAGGATATGACTCAGTTGTATTTTCAGGATGTGGTCCTTATCTATCGCAAATCCTCAGATGTATTCAATCTGTATCCAAATTACTTGTTTCCATTAATTCCTTCGTAGTCATACGATGATTGATAAACCAACCGGAAAGCGAATTTCCGGAACACATTTTGTAGCTGAGATTAAATGTTTTATCATGCACTGCATGAAATTAATTTCTACTCACATGACTACAATAGAAATTAATTTTTCATTTCAACAAAATTTAAGAACAATCTCCTGAATATTGTGTAATTTCCGGCTTTTCTCTAGCACCTACGTGGTATGTATATATATATATATGTATTATCATGAAGCACAAGTTAGTGAATCGCAACTATCTGGAACACAATTATTTGGTGAAATTCTACTGGAATCATGGCCTGTCAGAAGTGGATCTGCCTGCTCTTCGTTATGCTACTTGCCTTGGTGGTTCAAGAATCAGAAGCTGAATGGTTAACGTATTGTATCTTATAATTTTGCCTATTCATTATAATTTCATACAAGTTTAGTAATTATTATTTCTCTGGTTACTTGTTGAAAAGTAGCTAGTTTTATCTTTGAGAATGGCATTTTAAATTCCAAAGCTATATGCAAAATTTAATTTAATGAAAATTAATTTGCACTAGTTTTTCGGCCTGATGATATATTTGGAGCTGTCGACCTTTGTATATGATGGCTTCAGCTTGATGGCTGAATGATTACCATCTAGCATCTGCAGTGGCATAACTAGGGGGTCTCGAGTGGGGTGGGGGGCACCTGGAGGGCACGCGATTCTCTGGGGGGGGCACTCACTATACTATTTGTGTATTTTAGCCAGAGTTGGAAAGTTTATGTGGGAAGGCATCTGGGGCACAGGTTCAATATGGGAGGGCACCCCCCCCCCTCACAGTGAGCACTGGACGCTGGGATTGTCATTGCAATTTTACAGAGCCTCACTGTATGGTTGAATAAATTTTGACAAATTCGGGATTTCAGTTGGTGTTTCGAGGCCCTGCATTGTTCGGCTCCACCAGTCGCTTGGCCCGCTAAATAATTAGGTCAGCGTTTGAAACACTTTTTGGTAGAGGCCATCCTAAGCAGAATAGTAAAACCAAGTCATGCACTGGACATTTCAGGCTAATTTTATTTTATTTTACTCCAAAGCCAGAGGGGGGGGGGGGTAAGAGGTGGGCAAGAGCAGCCACAGGAGGGGCAATTGCCCCACCTTGCCCCCCCCCTGGCTACGCCACTGGTGATGCAACACTCATTATTTTGCATGTCCACTTGCAGGCTGTAATATTGCTTGTGATTGCAGGACTCCACAACTGGCTAACTTCAGAGAGTATGACTACAACCGTGATGGATTTGTCACCTACATTGAGGCAAAGGTTAGAATGCAGCATTCACAGGCTTTCAACCTCTCCTTGGCGGAGATGTCTTCACTCTTTGAGAAGTCTGACGATGATGGCAATGGGAAACTCAACTTTGGAGAATTCACTAACTTCTATGTCAGAGCAGCAGCCAAGTAAGTAAAACTGCAAATGCATGCAGACCACAGGATATGTGTAGCACATAAATCCATGTCTCAAGTAGGTCCAGGATGAGATTAGGGTGGAATTTTAAGGCAATTCGGTATTGCAACGGGGGGTCTTACAAAGCAGATAATACTTTTTTATATAGCAAGAATAGCAAAATCAAAAAATAACACCTCAGAACAAATACTGATATGAGAGGAGAGCCGGGAAGTTGAAAATGTTTTTCATGTGGCCTTATTGATAGTTCTGTGCAATCTCAGTAAAATTCCTGTAATGTATTGACATTTTCTGTGTAATAACTAAACTTTTTTTTCAAGTTGGTTCACTAGCGGATCGAAGGGAAGCCCCCAACCCCTACAATCTGAGATGCAAAGTACCTTCTTGAAATAAATAAGCAACGTCACTAGCCTGCAAATGCTGAAGCATGCTCAGCCCCGACCTCGTCACCATGTCTCGTAACCTCCACTGGCTTCTGAAATTAAATTTTGAGATATTATGATAATTGGCTTATTCGTCAGACATATTATATATTGGGCAACAAGTAAACAATGACTTATATTTTCCAGGCTGGAATGGTTTGCAAAGGAATTCAAACGTTTGGATCGCAATGATGATAATTTGCTGAGTAGAACAGAAGTGGTCGACTTTCTAAAAGAAGAGTTTGGTTACAATGAGAGAGCAGCAAAGTGGACTTTTCACACATATGACCAGAATGACCGTAACTTTTTGTCTGTGACAGAATTCTTCTACTTGCGGGTTGCACTTTTTACATAAACATTTGTTTCCTTGAGAGGAAAATATATCATATAAATAAAAAAAGTTATGGTATGTCAATGGATATCTGCTGAATGTTACTCTGTAGTTGATAATTTTAAAATAGGCATATATTTTAAAGCAATTCTAATAATAGCATCAACTGTTTAATCTCATATGGTTCGAATCTGTAATTGTTATAGATTTCTACCATAAAGCAATTACCCAATATCTTAAGGCAGAATCACAGAATGTGCGGAAGGGGCTAGAAATTTTCTTGCAAGGAAATTTACGTATTAATGAAATCATCAGATAATCTATATTATATGTAATGGAAGCATCAAACGTTCTAAGATTTTTTTCAAGAACGCCTAGAAATGATTGGATCTTTTCCCTAAAACCGCATTCATGATATCACTTCTGATATTACACAACAGTTAATTCACTGCCTATATCCATTCTCTGGGTGATAGACAGGAAAGAAACAATCAATCACACAGAGAGAATTCACACAGTCACACATACATCGAAAACTCATACATTCAATAACAGATATACAAATTATAATTAATTTAAAAGCCTGAAACTAGATGGTACGAATGAGTGAGAATACCTCGATGTTCTACATTTAGCTGACACAAATCTTCGTCCAGATGGTAATAATTTATAGCTGGTGTTCAATATCACTCTGGGACCATTGAGTACGGTATTTTAATTTACCGTATCCGAAAATGGCGACCTCTGGATTTTCTGTCTGAAGCCAGGATTTCATTTTGCTGAGAAATAGTCAATAAAACCTTTGAGACACAGGATTTCGCATGAAAATGAAAGATTTAGTTTCAGTAATAAAGTAGCCACTTCAGTTTCAATGTCACAATGCCTTGATTGTATGAATGGAGGGTGAGAAGATCTGAAGCGAGAGACGGTAAATTCATCAGAGGGAGACGGTAACTTTGTCAGCAAAATGATTGAGGGAGACGGTAAATTTCGAGAGTAAAGCAATAAAACTGCCTTTTTGGTGCCTACAGAAAGAAGACAGCTAAATAAATTGTGTTTTATCGAAGCAACAAATGCAGTCTACAAGTTTATACAGGTCTGTTACTACTGTTCAGCAATTAGAGGTACCTTTAAAGCCCAACAAAATATCAAATTTTGGTCATCCACGTTGTTGGGACTTGCTCAACAGAATATTCCTCAGATTCGGAATTATAATCCTGCAAAGCAATTGCATAGTTTCAAACTTTGATTCCAGAAAACTGGATGCATGCTAGGCCTTCGATCTAAGTGAGTGATGTCCCAAAAGTTTCCAGAGTGCATAGTTTCATGTGAGCACTAAAAAAACACAGACTTCACCAAATGTGGTTGTTCATTGCAGCTAGCAATTAAGACCCCATTTCAAGTGTTGAAAATTTATTTTTCCTTTATAGCAAAGATTCATAAACCTTGGATTAATAGGTCTTATTCTTCCATGCATAAACTTTCCATGACCTAACTGCTTGAGCCAGCATATCATTGTCATATGAAATACTGGTGAAATTGTGCTCACAAATTTTATCAAAATTCTAAGAGGTCCACACTCCACAGGCTTGACAATTTTTTTTTGACAAACGATAAAAATTCTCGAGGCTGCAGTATCAGGCTATAGGGTAATGGATATCTAGCTCATCAGGACTGTATGCCTGCGTCCAGAACTTTAACCATATCGATGACAGATGATCATCAATGGGTGTCGTTGTCTCTAAGCTAAGCATGGATGTAAAGAAATACTTGCTATACCATGTGTCATTTTAAAAAAAGAGAAAAACATGTTAATTTCCGTCACTAGATAAGGGGTCCAGGTACCTGTGTCACTTTTTAAAGAGGTCAGTGTCACTGCACGCCAATTGTGTCGATTTTTACCCATGTACACCACCGTATTTGACATAATATAGGCCTAGTAGACAAACTTATTCATACACAGGTTACTCACAAACACCAAAATTGTCAGCATATCTCTGCTTTCGTGATGCTAATGCACACAGATACATGTATAGTAGCAGACGAAAGTTTAGACCGCATTGATACATGTATTTTGTCAATATCAGGAAAGTAGGTGCTCAAGAAAAATTTCTGCAAGGATTTCCTTGCTTAGGCTATATTTGTATCAGGGAAGTTGCGCAATAGAGAAAACTTCAACTATTTTTATCACTTGAAAATTTGTGATAAACAAAAATTTCTGGTGGACTAAACCTGCTGCATGTCTGATGCTGCTAACATCCACAAGGGCCCTAAACAAGGAAAAGTGGGTAAATGATCCAATACGATTTTAGACAAGTTATGAAACAATTTCACGTATGATTTATGTACTGTGAAGATCCTCATTGATTTTCTGTAATTTGTAGGTTTAGACCATGCAAGATATCACCTTTTTTAAAATGAATTAACTTGAATGTCTAGAATCCACGTGTCCGACTCAAGCAATATTATTCCAATGCCCTTTGATCAATAATAAATATAAATCATCCACCATAGGTCCTTAGAATGACTGAAAAGAGGTAATTTATTGAACTCAAAAGCTGAATTTACCGTCTCTTTGAATAAATTTACCGTTCTCACCACATTCTCCCTCATACACATTTACCGTCTCTCGCTTCAGTTTTAAAATGATCGCATATTCAACAAGTTCGTCATTGAGGACATGCTCTTTTGCAGCAGCATCTTTAGGATGACTGTAACTGTCATGCCATGTATCTAAATGTCATTAGACTTTGGCATATAATGCGCAAATCCACAGTAAAATTTACAAGTTTGAAGGCCAGAAAGGCAGATCGCCATTTTCGGAGACGGTAAATTAAAATACCGTACTCAGTGGTCCCAGAGTGAATATATAGATAGGAGATTTAGTATATTACATTGCCTGGTATGTGATGCTATAATGTCACCACACTCATTTTTCCAAACTTGTCTACCCTTGGGAGTCTATGAGATAACATCAAAGAGGCTGAATAATTTTGCTACCAAGTGAAGACAGCAGCATGCATGCATGCATGATAGCTTATCTCAATTATTGTTTGATCTTTTTCTGTTGAGGGTCATGGTGAAAATTCATCTCAAAGACCAATTAAAACAAGCTGTGGACATTTCCAAGGCATGTAAATACCAAATAACAGAGGCAACAGTCATGACCTGTCAAATAATTATGTGACCATCACTGATGCCTGAGTCTGTATAAAAGGAAAGTACAGTGGTCCCTGCTTTATAAGACCGCCCCTTCTGCAGCAGTCAGGCGGTCTCTCGTGGGGGTACGGTCTCTCGTCGGGGTACAGATGCTTCATCAAATATTCAACTGTCAATATATATGAAGTAAGTCTATCCTCAGAATAAATTGATGATCTTACCTCTTTCCATGGCTTAATCATGCATTATTTAATATATCATGAATTCTACATTCATACTGAAACAAAGTGAAAAAATTACCTGACCTATCCTGTTATTAGTTTGCTGTTAAGTTTCCTATGTCTCTGTACTCACAAAACTAAAGTGCAATCCTGGGTATATGCTAAAAGAGTAAACAAAAGTTCACCAAATATGCTGTCACATTTAAGAGAAGTAGAATTATCCTAACTTCTCAATTCAGTCTCTTATTGTAGTCACCGAGTTAATGGATCAGTCTTTCAAAAAAAAAAAAAAAATTGAAACCAAAAACAACCAACTCACATTTTGAGTCATCCACTTATAAACCTTGGCATTGAGATCATTGCAATTTAATGAATACGTTCAATAAGCATTGAAGTGTCAAGATCAATTGAAGAGGCAAACAACTCATATAATCGAAGTGATGCAATAAAATGATAGTTGACTCAATTGATGTGGCATTGTAAGAACTATTACAAGTGTACTCAATTTACGCAGCAATCAATTGAAGTGAGAGCAATTAATCGAGGTGACAGCAATCGATTGAAGTGACAGCAATCAATAGAGGTGACAGCAATCAATTGAATTAAGTGACAGCAATCAATAGAAGTACACATGTTGATTGCTTCAATTAGCATTTAAAGAGATATGCAAGTTCTGCTTGATACAACAGTCAAGCTGCTTAATCCAGCACTGATCTTATTAATTGAGGTCAAAAATGGCTCAAGATTGTGTATACCAAAAAGAGACTGTATAGGCCTATTTGCGAGTTGGTTGCATAAACAATGTTCATGTTGAAGTGTAACAGCAATCAGTTAAGTGGGATTAAAATGTAATTAAGTAATTCACTAGTTCAAGGCGGAAACAAACTGAATTGCCCAATTGAAGCAACAATTAGGCCTAATTGGATTGCAATCAATTTCGGTATCTAATGAAAGCAAAATTTCCGAAAAACGACGTGGCTTCATGGCCGCATTTTGGTCGTTTCTGGTCCTTTCTTGGTCGCATATTAGGATGAAATTGACCAATTCAAGTCATTTTAACGGTCGTTGGTCAAGTTAGACAGGTTGGTCGCATATTGGGGTGGTATTTATGAAGAAAACTGTTAATGCAGAGGTGCCATGGTCACATAAGAGGGTGTGGTCGCTTATAAGGAGGTCGTTCATGGCAGGGACCGCTGTAATTCGGAATAAAGACACTATGTTTTTACAATATTTCGAACTTATTTGGTCATCTTCAGGCACAGAAAGAATCAAATATTAAAATATTTTAACTGGAAGGTTACAGATGATTTCATATTTGTAGACTCCGATCAAATAACAAAATATTTTGCAAAATTTCTGGTCTGACATCAGAAAATCCTGTCATGTAATTGGTCAAATTGCCCATTGCATAACTTTTTTTCAGCTTGCTTCAAGCAAGTGATGTTTGCTGGAAAAATGATGTCATAATTTTGACAAATAATATAATGCAAAGGCCAACTTGGTATTGTGGCAGTTTTTCACACACATCAAACCACAATCCACTATACATTTCCTCATGAGCTGTTGTATTTCACACTCCTGTGTACAACTGTTGATTGTTTCAATCAGTTTAAAGCTGACTCTGAATGGTTTCACATCTATTACACTAAATGATCATGCCTTGACCAAATGCATTGTCTATGACATCAGTAAGGGAGTATTCAGAATTTATGACCGGGTTGAGGGGGAGATGGGAGTTTTACCTGAGTGGGTGCTACATGCCTCAAGGGGGCAGTACTAATTTTTACCTTTTGTCCAGAATCTATTTGCCTTGCAGGCTAAATAGAATTTTGCCCGAGGGAGCACCAATTTTTTCTCACATGTTTCAAGGGGTGCACTTATTACTCAAAACATGCTTAAGGGGGGTTGGAAATTTTAATAAAAGAAAAGGGGACATATTAAAAATCCGCATGGAATGTATACATGAGAGGACGAGAGGTACAAATAAGCATGAAACCAAAGGGAGGTTTAAATTTTTGACAGAAAGTTCCAACAAAACTCGCAAAGTCCCCTCCCCTCCCACCCCCAGAATAATAAATTCTGAATGGTCCCTCAGGACAGAATGGTGGCCCAGTCATGTGGCCAACATTCATAAGAAAATCACAGTGGGAATCAAACAGGGGCCCCACGATTGGTAGCCCATTGTCCCGCCTTCTGACCTGAGCCCCTCATCTGAGAAAATGTTACTTTCTCAATTATACATGTTTATTTTCTATATAAACAGTCATTACATGGATCACCTGATCCCAATCGTCTGAATGCATGTGTGCAGTATTGGGCTTGCAGAATGTGTGAAACACAAACTGAAACTCTCACTTGAAACTGCTAAAGTCAGTCCCTGTTAGGAGAATGATCAATGGCTTAAAATTCCATGGTCACCCATGTAAATCGCTATGTCACTTTTCAGGAGAGAGTGGTGTCAAATCTTCTCTGGACACAGCGAGCCTGAACAAACTTTGGGGTTAAAAAAATTGACCAAGAAAACGATTAGCGCAGTGATGTAGAGGAAGGTCAGACGAACATTTTGATGTATCAAACGAAAAAATCTGTTGGGAATTTTTTGAGATATTGAAGTTTAATTTTTTTTACTTATTACACCCTACTCTCAGCATAGAATTTCCATAAAAAAATGTTCAGAATTACCTATTGTTCCTGTCAGGTAATATCTAAGATAAAAGTCATTATTCAAAAGTAAAAATATGCAGTAATTGTTTCTGCAGAAAGTATGTAACACTTCATCCAGACTGAAGGGGTGTGATAAACCAATAACAGCCAAATTTCTGGCTAAAGGCATGAGAAAATGTTTGCAATACCAAGTTGTGCTAGTTACATAATTCTTATAGATAATTTTAGCAAATTTGGTCTCATCATCTCATTGTAACAGGCTTTGTTGAGTTTTTCGTTCATGTTATCACACATTTTTCCACTGTGAAATAAGCATTTCATAACTATGTAAAAGGATAGATAAAATTGAGTAAATTATCAGGTAGCGCTTAAATAGAATATTTTTAAGTATTGATTCACTACGAAGTTGAATCTCCTGATAGTACATGAAAATTCTTTGAAATTGGCCAATATACAAAAACAACACAAAAAGCTATAAATAAACAGTAATATTCATGTTTAATGTATTTTGAGTGCCTAAAATGGATGCTGGGTGTTTAATATTGGTGTAGGTTATCTGGCATCCAAAAACAATCAGTCTTTAGTTGTATAGAACTGCAAAAATAGCATAAATTCAGTGAATTAGGTGAAAATGTAGTTAATACAAACATGTACAACTATTGCACATTAAGACTGTAATGTCAAAGTATTTCACTCCATACATAACTAAATGCTTCCAAACATTCTATCTAAGCTTTTTCTGATGATTCACTCAACATTGGCTACACTTTACATGATTGCAAAAGTACTTGTTTCACTGCGGTGAAATTCCTTATAAAACACACAAAAAGTCAATAATACACCATAGAGTTCAAAAGGGAGGTAGATTCTACTACAATTATTCACCAGAATGATGAAACTGAGGACAAGGACTCAAATAAACATATTTTATACATTTTCATAAATTTTCTCACTATTGTAGGTTTATCACACTCTGTCAATCTGCATGAAGTGGTATGTACTTGCTCTTGTGGCAATGACTGCATATTTTTTCTTCTGGATAATAACTTTTATCTTAGATATTACCTAACAGCAAAAATGGGCAATTTTGATCACTTTTCGATGGAGATTCCATGTTAAGAGTAGGGTGAGATAAATAAAAAAATTAAAACTCAAATATCTCAAAAAATTCCCAACAGATTTTTTCGTTTGATACATCAAAATGTTCGTCTGACCTTCCTCTACATCACTGCGCTAATCGTTTTCTTGGTCAATCTTTTTAACCCTAAAGTTTGTTCAAGCTCGCTGTGTGGACCAATGAAAATTGCAAGAAAAATGATGTATTTTCTATCTCAAATGTCTACAAATATGAAATCATCTGTAATACACAGTCTGTATTTTTTTAATATTTCCAATTGTTTATCCATGTGACGCAGATTATAAATCATGCGGCCAGGATATTACTCAGTTGTATTTTCAGGATGTGGTCCTTATCACAAATCCTCAGATGAATTCGATATCCTAATTACTTGTTACTATTAATTTTTTTGAAGTTATATGATGATTGATAAACCAACCAGAAAGCGAATTTCAAACCGGAAACAAATTCAAATTATATTTTTTGTCATGCATTGGAATAAAATTCTATTCAAATGACAATAATAGAAATCAATTTTGCATTTCACACAAAATTTAATACCAGTTTTTTAAATATTGTGTTATTTCCGGCTTTTCTCTAGCAGCTTCATGTACATTGGTATATAAATATTATCATGACACACAAGTCAGTGCATTGCAACTTCATATACATAATATTTTTCACACAATTGCTTGGTGAAATATTTCGGAATCATGGCTGGTCAAAAGTTGATCTGCCTGCTCTTCGAACTATTGCTACTTGCCTTGGTGGTTCACGCATTAGAAGCTGAGTTGTTCACGTATTGTATTTCATAATTTTGCCTATTCATCATACATTTCATACAAGTAGAGTAATTATTCTTTCTCTGGTTACTTGCTAAGCAGTGGCTAGCTTTTTATTTGATAATAGTATTTCTAATTCCAAAGCTATATTTAAAAAATTTATTAGGGATCGTTCAGAATTTATGACTGGGGGCCGGGGGTAGGAGTTTTGACAGAACTTCCCGTCAAAAAAAGTGATACCCCCTTGAGTTCTATGCGGATTTTAAGTACCCCCCTTAGGTTTCATGCATATTTTTAGTAAACAATAACAATAAGATTTATTTTGAGTCGCGATTTGGATAAAACAGATACAACATTAGTTAATTGGCTATTCCGTGACTAAAATAATTTAATTAAGTGGCTAAAACAACTAAAACAACTAGTCAGAATATATACAATCATAGACATAACACACTGTAACAAGTGTAGAGGAAATCATCTTCTACCCCCAGAAAGATAGATACCTAAAAGAGAAGTAACCATAGCTTACTGTATTGAATCTTTTCTGGATTAATTTGTTATTTCTTGTGTTGTGCAAATGACAATGATTTTCACACAAAAGACGGAGATATTCAGGAGCAATACCATTCATACATTTGCATACTTCAATTGCTATTGTATGCATTAGATGTACTGAAATAGAATTGTGACCTCCTTTTTGTAGAAGACTATCATAGTCTGCATGAAAATCAATATACACCAACTTCAGTCCTCTGTGTTGGAGTTTGGCTAACTTTGCCAAATCTGCTTCACTGCATATAAGCCAGACAGCTGGGCAGTAATTAAAATTGCTGTGAATAAAATTTCCTTGATGTTAGTATCAAGAACATTAGGCGCATCATAGCGTTCACTTGTCTGCCTGCCTTTTTGCAGACCTCAAGAACTTGTGTATTGAAGGAAAGGGCTTCATCTATAGTGATACCTAGAAGCTTTACGCTTGATTGACACACAACGCTGTTTCCTTTAACCGAGATACTCATCGGTATATCATCTTTTTTTCCAAAAATTATCACTTGATATTTATCTGGATTGGCTCGCATGCCATTTAACGAGAACCAATCTGTCATATCATCACCTCATTTTTCCAGAGTATGTTTAAGTTCAACAATCGACTTTCTCGAATTAGAAACAGTGTTGTCGTCTGCATAGTTATATAAGGGGTAGTCTTTCATAGTATAAAAAATATCATTCATGAAAATATTTAACAATGTAGGGCCTAGAATGGATTCCTGGGGGAAGCCCTTAGAAATTTGCCGCCACCCACTTCTTGCACTATTTATTTTAACCCATTGTTTTCTGTGGGAGAGGTAATGCAAAATTAAACTTGTACAGGAGTCATCACAGCCATACTCCTTAAGTTTTGCAACTTTTGCAACTAATAGGCCATGAGGAATTAGATCAAAGGCCTTACTCAGACCCATCAGTATTGCGCCAACATATTTCCCTTGATCTAAGAACAAGCGCCAGTCCTCCACAGCTTTTAGGGAAACGCTCTGAGTGCTGTAATTTCTTATATAAACAGATGATTGTACTGCGATATTTTTATAGAAATGGGCACCTACTCTAGTGTCAATTATTTTCTCAAAGATTTTCGAGACACATGGTAGGATACTAACAGGTCTGTACTTGGTCTTGTCCAGCCTATTTTCCTTTTTGAATATTGGCGAGATCTCAGCAAGTTTCAAATAACTAGAAAAGTAAGATTGGTCAATTGCAGTATTTATCAGACAAGCACCCCCCCCCTCGACATACAAAACAATAAATATATTGTTATACATGTGCATATTGCACAGTCCCGTCCACAGGTTCGTGACTTTTCTGCTTAAAAATGTGCGGTCAAACCGAGCATATGTGCATTTATAACACTTTTGTGTTGTTAACATTTCTTCCCCCTCCCCCTCTTGGACATGTTGTCAAAAATTAATACCCCCCCCCCCTTGGAACACGTGTGAAAAGTTAGATGCCTTCAAAGGGTCTCCTATAAAGGGATAATCTAATTGAATGTATTGATATTCTAGATATGTATATGATTACACTTGGTAAATAAAGTATTTTTAACACTTGATTCTTGACAGAGCATGTCACTAAGTTTGGTTATCCCGTCTGTAACATTGCTTCAATATTGCTTGTGATTACAGTGTTCCACGACCACAAGTGACTACCTTCAAAGATTATGATTACAACCTTGATGGATTTGTCACCTTCAATGAGGCAGATGCTAGAATGCAGCATTCCCAAGCTTTCAACCTCTCCTTGGCAGAGATATCATCACTCTTTGAGAAGTCTGATGATGATGGCAATGGGAAACTCAACTTTGGAGAATTCACTAACTTCTACGTCAGAGCAGAAGCCAAGTAAGTAAAACTGCATATGCCGACTTTAAGGTTAAGTTCAGCGCATGTCAATCCATGTCATCAGGATGAGATCAGGAATTATCTGAACTGTAAACATAAATGATAATTTAAAAGCAGAGGTATTACAGAAGTCCCTGCAAAGTACATTTTTTAAATTAATATATGAATATGCAACACGAGCCCGCAAATGCCATACATGCTGGGCCCTACCATCGACTACCACGTCTGGAAGTGCCACTGGCTTTTGAGATTAAATTTGACATATTGTTGGTAACAAGTAAACAATGACTTTTTTTTCAAGGCAGGAATGGTTTGCAAAAGAATTCAAACGTTTGGATCGAAATAATGATTATATGCTTAGTAAGACTGAAGTGGTTGACTTTCTAAAAGAAGAGTTGGGTTACAATGAGAAGGCAGCAAAGTGGACTTTTAACTCATATGACCAGAATGAGAGTGGCTTTTTGTCAACGTCAGAATTCTTCACCTTGCAGGTTATACTCTTTACATAGACATTTTTTCCTAAAGAATAAAAAAGAGCACAACATGTTAATGCATTATGAAATTTATGGTCTGTCAACAAATATCTGACACCGATATATTTCAAGAATGATTAGCCGAGTTGATTCTAAATGAAATTAAATACTGGGCATGCCTCAATAAATTAATATTGTGTTTTGTTTTTGCTGTATGTACTAAAAATTATTATCTGAGTAATATTATTAAAGACAGAAAGTTAAATTTGATGTCAAAGTTGCTCTTTTTAAAACCAATTCCATTTTGGAACCAATTGTTGAATCTCATATGATTTGAATTTGCAAGTGCTATAATGTAAAGCAATTGTCTAAAGCAGGACTCATAAGACGTGTAGAACTAGCTGGTAATTTTCTTGCAAGGAAACTTATATATTAATGAAATCATCAGGTGATATATTTACTTGGAGCTTGTCAATTCCAAGATTAGTTATTTCAACACAGCCTGAAAATTATTGAATTGAATCCCTGAAGCTGCAAAATGTAACTCATTAAAAGAGCCTCTGTAATAAAGAATACCAATGATTTAAAGTTATCTGTATCATAATAATAGTTTTGTTGAAAACCTTTACCATAGCATGGTGTGTTAGTCTTGTTAGAAAAACTTAGAAATCACTTTATAGAAGCAGTCCTTGTAAAATACGGTCAAATAAAGGAAAATATTTCTAGACCAACACAATTACATTGAGGAATAATTTGCAATACGATTTCTTCCAAAAAAAGTATTCAATGATGAACAACTTTTAACACCCTTCTGATATTACATAACAGCTAATTCACGGGCCTATATCCCGAAATGATGGCACCTACTTGTGTAAGGGTCCCAATGCAGACTCCCAAGCTTTCGCAATCAGGTTACCGACGCAAAAAAAATATATCAGGAAGGCAATTTCCACTCGCTTTAGAAGATAACCCTGTTAACAGCCTCTGTCCATTGTGAGCAGATGTGCTGGACCTAATCCTCAGATGTTGGTGTCCACCAAGATTCCATTATCACCAGGATAGTGTCCTGTTAAAGCCAATAGTGTTTCACGTAGAAGCCAATGATGTTGCTAAATTTATCTTAGATTGGATTATGCTAGTCAAAGAAACCACCAGGCTCTCATCTGATTTGTAATGGTAAGATTACACTAAGACAAAACATTGTTTTTTGCATAATGAATATGAAATAATTATCACAGATTATAGTTTGTTACACTGTCATAATCCTGGCCGAGATGTTTAAATTTACTAATTGATAGGTTCATTGATACAGGCTGAAAATGTATCATATTTTGGTCCTTTCTTTGTTTTTTATTTATTTTTACAAACTTTTAGCCAATATCATACCTCTCATTATCTCACAGTTCCCAGTTTAGTCTTTGTCTAACACAACCTGTCAGCAAAATGTCCTTTACACACTATTGTCTCTGATCCTCTGTACGTGATCATCAATAGAGCGATTACAAAGTGAGCTTTTCAATTATCGCTTAATTCATGCAATTATTTCACTTGACAACTAATTTTGGTTACACTGGCAGCTAATTTTTCTTTTGGCATTGGCAGACCTAGGAAGGATTTTTTTTTGATGAATCTTATTTAGATTTAACAGCTATTTCAAGACAAACATGTTGCAGATCTTACAATGTGGTGTTCTTGCTGCAATGGAAAAACTGAATATATCGAAATTTCATTTTTAAACTGCAGCAAGATGCACCCAACGAAGTCAGAATAGTAGCTAACACAAACGTTATTTACACACTGTGCACTGTTTGTATCTGTTTATTTCTAAGTGCATACATCTATGTGTTATTTTATTGCGTTTCAATTTAGCGTTGGCTGTAAAGCATGCAGATTTTATAATCTTTCAATCTAATTTTGTTAATATTGCCTGGATCTGGATATGCACGCATTACAAATTGCCGGAGATGTTTCGATATGTCAGTTGTTTTTTCAATAAGAGTGCAACTCTCAAAAGATTTATTTGATGTATTATGTAGTTTGATATATCAGGAAAAAGCTAATTTTAATCCGGAAACATCAAGTGTTGAAATTCAATTTCATCTCTTTGTTTTCTGGGCATTACAAACAAACTTTTCTGTCAGTTTTAAGAGTCTCCATTTTCACAAAAAAATATACACACTCTGTGGTTGGTCATTAAAAAATGGACATCTATGGACGAACTGCCCAATATTTTTCCAGGCAAAGTAATTGTGAACACCAAAAGCATAGAGGACAGTATCAGAACAATCCAGACCGAGGTCCAGGGTATTGAAACCTTTTTTTAGACAGGGTAGTACTTTGCAAGTGCGGTTTGGACTGCGGTCAAGCATTGTCATTCTGTAATCCAGTCGTCATTAGGTAATGCAATTCTAATTTCTAAAAAAGATCTCAAAATAATATCCTAAATAATAAATTAAGTGAAAATGCATCTCTCTCTGAAATATTACCTTATGTACCTGGTATCAGCAAAAATTGAACTGCTTGATGATAAAACTATACAGATTTTGAAGAGTTCGAACCCCGCTCCGGCTATGTCTTGACAGAGCGACAGCCCTAAGGCTTGCACAAACTAAGTTAGTTAATACTAAAAGCCTTTTCATCCCAAATAAAAACATTATTTTGCCTCCATTTACAGTGAACTTAGGCAAAATTGTATAAGAATATATTCGAAATTTTTATTGATGCTACATTAAAATTTTGTCGCGTGAATTAGATTTACCCTTTCAAACTCGACCGCCCCAGCTGCCCACATTTCCTTCCAGCATCCCTGAGTATTCAGAAACCGAGTATGATGTAAGTTCTGGAAACTAGCAAACACATCACTGCAAGCTTCATTTTCAAATCAATGTCAGTTTATTGCAAAATCCCATTGCCAGGAAAATATTCAGTTTTCTTTTGGAGTTATTCATTAATCCTCAGATATAATTGAGAAATTTTTATGTCAGACTTCCCTAAGATGTCATTGTATCAAGTGAATAAAAATATTAGAAATAATGATCATGATCGACGTGTCAACAGGGCGGCTTGTTTCAATCGAGAAACAATTAATTTTTATCAAAGTCAAGTTCATTTGCCCGTCGAAATTAAATTTCATGTATGGACTACGATACTTTAAGAAAAAAATTAATTAACAATACAATCAAGATATATCAATTTAGTAACGGAAATTGAATTGAAAACCAAATTCGTCAAAAGTGTCTGACCTTTTAACTATTTCCTGCTTTTCTCATGCTCCTGTGTAAATTGATTTAACATCATATATAAATTTGACCATGACGTCTCGGTATACAAATCTGGCACACAATTGCTTGGTGAATTATATCAGAATCATGGCTGGTCAGAAGTGGATCTGCATGTTCATGCTCCTGGGACTTCTGCTACTTTCTCTTGTGGTTCAAGATTCTGAAGCAGGGTATGTCATAATGTATATTGTTGTCTATTCAAATTCAAAACATATTCCATGTTTATTTGTATACTCTCTTCATATAATAATAGGAATTGCCTGGTTTGCCACTGGAGTTTAACAGATGAGTAAAATAGCTGGATTTAATATGAAATATATTTATAAGTTAAAAGTGACACAAAACTGAACCAAATATTTCTTTGATATTGACAAAACACAAGATGTTACATGAGATACCATATCACTCACCAGTATTGTCAGACCTATGTTATATTGAACCAAAGTTGAAAACCAAACAATGGCAGTGATGTACATGAAGCAAAGTTTGGGGCAGACCATTTAATATCAAAGGGGAGGAGTTTTTTGTTTTTTATTTCTTGCTCAGTTTTGATGAGATGAATAAATACGTTTTTGGCAGCCTTGAAATCAATAATTCTTGCTAAGGATATTTCTTGATAAGGCATTGCTTGATCTAGTAATGACTATTCTGGACTTTGCGCACTTGAAATAAAAAAATATTGCTGCCATGACCATGAAATAAATAATCTCCTACTGAGGAAAACTCCAAACTCCCCCAGAAATTAAATGGTCGCCCACTTAGGGTGTCTTCTGTGACACATAACTTAAGCAGCATTGCTTACAATTTGCAGTAGGCAAGCGCAACAAATATTCAAGGCGTCGGACGACAACCATGATGGATTTGTCAACAGCACTGAGGCCAATGAGGGAATACTGCTACTTCCTTTCTCCTTACCCTCGGCAACAATATCGTTGCTCTTTCAGAGGTTCAACAGAGATGGAAACAGGAAACTCGCCATTGAAGAATTTAATGGCTTCCATGCTGCGACAATAGACGTGTGAGTAAAAAATTTGTTCAGTGTGTGTACAACCTTTAACCAGATATAAAAAGGACAAGACCACCAACTACGATTTGTGCGAAACTCTTTCGCAAATTAAGAACACAATATTTCAAACCTTTATCTCAAAAATTGAGGAAGATTAAGACATTTGAAGTTTAAAAATGTGGTCAGAAAATCAGAAATTGTCCATTTTTAAAAAATGAATATTTCATTAATCTTTTTATATCACCACCAAACGTAGCCTATGCATTACACGTGACCCGATCTTAACTTGTGGTTCAAGAATTTTAACCAAGATAAATTTGCCACTCTTTCAGAACGTTTTCTTCTCATCCCAAAGAACGAATGTCTAAAATATTTTTGAATTTTGGAAGTTTTGTGACCGAGGTGGAAGTCATTGAAATTGGCGTATTATGTTGAGAAATCATCCAACTTTGAAAATTTGTGGAAGGTCAATTAACTTCTTTTCAGCAACTTCCTTTCAGAAAAATATCTAACATAAGCAGGTTGTTGAGCAATAATTATAACAAAGATATTTTTCCAGGCACAACACATATAAACGCGCGGACCGCAACCAAAACAACATCCTGAATGGGACAGAAGTGGTTCAGTTTCTCACAGATAAGTTTGGCTTCAGTAACAGGGTTGCAGAGTGGTATTATACTAAGTTTGACAAGAACCTAACTGACTCATTGAATGTGACAGAATTTACTAAAATGTGGATCAAGATCTTCGGCTAAACATCAGTTTTCCTCGGCAGATATCAATTCTCTCTGGCTTGACATAAATCTTCCTTTGGATATTGTATAAGAAGATGATGATGAACCTAATTAAATGCCAAACACATTAGAAACCTTCATTAAATTTTGTTGCCAAATACTTACTATTTGTTGCTTTTTTCTTCAGCAGCGCTTCTAAATAGTTTACTGAAAAAGACGCCTAAATAATGGCTTATTGTGTATTTATTTCAATTTACAGACTCTCAAATATTCTTACTGTATTAAAAAAAGCGAAAAAAAGTAGAAAAAACGGATATAAATAACATAATAAAGATAAAATGACAAAATAAATGAAAGACTTCTTTTAAATATTATGCCTATCAAATACACTTTCATCATATTTGTAAAATGTGGTTACAGGTGAAGGCCAGTATAGAAATCCTACACAACACGGTGCTACTATTCAAATGTTCATTGGTTTGCCTATTTTTCCACGAGGTGGAGCTGAAGTCATTATTTCACGGAACTGATATCAAGCTATGTGGTTGCATGGGATTCATCAGAAATGCCATAAAGATCCATTATTATTGCCAAATACATCTTAATCACTGTGTAGACTGTGTTAGTTTTTTGAAATGCAACTTGAAATTAGTGTTCATATCACTGTCCTAGTGTAATACGGACAAATGTAGAAAATTATTTGAGGATCAACAAAACTTCTAACAACTACTGCTACTGTGGTCTCTGAATTATAAGGCCACCCTTTATGCGTTCATGAAGTGGTATCTTGTGCGGACGCGGTCTCTCGTTGGGGGGGGGGGAATGCACTAAAAAGACTACTTACGGCGTCTGGAAAGTGTTCACATAAGGCAAGTCGGAGGGGGGATCTTACAACACAGGTACCACTGTATTACATCACAGTTTATGCACAGCCCTATATCCAGAAATGATGGCACCTACTTGTGTTAGAGGTCCCAATGCAGATTCTAGAGCTTTCGCAATCTGGTTACCAACACAAAAAAATACCAATAACTGAATAAGGCAAATTCCACTCGCTTTAGAAGATAACCCTATTAACAGCCTCTGTCCATTGTGAGCAGATGTGCTGGACCTAATCCCCAGGTGCGGGTTTCCACCAAGACTCCATTATTGTAGGGATAGTGTCCTGTTAAAGCGGATAGTGTCTCGTGTAGAAGCCAATAAGGTTGCTAAATTTATCTTAGATGGGATTATGCTAGTCCAAGAAACCACCCACCAGGCTCTTGTCTTGTTGGTAATGGTGAGATCAACATAGTCAGGCACAACCTTGCTTCTTTGCAAATTGAAATACATGAAAATAATATCACTTAACTACTACATTATACCATTCACATTTAGTATGTTACATTATCATAGTCATGGCCAAGACGATTACAATTTACGAATTGATATGTTCATTGACACCGGTGGAAAATGTATAACATTAGTGACCTCTTTTCTTTGTTCCATCTGCAATAAAACCTTATTCTATTTTGGAACACAACCAAATAAAACTGAACAAAACAACAAGCATCCTAACAGCAGCTGCTTTCTTTTTTATTACCTTAGGGGCTGACCAGACTATAGTTGGGGGGGGCTATGGACTTTACCCCCGGGACGAACTTTTTTTTTCGTTCACGACACGTCGACGAACAATTTTTTCGCATGTGCACTCGCGACAAACTTTTTTATCGGAATTTTAACATTACGGTACCCTAGCTACAGGTAGAAACAAACTTTTTTTTAATTTCAATGTGCTGAACAAACTTTTTTTTTCAGTGTCAAGTGGGAAACAATCTTTTTTTTTCACCAAATATCCATAGCCCCCCCCCCCCAAAGATCATCTGGTCGGCCCCTTAACTAATTTTAAGCCCTTATCATGCCTATCATTATTCAGTTCTCAATTCACTCTTTGTCCAACATAACCTGTCACCAGAATGTTCTTACCACAACATTTTCTTAAATCCTCAGTACGTGATCATCAATAGGAAGATTACAAGGTGAGCTTTTCAATTATCGCTTAATTCATGCAATAATTTCACTTGACAACTAATTTTGGTTACACTGGCAGCTAATATTTTTGGCATCTGCAGACCTAGGAAGGATGTATTTTTTTCTTTAATGAATCTTACTTAGATTTAATAGCAATTTCAAGTCAGAAATGTTGCAGATTTTACAATGTGGTGTTCAATAAATGCAATTGAAAAACAGCATATATTGAAATTTCAATCGTAAACTGCAGCAAGATGCCACTTGGCAACAGAGATCAGTTTGAATAGGTATCTTTTTTAATTTCATTTCGATCAAGTATTTCAACATTGAACGTGTAAAATATACAGTTTTGGTAATCTTTCAATTATAATTTTTTTCATATTGCCTGAATTTGGATGTATTACAAATCGACGGATGTGTTTCGACATATCAGTTGTTATTTCAATTGGAGTGCAACTCTCAAATGATTTATTTTGATGTATTATGTTTTTGAAGTATCAAAAAAAAGCTCATCTTAAAACGGAAACATCAAGTGTTGTAATTCATTTTCATGTCTTTCTGAAACTGAATTTGATGCGAAGACTATGATAGTTTAAGTAAAATAATTTAATTGGCTTTTTCGGAAAGAGTCCAGATTTAGAAATTATTGATCTTGAAAGTCTTTTTGCATTACATTCTAACTCCTTTTCTCATGTGTACTGCATGTATTTTATTATGACAAAATATGTGATTTGATGCTTGACGGCATATGTGGCCCTGACTTAGCTTAGGGAGTAATATCAGAATCATGGCTGGTCAGAAGTGGTTCTGCATGTTCATGTTCCAGGGACTTCTGCTACTTTCCCTTGTGGTTCAAGAATCGGAAGCTTGGTATTGTATCATGACTAGTGTATTCTATAAATTTGAAGTGAGCTCCATCTCTGTTCACTCACATTTTCAAGGGAAGTACCCTGTTGCTGTGTTCGAGGTCTCGAGGTGGGCCTCGTTCAAGAGGCCAGCATGGGGCCATATTTTGATGGCACAGCTTGGTCTCCAATGCCAAATCCTTGGCCTTGCCTCGTTCTCGGTGTCTTTGGGCCAGGGTTGGAAGCCTTGGCCTCGATCTAAGAAGCTGATGGCTCAGCCGTGGATGTCCTTGCCTTAAATTCATAACTGCCCTGTTGTCAATGCCTATTGGTGACTCACCAACAAATTGATAATTTGAAGTTCACAATCATGAATATGACCAATCAAACAGATTCTCTATAATGCAATCCATGATAAATAGTATGAAGATTACAAACCATCAGCTATCAGGACTCACAAAGTACAAATTTATTTTAGTGAAACATTTCTCCATCGAACTTCATGAAATGAAACTAATGTCAGACCATATGTATACATGAACTGAATGATTATTGTAGTTATGAATTATATTGTGCTGTTTCCCTAAAACCATCATAAATCACAGTCCTGCGAGGGATGATCCTTTTCTTAAAAGGTCGCAAAAGTAGATTTTAGCAATTTGTGTGAATTATCAGTGATTTGAGCAAAACTCTTAGCAAATTTCCCCAACGCTTAATATTCATATGTTAACACAGAAACACAGCGGCAGGAGCAAATCGCCAAACAGTCCATTACCGGTTCAGTGATCTCCTGGATGGCAAGAGAAAGATTTGTCGAAATCACTGAGAATTTAACCAAAGCTCAAACTGTGACTAATGCGACCTTATAAGTAAAGAATCAAATCTTGCAAGACTGTTATAAGTAGTAAACCTATTTTAACAGCAATAATAGCTTTACATTCAGCACCACTTAAGAAGTATAGTACAACACAATATAAAGCAAGAACATTTTCTGTCAGAAGTCCTTTGTTTACTTATTTTGACCTCCTTTTTCCTCCCCACCCCAAATCTCCTCACAACTACCTTTGACTTCTCACCACAACTTTACCTCATATCAAGAAGTCTGTTAAGACAACTGGAATGTAATAGCAATTAGCAAAGGGGCACACTATCAAATAAGTCAAACAAAATGGGGCTGATGGAGTTTGAATTGGTATTGGTTTAATGTTTAGGAGTTTACATTGACGAACAAGTAAAATTTGACACTCATATTAATGAACTTACAAAAAGGCTGTGAGCTAAGTTAGCATGGTTTTCAAGATGAAGACATATTGTCCCGAAGTCAGTACTTATTTTAACTTATAAGACTTATATTCAACCCATTTTTGACTGTGCATGTACCATTTGGGGTTGTACTCATGTAAACATCAATCTGATTCAGAGATTACAAAATAGGGCTGCGCGTATTGTCTGTTCAAATTTTGCCTTTATTAATGTAAGAGGTGTTGATCTTGTTAAAAGGCTTAAATGGCAAACAGTATCTGAACGTATAAATTATTTTACCTCTATACAAATGTTTAACTGTATTCATGGAAATGCTCCTGATTATTTGGTAAACTCTATTGTTATGGCCTGTGATACAAATGATATAAATACTCGTAGTTGTAATACAATGAATGTTGAAGTTCACTTTTGTCGAACTGATATTATGAAAAAGTCGTTTTTGTACAGAGGTGCTATTACATGGAATGCTATGCCTAATCATGCTAAGAACTGTTTGACTATTGAGACATTCAAATCACAGGCAAGGACCCTTTATAAGTAAAAATGATCTTTTTTTTGTTGTTATCAAATGTGATACATTTTTAACATTTGTTTTAACCTGTTTTTATTGTTTTACTGGGCCAGGTGAAAAACCCAATCTGTTGGGATCCTGTTACCCAGCCTAAATATTTTTGAAATAAAAAATAAAATGTAAATTTAATGTAAATTTAATGTTATTTTAAAAGGTAGTTTAAAGAAGGTAAAGGTATGAGGACATTTGGAGGGAGTTAAAAAGATGTGAAAGAGTAATGTAGTGGCTGATTCTTCCTTCCTGCTGGGGCAGTCGTACTTTATTTTGGGTTGTACTGTATATTTCTTCACCCCAACTTAACTAATGATTGTGTTGCAGGGCAGACAAACGGGCTAACTTCAAAACCTTTGATGACAACCGTGACGGATTTGTCACCTTCAATGAAACCTTTGATACAATGAAGGAACGTAATTTCACCATTCCTTTCCAAAAGATATAATCGCTCTTCCTGATAAATGATCTAGATTGCAACAAGAAATTCAACTTTACTCCGTTCTATGGTAAGCATTGCATCCAAAAAATTTTGGCCATACTTTTCTCTGATCTGTCCAAGAATTTATTCATGTAAGATCCTCGGGTGGCAAAGTGAACCAACCCTGAATTTTGGCATTTCTATGTTTCAATGGTTTTGGGCATAAAATTGTTTCCTCTATTCGATTGTTAGGTGACCTACCTTGATTTCCAATAGGTAGGCTATTTTTAGAGGGGGATGAACCAACCCAATGTGGCCAAAACTCATTTTAGTCACAAGGCAAAGTGAACCAACCCACACATCTCAAGGCAAAGTGAACCAACCCATACATTTCAAGGCAAAGTGAACTAACCGAAGTTTTGATCATTATTGCAGCAATTCTACTCCTAAAAATGAGGCTGATTAATTAATTTTAAACCAAAGACCTTAAGTACCCTCCCGGGTTGGTATCAGGTCATTTTCAACCATCTGGCTGACCTGCATTGCCATTCATTGGGTTGAGGATTCAGTGTTACGGTAAAGTGAACCAACCCAAGCAACCATCACTTTGCGGCAAAGTGAACCAACCCATATTTTGAACTTTCTCTGAAGAATACACTCTCCCGAGTCAGGCTAATAAAGTGATTTGCCACCCTGAAGTTGTGATGGTCATGAAGGATCTTAAACTAAGTGCAATTATTTATTTGGCCAATTTGACCCAAAATCATCAGCGGTTTCAAGCAAAATATGGGTTGGTTCACTTTGCTTTGCGATGGATGTTTTCATTGAAATCGCCATTTTCCATATGGAAAAAATTTAGATCATCAATCTATTTTTAAAATAGTCTGTTTCAAAAGCCCCAATCAGGTTATTATCATTGTAAAACATATAACTGAAATAGCTTCAAAACATTGAGCATTACAAATATGGTCAAAACTGTTTTTGCCATTTCCCGAAATTTTGAATTTCAGGGTTGGTTCACTTTGCCTCCTGGAGATCCAATTAAAGGTGCCACAGACAGTGGCGTCCCTATGGGGGGGAAGGGGGGCACGTACCCCCCCCAGGTGCCCCCCATATGAACTTTCCAACTCTGGCTAAAATATACAATAAGTATAGTGGGTGCCCCCCCAGAGAATCACGTGCCCCCAGGTACCCCCCCCCCCCGCTTGGGACCACCCAGTTACGCCACTGGCCACAGACACCAAGCAATAATGTCTCTTTTTACTGTTTTTAAGATCGAAATATTCAACAACAGATTATTATTAAGCCATTCGACTGCTGTAGAAGATTCAAGAAAATATCTTGATAGAATTTAATCATGATAAATAATGTGAATGATATCTTTTTTTTTCACCCATTTTATAGACTGGCTCAGTGGTACTCACCATGAACAATGGCAGTCATATTAATCAGTCATTATTAAGTATCCAATAAATGGTAGACAGAACCGTAATTCTCTCACTAAGTATTCAATTAAAGAACTGCATATGGAACGCACTACTTTCTGATAGTGTAAGCACACCCTATATAAATGGGTTGTGTTTTTTCTGGTACTTCTTTTCTGTGTGCATATACATGTAAAACTTTAGTTGGCATAATTATGTTAATTAATTTAGAGTTGAAAATGTCAAAGGTAGACACTGTTTTCAAAATGGAATGTTTTTTCTTTGCATGGTTTGGCTTTCAATCATTGTCAAACAGTTCATTTTGCATTGCCAATTTCACATTTCTAATAGATGCCAAACAGGTCAGTCCCAGCCCTCGTGGAGCCTGATCTGACACAACCCATTTATATAGGGTGTGCTTACACTATCAGGAAGTAGTAGTATTCCAAACATTATTGGTACACCAATAATTAATCTCATTGTTACTACAAATATAAAACTTTGCAAAACTTTTAAATTCTATCATATTAAACTTAGTGAGACAGTTCTTTAATAACCTCCCTCAAGCCTTAGTGGCCATAGTCCTTAGTAGCCAGCTAAGTTCCCTTATCCTGAAAAACTTCAATAAACCTACTCACTCAAAATAGGAGATTTAAACCGACATAACATCTCATTCGCTGGTGTTATTTGCTTCAGCAGACAACCTTGGTGTCAGGCTGCTCCACTAGTTGTATTATGTCATGTGACTGATGACATCAGGATACTTGCTGGTGATGATTAAATGAAGCCATAAAGATATAGTATATACACCAGTTACAAAATTTTCGAATAAATGCTTGCGGAAGGTTAGATTGGCCAAAATATAATTTCAAAATACTGCTCACAAATGGGCAAAAGAGAACAAGAGCAGGAACTGACTCCACATCCCCCACGCCCTGCCTCCCTTAACCCATCACAGCACTAACCTACCATATGGTGTTTCAATAAGTGTGTAATGCCACGGATGACCACCAGTGCATTCATGTATGCATGTAGTTTGTATGTGGCGACACCTGTGAGTGGCTTTGGCTTGACAAATTTAAAAATGGCTGCAGTCCCAGCCATAGAAACCTTACTTACAAGCATGCCTGGCAGTGGCGTAGCTAGGGTTTTTCTCTGGGGGGGCAAATGACCCTGAATTTTCCCCAAAAAAACAATTGGCAACCCGGCGTACACAGGACCCGGGTTTTTTTAGTTTTTAGAAACTTTTCCGAACTCTCAAATAAATCATATATAAAATGCTGAAAACAATGATGATGCTGTACACTTGTCACTTTCTGCATGGAAGAGCTAAAGAAAACAAAGTGTTAGAAAGTTGCTGGTTTGTACAGCATGACAAAATTATATAATGAAAATATCTTTGGATAGGTTGCTTCTACATTAAACTCACAAAAAGATGCAAAACTTAAATTGAAGGTTGATTTTGTAGTGATGAGGACTCCCCATCTGTCTTTTATTAAATATGAAATGCTTCTGTATTCAGGTGCTTCATATAAACAGAGACATCCTTAAAATAACTGTTGCTATTTGTAAAGAAAAAAAAATAATTTTCGACAGTGTGATTATAATCAGAAAAGTCAGTCTTGAATTCTTCTTGTTGTATTCCATCATGCATTGTGTGCCAATTTTGCTTTTGATTTTTAATGAAACGTTTGGCATGTTTTGGAGCATCATCAGCATTTTCCCAACCATTCAACTAATCTCTATTTTAGTCTCTTCAAAAGTTTAACTCACACCCTGATTCTCTGTTGTGTTTGGCATTGGCCATAATAGCCTGTTACACAAGCCCTCATTTGAAAGATCATTCTGGATGTTGGGTGATAGGCCAAATAAAATTTAGATATATTTGATAAACACTCAAATTTCGCTGTCAATCCTGCACAGCACATACATGTACTCATACAGCGTCTCCAACTTTTTCTTTATTACATTTTATCAAGTTATCATAGAGTCTTCAGATAGTGTCAGCGATGCCAACCGAATTTCCATGTATGAAGTAAAAGTTTGCCTTTGCTCCTTTTATTCCCCTTTTTCTCTCCTCTTTTTCCTTCCTTTTTTTCCTCATTGCTTCCCCCTTTTCCCTTATTTTTCCCCTTTCTTATTTTTCCCCATTTCCCTATTTTTACCCTCATTTCCCCATTTTTCCCCAAAAAGTTGTCTGGGGGGGCAACTTGCCACCCCTGCCCCCCCACTAGCTACGCCACTGATGCCTGGGAAACAATACCGCTTATCACATTCATATGATTTAAATATCGATTTGACAAGTTAAAGTAGTTGGGAGTACTTGTGGAAATTATGAATATTGTGCATGGTGTGATGTTTGAGATATTTGATGGATGCCATGACAGTTCATGAAATGGAGACTGAAAGTAAAATCCCGTGCTATAAGTGGGGGATAATTAGTTAAGACCGGAGTTGATTTGAGCCAACTTGCAACTCTCCTATACTGTAAACGCCACTTATCAAACAGGCCAATTTGGACTTGCATTTTTCCAAGTATGAATCCTTTACATTTTGTAATTTATTGTATTCTTTAAGAGGACTGTGACTGCGAGAAAGAACAGTCTACTTATCTTGGAACAACCTCCAGTGCTAGCTGCCTGGCTCTGCTCCCTTTTTACTCTTCTCTTCCCTTGTACAAGTCATTATTTTCTCTTTGCAACAACAAGAAATATAAAAAAAGCAACGGTACGGTATTTGGTAGTATAAAAGACTTCATTTATTTTATTCAACATTTTTTTACACTGTATCAGCAGCCTGGCCAGGTGGCTGGTCTGCAAGAAGCAATGTGGCAGTCCTCCGGGAGATCGCAGGGCTATGCCCCTGGCAGGTGCCTCACTGCCTGCTGGTTGTGGTGGCAAATAACTATATGTGACCTTCTCAACCATAATGTGTTCAAAGTCGGCCTCCCATCTTATTTACTTGTGAAAACGATTTGATTCCACTGGAATTGGGCTTTAAAATGACGGTTCACATTGTAACATATTCTTAAAATATGTTGCTAGAGCAGAAAAACATTTCTTACCTTGTCATTTCATGATGTATCACCTTTGGTGAACTTTTGATGTATGTTGTTGATAATAATTGTGAACTCTTAACTGTGGACCCTAATGTGACTGGATAAGCAGGGATTACAACTGCCCTTTGTCAGGGATCAGGCAATTCCAGCATACACAGTCATAGAGTCCACAGATAACAGTGATTATCCACACATATAAAAAGCGACAATATTTATTGAATACAGTTCAGTTTTTGACTCCAACCTACCTGCTGTGTTTGTGGTTCTGTCCATAGTTAAGGCAACTCTCAATTGCATATTCTTCAAGAACATCAATCATCAGAGACTCATTTATTATAACATCTCAGAAATATGTCTTCGCTACATTGGTGCCTGCTGACCAGGATTTGAGACAACCGTCTCAAAAGGAAAACGCCATTCCACTCCGGTGAGCTAAGTTTGTCTCTTGCATATTCTAAGAAGACTCTGAGAAAACTCATTTGAACCTAAGAAGTAACAAGCCAGTCTTCAAAGCTACAAGATTTATATATGTAATTCTAGGTTAGCCGGACAGTCCAAGCACGGTAGGTGGGTTGTAAAAGATTTTCGTAGAGCCACTTGGGTTCTCCAGTCTCAATTTCTTGAATTTTGGAAGAGACTTGCTGTTGTTTAATGGGAAAAATTCCTAGAGATTGCAGAAAATTGCTGGTTTAACTCTTGACGATCCCAGTTGTCGAGAAATCATCTTGTAAGGAAACTGGTTCTGTGACTCGATCGTATCCAAAGACGTCTTCCCTTCAACTATATCACCTTGGCCCCTTTACCGTTGCGCAACAACCGTCCCCTTTCATCAACTTCATCATCCGGAGACAGTCAAACGAACAATCGATCACTCATCTTAAACAACAGAAGATCTCGCCCAAAGAAGCCGTGAGTGAAAAATTCTCTGTGGGCAAGAATAGTTTAATTTTATTTTGTAAGTGGCACTTAGTAGATTATTGTTTAACTAAATTTCATGGTGAACTATTTGAAGATGTGACAGGTAGTAGGAACTGTTGGTAATATTTAGAAACTTATTGATGGAACAGGAAAATACAAAGTAGGATTAGATTTTATTGAGTATTTTTGAGCTGTCTGGGTTTAAATGACCTTTATGTGAGTTACTCTATTGCCATAGCCATAACTAGGCCCTTCTATAGTTGTTTGCTCGAATATTGGAATACTTTATCCCATTCTGTGTTCTTTTGTTTGATTCAGTCAGAATATTTATTTTACGGTTGCTCTTTATTTTGCCTACACTGTTTTAACAGCCCTATTGCCATAACCATACAATTGGTCCTTCTATAGTTAAGCTGTAATTACTTGTGAAAGGTATCATTAGTGAGTCCCTCCTTATTTTCTTTGAATTCTGAGATAGTCTTTTTCTGTCTAACTCTTTGCCAAGATTTTGATTTTAATACTTAAGTGACCATGAACCCTCAAGAATTTCTGGAGACCCTTGCGGGTAGTATGCATGACCTCAAGGTTGAATTGAGGGCCATGAACTTGGCTGGTTGTGTGAAGGAGTATTCGGGGGAGTCTTCTGATGGGTTGAAAGTTTGGTTAAAACAGATGGAGAAGGCTGGGGCTGCTGTGGCCATGGAAGCTTCTAGAATGAAGATTCTAGCACTGCAGTCACTAGCAGAGCCTGCATCAACATTCTGCACACGATATCTAAAGGCAAATCCAAATGCTGATTGGGCAGACTTAAGACAGGCCATGGTTGAAAGATACAGCGACCCGGCCGACAAACAAATAGCACTTATGAAATTGAAGCATGCGTCTCAAGGTGCTGCCGAAACAGTGCAAAATTTTGCTGATAGGATAATTGAATTATCAGTAGAGCCATATGAGGCCAATGAACTAAGGAGTCCTATCCTCCAGACTCAACTTAAAGATATTTTTATAGATGGGCTAAAAGATGACCACATGGTCCGGAAACTTATGAGGCATAGGCCAGAAGGCCTAGTAGATGCTATAGACTTTGCAATCGCACAAGAGTCCTCTGACCGTGCTTTCTATGTCCGCAGAGAAGAGCCCATGGAAATCGATTGCATAAGCAAAGGAAAGTCTGATCAAGTGGGAGACTTGTCCTCTGAGGTAGATGCCCTTACGGCAAGTGTTTCCAAACTGCTGAAAATTAATAGCATCTCGGTTAACAAAGGAGCACCTAGCGGTAAAGAGGGAAAGCCTGTAAAATTTGAGTGGGCTACCAATGGCCAGCCCATATGTAATTTCTGCTGTAAGACTGGTCACATAGCAAGGAATTGTTACCAAAAAATAGCCCAAGAAGCGGTCCAGGGAGATGAAATGACCCGCAACTAACTTGGCCAGTCAGTAAAAGATATGTAGGCCACAACTTAGGAAGCCCTATTTTTGTATCGATATCTTAATCTGTAAAAAAACTTACATGTAAGTATACTTCACAGTATATCGATTCATCAAGGTTAGGAAAATCTAGTGCGAAACTTTTTCCGTGTGTAACGTCATCAAAAATTGTGTACAATCTCAAGAGGGGACAAAATGCAAAACTTGGCCTAAAATCCTTAATAAACGTCCGATTTTCAAAATTTAAAAACCTACATATATCAAATCAACTCCTCCGAATTCAATGTACTTATTCATTTTCCTCTATTTGCAATATTAACTTCGCAAAAAAGCTTTTCGGCGCATTACGCAGCAATGATGCAAAGTTCCAGTGACCACAGCAAACCAGTGGCAGATTCATGATATTTTTTTTTGGTGGGGGGAGGGGGTATTTTTCAGGCCTGACATCACACACTATAAATAGTACTGAAAAACATGTACACTGTGCATGTGTGAACAATTAACAAACTAATATCCAAACAGGTGATTCTAAATATATATATATTATATAGGCTTTTATTGACACAGAATATCAACAAGATACATTTGTCATAACAAGCAAGCAAATTGTAAAAACAACTACAACTAATAAAAGAAAAGATAGGAGATATATATGTACAAAAGGAAAGAAAGAAGCTACATCTAATAGAAGAAGCACCAATGAAGTACAATTATAAAATGAAAATAATATCCAATATATATATTCTTTAAACACATTATTTCTTTTAGAGTCATTTTGAAGTTGTTGTAGCGAAATACTGAAAGTTAGGAGCACCATTGTACAGGGAAAAAAAAAAATCAAATTGGTATTGCACAATAACAGTATAAATAACAGTAAAAATTATCTATATTATATGCATATATATATAGCAACCATACAGTATAAGAACAGTATTTGCAAATGAATTATTATCATATAAGAGCAATAAAATAGAAAGCAAAAATAAATGAAAATTTATATTGAAAGACAAACAATTTATATTGAAGCAAAATCTCTTTTGATAGTGTAAAGCCAAAGTTGTGCAGAATGGTTATTTAAGATAAGTGATAAATAAAGCCCGTATCAGTCTTAACAATGAGTAATGAGTAAATAAATGCATAATTTAAGTACAATAGAGACATGTATGTAACAAATGCGATAAACATATATACAATTATACATACAACACCTGGAAGCAACACAGTCAACATGCCACTCACCACTCAGATACCAGGAGCTTGAAACATTGACCAAGTTCAATGACATGGTTATTGATCTATTTTTAGCGCTGAATACAGAAATTTGCCAAGAGCAATATTTAGGTTGATATCTTTAGAGATCATAATTAAGTGAAATTGTTCAGATTTATCATATACCAAGAACCCATCAATGGAATTACAAGCTACTTCAAATAATTTTACTCTGTGTTCTAACCATTTAGTACAGATCATTAAACAGTGCATCTCATCCTCAATGAGATTTAAATCACATTTTTCACAGATTCTATCTTCTGCTGGCACATACGGACGTTTATGTCTGCCTAGTTCAATATTGAGATTATGCGAACTTAATCTGAAACGTGCAATACTGGAATAAATTGATTTAGGTAGATTACAATTCAGATAGGGTTCAATACGCATTTCTGTTTTGAAAGTTTTGTAAGTTCTTAGTTTAGGATATTTAGTGCTGTCATTTATATCAGTTATCATCTTGTGTTTAACCTGATCAAACAGAGATGCTATCGTTTTATTCAGTTCACAAGTTGCAAGATTTATGTTTAGTGATTCAGAGATTTTATTTAGCCTTGTAAGCCAACATTGGGCGCCTTTCTCTTTCAGTTTCATTTGAATGGCTAAACTTTTACGTAAAAGTATAGGACAAGTATCCCTTTTTAATCTATCTAGATATTTCAAAGCTGAGGCTTGTTGTCTAACAACCAGTGGGAACCTACCAGTATCCATCAGTAAAGCAGTGGTCGGTGTTTGACAGCGAACACTCAGCATATTTTTGAGAAAGTTTAACTGTATCTTTTCTAGATCCTGAATTTCCTTTTCCGAGAACCAAATTTCACTATTGTACTCCAAAATTGGAAGAACATGCGTGTCAAACATTTTAAAACTTAATTTTGGTGTGAGATAACCCACAGTGGATCTTGTATTTTCTTTAAGAGCATAAACAGCCTTTTGCGCTTGCGTCGTTAGATGTGTGTACATGTCTTTATGTATATTCTTGGAATTACAGATCACATGTCCTAAGTATTTATATGACTCAACCATTTCTAGTTGCTTGCTACCAATTGAGAAGCTGAGGCTGTCTGTATTTTTATTCTGTGATTTTTTAAACAACATAACTTTACACTTTTGAGAGTTGACTATCAGATGCCATTTTCTACAATAAGAGTCCATATTTCTCAACAAGGTTTGCATGCCTTTCTCAGTTTCAGAAATTAATACTAAATCATCTGCATAAAGAAGATGTGTGAAAGTAGTCCCTTCTACGGAGACACCACATTTTTGGTCTAAATATTCGCCTAAGTCGGACAGATAAAGATTGAACAATTTTGGACTAACAATACCACCTTGTAAGACGCCATGAGTACTATTAATACAAGTACCAAGTTCACCCTGCCATCTTACTCTAGCCCTAGACTTTGAGAACATACTACGGATTATTTTGATAAGTCTGCCACCAAATCCCTTTTTAATCATCTTATAATACAGAAAATTGCGATTGACAAAGTCAAAAGCCTTGGAGAAGTCTATAAAAGTTATGAACAAATTTTTGCGCATTGATTTTTGATACGAAATAAGCGTGTCAATAATGAATACATTGTCACTGGTTCTACACCCTTGAGTGAATCCAAATTGATTAGGGTCTACAATATCTGTTGCTTCACTTTGAAAGACTAATCTTTTGTTAATAATTGATTCAAATATTTTACCCATACATGCCATTAGAGTTAACTTACGATAATTATCCGGTTCATTGTAACTACCCTTCTTGTGCAGAGGTTGAATTAAACCTTCTGACCACTTGTCAGGATATTCTCCTCTTGTCCATACATAATTAAACAAAGTGGTTATTGGATGTAACAGAAACTCAGAGAGATACTTATAGAACTCATTGCTTATACCATCAACACCAGGAGCTTTTCCTTGCTTTAAATTGTTTAACTCAGTTCGCACTTCACACACAGTTATTGGATAATCAGTCATGTACAAAGCTGCACCATTAATCAATTCATCAAGTTGCTTTTCCACAATTTTTAGGAATTCAAAGTCAAAACTGGATGAGGAGTCACTCGGCGGTGACTGCATACTTTGGAAGTATTCTTCAAAATTATTTAATGTTACAGTACCCACAGTTGTTATGGTGTTATTACTTTTAAGTTTATTCCAATATTTCCAATAATCTACTGGGTTTTTGTGCTCTAGTTTATCTAATTCAGATCTAATTTTATTTTGGTATTCCCTTTTCTTCCTCTGTATAGTGGCCTTATAAGACTTCTTCAGTGACTGATACTGAATGAGATTAGCTTCTATATCAAGATTAAATTTCTTTGCGTAATCATTAGCGAGACGTTTAAGTCTTTTACACTCATCATCAAACCACTTGTTACTTGGAAAGTTGTTTTTTAGGGCTTTTTGATATTTTTTTTGGCAGTTATCAGAAATGGCAGTTTCCAGCATTGCATAAATGCAGTCAGTTGCCTCATTTACACCACCATCGGAGACAATGCTGTCTATGAATGCATCATGGAGTGCTGAGCCACGCTCGCTTGATAGGGATTCGATTAGACTACTTAGAGCATTAGGTTCATAAATGTATTTGTAGTATCTGATACTTGTCTTATTCATAGGTTGTTGCCTCACTCGAGAGTTGTCATTACTTTCATGCAAATCTACAGTGAACACCAAAGGCCTGTGATCAGATCTGGTACAAAGTGATTCTATTTCAAAATTGATAAGATTCTGATAAGACAATATGTCACAAATTAGATAATCAATAAGACTTTTACCACGAGAAGTATAGCAGGTAAATTCACCCGTTTTTTTATCATTATTGAAATAACCATTCATAATCCTCATATTGCTTGACTTACATAACTCAAGAAGAGCCTTGCCATATTTATTGGATTTCGGATCATCTGAGTGTCTGGAGTACATGGGATGCTTATGAACGAGTCAAATGAAATTATATCAAAAGCATCATTACCAGGGGTTTGAGTGTAATCAGCTAACTGACCGGTCCTGGCATTAAAATCACCACAGATGGCTACGCTACCTTTTTGACTAAAATGTGAAACTTCCTCCTGAATGAGATTGAAGGCATCATTATTTTGAAAACTAGAGACTGTCGAGGAAGAGTCTAGTGGAGGTATATAAATTCCTCCAAGGAATAAATCAGTTGGATTTTGCTTGATTTTTATCCATACAGAGAAATCTGAATTTTTAATGATTTTAACAGTTCCGCTTGATTCTAGACTAGTTTTAATTAGAACACCTATGCCACCTGCTGGTTTACGAGCACGAGGGTGCTGGTATTTCCTCTGGAAATGTTTATAAACAAATTGACCAGTGTCTGGAGAGTATCTATCTAGCTTCATAGTTTCCAGAAAAATTATTACATCATACTTTGATATATACTGTAAGAAATCATTGTCCTTGAGTTTATCACCTAATCCTTGTATGTTCCATACCATTATTTTCAAACTCTTTGTGTTAGTGTTATTCTTATTAATAGCTAAGTCAACACTACAGATACTGTTTGAACTAGGATAGTATAAGCTATTATCATGTGTTTCACTATCAACAGCGTTAATATCAATCATAAGATTAATATCTGAATTTACTGGCTCATCTTCAATGGTAACATTATCATCTGACATTACTGACTCATTGGCAATCATACAGACATCATTTGATATTACTGGTTCATCAACAATTATACGACCAACATCTGATATAACAGGTTCATCAGCAATCACAAAATTATCATTTGACATTACTGGATCATCAGCAACAATGCAATTATCATAATTATCATCTGCTATTACCAGTTCATCATAACTCATAAAATTATCATCAGGTATTACTGTTTCGTCAACTTGATAAATCATTAAATTATCATTAGCTAATGTGGTGTCAGCATTAATTAATGCATCGTTGATACTGATACTCACATCATTCTTTATCTTGGTTAAGGTATTTGTCTCTAAGTTATCATTGCCATTGCATACAAATTTTTCATAATCACACAAATCATTTACAACTGCATATTCATAGAGCTCACTGGTTATCAGAGTGGAGGGCAGCACATTAAATGCACTGCTTCACTAGGTAAGTGACATTACGACAGATAGAGTCTCTGGCAGAAGCCGTCAAGTGAATCCTGTCCCTCCGAAGAGCTGCTGACTTGTTCGAGATGAAGAACACGTTCTTCATGTGACGACACAACTGACTGTTCGCAGAGTTAACATACTCTATTCGGTGATTTAGTTGACTCTGTCCTGGTGCATGTGGCAGCCCGCTGATGATGATCGGGACATCAGCGGACTCAGATCTGACACAGTTGACGAGAGTCTTAATGTTCCGAGTTATAGTTGTGACAGACTGTGAAGAGTCACGAACTTCGATATCGCCAACATGCACCAGGATAGCATTCGGAGAATGAGCTGAGATGTTGATTTTCTTCACACGATCAGCGATCTGATTGGTAGTCTGACCAGGATAGACGTATCCCGTGCATGACACACCATTACGACAAAGTCTCTGAGAGAGTCCACGGGCGTTGGAGTTTCCCAGAACGATAGCTTGACGATGACTGCTCCTTGGTACGACCGTCGCTGGAGCAGCTTTCGCAGGCACCTGTGGTGGAACAGTCTGTGCAGGTACCTGGGGAAGCGGAGGAAATTCCTGGGCGTAGTCGATTTCCTTGCGTCGGACATTCATCAGGATGTGGCCCATTTTGTTTAGTCCCTTCAGATCAGGACCACATCCCCAAACTGAATCAGTCTCTGTGTTGTGCAGTAGGAAAGCACTGTCCGACTTGCGAAGGGCCTCCTTGAACTTTCTGCATTGCTGAAGCTTAGCAACGCAGATCTCTTCCATCAAATCGAACTTGATGGCGTCCCAAGCGGCATCACTTTTCTTCACGCACTTGTACGAGAGCTGTTTGCAGGCGTGTGAGGATTTGCAACGTAGCATTTCCTTCTGAAAAGTCAATGGAACCTTGTGATGAACCAGTTTAGCGTACTGGTAGGCCTGCTCAGCGGAGATGTACGTGCGGTTCTGAAATCGTAACGGGTGATGAAAAAAGGCAGAGAGGGGTTCCTTGGGTCCGCGAAACAGTTGAACCCGGGCGTGTCTAGCTAGTGCCCCAGGGACGGGGGCACACGTTCGATCAGTGACAATGCTAGCGATTGGTTCACCAACCCCTACCGAGGTGTTAGCAACAGTCTGTGGCTGTGTAAATAGCAGGCTACTCGTATCGTCTGTCGAGTCAAGAGAGACATCACGGTCCTGGGTCTCCGGGACCACCAACGCTGTGAGGCGTCATCAGAAGTGGGAGCACCAAGTAGTCGCCTTGAGATGAGGGAGCGAACACGACCAAGGAGGATCCGAGGGGTCTCAGGAATAATACTGGGGCTTGACATTCTGAAGTGAGAATGAAACACAGCAAAGTAAAACAAATAAATTACAGCATCATTCTAACTTGAATACTGACAGTTATAAGAGTGAATATAGATATATAGGTAATACTTTTTATCAGTGTTGCTACTATGTTTCTATCAAACTAGATAAATGTGATGACAGTTATTTGTAAAGTTAAATTCAATCAATCAATATGCAAAGATTATTGATTTTGTTTGTTAATGAAATAAATTGAAATCTGAAAAATATTAAAGAAGATTGCAGAAGTCACTCAATAGTGCTTTCCAAACTGAGCAGCAACTGGAAAAATAAAAATAATGGGTTAAGCAATGCAACTATTAAATAATGCAAGGCAATTTCTGATTAAGTGATTATAGTTTAATTATTGAGAGTCCAAATTATTTGAGCTTATATATATTTAGTTTACTATTTAGTTTACTAATCTGGGTAATGTATTAGGCCTGATAGTCAAAATCACTGAAGCAGACAAAGTAGGTCACACAGTCTAAACTAGGTCAAACAATAGGTAGGAGAAATATAGGTCTACCAGGCCTTGACTTAATGTAGAAAGATTTAACAGACCAAGGTTAGGTAATGCAAAATAAAATACTTGCTCACTGATAAAACACTCCTATATTGATATTCAGTCACTAAGGACCAAAAACTAGTCAGGGATTGAAGTTGATCAATTACAATGTTTGTTTACATGAGCGATAATACAGGTAACTAGCGGTAGCGGTCTAGCGGTGGAATTAAGTTGTCTAAAACGACGTTTTTCCTGCCAAAATCGGGACTAAAACTGGCAACAAAGTGTGTCAGTATGAAGTAGAAACACTTACAAACACAGTACAACAAAAATAAAGTGATAAAACGAGATATAAGACGGAAAACTTAGCTTAATTCATCAGACGATCTTGAACTGCTTGTTGTCCTTCTGGCCCCCTGGCGGATATATCCAATATCAGAAGTTTTTTTTATTTTTTATACAAATCCTTGGTTATTTATATATTTTCACGAAACTAGGGGAGGGGCTCTGTATTTTTTCTAAGGGTATATATTTCATAGAAATGCCTACTTTAAGATATTAAAACCTTTTATTACATGCCACATACCCTCAGGTTCATGGTAAGATCGATACAGTACCCTTTTTTAAGGGTACTTTTCTTGTTTATGACTGTATTGGTAAGGAATCTATCCAACATATGACTGTATGACATTAATCCATGCAGAGTAATACAATCATAAACAAAGAGCATGATAATGTTACCATCGCTTATACCTTGCTAATTAATTATAGAATTTGACATCAAGTGATGTCATCACCCAATGACATGTCATACGTTGTCAAGATATTAGAAATCTTAAATCTTAGAAGAGGTAAAATTTGCATTTTTAACACATAAATGATTGCTATGACAATGCTCATTTATAATTATGGTTACCAGGACGGGAGGCTCTGCTTATCAGGCCCTAAGCCGACTTTGCTTAATCAGTGATTAGGGTGGTCAATTATAATTATCAAATAAGCACTTAATATTTTATAGGCATATTAATATTGTCATATTTATCTATATTTCATGTTTACTAAGATCAGGGTGATAACTGTAAAGGGTACAGTGAACTATGAAATTGTTGACCAGGTCCCTGGTCAGACTAAATTGGTTCATGCCAACCAATTGAAATTAGCTAACCCTGATGCTGTTTGGGTCGAAAATACCACAACACCAAACCCTTCTGATGAGGCCCCTCAATCCCAACCACACCTGCCAAGACAAGCCAAGTTAACCCATTTCGAACACAACGAGAGAAGTATGAGGAGTTAGATCCTACCGCTATGACATCTCTCCTATATGGAGACATTCACAGCTTGAGTGGGGAAGGGGAAGAAGAACCCATGGAAGTGGAAGTAGGAACACCAAGGTACAATTTAAGAAAACGGAAACACCAAGAAACATCCATGGATTCTTCTGGTTAAAAAGCTAAATGGCCCTTCCTATATATATTTTTTTGAGCATGTTGAGAGCAGCATGCAGGAAGTTATTTTAGAGCCGGCATTGTGTGATGCCTCGGTGCTGGTTGTACGTTGGGGGTGGCGTGCTGTAAACACCAGTGGACACACCTTTAAGCCGGCATTATTATATGCCTCGGTGCTGGTTGCGCGTTGGGGGTGGCGTGCTGTAAACACCAGTGGACACACCTTTAAGCCGGCATTATTATATGCCTCGGTGCTGGTTGCACGTTGGGGGTGGCGTGCTGTAAACACCAGTGGACACACCTTTAAGCCGGCATTATTATATGCCTCGGTGCTGGTTGCGCGTTGGGGGTGGCGTGCTGTAAACACCAGTGGACACACCTTAAACCATGGTCTAGTTAAGTGTACACTTTGTATATAGTTAAGTGAATTATCTGTTATACTCACATTTGTATGAGGGAGTAAGATTTTCCCAAGTTACCAGAAATTGTTTTGCCCTATAAGAATGTGGATTTATTTTGTCCTTTTAGAAATTACTAAGTCTGTCGATTACGACCGTATGTTTGAAGTCAATAGAAATTATATATATTTCACACTAATAACTACTCTTGTCTAACTAACCTGTCTATTTCCTTTCAGGACCATGTGTCCGCTTCTATTTGGTCTTCTAGTGACATTCCTTGTGCCTGTAGAAGGTCAAGATGGAGCATATTTTCTCCACAGAGGAACTGTTTACACTTCTTATAGTAGCTGGGTTATAAGCTATACTTTTAATCTCGAACATTACCAAGCTCATTTAGATGAATTAAGGAACAGTGCAGTAAATTATATAGATATTATTTCAAGTCCAGAGAACAAATTTGGAAACGTAGGTGGTTTAGTCGCAGAGAGACTGCGCAGGGAGTTGGAACAGTTTAGTAGAGAGTATGACAGGATTTATTTGTTTTAGGCTTAATGTCACAACTATTTGGAGTAGCGACGCAGAAGTCGCTGCGAGCCGTTAAACAATACATAGTAGGTTTGTCTGATGCTCAGGATAGTTTGTCTCATGTGGTAGAACAATCCTTAACAATAGTTAATAGAACAATTAATCATGTTAAGAGAAATGAAGTTGCTTTGAATAAGTTAATAACTATAACCAATAATATGAAGACTGATATTAGTCAATTATCAGCAAAGGTTAAGGAATTGGAGCCCCAGATGCTGTACAACCGCTTAATGTCTCTTGTGCATGACACCGTTCATGGTATCACAAATTCTCTCAGGGAAGTTTATTTTGATCTGTCCCAATTAAATTTATTTACAAGCCAATTGATTGATGGTAAACTACCTGTCATGCTCGTTCCCCCTGAAGAGCTTTACAAAACTCTGACAGAAATTGAAAGACAGCTGCCCAGAGCACTGACTTTACCCTATCCTCTAAGTGATGTTAAAAGTTACTACAAATCTCTTCATACCATGTTAGTACCTGGTCGAAATTTTGAATAACACATTATTACCGCCGTACCTTTAGTTCGTCAAGACTCTATATATGAACTATTTGAAGCTGTTACTGTTCCAATCCCATGCGAAGAGCAACCCCGGTCACTGACTTACACATTAGAATCAAATTATGTTGCGCTGGCGACAGATCGTCAGACATATATGGTACCCAATAGTTTATGCCCAATTGTGTATTGGTACCCATTTAACTTTTTGTAATTTGAAATATCCCGTTCTTAATGTTAACAATTATTATACTTGTATATATTCACTGATTTCAAGAAATATAAATAAGATTATGAAGTATTGTACTATGAACAGCATCCCTCGGGATTCGATGCCAACAGTAAAGTATCTAATGGAAGGAAAGTGGATTATATCCACAGGCAGAAGATTTAATTATGATGTCATTTGCAACGAATTCGAAAGTACCAAATATGTTGATACTAAGACAGTAACCCCAGGTATCTCTATGTTACAATTAAATTTTGGTTGCTCTGCAAGATCGAGGTTCTTCTATGTACCTTCAAGGTTTAGGAAAGAGGAAACGTTTTAAAGGTCATTAGTGTTATTTGACCATGAGCTCTATCAACATTTAAATTTTCCTAGCATACTAACCATGAATCTCTCTATTTATAGTGAGCCAGTGACCGCGGACTCTGAGATGTCAACCGTGACCCCTATTGATTATGGCGATGTTATTTCTAATCTAAGAATGAAAATACAAAACATTACTAAAGAAAGAGTCAGACTTGACCATATGTCATATAAAACATTTGTAAATAAGATTATTGTAATTATTCTTTATGTCGTTTTAGGAGTATGTCTATGTGCCACGTTAGGTGTTTTTATTTTCAAGAGGCGTTCTGGCGCTCACTATTGTGCAGTCAGTGGTAGCCCTACAACCAGAGAACGGCAAGTCTCACGCCATCCTGAAGAAGCCAATTATCTACATGCTACGAAGACAACGCCTAGACCTTTCACTCGCACTAAACCGAAGAAGAGTGTCTCGTTCATCCGCCGAGATGGCGTCGTGATAATTTAACTACGAGCAACAGTGATATTTATCTGGACATTATAATCCCATTTGTATTGTATTAAAAGACATTATATTTTTCTGGTTATGAATTTGTTTTATTGATATACATGTAAGTATATCACTTAAGGGGTGAGGGATGTAACATATTCTTAAAATATGTTGCTAGAGCAGAAAAACATTTCTTACCTTGTCATTTCATGATGTATCACCTTTGGTGAACTTTTGATGTATGTTTTTGATAATAATTGTGAACTCTTAACTGTGGACCCTCATGTGACTGGATAAGCAGGGATTACAACTGCCCTTTGTCAGGGATCAGGCAATTCCAGCATACACAGTCATAGAGTCCACAGATAACAGTGATTATCCACACATATAAAAAGGCGACAATATTTATTGAATACAGTTCAGTTTTTGACTCCAACCTACCTGCTGTGTTTGTGGTTCTGTCCATAGTTAAGGCAACTCTCAATTACATATTCTTCAAGAACATCAATCATCAGAGACTCATTTATTATAACATCTCAGAAGTACGTCTTTGCTACAACATGTTTGGATATCTCCATCCAATCCAAAGATATGGGATGTCAAATTTTAATGATACGAAACATCAAACTTTGAGAAAATTGCATTTGAATTTCCTGCCATTGCAAAAAAAGAACTAAGAAAATCAAGGTGGACACCGAATTAAGATAATCTAAAACCAATTTCTTGTTAGAATGGTCTTAATTATTCAAAGAAAATAAATTTCACTGAAACATGGTACCAACAGGTATAAAACGTCAAAATGTGACCTTTTGACACATTTTGCTCATTTCTGGGAAACATAAATTGTCTACTTTGAACTAATTTTGGTGGAGCGGGTCACATAAGTGCAGCCACAGCCACAAAAGCTACATCCCTTGTGGACAATTTCCTTTGAGGAACGTTGGTCTGAGGAAGCATTAAACCTCCAATCCACATCGGACCCAACGTTTTGAAAACTACGCATTTTGTCGACAAATGCTTACGAGATTATTACGTACGTATATATCGTATTTATTGCGTATTTCTCCAACCTCTGATGTCAACGTACCCCCCACGTTGGAGGATCGGTCGTTATACGCCTCTGGGGCGTCAGGCGTGGCAGGCCAGCCCAGCGCGCTGGCTCTTGCGCATGCGCAGAATTCGGATGAGGCGGCCATGGCTGGGCACAACGCTCGAGTGGATTACATTTATATCGGTCAAGAACACCATTTATACGCCTGTAACGATTTATTTAACCATGGCCGATTGATTCTAGGATGTGTATGGGTCAAATGACTCCTTCGGATGGACTCTAGCTGGTGTGTATGCTTCGCAATCATCATGTCAATCGGCGATCTGGAAGATGTGGATTCACTGTATTAGGGAGGCGCCGGCCAGGGGCGGAGCGCTCGAATTACCCGGGGGACTGCCGCATTGCTTCAGGCCGACCCAGCCACCAGGCCTGCCATGCCCCCCTCAGAAAAAAAAAATTAAATTTAATTAAATAAAGCCCTTGAATATTGGCCCTCTTTATGGTTGAATAAAGAATGCTCTCATATGATTTTACTGCAGGAATTCTTTTTAGGGGGGGGAGAATTTTTTTTTTAGTTCTTGAGGGGATGGGTGGTTGGTGAATTTTTTGTTGGAGATCTGCAAAGAGAAAACATGAATTAAAGCAGTGAAGACAGAAGAGAAAAACAGAGAGAGATAGAGAGAGCAGAGCCAGGCAGCAAGCACTGAAGGTGGCTCCAAAATTAGCATACTTTTCTTCCTTGTTTTACCAAGCAGTCTACAGTCCATTTAAGGACTACAATAAATTTTTAAAAAATATCAAAATTCACTTACCTTATAAGGGATTAATACTGCAACTCTGAAGAGTTGGAAAAATCCCAATCCAAATGGCCTGCTGGATAGGTGGCATTCCGATGCAAGTAGGCTCAGTTCAACTCCGATCTCAACTGATTCTCTCTTGCTCGTTTGTGATTGAGCAGTACTTCAGTTTTTTTTTTTTGCCTATCTAATCTTTCATATTTTAAGAGATATTTATTTGGTACTTTTTGTACTGGTGGAGCTACTATTTCTTTATGGCTTCATCCAATTATCACCAGCAAGCATCCTGTTGGAGGTTTTATAATATCAAAGTTACCAGATACATTGGTATAGGTATGGAATAGATGGCGCTACAAGGCTCTCTGAGACTTAGGATCCCAGGTTCTGCAACTTTGTGCAAACCTTCAACAAACCTTTGGCATATACGTATGATCAGACGTTTGTTCTGAACATTACTTTCAAACGTTGTCCATACATATCAAAAACACGTTGGAGAAACCTTGGAACTTACGTATTTCCAGATGTGCGACCATACCTTTGATCAACCTATGAATCAAAGGTATGGTCATACGTAATAGTCTAAGGTTGTAAAAACCTCTCAAATGAATGTTCGACAAACCTATGAATCAAAGGTATGGTCATACGTAATAGTCAAACGTTCTTCAAACCTCTCAACCAAAGGTATGACTTACGTAATAGTCTTAGGTTTTAAAGACCTCTCAAATGAATGTTCGACACACCTATGAATCAAAGGTATGGTCATACATAATAGTCAAACGTTCTTCAAACCTCTCAACCAAAGGTATGACTTACGTATGACTGACATGTTTAGCCAAACGTTACAACCAAACGTTCTTCCAACCTCTCAACCAAAGGTATGACTTTCGTGTGACTCAAACGTTAGGCCAAACTATAAAACAAACTATCTGCCAACCTCTTACTAAGGTTGCGGCCTACGTTTGGTTTTCCATCTGTGTGCAACGTTTGGAAATTACCTTTGCCCTACCTTTGTCATACGTTGTTTGGCCCAACGTTTGATTCTAACCAAAATAATTACGTAGTGAAAGGTTTGATTTACGTTTCTGCTCGGGAGGGATGGTCATTAATTTCGAGTTTTGTGAAATTTCCTGTTCGTTGTTTCCATGCACCAAGTACATCACAGAACATACATTGATAATTCTGATGTATGATACGCTTTCCGGTGCATAAATCAGTAATCAGATTAAATCACAATGCAGTTGGATATTTTTAGAAAGATCCCTTGATTAATTATGATTAGATAATCTCAAAAATCTAAACTGAGTAATTTCCCGGAGTAGGATTGAATCAACCTATACAACAAAAAAATGATTGTCGCCAATTCACACACGTCATAGTAATAGATTTATCCAAATAAATTGTAAAAGTGCAAAACATAATTTCTGTGAATGATATGTAAACAGAAATTTTGTCAACTACCTTGAAGAACAAGAATATTTTTTTCATATAATTTGCTTTGTAACTTTGAGGAGGCCTGTGAGTGTCAAGCCTGTCAATGGCGTTCTTTTAAATTTTCATAATGAAATTTGTTTAACTTGCTTTGAATTCTTTAAAATTAAATTGAAATTGTCAACATAAATTTTATAGTAAGCGGTCTTAAAATTTTTTCATGGTCTAAATAAATAAAATATCTCCAAATTCACTTGCGGGAGAGTATTGCCATTGCATTGCAGGGGACCTCAAATCTGGAACAACAATTTCTATGGTAAAAATTGTTGTCACCCTCAAGTAGAGGAGACCGGGGCTGGTTGTCACAGGGGCAGGTTGTCGCACTTTTTACTGTGAAAAACTAGGAGGAGGTGTAGTCCGACCAGTCATTGTTTATTTTAGAAATCATCACCAGGGGTCTCTTCACAAAATTCTAACACCAAGGACTTCTGCAAACACAATGAGCATTTCAATTTTTTCATTACCAAAAGTAAAATTTCACCTTCAAATTGAATGTCATTTCATTCTTCGTACACAAGTGATACTACTGAACAGATTGAAAAATTTGGGTCAAGAAAAGAGAAGCTAAGTTCTTTGCAGTTCTTGATTTTATTTTACAAGACTTCTCTAGTGCCTTCAATACGATCAAATCACATGTTTTGTTAGGCAAACTATGTGAATTAAATGTATTCACAATCTTATTAAGTGGATTTATAGTTATTTAAGTGAAACACCCCAATATGTAAAACTTCATGACGTTAGATCAAATTGGTTATTTACCAATACTGGGACCCCACAAGTGTGCGTACTATCCCCCTTACTTTTTACATTGTACACCTAAGGCTACAGCAGCCTTCTAAATCAGTTGCAAGTGTGAGCGAGCTGGCTACAACATTTCAGAATTGGTGCTCTATTTCACGTCCACGCACACATGCATTTTTGAAGCAGCCAAGCACAGGTCTGCTAGGTTCTACTGAGTGCGGACCTAATGGGCAGCAGCGTGGACTTTAGGGGCAGCAGTTCTAGTGAAGCCAATTTGATACCCAGTTCGACTTGAATTTCATCAGTGTGCAGCCTCGCTCGCTTGTCTGCTCTACAGCAGACTGGCTTGTCAGTCAGTGTGCACCCATGACTGTTTAAGTAGCTACTACGATAATTGTCACATTCTCAAGTATGCAGACGATACGGTCATAATTGGTAATATTACAGACAATGACATCAAAACATACTTACAGAAAATTATTAATTTTGTAAAATTGTGTGCTGATATTTTTCTAAATTTGAATGTCAAAAAAACTATGGAAACGGTCCTTGATTTCACTTTTAATATGCAGGCAGGTCTCAAACAAGTCATTAATCGTCAACATGTACCATGGACATTCAGCATATACAATCTTAACCAAATTTCACTATAACGTTAGTTGTCTATTGTATACCAATCCTAAACCACTGCAGTAAGCCAGGAAAACTTCTAATTTTAGTAGATACTGTGATTTATTTTTTTTCTGGGAAATTTGGATATTGCTGTCATGCAGTCTGTTTCTCAGAAATAATTAAACTGTCAACAGATTTGAATGTAGTATTACGAAAATCCGTGTCCAAACCGGAAAGCTCTTTTCAAATGGGAAGATGAAATGTAGATTAATTTCATATGCATTGTGCCTTGAAATTGAATTTTGCAGAGATTTTGATGGCTTCAGTAAAACCATAATAGTTTTTATTTTCAAAACAGGCAGACTGACGTATTAAAATCAATAATCAATTACTTCTGCATTGTTTGACACTTCCTGTTTTTCCATGCATCCACGTGTATATCAGTATTCAGTTTGTCATATAAAAGAAGGTACTTGACAGCTCAGTATGCACACCTTGCTGACAATTGGTGAAATACTTCGGAATCATGGCTGGTCAGAAGTGGATCTGCTTGTTCATGCTCCTGGGACTTCAACTCCTTTCCCTTGCGGTACAGGAATCATCCTCCAACATGATGTGGAATGATGTTCAGGAACCAGTAGTGTGAGTTTTACAATCTTGTTATGCATGTTTTTAAATTGTGCTTTAATTTGCGACACATCATTTTATTTCTCTTGTTGTTCAAGATTTTTATATACTTTTATGAATGTTAATTTACTTAAATTTGAAAAGCACTATGTTTCTCTGTGTGAGTGACTCATAAAGTAGTGTCCAGCTTTCTGTATCTGGATGAAATTTGGAATTAAATAGCTACAATGCTACCTGTAAGTAAGTGAAACAGGTGGTATTTTGTCATAGGCGCAATGCTAAACATCCACTACAAAACTGCAATTACTGCCAATTTTCTTTGCTGTACTTAGAATTAGGTATGGGTCAAAGTCTTTGATAAGTAAGTGAAACGCAAGCTGGGCCAATGTTATTTCAATGGGAGAGGTGGTTTACTTACTTATCGAAGACTTTGACCCATTCCTACCTCTGAGTATATACAGCACACAAAATTGGCGGACATTGTTATCCCACATGCCTCAAATATCAGCCTTTATGCAAAAATGTTACTGTCATTGCATAAGAATTCATGCTTCTACATGCAGTTTGGTGGAGGATGTTTACCATTGCGCCATTTGCAAAATAAAAATCACCTGTTTCACTAAGGTACAGGCAGCACTGTATATTGTACTGTACAACCATCATAAAATGGCTCGTCAGTTTGGATCGACACTTATCTGTCGATCTATAGTGATCCATGGCGATCTTGGTTGATATGGAGTGATCGATCTGGAGTGATCTGTTGTGATCTGTTGTGATCTGTATCTATTAATCAAAATTAATATTAATAAATTTACTTTTCTGTACCAAATAACTTCTGGATTTGTTTCCTTAATCAATATGTTCAATTGTTAGAAGGATTTTATTTGTTCTTTGACTTATAATCCTAAATAATTGACATGATTGATTTTCACTAAAAGTGGATTAGTAGATCACTACAGATAGAGTTATATCATCTCAGATCACTACAGATCACTCTTTATCCGGACCGCTCTGGATCACTATGGATCACTATGTTGAGCCACTTTAAGATGGTTGTACTGTATACTGATATTAAAGTTGACGTTAATATGTATTACTTAACTTACAACGTTTTGTGAGCTAACAGGTTGTCTACCAAACACACACTTTATTTTTGTAACAAAGAAAAAAAAAGGTCATGATTGATTAATGATTATGATGTACATATCACTGGCAGTACTTAGTGGATCCAGGTCTTTGATCCTCCCTAAACTGGTATTAGGCTTGCAGATTATCGTGCAAATCGTTTTTACGAGGACTACCCATTTTCCAGGCATTTTTGGGGAGCTTTCATGTTATTGGGATAAAAAGCAAAATTGGCAATGAAATAATCATTTGGTGGTAAGGGTGTATTGTAGTTTAAATAGCATATAAGGAGACAAAAGTAAGCCTTGAAACATCAACTTGCAAATTTATCTTCCTACTCTATAACTTTTCATCATTGTAAAACTATTTTTAGTTTCAAATGAATTTCTTTTGTAATTGCATTAACCTGAATCATTGGTATTCATGTATTGGTGTTCAGGAAACTAATTAAACAACTAAACCATGAGAGTTGCGTGCATGCAGCATCATTTTTGCTGCACAACTTCAACATTGCTTGTAACAGACAGACCTATTTCGCAATATGGCCTGAACATTGATCCCAAATAATTTTTTTGAATTCTGCAATTTTCATTTGCTTTCACACATAGGAGATGTATACACTCTAAATCCAAACACACAACTTTCAAAATTTAACTGAAATTTAAGGATGACCAAGTTATAAAGCCATAAAGTTACATAAAAAATGCACTAAAAATACTCCAGCTTGGAGTTACCATAGCTGGAACAATCAGAGGCTAGAGGGGAAATCTATTGGCCAATGGGATTTAAAAGTATTTCATAGTGATACAGGTGTTTTCATTACCATGCGATTCTTTTCATTCACACTTGGCTGTTAGGAAACAATGCTAAACCAGCACTTACTACGTTTGATAAATCCGATGTGTGATGTTCTGTTGCTTCTAAACCAATCAGATTAACTGAAAATGTCATGTATTTGGTGGTTCTAGAACCTAAGAATTGCGTACTAATGAAATCACCTGTAACAAAAAGAACCATCCGTGAAATTGGGCTATTGCAGGGACCCCGACCAGTATTTCTGGGAGTATGATACCAATGGTGATGGGACTGTTTCTTCAAGTGAGGCCAACGAAACAATGCAGCAGCCCCCTTTAAGCCTCCCCTCAGAAAAAATATCATCGCTCTTCAAGAGATACGATTCAGACAAGGACGGGGAACTCAACATGGACGAATTCTATTATTTCTATTATGCAGCAGATTTCGCGTAAGTATGTAGCCTTCGATATCTGGCATGAAATATATGATAGATGATCTAAATGAGATTCTTAGCCTGGTATATGGTCTATGTGTTAATTACAAACTACATATACTGTTGGCATATTGCCCAGTGCACTCATCTTGGAAGGATACACATGACATGCTTGTGTCTTTTAAAGCTTCTTGTTCGCATTTATCGATATTATATGCTGCAGGTATCAATTTTTAATGCTGGTTTGGATTTACATAACAATGAAATTGTGAAATGATACGACCTTTTCTATTTATTATCAATATGAGACAATTTTTTTTTGGCTTGAAGCAAACAATATTTTAAGTCATATATGTGAACTGATTTATATATCTTAAAATACTGCTTCCATTGTTAAAGAAAAAGTCAAAATACGAGGCAGAATATATAACAATGTGTAGACTATAGAAGATACCTGTATTGGCATCAGTCTGTATATTTATGAATATTTAATGTATTTTTTTGTATTACAATAGACGAATGACAAGTGCTTACAGAAAAGTACTGGGGTGTCCCTTGTGAGGTCATATCCCAATCTCTGCCTTGTTATTCAAACAGTGAGGTCATATCCTATACTTGCAATGTTATCAAGAAACGTAATTTAACCTGTCAAACCACTCATAAATGAGGTCTGATTTTACTCACTCGCGAATTGACACTTCATTTCAATGCATTGGATAGGGATTGTTGTGAGGTCACTGATGGCCACTAGCAACTGAATGTAAGTACTCGTCATTCGTCAACTGTAACCTTGTCAAACATTGGCACTCATAAACCAACTTTTAACAATAAACTTTGACACTGATGTACAGTGTACATGCTCATGTTCTCTGCGGCATAACTTCAGAACTTGTTTGTTTATTGCAGGAGGCAACAACGGGTTAAATTCAATGAATACGATCCCAATAAAGATGGATTTGTCACCGAGAATGAGGCCAATGGGAGACAGCTGCAAGGAGAATTCAGCCTCCCCTCGGCAACAGTATCAACACTCTTCAAGAGATACGATTCAGACTTCAACGGAAAACTCTCCCTTGAAGAATTTAATGACTTCTATAATGCAGTTGAATCCAAGTAAGTCCAACCTCCGATATTTGCAAAAAAATATGGTTGATAATGTTAGAATTATATTCCCAGCTTCATTTCACACTCTAAAAAATTTCAAACTATTTTTTTTTTTTAGATTCAAAATGATTTTTTTGAAAAAACCAAATTTCAATGCAAAAAAACCATTTTGAATCTAAAAAAACAATTTTGTCCTGACATCTTTTAGAGTGCAGTTGATGTATTTGAAGAGTATTTCATGTATAAATTGCCCAATCTCATGCGGTAAGTACATCTAAGCTCTGCCTTACAGAATATTTGACTTTTTATGTTGACAGTCTATAAGACATTGAAAATACCATCAAGCCATGTCGGACATTTTTTATATAAAACCCTGCGTTTTCTACAGGAGTAGGTGCTTTGCGGCTTAATGTGTTTATTTGCTAAAAAGTAAATACTTTTGCATGCAATATTGCTGTTTAGGCAAGCTATTACATTTATCTTTGAGTTATAGTCTGTCACTTTGATATAGAAAAAATGAGGACCAGTTATTTGAAAAATGCACTTTGTGATTCATGATAGTTACGAAGTGTCATCTTCTCTACTTTCAACATGTGAAACATGGAGGCTTGTTTGATTAGTCACGATCAAGAGAAGGCCATTTGACTTGTCATGAGTGATTTTAGAGTGAAAATTAGAAGCATAATCCCTTCGTTTGGCTGTCACCAACACGCGGGATAAGTTTCCTTAAATCAGATTAACTTTGAAAGTATTGGGTATGATCATGACAAATTATCTGCATGATGACACACGATAGACACGAAGTGCCATTTTCACAGTGCAACAGTCCACTCTTTTTCTATATCAAAGTGACAGACAGTAATATAAAAAATATTACATTAATATTATTATTAATATTATTATTTGTTTCTCTCTAAAATTTGTTTGAGAAGTCAAATGGCTTACTCTTGATCATGACTAATCAAACAGCCTCTATGTTTCCCATGTTGAAAGTAGAGAAGATGACTCTTCAATGGCTATCATGATTAACGAAGTGCCATTTTCACAGTGCCACAGTCCACTCTTCTTCTATATCAAAGTGACAGACAGTAATATAAAAAATATTACGGACATTGTTTTCCTCTTGAAAGGAATATTTTATTTTTTCAGACACTACTGGTTTAAAAAAGAATTTGATCGATTAGACGAAGACTACAATGGCAGACTGAATCAAAAGGAAGTGTCTGAGTTTGTCGTGGAAATTATGCGCAAAAGTCAAGAAACTTCCAAGAGTTCTTTCCGCAAGTACGACGAAGACAAAAGTGGTTATTTAGGCTTGGGTGAATTCATTAAGTTGTGGAATAGCTTCTTGGGCTAAATATTGTTCCTCTGGGAACATTGTAAGAACGCCATAATCAGGTTAATAAAGCAGTTCCAAAACAGCTGAATTATGTGTTTGTTGTCGGACATCAGAGCCAGGACACTTTTCCCTTTATTAATGACAGTACTTGGTATTGAATGCAGTTTTTGGCACATCACTATTACAGTCAACGAATGACGAGTATTAACATTCAGTAGCTTGTGGCCATCAGTTTCCTTAAATCGCAAGAATAGAATATGTGACCTGCTCCATCAAAATGAGTTCTAAGTAGGCAATCTGTATTTTCCAGAAATTAGCAAAATGTCTCAACAGGTCACATTTTGATGATTTTTAGCTGTTGGTACCTCGTTTTAGCAAAAGTAATTTGCTTTGATTATTTAAGACCATTTTATCCGAAAAATGATTTTAAATTATCTAAATTGGGCATCATTCTTTATTTTCCCGGTTCTTTTATTGCAATGGCGGGAAATTCAAATGCCATTTCTCAAAGTTCGATGTTTCGTGTCATCAATGTTTGAGGTGCCATATCTTTGGATTGGATATCAAGAAAAATGAAACATAATTTTAAAGCCAAATTCCATTAGAACAATGTGATTTACACAACTGAATATGATAGCAGGCTGACTTTGAACTCATTTTGGTGGAGCAGGCTACCATTTTGCAAACTGCTTATGTGTCATACATAATAACTATGCCTCAAGTTTTTCCAAAAAGTATAACATACCGTTCCATGAAAAATTTCAGTGAAACATCTTATGTAAATGATATTACAATGAAACACTTTGATATAGGAAAAATCCTTTCAGGTTCATGTTGATTTTTGCATTCTGTGAGTCATGATACACCATGATTTGTCATGATCATTACATTAGCATTGGAAAAATATATGCAGCTGATGATTCATGATCACTGCCATGTAATATAGTTGTAAATGTGACTAAATATGTGAAAAACTTTGACATGGGATGATGAGTCATCACAGGTATGATTTGTCATAACTGCATAACCACAGCCCATACGCTGAAGAGATTTTGTTTGTCAGCTGTTGAGAGCACCAATGCCAGTCCAAGGCAACTGGAGGCAACAGGATGATGACATGGGAGGAGGAGCAGTTATGGATAATATAAAAATATACTTCCATCATTAGCTTGGGTACTGCAATGTTGAATTGGCCTTGGCTTGGCTTGGTGCTTTCTGTAAGGCCAGACATAATTGATCTTTAGTTTCTCTAATCTTCTCAAGGCACTTTTTCTAGGGTAGGTCGGTAGGACGAAAAAGAAGGTGAAATCTCAGTTTTTTATACTTGTCAATTTTAGAAAAATTGTGGGTATGATAATTTTTTTTTTTCCATAGGCAGAAAATCGGTTGGTTCGATCGCTCTGATAAGCGAAAAATTTAAAAAGTCTGGCCTAAATGATAATAATGTCCTGTCTAGCCTCAGTAAAAAAAAATCATTCCTTCTTTCTCTTATGAGTTATTCAATCTTGAAATCAAGTTTTGTATAGCGAGTGCTTGAAATAAATAACTGACTCTGGTACATGTATCACAGTGCAGTACTTTCTCCTCCAAACCCCCCCCCCCAATATGTAATGGTTGACCCCAAATGTACTTACTGTTCAATTTCCTGACTCTTCCAGGCCTTTCCTTCTTATGGACACCACCTGTTTCTGCATGTAGTTGTACCATTCTATACACAAGTCCCTTGCTGACACAAAGGCTTTCAGATATCTCTCGTACGCTTTTATCATGCAAATATTTCAGATAAATGACTCTCCATCTCAGCTCAGGTGGATACGCCTTCATTTTGTCAGATGAATAGGAAATTGTCATCATGAAGGAAGACCAATCACTGCCAGAGCCTGGTTATGACAAATCATCCAAATGATGACCAATCATCCCATGTCAAAATCTTTCATACACAGCTTTGGATCTTACAGATTCACAGCTGTGGCATGTAATCTCGATCATGAATCATCAACAGCATATATGCTTCCTATACTGATGCAATGATCATGACAAATCATGGTGTATCATGACTCACAGAATGCAAAAATCAACATGAACCTGAAAGGATTTTTCCTATATCAAAGTGTTTCACTGTAAAGAAGCTCCCTTTGGAGTGGCAGAAATCTTTGACGATGTTAAAGACAAAATGTGGTTATTTGAAAAGTTATTCCAAAATATTGTTGAATTTCATGCTCCAACTAAAATAAAAAAGATTAAGACAAATCAAGTACCCTATATGCATGGAGAGCTTAGAAGAGCTATCAATGTGAAGGTGATGTTAAAAAGAAAGTTTTACAAATTTCGTAGCTCAACTTCTTGGTTTAAATACAAAAAAACAGAGGAATTATGTTACAAAATTGAAGAGACAGCCCAAAGGAGAATATTTTGATAACCACTGTAACAAAATTGCCAAAAACAACGACAAGTCATTTTGGAAAGCTGTGAAACCGTTTTTCTCAAACAACTCCTCAGTCAACTCGAACATATCAATTAATGACAATGATAGTATAGTATCTGAGCAAAACAAAGTATGTGATCTTCTTAATGATTTCTTTATTGATGTAGCTGACAGCTTAGGTGAGCCTGTTGGCCTGTCAGACCTGAGCATTAAAGAACTATGCGACCATTTTGCCTCACATCAAAGTATAGCATTTATCAAGTCCTCCGTGGCAACTGGAGCTACAAATTTCAATTTTCAAAGAGTCCCGACTGAAACTGTGATAAAGAAATGCTTATCACTAAAGCAGGGTAAAACACCTGGTTATGATAGTGTATCTAGCAATTTTATAAAGCTTGCAAGTGAAGAAATATGCCCTAGCCTTACTCATATCATAAACCAATGCCTAGAATCATCTGTATTCCCACAATCCCTTAAAAAAGCAGTTGTTACTCCTGTATATAAGAAGAAAGATCCTCTAAACAAAACAAACTTCAGACCAGTGAGTGTCTTAACAGGAATTTCAAAAATCTTTTAATCAATCAGATGCGACCAAATGTCTATTCACTTTGATTCTCTTCTCTCTCCTTCACTTGTAGCATATCGCAAAAATTACAGCTGTGAAGATGTATTGATGAGATCGATTGAGGACTGGAGGAATGCCTTTGACAGGAACCACTATATTGGTTGTATCTCAATGGACCTGTCCAAGGCATTTGACTCTTTGCCTCACAATTTATTGTTAGCTAAGCATGTCAGAAGGCTCTGTAAAATTAATCAGGAGTTATTTGAGTGACAAACCTCAATGTGTCAAATTTGGTAATGAACATAGTTTATGGAATTCTATGAAGTGGTGTTCCACAGGGGTCTCTGGCTGGTCCCATGCTCTTTAACATTTTTCTGAATGATTTTGTATTGTACATGCAGCAATTCTGCGATATTTATAACTATGCAGATGACAACTCAATATGTTATAGAAATGAAGATTTAACTGTGATGAAACGAAAAATAGAAGAATGCTCAAACAAAGCAATTGAATGGTTCAGTTCAAACAATATGCAAGCTAATGCTAACAAATTTCTATGTATGGTACTTCAGAGGCAGACAAAAATGTGCAATATCGTTTTCAAAATTGATAATTTTGATATCGAACCCTCTGATTCTATACAAATATTAGGTGTCACTCTTGACAAGGATTTGTCTCTAAAGAGACATGTCTCAAATCTGTGTAAAATGACTGCCAAGCAAGTAAACATTCTTGGAAGATTGACCAAACAATTAAATCAAGAAAGCAAACTTAAGATATTGCATAGTTTTGTCCTATCAAATTTCAACTATTGCTCATTGGTATATCATGAGAGTGGTTCCAGTAATGAATATAAACTTGAAAAAATTCAAGAGAGGGCACTGCGGGCTGTTTTCAATGATTTCTCAGCTCATATTCAGAGCTTTTGGATAAAGCTCATTTAAATTCACTTCATAGTAATCGTTGTAGAAAGTTATTGGAACATGTCTTTAAAAAAACAAAAACTTATAAATGTATCAGATTGGCACCTGTCAGCAAGCCTGGCTGAAGTGATTAATGCCAGTTTTAGTGCCTGTGAATATCCGAATGATATGAAGAGAGCTGAAATATCTCCTCTCTTCAAAAAGAAGGATGATATGCTGAAAGAAAATTATAGACCTGTCAGTATTCTTGTCACGTTTAGCAAGGTATTTGAATCTATTATCTCGGAGCAGCTTGTGGCACTTTTCAATACCATATTTGATGATATGCTCTGTGCCTATAGGAAACGCTACAGCTGTGACCATGCCCTGATAAAGGTTGTTGATTCATGGAAAAGGGCATTAGATGAAAATAAGTTTGTTGGAGTTATCTCCATGGATCTGTCGAAAGCATTCGACTGCATCCCACATGGCTTGTTAATTAGTAAGTTGAAAGTCTATGGTTTAAGCGACAGAGCTTGCCTGTTCATGAGTTCTTATCTTGGAGGACGCATGCAAAGAGTAAAAATTGAAGATGAAAGGAGTGAATGGAAACCTTTAAAGAAAGGCGTTCCACAAGGTTCATGTTTAGGTCCGATTATCTTCAACATATTCTTGAACGATTTATTTTACTCTCTTAAAAACTGCAACCTGACAAATTATGCAGATGATAATACTATACACGCCTCAGATATTTCAATGCAATCAGTATTACAGGCCCTTCAAATGGACACTTCTAATGCTATAAAGTGGTTCGCTGAGAATTTTATGCAAGCAAACGCTGAGAAGTTTCAATTTTTACTGATGAAACCATTGTCAACGACAGATTTAATTCCAGACCATATAGTTATTGATAATACAAGAATACAACGAGAGGAAAATATTAAATTTCTAGGAATTACTATAGATGATAAGCTTAAATATGATGTTCATGTAGCCAATTTATGTATCAAGGCAGGTAATCAATTAAATGTACTTTGCAGGTTCAAAAATATCTTTAACGTAGAAGAAAAGAAACTAGTTTACCAGACCTTTGTGTTATCTAATTTTAATTACTGTCCAATTGTGTGGAACTTTTGTAGTACAAGTATGATACGGAAAATGGAATACATACAGGAAAGAGCGTTACAATTTATATATAATGACTTCAAAAGTGAATATAGAGAAATGTTGGAAATGTATGGTCATGAAACATTACATGTTCGTAGAATTAAAACAATAGCCTCCGAGGTTTATAAAACTATTCATTCTTTAAATCCAACTTTTATGAAAGAAATGATACTGGAAAAGGAATTAACTTATTGTTTATGAGATGGATTTAAGGTAGCAATACCAAAATTCAATAAGATCAGATATGGCAGAAACACTTTTTCTTATTATGGTCCCCACATATGGAACATACTTCCATCTGACATTAAAGGTGCAATAAGCATTCAAGTGTTTAAAAAAATGTTAAAGAAATGGGAAGGTCCCAATTGTGCCTGCACTGCCTGTCATCTTGCAGTCTAACTGTACAGTGAAACAGTGGGATGACAGGCACTGCAGTCACGATTTTGAATTTATATATGTGATGCAAAATAAGACTGTTCAAAGAATTGTTAAAGATTTAATGTATGTGCCTGGTTGAGTCAGTGTTTTAATGTTTTTATTTAATTTTACCTGGAGTTTTTAACTCAAACATTGTAAATATCTGTGTACATATACTATTTTCTTTTGTACATAATATGTTCTCTCGATGATTAGCAATTATGCCACGTTTTAATCGAGGATAAATAAAATTATTTGAATTTTTTTTTAAATTATTTTGTCTTCAAAGTTATCTACAGCTTGTCTCCCCTCTTTCAACCTGACTATTATGAATTAAAGAATCTAACGTATGATCTAAGGCAACAAGTTCTGGTAAAGCAACAAAATTTCAACACTGTAAGATATGGAAAGCAATCCTTAAAATACAAAGCAAGTAAATTGTGGAACTCCACACCAAACTCTGTTACAAATATTAAAGAATTTTCAAATTTCAAAAGTGCACTGAAAAGACATGTTTTTAAATAACTTTTTAAAAGAAATAATTTTGTTTGTTAAGCCAGGCTATTCCTTTTATTTTTAGATAGATTCTTTAATATATTTTTAATGCAGTTTTGTGATGGGTGTCTGATGTTACTGAATTTTACTCAACCTTTTTACCATTGTACATATAAACATTATCATCTCATTTGTATATTCCCCATTGATTTTACCTGTCGGCAAAAAGCACTTGTGCTTATGTTTTTTGTATTCATATACCCGACTTTAAATAAAGATTACTTTAACGTGGCAGAGATAGGAATTTGACCTAAAAAGTAACATTCCAGTCCTTTTCTCTAAGCACTCGTCATTTTTCTACTGTAAATATTACATACAAATTTTCTGTCTAACTATACGTGAATGTATGTTTATGTTGTGTTTATATGTTTCCAGAAACATATTTTATATTAGCCTATTAGAACTTGACAGACCTATATACAGTGCCGCCGGTAAGGAAGTGATACACATGATATTGTGCCATTGCAGCAATGCTAAACATCCTCAACGAAAGTGCTTGTGGAAGCATGAATTCTCATCTGATGAGAGGAAAACATATCGGGTCATAAATGCCGATATGTGAGGCATGTCTGATAATAATGACAGCGAATTTTCTCTGCTCTAGTCGGAGTTAGGTATGGGTCAAAGTATTTGATAAGTAAGTGAACCACCCTTCCCTATTAAATAACATTGGGTCTGCGTTTCACTTACTTATCAAAGACTTTGACCCATTCCTAACTCCAACTACAGCAAAGAAAATTGGCTGCCATTGTTATCCCACATGCCTCACATATCGGCCTTTATGACCCAATACGTTTCCCTCTCTTCAGATGAGAATTCATGTTTCCACAAGCAGTTTTCCTGAGGATGTTTTGCATTGATTCAATGGCACCATTTCATGCGTTTCACTTACTTACAGGCGGCACTGTATATTGTGTGTATATTCACATTCAAGGAATTTCAAATGTGCATCTTTGGCCTATTTTAGTTCAGAATATTTATTGCATTTCATTGACCTGACAGGGCACAGAAAAGTATGTTGTTCCACTTTAAACAGGCTCTCAAATTGATTTGGAATTCTCAAATTGATTTGGAATTGAACATCAGCATACTTTTTAAGAAAACTATGCTAAATCGTATTCCTGGAATTCATTATAGCATATTTTACTATTTTGTATTCCTGGAATGCATTATAGCCTATTTTACTATTTTGTATTCCTGGAATACATTATAGCATATTTTACTATTTTGTATTCCGGGAATACATTATAGCATTTTTTACTATTTTGTATTCCAGGAATACAATATAGCATTTTTTACTATTTTGTATTCCAGGAATACAATATAGCATTTTGTACTATATTGTATTCCTGGAATACATTATAGCATTTTTTACTATATTGTATTCCAGTAATATTGCATCAGTGTATCTGTATTTTTGAAAAAAAGTCATGACTCAAGTCAAAGAAAATTCCATAATTATGATTTATTGAGTATTACAGGGATATATACAGAGGAAATATTTTCAAAATTTCAATGTCTACTGACAGGGCTGTGTAAGAGCTCGTTGCTAGCTTCTAGCATCACAGGCTGAAATCACAATGGCTTAGCAGTTCTAGAGATAGAGAGGAAGGTGCATGGTTCAAGTGCCACCTGGTGGAGTGCAAATATAGAAAATTGATCAAAATTGCTCAAGGAGCAGCCTTTCACAACATTCTTGTAGGTTATGCGATATAATAGTCTCTCAGCTACACTTAGAGATGATTTTCACCCACTACACTGCATTTAGACTCACATTTAACCTTGTTTAGCCAATCTTACCTGTGTGTGCACCCATATCAGCATACATCACAAGGGAATTCCCTTTGATAGCCAATCAGAATTTAGGAGACCACAGAGCCATCTCTTGACTAAATTTGAACCTCAGTCTGCCCTTTGGTGAGTAAACTATAGCCTGTTTCCCAGCCACAACAAAACAGGCCTGGTGGTCATGGGATATCCCAAGAATACTATTTATAGCAACTTCCGCAAATATAACCGCACACAACGGTCGTCATTTTCCCGTAGGGGGCGCTTGAACGATACACCTTTGTATAATATAACAGAATAAGGGCAAAGCATGTGATCACTGCCTGTGCTAGCATGCACTGGAATGTTCCTGGTGACATCAAATCCCTATCCTTACCATGTCATTCTGTACGACTCATGAGTTGTTAGTAAGGTCATAACCTAGGCTACCATTGCGATGCTGTCAGGACAAGTCACTAAATGAGTCACACCACTCATCACTGCGGTCGAAAGTTACCCAACGGCACAAGGGCAGTTACTTTCAATGTGATGGATAGGGCCGGTACCAGTTATGATGTCATTGATGTCCACAAACAGCTGAATGTAAGTACTCATTGTTCTTCCAATGTCACACGCACGTATGTACAGCCTTTGTGGCAGAGCTGAGATGAGCTTCCTGCAATAAGCCCTTTCACCAAACTGCATGCATTGCATTTTCTTGTGATGTCTTCCCTCAACAAACATAGGCCGTTCATCTGTCATCACAACTGGCAGGTCTGAAAAAAAAGAAGAAAGTTCAGTACAAATTTTACCCATTGAATTCTTGCTCTTTTGAAATAATAGCATGGAGCTCTTATTTTTCTTTTTTTAATGGAATGTTCATCATTTACACAAAAAAAGAACAACCTCTATGTCACTCATGGCCCACAGACTTATCATCATTCTAAATAGAGAGAATGACGACGTAAACTATGCATTATTCTTCTTGAACTTGAGTTCAAGCCTGTTTCAGCTGAGAAGATCAAATTTGGCGCCACCCCAGACCATGTGACCTGTGACGTCATCCTACCCACAATGCCTAACATCTGCCTCTTTTCTTCTCAGCTCTAAAGGCATCAGACATGTTTTTCTGGAGCTGCTTGTTTTCGGCTGATTGACGACATTCACTTCATGATTTTGTAGACATTTTCTCCGAAATCTCGGCAATCAACAGCATTTATATATATATATAATTGAACCAAACCAAAAGTGCTGCTTTGAAAACCGGTTCGGGAAACGGTCAGACTATACTGGTATGGCTGGTATTTATCGAACCGATGTAGTGCACTAGAATGTAGAGCTTTGGGGTTTAATGGTTCAGCGGGCCAGCCTGCACTACTGGGTGACACCAGTGTAAATCTGTCACATTGCATATTTTTAAACTAGATTTGAAAGCTCATATTATTCAAAAGTAACTTTATCTGTTTAGGCTCAGCCTGAATCAGATGGTGAAATAGCCATGTCTGATACTAAGATTAACTTGACAAGTAGGCCTATACACGGCAAAAACAATTGGTAGAACTCGGGACCTCCCCACAGCTTTGGGAAATGACAACAACCCTCTATCACTAGTGCCAAACATATTGCATTATTGCTCACATACAAATCACATTTGTGTTATAAATGTCATCGGCCTTTATCGAAGTGGTCATAATTATGATGACATTTGCCATCAAACATCTATTACTCAGAATGTGACGTCACATGATGTTTCCCTGACATCAAAATGCCCACTGGGATAATTCACTCCAAATTCTGGAATCTTCAGTGATATCCATAGCATAAAACCTCGAAAGCTGTGACAATTATTTTCCAGAACACAACAGACTATGACACAGTTCAAGCACTGAGTTACATTTATGTGTCATCCGTGTAAAAAAAATCTTGTGTCACCAAAAATACAGATACCTGGACGAAACTTGCTTTATCTGATGCAGAAAATAGTTGGCTTCCATAAAAGTATCACTTTTGTGATGTGTATAAACACTTTCTAGGTACAATTAACTAAAATAGGACAAAAAACAGGCAAAAAAAACACCACATTTATTAATAGTTTTGTGCCTATCTGGTTAAAAATTCAGTCATATTTAAAGTTACAGTTGACTCCTTCAAAGAATTGGCTCTGCAACTTCTGCTGCATAAAAAAGGCATTCAAAAAAATTTTACCAGGCTCCCTAACATGCAGGTATCACTTAGAGATTATTGAGAGTAATTATATTTGAATATCGTATTGATTACTGCTGTTGGTTCCAGCAAAAAGTGGTTGATGCAAGTTGATGATGTCGGTCTGACCTTTCTAGCAAAAATAAAAATAAATTGGCTTCAACTGACTTACCAACATGCCAAAGTATGAAATCAATAATATTTTGTGTTAAAGGACTAAATCCCAAAGAATTTAACTTTTAAGTGCTGTGGTTACAATTTTTTATCACATTTTTAGGCAAGCATGAGGTCCCTCCCGTTACAGTAGATGAACTTCGAGTGCTTACAAATGACTGGTGTCAGAGTATCAATGAGGTCACTAAAGCTGTTGCTTCAATCTTTACCATTGAAAGTGGTGGTTCTTTCACTGACTCATAGGACTTCTAATGACATGTATCGATGCAGCAGTGACCAATACCTGGCTCAGTGACGTGTATCAGAGCAATGCTAAGTGAAGGGGCAGTAGAACAGTTGTCATATAAAGTGCAGTGACTGAGTCATAAACCTTGACAATAATCATTGCTCTCTTCATGAAAGATGTGGTGTTGACACAGTCAGTCAACATGAAAGCTTATCTATCTGATTTGCCACAGTGATTTATAAATCATGGCAGAAGTGTGACAGAATGCATACTTGTGTCTAAGCAGGGTTTTTGTGTATATTAAGTGTAGCAACCTGTTTGATGAAAAAGGGAGCTACACACGGAAGCCAGGAGCATCCCTCCATTGCATAGCTCGTTTACACTTGCCCTGCCAATAAGTCCAATAAAATTCTGAAGTATTCTAAGCCTTTACAGCGTTTTTCCGGCCTGAAATATCTATAATTTAGATAATTTATTGTGTTTTTCCTCAAAGAAATATTTGGAACAACAAACAGACAACAATTAAACCATAGACTTGACAACTGACTCTGGCTGACGTGACGTTATGTTGTTTTATCATGCGACCTCACCGGTCATGGCAAACACTAACTTAAGCTTGTGACGTCATGGCAACATAATTGCAGGTGGCGTCATGAACAGATTGAGACTCGATCCCATGTTGTGATAACGTCACGTCACGATTGTCTAGCCATGACCGGTGGGGGCGCTGACCTAAATCAACATAGATGACGTCACATATAGTAAAATACTCAGAGTCCAACATCCATTTATTGTATCTGGGATAAACATTCAAACATAGACACAATTGCTTTGTATATCTCAAACTGTGAATTCTGTTTGTCACACCAGAGGAAGATTAATTTGTTTGTTATAACTTCGCAAAAATAAAGCACTTGTGGTCAGGATGGCCAGGAGTAGCAGATGCCAAGATCAGCTGGGGATCAGTGGCATTGACAGTGGTTAAGCTCTGTTGATTACAGGCCTATTACTCATAGAGACAGGAGTGAAGTCACTGGTGAATGCTATGACACCTATCACACAACACGGTATGTATGGGCTATGAGTCAGTCACACATTTATGAGGTATCAAAGTTATGGTCACTTAACATGACAGGGATAGGGCTGTGATGTCAGTAACAGCCTATAAGTGTATTGCATGTAAGAACTCGAAGTTTGTCAACTGTAATTGTGAATAACTTTTGAACGGTTAAATACAGAGTGACCCAAAAAAAAGTTCACACTTTTGTAAATGAACTTTAGCAATGCACCCTGCAGCTGAAAAGTACACAATCTTCATGAAATTACACACAAAGATTTACCTACTTATTGACAAAACACTGCTAAAGGGCTTTTATCCTAGTTGCAAAAATGACCTCAGACTGACCCTTAACGTAACCTATATCCTTGAAAATTATGTCCTTCGAAGTTTTTGTCTGTTTCTTGCATAAGGATTTTTTTAAAGTCAGTTGATAGGTTGAATGTCTAAAAGATAATGCCATTTATGTTTGCAATTGTGATTTAGTCATATTGCGGGTAGTCAAGGCTTTGTGGGAACAGATTACTTCTGATCGAAATTTACCAAAATTTCGACTGACCACTTTTGAGATCCTGTACTGTGTTTAAACTGGCCGGAATGTCTATTTATGTTCAGAACAGAGTTTGTGCACCTCTAGCTGTGATTTGATGCATTATTCATCCAGGTTGACTATATATTTTATCAGCTCCTTTATGTATTATGAAATATATGGCTGTCTGTCAACCACTAGGATAGTAATTGTCAAAATTCCATTAATACAATGTGCATGGTCCTGAAACAACATTTTTTGGTTTTTGTAGTATGTCAACTACATTTCCAATCAATAACACGACAAAACTTGAATTAAAGCACACAGTAATTATCTACACAAGGTGAGATTGGTGGCACGCAATGACCAATCAAGTCCTCACATCTCCATTTCATGTGCCACAATTTCTGAGATAGACATAAAGCAATTCATTCCTAAGGAACATGGCATATGTTAGGCCTCCATACTTCATTACAGGACACCTTTTGAATTTACTTTTCAAATATTTCCTGCTAATGTGAAATAATCTCTCCTAGACCTGGCATATTATGCCATGCGTGACCATTTGACATTATTCTTAGGGGTTCTGATGTTTGCAGGACCACATTTTTCTGTGTCAAGCTTCTTTACATTCCAGTCAACAAATTTCAATCATTTTTTTACATCTCAGTCCACTAATATTGACATTTTCAATGGCCTTATTCATGCATCCTTGTAAACACGGCACAGCATAAATCAAGGACAACTTTGTTACATTGTATAGCAGCAAGGCTATGCAGGTAGGTCTGTCATTTTTGCCTTTAAAATACAATGTGCTGATAATTAGCAACAAAATGAGCCATAAATCAACGTCCGGTGGCAAAAATTGATTATCTTATGACCACTCAAAGGAGTGTGAACTTTTCTTTGGGTCACCCTGTATTTTGCATTGATTTTTCCATATTACTAATCCTCACATTTTTTTGCATATATCCCATGCACTTTGATCGTAAAATATGATGTTAATTTTTTAGCTCCTATGACACTTAAATGTAACTCAGACCTTGAACGGTGTCCTATATAATAAAACCCACTCAGGGTGGTGGATCAGTCCACTGAAACCCACTCGTGGTCTGGCTGGCGGAGGAACTCACGAGTGGCTGAATTTATACTTAGGCTGCTTAGATTCAGTCACATGTCAGTCATGATCACTTCCAGAACTCGGGAAAATGTGCTGGTGTGTCCAGGTTTTTAATTACAATATACATTGAATTACTGGCATAATTTCTGTAGTGTTAAATACAAATGTTTTACTAGTAAAGCAGCAAAACGTACAAATCTGCCATAAAATTATTCCAGCCTTCTTAAGTAATTATTTGTAGTTATTTTAATTACATTGATTTGTCTGAGGAACTGATATCATATGTGGCCTATAAAATTAACAAAGCATTGATTTTTCGATACTTCAAATGTATTCCGATTGTACGGCAAAAATGCTTCCTGCTAGCATGCACAGCTAGTATGCTCTTTTTGGAGCGTATGGATTTGTATATCGGGAGTATAAATGGAGTATAATTTAAATCATTCGAGCACTTAAAATGTGCTCCTTTCGTAGTGTAAATATGCTGTAAAGTACTTCAAATGTACTGCATTTGTACTTCAAATGCCAATTTTGTGAAAAAGTTTCTCAACCATGCAAATCGTCATTACGCAACGTACTTCTTTTGTGCTTCTAATATACTCAATTCCATATATATATATATATGGGATAATGATTTTGTACAACCCAAGTCAGGGTCACTGAGTAACAATATCAGGAGCTGTTGTGTGACTTAATATCTCCTAGCCGTCAAAGATGACATCATATCAGAAGAAATCCCTACAAAACAAGATATTGAAGCAGTGTTCACCAAGCTAAGCATAACAGAAACAAAGTCATCTCTAATAATCGGTGGTCTCTACAGGCCCCCCAGCAGTGGCATCACCTACATGGAAGCAATCTGCGAAGAGATAAAGAGACACACTCGCAATCACCGATCGTCAATAGTGTGGATCGGAGTTGATCTAAATTTACCAGACATCGAGTGGAACTCAGAACCAGTCACCGGAAATAGAAATGCTGCCATCATTAATAATAAATTCCTGGACATGACCAAGGACTGTCACATCGAACAAGCCGTTGACCTTCCAACCCGTCAGGAAGCCATATTGGAGCTTTTTCTTACAAACAGGCCAACATTAGTCAACAGTACCCAACCACTTCCAGGTATCAGCGACCATGACATCGTACTCATTGACTCAAGCATGAAACCAACCAGGAACAAGGCAACAAGCAGGAAGGTCTACATATGGAAAAGAGCAGATATACCCGGAATGATAAGTGAGAAGATGAACATGGAATTTCATCAGTGCCATGCCATACCATAGAGGAAATGTGGGAATTCATCACTACATCTCTGCTCCAAATAATGAATAAGAATGTTCCATCGAAAATGTCATCCATCAGAGAGCATCAGCCCTGGATAACAGGAGACCTGAAGAGACTCTCGCGGTGGAAGAAGAAAGCCTATGTGAAAGCAAGAGCATCACAAAACCAGAAGGACTACAGAAGATATCAGAAACTAAAGAGTGAAACCAAGAAGTTATGCAGAGAAGCTCATGTAGAATATCTCAGAAATATCATCAGCAAGGAATTAACGTCAAACCCGAAGAAATTCTGGAGTTACACCAAAGGAAAGAACTGTGACAGCAGTGGCGTAGCACCGCTGAAAGGCACCGATGGACTCACTCATTCAAACAAACAAGAAAGGGCAAACATCTTAAACCAACAGGTCTCACCCATCTTCAATCAGAATGAGGACACAAGCACCATCAAGGACAAAGGACCAAGTCAGTTCACAGAGATGCCTTCCATCAAAGTTACAAACCCAGGAGTATACTAACTCCCGAAGAACTTAAACATCCACAAGGCAACTGGCCCGGCAAACATCCCGACTCGCCTACTGAAGACTATAGCAGCCCAAATAACACCTTGCTTAACCACGTTCTTCCAGAACATCCTTAACCAGGGGGAACTACCGAAGCAGTGGAAACAAGCCAACGTGGTCCCTATCTTCCAGTTCTATCGGTGTACCTCATGGCAGCGTCCTGGGTCCACTGCTCTTCCTGGTCTATATCAACGACCTACCAGAATACATCAGATCAAGTTTGTCCGACTATTTGCAGATGATTGCGTGGTGAATCGGAAGATCAAGAACCAAGCAGACTGCGATGCCCTGCAAAGGGACCTGGACAGATTGCAAGAATGGGAACAGGACTGGCTCATGGAGTTCCACCCCCAGAAATGCCAGTTACCCCAAGTGAAAAAGAAGAAAAAGAAGATCACAGCCGAATACAAGATCCATGGCCACTCATTAGAGAATGCAGAAGAGGCAAAGTACCTGGGTGTAACTAGTCATCGGTCTCTGAATTGGAACAAGCACATCGCCATCAACACCAAAAGGCCAACTCCACAAAAGCCTTCCTTCAGAGAAACTTCAGCCAATGTCAAGTCAAAACCAAGAAAGCCTGTCATGAATACCTAGTCAGACCACTGGTAGAATATGCCTGCACAGTATGGGATCCATCAACAAAGACAAAGATCGAAGAGATTGAGGCAGTCCAGCGACGTTCAGCACGTTTTGTCCCAAATGACTACTCCAGGTACAGCAGCGTAACTGCAATGCTCGAGACTCAAATGGGACTGTTTAGCAGAGAGGAGAGCCAAAAGCAAAGCCATGATGATGTACTGTATCAGCAACAACCAGGTGGCAATCAGACTAGAAGATCTACTAACACCATTGACCACGCACAGCAGGGGAAATACAAAAAAATACCTACTGCCGTATGCAAGGACAGAGGTGTACAAGTACTCCTTCTTCCCGTGCGCCATCAAGATCTGGAACAACATCCTAGAAGAGGTCATAAACAAGCCGACAACAAAATGAAATTAAGACTGTAAATCGTTGGTTTTTATCCTGCACCTGTAAAAGTCTCATGAAGACCTGCACTGCATCACACCATGCACCAGTACAAAATACCCAGGTCCTGGGGACTGCACTACAATGGAAGAAGAAGAAGAATATCACTCGAGCTGAAAAAGGCCTACAGTGCTGTATGCACTATCATTTTTTGCTGCAGCACTAGCAGCCAAGAGGTATATATCTCTACATTTTCTCTTAAAAATCGGCCGGAAAACGTTTGTAGAAGGTGCCAAAGCAATAAATTAGCACATTTCAATGTTTATTTGATGAAAATCCAACCACAATTGCTGAAATTAGATGCAACAATTGTAGATAATCCAACGAATAATGCTGTAATAACAATCAAGCCTTCACAATTATTATAAGTAGAAGTTTTAATCAACCTTTTAGGGGCCGACCAGATGATCTTTGGGGGAGGGGGGAACCATGGCTTTTTGGTGAAAAAAAATAAGTTTGTTTCCAGGTTGACACTGAAAAAAAAAAGAATTTGTTCAGCACATGAAAAAAAAGTTTGTTTCCACCTGTAGCTAAGGTACAGTGTACCGCAATGTTAAACTTGCAGAAAAAAGTTTGTCGCGTGTCCAAAATTTTGCAGATAATGCTATAAATACTTTGAATACCTCACTGCTAGGTCTAAACATCAAAGGTTGGTATTTCAAGGAACAGGAAGGAACTTTGGAAGACGATCCAACATTTTTGAAGGTCCCTTGGGTATGAATTGTACTGATTATCGCCTCTGTCTTTCTCACTTGGCCCATGCAGAATATAAGGCAGATACAATGAGCATGTCACAAGAACAGTGCATCAGACAGTGGCTATTGTCATAGATTTGCATATGTCCATGCATACTAACTATTTATAATGTTTTCCAATGTGCGATTTTTGTATAAATGCCAGACTTTTAATAAAATATTTAAAATAGAAGGAGTCCAACCCCAGAACTGAAACTTTGTGAATACCACCTCAATCTATACATAAATCTACAGACTAAGTTTGAAAAATTTGGTTAACTGTCAACCAGGTCATTTTGAGGTTTGAATAACAGGCATTTTTTTAAATATTACAAAATTTTTATTTTTCAAAATTAACTCGCAGCAACAATTTGAGAGGTAAAGCTCATCTGATAAATTGGAAGAACTCATTTGGTCCTTATCAAGCCAGAAAAAAAATGTACATGGTTGAGTCACTAACCATTTTCTCTAAATTGACCAATAAGTAGCGGCACATATTTGGCAATTTTGCACTTTTGTCCATTTTTGAGCCCCTGTAGAAACACAACTAGCCAGAAACATGAGTTTTGGTGCCAAATATGAAATATTTTGGTGGAAGTTGTTCCAGTGTGACAATATGAAATATGTGTCATTGGGGGAGTTATAAATGCACCTCTGAAGTTGGCTGAAACCACAATTTTGGAAAAAAATGAAAAATAGCCTTAAATTTCAAGGGCTCCTATCTCGGTGAGTTTTTGAGTCTCAAACCTACAATTTTGCGAATTTGCATATATCTGGTATAAGTGAACAACTGTGATTTTTTCAATTTTTTCTGAAGGGGTCACCTGGGGAGCCCTTGGTGATTTGACATGGAATGACCCACCTACCCTTTTGTAACCAGAGAGCAAAATGTAAGTCGTAAAAATGACTGTCCCAATGTGCCCCGGTGTGGCACATTGGGACATCAGCTGGGGCACATTGGGGCATCAATTAAAAAATCATTTTAACACTCCATGTGCAATAGATATTACATATAAGTAGTGCATAAGACAATATACAGTGCATTAACACCTTTTAGTGCCAATAGTTTTAAACATTTAACATAAACTGTCCTGGGTGTGGACATCTATTGTATGTAAGTAACACACAGTGCATTGCGACAAATTTGTTCACTGTGGCCTGAATAACTGTTGTGTGGTGTCCCAGGTCATTCAGTTGAATTGGACACTTAAATTCTGCCATATTAAGTGTGTCCCAATGTGCCCCGAATTCACTTTCCCAATGTGCCCCGAATTCACTGTCCCAATGAGCCCTGATATGACTTTTACACCAAAATGCTAATTTCTTAGGCACCCGTGAGTGTGTTTATCATGATAGGGTCATTCCACATGAAATCAACCAAAATTTGAAAAGTGCCCCACCTCATCATCTCAGATTTTCACGAAACTGCCCACATTTGAAGAACTATATATGGAATGAATGTATGCAAAATATCAGTTCTGTAACTGCAAATTTGAGAGAGTACCGACCGATTGAAGTTTGAAGATTAGAACCGAAAATTGAAAATTGCCCCATCTAGAAATTGCTGTCATTTATTGATTTCTCAAGATAATGCCCTAAAATATTATAAATAAATGCTTGATATCTCAATAATAAAATGGCTGAAAGCAAGTTGCTGAAAAAAAGTTTGATGACCTTCCACAAATTTTCAAAGTTGGAAGGTTTATCACACTAAAACTAAAATTTCAATAATTTCCCACTCGGTCAGAAAACTTCCAAAATTAAAGATACTTTACGTATTTGTTCTTTGGGGTGAGAAGGAAGGGTAATGTTGATTTCATGTCCCTGGCTGACGTTTGCTGTGATACAGACTAAGCTCAAATTTTTAAAAAATCAAATTTACCAATGTTCGGAGTGAAAAATCACAATGTGGGATAGGTCATACCAACAACACATGCATATCATGTGAAAATATATGCAAAGGGCTTTTGATTCACATAAGATACGTCTTGTGTATATGAATTTTTCTTTTTCATATTCAAGCTTTAAATATGGTCATTTAGGCTGTAATTATGCAGATATAAAATGATCAAAAGATCATTTGGGACCACTTATATGGTTGCCAAAATAGGATATAAGTATTGCCTTGATTTAGGATTTTTACCCAATACCAAATATGCTAAATTAGTACATTCAAGTACAATTATCTTGTATCATAACAATGAAAAACAATGAAGAAATTGCACAAATTTTAAAATCAGCTAATGCCATGTGGGACATATCATACAATGAAAATAGATGGATATATACTTTTTCCATACTATGAACTTTAATTTAGAACCAAATATGACAAATGTATTACATTCTGTGGTTGTCAAATCCAGTAAGTTATCCGCATGACACTGACAATAATGACCATAAATGGCAAAAGCATAAAATACAAAACCATGAAGTTTCCAATTAAATTTAGTAGTAGATCAAAGCCCTTGATCAAGGCATAAAATTTGAAAATAATTTTGTCAGCTGTCCATCTTTATCTTAGGTAAAATTGCACTTTCCCCAATAATTGACTAGGATACCCAAAAAATTTTTTTTTATAGCAACCCTTAACAATTTTTTCTGTTTTTTTGTGAGGACCTACTATTTTTCCAAATGATAAAATCATATCACCTGTCCTGCATGAGCTTTTGAAATTTCAGAATTTTTCCTTCTAGATAATTATTCTCCCAAGGAATTTTAGTAGACAGTTACAAAAGGAAATTCACAGGTAAGATGTGACATCAAATTGAAGATCTTGGTCGAAATATAAGTTTCAGCCAACATTTAAACTTAAATTTATCATCCCACATGATTTTGCTGTCATTTGAAATCCAAACCTAACGTTGAAAAGGTGTAAACGACCAAAATACAAAATGAAATTTCACAATTAAAAATTGATATACACAAAACGTGGCTCATATCAATCAATAGCCCTTCTCGAATGCTTTCTTATGAAATGCGTCAGCAGTTTGTGCTACCTATCCCAGATGGTGAAATTTTTCTCCCAAAAATGGTAAATTTCAATTTTTTCAAAATTGTGCGGGGTATAAATCGCTGCCATCAATACCTAGTGAAGAAATTTTATTTTAACAAATTCTAATCACCCCAAAGAACAAATGTGCGGAATATTTGACATTTTGAAAGTCACTTGAGGGAGATAGAAATTATTGAAATCTGGAATTCGGTGTGATAAATCATACACATTTAAAACATTCTGGAAGAGTGGCAAATTCTTCTGGGTTAAAAATTCTTGAACTACAATTTACAATAGGGTCATATGTAAGTACATGGGCTTTGTCAGATTGTTACATGAACAAACAAAAGAGATATTAATTTTTTAGAAATGGACAATTTCCGATTTTCGGACCACATTTTTAATCTTCAATTGGCCACAACTTGCTCAATTTTTGAGAAACAACTTTGAACTTTCACACAAATTCCTTTCATATTGTGTTCTTGATCTGTGGCTAGTTTCACTAAAATCGGAGAAGGTGAGGTTGGGACCATTGGTTGATTTGAGATGGAATGACCCGATAGCAATTCATAAGTGTTCGTTACGATATATAAAATTCATACAAGCACTGAGAAAGCCTCATTGTTCATGGTTTGTCCAAAGAATGGTTCGAATTGAACCCGTCCATGTTTATTTTAGTAGTTGGAAAATAAACTTTTCCTCGCCATACTTCTGCATGTGGCTGTAATTTGTCCATAAAACCATGGAAACATCAGGATGTGAAATTACAAGATATGATGGCACTACCATATCGTATACCTTGCCTGGATCCAAGAAAACCCCACCGTGCCACAGTGCCCCGCATCCCAATGTGTCCCGGTTCATCCTACATCTACCATACATTATATTTGTCCAGGCCCATGCTTTGTCACGCAGGATCTCAGCTGTTGCTTACCTGACTTGCCTGAAACTCTGCCAGACATTCTAAATATGTTTGATCTGTGTTTTGCCACCTCATAAGTATTATTTGACTATTTTCTCTCCTTTAACGACACTTTTTATGAAATAGGAAAACCAAGAAGAACATGCAGTTCAGACATACTGATATTGAACCTCACTTTGGAATGCGGCTTAGCTCCCTGGCAACGTCACATGATGCAGCCAGGAGTCAAGACATGCAACGTAACCAACCTCACAAGCTACTTCAACAACACTTATTCTAAATTAACAAGTGAACCAAAGAAGAAGTAATTTCACACATAAAGTTTTGCCTATTGCACCTCACTTTGGGATTATGCCCATCTCCATGGTAGTGCCACATGGCAGTGCCTCCCCCCCACCCCCGCATTACCTCTCAATGATGGGCACTCACAGCAGTGATGGACACAATTCAATTCATGAAGTGAATAAATTTGAGTCTCCCAGTGGGCTATTTTTGGTATGTTCATAAATCAAGACGTATATTTAAGCCTACAGGTATCTGCTAAAAAAAAAAGAGTATATAAAAAATTTTATCAAGCAAATATGGTAAGCCAATGTCATTGTGTAACGCACTGGCCTCTTATGAAAGTGGAGGGTGGCCCACAACTCTACAGTTGGGTGCAAGGCACCATTGAGCAAAGGTGGTTGTAGACTTCTCTTCCACACAAACTTTCCAATAAAATTCACTAAACTTACCAAGAAACATAAGCTAACATACAAACTCCTTTAGTAGGAACATGTGTGGTTGGCATTGTGGTTGGTGTGAGTTGCAGTGTCACTGCATGCAGCTTGCTAGGCTGCTGCGCTCCATGTAAACAATAGTGTACAAGCAATGTGACAATTAAACCATTTCTAATATATTCATTCTCTATAATCTCACAATTAAAGTTACTGGCTCTTTCTTTGTAGCACATGATCTCAGATGCTGGTAAGGGGAGACCAGTGAATAGCCGGGAGGAGGGCAGGGGTCTGGAGTTTTCTTAAAATAAATAATTTCCTGCTCAGTTTTGATGAAATAAATAAATTCTTTTTGGGCAGTCTTGAAATAAATAATTTCTGGTCGGGATATTTCAAACAATGGGTTGCTTGATTTAGGAATGAATAATTATATGGAGACTTTGTGAGTTTGCGTGCATGAAAAATATATTTACTGCTGTTACCATGAAATTATTATTTTCCCATCAAGGAAAACTCCAAGCCCCCCAGGAATATTAAATGGTTGGCCCCTCAGAGGGGGGATGAAGTAAAAAGTGAGAGAGGCCAAGATGAGGGAGGCTCAGGGAGCCAGATGAGGTCCTGGTACACTTATAATAGGGCCTCACGGCAGGATACACCCAATTTTCCCACTCCTACCCCCACTTGCCCCCGCTTCCCCAACTATGAGTTTTTTTCAGTTTCACATGTTACCACTTTACCCGTCTTAAGACGGGTACAATGCTAGTATATATACAATTTGGTACACACACCAATTTTATGGTGTAATTGTCTTCTTTTTAAGGTGTTATTCGCTGAAGGTTTGCTGCTCTGCTGCCTATGTTTTACCTTAATAAAGTGACAGACATATTTCCAAAGGTCACACAACGTAAACACCACATTGCTAATTTTTGGTCAATTGTCTGTTGTTCATGTAGAAATGTATATTACAAATTATTTGCCAAACTTAAACGCAACGATAACATTTTTTAAAGTTGCTGTTAAAAATATCTTTGACATTGCTTCACAATGTTGTGAAAGCATTGCACCACCTTGCATGCTGAAGTCAAATCTTTGACGTTTCTTCACAACATTGTGACATCATCATTTCTACCATACAATTCAAGGTCATTTTTACCAACACAGTGACATTGTCACAACTTTCTACAACATAGATGTATGTGCCCATGACATGCAGCCATGGGTGTGACTCTCGATTGAGAAGAAAAAAATTATGTATTTATTTAAAACTGCCAGGCGATCTAGCTTATCCGGACTGGTATGAATGTTACGACTTACAGTACCAAAGTAAACAATTTTTATGTCATAATCTTTTTGTTTGGCCAGGATGGAGCCAGGGGGAGGGGGGTGGTTCCAATATTTTACACCTTGGACTGACGGATTTGTTGAGTTAGGCCTTTTCCAGGAATTCACTTTCATTTGTTCCAGGGACTTTAAACTATAAGTAAATTTTCGTTTTTTATGATCAGGACCAACAATATTATTTTTTAATGGCAATTTTAACATAACTGCACCCAAGCTGCAAGTGGAAACCAAAACTTTTTTTTCGTCATCATGATCATTTGCTAACACTGGACAATTTTTTTTTTTTAGTGCCATTTTTTGTTTCACTTCAAATCCAAAGCCCCCCTCCAAACTTGACCGAAGTATAATCTGGTAATCCCCTGAATTTCTCCAATTACATTGTAATTTAAATATTTTATGTCAGGCTGGGAATACAGCACTTGTAGAGCTCCAAGCAGACATAGGCCTATTTTAAGACTTTCAAGTCTTAAAAAAAATCTAAGCAAGGGCTGCCCCTGTCAGTCCTGGCATAGGCCTAGATGAAAAAGAAAAAAATTCAAGCCTCAACAAAATTAATTATTAATCAGTCCCTTGAAAAACTAAATTAATTTTTGTGTTTGATTCAATAATCAATATATGTAGGCCTACCAAGTAATTTAGTAGAGGAGTTTATACTCTCTAAAATTTAATAACATACCCTGCATGGAAGATGTATCACTCACCTTGATAATGTTATCTTCATATTATCTTCAAGAAGTCATTTCTTTTCTTTCCAATGAATGATCTTTCCAGCCCTGCTTTCCAGCCACCAGTAAACAAAGTTGTGACGTCACCTACCACTGTGATGTCATCACTTGGGCAGAACAATGGCCCATTGTTGGTGACGTCACAATTGCAGCACTTCATTCCTTCTTCATTTTCTTGACTGACAGGAGTGGTTTTAAAATTCTGCCTGGTCAATGAATGCTGAAGATGGACATGTCAGAATAAGGTTGGTACATTTTGCAATATATGATAATCATAACATTTCCAATTGACAGCAGGCCTATTTAGCACTGTTTAGGCCTATTCAAGGCTTCAGTCATGTCAGTGTTTTTCAATAATTTCTGGGATTCAGACTTGGCAGTGACACCAGTGTTGCGTATAAAGCAACTCTGGTAGGCCTATGATATCAATCGTACATTTTACAATCATTACGTGTAATTCATTATCATACTTGCAGAAAATAAAAAAAATTGAAGAAGATTCACTATAGCCGGCCATCAATATGACCATATTTGGCAACTGAAAACAATAGTTTTTTAGTGGCTAAAATGGGGGGCGGTCGCCCCAAAATCTCTGCTGATTGGTTTCCATCAAGAGACATCAAACTGTAACACAAAAGTGACTAAACCCACGTTTTTTGTGTATTTTGCTACTTTTTTGTCATCAAAACAAGAGTGTCGTCATGCCTTGTGTTATGTAAACATTTCATGCATGGTTAAGCCTTATTTTAAAGGGCCGAGCAGATTGGGGGGGGGGCGCGGGGCTATGGCTTTTTGAAAAAAAAGTTTGTTTCCCACTTGACACTGAAAAAAGAAAACGCTTGTTCAGCAGTCAGCACAGGAAAATAAAATAAAAAGTTTCATTTCACCTGTAGCTAGGGTGTACACAGTAAGGCCCGCATAATTCATTCTTAACTTGGCGGACCCGCCCACACAATAGACCTATATTTTCTGACAATGGAAAAATAAAATAGAACTTTTTTTTTTCACCTTTTTTTTTGTCCTACCGACCGACCATGAAAAAAGTGCTTTGAGAGGATCCGAGACACTGAAGATCAATTATGTGTGGCCTAATGTTAAAATTACGAAAAAAAAAGTTTGTTACACGTCCACATGCAGTCGTGCACAAAAAAAAAATTTTCTGCGATGTTTCGCGAACAAAAAAAAAGTTCATCCCATGGGTAAAAGCCATAGCCCCCCCCCTCCCCAACTGTTGTCTGGTCAGCCCCTTACAATGACATGACATCACAAATAGAATCTATTGTTCTCCAAATATGGTCATTTTCACGGCCGGGCCCGCTAAAGTGGATCATACACGAAAAAATATTTTTTGGAGAAAAAAATTAATTATATAAAAAATTTGGCTGGGGAGAATGTATAAAATTGCATGTTTTCCATATAGGCCAGTAGAAAAAGGCCCAATATCAGCCATACCCTTGACCTCTTCATAACAGTAAAAATTAGGTACCGAATGAATCCTTGAAATTTCTAGTTTCACCAAAAAAAATTCCCCAGAGTTCCCATTCTGAGGATTTTTTTATTCAAGTTTCCATGGCAACACTCTCAAAAAAATGATAACCCACAAATGAACAACATTATATTGAATAAGTTTCTTTCTGCTTTGAGGAACAATTTCAATTTTGGCACACAGTACCTCCACAACCAACTCTCTCAGATGTATGCAAAAATTGTGTTTTACATTGTGCGTGTGTGTTACTATGGTAACAGAAATATAAAAAAACATCAAATTTTTAAAAGACGGTCTTAAAGAAAAATAAATATACCAGCAAATATTTGGTTATGATATTTATAGAGCATCTCTTTGTGGACAATCTCAAACAAAAATATTGGAAATATCTTTTATATATAATATAGTCGCTATAGAGACTGATTTAATGTCTGTTTAAAATTACTTTTATAAACCTGAAGCAGAGTCCGCGAAAAGTGCCGGTTTGCCGGTCAAAACCAGCAAAATCAGCGTCTGGCCGGCAGAAATATAGTAGGTATCTGCCCAAATGTCCGATGGTTAAGCTGGAGAGTTGATACAGCAGCCAATGCAATCAGTACATGCCTTAGGAGTCTCCAGTGCAATTAACAAACATCGATGAGTCACAATGACTCAAATTGGACTCATAGGTGTCAAAATGGATTGCAATTAAACAAAACAAGTGTCAATAGCTCACCAAATTGCAATTAGCAACGTTCATCTGCATTGACTCCAGAATCTGCCCTCCTCTGTTTTCTGAAGAATGTGAAGATAAACTGAAAGGCAGACGGTTCAATGGTTTCCACAAACGATCTGAGGCCCTGCAAGGCTTCAACAGTTAACCAGTTTCAGCAGGGGTCCTGGCAGGTTTCCAGTGATAGCAGTGGAATACACGACAAATTACACAGCTTGGAGTAAATTTTAATTGACAAAGGATAAAACATGGATAGCGCATCAGGGGAACAGGCATCTCTGTATATTTTTTTTATATTTTTTTAATTGTATTAATTAATGTTTTTTTGAGGCTGAATCTTTTGGATTAAGAAAAAGAAAATAATTTTGGTCTAATTTGAAGTTATGTTCTGTGCAAAATTTACGTATGTAGGGGAGAGTGGGGCATAACCACCCCCCTAAGACAAAATGTCTCACAGGATGATAATGACAAACACAATTAAGAACTCCAATTGGCAATATGACACACTCTTAGAGTACTTTCATATCCCCTACCTGCAGCATCAAATGACGTATATATTATTACATGGATTGTTTTGTATTGACCCGAGTATTCTCCCTGCCAGCCCATTACTTCCCGAGGGCCGCTAGGCCCGAGGGAAAATATGGGCTGGCAGGGAGAATACGAGGGTCAATTCAAAACAATCCATGTTATAATGTTTTTATTCCATGACCTCTTCTAAATTTTTATTAACCAGTAAAACTATCAGGACTTTATAATAATTATGATAGTGTAAGAAAAATCATCCTCCATGGTTGATATTTTTAGCTTTTTAGCAACTGTATTGTGACGTCACCAGCAGTGCTGATGATGTCACAATCCAAACAATGGGACTATGACGTCATGGCCATTGTAACAGGATTGTTATGGCAGAAGCTGGTGATCTTTTGTAACTGATTTTTTGGTGAGTCAGATGATAAAACAAAACCACTCCTTTGACATTATCGCTTGCTGAGCATTGTGTGAATAATATTGGTGTCATTCTCACCATTTTGGCCAAACAATTTTGGGCTAACATGTAGTTTGTAGATTAACACAAGAGGGCTCTGGTGGTAACGTCATCTGAGGGAAATAACAACGTCTTTTGAGGGACAATAACTTGTATTTCCCTCAAATGACGTTGTTATTTCCCTGGTCGTGTTTAGTGTTATTGGGGTCAATACACTGCTAGTCATGGAATAATCTCCCTTATAGCACAGGGATATGAAATAGTTTTTGGTACAAGGTGGGTGGTTATGCCCCATGCTCGGGGCATAACCACCCACCCCATGGGGCATAACCCCTCCCCCAAGGTACCAGCAACAAAAATAACTGGAGGATTTCCATATCTGGTGGAAGGATACTTTGTCCCTTTCTGATGAAAATGCAGGTGCTCTTCGGCTTCGTGGTGTATGGAGTCCTTCGTGGTGTATATTCCCGTACCCTCGGAACGAGCAGGGTGTAACTGATAATACATCGCGGCTCTCAGCCAATCAGAATCAAGGATTCACACATATCTTGCAAAGCAATAGAGATGTTGAAAAAAGTATACTTTCATATAATTCATTGGGACTATCGCTATTTTTGACCCTTAAAGAAATTTGGTTGCTATGGCAACCTAAGTGAGCTGCAACTGGTCAAATTCCAAAATGATAAATATTTTTCATGAAAAATTATCCATTCATGCAATTAATACTGCTATCCAGGCCATTTGCTTGCAGGAAAATTTTGGGTATCTATTATTTGATGTCTTGTCTGTCTTTATTTCAAAATAAACACACAATGACATGCAGCAGTAAAGCATTTAGTTCCCATGGCAACCAAAGCAGCATTTCTCAAAATAATTCATCTATTTGTGATACCTGATCGTATTCACTCCAAATATTCAAATGAAAATGTTCATTTTTGCGTATTATCTCTGTTGCACACAACATAATTATTTTTTGATATATATTGCCAGAGTGCCACCCCTGAGTTGCATAGATTTCCATATAAGCACACAAATTTTATTGGAAACTTATGAATCAGCATATGTAAATATAGGGAAATGAGTGAAAAATTGGAAAAGGAAGAGAAGGCAGTGAAAATGGGGAAAGAAAAGTGGAAACAAAAGCGAAAGGGAATTGAGAATCCACCGTAGTTTGATGAATGAATTCCCTATATTTTGCCTGATTTTCCCCTGCTTCATCGAATGTTTTCCGTAACCTTATTCGAATTTAGCGTTGTGTTATCGGAATCGAAAAATCTTGATTTTTATTTCTCATCTTTGCGCAATATTGTACGATATTTCCCTGCAGGTAATATTTTCACCATTTCACCCATTTTACCTTTCCGGTAGATATACTTAGGATGGAAAAAAGGAATATCAATATGACAAACTACATTTTTCATGCAAAAAACGATTGTTTTGTTACCATGCGTCTCGGAGCCGAAAGATCCACAAGGAAAAGACTAGCCTAATAAGGCCTAACACAAGGTTGTATGTATGTTCCCATGCCTGCCCCACCGGGTGAAAAATCAAGGGTGGTTCAACTGGTCAAATTTCGATCATTAGGCTACCAAATGATTTCATGAACAGTCACTTGAATCGAAACACATGCCTTATTGTGCTTTTCATTTTTATTGTTTCAGATGTGCAGAACTGACCAGCTTGATTTGATAAGTAGAGTTTCAGATGGTAGATACAGTTTAATGCGGTTCATTACCCCTAATGTTTTGGCAACTTTCATTTGGACCTTATGTATACATATGCTCATTCCAAGTCAGACATTCATCCACTGCTATACCTAGAAGGTCAAACGTCTTCACCCGCTCTAAATGATCACCATCAATGAATAAGTTCATGTCACTAATAACTTTGTTTTTGGGATGAAAGATCATATATTTTGTTTTGGCAACATTTAAAGACAACTTATTAACCTTCAACCAAGTATTAATCGTTTCTAATTCGTCATTTAGAGCTATTTTTCTGAGGTGATTATGAGTTGTAATCTCCAATTATTGCGACTATGGATACTAAGGGGATTACTGGCCACTTAAAAAAACCGTGTTAAACGAGCCAACACTCTGAACAGTTATATTTTTGATAACTGTGAAGAGTTTCAATAGAATGAGCTGTTTTTCCATGATTCCCCTCCCTCCAATAAATCTCGTGAAAAGCAAACATATCAAATTGTCACACCTTTGCAAATTTAAGCATGTATTTCTTCTAAAAAAAGTTATAATTTACTTAAGTTATTGTATAAATACAAAATCAAGCTAAGGCATGATTTCCTCGTGCAAAGTTAATTTCCCTCAAGTGGCTAATGCAGACCTATGGTGCAACCCTCCACATACACCCAATGAGTGGGACATTTTACTTGTTCAGCATAGACACTGGTAGAAGGGACCCATTAAACATTTGTAATGGGAATCACAAGGTATGCTTTGTTATTGGATATGTTACTAAATTCGTTCTATTTATCTATCTGTATATGTGTCTATCGATGTATCTAGCTATAATTACAAAAGCTGTTGCCTCTCAGTTAGTTTTGCTGATGGGACAAAAACCACAAACTCCCTGACTTAAATCTCAGTCACTTGTGTAATCTCAGTCTCTGTGTTGCCTAAGATCCTAAGTGCCGTGATTATAAATTTCTTACTTAAGTGTGTAGGACTGGCAAAAACATACTTTAAGTCGCCAATGCCATGGGGAGATTATGCATGTTTAAATCACTAAAGAGCCTAGGAGGTGACTACAGTGATTATGAATACGCCTCCATTTAATGTCCCATGGGCTCGGACTAAATTGAGTTCCGTAGTCGTTCTGAGACACCCAAGTGATTAATTGCCTGTATAATTTTAGTCTCCTTGTTGGCTAAGTGATGTGATTATTATAACTTCCTTACTAAGATTTTTCCCCAAAAGGACCAAAACATCTTATGGAGGGTCCCTTAAGAGGTACTAAGTTAAGGGAACACTAAATTTATTTGGAGCATGAAAGGTATAAGCTAATATTTACTCTTGGTTACTGAAAAATTCATTGGAAAAGTAAAATGGTGTGTACACTTTGCTCTCAAAATGTTAGGATATTTATGTAATGCTTAATTTCAGTCTCAGTCGCCCATAGGAAGCATGAGCTGTAATCACCCAAAATTGTGAATATGGAAACTTGGGGGATCATAATGATAGGACACTTAAAAAAGTGTCATACAAGCAAACAGTGGCAGAGTTTAGTTTCTAATAAATGCGAAGACTCAGAATCCAGTGGACCCCAAAACCAGCGATGGTATTGTTTCAGTGTAATAGCAGTGTTTTTAGATAATGAGCTACTAATAAATATGAGTCACTTGCTTTATCTCATTCTCAGTTCCATAATCGCCTTTTATGTGTTGAGATGACGATTGATAAATTCTCCCCCTCTCCTGCATGTTTTTCATTGTTTCATATTTGCATTGTTACCAGGCTTTCTCAATACAAAATTATCCATTGGTAACTGTATGAAACAGAACAACTTGCTTAAAAGCTGTCATAAACTATGTTTTGGGTGACTTCAGTCACTCTGTAGATTACAGAGATTACAGTTTATAATCACTTCAGAAAAAAAGCTCTAGTAGCACCACTTTTTGACACTCTAAACTTAGAGCTCAACAGGTTCACAAAATTGTGTATGTGCTGCCCTCCTGAATCCATAACAGAAACTACAATCGATCTGACTCTTGTCAGTGAGCTCTAAGAGATTTCAGATTCAGCAACTATCACTTTTTTTAATTGAAGTGGAGTAACAATTCGGTCTGTTGGATTAGGTCTAGAATTGAATATTCAATAACTTTTAATCGTCCAGTTTATTGTTAGAATGCTGCTATTGCTGCAAAGTGGTACTTGTTGTGGAACTTTTTTTTTGGCGGAATCGTTATTTTCCTACCTAGGGAATTGTGAGTCGTCCCAGCCAGACAGCCAAGCATGAAGACCCTCACTTCTCAGTGTAAGCTTATTAAGCTGGCCCTGACCACAATATACATTATTTTTGAAGTTGTAACAAAAAGATTAACTCTCCTCCGGTGTGACAGACATAATTACCTGTTTCAGATCTCTCAAAGCAACTGAATGAATGCTTTAGTGTTTCATTGTTGTCTGTTTGTTGTTTCAATTAGTTTCTTTGGAGAAAACCATAAGCTATCATTTAAATCATGCTGGAAAAGCTGTTAAAGGATTTGAAAACTTCAGAATTTTATGGTACTCATTGGCAGTGCATGTGCACTCATTGATCGTTTAACATTTTTGATTACAATTTGTTTATATCTTGCTGGCAGCTCAGGTGTGCGTATGAGCACAAGTGATGAGGTCCATCTACCTGGACATGACCTGACCTACTTGCATATTGATGAAAGTGTCAGCTTGAGGTCATCCGATTTCTGGCAGACTCTCCAGCTGTGCTGTTCGTTTTAGAGTCTGTGAGCAGACTGACTTTTTGATTAACTGCACCGCTATCATTTGTGGAGAGCATGGTTAACAAAGTTGTATCATCTGCATACATGACAAATCTGAACTTATCCGAGGACCTGTCAAAGTCATTCATATAAATGAGAAAGAAAAGGGGTCCTAAAATAGTGCTGCTCAACGTGGAAGCCAGTCCAGGAAGGGTGGAAGCCAGAACTGGTGCAGGAGGGTTCAGAGACCTGCCAAGCGTCCAGAAACCAGCCAGTTACGCCGCCGGAGCGGGAAGTTGTCAAGCGATGAAGACGAATGATAAGATGTCGTCTTTGCAGGCCTAAAACTATAATTTAACGCCTTCCCAGAGCGGTCCAGAGAATGTAGTCGATGGAATGGTAGTCTGGGGTCCAACTTGATGATGGAAATTGGAGAATTTCGCCCGCAAACCAAGTGGAAAAGTCAGCGTGGCCAGGCCAGTGCCATGCCAGCTAACAGCTGGATAAGACGAGCGACTGAACGTCGTCTTTGCAGTCCAAAAATAAATAATTTGCATCATCCCACATATAGCCAGAGGAATGGGAGGAGAAAGGAGACTTCTGGGCTCCGGAGAACCACAAAAGGATGGCCGAAATAAGCATATTTCGCCCAGAAACGAGCAAAACTACAGGGGGTGGTCAGACCGTGGCCATGACAATTTTTGACAATCCACGGCCCGGCCTAGTCCGGAGACTTCGACAGCCGATTCTGACAAGGAAAGAGCCAGAAAAGCAGCAGAAATGATGGAAATCAATCAGCAGTGGCACCAAGAAGCAAGGAAAATTAGGATTAGAGCTTGGAAAAGCGTCTAATGCACACGAAATCACTTGCAAAGTCGGTGAGTTGGACGCTGAGGTGAGCGGTCCTACCGACGATCTTTGAGGCAAGAAATACTAAAGAAATTACTTGCCTTACCCATGCTTAGCTCTGTAAACATGGAAATAACCCTGAAAAGAAACATTTGACAACAACTTAACCCATTTTCAATGCCTCAATCAGCCGAAAACAAGCAGCTCCAGAAAAACATGTCTGATGCCTTTAGAGCTGAGAAGAAAAGAGGCAGATGTTAGGCATTGTGGGTAGGATGACGTCACAGGTCACATGGTCTGGGGTGGCGCCAAATTTGATCTTCTCAGCTGAAACAGGCTTGAACTCAAGTTCAAGAAGAATAATGCATAGTTTACGTCGTCATTCTCTCTATTTAGAATGATGATAAGTCTGTGGGCCATGAGTGACATAGAGGTTGTTCTTTTTTTGTGTAAACGATGAACATTCCATTAAAAAAAGAAAAATAAGAGCTCCATGCTATTATTTCAAAATGTCAAAAGAGCAAGAATTCAATGGGTAAAATTTGTACTGAACTTTCTTCTTTTTTTTTCAGACCTGCCAGTTGTGATGACAGATGAACGGCCTATGTTTGTTGAGGGAAGCCATCACAAGAAAATGCAATGCATGCAGTTTGGTGAAAGGGCTTATTGCAGGAAGCTCATCTCAGCTCTGCCACAAAGGCTGTACATACGTGCGTGTGACATTGGAAGAACAATGAGTACTTACATTCAGCTGTTTGTGGACATCAATGACATCATAACTGGTACCGGCCCTATCCATCACATTGAAAGTAACTGCCCTTGTGCCGTTGGGTAACTTTCGACCGCAGTGATGAGTGGTGTGACTCATTTAGTGACTTGTCCTGACAGCATCGCAATGGTAGCCTAGGTTATGACCTTACTAACAACTCATGAGTCGTACAGAATGACATGGTAAGGATAGGGATTTGATGTCACCAGGAACATTCCAGTGCATGCTAGAAGCTAGCAACGAGCTCTTACACAGCCCTGTTAGTAGACATTGAAATTTTGAAAATATTTCCTCTGTATATATCCCTGTAATACTCAATAAATCATAATTATGGAATTTTCTTTGACTTGAGTCATGACTTTTTTTCAAAAATACAGATACACTGATGCAATATTACTGGAATACAATATAGTAAAAAATGCTATAATGTATTCCAGGAATACAATATAGTACAAAATGCTATATTGTATTCCTGGAATACAAAATAGTAAAAAATGCTATATTGTATTCCTGGAATACAAAATAGTAAAAAATGCTATAATGTATTCCCGGAATACAAAATAGTAAAATATGCTATAATGTATTCCAGGAATACAAAATAGTAAAATAGGCTATAATGCATTCCAGGAATACAAAATAGTAAAATATGCTATAATGAATTCCAGGAATACGATTTAGCATAGTTTTCTTAAAAAGTATGCTGATGTTCAATTCCAAATCAATTTGAGAATTCCAAATCAATTTGAGAGCCTGTTTTTAATTCTTCCCAATGATCCATTGCATTTCTTTGAGTTCAACATGCTGTTATCAAATAAGGCCAACAACAGTTCCTTAAGGTCTCAAGACAAGGATGTTACAGAAAGGTAAAAAAGTATGATTTGGTTCAAAATGACGACAAAACCAAGCAAATATGGTTAATCTGATTGGTTGAGGCACTGAATTAAATAGCATAAATGTAATTTGAATACCTTGAAAACATACTTCAAAGCTTAATGAAGTGTTTGGTGGTGGTTGTGATTGTTAGTCTTGCCCTGCTACTCTTATCTACTTTTCAAACCAAACTGCTCACTGAAGACGAATTTCATGTTTATGCATACCACAAGCTTAGAGGAGGGGTACGAAAAATGTCATGGAATATGCATACACATCGGGGGTACAAAAAAGCCACTTGGAACCAAAGGGGGTATTAAAAAAGAAACCCCCCCCCCCGGCACAAACAAAAACTCTCACTTGAAACTGCTGAGTTCTGTCCCAGTTTTTAATATCGAATAGAAGAGAAGAGAATTTATTGAATCCCACATTGGTCATATTTGTATTTGTATGTGTATGCAAAAAAAATTGAGATTTGCAAAGTTTAATGAAGCCGTAATGAGATGAATAGGCACCATGTCATTGTCCATATGTTTAAGATTACAATTATCGAAAAGTTATCCACAATTATTGCATAGCTAAATTGGGGTAATTTCCCATGCTTATGACACAATATTGCTGACAAACAAAATATGAAAAACACCAACTTAAATTCCACCGCAAAACCCCAAATGAAGTACAAATGCATTGTGTTGATCACCATTTGGGAATTCACCAGCTTCAATCTTTGGCGTAACAATAATGTTTGCTAATTTCTTGGTTTTCCAAGAAACCTGGAAAACGAGAAATGAAGTGCCCTGAACCGGAAGTTAAGTTTCGGGAATCCCAGTTAAAGTTTTGTCCTTTATCAAAGTTTGAAATGAAAGGATGTTTTGCCATATTAATTTAATTCTATAAATAACGGAAATATCTGAATCGCCTATTGCAAAAATAAAGTGTCATAAGGTATTTATACAGGCCTATGGGTGTAATTTATCACTCCAATGAAAATATCTTTTGAAAGATACTTTAAAAACTATTGTCTTCATTTAGACCTTTTTCTAAGATTGAAACGCTTTATTGCACAATCATTTTGTTATTTTTCTGAAAATAGTTTTTCTTGAAAGAAGAAATTGGGAAAATATATGTTTATGGCCATTAAACATAATATTTTCACCTATAGGCATTACAAACTGAATAGAGGGTCATACCATATCAAATCAGGCAGTGATCCCAGGTGGACCATTTCAGATCCTCTTGAAACTCCAGTCAATTATTGACCTGATATCAAATTTAGATGAGGAGTTTCATAATAACAGTTTCCACTGACAGTGTCTGATACATAGTTTTGGATATGCAGGCACTTAAGCTGAGAGGGGTTGTCAACGATAGCTGCAGGGGTTGTGAAAAAAATGACTTTTGCGATAAGTGCCTATTTATTTACAGTCGTCATCACCTACTTCGTGAACAGAATTCAAACACTAGGGACACCACTGTTCATTAACAGCTGGTTATGTGACGTCATAGGTACGCACAAGCAGATTGTCTGTTTACGTCACGAAGGCTGAAGAAGCAAATGGCTGGATGTCAAGAAATTGGCAAGAAAATGTGTCAAATATCGCCGAAAATCGGCAAAAAGACATCGTGAAACATCGCGAAAATGTGACTGGAAGTTATAAACAGCCGCCTGAAGCATGTGAGTGAAGAGATTTTTTTTCTAAGTGGCCTGGTTGCCGAGGAAACGGCGAAAACGTGAGTTCGCGAGTGATTTGACGGTGGGTGTAGATTCGACCCAAAAAATGTTCAACTTATAAAAAAAGCACCAAATCAGTTCTCACATATGTTTTGTCTCACCCTTTTTCTGCAATATAACAGAATATTGGACTGGTACCAGGTGTGAGGACCGAGCACTGCCCTGTCAGGGATGACTCCTTTTCACAAAAAGTCACTATTTGAACTTTTGTAGTGCAACAATGGGCTTTATATTTACGATATTTTATCATTTTTTACACATTTCCACTGGTTTGTATTGATCTTACCAGTAGTTTAAGACCTGAAAATGGCTGTTGAAAATTGGACAAAAATACTGGTTTTGGCTAGTTTTGGGTCAAAACAATGCTGAAACAGCTCCAATGAAATAATTTTCAATATCATAATTTGGGATACCAATAGAAAGGCCATAAATTTCAACCAAAGTGACTTATGACTTCAATGTGACTTCTGATTTTGTTTGATGTAGATATAAAACAAAAATTCCATTCAAAATGAAGTATACAATTTTCAGAAGAAACCTCACTTTTCCAGGTGTATTCAAACTTTTGGAGGGTAGCGTAGGTCAATTATAAAATGGCAACAGCTTCATCAAGACAAGATTTAGCGAAAATTGCTACGAAATACAGTGGGGTGTGAAAGTTTGGGCACCCTTGGAGAGGGGTCATATTATTTCAAATTTCGTACAAAATATTTGCAGAATATTTCCAACGTGAATTTTGTGAGTGAAGGATACCCATGCACTCAATTTTACCCAGAAAGAACAATGGAAATATTAAAATGTAAAAAAATATGGGTCTTTTTGTCAGATTTTACGTGTGCAAAAGTTTGGGCACCCGTACAGATTCTGATCTTAATTCTTCTACAGGGTGACCCACCTCAACTTGCGCATGGATGTTGTAACCAAAACAGTGTTTACTGAAACAGTTTGGGATTTCCAATGCAAACACCAAATTGGAGTTTAAGTGACATGAGCCAAGAGAAGAGAATAATCCAAGTTTGGTTCATTTTTGGTTAAAATTGGACTCAGAGGAGTTCAAATATTGGCCTAGCTTTTTTTCTGATTTTTTACAATTTAACTCTGTCACCCTTGGAAAAATTTTCTCGCTCACATGTAATGCATGCACTGTATTACAGAAGCTGTAAGAAAGCAGTGCCAGGGCTTTTCTTTGAAGGAGGTTTGTGTTTACGAAGTCAGGAAGACCAAATACTGTCCTTGTGCAGTGCACCATTTTCATACCGGCAATTTCCTATGGTCTATACCAATGATGGGTGGGCAAAAATTGTTGTTACCACTCATAATAAGCATTAGAATAGCTTTATCTTACATGAGAATATCATTTACCACTTTCCATGTGAGCATTGATGTGTGTATCGGCCACTTTATTTATTGTTCCAATAATGCACGTAAATTGTCAAATGACATGGCAAATTTGTTGAGGGGAATCTTCTGCACCTGGTAGTATTAAAGAACCATGTGTTTTCATCACACATGTTGGTAAAAATAAAACTACATTTTGAGGTATGGAAATTTGTGATTTTCCAGATGACACCAAAAATAGATTTATATAGAAGTGTTGCTATACTTTTTCTCTTTGCCTTTAAAACCTGGGTGTCATGTTTTACGTTTCTAATGACTCTTAAAATCATAATACCTCACTATTTTGTATTGCAAATCAATTGACTGTCGGTTATGCTGATTGTTTTTCCATACTTTGACTTGTTTGTATCTGACAGGTTGCCGTTCTAAATTTTCTGACTTGGTAACATACACTGGACTCTAAATCTCACAAACACCATCCATCGCCTTCCCCAAGAACCTTCTTTTGCATATCAAAGTCATTTCAGGCAGTTTTGGAGGATTTTGTTGATGCTGTTGCACTTGAATTCTTCTCAGCTGATTTTTTGGCACAAAATAAAACAGCGACACATTTTCACTTGCCTGTCATTTTAGATAGAACTACTGCAAATTCTTATAACTCACTTTGTTTGACAGCCATTATAGTGGGGCAGATTTGTCATGAATAGGGGAGTAACATTTCATTTATACATAGAAGTATGAAACTTGGCACATCGTTTAAAAGCAACTTAAAGAATAAATTTAGATAGGGAGCCACTTCTGATTTGACCTGGTTGACCCATTTTCCAAAATGGCTTATTCTCTCATTTTCCTGCTTTCTGTGAAGTGGCTACAGTTGACCATATGAAAACAGTGGTCATTATTTCTTCTAAAGACCTAAAAAACACAAAATTTTAGGGTGGTCAGGGTCCATTTTGTTATAACTGTTGAAGAAAATGCAGCATTTTCGGGGTATGCCCCAATTCTATGGAATCTTTATCAATATTTAAATAGACCACGTTTTTGAATTTCTTGTAAGAAGAGCTTTCAAATGAATGGTAGCAGCACTAGTTTCCATGAATTCTTTGTCAAAATGAACCTCAGAACGAAAATCTTTTTAAAAAAAACTTAATTCCATTTCAACTCCAAATTTACGAAACTCATAAATGCGGGTACTCATTTGAAAGCTCTTTTTGTAAGGAATTCAAATATGCAACTTATTTTTCTATTACTTTAGAATTGGCGAAACCACGCAAAACCACGAAAATACAATATTTGAGTTGATAATTCTACCAAAATGGATTCTAGAAAGCCTGAAAATAGTTGAGGCTACTAAAAATGTTGTAGTAATGTTCTGAATACCTAGAGAAGGAATAACAAACACTATTTGCATGCATTCTATTGGTAGGAACTACAAAGAAAGCAGCAAAATAGAAGAATTGATGGCCATTTTGGAAAATGGCTGCCAGTATCCATCTATGCTAAATCTGAGGTGGCCCCCTATCCAATTATATTTGTAGAGATGTTTTTTAAGTATGCGCCAAGTTTCATGCTTCTATGTACAAATGCACTATTTTTTTACATACCTGCCCCGCTATTACTACCAATTAGACAAATATGTTTTCAAAAATTACCTGTCTCATTTTTGTTGTCTTCAGTAAAATGTCAAAGTCATGCACAAGTTGAGTTGGGTCACCCTGTATAACTCTACAATAAAGCAATATAAAAGCTCTAAAATGCTTTGGATACTAATGTAAGCATCCAAGGACTTCATTTTGTCTGAATTTTTTATTTTAATCCCCAACAGAATGACTCGAAACTTCGCAGCTTTGATGTACACGAGGTACATCAGATTACTTAATAAAATTTCAATTATTTTGAATTCTGAAGCGGAAAAAGTTGATTTATCATGTTTATTTTTCATCAGCTAAACATGACAGATTATTCTTTGATGAAATGTTGGAGCAGCTCAGACCTATATCCAACTAAAATACCTGAAACGCCACAAAAGTGCAATTTTCTGGGCATCTATGTCAGAATACTTTGGCTTTTCTTGTTAAAATATTTGCGAAATCTGCTGTTTTTGAGTTGTGTTGTGTAGAAATGACAATTTCGCGATTATTACAGCTGTCATCCATAATTTTGGGCCTGCCTATTCTTGCCATTGGGAGTCAAACTTGTTTGTCACATTTCGGTGTATAGGAGTGATTCCATTTCAATGCATTTTTTTACATCCTTGTCTCAAACACCACAGTGACTGACTCAGATTGCTTCCAAATAGCTAGATGGGTCCTTTGGCATTACTCAGACAGTCAGATTAAGCTATGTAATTGTGATACCTTGTATAGCTTGGTTTTTCACACATGCATGCTGATGGTGGAATGATGCACCTCTCGACCACATTCAGTGTCTCAACTGTCGGGGTCTCTGAGGTTGACATATAAGATTTGATTGTTATAAAATAGCAAAATTGATTAAATAGAAACAAAATTAACCACAAATTGAATTTTTTTCAGCAAAAATAGTCCCTGCATGGCTGGCAAAACAAAGTTGAACTGCAAATTAATATTTTTAATTTTGTTAGATAATAACCTGAATGAATAATTGAAATCTTAAATATTTTTGGTTATTTTAGATAAAATGTTAATTTTAGGTAAAGGAGAGGCTAACCAGGCCAGGAGATCCAGCAATCCTCAAAACTTTCAGTATAACTGGACATGTGCTATTGATGCCCTAGGTACCACAAGGAGGTAACGGTTGGAGTCACTCTGTTGGGCAGAACAATAGAAAATGCACAAGAAATGAAGTCCAGGTATGCTTAAATTATTATTGAATCAGTTTCAGAACTTTTACATTGCTTTAAAGTAGATTTATAGAAAAATCAAGATCAGAATCTGTAGGGGTGCCCAAACTTTTGCACACATAAAATCTGACAAAAAGACCCATACTTTTTTACATTTCAATATTTCCATTGTTCTTTCTGGGTAAAATTGAGTGCATGGGTATCTTTCACTCACACAATTCATGTTGGAAAGACTCTGCAAATGTTTTGTCTGAAATTTGAAAAAATGTGACCCCTCTCCAAGGGAGCCCAAACTTTCACACCCCACTGTAATAGCGTTGCCTGATGGAAAATCATTGAAATGCTAGAATCTGCTCTTCAATCTCCTGTGCAGGAAATTTGTGAAAGAAAGCATCACCACATTAACTCTAATAAATAAGTAGCGACTATAGCAGTTGAATTAGTTTTTAGGCTGCTGTTTTTAATCCTATTGGAAGAACTGTTTTTACTCATGAGTTTCTTGAGGTTCACCTGAAAAAGAGGTGGGACCTAACAAAAGAAGAAGAAGAAGTAGGTCAAAGGTCATTTTCAAATGTAGCACTCAGATGTAAAACCTAACATTGGTCACATCATTTGATAGTTTCATGACTTGTGTTCAAACATTTAGTCTTACGAATGGTTGAGAGGTATGACCAACATTTGGTTGTAATATTTAGCCAAAGATTTGATCGTAAAAACGAGTATGTCTTGAAGGATAAACGGCTGTTTGGTACTGAATAATTCTGATCATTTAGGAATAAAATAACACACAAGATAAAATGATTGCTTGCTGTCTCATACATAAAACAGATCTTCATCAATTTTCATTATGACTTTATTAACTTTTTCATGGTGTTCCTGTGTTATCTCAGTTCAACGGAAATGATGCTCAGCCAGTAAGTTGGATCCAAATCTCAGTTAGTTCAGTCCGGTGTTTAACAGATGATCTCCTCCGTGTTCAACAGATGATTAAACAACTTTCTGAATATCTCGAACCTTTCAGTTACACTCAGGAAGCCATTTTCATCTTTGTCTGCCTCAATATGGAAGTTGGTGAATTCCTCAATATTAAGTTTCTCATTGCCATCATGATCAAAGTGCACGAAGAGAGAACATACAGCATTTTATAAAGTCCAAAACAAGACAATTGTGTGTAAAGTACCTTAAGATATATTTTTATGGAAGTGATAAATCATACACATTTAGGCTTGTATGAATATCTTATAAAACCTTATTTTCACAATATGCCATTGTCTCCATTTAAAAAAAATTAAATTAATATGATAAAACATCAATGGAAGTTAAAAGTTTGATAAAGATCAAAATTGAAACCGAGTTCTGGGCATTTCATTTATCAGTTTGCCGTTTCCTTGAAAAACCGCGAGAGTAGCAAACCCTATTTGGAATATGTTACAGCCACCAATTGCTTCGAGAAAACTGCAAGGTACTTTTATCTCGATAATAACACACTGGCCCCTTAATTGAGCGCATGGCTCATTGGCAAGTTGTAATAAATATGTTTAAATCAAGTCAAGTAGGAAGACGAAATGAAGATGGATAGATGGATGATAGTGGCTTTTTGTCCTGTATCCAGGCGCCTTGCAGTTTAATTAGAATTTTGACTATAGAGGGAATACGGAACTAACAGCATACCCATTATTCACTCATGTTTCAAGAGGAGGATACTAATTTTATCATACAAAATATGCATACACTTGGGGGGAAAAAAGCCACATGGAACCTAACAGGTACTGAAATACAAAGCTCCTGATTCTCCCAACCCCCTCCCAAAGTAATAAATTCTGAATGGTCCTTTAGGACAGGAGAATGACCCAGTGATGTGGCTAGCATTCATAAGTTCAGGTAACCAGATACAGTGATTGATAGCCCATTTAGTCTAGTCATTATATGAAAATATTGGGTGCAACCCGGAACAAATTGCAACAGAAATGGTTCCAGTGGTATTTGGGCCCTAAATATGTCAAGAAAGACATACTAAAAGTCTTGGAAAATCCAAATGGTGGAACACCCCCAAATAAGCATAAATCCATGATGGCCGCCATAAAAATCAGGTTTTTTGCAAATAACTCAGAAACTATTAGATATTAACCCCATATGTGTATGAAACTTTAATATAAACTTGGGTATTGTGGAAATTTTGACACTATTCCCATGACTCTATCTCTAATAGTTCTGAAGATACAGCATATTCAAATATCTCTGATTTTGGCAAAAAAAGCTGTAAATTGCCAGAAATGTCATTTGTGAGCCTTGATTCTGAATACTTGAAGTATGACTTTTACCTTACCTATTATGGATACAAAAGGAATCAATTTTGTTTAATTTAAGAGGTCAGTCATGTCTCTACCTCTCTTCAATCCCCTACTATGCCATTTTTGCATTTAGAAGTCTTCCCTCGGAATTCCGTCTATTTGCTAAAATTGTAATTTTATATGAAAGAAAGTGCTCATTTTGGGTCTGACGTGTACGAAATATTGTGAGTTTGGAATTCAGTTGATTCTGAGTAACATGTGTAATGCTAGACATGATTTAACTTAAATTATTGATGATCACCCAGAGAATCTGACCCAGACAAATATTTCCATACCGCATATTATCACCGATTCACATCAAGAGCGTCAATCAGCACCCAGACTTTAAAAGTTTAGTGGCAATTTGTGAAGCAACTACAGTACAACCATCTTAAAATGGCTCAACATAGTGATCCGTAGTGATCCAGAGTGGTCCGGATAAAGAGTGATCTGTAGTGATCTGAGATGATATAACTCTATCTGTAGTGATCTACTAATCCAATTTTAGTGAAAATCAATCATGTCAATTATTTACAATTTTAAGTCAAAGAACAAATTAAATCCTTCTAAAAATTTAACATATTGATTAAGGAAACATATCCAGAAGTTATTTGGTACAGAAAAGTCAATTAAATAATATTAATTTTGATTAATAGATAAAGATCACACCAGATCACTCCAGATCGATCACTCCATATCAACCAAGATCGCCATGGATCACTACAGATCGATAGATAAGTGTCGATCCAAACTGACGAGCCATTTTATGATGGTTGTACTGTATTTACTTCTCTGAGACAAATGGCATATCATTTTAAAGCTCTCAGAGAGATCTGTCATCTATCTATCATGTGAGAATCACACCTGAAACCAGTCTCCAAGACCGAGACCCAGGCCATCAAAATGTAGGCTCGAGGCAGGCCTCGTAGACCTCCAACACTGGCACCAAAGACACTCGAGACCGAGGCAAGACCAAGGATTTGGCACCGAGAACAAGCCAAGGCTGAGGTCATATAAATATGGTTCTGAGACTGGCCACGAGACCTTCAACTTAGCCACTAACCATAACGGAAGTGTGCAAAATTGCGAAATTGCCCTAATTTACGTGACATAAGTGAAGGAATGTTCCTGAGCTAGCTTTTTGAGTGTGTCCTGCTCATTCATTGAATTCAGTGTAAATAAAGTTTATTTAAGTTAATATAAGATTAAAAAATTTGAAAGCAATAGTTCCATATATATATATATATATGCTGCTTTCCAAAATAAGATTTCAGGAAAAATCAAATCTTGCACAGAATCACAATACACAAAGTGAAATTTTGGGACGAAATGACAGACTAGTCTCCTTTTTTACAAATAAATTAATTACAAAAAGTTTAGAAGCCAAGGTATTGAAGGGACCACATTACAAACTGAAAATGTTTAATATGGTAAAGTCAGAAATAGGGGGTTATCCATAGACTAACAGAACCTCTTGAATAGTTTCAGTAAAAGTAGTATAATTTAGTTGGAACAGCTTCATCAGTAGTTTTCAGACTTTTAGATATGACATAGTGTATTTTTTGCCAACAACTCCCATTTTATTTAGATCCAGAGCAGAATTATCTGCTTAGTAGAAGCTGATTTTTCTCAGGCTGGGCTATATTAGTTCTATGAGTTTCAAGCACAAAGTGAGGTACATCATCAGTTTCTGTGCTAAAATGTTTCTGAATATAGCTTTATGCAAATGGTAAGGTTTTTATAAGCAGAAAGAGTAGGCTGCACAGCTTTTCTGCCAAGAAGTCCAAATTCATTTATAAATATTTATAGTGTAAATATATCTCACCATATTTGATTAATGATATCTTACAAATCTATCATTAAGCAACGCAGCAGGAAAATTTTATGAAACAACGTCCAAAATTGACTGAAACATGATTGGAGACTTGTGTTAAGCAGTCAGGGAAATTACCGATTCTATCAAATTTCGCGAAATACTGCAAAGTCATCAGCAGCAGATGACAGTTCCCTAATTTCTCTGGAGCCTTCTGGTTCTTTTCCTCATTATGTAATGGATAGGTTGGCCAAACTTCACAAAGTTAGTTGATACTGTGATACAACTTTATATTCGCGTAGCGACTGGCGGCGAAGCCGCCAGTCGCGGAACGCGAACTTAGGGCAACAACACTCCATTTGACATCCCCCACTGGACCTCAAAACATCGATGGTCGACAATTTGCCTGTGTGCTAAAAATAGACTTGTCAGGTCCAGCCACAGAACAACTGATTCTTTGCGAATTCAATAATGTTGAAAAACGTACCTTTGATTCCCAAAAAGCGCATGAATATTCAAATCTTGTGTAATGATAGCCTCCGTTTACGTTATTCCAATGGATAAATTCATTTTTTATCCACGATGGGAGAAAATCACAGAATAGTCATCCACCAGACGATCCGATGACTGCTGCGCCACCACGAACGAGCACTGATAATGCTGTACTATCAGCAGTCCTGTACGTATTAGTCATTGAAACTAGCTGCTACTGAGTGCTAAAGTTACTAGTTGGTCCTATTTTCACAATCCATGTTGCTGTTGATTTATTTTCTCCAAGAATTGCTAAATAAAGCGATATTTATGTTTAATCCACTAGGGGGTTTCTTTGTTGGTAAGCGCCACCTGGACAGGTTTCGCGAAACCGTGTGACACACTTAGAGAATTAGGTCACGAGGAAAAGTTGCAGTGTGACAGGAATCAACAAGAAAGCAGGTACATGTGGATCTACCAACTTTGTTTGGCTTATTTCACCCAAGTAATGTTGTTATCAATAGATACAGATTGCTGTAGAGTGTAGAGAGCATGCGTTCACTTTTTCCTTCACAAAGGAAATCGCAGAAATAATTCAATTTCAAACAACCCAAAATAATCAAGGTGTGGTCAGATTTGACAGAACTGAGTGACTGGGCTACTAAGTTAGTCATGACCACGATGTTTGTTATGATGCTATCATCTTTGATCATGATCATGACAAGAAACATGAGAGCTCAGTCAACTGTCAAATCTGACCAAACCTGAAAATGCTTCAACTTTGGCCCAGTTTGGAGTGTGTCTTTATATTTTTGGCAGTTGGGCAAGCATTTAGGGAAATTCACATTGATGCCAGTGGTAGGTAGGCCTCCTCAAATATAATCTTGGAGGGGGGGGGGCGAGAGTTGTGAAGATTGCGGCCAATAGATAGAGGTTTATTTTGGCCTTAGATTGGTGGGTCTCACTCATAATAATTAAATGTATTTTTAATAACATTTTGAAAATAAGTGTGTGTAATTTGAATGATTCATTGTGTAAATAAACTTCATTGTCTGTCTTGTCTATCTTCACTAGAAAACTTGAAATTCTGAAAATTATTGAGTTAAGCTATCAATATCTGCAAAACAGGGGGCTCTGGTTTTTGGTGAAAAATAAAAGTAGCTAAAAGTATGCACGCCACTGGACATGGGGAAAAAAGTTTGTTTCCAACTTTAGCTAGGGTGCCTTAATGTTAGAATTGCGATAAAAAGTATGCATGTCACTCCTTTTCATGTGAAAAAAAAAAGGATTGTCGTGTCTTCACGCTCGAAAAAAAAGAGTTCCTTTTTGCAGGTAAAATCCATAAAATCCGCCCCTCAATATCATCTGGGCAGCCCCTTGAGATCAGCTAATTATTTTTTACTAGGGTGGGGTTGGCAGTTTTACCCGAAGGGGAGTAGACCTAACAACTTTTGGCATATATATATGTGCGTCTGCATGTCAGGAGAGAAGGCACATCCAAGGCATGCAATTGGGAACTAGAGAAATATGTATTTACTATTGTCATACTCAAGTATTTTGGTTTGATTTCAGTGTCTATGGGGAAGATTAAAAGAAGAAGTATGGAGCAAACTTAAGAGGGTCAACTAAGCGATGGAGTATAACACTACTATATCCACTACTACCACGGCCGTTCGTCTTGAAATTTGCACCCAGACAAACATACAAGTGGCAGACAAAGTTACAGTCCATCTATCTACTCTTCAGCACATTATACTTATAAAGGAAGAAATAAAGCCATTTCCATAATTAAGCATAACACCAGTCCTGTGAAAATATGCAAAAGGAGAATAATAAGAGGAGTATTTTTCAGATCTAGTTAGATGTCAAGAAAACATCACTTCAATTTCTGTGAATAATTACAAAGTGCAAACCTGGCTGAGGCATGCAAGTTTTCATAACTGAACCATAGTAGTTTGGCTGGAGTAGTGTGAGGGGTCCATGAATTAATAGTGTGATTGGTTTTTCGATTCGCAATAATAAAAAAATATTTTTATTTTAATGGACTATTTTTGTAGTCTCCTATGCCAAAATTATTATATAATGACACACTGAATATTTTCCACTATATTGGACCCTATCTGTCTGCTAATCATTTCTCAATATTGGCACCATTTTGTTAACTTTGTGTTTTTATTATGGTCATAATTGATAACGAAAGTTTGATTATTTAATCTATTATTTTGATTAATTGTCGGTGTCCTATTATCTGATCAAATACATTGTTTGATATTTTTCCAGGAATTACATGCAAAAGAGAAAATGTTCTCTTAGCATAGAATGGAAATCATATTGAAAATTTGATGTTTGGCAAATTGAAAGAAGAAAGTGTTCCTTCAGCATAACATGACAATTTCATTGTAATGTGTATTCAGTAGTTGGTAAATTGAAACAAAGAGAAAATGTTCCTTCAGCATAACATGTGAATTTTGTGGTTATATTAATTTGATGTTTGGTAAATTCAGGCTACAGTAGCCTGCTTCATTTGCGACCGTCAGTGAGCAGGCTACAACATTTCACTGCTGGTGTTCACATACTCGCTTTAATGGATTTTTCAAAAACTCTAGCAAAGATCTGCTGAGTTCTACAGAGCACGGACCTGAAAGGCAGCAGTCCTATTGCCCTAGAAACTAATCCGATACCCATTTTGACTTGAATTTCATCAGTCTGCAGCCTCGCCAACTCGCCTGCCTCTACAGCAGGCTGTTGTCAGTCCGTGGTAAATTGAAACAAGAAAATGTTCCTTCTGCATAACATGTGAATTTCATCATAATGTGAATTTGGTGTTAGGTAAATTGTAATGAAGTGTTCCGTCAGAATAACATGAATTTAAACATAATGTGAATTTGGTGTTGGGTTAAATTTAAATGAAATCTCGTGTTCCTAAACAACCCAGTGTTTGGATTTAACTGTGGATACTAAATTTCGCTATACTTTGGAAGTTATGATAAAATTAGGGTAAAAATTTATAAAAGTCTTGTCTGATGGGCTGTTAATTTCATGATAATTTTTCCGTTTCAATCTTTCAAAGTTTCTGTCACTTTTGTGGTCCTTCACTCATTAGACCACGTTCGAATTTGTTTTGATGACTTGAGAAAAAAGCCTTGCCTAATCATGCTAATGGGCTGTGAATTTCATGGTTATTTTTCCATTTAAATATTGCAAAGTTTCTGTCATGTTTGTGGTGCTTCACTCATTGGACCACGTTCGAAAATTTATTGCGCTGGCTTGAGGAAAAAGCCTTGCCTAATGGGCTGTGAATTTCTTGGTTATTTTTCCATTTCGATCTTGCAAAGTTTTGTCTTTTCTGTGGTCTTTCAATCATTAGATCAAATTCAAAAATTTTAATTTACTATGTTGGCTTGAGAAAAAGCCTTGCCTAATGGGCTGTGAATTTCATGGTTATTTTTCCAATTCAGTCTTGCAAAGTTTCCGTCACTTTTGTGGTCCTTCAATCAGTGGATTACTTTTGAAAATTTAAATTTATCGTGTTGGCTAGAGAAAAAAGCCTTCCTAATGGGCTGTGAATTTCATGGTTATTTTTCCATTTCAATCTTGCAAAGTTTCTGTCACTTTTGTGGTCCATCACTATTTGACCATTGTGAAAATCTAAACTGGTTGGGATGAATGATAAAAAAACCTTTCCTCATAGGTTGTGAAATTTATAATTACTTTTCCTCACCACGACAACATTGGTATCACTCTACGTCATACGTAAAATGTCCTAGCAGATATGAAATTTGATTGCTACGCGAATTTCATGGCTGTGCCATTATCATATTACTAAGTTTGGAAGTGAAAGTTGCTGTAGTTCTTTTTAAATAGCCTGTCAAAGATGATTTTGAGCACTGCAAAAGTCATGATTGAGCCATGACACTTTGAGAGGGTCATGGAAGGGTGATGACAGTGCTAGGGTGAGTGCCATGTGGGGCTGAGGACATTGATAGTAATCAGCTGGTGATAATTTGGCAATATTTACCTTTATTTGTTGAAATATCATAAATTTGAAGATTGTGATATGACAAATGTTTGCAAGGCAATCATATAACACACTCTCATATTAATTGTTCACATTAAATAGCTGAGCATAACATTAGTAGGAAAATGGTGAGGAAATGGGTATTTTCATATTTTGTGCATTTTGAACTTGCCATATCAATGCAAAAATTTGCATTCAACATCAGATGGGTCATAAACGTTGCTTCCTAATATGTTTAATTTTAACAACTGTTTAAGTTTAGTCATTGCCAAAAATTCCAAAAAAAAAAGGTCCAAAATCTGTAATTTTTTTCGGTTTTTGTATTTTTCTCAAAATGAGCTAAGTAAATTGAAAAGGTGTAATTTAGATATATCTAAATGCAAAATGTATTATTAGGACCCTACTTCTAATTTTGTCATCTATTTTAACTTAAAAACATACTTAGTTTACATAGAATTGAGTGATTTAGCCGGACACACTCCAAAAGCTTACCAATGAACAGGCTTTCACTCATGTTTTGATAATTATGTAAATTTCGCTGTTTCGCACTTCTGTAAGGGTTAGAGGCTCAGCTGAAGGTCTCAAGGCCGGCCTCAAGAGCCATGTTTTGATGACCTCAGCCTTGGGTCGGTCACGGTTCCAAATCCTTGGTCTTGCCTCGGTCTCGGGTGTCTCTTGGATAATGGACTTCATCATTCTGGGGAATGATGAACAGATCTCGGCTCAGGAACTCCAACAACCCGAAATACTTAAATACCACAGCCTTTATAATTATATAATTTAGCATAAACAAAGTTGAGTAGCTTACCACTTCATATTTGAACATTCACCTAGATGCTTTTGATCTGACACAAGAGTGAATTTAATCAACAACGAAGAAAAATCCATGCTGAATCACAGCTGCCATGTTTGCTGACTGCCTCTGTGATGTCACAATCACATTGTGACATCACCATTGGCTGCTGTGATGTCACCATTGGCTTCTGTGATGTCACAGATAAACTTTGCTCTACTTCAATTTTTTTCTGTTAATTTTGGGTGTTTTAAGTGAAATATTTTATTTGTGACCATGCTAAATAATTGTTAGGACAGCTGTTGGCTATAACAGTTAAAATTATTAACTTAAGAAAAAAATATTTAAAAAAATTGTCTACCCAAAATGCATCATTAAAAATGGCCACTGTGTAAACAAACAGAGGCAGGAGGTAAATTTTCACTTTGCTGAACTGTCAGCTCATAACTGAAATTTAAAAGCTCAGTATCTCTTCAAATATTTCAAGATAAAGCACTTCTTCAGAAGTACAGGTATTTTCTTCTTGAGTACACCACTCATTGGAGCCCTAATTCGGGTTGATAGGTGGTGAGCCAGTTGATCTGTCCATCCTCCACAAGAGGATGATACTCCATCTAGGTGTCTCTGGGCCAGTATTTGAGGTCCTTGAGGCCGCCTCGAGCCTACATTTTGATGGCCTGGGTCTAAGTCTTGGAGGCTGATGCCTCAGTCTCTGATATCCCTGCCTAGACTACATCACTGGTTTCAGGTGTGATTCTCACATGATAGCTAGATGACAGATCTCTCTGAGAGCTTTAAAATGATATGCCACATGTCTCAGAGAAGTAAATAGTTGCTTCACAAATTGCCGCTAAACTTTTGAAGTCCTGGGCGCTGATTGACGCTCTTGATGTGCATCGATGATAATATGTGGTATAGAAATATTTGTCTAGGTCAGATTCTCTGGGTGATCATCAATACTTTAAGTTAAATCATGTCTAGCATTACACATGTTACTCAGAATCGGCTGAATTCCAAACTCAGAAAAATATTTTGTATACGTCAGACCCAAAATGAGCAATTTCTTTCATAAAAAATTACAATTTTAGCAAATAAACGGAATTCCGAGGGAAGACTTCCAAATGCAAAATATGGCATATGAGGGGATTGAAGAGAGGTAGAGACATGACTGAGGTCTTAAATTGAACAAAATTGATTCCTTATGTATCCATAATAGGTAAGGTAAAATTCATACTTCAAGTATTCAGAATCAAGGCTCACAAATGACATTTTTGGCGATTTCCAGCTTTTTTTGCCAAAATCAGAGATATTTGAATATGCTATATCTTGAGAACTATTAGAGATAGAGACATGGGAATAGTGTCAAAATGTCCGCAATACCTAAGTTTATATCCAAGTTTCATACACATATGGGTCAATATCTAATAGTTTCTGAGTTATTTGCAAAAAACCTGATTTTTATGGCGGCCATCTTGGATTTATGCTAATTTGGGGGTGTTCCACCATTTGGATTTTCCATGACTTTTGGTAGGACTTTCTTGACATATTTAGGGACCAAATGCCACTGAAACCATTTCTGTTGCAACTTGTTCTAGGTTATTTCACACATTGACTAGACTAATTGCCATGCTGATTCCTCCCTCCCCTCAGAAAATGTACATAATTATGTTTGGTTGTTTCCTGTACAAACAATCTTTTTGTGTATTACCCGATCCCGATCATCTGAATACAGATAATTGGACTTGGAGAATGTGTGAACTAAAATGTGTGAAACACAAACAGGAACTCTCACTTGAAACAACTGAAGTCAATCCCAATTAGGATATCAATGGCTTAGAATGCCATGGTCACCCACATAGATATCTATGTCACTTTTCAGGAGAGAGTGGTGTCACACCTTCTCTCGATCAATGAAAATCGCTGGAAAAATGATGTATTTTCTACTGCGGGTGTCTGAACATCTGTATTGTAGTGGGTATTTCTTATGAAGATATCAACAAAAGCATGGTTCCTTAATAATTGAGAACGCGGTGTATGTGCAAGATATGCATACTAAGCAGCCGTGCACCGGCTACACAATGTTACAGGAACTGTGCTCAAATGCATTAATTATCCTTCCAAAAAGTATGTAGAAAGTGATTTTTTTTCTTGTAATGTTGAAGTGTGACATCATATGGCAGTTCCCATAGGTTAGCATTGATAATCAGCTGTTTCCATGTGAGGTCACAGGTTGTTCAGCCAATCATGGCTCGATCTGCATGGTATGTCATATCAAATATCTGAGGCAGTATACAGGCATGTGACTTCAAGTCATGTGTGTATAAATGAAACACTGAAAGGTGTGGCCAGCAGGGGCATATCTACAATTTAGAAATGACCTAGGGGCAAATAACATTTGGTGAAAATGCAGTTGTCTCTTCCATGATAATTTTGGGCATGAGGGGTAAGGGGCTTCCCCCTAAAACCTGAACCAAGGGCATACAAAAATAATGATCATAATTTCAAAAATATATAATACACAAGGTCAATCCATCCAACAAAAAATGTGTAACTGTGTATCCCCTTCTTGAGACACCCTAGCTGTGCCACTGGCAGAAAACTGTAAACAACATTCAGATTAGACAGTTTATGAGTATCATGAGTAACAGTTATTTATTGAATTTCACAGTTTGTAATCTTCTTCTTTTACTCAGTTATGCTTGATAAAACATCCATACAATGTCACATACCATATATGGCTATTCTCCACACTTCATCATACGCCAACATAGCATCACACTCCTCACCACAGCCAATCACTATGTCCCAACAGTGTGAGGTCACACACCAACTTTGTCAGATTTTTCAAATTCTACATACTTTTTGGAAGGATAATAATATGCAAACAAACAGATACAAGCAACTTTTGACATGGAATAATGCAGCGTTTCTTTTAATTGTGCAAGTTGGACCTGTCTCAAAAAAATGCATTCTTGAGTTACTAAAATTTTCACCAACACAATTCAGGTGATCAATTTGAAGCTCATTACAGTTGACGAATGTCAAGTGCCACCAGAACTAGGTGGACATTTTCCATGTGAGGCAATACATCTGCTGTACGTATCCATTTTCAGCCAATGTAATTCTCTGAGACTCAACAGCAATTAGTGATATCACATCCTATACTTCAAAGAAATCAACAAAAGTCACCGAGTATCCATGAGATCACAAGTTACTCAAGGATAAATAATTACACCATAAGAGTGATGTGAAGTTGTAGTGTTGTATTTGCAATAGATATGTTGAATTATGGAAAGGTCTTACTAGACCAATTTACACATATTATTGACCAGTTTCATGCATAAACAAGACCTGGAGACAAAAAATAATAATTTTAATATTTTCTTGTCAATATTTCAAAATGTACAGAATATTTAAGATATAGGTGATATGTGTAACAAATTTCACCAATGTACATGCGATGGTGGCCAAATTTTGGCCCAGAAATGAAAAAAAAAATTCAAAAGGTATAGAATATCTATCAATCAGACCATTGAAAGGCACAACTAGACCTTATCTATAGGCTACATCTGTAAAGAATGTCATCCATGTACATGTAAAAGGGGCTGAGTCCTAGCCCAGAAACTAATAAAATAATTTATTTTAAATTTTTTCTCAATAACTATAAAAGTACAAAATATCAATCAATTAGGCCTCATGGCAGGATACACCCTCAACCCCCTGGGGTTACCACTGTTTTATCATTGGGTAACTGAGGGTAGTTGAGGGATGGCGAATTTGGTTGAGGGGAGGCGAGTTCGTTTGAGGGGAGGCGAGGGGATGTGAGTTTCGTCGCGGGGAGGTGAGTTTAGTTGAGGGGAGGCGAGTTTACTTGAGGGCAGCCAAGTTTACTTGAGGGGAGCGAGTTTACTTGAGGGGAGCCGAGTTTAGTTGAGGGGAGGTGAGTTTAGTTGAGGGGAGGCGAGTTTAGTTGAGGTAAGTTGAGTTTAGTTGAGGTTACTTGAGTTTAGTTGAGTTAAGTTGAGGGAAGCTGAGGGTAGTTGAGGGTGGCGGAAGTGAAAAGGGGTAAGTTGAGGGTGAAAGAGGTTAAGTTTAGGGTGCCGAGTTTATGAGAGGGTTTGGGGGGTGTATCCTGTCATGAGGCCTATCAATTAGATCATCAAAAGGCACACCAGGACCATACAGGCTACAATAAATATCGTACTTATCAGAAATCCTCAGATGTATTAAATCTGCATCCTAATGATTTGTTTCTATTAATTCCTCACACGTTGATTGATAAACCAACCAGAAAGCAAATTTCAAACAGGAAACATCTGTTGTTGCTCAAGTTACATTTTTATCATGCATTGATTGCATTAAATTGAATTCTATACTTGAATATGACTATAATAGAAATCAATTTTGCATTTCAACATAATTCAAGAGAAGTTTCCCGAAAATTGTGTAATTTCCGGCTTCTCTCATTCACCTACATGGTATATATATGTTATCATGATACACAAGTCGGCGCATTGCAACTTAGTATATTATATGATATTTTGCACACAATTGTTTGGGGAAAATCTTTTGCAATCATGGCTGGTCAGAAGTGGATACGCATGTTCATGCTCCTGAGCCTTCAGCTACTTTTCCTAGCGGTTCAGGAATCAGGAGCGTGAGTTTACATCATACCTCATTATGGGTCATAGTTATTAAAATTTTTCCCATTACACATCTACCAGTGTACCATTACTAAGTCTTCCAACTACACTTTAATCAAAGGAATTTGTTCAGCTCTCCTGGGACTGACAGACAAAATAATAAGTAAGAATAACATACTCATGTCAAGACACATTGTTTCACCCAGAGCGATTATGTCATGAACTTATCAGTCTAAATGGTGCCAAAAATTGGTGTGCATTTTGCTGAGGATGTGTCATGGTATATTGTTACACCTCAAATGCAGTTCCTTCGGCCTCGTGAAACAGCAAGGTGACTGTCACTCCCTTGGGTCAAACAGATTGCACTGTTGCCCTCGTATCAGTCAACATTTGTGTAATGTCACTTTAATTTACAAGACTAACACTGCCTATCAATGACTATCAAACAAATTGATAATGTATCCTGACTCTAACACTCAACTATTTTACAATGTACGAAAAGGGTTCTATTTTATTTCTACTTTAAATGACACAATTCAACTTTTGACTGACTGGACCTTTACCTTAACTGAGTGGAAATTTCATTGACAAAATTATTTTTATTCTATCAAACTTTGAAAATTGTTTTGCATATGTGTAATTGTGGTTGGAAACACTCATTATAATAAATTTGTGTCAATGATATATTTGAAAACCTATTTCAAAAGCTGATGTTTGGCTATGATTATTTTGTCTCTGCCTTTAAAGTCGAATCAAAGTCAACAGTTACAGCAGATTCAATTACCACGCGTTTCTTAGTCTAGTTTTCTCACTATCGATGTTGCACTTTGAGTTACCTGATTGGCCATAACTTGAGCATCATAGAAAGCAATAAAAAAAGTGTATTCCGCATCAGTGAGCAACTTAGTTTGGAAAAAATGATGATTGACAACATTGCCGTATCTCTAAATGTATTGGTTCCAACTAGAAACCTGAAATTTGGCTAAAAAAAAAATGCAAGCCACTCTCCTTTTCATTGGCAAACGCTCATTCAGCCCAAAGTGGTCAGGATTTTCAGTTTACATAATTATGTTATGTTACTAATGTTAATAAAAAAAACAATACCACAATGTTCATCACCTCAGTACAGATCAGCAGAGCATTCGGACCCTTGGAGATGAAATTGCAGTTATAGTTTGCCTGATGGTCTACACGATGCTCACTTAAAAATGCATCTCTGAAGCGAAATCTTGCAAAGCTTTTTCAGAGTTTTTAAGGGTGTCATATTTTTCCCAAAAATAAGTTCATGACATAACTTAATTTATTTAACATTAATTGCAATTTCAGGAATCAAGAACGGGCCAAATTCAAAGAGTATGATGACAATCTTGATGGGTTTGTCAGCTACAATGAAGCAGATTTAAGGATGCAGAAATACCCATTCAATTTCCCCTTAACAATAACATCATCACTCATTCAGGGGTTTGATCAAGATGGTGATTTGAAACTCAACATTGAGGAATTCACAAGCTTCTATACTGGTGCCAAATACGTGTAAGTAGAGCCTCCTATATCAATCAAAATATATAATGGTTACAGTCGAGCCTACATCGAGGATTTGTATGTTGTCTGCATTGTTGTAAGTCATCTGAATACGAAATAATTGGACTACCCAGTGAGATTATTTTGAAGGGTAAGGAAGTAATCCATTTGATTACCTACAAAAATGGTCATGCTCTGTCCATCATTGACAATCAATCAGGAAATAGTTACTTTTGTAAAATAAATTAATACTGGTTATCTGGATCGAATTGGCACTTCATCTATTCAAAATCATGCTGTATTTCTGTGATTATGTTGTTTTCAATACTTGTTTCACAATGTCTGCTGCCTCTGTGCATGCTTAATTGATATATCTTGATAATGTATGATTATTCCGGGGAGATTATAACTTTTTCAGTATAATTTTTAATAAAGTTGTATATCAACATTACCTTACTCTGAAGTTGAAATTGTTCTTTCAAATATCAAATCAAATGCAATTCAGGGTAACAGTTATGTGTGTCAGATATAAAACATTTCAGATATCCCCTAACCAATGTTTAAAATATTAAGGACCTTTTTCCAGACGCGACACTTTTGCCAGACAACTTCAACTTCTCGACGATGATAACAAGGGCACACTGAGTCAAAAGGCAATGTCTCACTTCAGTGAAGAGTTTTGGGCTACAATGAAGAAATTTCACCCTGGTTTTTCAGCACCCAGGACAAGAACGAGGATGGATCTTTGGATATGAATGAATTTATGAACATGTGGCACAGATTCTTTATGGAAACATTGTTCCTCCTGAAGGAAACATGTAGATTCTCTGGTTACATTGAAGGTACACTGTGATAAAGTCAATAAAGTGATACTGAAAAACAGATGTAATCATTTGCGAATCATTGAACCAGCTGGCCATGAAACGTATCCAGTTCAATAATATATTTGACATTTCCTACAATTTCCTTAGGAAGAAGATTCTGATTCATTGCATTACACTAGAATAGGCCAAGACAACTTCAACATGAAATAAAAAAGTCAAAGCCAAGGAGTTTCCTCAAGATGAGTACTTCTTTAAATAAATATGGCATTGGAACTTATTCAATTTTGTTGAAGTCCCGCTTTACCTTTGAAGTAATAAGCGTCAGCCTAAAGCAAAACTGGTGGCCGGTATGCACAAAATCCAATATGGCCGCCGCGAAAAACAAAAAAAGCCATATCTTGGTCACTATTTGTTCTAAATTCAAGTGCAATACCTTATTTTCAATGTTTATGATAATGCCAAATCTGTTTCTGGGGTTGGTTTGGTTGTAAATTGTGATTTAATGGGTCTGTGGTACAGCTCCAGGTGATTTGTTGACAGATTTTTGTGTTTTTTGCCCTTCAAGGCTTAAACATATTTTTTGTGAGGTATTTGAATTTCAGTCAAGTTTGGAGATTACTTCCTCAGAGCTGAAAGCAAAGTCCAAACTATAACCTGTCTTGTTTAATTAGTGTCTTATCTTTTTAAGAACTCAACAAGGAGGCAAACTGCTACGACTCTGCTGATGAGGCGTAAAACACAAACTCACTCACTCACTGCTATGACTCTCATTTAGAAGATCATTGCATACTGTGCAACAATGTTAATTGAGATGTAATTCCCAAAAAAGACATTGACTCTCCTGAATAAATAAGCCATTATTGAACTTATTGACATGGCAACTATTATACCTCACTGAATGTTTCACATCTGAAGTGAACATTCATCGCAGGCCCATGTCTGAACTGTCAACACTAGCATGACGCCTTCAGTTGCTTAGAGCTGAAGGAGTAAAGGTAAATGGTAACTAGTGATCAAGGGCTTAGCACAAAATGATAATTGCTGCACAGCTACTTCTTTTTGTTATGATGGAAGTCAATAACAATATAATGTGCCAAAACAGGAGATTCTTTGTGGTTTTCTGACTTCCGACTACCTCCAGTGCATTAACAATGGGAGGTGCAAGACAGCCAACATACTATTGTAAAACCATCATGCAGTGACAGAGAACTTGCTTGTACCACATCAGACAGGTCAATCCAGTGTGGTACCCACTATTCTGATCTGACAGCATGTCCAGCCCAACCACCAGTACCAGATTGTATCATCGCTTTACACAGGTTAACCTAAAGAGTTTAATTCATTTTACTGACATGGTCTCAATGCTGAACATGAGTTAGATAACTAATTTTAATTAACTGAACTCATGTTACAATACGATAGATGTTTAGAATTTGGGATGTTTCACACAGAAGGAGAGGCATCCAAATTGCATTGTTTGTGTCTCCAAACATAAATCACGGAGAGAGACCACTGCACGATTCTAGAAGAGACCAGCTGATTGATTGTTGACCACTGGTTGTTGATGAGAAAGTGATGTCACATCAAAGACCAGTAAGAGATTGGTTGGTGAGTGAGTGTATATTGCTCTTCTCACTTGACTTAAGCAAAATCAGACATGGACAAGATAGTAGAGGAACGTGACATAGGTTCCGTGACCAATTTCTCCGACTCAATTTTTCGATGCAAATTATGTTAGATGGGTTGAAAATAAGAAAATTTAGCGAGGGTACCCCTCTCAAAAGTTCGGGCTAACTCCACCAGTGGCCATTTTCCAAAATGGCCGCCAACAATTCAAAATTTGCCATAATTCTACTTCTATTTGGCCTAGAGATTCAAATTTTGGGTCAAAATATAGGTTTTAAGGGTCAAGAAACCCAATAAACATATTCCTAAAGGTGTCTGCCCAACCTTAGTGGTCAGAATCCAATATGGCAGCCAAAATGGCTGACAAAAATGGGTAACTCACAATTCCTGTATCATAAGCTCAAAATATGGAGTTGGACCTTCATACAATATGTTAACATACCTCAGAGAAGTCAAATATTGTGATTAATGATTTGTGTATTCAACCCCTATGGTTCCATATACAATATGGCCACCAAAATGGCCATTCAAAATGCCCTAAATCTCACTTTTATCACAACGAAGCCAATATTTGGTCTTTTATTTGGTGAAAACATCAATATATGTACTTTAATTGTCCAAAACAACTGACTAGTAACAAATCATAACATTTACACACAAATCTGTTCTAATAGTCCAATATAACTGCCTAAAAGGCAAGATTATCACAATTTTACATAATTAATTGGTCTACATCGGTAATCTTGGTATTAATATAAATGTTTTTAATTGCCAAAGAGTTCTGTTATCAGTATTTGACAAATGAACACACTACCCTATAGTTAGAGATCCAATTATGCTGCCAAAAGTCCTCCCAAGAAAGTTCAAATGTGAATTTTTATCACAATTTATTATTGTCATGTTTACTAAATATCAATGTGAAATGGTCTATGAATTTCATTTAAATTGTTAATATACAGATTGTATGCACTTAATTGATTGGCAAAGTTTAAAGATTCTGTCATTGTTAAATGCAATTGGACTGCCCATTTGGAATAAAGATTACTTTTTTTTAATAGCAATTCAAAAGCTCATGTCATCGGTTGAATAACATCTACCTTTGGAGTCTCAGAATGCATCCCTGAAGCACGGCTGATCAGCTACTGACCTCTGTGTCATTTGTCAGGTAGTAGTCTGCCTGTACCTACTTAACATAGGCTGTATTATTGTATTTATCACAATTTGTTGTATTTTTGGTCCTTGAGTGCTAGGCTGTGAAGTGTCTTGCAGTAAAAGTCACTGTAAAACTATTTACACAGTAATATCACTCATAGGGAATTTGAGAATGTAATATGAGCCTTACTGCATGATGAGAACTGAATATGTCCTCCACATAAACCAACAAAGAATGAAAAGATTCCTGAAGGTCTAATTCTGTCACCGCATACAAACAAATCATCAATATATGGGTTGTAAAAACATCTTTTAATCATTGACAATTTAAAGTGAAAGATTATAACAAATTATTGAGGCTGCTACTGTCAAAGAATGGTAATGCCAAAGTTTCAAATCCCAATACACTCCAACTTGATATTTGAGGCAAATACCACAATTAAAAAGTTCAAGTTTGGGAGGAAGATCACTTTTCTGGACATGTGACTGCTGTACCAATTGGAGAGACAAAACAGTTGAAATTAACATCAAATTCAAATACTCTGATTTGGCTCCCAGTTAGTAATAGCTGTTTGTAAATCATTGTAAAACAGGAAACATTTTAGGATATTGTTAACATGATTCTTTCAATGACCATTCAGCAAATGTTACATCTGAAACCTGATTGTATAGGAGACTGTAGCTTTTCGTCATTGGAAATGGTATAGCTACAGCCCCTTGATAATATATTTAAGTAGCCAATTATATCCTTGTAAAAGATGCATGTATGTGTAATATGTTGTCAGTAGAGGATGGTGGCAATGTGTGTAGCAACATCTTATGAGACTTAAACATATGTGCAGGTTGTCAGGGAATTTCTTGGGAGAAAACTCAGTTATTTAAAAATTTAATTCCAAATTTCTGGAAGGGCTTGCTGACTGGGAGACTGGGGATTAGTTACAGAATTGTTTGCACAATCTGAAAATGCATGTCATATGTTGCTAGCAACATTGCAGGACTTACAACCATCCTGTACTCAGTGACTGCAAGGATAGTGGTTGCTTATAATATATCAGGTGGCTATTATGTTTGAGATATATGACCATAGCTGAAGAGTCCTCAAAAGAATCTGTTCTTGTCAACAATGTCCTAATATCCTGTTTTATTTTCCTTTTTTACAATGCTTTTACACTAACAGGCTCCGAGTAACCGGAAGTCAAGTCTGGGAATTTATATATTTTAATAATTTACAGATTTTTCTCTCAGTTTGGTACAAGATTGTACATAAAAGAGATTTTTCTTCCATAATTTGAACTTTTGAACTTTCGTATTTGCCTTAATATATTAATATTTTGATTTAATTTGCCATTAAAATATTCAGGTAGGAGTCTCTTTGAAACTACTATGTCGCCAATCTTTGACAATACCTGCGTCAGTAGTACATTTAGCTAAATATTCCAATTTTTAGGGCAACTTGCTAATAAGAATTTCACTTATAATTGGCCATCAGCAGCGATAATTAAAAGAGGATTCGTGGCATGCAGGTTGGCTAATATATATATTAGTGAAGTTTTTGTTTGTATGTGGTGACTTGGATTCCAAGATACCTGACATGTCTATTCATAACAGAACTATAGGAATCTCATTCTTTGTTGGTTTATGTGGAGGACATATTCTTTTCTCATCATGCAGTAAGGTTGATATTACATTCTCCAATTCCCCATGAGTGAAATTAGTATTACTCCGTGATAGTTTTGCAGTAAACTATTACTACAAGACACTTCATGTCCTAGCACCCATAGACCAAAAATACAACAAATTCTTATAAATACTATAATACAGCCTATGTTAAGTACAGGTAGACTACTACCTGGGAGATGGATCAGAGGTCAGTATCTGATCAGCAGTGCTTCAGGGATGCATTCTGAGACTACATGCAAAGGTGGCAAAGGTAGATGTTATTCAACTGATGAAATGACCCTTTTAATTGCAATTAAAAAAGTAATCTTTATTGCAAATGGACAGTCCAGTTGCATTTAACTATGACAGAAGCCTTAAATTTTGCCAATCAATTAAGTGCTAACAATCTGTATATTGATAATTTAAATAAAATTCATAGAAAGTCCCAAATTACTACACATAAATGTGATAATAATGATAAAAATTCACATTTGAACCTACTGGGAGGCCTTTTGGCAGCCTTATTGGATTTCTAACCATAGGGTTGTGTGTTCACTTGTCAAATACTGATAACAGAACTCTTTGGCAATTAAAAAATTTATATTAATGCCAAGATTACCAATGTAGACCAATTATTTATGTAAAATTGTGATATTTTTAGTAATTGGAGCAGCCATTTTGGCAGCCATATTGGATTATTAGAACAGATTTGTGTGTAAATCTTATGAGTAGTTATTAGTTAGTTGTTTTGGACAATTAAAGTACATATATTGATGTTTTCACCAAATAAAAGACCATATTAAAATAAAAGGCCATATTGGATTATGACCACTAAGGTTGGGCAGACACCTTTAGGAATATGTTTATTGGGTTTCTTGACCATTAAAACCTATATTTTGACCCAAAATTTAAATGTCTAGGCCAAATAGAAGTAGAATTATGGCAAATTTTGAATTGTTGGCGGCCATTTTGGAAAATGGCCGCTGGTGGAGTTAGCCTGAACTTTTGAGAGGGGTACCCTCGCTAAATTTTCTTATTTAGAACCCATCTAACAGAATTTGCATCGAAAAATTGAGTCGGAGAAATTGGTCACGAAACCTATGGCACGTTCCTCTACTAAGATGTTCATGTGCTCTAGGGATATGGAGCTAAGTAAGTCTCAGTTGTTGTGCATACCTTGTCATCTTTGTGTAGCTTCTTCAAGAAACCACATAAAGGACAAAGTATACACACCAAACTTTCATATGAAACAATCATGTACTTGAAGCCAGAGCAAACCAACAGCTCACCAAGGTCTGTGGTCTTGATATACCAATCTCAATATCATTAGGGCAGCCCATTTTCAAAACTCTTGACTTTTGTCTCCCTAATGTTGTACTGAAACGTCTCTTTATTTCTTCCTCTTTACACACTATGAGCTGCTTAACTCTATGACTATAACCCACCTAGCTTTATAAACTGATGGAATTCTTCACTATGACCTGAGATTGCTTCTGCACTGCAATATGGATAAAGCTTTCTGACTGATTATGAGAAAACAAGCCAGAACATGTGACAGCCACCACCAGGAACACTGCTTGGTTAAGAGAGCTTAAGAGCAAGGACTCTAGTGAAAATCTTTATTATGTAGGAATGTTTCCACAAGGGTTTGCAGTGCATACTGCCTCACTTTACCATATCAACCCACATACTCATAACATAAGATACAACAGACATTTTTTGCTGAAGTTTGATTGTGTCATCTTCATATCAGTGATTCGGAGAAGAGATGGTTCTTCAACTTCCAGTTTTCTAGCGAAGTCTGTGTGCCTATATAGTCATACATAGGATTCACACAGAACACTGATATTATGAGGTTATACCATGGGTAGGTGCAGTACATCCCCGGTATACTCCCCGAGACCCCAGTATATTCCCGAGACCCGAAGCCATGGAACTGAAAAAAACGTTGACTCAAATCAGTAATTTTACGATAGAACTGAAAATTCTTGTTGCACTTATGATTTTTTTGTGGCAAGAGTTTTCGAGATATCGCCTTGAAATTTTGGATTTGTAATCTGTACTATATGTAAGAAAATACTGGAGAATTTAATAGCTCTGCTGCATTCAGGTCCTGAGATATAAAATAAAACGGCCATGGAACTAAAAAAAACGTTGACTCAGATAAGCGATTTTACGCTTGAAGTGAAAATTCTTGTTTCAGTTATGATTTTTTTGTGGCAAGAGTTTTTTGAGATATCGTCTTCAAATTTTGGATTTGAAATCTATACTATATGTATAACAATATATGCTAACTTTTATACATCTGGGTTGATTAGATCCAGAGTAATTAAATAAAACGGCAGTGGTATGCAGAAAAACGTTTCTGAAATCAATGAACAACATAGCTGGAACTATACCAATCAGCAGAATTTAATATCATTACTTTGTCATGTGTTGCAAAATACTGTCTAAAACAATATAACAAAATAAAAAGGGGTCCTCATCGTGATGGATTTTTTTATAAATCAGTATTTGTACAACAAAGTCATTTTGGAAAAACTTAATGAATTTCCCCGAAAATCGCTTTGGAAAATTTTCTATACCAAATAGAAAGTCAAAACTGCACCAGTCTAATGCATTTTTTTCTTCTGGATCTAATGCTTCAAACCGCTAGTCTCTAGCCCTAATAGATCCTTCTAAAAATGGAAAAGACTGTTCATTTTTTTGTGTCGTCAAAACTACAAGAAAAGATGCTGAGCAGCAGCACAGATTGATAGTAGAGCAGCTGGAGACCGATTTCCAGATTTGTGGGGGTGTGTCTGAATACTGCTCTCTGATTGGTTGTTTTCAGTATATTCCCTGTAATTACAGGGAGTATACAGGTCAGGTGACCATATACTGCTTTTTCTCCCCTATACCGATTTTTTCCCTGCTGTATTGCCCAGGGAAAAACACAGTATCGGGGAGAAAATGTGCATAGACATGGGATAATGATTTGAATTAACAATTCTCAATTATCATTGATGTGATTGATCAGAATTTCTAATGAGTAATAATATCACATTTGATATCATAGTTTCTCCCTTTTAAAGATCACCCTGAAAACGTTTCAAGATCTCTGTTATAAAACATCAAGCAGAGTAAAGAGAGCTGAGAGTTATGAATGACATGGTGCATATCAGTCACATGGCAACATATTTATTGAATGAGGGCACATCAGCAATTATTAAGCCTCTGATGTACATAATAGGTTATTAAATATGCATTAAAAATGCATACAAATAGCGTTTGTGCCCCTTGCCCACCAGACAGAAGAGTATCCATTCTTACATGAATAACACAATTATAGCACCGATTCATCCCCATAACTTTCCATGGCAATAATTAGTCATGACATTGTACAGTTAATTCACATTCATTCAAGTCAGGCACAAGTGAAAATCCAAGAAGGGACAATAAATGTCACAAAATACCAAGTGACGTCTTCTTTACATCTTGCTGCTGCAACATTGATTTTGGCATTGATATTCATATTTGAGCTACAAAATAACAGCAAGAACACATTTTCCATAAAGAAAATAGTGGAAAATGATGTATCACACATCAATATAGCACAAATAGTGACCGAGATATGCTAGTTTTTGTGTTTTGCGGCGACCATATTGGATTTTGTGCATACCGGCCACCAGGGGGCGGTCTCACTTTGTGTGCGGTGGTTTTTGAAACCCTTTTGGTCATATAAACATCCATGCCAAATTGCAAAAACTTGTCACCAAGTGCACAATTCTTAGAGATTTTAACGAATTCCCTCCCCGCTAACGGGAAAAACGGACAGAAAGTTAAATTGTTGACACCTCTACATCATTTAGGCCCACTGTAGAAAGGTCATCAGTCCAAAAGGACCTCTGAATGACTGAATTATCTCTAGAAAGGTTGTTCTTTGCTATACAAGTTGTTTTTTTTGAGAAATAAGTACTTGTTACAATGAGTGTTATCCTAAAAAATGTTCATAAGTCTAAAGTTTTTTGTTGACCACCCTGTACAATGTAGGTCAATTACAGAAAAGCAACATCTTCATTAGCACAAGAAATGAAAATGTCCCAGGTTTAAGTAAAATAATTTGGGTGACTGATGGAAAGTCATCAAAACGCTTGAACCTGCTCTGCAATCTCCTGTGTGGAAAATTGTCAAAAGAAAGGGACTTCAATACTTAATGAAAAGTTGATGGCTTCCAGGTCTGCAGAAGAGCATCATAGTCCTGGCTCTGGCCTACAACCCCATATACAATGCGAGCCGCAGAGAATTTGATGATTGAATCTCGTAGCTTAGTGCCCTAGCTTCCAAAATCACACAGGTGAACGTTCCGATTTCACTGCGAATAGCCCCTAGGGGGCATTTTTCAAAATGGCCGCCGTTATCACTCTCTTTTCCTTAATTTTCAAGATAGAATTTCATGCAACACCACTTTTTGGGGGTTTCCTGACATGCAGAATCCATTTCTGAACTTACTTTTATGGTACAGTGTGTGTATCATGTGATAATGCAATGGCTTATTTACATTTATATAGACCAATGTTCAAATTCGCTACAATCGCCATAAAACTGCCTAATTCTTGTATCTAATTTTACTCCAGCATCCAGATTGGTGTAATGTGTAACTTATGAAGGTTTAGGAAGCTTAATTTGGGTTTGAACCTGGTCTGGGAACATTTATTTGAACAAGAACCAGGCCCATCTTCAGTCTTGACTAGCAGAGAATGGCCGAAAAGTGAAATAATTGCTCAATAATCACAAATTACATTTTCAAAACAGCAAATGAAGGATGGAACTGCCTAACATTAATGCATTATTAGCTCCTTGTACACTAGGAAACTTAATTTGGGTCTGAACCAGGTCTGTGAACATTTTATTTGGACCAGAACCAGGCCTATCTTCAGTTTTGACTGGTAAAGAATATGCAAAATGCAAAATAATTGTCTGATAAACCCATAGTAGGTTATGAAAACATCAAATAAAGAATGGAACTGCCTAAATTTAATACAAATTTGCTTCTTGCATGTTTTCAGAGTGTTCTTTGTGAAAATATTGGTTATTGTAGCGAAATACTAATTTAAGTGTCTAATTTAAGGTGAAAAATTGTTCAAAATTATTTTTTAGATTCCCAAGAATGGACTATGTAATAAACATTATACTCTCATTTTTTTATTCAACCTACTCCCAACCACATATATAGATTTGTTGTATGACATCAGAGTGTCCTTTACAGTAGGAGTCTCCATGCTTGATTTTTTAACAGGCGGTATTTCAGTTTATTTTTGGTTTTAATATCACTCCGATATCTGGGATGACAAATTTAATCACCAGCTAAGTTAAAAAAATTTATTTTCCTCAGTGACGTCCCTATGGGGGGCCCCAAGGTGCCCCCCATATGAACTCTCCAACTCTGGCTAAAATATACAGTTAGTATTGTGGGTACCCCCCCCCCCAGAGAATCCTGTACCTCCCCCAGGTGCCCCCCACTCGAGACCCCCCAGTTACGCCACTGATTTTCCTTGTAATTTAATTCATTGAAGTAATCTGATGATTGGTTGCTATTTTCAGTCTTATGTGTAACTGTTTTTAAATCATTTAATGATTGACTAGGAAGTTGCCCGAAGATTGAAGGGAACAGGATAGTGGGATGGAGTTGAAAAGGGTAGAGTTGTCTCTGTGTAGGGTAAGAAACGCAGAAGGCAAATTAGCAGATAGTGGGAGAGAGGTTGCAGGTGGTGCCCTCTTGTGTATAATGTAGGAATCAGCTAAAAGCTAATCATAATTAATTAGGGCATTCAAAAAAATGGAATGACCTTGAAAAGGGGAGAGTTCTGCCGTGAAGGGCACAGGAAGAAATGGTGAAAATGGGAAGACCAGACATTGAGTATAACTTGAGATAAATCCCGTACGTTATCATTTTAATATAAGAGATATGTCATGTGTATCAACAGAAGGGTTAATTTCAAATTAAGAAAAACTAAGTGAAATGCTAAATCAATACTTGAAAAGGATCTTTTCGATAGGTCCAGTCAAAATTTATTAGATTCATCGATAAAATATGCAGTTTCTCAGACTTAAGCTAACTACAAAATTATTCATTAATTTTCAGATTGTATTTTTCTCAAACGAAAACTTTAGTTTTACATCATTATAATTTGATATAGGTCAGTGCACGACTGCTAACCAAAAGGTTTGAGACTATTCTGCACAGATGTTCATGTCCTTCTATGGTTACAATTTGTAACACCAGCGATGGGCACGATTCAGCTATATGCAATTCTATTCAATTGAATTCAGTTGGGCATCACTAATAGTTGGATACTTAACTTGAGGCTTCAATTCAATTAACTTGGTCTTTTGAATGAGCTCAATTCAATTCCATTCAATTCAACTCATAGGGGTAGTCAATTCAATTCAATTCATTTAATCTTTACCCTTAAATTGTTGTAAATTTATCTTTATCTTTTTAGGCTGTAATGCCCTTTAGAAAAACAAAAATCATCAAAATTGAGATGAAAATTAAAAGATTTTGGGAAATAATTATTCTGTTGCAAATATTAAACATGATGGAAGTATGAGACTATGTAGAGACGAAAGTTTATTAATTTTACAACCATAGTTTCCTTTTTTTTAAAGTTGTAGTTAGAGTTAGAAAATCTTTATTGACATGTGCCGAAGCACCCAGCCCACAAAGGGCTTACAAGTCACAAAAAGATATATAAATGACACACAAGTGAAACACAATACACATAGGCCCATATGTATAATTATATATATGCAAAAAGGACATACAAAATTACAACTTTCACTATTTTACCTTACTATAATATATTATCTTAGTGTTGTGTATAAATACATTCCCTCCTTCTTTGTGTAGCATCATATAAAAATTTAGCAGTGTTTTTAAGATTTTTTGACATAAAAAAAAGCTTATCCTCTAAATTCAAAAAAATATAATCCGGCTCTATCCGTAAAACATGATCTAATAGAACTGCTCTCAAATTATCATACCCTTGGCAATACAACAGGAAATGAATTTCATCCTCAAGATATTGATATCAACATAAAATGCATAAACGAATTTCTAATGGAATGTTCTGGAATCGCCCTGTCTCTATAGCAAGCGGCTGTGCACCCAATCAGAAAAGTGCAGGCGTGGATCTATAACCCTAATTAAAAATAGGCTTTAAAACGGCATCTTGCCACAGTGAAGGAATTAAAGGTCGTTGAAACAAATTTTGAAACAAAGCAGTCAAAATACAAACAGAAGCGTTATTTTTTAAAATTTCATTTGGCAGATTATTAAGACCGATTGAATTACCCTTTTTACTGTCTCTAATTACTCTCTTAACCTCATTTTCAATATTAATACCAACAATCGGAATCGTTTCCATGTCAAGGAGCTCGCTCATACATTCGTTGTAAAAATCCTCATCAAAATCACTCATATCCACGTCATGTTCTATTTTAGCCTTTAATTGCTGTATGGAGTTTACGTGCGGATCTGTCAGTTTAACTTTACAGTAATACCTTTCTTCTCTTCTATAAGATTTATCAAATGCATTCTGCGCTGATTGAAATTGGTCATGCACATCAGGCAGAATGTTTTCTTCAGCATTAACAAACAAGCGTTCTTTTTTCTTAACATTATTCCATAACTCTTTCAAACCATCATTCCAAAATGGTTCAGGCTTATGAAACAATTTCTTTCGAGACCTTGGATAAACATCACGGACCTGGAAATTACTGAACTTTCTGCATGATAAAATTCTGCACAAGTCATTATAAACACCATCAACTTGTTCTTGGCTAACCACGTCATGTTCTATTTTAGCCTTTAAATGCAGTATGGAGTATGCGTTCGGTTTAGACAACAAAAAATCATTTGGCACACCCTCAATTCTGAAGCTCTTATAAAATGTATGATCAGGAGATACAACATCTATTGTAAAATTATAAGCTTTAAAACTGAATGGTCAGACATCGACCCTGTTGTGCCTGCAAGGTCACCTGGACAAAGATTACCAAAAGCTACTATTGGTGGGATTATATACAGCACTTTACATGTTTGTAAGTTATCAATCCTAACAAGGAAATAATCTACCACTGATCTTCCTCGAGTATGAACAAAAGGAAAATTATTATCTTCATTATTTACACGTCCATTCAATATACAAAATCTGGTGTCCAGCAAAAACTCATGAAGTGAAAAGCCATGGCTATTAACAGTAAAATCAATGACATTTCTTTCAGACACATCATCTACAAGGGGAAAAAAGTCTTGTTTGTCACCTAGTCGGCTATTCAAATCACCCCATAAATAGATCGCATCAACATCAGAGAGTGAGTATACTAGATTCAGTACATGTGCATAAAAGCCAACAGCATCTTGGCCCCGAACAGATTGATCTGGAAACAAATAACATCCAGTTATAACTATTACATAACCAGTAACCTTTCTAGTAAATTTCACAGCAATAATACCGTCCATTGATTTGTCTACTACCTCGACATCGAACCATTTCAGCAGATCTATGTGTTTTAAACAATAAAGCTACTCCTCCATAGCATTTCTTAGCCTTAATATTTGTCTCCTTATGGTTATTAAAATAAAGTGTATCAGACACAAAACCTGGAATAGAAGTGATATTTCTGTTCTTCTAGTCTCTTGTATAAAGCAAGGACATCACAGTTCATACCCAGTATTATCATTGCTCTAACCATTACGTTATTTTCAGTCCATCCACCAACATTCCAGGACAGTAAATTTAACACATTTGTGGACTGGGCTTCGTCCTATTTGTTAGCGGCACTTGAATTCTGTTGGCCTTAATCCTAAAGTGAATAGCATAAATCTTGCTTGGCTGGTGACATTAAACTGATGCATCAAGTCACATGAAGTTGTAAGATGAGAGAGATGCCATGAAGGGTTTTATGAAATTTTCATGCCCTTTATGATGTGTGTTACGGTGCTTTCTGATGTTACATTACTTAGAATACTAAATCAACAAGATCAAGAGTTTTTCCATGAATAAGTTCCATTTCTCAAATTTTTTTCAACTAAATATTATGACAGCTAGATGTTTTGTCTAATTTTCTTTAATCATAGCAGATCCTGCAAAACATATCTAACTGCCAAGAAAATTGTGTTGTGTAGAACGCCTACTAAAGATGTCTCAGGACTTGATTCTGAAGAAAAGCTATTTCCCCTTTAACGGATTCTGCAATCTTACTGAATTCAAATTAACTTCCAAAAGACACCTTGGTTATAGATAAGGACAGCAGGTAGAGGCTGTAGAATCTTTAAAGTATAGGGTAGAAAGCTAAACATGAAGGTTTTTGAGGTATATAGACTAGCTTATGACCTTAATCCTAAAGTGAATAGCATAAATCTTGCTTGGCTGGTGACATTAAACTGATGCATCAGTCACATGAAGTCGTAAGATGAGAGAGATGCAATGAAGGGTTTTATGAAATTTTCATTACTTTTATGATGTGTGTTACGGTGCTTTCCGATCTTCAAGTTGCTTTATGAGTGTCATTATACCACCCCAGACTACAAATTGCTTTTAAATGAACCCAAAAATCAGAGAAACTGCTCTAACACATCAGGTCTAATGATTTTAGATGCGAATAACAGAGCATGGGAATATGGTATGCTCTAACACTTCCATTCACTTCAACACCGAAGTACTCTCCAGCACACCTTTCCCTACCTTGGCTAGAAAAATACTATGTTTTTGTTTAAGATATCTGATTGAAAATTTATTTGCCATGCATGGACATGGAAATGGATCATATCAGTATTAGTCACATAGATAATTATGCATAGTTTCAGCATCCCATTGCAATATTTAACATACTTTTCAATTGCTTACTTTTGTAAAGATATACATGGCTTGGTATGTGGTAGTGAGCACAGTGAGGGTGATGGTGAAAGCTGAATGGGAGTAAATCATTAAAATGAAGACCATTCCCCTGAGAGTGCTGAATTTGATTAACATTTTTGGATAGCACTGTAGTGCACTAAAGTAAAATTGAAGCCAATGTTGTCCCTGACATATAGATACAGGCTTTATCAATTTTAGTTTTTGGTAGCAAAGTTGCCATGCAATATTTTCTGCTCTCTTTCTGATTTTTTAGCTGCTGACAAATTGACAGCAAACACCAGTGGCCTTTGCCTTGGGCTTATATTGCCTCCTTGTCCTCCAATATATTAACTACCACAATAATTATTGCCCATCACATAAATTATTAAACCAAGAGGAACTAATGGAACTTTTGAAGGCAGATATAGAGACAGTTTCGTTTTCCCCTTGCCCCTAATTATCTCCCTTCCTTATTTTAAGATTTAACTGTTATCCTTTGATCTTTTTCCTTTTATTATCTCAAGATTTAATCCTTTTTCAGTATTTTCGCACTCATCAATTGCTGGTCTTCCTCTGAAATTCTTATTTTCAAGATTTCACTCTCATCCTTTGCTCCTTTTCTTTATATTCTCTCCATTTTTTATTTAGGTTCTTTCAAGATTTCATTTTCATCTTTGCTCATTTTTCTCCTGTCATTGTCTCAATTCCAAGATTTCATTCTCATCATTCACTCTTCTTCTTTTAATTACCTCATATTCTTATTTTCAGCATTTCATTCTCCTCCTCTGTTAATTTTCCTCTTAATCTCTCACATTATTATTTTAAAGATTTCACAACTCATCCTTCATTTTCACTCTGCCCAAAATAGATTGTGATACCATCTGTTTAATTCATCTCCACATTCGGTACTATTCCAGTTGTTGTCTCTATCTCTGTTCTATCCTTTTCATTGTTCTTTTTTCCTCATCCTGTTCCGTTTACTCGTTATCTTAAGTATCCTTCCTTTCATTGTCTTCTTATTTTTTCCATGTTTCAAACACCAGTCCCTACTGAGTTGTCCACAGTTTCTGTTTAGTTGTGCAAAAAAAAGCATCAACTTTTAATTGTCTGCTTATGCAAGTGTGAATGACTGGTTATTGAATGCAACAGAACTATTGTGGTTCACACTTTACTCCTGTAACAGAAGTCAAACTAACACACACCTATCTATTAGTGTTATGTTTGTGACAGCCATAGCTGTGACAATTGCTTTGTTTCAATTTGTTAGTTTCCTCTGGTCAGTTCAATCTCAGCTGTTGTACAGACAAGATGTCAAGGGATATAGGGAAATGGATTGTAAGTACCTTTAATTTCAATATTGTATGCTTGATGTTATAATTATTTGTAAGTGAATTCCTTTGTATTTGCCATGTAATTTGAATTATTTGTAATCTCTTTGGAATCAATTGTTTTCCTTATTATGACTTCTCACTTCTCAACAAAGTATAATGGTTTGATATTTGATTGTGCCAAATTACAATGTAGGTTTTCTTTTGGTTTCAGTTAACCGCAAATGTGCTATGTGATCTTCAAATAAAGCAGCGAGTTAAATCATTCCCTCGATGTTGTTAATAGCAAGGTTTTGCAGACAACTACCTAAAAGTAGTATGAAGACTCAGATATTTATAAAAACATCTCTGAGACTTTTTTTTTCCGAAAACTGTCATTTCACAAAGAAAGTGAATGCTACTACTGGTACGCTATTTCCTTACACAGAAACTTTAGTTAGGCCAGACATAATTGATCCTTAGCTTCTCGGATCTTCTCGAGGCACTTTGTCCAGGGTTGCTCAGTAGAACAAAAAAAGAAAGAAAGTGAAATCTCAATTTTTTATTTGATCAATTGGATAAGAATTCTGGTTATGCTAATTTTTTTTTTCCAAAGGCAGAAAATCTGTAGTGTTGGTCGATCCGAGAAGCTAAAAATGAAAAAGTCTGGCCTTATTTTGGGTTGAACAGTCAAATAGTCCAAAATATGCTGTTTAGCTACAAATGTCTAGCAAGGTCATAAGACAGCTTTGCAGTTGAACTAATTTGGCATAGAAGAAACAAAATCCTTATTTTATTATTTGGGGCTACATTATAGAAAATAAATTGATACTCTATTTCATTATCGCCATTATTTCACAAACATCACGTTATTCCATCCGTTTTGAACAGCATCATTATTCCATGATGATTATGGCATGTCCCAAGGGAAATAGCTCTTGTAGATTGTGAAACAAAGGTCAACGAATTCCTGAAAATCCAATGTGCCATTTTTGTTCTGGTCAGCTCCATAAAAAAGTAATCTGGCAGAAAATTCACTGTAGCGCAACTCTGACGTGAGAAATTTGGGAACCACATCTCCAAAAGACAGCTTTCCATCCTTGTTGATGTCCAAATCTGTAAATTGGTCTAAAAACCAATTTTGTCTGCAAAAAACAACAAGCGCTCAATTAGTCAAATTTTGTCATAAATATGAGTAACAAATTATCTGCAAAAAAAAAATTTTCGTTTGCAGTCGTGAATGCAGGAATCATTTTAATATGGAGAAGATCTTTTGTAGAGTTTCACAAGCGAAATTCATTGAAAGCAAACAAAAACATTTAGGATGTAAAATAACAATCGTTTTTCCACAAATGATTGTACTAGTTAGCTGGGCCATTCTCAAATTTCGGGACAACGGGTATAGGAAAATTGTCCTGTAACGGAGGGAACAATGTGGTAACGGAGGGGAATTTTGATGTAAAAAACCAACTGTAGGAACAGCAACAAAAGGAAAAATGATAAAAGATTGATGTAACTATATTATTTTCAGAAGTACTTCATCTCGTATCAGTAGATTTTTTGGTCCAAATGTCGATTTCTTGCTCATGATCTGGTAACGGAGTGGACGGTAATGGAGGGGAACAATTTTTTGCTATTCCCTCATTACTGCTATTTATTTTGGTGATTAGACAAAATAATTGCACAATATTAAAACCTGCCACCCTCAGCAACATATACATGAAATCGCTCCATAAAATTATCATTGGTAAGCTTGGAAATGAAGGAAACGGAGGGGACATTTTAGTGGGACCAAAAACATTTTTTATGAACATTATGTCATAATTTATTGAATACATGTTTTATGAAGTCTGCAAGGCAGTGGTACTATGGCGCACATGCGTCTGATGATATTCAGTGAAAATAGCTCATAAAAAACAATAACGAACAGAGCTATGGCAAGTAACGGAGGGGACAAAAAAATTGACATAAATTAGTGACACAACTATTGTATCAATTTAATCAATGAAATTATACCCAAAAAAAATTGAATATGAACTAAATATAAATTCAAGTCTATATTCCCATGAATCGTGCAAAGAAACTTTGAAAATAATGGTATACTAGGAGGAAAATGAACACTTGATTTTGTCATGTCAGGTCCAGTGACAGGGAAAAACCATTGATTTTGCACGGATATCTAAAAAAAGTCTAAAGAATGACTTTGTGCTCCAAATGCAGTGGTTCTAAGTAGAAATATGAATAACAGATGCAGAGTGACGCTTCAGATATTTATCGCATTCATATTACTGTCAGGGAGCTAGAGTGACGCAAATTGTCCCAAAATTTGAGAATGACCCAGCTATGTTGCTCTGATACAGTGGATCAGTATTTCAACATTGTTGTGACAGTCAATAAGAAGTTATTTAAAATTTTTATTGACTTCATGTCAGATTGTCACATGCCAACATAAAGTTAATTATTGCATAGATTTTCTATTGTCATAATAATTTTTTTAATGTTTCATGCATGCCGTAATTAGATGAGGGAAGACCAGACATGATATAATGAAAAATAGAAAGAACAGACTAGAAATAATTAGATAAAAACTTATTTGACAGATTATTTCTTGTCTGACTTTTCCCTGCATGTCTTATTAATACTGGTTTGAACTTCCATTGCCCAATTATTGCCTATCTTACAGTCCCATGTCTGATTAGAGCATGTTTGATTATACCTAGTTTGGTTATTGCTTGCCAGATCTCATCTTGTCTGATTTTTACCTGTCTGATCTCCTCTTGAGTGGTTTTCCCTTGTCTGATTATTACTTGTCAGATCATCTGTTGTCTGTTTTTCCCTTATCTGATTATTCGCTTGTCTGATTTTCCCTCGTCTGACTTTTTCTTGGTTGATTATTGCTTGTCTGATCTTTTCCTGTCTGACTATTGCTTGTCTGATCTTTTCTTGTCTGATTTTTCCTTGTCTGACAATTAATTGTCAGACATTTCTTTGCCAGATTATTACTTGTGACCCTCTAATCTATTATTTTCTCGTCTTGATGTTTCCTTGTTGGAATACTGCTTGTCTGACCTTTTCTTGCTGGATCATTGCTTGCCTAATTATTGCAAATGATTACTGCTTGTCAGTGCATTTCTTATATGATTGCTTGTCTATATAATATATTATATTGTCTGATTCTTGTCTGTTATGTCTTATCATCACATCAAAGTTAGCTATGTCAGAGTTAGCTATACTATGTCAAATTAGATATTTCGTAAATTTGGAGTAAAACTGCACAAAAGCCTTTAATTGAACAGCATTTAAGACAAAATCATTTCTGTCCAAAAAAGCTGAAAAGTGCATAAAACCAACCAGAGCATGAGTGTGTCTGGGGGGGAATAACTGGGGTTATACTTACACACTTGCCACTTCATTGTAGAAGTCAGTGAACTCTCTCAGGGTGAGGTTTCCACTGTAATCGTAATCGTGACCATTGAAGATCGATTCTACTTTTTCCATGGAGAGAAAGTAGGGGGGTTGTTGCATTATGTCCTTGACCTCCTTAGGCGTTACGATGCCATCGTCATTAGCGTCAAACTTGTTGAGAGTAGTGCTATCTTTCCTGCAATCATAAGCAGTAGTGCAGTCATGTCGCCAGTTGTCAACAATAATCAAAAGGCTTGTTGATGCTACTGAGGACAAAGTAAGTGACGACAGGGATTGACTTGTTAGGTTTTGGGCAAGACATACACTTTTAACTATGGCACATTTTCATTTTGATGATAAATCATAATCCGCTCAAAGTCAGACGCATGCGCATAAAAATTACATCAAAGATATGCTTTACGATCCAAGGAACTGTAACAAAGATTCCATCAATGAGCCAAGAAGACCACCACAACTAGACAGCAAGGAGGGGCCAACAAACCTGGACGGTTTCTGGCCTATCACCTTCTACAGTTCTACACTATAGTTACCTACTGTTGACAACCTTATCATAGTACAACTGCTGCCACCTACAGATAATAAAGGGAATTACAGTTTTTGTTTTAACGGTGAAGGGGGTTAAATTCCATTGTTGACAATCCTTTGAGCATACAATACATGGTCCCTATGTCCAAAAACGCAGCTTTTAAATATCATGATGAAGTTTTAGAATACAGTTTAATAATATGCCATCGGTGTCTATTAAACATTATTGGACTTCGAGTTGTGATTTTGTAGCTTAATTTATGAATTGTAGGTATCCATACAGTTAATTAATCAAATTACATTGTTATACTAATTGTTTCTTTAAAATTAATGATTAAAATATCTATCTATCTATCTATATATCTTTCTCTGTCTACCTCTCTGTCTATCAATCTATATATTTATCTATCTATTTATCTATCAATTGCTGTTCAATTGCTATTCATTTGCTATTAGCAGGGCAAATTGTGTAAATAAGTATTTATCTGACAAAATTTAAAGTCTTTTCTTGGTAATGATTAATAGGTAATATATATTTCTCATTTTTCTATTATACAACAAATAAACTATAGGAAAAATTGCACCTGTACGTGTATGCTTTTTATTAGTTCAATTGTATGTATCATTGAAACTGTGACCTTATTATGTGGTCATTGTAATTACAGTGCCGCCTGTAAGTAAGTGAAACGCATGACATTGCGCCATTGCATCAATGGTAAACATCCTCAGCCAAAACTGCTTGTGGAGGCATGAATTCTCATCGGATGAAAGGGAAACGTAGTGGGTCATAAAGGCCGATGTGTGAGGCAAGTGGGTTAAAAATCGCAGCCCATTTTCTTCGCTGTAGTCGGAGTTAGGTATGGGTGAAAGCATTTGATAAGTAAGTGAACCACCCTTCCCTATGTTTTAACATTGGGCTTGCGTTTCACTTACTTATCAAAGACTTTGACCCATACCTAACTCCAACTACAGCAAAGAAAATGGGCTGCTATTTTTATCCCACATGCCTCGCATATCGGCCTTTATGACCCAAAATGTTTTCCTCTCATCGGATGAGAATTAGTCCTTCCAGAAGCATTTTGGTTAAGGATGTTTAACATTGATGCAATAGCACAATATCATGCGTTTCACTTACTTACAGGCGGCACTGTAGGTCACAGCTAACAGGTGTGTTATCGTCACCCCCAGGGATGTTCTGCTATCTCATTTGATATTGAAGTACATACATGTGCAATATTGTACATTGGCAAAAGCAATTCAAATCATAGTCCAACAGGCCAATGACAAAAAAAAAAATCTCACACAGCCCAAAAAGTCAGGAACTATTAAGTTATAAATAGTCCATTTTGTTATTCATACATTTGTCAACTAAACATATAATAATCTTTAATTTACAACAAATCATTCTACAAGATAAATTTTTCAATGTATGAATCCATACATGTATGAATCCATACATTCAAGATTTGGAACACCTTACTAGCCTCAGTTTCAGAGTCTCCAGATGTTGCCATCTTTAAAAAGGGACTCAACAACCGACATTTCTAATTTTTCTCGGCCGCTTCCAGCTGTTAGTATCCCCTAGTGAGTGACTTGAGCTGTGCCGGAGAGGGGTACTTGTGCCCCTCATGCAGCCACTGGGGCCGGATTGGTCTTGTCATGAAGGGAGGAAACCAGCTGGACACTCAACTTTATCCCTACGTATCCTCTACTATCCTCACATCTTACTTTTCTTTCAATTTATCAAATACCTTTTCCTTTCCTTTTATTATCCTTTATTTCCCTGCATAACCCGCTGCATAGTAGTCAGTATTGACTGGCCAGTGTACAATGTAGATGTAGAATTATCAAGTTGAGCTGTTTGGCTTTTTTAGTTGTGATTAATCATGTGTACACTAATTTCTGAAGTGCAATCTATATAATGTTCTTGAATACCAGTGCATCTCTTAATTGCAATTTTCAGTTAATTTCTTAATTGTATTAAAGAATGGTACATTTTAGACAGTACATGTATATTATACCAAAAGGGGTAATATAAAGTCTATTCTTCAACTGGAGATCATGGTGCAATTGTCATTGATATTGTACACACTGTTTGGAAATTATCAATTAAACACAACAAGAATTTTTTATTAATTTTGTTCAAGAAAATAAAACTGCCCGTAATTATCTAATACGAAATAGTTTGTTTTTGTAACAGTATCTTAATTATAGAACTATCTCACGAAAACATGTATTTAAAATTCATAATTTGCATTTTGGGCTTAATTGCTTTAAATAATAATATATATCAATACTGAGACTATGAATATAACAAAAAAAATATTTTTTTATAATAACTTACTTAGTGATTTATAATATTTACTTCATACTTAACTGATTGTATATGAATATATGTTTTGTATTTTTAATACAGATATAAGTAATAAAAATTCAGTCTGGAGAGGAAATGTTCTTTTAAAACTGAAACTAAACACAACAAGCACATATAATGGCACAGCATCGCCCATGCCCCGCATGTTTTATCCTATGTTTATCCTATCCGTTAGCCAGTTTATCGCGTTCGTTTATCCTATCCATTTATCCTATCCATTTATCCTCACCGTTTATCATATCTGTTTATCCTATCCGTGTATCCTACCCGTTATCCTGTTTATCCCGTTTATCCTATCCGTTTATCCTATCTATTTATCCTATCTGTTTATCCTATCCGTTTATCCTACCCGTTTATCCTGTACCCCATAAGCACTGGTGCATCCCATTTATCCTGTTTATCTTATCTATTTATCCTATTTGTTTATCCTATTTGTTTATCCTATCTGTTTATCCTATCCGTTTATTCTATCAGTTTATCCTATCCGTTTATCCTATCCATTTATCCTATCCATTACCCTATCTGTTGACCCTATCCGTTTAACATATCCATTTATCCTATCCGTTATCCCGTTTATCCCATTTATCCTGTTTATCCTATCCATTTATCCTATCCTTTTATCCTATCTGTTTATCCTATCCATTCATCCTATCCGTTTATCCTATCCCTTTACCCCATCCGTTTACCCTATCCATTTATCCTATCGGTTTATCCTACCCGTTTATCCTACCTGTTATCCTGTTTATCCCGTTTATCCTATCCATTAATCCTATCTGTTATTCTATCCGTTTATCCAGTACCCCATAAGCATTGGTTCATCCCATTTATCCTGTGTATCCTATCCGTTTATCCTATCTGTTTATCCTATCCATTTATCCTTTCTAATATCCTATCCGTTTAACATATCTGTTTATCCTATCCGTTTATCCTACCTGTTTATCCTACCCATTATCCTATCCGTTTATCCTATCCATTTATCCTATCCGTTATCCCATTTATCCCGTTTATCCTGTCAGTTTATCCTATCCGTGTATCCTATCCATTTATCCTATCTATTCATCCCATTTTTTTATCCCAGCCGTTTATCCCAGCCATTTATCCCATCCGTTTATCCTAACCTGTTTATCCTATCTGTTTATCCTATCATTTATCCTATCCATCTATCCAATCCGTCCGTCAACCCATCTATCCATTAAGCCATCCGTCAATCCATTCCTCCATCTATCTATCTATATATCCTGTCTGTTTATCCTATCCGTTTATACTATCCATCTATCCTATCTGTTTATCCCAGCCATCTATCCTATCCATCTATCCCATCTGTCTGCCAATCTGTCTATCCATCCGTCTATCTATCACTCAATCCATCCGTCAATCCATTCATTCATCTATCTATCTACGTTTCTATTTATCCTATCCGTTTATCCTATCCGTTTATCCCGTTCGTTTATCCAATTCGTTTATCCTACCTGTTTATCCCATCTGTTTATTCTATCTGTTTATCCCATCTGTCCATCCTGTCCGTCTGTCAACCCATATATCCATCAATCCATCTGTCAATCCATTCCTCCATCTATCTATCTATCTATCCTGTCTGTTTATCCTATCCGTTTATACTATCCATCTATCCTATCCTACTGTATATCCGATCCATCTATCCTATCCATCTATCCTATCTGTCTGTCAATCCGTCTATCCATGCATCTATCTATCTATCTATCTATCTATCCATCCATCTATATATATGTCTATCTTTTGTTTACATGAGTGTATATTATAACCAGTATTTTATTTACATAAATATATATAACCGATTTATATAATATATAGTAAGTTGCCCGTAGCTTGGAGGGAAGAGAATAGAATAATATGAAATAGATACAATATAAGCCCGTGCTACCTGTATAATTAGTTGGAAAGATGCATGAACTATACTGAGATTCAGGAATTGCTGAGTTTCCCAGAAATAGAATGTGGTGCAACGAGAAGAAGTGGCAAAGGACTTGCAGGTGCTGCCCTCTTGTGTAATGTATCTGAATGAGCTGCTTACAGTGGCCATTCTCTGTACTAAAACTCACCCTGTGGAAGGGAAAATGGCCATAAAAATGCAGGCTTTCTGGACCTTGATAGCCTCTAAAACTGATTATAGTAAATTTTTTAATATTGAATTAAACTGAAAATATGAACCGTTGTGCACATCTACAATGGTATCAATGTGTTATGCATATGATAAGAACTTCCAGAGTGGGCTGGTTGAGGCCACAGCATTGGTTGTTTCACCCCTTCAGTAAATTTCAGCACTAAAGCATAATCGCCTATAGATGCATAGCATAGCATGGGCGATAATAATTAAATCAGAAGCAAAAGACAATCTGACAAATTTTTCCTTCCAAAATTATTATGTGCTAAACAAACAGAGGGTGTAAACCCCTTTCCCTCATAGCAGTACAGTGGTCCCTGCCATGAACGACCTCCTAATAAGCGACCACACCCCCATATGCGACCGTAGCACCTCTGCATTAACCTTTTTCTTAATAAATACCACCCCAATGGACGACCAACCTGTCTAACGCAACCAACGACTGGTAAAACGACCAGAATTGGTCAATTTCATCCTCATATGCGACCAAGAAAAGACCATGAACGACTGAAATGCGGCAATGAAGCCACGACGTTTTTGACAAGTTTGCATTGATGGCACTCCAGAATTGATTTCAATCCAGCTAATTGCTGTTCTGTCTTGAATTCAACAAGTTGTTTTGCATAGGAAGTGTAACTAGTGCTTCAATTGATTGTTGTTACTTCAATTGATTGGTGTTGATTCAATTGATTGGTGTATCTTCAGTTGATTGGGTCGCATAAGTTGATTGCTGTTACTTCAATTGATTGCTGTCACTTTGATTGCTGTCACTTCAATTGATTGCTTCAATTGAGCATACATGAGTCAATTATCATTCAACTGCATCAATTCAGTTTTATGAGACTGTATGAGTTAATTTCCTCTTCAATTGATGTTAACACTTATCAAAGTTTATCGAAATTTGTCATTGAAGTGCAGTGGATTTGAACTTGAAGACCAAAGGAAAGTGGATAACTTGAAATGTAGATCGATCTTTCTGGTCCCATAAAAAAAGAATATTTGTTTGATTTATATAGTATTAAAGTGATTTAAAAGATACCTTTATTAGAGCAAATATTGAATTGAAAAGTTTGGATAAATCACTTTTTCTTGCTTGAAAGTAGATATTTGGTGAACGTTTTCACACTTTTTTCAAAATTTATTATTATTATTATTATTATTATTATTATACAGCATTTATATAGCGCCATAATCACAGATACTCTGTGCTCTATGGCACTTTACAATGTATATTATGTACAATTTATTGTGAACAGCTCAGCATTCAATCTTCAATGCCTCAGGAATCAGGGCCAGTTGTCATCCATTCTTGTTTCTCCTGTGCTGTCCGTGCCTTCTTGTGGAGTCTGGCTGGAGGTGTTGCTGCTCACACCTTACAGGAGGGTAACCCCTGCCTACACAAGTGGCCACCCTCCCCGGCCACAGCCACAACCAACTCACTCCAATTGAGTTCCAGGACCGGGGTTCGAACCCGCGTCCTCAAGTGCCAGTGGATTCGCAGTCAAGCGCTCTAACCATTAGGCTATGGGAACTCCTTATTTATATACCCAGGATTGTATTTAGTTTTGTGAGTATAGAGACAAGGTAAAGCTAAAGTATAGAGACAAGGTAAAGCAAGTAACCTTTTCACTTTGTTTCTGTTTGGTGGCAGAAATTGAACAATGTTTACATGAGTAAATTTGCATGATAAAGTAATGAAAATTGGTAAGATTATTTAAATCTTAGTATAGATTCAGTATATAATTATATATTAACATTTGTGTATTCGTCGAAGCATCTATACCCCGACGAAAGACCGTACCCCCACGAGAGACCGCCTGACTGCTGCAGAAGGGGCGGTCTTATAACGCAGGGACCACTGTAAACCCTTTTGATGTTCAGTATACAGGCTAATTGCGAGTATCCTGCAAAGTTTGCTCAACAGAGGGCTTCCTAGGCTGGAGTAGGGATAAGGTAGTCAAAGGGAGCCAAAGTGACCTGTGTGAAGATCTGGGGTGAGGAATGGAAAGAAGGGAAAAATAGGCAAACAAAGGACTTCTGACTGAAAAAAATCTAACTTAATTTTGGGTTGTACTGTACTTCTGTTCTACATTCTAGCAATTCTATGCAAATTTTGTCATCAAAGATCTCTTACTGGTGGGGCAAATCTCTGCCAGTGATGAGGATTTTGCAGGGGTCAGTGGGTCCATTTCCCACAACTTTAATACTTAAAAAATCGCCTGATTCCAGAACAACCCTTAAAGCATCAGGAGTGGTTAAGGATGATATGAATAAGATTAGAATGGATGGGGTGTTGCAAATTTTTTCGCTTGTCTTGTCCAGCCCAGTGTCTTGTATTCAATACACCAATCTTTACATACTACACCACCATGAAATACCATGATCAGGTCCGGATTAAGGGTCTGGGAGACCCTCACCACAATAAGGTACTGAAGCCCACACCTTACCACTTGGTAGTTATAAGCATCCCATGTACTCCAGACACTCAGATGATCCGAAATCCAATAAATATGGCAAGGCTCTTCTTGAGTTATGTAAGTCAAGCAATATGAGGATTATGAATGGTTATTTCAATAATGATAAAAAAACGGGTGAATTTACCTGCTATACTTCTCGTGGTAAAAGTCTTATTGATTATCTAATTTGTGACATATTGTATTATCAGAATCTTATCAATTTTGAAATAGAATCACTTTGTACCAGATCTGATCACAGGCCTTTGGTTTTCACTGTAGATTTGCATGAAAGTAATGACAACTCTCGAGTGAGGCAACAACATACGAATAAGACAAGTATCAGGTACTACAAATACATTTATGAACCTAATGCTCTAAGTAGTCTAATCGAATCCCTATCAAGCGAGCGTGGCTCAGCACTCCATGATGCATTCATAGACAGCATTGTCTCCGATGGTGGTGTAAATGAGGCAACTGACTGCATTTATGCAATGCTGGAAACTGCCATTTCTGATAACTGCCCAAAAAAATATCAAAAAGCCCTAAAAAACAACTTTCCAAGTAACAAGTGGTTTGATGATGAGTGTAAAAGACTTAAACGTCTCGCTAATGATTACGCAAAGAAATTTAATCTTGATATAGAAGCTAATCTCATTCAGTATCAGTCACTGAAGAAGTCCTATAAGGCCACTATACAGAGGAAGAAAAGGGAATACCAAAACAAAATTAGATCTGAATTAGATAAACTAGAGCACAAAAACACAGTAGATTATTGGAAATATTGGAATAAACTTAAAAGTAATAACACCATAACAACTGTGGGTACTGTAACCTTAAATAATTTTGAAGAATACTTCCAAAGTATGCAGTCACCGCCGAGTGACTCCTCATCCAGTTTTGACTTTGAATTCCTAAAAATTGTGGAAAAGCAACTTGATGAATTAATTAATGGTGCAGCTCTGTACATGACTGATTACCCAATAACTGTGTGTGAAGTGCGAACTGAGTTAAAAAATTTAAAGCAAGGAAAAGCTCCTGGTGTTGATGGTATAAGCAATGAGTTCTATAAGTATCTCTCTGAGTTTCTGTTACATCCAATAACCACTTTGTTTAATTATGTATGGACAAGAGGAGAATATCCTGACAAGTGGTCAGAAGGTTTAATTCAACCTCTGCACAAGAAGGGTAGTTACAATGAACCGGATAATTATCGTAAGTTAACTCTAATGGCATGTATGGGTAAAATATTTGAATCAATTATTAACAAAAGATTAGTCTTTCAAAGTGAAGCAACAGATATTGTAGACCCTAATCAATTTGGATTCACTCAAGGGTGTAGAACCAGTGACAATGTATTCATTATTGACACGCTTATTTCGTATCAAAAATCAATGCGCAAAAATTTGTTCATAACTTTTATAGACTTCTCCAAGGCTTTCGACTTTGTCAATCGCAATTTTCTGTATTATAAGATGATTAAAAAGGGATTTGGTGGCAGACTTATCAAAATAATCCGTAGTATGTTCTCAAAGTCTAGGGCTAGAGTAAGATGGCAGGGTGAACTTGGTACTTGTATTAATAGTACTCATGGCGTCTTACAAGGTGGTATTGTTAGTCCAAAATTGTTCAATCTTTATCTGTCCGACTTTGGCGAATATTTAGACCAAAAATGTGGTGTCTCCGTAGAAGGGACTACTTTCACACATCTTCTTTATGCAGATGATTTAGTATTAATTTCTGAAACTGAGAAAGGCATGCAAACCTTGTTGAGAAATATGGACTCTTATTGTAGAAAATGGCATCTGATAGTCAACTCTCAAAAGTGTAAAGTTATGTTGTTTAAAAAATCACAGAATAAAAATACAGACAGCCTCAGCTTCTCAATTGGTAGCAAGCAACTAGAAATGGTTGATTCATATAAATACTTAGGACATGTGATCTGTAATTCCAAGAATATACATAAAGACATGTACACACATCTAACGACGCAAGCGCAAAAGGCTGTTTATGCTCTTAAAGAAAATACAAGATCCACTGTGGGTTATCTCACACCAAAATTAAGTTTTAAAATGTTTGACACGCATGTTCTTCCAATTTTGGAGTACAATAGTGAAATTTGGTTCTCGGAAAAGGAAATTCAGGATCTAGAAAAGATACAGTTAAACTTTCTCAAAAATATGCTGAGTGTTCGCTGTCAAACACCAACCACTGCTTTACTAATGGATACTGGTAGGTTCCCACTGGTTGTCAGACAACAAGCCTCAGCTTTGAAATATCTAGATAGAATAAAAAGGGATACTTGTCCTATACTTTTACGTAAAAGTTTAGCCATTCAAATGAAACTGAAAGAGAAAGGCGCCCAATATTGGCTTACAAGGCTAAATAAAATCTCTGAATCACTAAACATAAATCTTGCGACTTGTGAACTGAATAAAACGATAGCATCTCTGTTTGATCAGGTTAAACACAAGATGATAACTGATATAAATGACAGCACTAAATATCCTAAACTAAGAACTTACAAAACTTTCAAAACAGAAATGCGTATTGAACCCTATCTGAATTGTAATCTACCTAAATCAATTTATTCCAGTATTGCACGTTTCAGATTAAGTTCGCATAATCTCAATATTGAACTAGGCAGACATAAACGTCCGTATGTGCCAGCAGAAGATAGAATCTGTGAAAAATGTGATTTAAATCTCATTGAGGATGAGATGCACTGTTTAATGATCTGTACTAAATGGTTAGAACACAGAGTAAAATTATTTGAAGTAGCTTGTAATTCCATTGATGGGTTCTTGGTATATGATAAATCTGAACAATTTCACTTAATTATGATCTCTAAAGATATCAACCTTAATATTGCTCTTGGCAAATTTCTGTATTCAGCGCTAAAAATAGATCAATAACCATGTCATTGAACTTGGTCTATGTTCCAAGCTCCTGGTATCTGAGTGGTGAGTGGCATGTTGACTGTGTTGCTTCCAGGTGTTGTATGTATATATGTTTATCTCATTTGTTACATACATGTCTCTATTGTACTTAAATTATGCATTTATTTACTCATTACTCATTGTTAAGACTTATAAGGGCTTTATTTATCACTTATCTTAAATAACCATTCTGCACAACTTTGGCTTTACACTATCAAAAGAGATTTTGCTTCAATATAAATTGTTTGTCTTTCAATATAAATTTTTATTTATTTTTGCTTTCTATTTTCATTGCTCTTATATGATAATAATTCATTTGCAAATACTGTTCTTATACTGTATGGTTGCTATATATATATGCATATAATATAGATAATTTTTACTGTTATTTATACTGTTATTGTGAAATACCAATTTGATTTTTTTCCCCTGTACAATGGTGCTCCTAACTTTCAGTATTTCGCTACAACAACTCCAAAATGACTCTAAAAGAAATAATGTGTTTAAAGCATATATATATTGGATATAATTATTTTCATTTTATAATTGTACTTCATTGGTGCTTCTTCTATTAGATGTAGCTTCTTTCTTTCCTTTTGTACATATATATCTCCTATCTTTTCTTTTATTAGTTGTAGTTGTTTTTACAATTTGCTTGCTTATTATGACAAATGTATCTTGTTGATATTCTGTGTCAATAAAAGCCTATATATATATTATAAAAATTAAAAACTTGATGAAAATGTACTGTACACTAAAAAAGCTACTCCGGTTGGTTAATGTACTTTTGAGCTTTTTGAAGGCAACACTGCTATTCCTTCAAATGCTGAGCACTGTATCAAAGGCAGTTTTGTATTTTTCATCCACATTTTCGGCAAAAGGCTTCCAAGAAAATATGTTAAGGAAAAAAAAATTTTTTCAGGGGGTCACTGATTTAATAGGAAAAATGCTATTTTTAGCTTAAAATCAGAAGAAAAACTTAAACAAAAGGCCAAGGGATGAATTTTGGTGGAAGAAATGCAAATAAGGTGTAAAATGAAAGTAGAGAGGCAGCACTATATGATTCTAGAGACGCTTTTTTTCAATTTTTAATTTTAATCCCTGTTCCATTGGGTTTTAGTTGAAACTGAACCATTTTCGGCAACTTTATTGGGCAAAAGTAAGTACACAGACCAAAATTCAAAAAAGCGCTTCTAAGATCGTATAGCGCTATTTCTCTGCTTTCATTTGACACCTTATTTGTTTCTACTATTAACATTCATCCCTCGGCCTCTATTTTAGTGTTTTTGTCAGATTTTAAGCTAAAAATAGCATTTTTCCCTATTAAAGGATGCAGCGATCCCCCCCCCCTTTGACATGTTTTAATAGACTCCTGATGCCGAAAAGTGGGAGTAAAACTGCACAAATGCCTTTAATTGAGCATCATTTAAGGGCATGTCAGTTCTGTCCAAAAAAGGGGTAAGTGCATGCATTAACAAACTAGAGTAATTTCAGATTTTTTTTTTTTAACAAATGATTTAAGAATGATAAAACTGGTGTTTTTGCTATGAAATACACTGGGTTTATCAAATCTTCAGCATTGAAGCTTAATCATGGTGATGAAAATTTTCTGTGCATTATATTAGAACCGTCATTGTTTATAGCCCGGCAGCCTAGGGGCTCTAGCCTAATCGAACGAGGTACCACTAACGGAGCATATGGGTATAAAGAGAATAATTAGGCGCACCAGAAAACCCATTTCTGGCTCGGTATATTGGTCGCGTTTACCCCTGGCGGCCATTTTCCAAGATGGCCGCCATAAAAATAGGTGCATGCAGTTTTTGGTCTAGATCTTTAATGGTTTATCCGATTTCGATAATTTTTGGATCAAAATATATGTATTTCAATATTCCCAATGCAATGATGTCATAAAAATTTCCATATTGTAAGCGATTCATGCTGTTTTTAAGGATCAAATGCAAAAAAAGTGAAATTTCTTTTTAAAAATCAAGATTCTCTGGCAAAATAAGGCATCATATGTAGTCAATGAATGGTTGGTTAAGTTTTTTATGATGTTATTTTTGCCCTAAAACCAACTTGGTTTTAGGGCAAAAATAACATCGTAAAAAACTTCCTAACATGCAGAAATACCAGAAACTATGTCTTATTTGTTTCTACTTCTACTTCTACTTCTATGATGATACTGTGTAGACTGCTGCTGCAGTATAACACACAGGGTGCGGTGACTTCCGGTGCTGGTGCTTGAGCGTGATATGTACATGTGCTTATTTGCAAGTGTCAGTTCGGTGCACTATGTACAGTTTATATACAGTGTGTAATATTGAATATTTGTAACATAAATCACATGTGGCCAGTAAGGCAGTAATCCCGCATTTCAGTGGGCATTATAACCATTAATATAATCCATTATAACCATTAATATAATCCATAATTGCAACATTGTGTAGTGACATTGTAAATAATATTTATAACTGGCTGTTAATCCTGATTGGTCATACAGTGTTCCGTCTCGTCTGGTCAGAACAGACAGCAAATACTTATTTGATATAATCCATTAAGTATCGGTTGAGTCCGCATGGCTGGGCCGCTAGTTGCTGCCCTACCTACTTGGGTCTTCTTGTCCACTTTGTCAATTCTTCACAGTTACTGCATTTTAGGCTGGGCCGTTAATTACTGCCCTACCATGCAGATTCACCCGACATTCCCGGTGTGGCCTGATTTATTCTTCTCCAATCAGTACTGTAACATGGTTTCACAATGATGCATCTGGGATTCTTCATTGGCTGGGCCGCTAGTTGCTGCCCTACCTCCCGTTTCGCCTTACTTGCTCCGTGTTGCTCCTTCACTACGTGATTGGCTGGGCCGCTAGTTGCTGCCCTACCTCCTATCCATGTCCGTGCAGTTCCTCCACTACATATTCACCAGTATTTCACTTTTGTTGGGGCTGGGCCGCAAGTTGCTGCCCTACCTTTCGCTCCTTTCTTCAGCCAAGTAATCAGTACACATACATTTGTCGATACTCACTTCTTCCCAATTGGACCACTCTGTCCCTCTCTCTTGGTGTTGTAACCACAAGTTTTCCCTCGTTTATCTGCCTCCATAGGACATTTCTAAAGGTTTCAATGGTGGAACTATTCACTGCCTCCAAGGGTAGTAGGTTCCAGCTCCTTGTGCTTCTAGGGAAGAAACTGTACTTATAGTTGTCCGTGCTCGCTCTGATGTTCGTGTATGAGTACTCGTGCTGGTTTCTGGTTGGCACAGTCGCTGGGAATATGTATTGTGGTATTTTCACTGCCACTAGATTATTTACAGCCTTGTACATCATGGATTGGCGTGCTACAAATCTCCTCTCGTGTAGTGTAGCAGTAATTCTTCTCGTTGTGTTCTGATGTTGTTTTAAATAATGAACAACTCCGAAGTTGGATCCAGGAAATGTGTTTAATTAGCAGTATAACGTGATACAGTAAATAGGTGTTTGGTAGGGAGGAATCCAGCCAAGAACTGAGGTGGCCACGTGATGGGACTCTATGTATGGGGCAAGAGGCAGCAGCAGCAGCCTCTTGTTTCCATTCCTTGAGTCACTTACCCATCACGTGGTCAAAGGGTGACACTATGCAGTTACAGTCAACAGTAAAAGTATTCTAGCACCTCTAAGCACTCTTCGTGCAATCCCTATTACATTCCTCCCTACCTTACAAAAGATTTTGCGACCCGAGAAAATCTTTAACAATAGGTATACATAAAAATGGATACAAATACATTACACAAATAATAACCATAAAAGGTTATACAATACAGCTTTCCAATAAGGTGTATCGGAAAAGATAATGTAGAGTTCAGAGCCACAATAAGAGTTCAAGAGCCTGAAGGCTCCTTCAGCTGAAGTCGGAAGGGCATACCGCAGGGTCCGGATGCGGGTATGCTGGTGAGTCGTGGGGCACTGTGCCCGACGGCCACCGCGTATCGACGATGCGTAGATTAATGTTAATCTGTTCATAAGTTATGTAAAATCAGTGTCTCGACGACCATGAAGACATAAGACATAAAATAACACCACAATAGTGTTCCTTATACGTAGTGAAGAGTTACGATAACTGCCACTGTGGTGGCAACGGCAGCGCTGTCGGTGGTGGTGCCACCACAGGGGGTGTTCCAGACTTTGCCGCTTCTGTAGGTGAAGACCTGTCTGACTGATGTGTGGTAACTATACATTTACGCCTAACAATAATAACAATAACAAGTATCCCACCAAGACCTATACAGAGAACAGGTATGGTGGTGGATAACAAATAATTTCGACGGCTAATGTACTCGACTTTACGCACGTCATTTAAATAATCGGAAACTCTCTGATGGAGCGTCTCCAGAGGCTGACCATTATCTACTAGTGACCCTATCTTATGTGGTAACTTTATCATATTCATTTTCAATTCAAGTGGTACAATATCAATAATAGAAATATTACTATGATACAAGGTGAGAGGAGGCATTAGGTGAACATTACTATGTTGATAATATGTAGTTGGTAAACGGAGCCATTGTGATTGTGCATGGCAGCCTACAGGCAGATGTAAGTGCCCGGCTGGGTAATTCACTTGAGTTTGACGAGAGGTAGAATTACACATTACAGTAAACATTTGTGATACACCAGAAATAATTAACCAATCTCCAAATCCGAGATTAACAGCATGAGGTAATGTAATGGTATCTTTGACAACAATTATTTTACATTTATCAATTGTATTCAAATATAGCTTTTCAATCAAACAATGGTGCATATTATGCGACACAAACCGAGTTGGAGAGGTAATGTGACAAAACCTTTTTGTTGGTATAGAGCAGTGTATGTACTCATCAGGTGTAAGATAAGAGAACTTGGATCTATCCATGGATAAAGCAATGTATCGCTGTGGTACATCAAATTTGAACATAAATGTGGCGTTACTACTAAATGGTACAGGTACATTGAAAACCTTAAATATATTAAATTGAGAATCAGTTGACACTCTTGTAAACATCACACCTTAACTGTTGATAGTATTCGTAAAGCTGTGATTCCAGTTCAAAAGGCAATTGCAACTTCGAATCTAAACGCTCCTTGATGTCTGATAATAATATCTTTAAATCACTTGGATTAATTAATATTGGGGTCACTTGACCTAACAATGCAGTTGTTATGATACTATGAAACTTATGGATATAACCTTGAACAATTTGTAAGTTATCTTGTAAAACCATTTCATGCATAGAAATATCAAACCAATTTACATAAAACACTTCTGTCTGATTCAAGACATTAAGAGTAAATTCAGTAACATTTTCAAAGTTTGCTTTCAGAAATTTCATGGAAGTAATCAAATCATTAACAGTTTCAGTAACTTGAGTTAATTGAATTTTGGATGCATTAACAACTGTGATGCTATCTTGAACAATATGACCTAATCTCTCATTTTGACTTTGCATTGTTGACAAATGATTGTTAATTAAATTAATATCTTTTTCCGTGGCTACACCAGTAATTCCAGATAAAATATCACCTAAAAAGGGTAATAAAGATCTTTTGGACCTACCAGAGTTGGGAAATAGAGAAGCTGTAAAGCTTTTTGTTTCAGTATAGACAGAATCAACTTGTTTGCTAAATGCTTTGATTTTAGATCTCAAAGCTTTCATATGTTGAGTTCTACTAAAATGGTATGGGGTTTGCTCATTCTGGGGCACATTACTATAATGGTGAATATAGCGGTTAACAGCAGTAAGTAACATGGTTGTTTCTACTTTCAGTCGGTCGAGATTGTCGAGTCCGGCTTCGTTGTTAACAGTAAAGGCAGTTAGCCATCGGGATTCAGTTGTAAATACAGTATTTACACGTCTCAGTATTAGACTATCTGGGGATGTTTCAGCCATCACTCCAGTCGTCAGTAGGGTGATTAGAGTCACTGTCAGCAGTAGACTTAGTCGGTCCATGGTCAGTCCTCAAAACCGTGCAGTTCGTCTGCAAGAGAATGAAAAAGCTTAGCTAATTTGGTCTTAAAATTTGGTTCTTCAGTAACTTGCATACTTAATGCTTTAATTTTATCGTTTGCCTGCGTTTTAGCAGTGCGAGTAGGCCTACTTGGCATTGTAACTTCTTCTGGTTCATCTACTGAACCTTCGGACTCTTCGTCCGAGGTAGAGTCATCTTGAATGACATACCTTGTACTACGTTTCGGTTGGACAGCAGGGGCCTTCCACTGACTTATGTCCTTAGCAAGGCTTAGATCCTGTGCGTGGACTCTCTTTGTTTTTCCAGACACTTGGTTTTGCACTTCGAAGGAGTACTTACCAAGGCTTCTTAGAATCCGGAAGTGGGGTAACCAGCGGTCATCGAGCTTGTCAGCCCTCTGGTGGTTTCTCACGTACACAGGGTCTCCTGCGCTAAACTCGACATGGTCTGCATGTCGTTTCTCGTCTAGATAGGCTTTGTTGCGCTCGGCCTGTTCGTCTAGACGTTTTCTTACCCAATACTGGGCAATGTGCATTCTCTCCAATGCTTGTGGTAGAAAGTCGTCGCCATAATAAATTTCACGGGGTCTTAAGATGGTATCCATGGGCATTAGTGGATCCCGGTGGAATACTAAATAAAAGGGGCTGTACTTCGTACCGGCTGAAACGCTTGTGTTATAAGCGGCACAGAAGCTAGGCAAGTAGAGATCCCAGTCACTCTTGTTTTCTACTTTAGACAGACAAGAGACCATTGTCCTATGAGCCCTCTCAGCCTTTCCATTAGACTGAGGATGATAGGGGGTGGTCTTGATATGATGTACGTTGCCTAGTTTCGTGACCGCCGCAAGAATTTCATTACAGAACTCCGATCCGTTATCGCTTGTACAATAACGTGGAAAACTGTACCTACGGAAGATCTCATCAGTGAGGATCTTGGCAATAGTGAGAGCAGACTTATCTGGGATGGCAAAACATTCGACCCATCCTGAGTATAAGTCGCTGACGGTGAGACAGTATCTATTGCCTTGTTCACTGGTACGATAATACCCAGCAGTATCTATGGCGATATGCTGGAAAGGATAGTCAGCTCGCCTGACTTCCTGTATTGGGACCACACTAGCCCTTGCATTTTGCTTCCGGTAGGGCACGCAGGCATCTACAAATTCGTAAATGTCTCGTGTCATGCCCTTCCAGAAGTATTTGCAATACAATTTTTCCCACGTCTTGTCACGTGCTAAGTGGGCTCCCGTGAACCCTTCATGGGTATCTCTCATAAGAGATACTCTTAAACCTTCTGGGACGACTAATCTCAGATTTTCATCCCGATCAACGTGATATAAGACGTTGTCGACGACCACAAACGTTTTAGAGAATTTTGATTTGTTTTCATTAGAGACCAGACTAGCCTTGATAGTGGCTAGTCTTCGGTCGCCATCTTGTTCTTTCACAATGTCTACCTTCTCAGGCAAATCAATTGTTCTAAATGGTCGGACCTTGGGACTGTCATCTTCACTGTCCATATCAGGGATGCGATCAGTGTTGATAACATTCACCGAGTTGTCTACATCCACTTCCCAGCTGGGTGGGGGAATATCCCTTTCTTCCAGTCGACTAAGAAAGTCGGCCTTGACATTGTCCGTGCCCTTGATGTACACTATTTGTCCTCCAAAACTAGAGATTTTCGCAGCCCATCGCTGGAGTTTAGCATTCTTGTTGTCCGCACTGTCAATAAAACTGAGAGGCTTGTGGTCAGAGTATATGGGAAATTTCCCAGAACCTTCCAGATATACTCTGAATCTCTCCAGTGCATAAACAATCGAGTAAGCCTCCTTCTCCAGAATCGGCCACTTTCTCTGTGTCTTGTTTAGCTGATGCGACAGATAATGTATGGGCTTGGGGACTCCGTCCTCAACTTGACACAGCACTGCTCCAATTGCATAATCGGAACTATCTGTGTATAACGCAAAGGGTTTCCCAATTTCGGGAAGTGCAAGGATGGGAGCTTCGGTAAGAGCTGCCTTAAGTGTGTCAAAGCTCTTTTGCCGCTCCTCATCCCAAGTAAACAACACGTTCTTCCGGGTGAGTTCAGTTAGGGGTTTTGCTATTTTAGCAAAGCCAGGGATGTAACGGCGGTAGAATGAAGCCATTCCGATGAATGAACGAACATTCTTCACCGTGGACGGTGGACTCAGATTCTGAATGACCTTGACCTTGTCAGGGTCAGGCAGAATCCCATTTGCGGACACAATGTGCCCCAAGTATAGAAGTTCTTCCTTCACAAAATCACATTTGGCCAACTTCAATTTCAAGTTGGCTTTTCTAATCCTATCGAATACATCCTGCAGATGAGAAAGATGCTCTTCAAATGTTTTACTATGGACAATTATGTCATCTAAATAAGCTATGGCGTTTTGGTGACCATTAAGAAGAAAACTCATGCATTTTTGGAATATTGAAGGACTAATATTCAACCCAAATGGTAAGACATTGGAGTGATATAGCCCTTCAGAAGTAATAAAAGCTGTTTTATCCTTAGTACTATCCATCGGAATTTGCATATAAGATTTTAAAAAGTCTAAACTGTAGAAGTATTTACTTCCGCCTATTGTACCAAGTATGTCGTCAATAGTTGGCATTGGCCACGAGAACTCCCTAATTGTTTGGTTTAATTTCCTATAGTCAAATACTATACGGGTTCCACCATCCCGCTTCGGTACGCAGACCACTGGGGCTGCGTAATTGCTGTTTGAGGGACTAATTAGTCCCGCTTTCAGCATGTCACTCACCTGGCGTTTTACCTCACCTCGGTAAGCTAAAGGTGTTCTATATGGTCGCATACGTACAGGTGGACTATCCCCGGTATCGATACTACCCGTTACCAAATTTGTTTGGCCTAGGTCCCATTCATGTTGGGCAAACACATCTGAATTTTCTTCTAACAAGTTTCGTAATGCAATTCTTTCATCTTCACTAAAATTATTTAAATTTTGAATATCAAAGTTTAATTCTTCCAAAGTCTTTTGAATCTCACAAACTGTAATTTCACTAATTTCAGCTTCCTGTTCCACAAGTTCAACCCTAGCAACAACGTTGCCCTTATTTAAGCTAAAATGTTTTGACGTCTGATTAAAAATAGTAATAGGAATTTTGCAGTTTTCATTCGCATTACTCAAACCATTTACAACCACTAGGCCAGGTTCCTTATCTAGGAAACCTCCTGTAATTTGATACCACTGAAGCGGTGTACCAGGGCGAAAAGAAAGAGCCCGCTGGTACTTACCATTGGTAGTAACGACATGATGGGGTGGTATGTCCACCTTTTCAACCAACCTGACGATGTTATTTACATCGTTCCAGCCACACATATCAATGGGCTCACTGCCTTGGACAGTGAAGGTCATTTTTCCCAATGACAAGTCAACTTTATGCTCATACATAAAGTCACGCCCAAGTATGGCGGAAGCGTTCAGTTGGCCGACCACATAGAAATTTTGTGGAAGTGTTCTTCCACCTAGGACCACATTGGTCCTGTATCGTCCCAAGACCTTCAAAGTACTGCCTGAGGCAGTACGTAACTTTGACATTGATGGCGACAATTTGGCCTTCTGGCCAAAGGCCTGCCGGAATATAGTTTCCGACATACAAGAGATGTCTGCTCCTGTATCTAGGAGACATCTCACTACTAATTTCCTAAAAGCTACTTTACATGTAGGAGGATTATGTTTTCTTTCTAATAAGAATATATCTTCATGGTCGGGGGCAAAGTGTTTTCGCGCCTCCGGCCTAGCCCCTCGGGCCTTGCGCCTTAGTTTTCCCAGTCTGAGTTTTTGTCTTCAGACTTGGTGGTAGTAGACTTCACGGTAGTCTTCTTGGAGTCTTTCCTTGCGGGGTCCTTGCACTCTCGCCCCATGTGGCCAACGTTCCCGCACTTGTGGCATACAGGCTTGCCGTCCTTCCATTTGAATTTGGACTTGTCCAGGCCGGCCTTCTTTGCCCTTGGGTTGCGTCGGTCAATGGCATTGACCTCCATGGCCTCCTGACCTCCCAGTCCATGAGCCTCCACCCGAATGCGTTGTTCAGTAAACTGAATTGCAAGGGTGGTTGCCTCAACCAGGGTTGCAGGATTTTGTGCCACGACCTTTTCGGCCACATAGGTTGAAGAGAGACCTTTGATGAAGGTGCTAACAAGGTCCCTTTGCGCAATCTCACAACCTACGCCACTACGACCTTCGCCGTAAATTTCCGTAGCCTTGATCTGGATGACCTCCGCGAAGACTTGTACGGACTGCATTGGTTTTTGTCTAAACTTCCTTAGCCTCATGAGTTTAGTTTGAGGGTCTAAAGCCTCTCCAAATCGTTTCCTAAGTTCATCCTTGCACTCCTGCCAAGTGCAGTTTGGATTTTGTTCCAAATAATGGGTGAGGAAGTTGGATACAGAAACCTCACTTTTTCTGTAGGCAGTTTTAATGCAGGCATCATCATCCCTGCGTCCTAGTGTAAGCAAACAATGTTTTTCTATTGAAGATAACCAACGGGGTAGATCCCTGGGTTTCCCATTGTAGGAATCCACACCATCAGCTATAGTTTGGTTGGCTATCCTTTCACCCAACCTTTCGAGTCCAACAGCCAGTTGACCTTGACCTTGGTTGGCCAACTGTTGGATCTGCTGCGCTTGCTGGGTAGCAAGTCGCTGATACTCAATGGCCGCAGCTGCAAACTGCGGGTCATTGGGCTGTAGGGTAGACAAATCAGGGAGATTACCTTGTGCCATGTTGGCCTTTGAAAATTTTCTAAGTTCAAAATTATGAGAAAATCAAAAAGTTACAAAAATTCTAAGTCCAGTATTAATGGAGCAATAGGATAACTATTACAATCTATAAATTTGTTCAATTCAGTAAAAATAGAATTTTGTGAAAATTTGAAAATTTGACCTAATTAGGCAACTAATTAATTAACTCGTTAGCTTAATTAATTAATTTTCACCATTAATTACGCATAAAGTTAACCTTAAAGAAAATCAAATTTTGACCTAATTATACCACTAATTAGTTTTGCTAATTAGCTTGATTAATTAATTGCATAGTTAATAACATGTATGAACTAAACTTAATTCATGTCTTATTGTTCAATACCCTGTAAGTACAGTCTGTGTTGTCAGTGTAAGTTCTATCAGTCACGTGTCTAGTCCAGTCTGTGTTGGTAAACAAAGATCAGCTGACTTCAGATGCCAGCTTTAGTATAGTACGGTACAGTACTGTATAGTATAGTACAGTCTGGTATGGTGTCCTGTTGGGGTCAAGTCAAGTCGGTCAGTCACGAACAGTTACAAGACATGTGATAAACAAAACAAAATTCCTAAGGAATGCCAGATTCAGGGTGTTGACTGTTTTTGGGTAACACCCATCTCAAGTTACTTTAGGGTACAAGTTGAAGCAGATTTTGCTTCCTTAAGAAGTTCTTATAAAATATTGGCCTCCTTATACATTGTTATGGGTTCAAAATCTGATCAGTTTAAAATTATAAGTTTTTCACATCTTTAGTACCACAATTTCTTAGCTATCATACGTAATACCTTCAAAATGTTTCTTGACTATAATTTACAGTTTAACCTTCCTATAAATGGTCATTTTGCCTCAATACATTAATTAATATCAGTATCTTAACAGTCTTAATATTCATCTATAAAATTAACCTGCCTATTTCCACACATCAGAAATGTTAAAGCTAACTTACAGTTGTCCTGCGAATTTACGATATCTTCTTGTTGAATTTCTGGTATCTTCTTGTATCGTTACCAGATTTAACGAGTTTGGATGAACGTTCGAGAGAGTCCAACGAATTCGATTTGGACTTTTGTTACGGTTTCGGTGCAGCCCTCCTGCTCGAGTCTTCTTGCACCCAATGCAGCCCTCTGTTTTTGGATCTTGGGTCTACTTCAGTGAAGCCCTCCTTCAGGATGTTGCTGAGTGAAGCCCTCCTTCAGGATGTTGCAGTTCTTTTTCTTTTCTTCAGCACGATGAAGCTTCCTTGCTCTCTGCATATGTCTACAGATAGCGTAGCTCTGCCTCTACTCTAATTAGGACTTCAATTAGAGGAGTGTTGGCTGGCTTCCTCCATTAAAAACTTCTTGTAATATCCAATCCGGTGCCAATCACACATATATAAGTTCCCGGATCCTGGTCACGGCACCAATTGTAGCAGTAATTCTTCTCGTTGTGTTCTGATGTTGTTTTAAATAATGAACAACTCCGAAGTTGGATCCAGGAAATGTGTTTAATTAGCAGTATAACGTGATACAGTAAATAGGTGTTTGGTGGGGAGGAATCCAGCCAAGAACTGAGGTGGCCACGTGATGGGACTCTATGTATGGGGCAAGAGGCAGCAGCAGCAGCCTCTTGTCCCCATTCCTTGAGTCACTTACCCATCACGTGGTCAAAGGGTGACACTATGCAGTTACAGTCAACAGTAAAAGTATTCTAGCACCTCTAAGCACTCTTCGTGCAATCCCTATTACAGTAGTGTCTTCCATTTTAACATGTTCATCATGGCTGTTGGGCTTTCCATCTGCCTATATTTTCCCGTTGTGAAGCAGACTGCTTTCCTCTGTATTTTCTCTATCGTGGCAATATCATTTTGCTGGTAGGGATCCCACACTGCACTTGCGTACTCCAGATGTGGTCTAACTAATGCGTACACTTGCTCCCTGATGGTCATAGGGCAGTCATAGAGATTTCTCCTAACGAAATTTACATTCGCCTTGGCACCAGTGTTCTTGATATGTTTTCCCCACGATAGGTCCTCACTGAGCTCTACTCCAAGGTATGCCTGTGACTTCACTCTTGCGAGTTCGATACCCAACATGCTGTATCTGTAAGAGCGGGGATCTTTTTTCCGCGAGACATGGAGATTTCATCTGCCAGGTGTTTGCCCATTCCACTAGCCCATTTAAATTCTCTTGAAGCGCAGCTGCGTCTGCAGGTGTGGAGATTGTTCTATACAGAAGGCAGTCATCAGCAAACAGTCGTATCTGTGATGTAATACTCTCCCCGATGTCATTTATGAATAGTATTCGTTGCTGTGTGACATCCAGTGTTGAAGATATTTGCATGACTGGTCAAGTCAAGTGAGAATTGTGATGTGACGACGTCACGTTTCAGCAGTGGTGCATCTTAAGTGTCTGATTTAGCATAACTCTACAAAGGCTTATCAGACTTTTATAATTTTTGTGTCAAAATATATATTTTTCAATATGCCCAATCCAATGGTGATGACAAGAATAGGAAATCACAAGTATTTTATATTCTTTGTAATGATCATTTGTAAATTTTTTTTTTTTAATTTTGGAAAAATTCAGGATTTCCAGGTATAACAAGGCATCTTATCATCTTATGACTAGTATTATTGACGTTAGAGTAAAAATGCCACCTTTAATCAATTCCACATGTTCTATAATATCAGCATTTATGCCTATTTTGTTGCTATGTCATTTTTGGTCTTGATAATATATACATTTTTGTGAGAAACCAGGTCAAGCAAAAATTGTGGCGTTGTGACGTTATATTTTCGCAGTGATGCTTACGTTTGTCTAATAGGATGTAAATCTTAAACATATTGTCAATGTTTTGGATTTGCATATTAGCATGGTGCATTTTCTGCTATTATGCTGATTTGTCAATAATAAGTATTGATTTTATGCTTTTTTTTCATGGTCAAATACAAAAATGTGAAAAAACACATAAATCACACATAATTATCATTGGCATCATTGTTAATTGCTATTTTGGTTGCAGACTGAAAAATCAAGCCATAAAAAAAATCTCACCTATTCTATTCTATTCCTACAACCAACCATGCAATGATTGCAATCAATCCCCCATCTCTTCTTTTTCAATGAATGGTTCACCTGCAACACCTGGGAATGGTCCCAAGCTATTTTTTAATTCCTGGAAAGGAACAAGTCGAATTATCAAGATTGGTCCAACACAGATAGTTTACACTTGGCAGAAAAATTATTCAACCCCTTTGATGTCTTCCCAATAGTAAACCGGTTTTGTAAAATGAGTGTGGTGACATTAGAATGTTTCAAATCACAAAAAGTATGATGGCATCATGTACCAGACAACATATGCTAAATCAGCTGTGGAGAATAACTAACTCTAGTTGGCAGGACTGGTTCCATTTCACAAATGGGTCAAAACGTTTGAACAACTATTTAACCCTGTGCTCCAATGCTAATCTAATGGCGGAAAGGGGTTTGAAACATTTTTGACATAGTTGACCTCTATGCTAAATACAAACCACCTACCAGGTTCAGATGCCCTTCCTAACAGTTTGGCATTATGTTGTCTGATACAAATTGATTATTTTGCTGCCAACTGTAGAGAGTATTTGCCTCGACTATATTCAATACATACTAGTAAGTTGCCCGCAGCTTGGAGGGCACAAAATAGAAAACAATGGAAAAGAAAGACTTTGATAGAAGGATAGATAGATAGGCCCAGATTAATTTATTAATTGATTGATTGATTGAAAGGGCCGAGATAGGATGAGATAATCTGATAACAGATAGATGGGAATTTTTATGAGAGTATCATTTCCCAATCAATAGTTAGAGTACCCGTAGATTGGAAGGAACAGAATAGAAGTGATTGGTAAACTTTTCAAATATATAATTTGATTTGATTGTGCCCTGATAGACTGATAGAAAAAGATGGGCCTGGTATCTGCGAGTCTGGGATACTGTGGGTCAGAGATTTATCACCCGGGGCGGGCTGGGGCAGGCCGGAACTTTTTTTTTTCGTTGTTTCACATTTTTAGAGGAGGTGAGTACACATCTCCGTTTATGCACTCGCAATGAGAGAATGGAAGTTGTGATGGGAAATTTGAGCATTTTCAGAATGTCTTTTGGGCCCTGACCTGGCCATTTTGTTTGGAGATGTCTGGAGTCAAGAAATAAGTATAACTTGATTATGGAGCATGTATCTGGCATAGTAATGAATGCACCGTTGAAAATTATGTGAATTGTGTTTTTGTATGCAAATCAGCTGTCCACCATTTTGTAAATCATGTGTATTGTGTTCTGTGTGCGAAATGAGCTGATCTGGAACTATGTCATGGTGACATTTGGATGTTTATTGTTCAGTTTACTGGCCTTGGAATTTATGTTATAATAAAACTGGGTCACAGGAGATTTCAATAGTTATATAAATTTCCCACTATTTCAGTTCAATATAGTGTAGGATGTATTGATGGATAGAAGAATTATCGACAGATTGCTAGCTAGATAAATGGATAGATAAATACTGCTAGGTATAGCATGGCTGGAAAAAGTAGGGAATTCAAGTATGTCATTGCCTGGAAATCACTAAATCTCGCTTGAAAATTTTGAAAAAAGGTCCAAATTTCTGACTTTGAAATATGGAGGCTTGATTCTCGAGAATTCATGGGCAATGTTATTGTTCTTCTTCGAATTGCCTTGAAATTCATATTTTTTCTAGCCATTGACAAATAGAATGGATGGATATTATGAATTAGATAGATTGCACCACTCGGAGAATCTACCCTAGACAAATAGGTTTGATATGTCAAATTATCATACATTGACATAATGCTTTCAGATTCAAAAATGTCTAGAGACTCTAGTTCAATTCACATCTTCAGAGCCAATTTCTGACTTTAATTTTGAGGTATCACACTCAATCTTAACATCAATTAGCATTATAGCCATGCAGATCTGAACCTATCCAGAAGTGATAACTTTCTGGGCGTTACGGATGAGCTTCAGTGGCCATTTTCCTAAAGGTCTGGAAGTTAAACATGAATAAATCACATGAAGTTGTGCTAATTGGTTCAGTCTCGGGAGTGGTTTGCTGTTTTTAGCGGAGGCTGTGCTGGAGTTCATTGCATGAATTAGATGGATAGATTATAAAGATGAAATAGGTTGCACTGATTACACTAGTTAGATAGATAGATTACAGATTTATCAAAAGGGTTTGGTAATGCCTAATTCTCATGGAGACGTAACAGAGGGTTCCTGTTGCGGCGCTTCTTGCTTTTCCAGGAAAGAGGGAGGTTTTTAAACTACATTCAACAATTCGGCGACGATATTTTCGTCTACGGCGCTTCTTAAACTGCCTCGCCAAAAGTTCCTAGAAGTCACGTGACAGGTTAGTGAAGCAAGAACTTGCTTCACCAAAGATTCAACCTGTTGAATCTTGACGAAGCAAGAAGTCACGATGCAAAAGACCTGAAAGACCCCCAAAGTGCTTGGGCGAAGGTACAGACAGCTTGGGCGAAGTTAGAGGCAGGTTGGGCGAATTTAAAGACAGCTTGGGCGAGGCTACTTATCATTGAGTCAATGGAACTTCGGCGAAAAAAGAGAACAACTCGCCGACACAAACAGGCTGTTGAAACGCCGAAACAGCTACTTGCTTGGCCGTAACAGGTATTTGCTTGGGCGTAATTGAAGATTAGGACGAAGTAAGAGGATGCTAGGGCGAAGCAAGAGCATGCTAGGGCGAAGAAAGAGACTCCTTGGGCGAATCTAGTTTAACATTGAAGCAATGGAACTGCGTCGAGGCTCCTGACAACTCGCCGACACAAGTCTCTTCTTGCCTCGTCCGTAATTACGAGCGATTCGGCGTAAAAAACGAGTGCCTCGTCGTCCTAGGATCAATCTACGACGATGAATAACCTTTAATTGATTATATAATTGTCCAAAAATGGCTTGAAACGCCGAAATTTGGCGAAAATGAAGTTCCTGGCACCTCTACAACTTCGCCGTCACTTAACCACTCTAGTGTGATCTAGGCATAAGCGAGAGCAAGAGGATGCAATTTGGTACTTGTGTTACAATTTGTGACATGGGCTAATCACTTGGCCCTGAAATTGTGTTGGAAAGGAGTTTCAATCATCCTTTGCGCTTAATTGCTGTGTCCTCCCCTGTAAATTACCCCACATAAATACAGGACTTAAAGCTCAAATGGTCCATCCATCGGTCCAAAATATCTATGCCAATCAGACATGGAATTTCAACTCTTTGCAAAGTCTAGATTGATAAAATGAGTTGGTCATTTTTGCACTGTTCAAGTTAGCTGGCAGTTATACAAATTTACAGGTGTATGGACCAGCATATTATTAATTAGTGATAGATAAATTGATGGAGAGATATGGTAAGTACAGCCCTCTAAGTGCAGCTCTGGGTGCTCACAAGAGTTGATTGATGAGATGGGAGAGAGCAGAAGTCCTCACATGCTTCACATTTACCCTATGTGAGAGATCCTTTAATTGTCCTACAGACACTGAAACAAGTGATTGCCAATTTAATGTCAGATGCGAACAACATCCAGCTTGGGTTTGCTAATGAAAGTCCGCTGAATTTTTCTGGTTCCCCACACAGGGTTTCGATGCGAGTTAAAACCTTCAACGGAGAAGGCAGGAATCATAACCGCTCTGCCACCTAGCTGCCCAAATGAGAAAGTAAGATCTTCATTGACATGGTTGTATGGAACTAAGCAGGTCTTAGGATATATATATGACAGCTGGGTGGCCAAGTGTTTTCAGTCCTGACGGTTTTCTTTGCCAGGGTTCGAATCTTGGGTAGACAATTTTGAATATTTTCGGTGTACTCTCAAGATCAAAGTCCCTGGTGGATGTCATTCAGATGAGACGTTAAATCATTGGCCCTTTCAATCTTTTTCAAGTGGAGTAAACGTGCAACGTGTAGAGGACATTTGCTCTATCTGCCATCTCATTGATCTATCTCAGGACTCACTCCTCTTAAATGGCTGCACATGTGCATACCATATTTATCTATCTGATATCTATATATCAACAGTATATCTATCTATATTCTCCACTCGGATTGTGTCAGCCAATCACAAGCGAGTATTCTTGGATAATATCATTGCTATATTATGCTGAGAAAAGTTATATTGGATCCTGAAAAGTTATATTGGATCGTAAAAAAGTTATATTGGATCCGAGACAGTTTTTAAATGAAGAACAATCAGCTCCCTACTTGTTGTTCAATTGTGACGTCACCACTGGTGATGTCATAATGGTCAACTTGTCATTGTGACATCACAACTGATGACGTCATGAGAGCATACTGACAATGGACTTGGTGACGTCACCAACGCCTGCTCTTTCATGGTTTGAAGACTAAAATTACTGCTGCCAGTAATGTAAGCTTGGGCTGGTATTAAATAGCCTTCTAAATTTTGCTACTTTTTTTTCTTTTCAATTGAGAGGGGAAAAATGCTACCGTATCAGCATTATCCTGAAAATTCAAAACATCTGATTGCATATTTTTTGACCGTTTGGCAGCAAGTCAACTTAAAAGGAAAATATAACTTATATTGGATGGAGAATATATAAGATATCGGATGGGAAGGAGTCCAATATAGAGTATAATTGGATTCAGATAAGTTATATTGGATTCGGCTGCGCCTCATCCAATATAACTTTTCTTCATCCAATTATACTCTATATTGGACTCCTTCCCATCCAATATTTATATAATATAGATCTATCTATATCTATATTACTAATATCTATCTATCTAATATCTATCTATCTATTTATCAATGTCTTCAGAACCATATCTATCTGAATAGTTATACTTATAGCAGTGCTGGACAAATTATTTGCTGGATTCAGAGGATTTGAACTAAGACAACACACCACCTCCATTTAGCAACCCGTAGATTCTTGTTGGATTTTACCATGGAAAAAGATACAGCATAAACTACTTAAAATTGACAAATTGTCCGAACACTATTGCATATGGCATGCTTAAATATATATACATATTTAAATTGGAAATTATAAAAATCTGATATGCTTTAATGATTCACACCTGATAAGACAAATGTATGCAACACTGTATAAATAACATGTCACAATTTTACTTGACCTGGTTGCTCACAAAAATGTAAATATCTTCATCTCCGAAAATGAAAAAGCAACAAACAAACATACTTTCTGATATTTTGGAACATGTGTAATTGATTAAAATTGGCATATTTTTACTCTAACGTTAACCTTGCGATCATCAAGTGGCCAACCAGCAGCAACAATATTTTTGTCTTTGATGGGTCTCCTCATCAGCTGTATTTACAACTCGTCTCATGTCTTTAACATACTCTATACCTTTTTATAATAATACAATGTTATTCAAATGATGATGATGAAATAATATAATTTGTCTGTCTGTCTGTGTGTCAAAGTCAATAATGCAAGTCATAAGCCTTGCTACGCCTGGAAATCCCAAATTTTTCACATTTTTGACAAATGATCATAAGAAACAATATGAAATACTCATAACCTCTTCTTTTTGGCATCACCATTGGATTGGGCATATTAAAAAATATATAATTTGACACAAAAATTATAAAAATCTGATAAGCTGTTGGAGAGTTACGCCAAATTAGACACATTTATTCGTGAACGCTGATACGTGATGTCGTGACATCAGAAATTCTCACTTGACATGACCAGTCAGATAAATGGGAATATCTTCATCACTAAATGAAGTTTTTTATGATATTATTTTTACCCTAAAACCAACCATTAATTGACTATGATGCCTTATTTTGCCAGAGAATCTTGATTTTTTTCCAAATTTTTCACTTTTTTTGCACTTGATCCTTAAAAACATCATGAAATGCGTATAATATAGAAATGTTTATGACATCATTGCATTGGGAATATTGAAATACATATATTTTGACCCAAAAATTATCGTAATCGGATAAACCATTAAAGATCAAGACCAAAAACTGCATGCACCTATTTTTATAGGAGGGGGGTTCCAGGGATAAAGATACAAAATTCAATTTTGTATTCAAATTTTCACACAGAAGTTGTTATAACTCAAGATATATTAATGGTAGAGACTTGCTTATGGTGTTGTTGGAAAGCAATAATTACAAAATACATAACTTTGCAAACTTTATCAGGATTTTCAATGACTTTGTTTTAGTCAGGTGAAATTTAACTTCACTTTTGAATTTCCACTAAATGTGGATTTATTTGAGTGTTTTGAATTTTTTGGTCACATGACCCTCAGAGGGGGGTTCCAGGGCTAAAGATACAAAATTCAATTTTTTATTCAAATTTTCACACAAAAGTTGTTATAACTCAGGATATATTAATGGTAGAGACTTGCTTATGGTTTTGTTGGAAAGCAATTTTTATCTGCTTGAAATATGTATTTGTTTTGTTTTGGTATCCATGGCAACCAGACGTCAGAACAATGATATTTGGTTAAAGGACCGTTTCTTTGGATTGACGAAAGACTCAATTTTCAGCAACATAGACCTAGCAAACATGCTTGATAGGTTTACTAGAAAAATGATATGAGGTGAAATGTATTAAGTTTGTCATGTGACTAATTATCACATGCCTATATAAGGTGATAACCACAAAAAAGTGGGAACTTAAGGCATTTTGTATGATACCGCTGACCCTTTTCGCAGTACTATTTGTGTTATAATTCAGGATATATTTACACTACAGACATGTCCATGGCATTGTTGGAGAGCAAATTTAATTAGCTAGAATTTTGTGTTTCATTTGTATTGGTAACCATGGTGACCAGTCACCCCAGCAACGACATTTGAATATTGTGGCGTTTAGCTGAATTCAAGGAACATTACATCTTCACTAGCATGAACAAGGCAAACACATTCTTGGACTTACTCTAGGTGGTTAAATGTACAATGATAGTCATATGACTTTTGGTCACATGACATATGATAAGGTGATAATCATGCAAAAAGCTGAAATTTAATGCATTTCATATAATTATATGCTTGCGACGTATTTCACAGTACTATTTGTGTCATAAGTTAGGATGTTTTGATGCTACCAATATGTTTGTGGTGTCATTAGAGAGAGAATTAAATCAGTTAGAATACTGTGTTTGCTTTGGTAACCATGGTAACCAGTCACTATGGAAACAATATTTGAATTTGAATATTGTAACATTTGAGACCAAGCAAACATTTACTTGGACTTACTGAAGCATGAGACCAAGCAAACATTTACTTGGACTTACTGAAGCATAGCATAAGGAGAAATCGTCTTATGGTGTAGGTATCGACTGAGTTTAAAAATCAATTCTTTTTTAAAATATTTCAACACGGCAAATTTGAAATGTAAAAAGAGCCTTCTTAGATCAAATCAAATGTTACAATATTCAAATGTTCACCATGGTTACCAATAACACAAAATTCTAGCTAATTAAATTTGCTCTCCAACAATGCCATGGACATGTCTGTAGTGTCAATACATTCTGAATTATAACACAAATAGTACTGCGAAAAGGGTCAGCGGTATCACACAAAATGCCTTAAGTTCCCACTTTTTTGTGGTTATCACCTTATATAGGCATGTGATCATTAGTCACATGACCAACTTAATACATTTCACCTCATATCATGTTTCTAGTAAACCTATCAAGCATGTTTGCTAGGTCTATGTTGCTGAAAATTGAGTCTTTCGTCAATCCAAAGAAATGGTACTTTAACCAAATATCATTGTTCTGACGTCTGGTTGCCATGGATACCAAAACAAAACAAATACATATTTCAAGTAGATAAAAATTGCTTTCCAACAACACCATAAGCAAGTCTCTACCATTAATATATCCTGAGTTATAACAACTTTTGTGTGAAAATTTGTATAAAAAATTGAATTTTGTATCTTTAGCCCTGGAACCCCCCTCTGAGGGTCATGTGACCAAAAAATTCAAAGCACTCAAATAAAGCCACATTTAGTGGAAATACAAAAGTGAAGTTAAATTTCACCTGACTAAAACAAAGTCATTGAAAATCCTGATAAAGTTTGCAAAGTTATGTATTTTGTAATTATGACTTGGTTGCCATGGTAACCGATTTACAAAAAAACTGCACCAAGCGATTTTACTGCATCCCCCCATTCCATAATCTACGTAACCTGGCGATTCCAACGATGTATAGATTGTCCATTCCTCTCTTGGTGCACACGAAACCATCAGTTTTAGTCTTTGGCCCCCAGACTAATAAATATATCATGACAGTGAAGAAATTTTCTAATTCCTCCTCAATTTGAGCTGTTATGAAAAAGTAATCTATAATGATGGCCTCTTTCAAAAACAACAAGACTAATTACAATTCGGCAAAATTTGAACCTTGAGCTTTAGCTGGCTAAATCTTACTGGATATAATCAAGATATACTTAAAAGGATTTCATGTCATCCACGTTAATAATAATCTTGGCTTTGAAGAGGGTCAGTGTTGCATCCCCTTGGAATAGTGCCTGATTTAGGAAAATCTTGTGTTTTGTTCATATACGATGCATTGTTCCGACTGGGATAATTGATATGCGGAGCCCAAAGTTTTTCATCTTGAAAACTTTCTATTCGATTCACTGTTGTAAGAAGGTGTTTTACGAGGGGTTTTCCAAAAGTTCTGTCGAACTTGCCATAACTTTTGCAATATTTAATACAGAAACATAATATTTGGGTCAGATAATTGTCACCACTGTGGGTTTCATCCACAGAGGTGTCTTCCTTTCTAGTGTTCTGCCTGCCATTGGTCTCTAATAGCTGCCTCCATTTTATGTGACTATATCAGTGTTGTTATGTTAAGCATTACAGTTTGCTGGGATCCTGGGTTGCCATGTAAACTACCATGGAGTCTTGGGTAGCTTACATGTTCTCAGAGGTCATACCACACCACTATCATGTGGTCTTCGGTAATCGTAGTGGGCTACTATTGGCTCATTGGTATCGCTCCATCTACACGTCACCCCATCCATGTCCCCAGAATAGAACAGATCAGTAGAAGGATTCAGACTGTGAGGCTGCTGAACTCACCATCTCTGTATGCATGCATGGTGAGGCCAGTCTTCAGCTTTATGATGACTGGCCTCCTGATTATTTACTATGAGCATTGATTGGAATTATTGTCATGACTGTAATTGTACATTAAAATTGTTGGATTAAAATCAAGTTTATGTCGTAGTTGTAATTGCACAGCAGGTTAAGCCCAGGTGGGATCAGAGAGGCTTACGGTCCCGGCCACCTCAACAGCCAAGCAAAGAAGAGAAGATTCCCCTCATGTGTCAAGTACTGTTTAAGGGCTACAACATCAACAACAAGAAACTAATTATTTTATTACCCCTGACATAATATTAGATTAATTTGCAAATGATCCACAAAAAATCATATCAAAGAACCAAAAATTAATGGTTAACTTGTTGCCATGGAAACCAGAAGTCATGAAATGCGGCCCAGGGCACCGTTAGAGACACAGATTCATTATATCTTGTCAAATATTTAATTTTTACCAGGGATATAGAACAAAAAACCTATTTAAAACAATCCCTAAGATTTCACAAATTCTTGTAATATTGAACTTGACACTGAGTACATTTCCTCTAACCTTACATTCCTTACCCTTGTGGACAATTTCCTTTGAGGAACGTTGCTCTAAGGAAGCATTAAACCTCCCATTCAGATTGGACCCAACGTTGGAAAACTACGTATTTTGTCGACAGCTGGCTACGAGATTACTACGTACGTATATATCGTAAATAATGCGTATTTCTCCAACCTCCCTTCACTACGTACCCCCCACGTTGAAGGATCGGTCGTTATACGCCTCTGGGGCGTCAGGCGTGGCAGGCCAGCCCAGCTCGCTAGTTCTTGCGCATGCGCAGAATTCGGAGGAGGCGGCCATTGCTGACCACCGCTCGTGTGTATTAGACTTATATCGGTCTAGAACATCATTTATACTACCGGAAAAGTTTATTTAACCATGGCCGATTGATTATAGGATGTATATAAGTTAAATGACCCATTCGGATGGACTCTAGCTGGTCTGTATGCTTCACAATCATCATGTCAATCGGCGGTGTGGAATATGTGGATTCATTGTTTTCGGCCAGGGGCGGATCCGCCGGGGGGACTGCCGCATTGCTTCAGGCGGTCCAGCTCCCGGCCAGGAGCTGCCAGGCTGCTGCCCCCTTGGAATAAAAATGATAAATAAAATAAAGCCCTTGAATATTGGCCGTCATTACGATTGAATGAAGTTCTCATCTGATTTTACTGCAGGATTTTTTTTGGGGGAGGGGATTTCAAGATTTTTTTATTTCAGGTCTTGAGGGGATGGGTGCTTGGTGGACTTTTTGTTGGGAGATCTGCAATGAGAAAACATGATTTAAAACAGTGAAGAGAAGAAAAGAAAACAGAGCAAGATAGAGAGAGCAGAGCCAGGCAGCAAGCACTGAAGGTGGCTCCAAAATTAGTAGACTTTTCTTCCTTGTTTTACCAAGCAGTCTACAGTCCATTTAAGGACTATAATAAATAATAAATAAGAATATTCACTTTCCTTGTAAGGGATTATTGCTGCAACTCTGAAGAGTTGGAAAAATCCCAATCCAAATTGGCCTGCTGGATAGGTGGCATTCAGTTGCAAGTAGGCTCAGTTCAACTCCGGTCTTAACTGATTCTCTCTTGCTCGTTTGTGGTTGAGCAGTACTTCAGAATTATTTTTTTTGGCCTATGTAATCTTTCATATTTTAAGAGATATTTATTTGGTAATTTTTGTTACTTTTGTAGCTACTATTTCTTTATGGCTTCATCCAATTATCACCAGCAAGCATCCTGTTGGAGGTTTTATATGCTTAAAGTTACCAGATAGCTTGGAATAGGTATGGGAATAGATGGCGCTACAAGGTTCTCTGTGACTTAAGATCCCAGGTTCTGCAACTTCGTGCAAACCTTCAACAAACCTTTAGCAGATACGTATGATCAGACGTTTGCCCTGAACGTTACTTTCAAACGTTTTCCATACATATCAAAAACACGTTGGAGAAACCTTGGAACTTACGTATTGCCAAATGTGCGACCATACCTTTGATAAACCTATGAATCAAAGGTATGGTCATACGTAATAGTCTAAGGTTGTAAAAACCTCTCAAATGAATGTTCAACAAACCTATGAATCAAAGGTATGGTCATACGTAATAGTCAAACGTTCTTCAAACCTCTCAACCAAAGGTGTGATTTACGAATGACTGACACGTTTAGCCAAACGTTACAACCAAACGTTCTTCCAACCTCTCAACCAAAGGTATGACTTATGTGTGACTCGAACGTTCGTCCAAACTATAAAACAAACTATCTGCCAACCTCTTACTAAGGTTGCGACCTACGTTTGGTTTTCCATCTGAGTGCAACGTTTTGAAATTACCTTTGTCCTACCTTTGTCATACGTTGTTTGGCCCAACGTTTGATTCTAACCCAAATAATTACGTAGGGAAAGGTTTGATTTACGTTGCTGCTCGGGAGGGTAGAAAATCAATGCCTCATAATCCTCTTATTAAGATTCACAGTTGGGGTTTTGCAGACTTTTTGTTCTTTACGATGGGTTTTCCATAAGTGATAAGCAACCTGTCATAACTTTTGCTAGATTTCATACAGAAAAATGATTTTTTGTAAGTTGATTGAGGTAATTTGCAAATGATCCCAAAAAATCAGATCATTGAAGTATAATTAAATTGCTGATTTGTTGCTATGGAAACCAAAAGTCATGAAATTTGGCCAAGAGCTTGTTGACTGACACGTACAGTACAACCTAAAATAAAGTAAGAAAATTTTCTGTCAGAATTCCTCTGTGTACCTATTTTGCCCTCTTTTCTCCTCTCCACACCAAATCTCCTTACAACTCCCTTTGACTTCTTACAACAACCTTAGCCCACATTAAGAATGCTATTTAGACAGCTACCAATGTAACTGCAATTTGCAGAGGTGCAAAATATCAAGGAAACAAAACACAACGGGGGTGATTGAGTTTAAATTGGTTTTGTTTAAACGTGATTTTTTTTAATGTTATTTTAAAGGGTAGTTTCAAGTAGGTAAAAGTAGGAAGTGGTTCAAAGGTAGTCAAAAGGTGTGAAAGGGTAAAGTAGTGGCTGATTCTTCCTTCCTGCTGGGGTAATCGTACTTTATTTTGGGTTGTACTGTACTTGATATATCTTGTCAAAATATGTAATTATTGCAAGAGATATAAATAGAATGTTCTCAAAACATTCATAGCCATTTCAAAACTTCCTAATCTAATGACTTGGACACTGTAAATACATTTTCTCATGCTTTCTATCCTTGTATAAATAAGATACCTCAGTCTTCATGGAAAGGTCAGTTTTTTCATTGTCCAGTCTTCTTTTCTCAGGGTTTCCAAGGTGTGTTCTCTTCAGTCACAAAAAGTTTTTGCAATCTTCATTTGGTTGTGCCACTCATACGTTCTTCCTTGCATGTATAATAAAAAGCTTAAGTTCTTACTCTCTGTGCTAGTTTTTATCCAATTAAAATGAAGAAATGTAACAAGTATATATGATTTCATCCATATAAAAAAATTGCCCATCTCGTAAAATGTTGAAAAACTTCATGAGTGCTGGTAAAGTAACTCAGATGTGATGATAATACCAGTTTAGAATGTTATTACTGATTTGACAATTAACTGACTGTATCTCATGAAAAAAAGTATGAACATAATGTAATTCAATGAGTCAAGACACAGTAAAGCAAGCAGGTGTTCAATTTGTTTTAAGTGAGAACTACAAAGTCTGGGCTGCATTTCATGATTCTGGTTTTCATAGCAACCGATTAAGCTTTTTTTTTTTCATTTTTAGGATCTGATGTTTAGGGAGTTATTTGCAAATTACGTTAATATTATCTGATTCAAATATCATGTTTCTACATCAAATCTAGCGAAAGTTATTATAGTTGGAGAGAACTTTTGGAAAACCTCTCGTACCTGGTGAAATTTCCATAACCTAGAAATGGTTGATATTTGGAGCCTCCAATATCCCGAACTCTTTGAGCAGTCCGCTGTATTGCATTTGGGGTCCTCCAGAACTTCTCAGGAGAGCCTGTGCAGGGGCCTCCATACACTTAAATTGGCCACTGTTGGAAAAGCGCAAGTTTGTTTCTGTACTTGACAGTCCGTCCTTTTTTTCAATTTATGTGAGGCCCCCATGCTCAGAGTCTGTGAGACCCTGGGCACTGTGCCCACCAGGTTTGCAAGAAAATCGGATTTATTTGATTTAAATCAAATTTGTTTTATTTAAATCAACCTGTTGTATTTCTTTAAATATAATGGTTTTCAAAGAACCTGATGTCATGATAAATGATGAACTGTTTTTAATTTCATCTTCTATAATAGGAACATTTATTTAAACTCCAAAAAAGTAATGAATGTAATCAAGCAAAAATTCATCACTGTATATCACTTAAATTTTTTACTTTTCCAGCTACAACAAATTCCCGGGGAATATGACTTTCATGTCAATTAGAGTATGGAATTTTGTAAATTTTTGTAGCTACTATTGCAAGGAGTGGCCAAAGAAAGGGAACGTTCAGAATTTATGGCTGCGGGGGGGGGGGTGAGAGTTTTGGCTGAGGGGGTACTAACTTTCACACGTGTTTCAAGGGGGGTGTTGCTAATTTTTGACAACACTTCCAAAGGGGGGTAAGACATTTTAGCAAAGAAAAAAATGTTAAAAAACATGCATAAACTCATTTTATTTAGACTTTTTTACGCTCAAAAGTCTGCGAAATGACGCGAATCTGTACGCTTGGCCGTATATAACAGTATATATATGTGTGTATTGCTTTGTATGTCAGGGGGGGGTTATTAAAAATATGCATGAAACCTAGGGGTGGGGTACTAAAAATCCGAATGAACTCAAGGGGGGGTATCAATTTTTTACGGGAAGTTCCAGCAAAACTTCCACCCCCCCAGTCAGAAATCCTGAATAGTCCCAAATAGGAAAAGTTCTACTTGGCTTCCAAAAGAGATTTAACAAGGTTTGATAGTATTGTGAAGTCACAATTCTTTAATACTCGGAGAGCCACTTTCCACAGAATATCATACTTTGGAGCAAAGGAATGAATGAAATTATTAACAATGACCACAGAATCAGTATTTTATAATTATTAATATTTGTTATTGTTGTTTTATTGTTTGCTGAGTGTTACTTTTGGTATGAGATTAGGAATTTGGTGCATAACAGAGGAGAGATTTCATTGCATCTTGAACTGGATTAAAGTAAGCCGAGAACCACCCTGGTATGTTCACTGCACTTGTTATTTCTTACCAAATTCAAGTGTGAAGGTGTCAAATTATCCTTTACAACATTTATACGCGAACTATTTGCAGTTTTATAGCATTATAGTGTTTTTCATTAAAATCATTGATTTAAATCACTGATTTATATCACTGATTTAAATCATATGATTTATATCACTGATTTAAGTCAAGCAACCCTGGTGCCCACTGTGCCCTATGGATAATCAAGACTTGACAAATTCAGTCAAGTGGGCCTATCGGTGTCTAAAGGAGAATAGCAATATTATAACTATAACTAATTTTGACATGGTGTTTTTGCCATGTCATTGGATTTTAATCAAACTGAGATGTATAGATAGCGAAGTTATATTGCAGATGTACTTATTTTCGTTTTCTGGATGACGGAATATGTTGTTAGGTGAACGAAATGCCTATTTCTCCGTTTTATATGATTTTTTCAGTGTTTTAAAATTTTGATATTTTCCCTGCTCAGGCATTGAACAAATTCAAGGTGCTGAAAAAAGATGTAGCAATAAAATAACAAGAAATTCTTTAGAAAAAGAATTGTAGGGACCTGAGGTTTCTTCAAACACATATTTTATTTTCCAAATATTCAAATAATGTTTTATGTTTGTGTAGTTGCATCTATACCTCCAATGTACCACTATGAGTGTGTGATTTAACAAACCTAATACATGTTACATCATGATTAGGTATGCCTAATAACAGGTGTTATTTACATAGACAGCAAAGCAAGCAATGAGAAGCCCTTTTAAATTTTTTGTCATGAACATGAAATTTCTATTTCCATTACAATAAGCTAATTGTGGCTTGCATAATATTTGGATTATTACACTTTTAGACTGGCCAGTTTGTGAGAAGTTGAATATCTAATGTTCTCATACAGTTTTTTCTTTTATCACTTGTCTTATGTCGTCTTAAATGTTTATACACTTAGGCTACATAATTTTTTGAAGGAAATCTCTATGGGATAATATTATGCTCAAGGTTTGCTTTGGAGATGGTCCCCAATCACTCAACCATGACAGCTCCCAAGGTCATGCAGTGAAGGAGCTACTGAGCATAAAGAGGGGCAAATATATACTTGATTTGTAAATTGTAGTCACAGTTACCTTTGCTGTAGCATGAGTACCCTCCTAATATTGGAGGTAAATTTAGAGGGTACTCCTGCTATAGGGAAAGTATATCTGCAAGGCCAACTTCCTATTGGCCCCCTCCAGAAACTCAAGAAGCTCCACCACTGCAGTACACATACATTGATGACAAATAGCACTTGGCTGATTATTTTTGCCCCTTTAGTTAGGGACCTCCACTGTAAAATCTTTCCTCATTTTGAGCTTATAACGCAGATCTGAGATGGTCCCTACAAAAAGGTCACCCGATTGCTGTGTCCTCCTCCTGCTCTATGCTTAGCCAACCAAGTGCATAAATACAGGAGGTGAATTCGCCATCATCCATACATCCATGATTCTCTGGATGTATTATCTAACACAGTATATATGATCATTCCATCAATCAATCTATATATCTATCTATCTATCTATCGATCTATTTACCTAGCAATCAGTCAAACAAGATACAGCCACATACAGATTAGTATGCACCAGAAAATGATCGTGAACTCACGCTTTTGATTCCTGAATCACAAGGGAAAGAAGGAGTCCAAGCAGCATGGACATGCAGATCCACTTCTGACCGGCCATGATTCTGATATATTTCATCAAGCAATTGTCGACGAGATATGCATGCTGAGCTCTAAAGTATCAACTTATATATGATGCTAAATATACGTACACGTGGATATTTGAGATTAACAGGAATACCGAGACAATGTGGAAGGATTTGGCAATTAACTTTATTATCAAAATCTGTATTATTGCTGCAATCCAATTACACTGCGTTCCCAATTATTATGCAACTATGCTTTTTTGCATTATCTCAAAAAGAAATAACTGTATTTGGATATCCTTTACACATAATGATAACTGTACCATGGAGCTAATATCCTGTCAATTTTGTCCTATCCCATTGGCTCAGTTGGGAGGGGAGTTATGCTATATAATGATGTTTTGGGGTGTTCCCAATTATTATGCAAATTCTTAGAAAAGCATCCATGGCCACTCAAAATGACCCATACTCATCTGAAGATGCCATCAACATATACTCCATGACACAAAAGAAAAAGTATCACTGTCATTTCAAACATAGATGCGTTCATAACCAAGAAATCCATGTTATTCCCCTGCATTGAAATAGCATTGAAATTACAGTTTCATTGCAGTAAAAAGCCTCAGTTATCCAGACAAAGAGCAAAATCATTACCTGACTCATCTTCCACTTTCCTTAGGTTTAGAACTCTCCTGTAAATCAATGGCAATTAAGTTGCACCACTATATTTGACAAATATCTTGAAGTGAATTTAGCACATCCAATTGCCTATGCTATTCCAATGGGGAACTGAAGTGTGAGTTTTTGATTTGTTGTCATATTTTGTACAGAACCTGGATTTGGTGTTTCATTGCACAGTATGACTGTAGTGTGCTATAGACATATTCTAAGCTGAAATTTTATTGATATTCATTTTTTTAAGAACATAGGAGGCTTCTTTATTGAGAAAAAAGCCAATTTCAATGCTTTTCCAATGCAGTTGTATTATATTGATTTCTTGGTCATGAAGGCATCCACGTTTGAAATGATGGTTCCATTTTTCATTTATAAATCTATAGTGTTATGAGGTATATTCTAATGTCATTTCATAATCAGCTTTGTTGATTTTGGGTTGCAATGGATGATTTTCAAAGAAATGCATAATAATTGGGAACACCCCAAAAACCTGATTATATAGCATAACTCCTCACTGAAACAACAGAATTGAACGAAAGTCACAGAATATTCGCTTAATTGCACAATTGTCATTGTGTGTAAAGGATATCCAAATAGTGTTATTTCTTTTTGAGATATTGCAAAAAAGCATAATTGCATAATAATTGGGAACGCAGTGTAGATTTTCAATACAACTCTCCTTATCTATGTATGTAGCTTAATTTCGATAAAAGATTATCTTGGATGTTAGCTACACTTCATCTTTTGTAAATTAAACTCTGACTGCGATACAGACTTACACCGCTAAAAAACATCTGGTGAATCGAGACAGTCTCTTTAATTAAAATTGTAAATTTCCTGGCTTAGGATTTGCATGATTATGCTTCCAATCAATACTCAACTGAACTGCTACAGTGAGTATCCATGATCCAACATGTCCAATGGTGAGCTTATTCTGTGTGGGCAATTTATGGAACTCTGCCTTTGAGATTATTAAGTTCATATCCATCAAGCAACACTATGGTGAGGTTTTTTTGTGAATTTGAATGTGTCTCAACATAATTATTAAGCCAATGGTCGCTCTTTTAGGGAAAGCTGCTTCAGAAGGAAGTACTTTGGGCTGATCTCCAGAACTCCTCGGCCTCATCTACTAGAAATGTAGCAAACCAAATGGCACGACAAATGTTTGTCTTACGTCTTGTATGTCATTGGATTAATATTCCATATTTTTTGAAAGTGATTTACCTTTAGATTGAGCTGTGAAGTGATAGCAAGAACTGAAGGTTGGTGCAAGGGCGAGCATCCTCAAGTTGGTTAATGCACTTTTGAGCTTTTTGAGGGCTACACTGCCATTTCTTTAAAGGCTGATGTATTAAAGGCAGTTTTACATACTCATTCAAATTTTCGGCATGAGGGTCATTCCATGTCAACTCAAGCAGTGGTCCTGTTCAACCATCTCAGAACCTCTTGAAACTCCAGTCAATTATTGACCTTATATCCAAATGAGGATTTCCAAAATAATAGCTTTCACCGACACACAGTTTTTGATATATGGGCCCTTAAGCGGAGGTGGTCGTCAACACGCTTTGAAGAAAATCATTCTTGACCATTTTTGGAGCTTCACTGTGGTTAGAGATTTAAAGTTATATCCAACATTGCTTCAGTGCCTCTTTTGCTATTCCTAGTGACTAAGGAAAACATTGCTTCATTAGCCTACACATTTTCATGAAGTCATGGGATGCCCCCACACAAGGGCTTTTCAGCTGCAGTGACTTAAATTGACCATGTCATAATTACCAAATACAAGAGGTGTTCAACTTATTTTGACAAAATTCAAAACTGCCACTAAATTGAGAATGTTTGCTTCGGTGAGCCAAAATTGCTGTGAGTGATCCGTATGATACACATCTTGCATGTCATATCAACTAGATATCTCAGAAATATAGCAATCTATTGCCTTTTCTTTGGAAGGTGTGATAAAACACCTTTTGAGGGGTGCTTTCACTGCCTCAAGCAAACTATCTTGTGTCATGGAGGATGGTTATTGTATTTATTTGAGCTGATGTTCACTTTGAACCACTGCACAAAGAAACAATTGGGTGTCACCCTCGTAAGGGGTTTCAAAATTTAATTTCCCTGGCCATGCTTCATGGCCAAATCAGGGGTGATAAACAAAATGAGATCGGTGACTAAGTTCTGTTATCAGCGTATTCATACAAAGATGGCGTAGCATTCCAGTAACAATAGAGGAGGTGGTCACAAGTTTTTACTTGATTTCTGAAAGTGTAACTTACAAAAATAAAGCCAAAAGTAATAAAATTTTGAAAAAATGTGTCGAAAAACAAGGAATCTTATATCTTTGCTCCACCTGAAACCTTTAAACATATGACCATAAAAGTTATACACCAAATAAAGCAAAGCTTCATCTACAAGTCTACACCAATTAGTAAGTGGTTTTCAGCATAAAAGAAATTTACAGAGTGCTTTAAAGTTAGAAGATTTAAAAGTTGACCAATCAAGTACGAAAATTCATGCATAAATTGTTCTGTAATTAAACACAGAAAGAGTCACATTTTCACCTCTAGTAATTCAAATAGGATAGCCCAATACCTGGTAAGCTTAAATCTAAAATCTGTGTCAGAAAGAACCTTCCTAAGGTATTTCAACAGTGAGAAAAGAGATAGTATTCATTAGAAGACTGTTCAGAGCCATGGCACCTAAAATAGCATTTAATATCTACAAGAAAAAAGCAAGCAATATTCCTGTAACTTGGTGGAGAGGTCACCAAAGACCATCTGATGATGTCTGATAGATTTTAGCAAAATTTGTATTATTGGAAAGAATCTGCTAATACACTTCTCACCACTATCAATGGCCGAAATATGGCTCTCAAAAGTGATGGAGAGGCCTATCTCAGGAAAAGTTTAATAAAATTGTGCAAACTGTTCCAAAATATTTCAAACTCATGTCTGATATTAACAAGACCTACAGTTAACCGTTTCTGTCATCAGAGAGGAAAAAAGTAGCATTTGGCAGTTTTTGTGCAGTGTTGAACTTGTTGTCAAAATAAGTTGAACACCTCTTGTACATGGCTTTATGAATATTCTGTTTCCATAAATCATTAATTTGCTTATAAACTAATAGATTAGTGATGATTTGGTTAAAAAATGTTAGCTTTATGAAGCAGATCTGTTGCACTACACAAGTTCAAATATTGACTTTTTGTCAAAACGAGTCATCCTTGACGGGCAGGGCTCGGTCCTGACACCTGCTACAAGTCCAATATTCTGCAATATTGCAGAAGAAGGGGAGAGACAAAACATATCTGAGAACTGATTTGGTGATTCTTTTCTAAGTTGTACATTTTTTGGGGTTGAAATTATGTAAATTGGCACTTGTCTATAAAGTTTTCTTAGAAAAAAATCAGAATACTGGAACCATAACAGGTGGCATCATTGTACAGGTCATGTCTTAGTCAAAAAGTATAAAGCTGTATTTAGTCTCAAAAACTTTTTGGAATCATCCAAGCGGAACTGGAGCTAAGCAAAAACGCTGTTTACGTTTATTTCCGGAATCTCAAAAACCACAACAGATAGGGAAAAGTTGAATATACCAGGGAATGCACGACATCTGGGGCTGTGCGGACATCACCTTTTTATTCCAATATCTGCAACAGTTCGGAAACAGCGACCATTTTAGTGTAGTGAGTATGTCTGATACAGGGTGTGGGTCTCGGGAAACCATGAAGGAGTCATTTTGGATCATGCAAATGTATAATGAACTACCCCAAAGTGTCCATACGGACCTACAAATTTGACCTTGACCTAATTTTTCAAGGTCATTAGATCCGTCAATGTTGAAATGTAGGCAATTTTCAGAAAATACTGAAATTATCTTCTTTTTTTTTCCGATATCAGTCTCATCTTCTGGTTTCTGGAATGTACCAGCCAATTTGTTCAATACCTGAAATCGAAATTCAGATATCTTTTCATGTCTTTTCATGCTAATTTTTTTAAAAATCACAAATATCGGATACCGCTCGACATGTATAAATACCCTATTTTTGCCAATTTGAGATTTAAATATTGATGCTACACAGTTCATACCATTAAATGACCCCCCACCCTTTATCTCATACTGGCAACCTGGGAACATTTTTGGTTTTGACTTAGAAATAAATTTTCAAGGTAAAACTCAAGGTCAATATTAGGCGAAATTGGATATTTCAGACAATACATTTTTGTTAACACTAAATCAATTAGGGGATTTTTTTCTATCTCTTCAGCATTTGGTGCAATAATACCCTAGAGCAACCATGTAAAAATTTAAGGCCATCGGAATTACCTACATTGCGAATAAAAATCGCAAGGTCAAAAATGACTGGCAAATTGACCTGTTCATGTGTCAACATCGCACTTGTACCTTAACTTTGATGGTCAGTATCTCCGGATTTAATTAAGTTACAGGAAAACTAAAGACATATTTGGAAAGGCCATATTCTCCTGTAGTATTTGTTTTCTGTGCGTTTCAATGTATCTACACTAGTTAAAAAGATCGCTGGACCCTGAAAATTCATATTTTCAGACACAGTTTCATAGTTTCACACTTGTTTGTCAAGAAACTTAGCCAAATTTAATAATATTAGGAGATATAGTCCTAACAAATTTACAGCAGTGTCTGCAATTTCTAGTCTCTACTTCAAACTGTTTGTCTTTTGGAGCATATTGAACTTGTCTAGCCAAAGATTCCCAAGTTATTGAATTGACTCTTGTCCAACATGCCATGCTGATCTTGGTCATACAACTCAAAGTATTGGTCTGCAGTTCTTGTATCGTAGTGGAACTCTTCCACAAGATAGGCAATCATTTAAGACCTGCTCAGCACACCATCGGTATTTTTGTCCGCACGTTTGAATTCGCTTGTGAAAAAGTCCTACCTAGAAATAATCAGTCTTAATAAGTTTCATACTGTCCAGTGGTCTATCAGTAACATCCATAATACATTGTTATGTTACATTCTATATCCAATGAAAATCAAATTTGAATCTCAAAACAATAGATCCCCACAGCAAAATGCAGTCACATTCATAATTTCAGTTTGTTTCAGTAGATGTTAATTAGTGGCACCAGTGTTGGATCCAGCTTCCCCTCCCAAGACCACTGAGAGGGAAATAAATTTTGAGGAAAATGTGATGCAACGTGGGCCTGTGAATGCCGAAACGACACCTGCTCTGGCCCCCTAATTCCAGAATGACACTGCCCCCCCTAGACTACCCTGTCTGTATCCACCACTGAGCACTGTGGCAGAAAGGCATACTAGAACTTTCTCTGATATCTTGATATTGAATGTTTCCCTTCGTATCTTCCTTGTGATACAGGGGCAAGAATAGGCAAGCCAATAATTATGGATGATAAGAGTATAAATTCTAAAATTGTCATATCTACATAACATAACAAAAAAAACGCAGGTTTTGGAGAAATATTTGAACGAGATAAACCAAAGTACTCTGACACGGATGGCCAGAAAGTTCAAATTTCGTAGCATTTTAGGTATTTTAGTTGGATATAGGTCTAAGTCTTTCCAAAACCTCTTAAAAGAATAAACTGTCATGTTTAGGTGATGTAAAATCAAGGTGGTAAATCAACTTTTTCTGCTACCAGCCACAAAATAAATTAAATATTATTGCATAATCTTATAGTTGCAGTTAGTACCCATAGCACCTCAAATTTGCCAATTTGGAGTCATTCTATGTTGGAGAACAATAAAAAATTCACACAAAATGAAGTCCTGGGATACTTACATTGTCATCTTCAAAGCATTTTAGGTCTTTTATATTGTTTTAATGCGAAGTTATATCAAAATTGTTATCAATATCTGCAGTGGTGCCCAAACTTTTGCACATGTTAAATGGGACAAAAAGACCCATCGTTTTTTATATTTTCATATTTCCATTGTTCTTTCTGGCTTGAATTGAGTGCATAGGTATACTTCACTCACACAATTAACGTTGGATTGATTTTGCAAATAGTTTCTCTGAAATTTGAAAATATTTGACCCCAATCCAAGGGTGTCCAAACTTTCACACCCCACTGTATCTTATTCCAAGCACAAAATAACAATGGCATGTAATGCCATTGGAAACAATCTCAACCAAGTTTTCGTTGAAAGTAACTCTGACAAACATTAATTTCCGGGCAGCGAAGTATGAGGTGCTTCAAAATACCTTAGACGCTGCACAGTATGGTTCACAAAGATGACCGATTTCCCATTACATATTTCTGATGATCGTTGATCTTTTGCTGGCCCCGTTTGTTACCTAGTCTTACATGTAAGAAACCAATTTTTGGTTATGACAGAAGTTTTGCTTACGTTTTCTTAACAAGTGTCATAGAAGTTAGTGAATTCACTTGAGCTGAGTTTTTCATCTTCTTCAACATCACCCCATATGAAGAGCAATGGTATCTTTTGCAAGGAAAGGGAAAAAGGGGTACTCATCGTTTTTGTTAAGGCCTCATCGCAGATGACAAATCCATCCTGGTTGGAGTCAAACTCCTTGAATGGGACAGGTTTGTAACTGCAATCACAAGAAATGTGAATTTTATGCAATAGAATAATTTTAAAATCTCAGTTGGGTAGATTTGTCAAGAATGGGAAGTAATTCTGCAACTGAGCAACCAGAATAACAAAACATTGCGCACTCACTGATAAAGAACATCATTCGAATTATATATTCAGATGGGGAGCTTCTCCATATTAGACTAAATTTATTTAGAACAGCAGCCATTTTTTCCCATAATGGCAACAAATTCTGTGATTTTCGTGTATCAAATTCAAGTGGTGCGCTCATGTTGTGTTGTATCTAAAAACTAAGGTACTTTTTCTGGATTGGGCCGGGAACCCACTAAAAACAACAAATAGTTTTCCTTTAATAAACAATATTGCCATGATGCTCTTGAAAGATAAATGATAGCCTCACATAGGAGGAAAGACACATGTTCTGGAATTATTTTCATATGCCATGTGGAGTTCCAGCAAGGTCAAGAAATATGCGAATGACGGGGTAATGTCAGGAGAATATTTTACCCTATATAGTGCTTATGGGTTGTTTTTCAATCGGGGTACGCCCTGGAAAGTCACACAATATCTAAAATACCAAAAATTCCATGCATGTACGCGGAAAAATTAAACATGCTGAGACAGACCTACAATAGTGAAAAAATGATTAAAATCTGTTGATAACTGCTTGAGAAAAAATTAATAGTGTGATTTTGACCAAAATTGACTGTCTCATTTGCAAATTAGGCAAATATCGCTACAGATTTTTCCGGCCTATCCTACCGATAAGTTTAAACAAAAGTGAAAAACGTTTTCAACATGTTCTTAGAAATTAAACTTTAGAAGTACAAGCAACAATTATGATTAGTCCCTTCAGAATCCTGCATTGAACACATGAAGGTAAGTTCTGTCAAATATTGTCCTCTCCGAAATTGGGTCCGCAAAACAGCAATAACATTAAATTAAGTGTATTTTTATTTTGTTGAAATACTCCTTCAATAGATTAGATTAAGTTTTGATAAGTGTTGTTTGTGCTTTTTCTTATTGAGAGGATTGAAGCTAGAGGCTATTTAAGTGATGTCACCGATTTTCAGGGCAAGCAGCACCAAACCGTAGTAGTAATTAAATAAACAAAAAAAGGTGCATGGTTTATATAACTTTGATTTATTCCTTGAAAGTGATTGACAGAAATAACTTTGGAAATTTTTAAAAGTATCATGGATATCTGCATTGCTTTTCTTTATGACCATCAGATAAATATGATTTGGATTATGTTTTTTGCATTTAAGCTCAAAATATAGTGGTCAAATTAAAATATGTGGGTTTGGGGCGAAAGCCCCACATGGTATAGGGGCATGAGGCCCTCTTCACTGAGGCCTCCAAGCTGCTTGAGGAACCATTTAATAATGTGTACTTTACCTTAAATCTTTATCGAATAGCTAATTGAAATGGAAAAAAAATTGGCCAAAATTGAAACAGGGCAAAAAATATTAATATATAAATGTAAGAACAGAAAATTTCTGAAATTCAGAAAAAGTGAATAGAATGCCTTAAAAACGAGGGAAGTTCCCAGAAAATAACTTTCACGCTGAATGCGCCCGCAAAAAAAAATTGCCATAGGATTATAATAGGGGGGCTTCTTGCCCGATAAGTAGGGTAAGAAGGCCATTTTAAATTTTTTACAAAAAGGGCTGTAACTCCTTTATTAAAATTGGTAGACATTTGATTCACTAGAAGTAATTAGAAACAAGGAATCCCTTCTTGACAGCATAAGCATTCAAATAATCGACCAAAAAAGTAGGTCAAATCGCATCTCAAAGTTAATGGGGGCTGCATGCCCCGTGCTACTCTACGCTGACGATGTGATACCAATGCACACGTAGATACATGAGTCAAACAGGAAATACCGAACATTTTTGAAGAGTTTGGTTACTGTTAATCTTAACTATACATTTTTCTAGACTCTTGCTCATAAATATTATCATGATGTATAGAGAGATTTTAATCATATCCGGGGGATTAAATAATGGATCAAAACAATGTCCATTATCAGATTAAAATATTTTCCGGCTCAAGATTTCAGTTATGACTTTCAATCAACACTAAACTTAAATCCAGTGATATATAGTTAGACATTTTAAGATGCAGACAGTGTAGGGGAAACGGGGAACACTAGTACACAGGGCACCATGGGACATCGGGCTTTTCTAGACACAAAACATGTTTTATTTCTACCAATGACTTGATTGAATCTTGCGAAATCTCTTCCAGTTGTTTCTATGCTTTGGTTGGAAGACTCCAGTAGGGCAAGGTGCACAGTTTAGATTGGTGAAAATTTGTTTTCCAACTGCCCTACTAAATTATGTACCAACAGCGAAAGATCAGGTTTTGTTTTTGTTTGTTTAAGTTGAGTACAGCATGCAAAATTAGATGTTGTTACCCTGATAAATACAAGCCGCTGACTGATATAAGAACACTTTTGTGTATAATACACATTACTTACATCTCATTTTAGAGTCCTTTGAAATATAGACTCAATTATTTTCTTTCATAGTGTTTTTAAAAATAAATAAGTAAAAACATCTTTTCTGGGCCGTCTATTTGAATCCTTTCTGACTGGTGTCGGCCCAATTCATAGCACATAGTTGTTTGATTCGAAAACCGGCATTTCGAGGTGCGGTGCCTATTGGACTTACAATAGTCGTGCAAAGTCTGCAGTTGCCAGCTGTTTCCAACTTTGTGTCAAATTACCACATGAAAAATGTCTCACTGAGCCCTATTTTCCCCTAAAGTACATTGATTAATTGTGTGTTAGAGATTCAGTAACCATCCATAGCAATGTTGTTTGTAAAGTGTTTCAGCATCAGCTGAATTAACAACTGGTCGACTCCTTTTGATAGAAATTTGCCAAGCTCCTCAATTAGGCTGCCAGCTTAACATTTCCAACTCCTTTTTGCAAACATATAAGTAATTATAATTTTAAACAATGGTAAATGAATTAGCAAGCATTCTCAGCTGGCACTTGAAACAGACACTTAAATAGTTTTCCTGGTTTTAAGCTGTGAGTTAGTGCCAAAACACAGGCTGATTTTACACAGAAGAGAACATGGCTTTAATGGTGCTTTGAATATCATCAGTCTCCTCCAAACGGATAAATGTCTGTGGCAACAAAATGATTTAATTATCCCCCATCTGCCCTTATCTGACAAAAGGCATTTTTTGAGAAATTGAAGGTTTTCAGGAGAGCTCAAAAACTATTCAGATCGATGCTGCATGAAAACTATTTGTCCCACACTCCCAGATTTTTTCAAGGATGTGTATGTCACTAATGTGTAAATGCACAAGGTAACTCGGATTTCAATGGTTAAATATTCAAAGAGATAATCACGAAGTAATCCTTCTGTCAGAACATTCAAGCTGAGTCATGAGTCAAAAATTTCTGACAAAAGGCATTTTTTTGCTAAAATCTCAACAGTTTTCACACTAAATTGCCAGAAATACATCAATAAGATAATGTTGGTCTTTTTCAATGATCTTATACACAACATAGCTACTGCAAAAACATATTATTAATTTCATTAAAGACTTTTACTGCAAAATATGCCCACACAAGTACATATATAAGACAATAGTGATTCATTTTCGATGATCCTGGACATAAAAATATTGCCTGCTGGAAATAATATTCATGTAATTGAAAACTTTAAATGCATCTTTTTTATGACTTCATTTGTTTACTGATTAAATGTTAATAACAATTCTTGGTGTAACAATGTCTCGTTTTATCTTTTTATTTTATTATGAATGTGTAAAATCAACAAATTCGAATGGTCTTGAAAATGAAATAAGACAAAATTAATTCGGTACCGTAATATGGGGTGAATCGAGACAGAATTGGCTGTTTTTCTGTCATGGCATGGACAAAAATCAATCAAGGAATCAAAATTTAGTGCCAAATTGTGTCTGGGCACAAGGTCTAAGTACCCCTAGAAGCTTGAAATGATATCTTAAATCCCCATTGCTCCATTGAAATTAAAGAAGACACTTTAATGAAAAAGCTGATGACAATTTCAATGATATATATTTAGTTTAAAGGACTTTCCAAGTGCCTCGGAATAAAAGTTTTGATTTTGGCAATTTTAACTTTTTTTATAAACCATAGTGCTAAAAAAAATTGACTAGATAGGATTTTTTATTTCTTTGTCATTTACTTCTAAAAATAGTGGGGAACAATAAGATAATATAGACAACCCTTCCTACCACACTTGAAATTGATATAAAAAATTTTTTTTATCACCAAGTCATTTTTGAGAAATTAGACCTGCTTGCGGAAAATCGCCTGTAAAAATTTTCTGTTTTAAGTAGCAAGCTGAAACTCCGGTTGTTTGTAGTACTCTTCATAGTGCATCTAATGCTCCAAACGGGAAGTCTCTAGCCCTCTTAGAAGTCCCACAATTGCTTAACGAATTGGCCGACGCATGAAACTCTCAGAAGTAAAAAAACATCCTGAAACAGTGTCAGCAGAGCCCAGCTGCAGTAGTGACGTTACGATAGATAGGGCCTGCCTGGCTGCGCGTGAATATGTGCAGGTGACGTAATTTCGTGAGTAGCGAGCCACCTTAAATGTTTTTTGACAGATTTTTTTTAAAACCTTTCTTTCTGTTTTTGCTTTTTATACCCTCTAGCAAACCGTTCCAATCCTTAATGCCATTAATATAGAAAGCAGAGTCAATGCCTTTTGGGTGAGGAATTTTGAATTTAAATAGGAAATCCGGATCTTGTGTTATACCTGGGAAGATGTTTCTTAAAATTCTCATTAAGATAAGTCGGAGTTAACATGAGAATATTGGAGGAAAGAGGTGGAGAGAGTAGGTTATAGAAAGAGATCAGAGAAGGAGCCAGGATGACGAGCCAGGAGGGGGAGATTGGAGGAGGAGGAGAATGAAGGTGATTGGAAGAAAAGATAGGAGATAGGAGATAGGAGATAGGAGAGAGGAAGATTTAAAGTGAGAAGGAGATAGGTGGAGGAATGAGGAGGATATAATACGAAGAGATGGGAGATAGGAGATGGAGAGATGAGATGATAGAAAGGGATAGAAGAAGGACCTAGAATGATAAGATATGAGGAGGAGATTGGAGGAGGAGAAAGGATATTGAAAGAAAAGATAGGAGGAGAAAGGCGATCGAAGGACAAGGAAGAGCTAAGATGAAAAAGAGATGGGAGGAGGAGAGAGGAGGAATGATTTTAAGAGGTAGTAGGGGAATGAGTACCAGTGACGCATTTAAGGGGGGGGGGGTATTGGGCGATACCCCCCCCCCCCACCTCAGGCCCAAAAGTAACATGGGATTCAAATCCTGATTAATTTTTCTTTTCGTTTTTCTCCCAAAAAGCATATTAAATAATTTTACATAAAAATGTCGATTTAAACAAAAATAGATAGGAAAAGCGGGAAGCAACCGCATATTCGCCCCTTGTACCACCCCCCTCCGGCCATTCTAGTTACGCCTCTGATGGGCATATTGAAGATAGGAGGGGAATAATGTTACTAGGAGATAGGAGAAGGGAGGAGAAGATAGAATGAGGCAACTGGAAGAGGGGCAAGGAGGAGATAGAAGAAGGAGGAAGAAGGAGAAAGAACTAGATATTAGGAGGCTGTAATATTATGAAGATATGGAAGATAGGTGAGATAGAAGGAGGCAGAAGGAGATGGAGGGCGAAAAAGAGGAGGAGGATGAAGTGGATGAGTAGATAGGGAGATAGCAGAGTCCGCGAAAAGTACCGGTTTGCCTGTCAAAACCGGCAAAAAAGCATGTGGCCGGCAAAAATAGAGTGGTTACCTGCCCAAATGTCCAATTGGTTTGATGGAGAGTTAATGTGCTATTACAGCATTCAATACGATAAGTACAGGCCTTTAAAATCTCCACTGCAATTGATGAACTTCAATGGCACAAATTGGTGACAGAAGTGTCAAATGAGCTCAAATGGATTGCAATTAACCATTGTAAGAAGTGTCAATACTCCAGTATTTCAATCAGCAATGCTCTGCAAAAGCTGGTAATATGTACATATACATCCATACAAGATTTGAGGCCCTGCAAGGTTGTCAGCCATGTTACTGGTATGAGCAGGGAACCTGTCAGATTTTCTGTAACTCTAATGAATTGAAAAAAAAAAATATGCTGCTTTGGGATAGATTCTATTTAAATCTAATATTATCATCATGAGATAATCCCTACCACAATGGCTACAAAATTATTTTCAATAAAAGCTAATTGAAATTTTATAATTATGTAGTTACCAAGGCTAGATCAGCCTCACCAAGCCACATATAATTTACAAATTATGTACCTATTATATAACATTTATCAAAACTATGAACACAGTTGAACACCAAATGTAAATTTCTTTTTTGTGTTCAATAAACTTGAATTTTAACCAAATGGTCAATAAATTATATGATTTAAATTTGATCAGTAAGTGTTGCAGAAGAGTTTGTGACTCTTGTAATCAAACTGATCATAGGCATAATTTTGTTACCCATAAACATAATCAAGCAATTTAGAAGCATTTTTGTCTGTTTCTGTTTCAACAGGTCAATATTGAAATCACCCAAAATGACAACATGTTTCTTTTCACAACGAAGTTTACTTTTAATTGGTTCAAGTTGGTCAATTAATTCATTTTCATTTCTCACTGAGGGGCTTCTGTATCTGGTGCAAATAAGTAAGTTTCGTTGCTTGGAGCTAACAGGATTAAAAATTTCGAAAACAGTGATTAACACTCAATAGATTCAGGTAGTGTTAAACCATTTCTAAGTTGATGTTTTTTAAAGAAAACGGATATACCTTCACCAGGAAAGGTTAGATTTGTCTCTTTATGCAAATAAGAATAAGATAACTGAGTTTGGCATGACACCGACTTTTTAGATTATTTTGCAAGTACACTGAGGTTTGAATTAGCAAAAAACAGGTACATGTGTGACTTCAGAGAAGTAATTCCCCATTCTCACGGCACGTTACGGAGCACTTTAGGCAACGGCGGGATGGTATTTCCTGGTAATTTGGATGAATTTGGGTGATCCGCCATCGACTTTTCACATACCTCAGGGGTAGTTTTTGTTTCCCTCAGGGGTTCCTAAGCGCTAGTGAGCAGTTTACTGGAATTAGCGCTATACAAATACCTATTATTATTATTATTATTATTATATTCCTAGAAATGGAAAAACTGCGCCGTGGATGTCAAAAAAGATTCAACACGTTCAATCTTTTTTTCCATGACGGCGGAACAGAGCCCAAAATTTCTTGATTTTTGGATTTCCGTTGGGCATTTCTTCAGTGAGAACATCTCAAAAACCTCTCCGGCGGGATATTAGGACATCCCCTGCCCCTGAGGGGACCTCTCCTGCCCCTGCGGGGACCTTTCCTGCCCCTGGGAGATATTTTTACTTCCCCTGCTGGACATTTGCAGCCTCGCCGGCAGTTTTTGACATCCCGCCGACGATTTTTGACATCCCACAGGCATTTAGATCTTGCCCCAGGCATTTAGATCTTTCTCACAGGGATATGACGTTATCCCGCCGATTTACGATCTTATCCCGCCGTGATATGCTTTTAATTAATTAGATAATCGTTGTATAAACATTGTATGTCGCCGGAATGGTCATTTTTTTCCTAGAATTCATCTCAAGCTGTCCCTCAGCAGTAAAAAAGTTCTCCGTAACGTGCTGTGAGACTGGGGCTTAAGAAATAGTTTAAAAAATATATGAATGACAAAAAAAAATAGTTTAAAAAATATATGAATTACAAAAATATATATAAATGACAAATTACACGCTGTACAAACGGACAGACTCAACAGCAGGGATGTGACGATTATGGCAGTTAAATTATTATTTTCTTAAATATTATCCTTCAAAAACGTAATATTTGATACCGGCATAATCTAGATTGTTTCACTAACATCTCTGGATGACACTGGGTACATTACAACTTCTCATTTTCACGGATTATCAAGTTGTCAAAGAATAAAAAAACCTGGGAATTTTCCACACTGTGACACAATTTGCGGTCAATCACTTAATACCAAGACCTTGGGAGTTACATTAACGTGTTCCTAATATTGTTGGTCGTTTTAAGCACACTATTTAACAAATATTTGACCAGTCAAACACATTTAAATCAACAAAAACTGAAGGCACTATTGAAATGCTCCAGTTCAAGCCTACCGCATTCAGCTGTCCTTTCAGGATTTGTGTGAAGAAGCAGATTTTAAAAAGCTAATCTGGTGTATTAATGAAGCATTTTGAAGCTTGCAACAAATCTTATAAAATGCCATATATTTTTAGCTATTATCCTCATTTTTGGTTTTTCAAAAATTTTCACAGAAAATAACTAAAAAGTGAGTTACAAAGACAAAAGTGAGACATCAGTCAGTAAAGAAACCCCAAAATATTGGTGGTTAATTCTGTTTGAATTTTTCGTTAGGATAAATGTTCGTGTGATAATTTCATTCATTTAGGATCATAATATCAAAGCTGTTACATGGACACTGTTATTTGTCTTCTTTTGAAATGTGTTAACTGCCTTATTTGCCTGATAACTGCCGTTGAGTCTGTCCGTTTGTACAGTGTGAATTAACACTGAACATTTTTGTTTGGGTCCTTCTAGTGATCACCAACTAAAAAAAGTGATAGAGAAACATTGATTATTAATTGTAAAGGTAGGGATTTCGGAGGTAACCTTACCTAATTTCTTTGTTTTGAGTCCAACATTTGGCCAAGCAATGTTCAGCAAAGGTAGGTCAAGGGTAATTTCCAATTGATTACTAAGATGTAAAACCTAATGTTGGTCACCACCTTAGTAAGAGCTTGGCAGATGGTTTGGGCAGATGGTTTTTGGCAGATTAGATGGTTTAGGCAGATGGTTTGGGCAGATGGTTTGGAATAAAGTTTGGCCTAACGTTTGAGTCACACGTAAGTATGACCACATGTTAAACCATACATAATTTCTTTTTTTTGAGATGTATCGACAACATTCAAATTCTACGTTTATTTCTAAGGTGTGATCAAACGCATCAGCCAAAGGTTTGTTAAAGGTTTGTACAAAGTTGCAGAATCTGGGAATGACTAGGATCCTGTGTCTCAGTGAGCCACGTTTCACCATCTCACTTTTGCTGATAACAGTACTTGTTTTGTTAATAATAACATACATGTAGATGATGTTTATAATACATGTAAGAAGGTAGTGAATTCCAGTGAGTCTATTGATAACTTTTGTGATGACACTGATAATACATGTGATAATGAAGTTGCATGTGATGATATTGACCATGCCTGCATTACTGATATTACAGAGAATCTAGTTGACAATATGCATGTTAATCCAAATTCTGATTCAAGTTGTAATCTTAGGTTGGGAAACTTAAACACCAGAAGTCTGATTAACAAGATAGAAGACTTTACTGTTCTTGTTAAGAAGTATAATTTTAATGTAATTGGTATTAATGAAACGTGGTTTGATGATTCTATAGACAATGCAGACATTGAAGTTTCAGATTACACAGTTGTAAGAAAAGACAGAAACAAATTTGGAGGGGGAGTTTGCATCTATATAAAAAATTGTATCCAGTACGAAGTTTTATATGACATAGGGTGCTGTATTGAAAGTCTGTGGGTATCTATAAAACTCAAAAAAAGTAAACTCATTATAGGCACTGTCTATAGACCACCAAACTCTAATCGTGATTATCTTGACAATATTTTGAATGCAATACAAAGAGCAGTTGATCTGTCTGATTCTGTAATTGTTTTGGGGGATCTAAATTTTGATTGCTATAATGGTCGAATGAATAGCAAGAATCCTATTTCAAATATTGAAAATATCTTTAGAATGAAACAAATTGTATCATCTCCAACTGGAGTAACTCTGAAAAGCAAATCTTTGATAGATATCATACTAACAACTGACTGTGAAAAACACTCTAATACTAATGTAATCAATGTTTCTATGAGTGACCATTATTGTGTTGTTACTGATTACAGCTTGAAGGAAAATGTTGAGGCTGTGAAACACAAGCAAATTACTTTTAGGGATTACAGCTGTTTCTGTTTGCAAAGTTTTCTGAATGAATTGAGTAAATGTCCAGCTATTATGGACAATGATCTTGCTAATGATAATTTAGAAGAAAGATGGAAACTCTTCAAAATTGCATTCCTAAATATAAGTAAAAAACATGCCCCATTTAAGACAATGAGACTTAAAGATAGGAAGAACCCATGGATAACAAAGGAAATTGTTAGCAATATGTACCGGAGGAACTATCTGAAAAGTAAATCTGTTAAAAACAAAGACCCGGTTCTTTATGCTGAATATAGACAGATGAGAAATAAAATCACAAGTGACATAAGAAAGGGCAAACGTTTATATTATCAGGACAAATTTGATTTATGTGGGAGTAACTCCAAACAGACATGGAAAATTATTAACGAGGTAACTGGTTCAAAAAATCATGTTAATCCTCCTACCAGTTTGAGTCCTACCATGTTCAATGAATACTTTAGCTCCGTAGGGGAAAAAATCATCGCAGACACTTGTGGTAGACCTGAAAATATTCCCTGGAAGCAACCAGCATGTAATTCAACATTTTCCTTCACAAAAATCAATGAGAAATGTGTACTTGACAAGCTACAAAAATTAGGACCTGATACTTGTAATGATGTGCTTGGATTTGATTCTAAACTGCTATACTATAGTCGTTTTGTTATTGCTCCTCTACTGTGTCATTTATTCAATATGTCATTGTCAACATCAAATGTCTTAGAGGCCTTGAAACTTGCTCGAGTTACCCCTGTGTACAAAGACAAGGGTGATATTACTGATATGAACAATTATAGGCCAATTTCAGTTATTGGACACATTGCTAAAATTCTCGAATCTCAAGTTCATTCTCAACTACTTAACTATTTCACTTCAAATTGCTTAATAACATCCGACCAATCTGCTTTCTTAAAAGGTCACAATACACAGACTGCTCTCCATCGGGTGGTTGATGATTGTATTGATAATGTTTGCAGCAAAAGTTTTACAGGTGTATGTTCATTTGATATAAGAAAATGCTTCGACTCCATTGATCATAAGCTCCTTCTAAAGAAAATTCAATTTTATGGTATCAAAGAACATGAATTTGAATGGTTAAAGTCTTATTTGTCTAAGAGAAATCAGATTGTTAAGTTCAATGGTAAAGTTTCAAATGTACAAAATATTTCTATAGGGGTACCTCAAGGTTCTATACTAGGACCATTACTGTTCATTATTTTTGTAAATGATATCAGTCAATATGTTGGTAATGCTACTGCAAACTTGTATGCTGACGACACTCTTATTTATGTCAATGCTGATTCAATGGTTGCCCTGCAAGATGTGTTACAAGGTTGTGTTGACAATGTGACTGAATGGTATCGAAAGAACAATATTGTTATAAATACAGAAAAGTCATGTTCGATGGTAGTTAAGTCAAGACGTAACAACTCAAATTGCTCCCTTGATATCACTGTTAATGATAGTCAATTAAAACATGTAAATGCTCTAAATTACTTGGGCCTAGAAATTGATGAAACTCTTACATGGAATGCTGATATTTCAAAACTATGCAGAAAACTCTCATATAAAATTTCAAAATTGGCTCGTCTTCATAAAGTACTTGACAAAAGTATACTTCTGAAAATATATAATGCAACAATTCAACCTTGCATTGATTATTCTATATCTGTATGGGGAAGCACCAGTCAACACAATTTAAATAAAGTGCAAAGGTTGCAAAATCACTGTGCTAGGATAATAGAAAACAATTTTGACTATGTTAATGTTAGAGGTCTTGACCTTGTAACACATCTGGGCTGGATGAATATACGTAAGCGTTTTCTGTATTTCCAGCTTCTATTGATTTTCAAATGTGTTCATGGCCTCGCTCCGAATTATTTAACCAATAATGTCATATTTGACTTTGAGGTGTCAGGAAAAACTACAAGAAAACATGATATGAATTTATATATAGGAGTACCAGATAATGAATTTCACCGCAATATGCTATTTCACAATGGTGCAAAAAATTGGAACAAACTGCCACCACATTTGAAGGATTGTGCTGATCTTAATAAGTTTAAGAAAATGTTAAAGATCTACATAAAAAAGACTGATTGAGAATTTACTATTGTTAGAGGTATACACATGGTATGTTGTAACACGATTGTCATTTTACTTATGTTTTATCGTTATGTTTTACAACTCAGATATTGTTTCTCAAATTGTTTTAATATATTTTTACTTTATTGTTTACATCTGTGCTTAATTACCTACTTTTAAAAGGGCCCGGTTTTAAAACAGCTCTGCTGACCCGGTTTTATTTACCCTTGTAAAATATATTCACAATAAAAAAAAAAAAAAAAAAATCTATACCAAACCTATTCCAATTTAGTAACTTTGAAATTATAAATTCTCCAATAGAGTACTTGCTGGTGATGATTGAATGAAGCCATAAAGAAATAGTAGGTACATACACCAGTTACAAAAATGTCCAAATAAATGCAAATTTGAAAGATTAGATAGTCAAAGTACAGCTCAACTACAAAAGAGCAAGAGAGAATTAGTCAAGACCAGAGTTGAATTGAAATAGTACATACACCAGTTACAAAAATGTCTAAATAAATGCGAATGTGAAAGATTAGAAAGTCAAAGTACAGCTCAACCACAAAAGAGCAAGAGAGAATTACTCAAGACCGGAGTTGAATTGAGCCAGCTTGCAACACTCCTGAATTCCACTTATCCAACAGGTCACATTGGACTAGGACTCAGAGCTAGCTAAAGTATTAATCCCTTACAAGATAAATGAATTTTGTTATTTATTGTAGTCTTTTTAAAGAGGACTGTAGACCGCTAGGTAAAACGAGAAAGAAAAGTCTGCTAATTTTGTTGCCACCTATAATGCTTGCTGCCTGGCTCTGCTCACTCTATATCTCTTTCTAAGTTTTAACTCTTCTCTTCCTTTATATAAGTCATATTTTTTATTTGCAACAAAAAGTCCAAAAGAAGCACCCGCCCCCCCCCCTTCAAGTCTCGAATAAAGATCCAATTAATAGTTTAATGGATCGGGCATTATAAAAGGACTTAATTACTTTTTTTTTAACCTTTTTTTTAACAGGGTCAGCAACCTGGCCAGGTGGCTGGTCCGCGAGAAGCAATGCGGCAGTCCCCCGGGAGATCACAAGACTACGTGTCTGGCTTGTGCCTCCCTGACTGCTAGTTGTCGTGGCAAATTACTATTTGTGCAGCCACAGCCACAAAAATTACATGGTGTATAATTTCGAGTTTTGAGAAATTGCCTGGTCATAATTTCCATGTGCAAAATACATCACAGAACAATGATAATTCTGATTTATAATGCGCTTTCCGGTGCATAAATCAATAATCAGATTAAATCAAAATGCAGTTGGATATTTTTAGAAAGATCCCTTGATTAATTATGATTAGATAATCTCAAAAATCTAAACTGAGTTATTACCCGGAGTAGGATTAAATCAACATATATTTAAAAAAATGATTGTCGCCAATTCATACAAGTCATAAAAATAGATTTATCCAAATAAATTGTTAAAGTGTAAAACATAATTTCTGTGAATTTGTAACTTTGAGGAAGCCTGTGAGCCTGTGAGTGTCAAACCTGTCAATGGCGTTCTTTTAAATTTTCATAATGAAATTTATTTAACTAGCTTTGAATTCTTTAAAATTAAATTGAAATTGTCAACATAAATTTTATAGTAAGCGGTCTTAAATTTTTTTCATGGTCTAAATAAATAAAATATCTCCAAATTCACTTGCGGGAGAGTATTGCCATTGCATTGTAGGGGACCTCAAATCTGGAACAACGATTTCTTGTTGTGACCTTCAAGTAGGGGAGACCGGGGCTGGTTGTCACAGGCAGGTTGTCACACTTTTTACTGTGAAAAACTAGGAGGAGGTATAGTCCGACCAGTCATTGTTTATTTTAGAAATCATCACCAGGGGTCTCTTCACAAAATTCTAACACCAAGGACTTCTGCAAACACAATGAGCATTTCAGTTTTTTTACTGCCAAAAATAAAATTTCACCTTCAAATTGAATGTCATTTCATCCTTCGTACACCCGTGATTCTACTGAACAGATTGAAAAATTTTGTTTTGCTTTTATCTCTTCATGGTATCAAAATGTAAAAACTGAAGAAATGTAAGCAAAATGGTAGTAATCAGCCATTGTAGCCATGAGAAGCACTCTGGGCAGGTTGTCACAAAATTAAGGGGCAGGTTGTCACACTTTCGGGGCAGGTTGTCACACTTTTGGGGCAGGTTGCCACACTTTCAGGGCAGGTTGTCAAACTTTCGGGGCAGGTTGTCACGCTTTTGGGGCAGGTTGTCACACTTTCAGGGCAGGTTTTCACACTTACGGGGCAGGTTGTCACGCTCTCATGGATATTAAATTATCGTCCCCTTAGTACATTCTACTGATGATTGATGATGTAAGCAGAAAAGGCATAGTATCTAAATAGATCAATTTCAAATTTTCAAAAGGAATTTGCAGAAAAATGCTGCAGTCTGAACTCACCCTCTTTCTTATCAAAATGCACTTCTGTTGCCTTGATAAGTCAACATTTGTAGCACCCTTGTACAGAGTCACATGATTGCTGAGGTCTGCACTGGGCAAGAAGAGGATTCCTCACATGTCCAAAATAACTTTTCTTAGTTAGGACTTGGCTTACAGAGTCTCACTTCCTGCATTCAAACTCTTAACCAAAAGTGTGACAACCTGCCCCGAAAGTGTGACAACCTGCCCCAAAAATGTGACAACATGCCCCGAAAGTGTGGCATTTGTTACTACAGCCCATATGGTTTAGTTGTTATGTCGGATGATCTGATTGATGGATATTTCATATATTTTTTTGAAATACTGAGAAATATTTTTTCAATAATAATATGTCTGGGCTAAGGCTCAGCCACTTTTTTAAAAGTGTGAATGAGATAATTCCATTGTGATCAAGACAATTCCGTTGCTAATAGTCCCCATGATTGAATACCACATTCACTGCTGAGAAGTTCTTCGCTGATGGTTTGCTTCTTAGCAGCATATATCTAAATATATATACATATCTTGTATTTTGTACATTGTGTGCACTTTATAAGTGATTTCTGATGAAGGCCATGCGACTTTCGAAGTCCCTCTTGCTTCCAATTTTTTGGATGGTATACTGATTGCTGCACTTTACAGCGTTCTAGAGAATCTATATATTTTATTCCTTCTATTTAATCGGCATTTGACAATAAGAAACAAATGTAGTCATATATTTATCATTCAATCGTTGCTAAAGGCATCTGATGTACATGTTTGTAATCCCTGGTCGAGAAAAGACAGGCTCAGTTCTTAGCAGTTCTTGATTTTATAAGAATACAAATCCATTGGCATAAGGTATGTGGCTGTCACACCTTGACGTCCTGGGGAAAGTTCTTGTAATCTACAAGCAACATTTTTTCAATGGCGTTTCTAGGGCTGTTTCACCCTTAGGACGAACATAAGACCAGTTGAAAACGTGTCCAAAACGACTTGAAAACGTGTCTAATACAATTAGAAAACGTGAATAAAATGGATACAAAACTTACTCATAACTTACGCCATCCTTGTCAACAGCTATGACTATCAAACTGGTCGTGCGAGAAACCACAGAGAAACTTGGAAAACGTTTGGAAAATTTATGAAAAAAAGCGTACAAAACGAATAAGAAATGACCAGAAAAGATTGATAACGAACGCCCAACGATCCTATAACTAAAACTTATTAGTAACTTACTATCCACACGTTGGTGTACATGATTGTAACATGAATCATTTTTGAACATGCTCAAAACCTCTCAGCTCTCTTGACGTATGACAGCTTTTTTTCAACGAATTTGCACAGTATGATGTAGTGTTACCATATGATGTAGTGTCCCGAATAGCCAAATTTTGTTATTTGACATGGGTTGACAGTCATTGATATTAATTACTCAGTTTGTTGTGACTGAGCTCTGTCAAACATGAAGATTAAAGCTTGTGTTGGTTAAAATAAAACCGAACATTGGAATACTGAGAAAGCTGTGATATACAACAAGCATGATGTGGTGTGAAAGCTCTTTTTTGCAGTCTTCAATATTGTTATGCTCACTGATTCTTGGAAATCATTTGCTGAATATGTCTGAGACCTCACATGGAGCACATGATTTGCATGTCTTCCAATGCTAACCTATGGGAACTGCAATGTGATGACACACTCCCACATTACAAAAAAAAGTCACTTTCTACGTACTTTCCTCAAGGATAGTAAAACTTATATTCTGCAGGCAGTGAACATGTTCCTTCACGAGGTCATCTTCAAAAACAAAGATGTACATTCTATCTATCTAACAGTCACTTTCAATATGCAGGCAGGTCTCAAACAAGTAATTTATCGTCAACATGTACTATTGACAATCTGCATATATAATCTTTACCAAATTTCACTTCAATGTTGATTTTTAATTGTATACTAATCCTAAGCCACTGTAGTAAGCCAGATTCTAATTTTGAAAGACTTGGGATTTGTAGTTATTTCTATGAATTGTGATTAGAGCTGTCAGCTTGTATCATCGAAACAATATAACTTTCAAAAGATTTGAATCAAGTATTACGAAAATCCATGTGCACCGGAAATCTTTTTCAAACTGGGAAGATGACGTGCAGATTAATTTCAATTGCACTGTGCCCTGTAATTGAATTTTGGTGAGACTGATGGCTTCAGTAAAAACATAATAGCTTTTTTATCAAAACATGCTGACTGACGTATGTATTAAAATCAAGAATCTATTACTTCTGCATTGTTTGATACTTCCTGTTTTTCTCATGCATCTACGTATGCATTATTAAGTTTATCATATAAAAGAAGGTACTTGACAACTCAGTATGCACACCTTGCTGACAATTACTTGATGAAATACTTCAGAATCATGGCTGGTCAGAAGTGGATCTGCATGTTCATGCTCCTAGGACTTCAACTCCTTTCCCTTGTGGTTCAGGAATCTTTGACGTTCAGCTACGTGTGAGTAGGGGGAATCGGGGCACATTGGGACGCGGGGCACTGTGGGACGGTGGGGTTTTCTTGGATCCTGGCAAGGTATATGATATGGTGGTGCTATCATATCTTGTAATTTCACATCCTGATGTTTTCATGGTTTTAAAGACAAATTACAGCCACATGCAGAAGTATGGCGAACAAAAGTTTGTTTTCCTACTACTAAAGTAAATATGGACAGGTTCAATTCGAACCATTCTGTGGACAAACCATGAACAATGAGGCTTTCTCAGTGCTTGTATGAATTTTATATATCATAACAAACAGTTATGAATTGCTATCGTAATAAACACACTCACTGGTGTCCGAGAAATTAGCATTTTGGTGTAAAAGTCATATCGGGGCTCATTGGGACAGTGAATTTGGAGCACATTGGGATGCACTTAATATGGCAGAATTGAAGTGTCCAAGGCAACTGAATGACCTGGGACAGCACACAACAGGTGTTCAGGCCTCAGTGAATAGAGGTATAGTGGATTACCATGCTCTGTGAACAAATTTGTTGTGAAGCACTGTGTGTTACTTACATAGATGTCCGCACCTAGGACAGTTTATATTAAATGTTTAAAACCGGTCAAAGTTATAAACTATTTGCCCTACAAGGTGTTAATACACTGAATATCGTCTTACGCACTACTTATATGTGATATCTATTGCACATGGAGTGTTAAAATGATTTTTTAATTGATGTCCCAATGTGCCCCTACTGTGCCACGCGGGAGCACATTGGGACAGTCATTTTTACGACTCTCTGGCTGCAAAAGAGTAGGTGCAGTCTAGTTTATTATTCCTTGCATTTAAGCTCAATAGTATTGGTGATATTCATGCAAACTTCTGAGTTCTACAGTGCTTTCAACATTGAGCAAAATTAGTAGAAGTCCCAATCTGCCCCAGTTCCCCCTACTAAGGAATAGATAAGTTATATGCATGTCAGAGGATCATTAGAGAAAATACCATCATTTTCCACACATTTTCCACTTGTTTTCCATGCTTTCACATGTTTCTTACATGCCCGGGCCAGAACGTCAGTATTCGAAATGAGCGGGGGTCAAGGGGGTTTTGACCCCCCAAATTCTATAGGGACCCCTCAAATACATTTTTTAGAGGGACCCAGGTGGGTCCTGAAAAAAAAATCTCAAATACTAAATGTGCATGATTTAATCCAGAAATGAGGTTTTCAACTGACGATAGTGAACGACTAGAATCTTCATAAGTGGCTTTTAGCATGGGAATGCGTACAGATTCTGGCCACCACAGGGTATAAAATAAAGTGTCTTGTAATATTCAATATTAAACACCAATTCAAAGGGGACCATCCTCCACGGAAGTTTCAGAGCTTAATACCTCCTTTGTGTTGAGATACGTATCTACTCCCATTGTGAAGTACTACAAAACATGGCATATTCTACAATTTTTCTCACTCAATACATAGGCTGTACCTCAGGCCTGCAATACAAAAATGCTTTTATTACTAGTGCTTGGTCTTGTGGCTATGTCTATGTCTTCAAAACTAATAACTCTCCATAGCATCTTTCAATATCTGGTCAAATATATGAGGCCCAAAAATGGGACGTACACCAAAACGTGACTTACTGTGGCTGAGACATTCAGAGAGATTTGTGGTAACTTTAGCTAATGCTTTAACTTTTCAAGGCAATACCCCATTGTGGCTATCAAGCAACAGTATACTCTACGTTATGACATGATTCGGGACTGGTTCTGACCACTAGATTTTTTAGAGGCCGGGACGTACGCAAAAACGTGACGTATTTTTCCAAATATCATAACTTGACCTTTTATCAAACACATTCAAGGAACCTGTTTAATACATAGGCCCAAAATATGACCAGGGCTTGCTTTTACTAAGATGGTTTAACTGGCGGTTAAACTAATCCAGACTTAATCCTCGGTTAAACTGGGGGTTTAATCGTGTTTCATTCTACTAAAAGTTAAACTGGTGGTTAATCTAGGTTCACTGGTTAACCGGACTGGTTAAACTAATCTTGATTCCATCATATGTTGATCCTAGTTTAAACCTAGGTTAAACTGAGATTAACTCCACCATCACATATGGCTGGTTTAAGAAGATAATACAAGGTTATCTTGGTTTCTAAAATCCAGGGCCCGGTTTCACAAAGCTATCGGGGCACGCTCCAGTACTAGGGTGGTTCCCGTTTCTATCCCCACTCCAACTACAGTATCACAAAATTGGGGCATGTCCCAATCTGTCCCTTATCAGTACCCTGTTTCAATGGGACTGTCCCTGTTGCAGACCGCAATATTTTAATTCTTGAGCTCTGGGTGTTCTACTGCAGCAATGCAATTATTTGCCTATCAAAATAGTGCAGTACTAAGTCGATTTCTTGAATTGTTTGTTTAGATTTCATTTACTGCTGTGATAGGTGGAGGAAGGAGGACAATATAATAGTTAAGGGAGACAAGAAGAGGTGGATATAGGATGAGGAAATGGAAGATAGGACGAGATAGGAATTAAGAGATAGGATGAGGAGCACTGTAAACCTGATGTGTTACTTTAACAGCAGCTACCATAATGAATACGAAAAAGAGCCACTTTACGTTAGAAAGTCGTTGTTTGCATGTGCCGTTGTTTTAACTAACCGCCGATAGCTGGATTTACAGTGTGGGATAGGAGGGGAATGTTGGAGGAGGAGATGGAGATAGAATAAAAGGGATAGAGGTAGGAGAAGATAAGAGGCATAGATAGGAGGAGGAGGTGTAGAAGGCGATGCAGAAGGAGGAGTTAGAATGAGGAGTCAGAATGAAGAGAGGGGAGATAGGATAAAAGAGTAGAAGTAGGAGGAGATAAGGGGCGCGGATAAGATAGTAGGAAGAGGAGATAGCAACAGTGTAAATTTTGAATTTTGAGTTAGCTTAATTGATTGAGTGAGATGGTTGCACAATTCCTTTGAGCCAAGATAGCTTGTTGCTTGCAAGTTATAACAACATAAAGATTATCATAACTCAAAACAGCAGGCTATCATGGCTCAAACAAATTGTGCAACCGTCTCACTTAATCATTTGAGCTATTAAGGGACCGTTCAGAATTTAAGACTGGGGGCAGGGAGTTTTGGCCGAGGGGGTACTTACTTTTCACACATGTTTCAAGGGGGGGGGTATTAATTTTTAACAACACTTCCAAGGGGGGGGTAAGAAATTTAAACAAAGAAAAAATATTACAAAACACACATAAACTCATTTTATTTGGACTTTTTCACGTGCAAAAGTCCGCAAAATGACGCGAATCTGTACACGTTGCTGTGTATAACAGTATATATGTGTATATTGTTTTTGTATGTAGAGGGGGGGGGGCGTACTAAAAATACGCGTGAAACCTAAGGGTGGGGTACTAAAAATCCGCATGAAATTCAAGGGGGGGGGGTATCAATTTTTGACGGGAAGTTTCAGCAAAACTCCCACCCCCCCCCAGTCATAAATTCTGAACGGTCCCTAACTCAGAATTTCAGAATTTACAGTGAAGAGGATACAGGATGAGAAGATAGGGGAGATATTAGGAGGAGAAAGGAGGAAATGATAGAAGGAAGATATGGAAGGAGGAGATAGAAGAAGGAGGAGGAGGAGAAGGAGGTAGGGTGAGGAGCTGGAAGATATATGTAGGAAGTTAATAGGATAAGGAGATTGGAGGAGGAAATGGGATGATGAGTTGGCAAATGAGAGGAGGTAGAATGAGATAGGAGGAGATGGATATAGGATGGAAGTTAGGAGTAGCCTATGAGGATGAGATACAAGGATGAGAATGGAGGAGAGGGGAAAAGGATTTATGTGTAGAAGATACACTGTAAATTTTGAATTTTGAGTTAGCTTAATTGATTGAATGAGATGGTTGCACAATTCCTTTGAGCCAAGATAGCTTGTTGTTTGCAAGTTATAACAACATAAAGATTATCATAACTCAAAACAGCAAGCTATCATGGCTCAAACAAATTGTGCAACCGTCTCACTCAATCATTTCAGCTAACTCAGAATTTCAGAATTTAAAGTGTAGCAATGGGAGGTAGAAGGGGGGAGGAAGCTGTAGGTGGAGGAGGCAATTGGAGCAGGAGTTTGGAGGATAGGAGATTGGAGCAGGAGGAGGAGGAGATGGGATATCAGAGGAGATACAATGTAGAAAGAGGCAGGAATATGAGACAGGAGGGGTAGGAGGAGATAGAAAGGGGAGATATGAGCAGGGGATAGAGTGATGGGGGAGGAGGAGATAAGGATATCAGAGGAGGCAATAGGAGGAGATATGAGTAGGAAATAAGAATTAGGAGGAAGAGGTTGAAGAAGATGACAGGAGAAAGAGGTAGGAGATATAAGGAAGTATATCCTCCTCTTCCCATTTCCTCCTCCTATATCTTCCATATGCTCATCCTTCCATCTCCTCCCTCTTTCTCACCCTTCTATCTCATCCTCTTATCTCCTCCTTCTATCTCCTCATTCCATCTCCTCATTCCATCTCCTCCTTCTATCTCCTCCTTCTATCTCCTCCTTCTATCTCCTCCTTCTATCTCCTCCTTCTATCTCCTCCTTCTATCTCCTCCTTCTATCTCCTCCTTCTATCTCCTCCTTCTATACACTTTAAGTGGGACTGAAATGACAAATTGAGAGCTTTTCCATCAGCAGCTGATCAGTGTATTTGGCACCAATGTGTTGCCCAAGACGTCTTATATATCCATTCAAAAAAATATGACAGCACTAGTACCTTTGATGTCATGTTTTTACAACACAGCTGTCCGACTCAAAGGTACCCTATATCATTTTTAATTTCAGAAATGCATCCTCTAATTTAGTTGTTGAGTTATGCCAAATGTCACAGGGACGGACACAGGGGGGGGGATTGGGGGGATGCATCCCCCCCCCCACCAGACCAAAATTTTTATAATTTTACATGTTAATTTCATCATCACGTGGTGGCTTTATGTTGCGAACTATGCGTTCCGCAACGCGAAAGCCCGATAGACCCCCCACCGGAATTTTCTGGATCCCACCCTGAAATGTCAATTTTCTGTTAGATTTAGTAAACGATTAATTTCAGGCCCTGGTTGACAATCAATAACCCATAGGCCAAGCAAGATATCACTTTTTTTAAATAATTTAGGCCCTATACAGAGTCTATGTGTCTCACAGGAAGAACGTTTCCCTACCTGTTTGAAAAATAAAACAAGTGTTTGAAGAGTTTATCTCAAAATAATTACTACATTGGCGTGTCATTGCCTAATTTTTACTTATTTACTTCAATTTATACGAGCTCAATCACCTGTGAGTCTGTCTAAAAAAAGAAGAAAAAGTTCACGCGTCCGAATTTCTTTGCACTTGTTGGTGATTTTCAGAGTCCTAGGTTTAACGAATTTACCTATATGTAGCTTGTGCTGGTACATTTACAGTGTTGATAATTACCCTTATTCTAATTGTGAATGGATAGCTACATAATACACTACAGGCCTATCTGTTTAGAATATTTGCGTTTTACATAAAGTTTTCCTTGCCAACAGAAATATCACTTTTTTTCACAATATTCAAGATGACTTGCTATCAAATATATAGCAAATCACTAACCCTATTTTGTGACTGACACATTGGGAAAAGGCCAATTTTAAGAAAAAAAAATTGTGAAAATTAATGTAAAAAGAATGTGAAAACTTTCTTTTTTTTTTTTTTAACCAAACTTGCTGCAATGCATACATTGTTTGCTTCATTTTCGTTCAATTCAATACACTTCTTTTAGCCTTCCACAAGTAAATTATAATAAAAGAACTTTTTGTGTGCACTTATTGTTCACACATGGACAAAAGTAATATTTAAATGATAATTACGTAAAGGTCAAGAAAAAAAGTTCATCAATTCCATTTTGTATTAATGGTTCTATAGATGCATCATCCATGTGTCGATGTGTGGGTATAAAATAGAATGGCAGCATTTCTATTGTTGAATTATTCAAATTTTAAAATATTTGATTTGTAAATGCCTAAAATTAAGTGGTATTACAATGAAAAACATCCAAACGTTGGCATTGATAAGCCTAAATCAGCTTATCTGGGGCTGTTCCCGCCAACCAAAGAGCTGGTATCCAAGGTGTTGCTAGGGGGAGGAGCCAAGCCTCTTGAGCCTCATTCTGAAATCTGAATGCACTGTCTACTGACACTAAATATTATAACGATTCCCTCTCTGGATGATCCTGTTAAACTCATTGCAATCCAAATTCTTGAACATTATTGATCTCTGTAGGCTTAATCCACCAGTTAACCATTCAGGTTAAACTCAGCCTCAATCTCACTTTTGTTTATGTCCTCAGTTCAAAACTTTCATGGCAGTTTTCTTGAGGATTTAGAGAATTACAGATGAAACAAGACAAGGGAAAGGCTGTGCTGGAGTGTAAAAAATATTTTCTCAACTTACATCTTGTCTCCTTCATCTAAATATAGATGAAAGGCACTTATTTCTTCAGCTGTTTTCTGAGGCTACAGATTAAGACGTCACAGTTAGTTAATCTGTGGTTAAACTATTTTGATAAAATATAGTTAAACTCCAAGATTAGCTAACCAAAGTTTAACTCTTAAACTAAGGTTAAACTAATCCATTTTAGTAAAAGCAAGCCCAGGTAGTAAAACTACTAACATACCATAAACAGCTCCCTTGAATCATTGGTATGTCTCTGCTGTAGCAAGTTTTTTGAGGAGCAGAAATGTACAGTACTTCTTAACATGGCACTATGATCCTCTGTTGGAAGTCTGGATGCTCCAGGTTGACCATTCTGCAGAAACATTTTAATCTTATGATATGTTATCATTTTATGAGGAAAAAACATTAATGAAACAGCTTTATGGGTGTTGTTCACAGTCATATGCAAAATTACCGTACTTCGTAACATTTGGCTGCAGTTAAGAAAGGCTATGGTGATAGAGTGATCTCCAAAGCGGATATGTGTACTGATGATATAGTTCTGCTATACACCATATGGCTATTTCAAAACAACATTTAAACAGTGCAACAAACAACTTATTTTTGTTTGGCAACATACGTATTATAGCTGATTAAAAAAATGTTTAAAATATGCTTTCAATGAAAAGATAAACATGGAGCTGTTTTGGATCAAATATAGGCAGCTTCTTTATCATTGCTTTTCCTCGCAGACTATTGCGAGTAATTCCAAGTAGCGAGTACTGCTTGGAAATATTTTCCAGTCACTTCCTTGACCCCCTTTTAGCAGCGTGTCCCTATAAAATGTAAAATTTCCCCTGTTTTTTATCTAAATTGCCAAGTCGGATCCAAAGAACAATAGGAACTTAACAAACTATATATCAAATTGACCGTTATTAGACAAGCTATCAACTGATTCAATTTCCAAGAAATAAAGATGAATATTGAAAAACATATAAGCTCTAGAAGCACACCGAAGGCGAATGTACACATTCCCGTGCTACACGCCTATTAGGATGGAGTAGCAGAATGTGAAAAATCCTCAGGAATCTCATTGGATTCACATTCAGTTGACTTGTTAAGTGCTATCTTCTTCATGGCATTGACAATTGTCTCTGGTAAATGGAAAATTTAAGTTCCATGGACAAGTTGTATTTGGTATCTGCAGCCTTGATGTTACATGAAAATGCACTAAAATACTCCAGCTTGGAGTCATTTTGGCTGGACCAATCAGAGGCAAGGGCGGGAAATCGATTAGCCAATGGGATGTAAGAATTTATCATTTTTCCAATAGTGTTAACTGAGAGAACCATCCGTGAAATTGATCTATTGCAGGGACCTCGACCGGTATCTGGTTCCTACTGAATAGATAATGTGCGGGTGTCTGGTTACTGAAACTAACAAGATACCAGCGTCGGTGTAGTTCGGGAAAATGAAGGATACAGAAATCTGGTTAATTTGGATAAATGTAAGATACAGAAAGTAATATTCATGTATATGACCATCAGATGTCTGCAAGCTGATTAAACCCTTCTTGGAGCCATTTTGTAGCTCAAATTGGCAATGAGATTAACATTTGTTGCTAAGCGTGTATTATAGTTTACATATCATGTTTCAGGAGAAAAAAGTAAGCCATGAAACAACATAAGGCCAACATCAATCTTGATTTGCAACTTGCAAATTTATTATCCCTCTCTTTGAATTATTTCACCATTGTAAAACTAATTTGTGTATCTACTGAATTTCTTTTGTTATGGCAGTAACCTGAATCATTGGTACCTAGTCAACTGAACCAGGACACTTATGTGCACGCAGCCCCTTTTTTTGCCGCACAACTTAAACATTGCTTGTAACAGACCTATTTCACCAAATGGCCTGAACACTGATCCCAAGTTACTTTTTTCGAATTCTGTGATTCTACATTTGAAAGGATGACCAAGTTATAAAGACTTAAAGTTACATTAAAATGCACTAAAAATACTCCAGCTTGGAGTTACCTTGGCTGGACCAATCAGAGGCAAGGGTGGGAAATTGGTTAGCCAATGGGATTTAAGTATTTATCACTTTTCCACCAGTGTTATTACAGATCTCTTATTAGTGTGCCATGTTCTTTTCAACTGCCACAGTGCTCTTGTGATGTCAGTATCAGCATAAGGATTTCACAGTTGGTATATTCGCAGTTTCAGCTGTGTCACTTGGAACCCATACTGATCACACCATTACAAATCCACAATAAGCTGTAAGATTGTTGCTCAACATTGATTATCCAGTTTGATGTTTTGAATAAATCCAAAAGTTACAATAACCAGCTATATATAATGCATGGATTTTGTGTATAACTGCTATCAGTTTTAGCACTTTTACAACAAAACAAATTCATTCACTCTCACATTCATTTGTTGGTCTGAGAGGTTATCATATGCTGCTCTGTCTTGGCAAAAATAACATACTCAGAAACCATTCAGAATTTAAGACCTAAGGGGGGTAGTTTTGCTTGGGGGCATCCTTATCACTGACTTCCAATAATGTTTATTTGGTGATCGAATTCTTAGCCTCCTTGTCTGGCCTTTTCCCAAATTTTTGGGGAGCAACTACCCCCCCCCCCCCATTTCTCGTCCTCTGGTATGCCCATGCGACACCGCCATGTTCACTTCCAAAAAATCTCCCCATCATCCCCATTCCAGTCATCAATTCTGAACAGTTTCTTTGGCGAAGATCTCACCTAAAAGGCTGAAAAGCTACAAGGTGCTGCCCTCAAGGAGAAATTTCACAATAGGACACCATGAATGTCCATGATGGATCAAGCAAGTGGCTCAAAAATATCAGTTTCACCTGCTCCAACTGAATCAAACAACCATACCAATGAATGCAGATTAATCAATTGTTATTCACACTTAGACAGCCCATAAGCCTGACTTGTTGGTAACAGTTGGAATCAACACTCAAGCTTGGAGTGCCAATACTGATGTCAGTATTGCAATACTGACATCATCTGTGCATATATTCACATGGAACATGGCACACTTATACGAGATCTGTAATAACTGAAATTGGTCTATTGCAGGGACCCGGACCAGTATTTCAGGGCGTATGATGCCAATGGTGATGGGACTGTTTCTTCAAGAGAGGCCAAAGCAGAAATGCAGCAGCCCCCTTTCAGCCTCGCCTCAGAAAAAATATCATCGCTCTTTGAGACAAAAGATTTAGACAACGACGGAGAACTCAACATGGACGAATTCTATTATTTCTATTTTGCAGCAGATATTGTGTAAGTAAACCTTCGATATCTGGCATGAAAAGGGTGTGATTGATGATCTTAATAAGATTGTTAGCTTTGCTCCACTTGATGTGTTATGTGTGTTAGTTAGAAAATACTTACAACGTTTGAATATAATATATATAATTATCATGCTCTGCGCAGACATCTTGGAAGGATACACATAACTTGATGGTCTCTTCTTTTATCAATATATGCTGCAGGTTACAATTTTTTTATGCTGGTTTGCATTTAAATAACAATAAAATTGTGAAATGTTAAGACTTCTTCTATTATCATCAATCTAAGACTACTTCATTTTTGCTTGAAGCAACCAATTTAAGGTATATATGTGAACTAGGGTTTGTTCCCGGGACTCCCGGGAACGGGAAATTCGCAGGAAATGGGCAAAAAACTGAAACCGAGTGAACAGGGAAATACAAACCGGGACTGGATACAGTGTTTTTGAAGAGTTGAGTAAAATTTATTCCTTATTTATTAAAATAATTTGATTATCAGCAACGTAGAGTTAAGAAAAAATTATAATTTTTTATATCAGGCAATAGTGGAGTATTTTTAGGACATAGCGTTATTGTACATAAACAGTCACAACAGTTGTGGAAAAAATTTTGGCCTGGGCTAGGTATCAGCTCAATCGGTCAATTTTTCATGATTTGGCTGAGGTTTGAAAATTGCTCATTTTACCAGTTTTTCAGGCATCGTTTTGACCACAATTACACTGTTTGCTCAATAAATCACCTAATACTCAACTTTGAGCATTGAAATTCGGGATCTACACTAACTGGACAATGGAAAAGGATCTTTGATAGACATTTATTGTTTTGCTATAATGATCACGAAGCTATGGCCTTGTTAAATTCCCCCCTCAAAAATCAATGTTCACCACAAAAAAATTCAAATCTCCTATAGGTATTCCGGGTATAGATACAAAATTCCTAGGATATATTCTACATATGTATGGTCAAATAATAGTTGAAAATTGGAGATGTGTTCAGCCTCGTTTTTTTAAAACAAATTTTTGAAAAATATTGTATATTTTTCATTATGTAAAAGACAAAACTAGCTGGAACTCAATACGTACATGTGGCACATCCCTGAAAGTTTCCTATTATCTATCACATTCATAGGGCATAATACAGAAAAAAATTCAGGAACATGTTCAGCTTACTTTTGGTTCTTCGGAATTTTGAATATTATTCTGTCTGTAACATCGATGCAACTGTTGAGTAGACCTTCTGCAAAAGGTATCATAGACACAGCTTTTAAACTTCTCAGGTATATTCTACTTATGTATTGTCAAATAATAGTTGAAAATTGGAGATGCGTTCAGCCTCATTTTTTAAAAATGAATTTTCGAAAAATATTATATATTTGTGTTATGTCAAAAACAAAATTAGCTGGATTGCAGGCGGTATAGGCGGCACATCTCTGAAACTTTCCTATTATCTTACATATCTGTAGAATATGATACAGAAACGAATTCAGGACTATTCTCAGCTTACTTTTGGTTCCTCTGAATTTTGAATATTATTACAGACAGAATAATATTCAAAATTCAGAGGAACCTAAAGTAAGCTGTACATATTCCTGAATTATTTTCTCTATTATACCCTATATATGGGAAAGATAATAGGAAAGTTTCAGAGATGTGCCACCTATACCGCCTGCAATCCAGCTAATTTTGTTTTTGACATAACACAAATATATAATATTTTTCGAAAATTCATTTTTAAAAAATGAGGCTGAACGCATCTCCAATTTTCAACTATTATTTGACAATACATAAGTAGAATATACCTGAGAAGTTTAAAAGCTGTGTCTATGATACCTTTTGCAGAAGGTCTACTCAACAGTTGCATCGATGTTACAGACAGAATAATATTCAAAATTCCGAGGAACCAAAAGTAAGCTGAACATGTTCCTGAATTTTTTTCTGTATTATGCCCTATGAATGTGATAGATAATAGGAAACTTTCAGGGATGTGCCACATGTACGTATTGAGTTCCAGCTAGTTTTGTCTTTTACATAATGAAAAATATACAATATTTTTCAAAAATTTATATTAAAAAAACGAGGCTGAACACATCTCCAATTTTCCACTATTATTTGACCATACATATGTAGAATATATCCTAGGAATTTTGTATCTATACCCGGAATACCTATAGGAGATTTGAATTTTTTTGTGGTGAACATTTATTTTTGAGGGGGGAATTTTACAAGGCCACAACTTCGTGATTGTTATAGCAAAACAATAAATGTCTATCAAAGATCCTTTTCCATTGTCCAGTAAGTGTAGATCCCGAATTTCAAAGCTCAGGGTTGAGTATTAAGTGATTTATTGAGCAAACAATGTAATTGTGGTCAAAACAATGCCTGAAAAACTGATAAATTGAGCAATTTTTCAAACCTCAGCCAAATCATGAAAAATTGACCGATTGAGCTGAAATTTTCAGGAAGTTCATCTTTTGAGGCATCAAACAACATATAATTTTTTCAACCAATTCGCAGACGGGGTGGTGGAAGCCACTTGATGATCTGACATGGAATGACCCCGAGGATAGACATCATTGTTTTTTTAGCTTCTTGGAGCCACCACACTGTTTCTAAACAATGCTGAGGTTAGCCAGCAGGAAACTCCTGGCATTCTTGGGCACAAGCAAGATATAAGATCCCGCCCTGTGCATCCAACTACAATGCGTTGACACTAGCCAACTGCATGATGTGAAGAGCCTCGAGAGGATCCGAGGACCTAAAGATAAATTATGTGTGGCCTAATTACAAAATTAAAGTGAAATTTGTGTTAGTTATTGCCTTTTTCAACAAATTGGCCCCAAATTTTGAGGAAAGCTTCACAATGAGCAAAATTTTGATAATGAAACATTGAAACATACTCCAACTACTGAAATATTGTGTTGATTATCACCACAAGTAATACTAGAATGATTGCGTAACTCCTTGCAAGAAAACCATGAAAATATGACCAACATTTTCCATAGCGTTACGCTTGCGACAAAGCCCCTCTTAAGAAATCTTTGTATTTTACCACCAGAAACCAGCTGCAGACCAGGATTACTTGATCGTCTCTCAAAACTACACAGATTTTGCAACATTACAAGCCAAACCAGATTTAAAACAGAGCTTTTATTGCTCTGTGGCACTACAAAGTATTCTGAGCGTTACCTACCCTTCTATTCATTGGAATTTTTTTGTGAACTAAATTTTCCACAACCATAAGAAGCTCCAAAACGGATAAGCAGATATAAGACTAGGTCTCAAGGGCCAACAGATTCAATTGACACATGTCAAAGGGACACTAGAGCATACCAGATCAGTAAGCGTCAAATTTGACTAAATTTTTGGAAGTCAACCTTTGAATCCAAATAGCTCAATAACGTCAACACAGGCAAATATAAATACTTGATTTGATGGATTTATGAAGCCTGAGGATATTCCAAAAATTGTTGAGAAATTGCCTTAGAATATGTCCAAATTTGTAAAACTGAAAGAATTCAAGTGGTCAAAAATGTTATGTCACGTTTTATTTGGAAAAAAATGCTAGTTTTTCAATGTAATTCAACTCTATCTCAATAACTATGAGACAGAATGTCATGAAATGGTCAGGAGAGTTCCACAAGAATGTAATTAAAGCAATGGTGTATCATGAAGTTGTCACATACAGACATTCTCATATTTTGAGACCCCTACAGAAAATATGCTGGGTGGCTTCATTATTTTTGAACTAGGCCTTTAAAAGCAGCCAGCTAAGCAACCCCTATCTTGTCACATAACTGCACACCAGCATCCAATTGCATAACATGATAGGGGCAACATAGAAACAACTGACAAAATATGAATTTCATTGTAGTCAGAGTACAATAGTATATAGAGTTTCAATGTGCTAGTTATCTATTTAAAGTTTATTTAATTCGAATCACATCACTTAATTGGTTAGAATTTTAATATTTATTAATTAGGTGGCCAAAAATATGTGCATTCATTCACAAATTGTTTTCACTTTGAAGGGTAGATTCCAGCCCGTTAAAAAATCACACCTCCATTAAGCAGCCACCTGCCTCAAGCAGCCGCTTTTGTCCATTCCCTTGACTGGCTGCTTAACACAGCTTTTAATGTATTTATGAATATTTAATGTATTTATTTGTATTTTTATATATTATAAGGAAATTAAAAAATGAAAATTTAATTGACAATTCTATGAAGAAATATTGATCTATTGATCTATAACTTTTCAAGCAGACCATCTGGTACAGGTGACTTGATATTAACGTAGCTAATTGCAAATTTTACCACAGTGCAGCTTCTTGATGCAAACTCTTTTTTTTTTAATTACAATAGCTGGCGAAAAGTACTTAGAGAAAAATATGGAGATGTCTCTTGTGAGTTTGTATCCCAATCTCTGCCATGTTATTCTGATTGACTCACAATCAGTGAGGTCATATCCCATATTTGCAATATTATCAAGAAACTGCATTTAACCTGTCACACAATTCATAAATGAGGTCATAGTTACTCAATCACAAATTGACACATCAATGCATTTGATAGGGCTTGTTGTGAGGTCACTGATGACCACCACCAGCTGAATATAAGTACTTGTCATTCTTCAACTGTAACCTTGTCAAACATTGGCACTCATTAATCAACTTAAACAGTAAACTTTGACACTGATGTACAATGTACATGCTCATGTTCTCTGTGGCATAACTTTGAAACTTGTTTGTTAATTGCAGGAGGGAGCAACGGGTTAGATTCAATGACTACGATTCAGATAGTGATGGATTTGTCAATGAGAATGAGGCCAATGGCGAACGGCTGCAAGCAGCCTACAGCCTACCCCAGAAAACAGTATCAACGCTCTTCAAAAGATCGGACACAGACGGCAATGGGAAACTCTCCGTTGAAGAATTTAATGACTTCTATAATGCTGTGGAATCCAAGTAAGTCCAACCTCCGATACTACCAAAACATAATTATTATTGATAATGTTAGAATTTTATTCCCAGCTTCACTTCACTTGATGTCTATTCGACCTATTTCACTGAATGGCCAGAAAATTGATCCTAAATAACTTTTTTGTAATTCTGCGATTCTCCATTTGCTTTTCACACATAGGAGAAATATGCTCTCTAAATCGAAAAAAAACACAACTTTAAAAATGTACACTGACAGGATGACAAAGTAATAGAGCCTTAAAGTTACATTAAAATGCCCTAAAATACTCCTTCTTGGAGTCACCTTGGCTGGACCAATCAGAGGCATGGGCGGGAAATCTCTTAGCCAATAGGATTTAAGTATTCACCACTTTTCCCTAGTGCTCACTGAGAGAACCATCCGTGAAATTGGTCTAATAGACAGTATTTTAGGTATAAATTGCCCAATTCTCATGTAGTAAGTACTTCTGGGGAAGACACACATATATTTGTATATAATTATGTATAAACCATACGTATGCAGCTGCAAATGCATCTAAGCTTTGCATTACAGAATATTTGACTTTTTATGTTGACAGTCTATAAGACATTGAAAATACCATCAAGCCATGTCGGACATTTTCTATATACAACCTTGCGTTTTCTACAGGAGTAGGTGCTTTGCGGCTTAATGTGTTTATTTACTAAAAAGTAAATACTTTTGCATGCAATATTGCTATTTAGGCAAGCTATTACATTTATCTTTGAGTTATAGTCTGTCACTTTGATATAGAAAAAATGAGGACCAGTTATTTGAAAAATGCACTTTGTGATTCATGATAGTTACGAAGTGTCATCTTCTCTACTTTCAACATGGGAAACATGGAGGCTTGTTTGATTAGTCACGACCAAGAGATGGCCATTTGACTTGTCATGAGTGATTTTAGAGTGAAAATTAGAAGCATAATCCTTTCGTTTGGCTGTCACCAACAAGCGGGATAAGTTTCCTTAAATCAGATTAACTTTGAAAGTATTGGGTATGATCATGACAAATCATCTGCATGATGACACACGAAGTGCCATTTTCACAGTGCAACAGTCCACTCTTTTTCTATATCAAAATGACAGACAGTAATATAAAAAATATTACATTAATATTATTATTAATATATTATTATTTGTTTCTCTCTAAAATTTGTTTGAGAAGTCAAATGGCTTACTCTTGATCATGACTAATCAAACAGCCTCTATGTTTCCCATGTTGAAAGTAGAGAAGATGACTCTTCAATGGCTATCATGAGTAACGAAGTGCCATTTTCACAGTGCAACAGTCCACTCTTCTTCTATATCAAAGAGACAGACGGTAATACTAAAAATATTACGGACATTGTTTTCCTCTTGAAAGGAATATTTAATTTTTCAGACACAACTGGTTTAAAAATGAATTTGATCGATTCGACGAAGACTACAATGGCAGACTGAATCAAAAGGAAGTGTCTGAGTTTGTCGTGGAAATTTTGCGCAAAAGTCAAGAAACTTCCAAGAGTTCTTTCCGCAAGTACGACGAAGACAAAAGTGGTTATTTAGGTTTGACTGAATTCATTAAGTTGTGGAATAGCTTCTTGGGCTAAATATTGTTCCTCTGGGAACATTGTAAGAACGCCATAATCAGGTTAATAAAGCAGTTCCAAAACAGCTGAATTATGTGTTGGTTGTCGGACATCAGAGCCAGGACACTTTTCCCTTTATTAATGACAGTACTTGGTATTGAATTCAGTTTTTGGCATATCACTATTACAGTCAACGAAGGACGAGTATTAACATTCAGTAGCTTGTGGCCGTCAGTGTCCTTAAATCGCAAGAATCGAATAATATGATTTTGCAAACTGCTTATGTGTCATACCTAACAACGTGGCCGAGATAGGAATTTGACCTAAAAAGTAACATTCCAGTCCTTTTCTCTAAGCACTCGTCATTTGTCTACTGTAAATTTTACATACAATTTTTCTGTCTAACTACACGTGAATGTATGTTTATGTTGTATTTGTATGTTTCCAGAAACATATTTTATATTAGCCTATTAGAACTTGAACAGAACTACCGTGTATATTCACATTCTAGGAATTTCAAATGTGCATCTTCGTCCTATTTTAGTTCAGAATATTTACTGCATTTCATTGACCTGACAGGGCACAGAAAAGTATGTTGTTCCACTTTAATTCTTCCCAATGATCCATTGCATTTCTTTGAGTTCAACATTCTGTTATCGAATAAGGCCAACAACAGTTCCTGAAGGTCTCAAGACAAGGATTGTTACAGAAAAGTAAAAAATATGAGTTTGTTCAAAATGATGACAAAACCTAGCAGATGTGCTTCTGCTGATTGGTTGAGGCACTGAATTAAATAGCGTAAATATAATTTGAATACCTTGAAAACATACTTCAAAGTTTAATGAAGTGTTTGGTTGTGGTTGTGATTGTTAGTCTTTCCCTGCTAGACTTATCTACTTTTCAAACCAAGCTGCTCACTGAAGACGAATTTCATGTTTATACATGTATACATGTAAAACTAAGTGATTTGCATGATTTTTTATTGCTTATGGACTAATCAAGCAAGCTGAAAATGCTACGTGGAAACTGAGAAAACTGAGGATTTTTGGTTATAAAAGAAGCTCGTTTCCCATTTGGCACTGAAAAACAGAAACTTGTTTAGAAGATGGAAATTTTTAAAAAATGCGATAAAAAATATTGTCTTTCATTCACATGCAATAAAAACCTTCGTCAACGCATTTATTTGTATCAACAGATGTTGCATTGACTTCAATGGTATATCACGGCTCATCAGGAGATATTTCATTATTTCTTGAATAAAGTGATAGCCAAAAAAGCTAAAAAAAACGTGTTTACTGTTGAACACCCGAAGAACTGTTACAGGTCAATGACCTTATCAGAATGACTAAACAATTTGTGACCTGCCCCACCTAAGTGAGTTCTCCTATCATACTAAGTTGTGAATGTGACCTAAATCTGCTGGAATTTGGCTTTACAAGAATGCTTCATATATGTTGAGATACACTGTAAATTCTGAAATTCTGAGTTAACTCAAATGATTGAGTGAGATGGTTGCACAATTTGTTTCAGCCGTGATAGCTTGCTGTTTTGAGTTAAAATAATCTTTATGTTGTTATAACTTGCAAACAACAAGCTATCTTGGCTCAAAGGAAATGTGCAACCATCTCACTCAATCAATTAAGCTAACTCAAAATTCAAAATTTACAGTGTATGTCTATTGTTTCCCAAAGACATAGAACCACAAACATTCATTATATGAAGTGTGACAATTTGAGAAAAAGGCATTTGAATTTCCAGCCATTAACTACAAAGGACCTAAAAATATCAAGAACTAAAGGGCTCCATTTAAGTGATTTGCACACGTTATATGTACACTGTTGCTCATAAATATGGAATACTTCAACATTCTCCATAGAAATTGATAACTTCAGCAACTTCTGCTGGAGCACATAATGGTCTGATTCAGTGGTAAATTCTACCAATGACTGCTAAAGGGAAGAACATTATCTTGTGTAAAACACGTGCTGCTGCGTTAGACCCATGAAAAGTTACAGCAAAACGAAATATAGAAATTCAGGGGGCTTTTTAGGGTGAGGTGCATTCAACCAAAAATTAAAAATTCTTGCAAAAAATTTAGTTGAGGCTTCCAAAGAGTGATTTGAGAAGATTACTTGACCTTTACAATAGACCTTGCTTGCATTCAAACTCTGAAATTTACTTTTACTTGACATTGTTTTTCCAAGAAAATATTCCATATTTATGAGCAGGAGTGTATACTTATAGGTTATTTCATGGGTTGGACCTGTATTTCCCTGATATTTTCTGGGATTGTTTAAGGCAGTGGAATCAACTGTCACAAAGACTTTGTCAACATATCCCATAACTCTTCGGTGAATTTAACCTTTTTCGATTTATGACACGAATTGCACTCTTTGACCCATTGAGTCACCCCCAATTGCCAAAATAACCCCAGAAATGGATTCCCTACACCAGGTTTGACTGAAAAAGAGGTATCACATTTGATTCTAGGTCAAATAGTTTTGAAGTTGTCCCATTGCGAGCAATTTAGGATGCCTCGGCGGCCATCTTGGATTTCTCAATTTCCCCAAGGGTACCACGTGGGTACCCGCCAAAAATGTTTTCTGGGGGGTCTCAGGACATGGATTCCACTGAGAAAAAAAACTTTATCGATCGGTGCAGGGTGTACCCCTCTGGCTGCAGGACTAAAGGCCTGCTCTGATTGGTTGAATCTCGTATTTTCCCTGTCAAACTCACTAATTCTTGTATTTCCCTCTGCAGCTCATTAATTCTGTATTTTCCCTCGTATTTTCCCTCTGGTGTTCGTATTCACCAGGGAAAAAGTGCTGTATCAGTGAAGAAATGTACCTAGACATGGAATAAAGATTGGTATCAAAGAAATATTAGCAAATGACGTACACTGTATACCCATGAGCCAGTTATTGCAGAGTCAGGAACAATGATATTACTACTGCTATTACTTGGGAGTGAAGCAGTGCACGTGAAAGCATGTTGACTTTGGTCAGACATCTTGTCTGACAGAGAGTTCCAATCAGACAAATTAATGTTTTGTCAGACAACATGATAGATTTATTCTATAATTTTTTAACTGGTTGAAATTAGTTTTAATTGAATACTGTTCTTTGATTTTTAAAGGTGGTTTTGCAAAATTGCAATTAAACCTATTGAAGTCTTACAATACAATTCAACATCAGAGAGGACTAGCACTTTTAAAATATGACTATTTCTTGTAGAGATTTTGTGCCAGTAAATTTGTCTGACCTGAATTTGAGAATGGTCAGACATTTGCAAAATATGCCAGTAATGTCTGACATGGCTGACCATTATCGCATTCACTGGAGTGATGGAGGAGTGATATCTAATGAATCACTAGAATTCGTCTGTGAGAGTAACAAGCAAAAAAAAAACAGATATAAAATATGGTACTGTCAAGAAGCCTTAGGTAAAAAAAAGAGAGACAGCTGAAATGACAGGCGGTTTAATGCAGAATTGAAGGAATGTATAGAACATATAGAAATTGTGCAAGGCTTCTTTTATATACTTGGAGGATGACGCACAATTTAAATATGTTGAAATCAATAATTATCGCTGGTAAGAAATATTTTGAATATTTCAAGAAAGCCCTCTCTCTGCAAGAACTTGCCACGAACAATCACAAAACACCGAAATATGACTTAAATGTTGACACATTTATCTGTTGGCCCTCAGGTATCACTTCTGTTTCTACTACTACTAACAGCCATGGCCGCAAGTTTTCACTCATCCGATATGCTGCACTATGGTGCAGTAGTTGTGGCCAATTATAACAAAGCAAATACTTGCTCAGTCTTCACTAAATCGTGAGCAATTATAGTTTGTATAGAGTAGAAGGCGTTCTGGTAGAAACATTTGCATTAAATGATATTTTTACAGTTAGTCAAATTATCATAGATTTACGTACATCAGGGTTACTTTAGTCAAATTATCGTAAATTTCTATGTATCAGGTTTATATAGTGTATATTATATATTTTTTATCTACAACATTTTTTCTAGTCCAGCCAAATATGTAACAGTATTTAATGGTTTGGATGATGATAACAATGGCAGATCGAGCTGGTCTGAAATGGTAAGAATAAATCAAAGTGACGTTGGACTTCAATGACAGCAAAGCAAAGAAGTATTTCATTTCATTAGATCTGAACATGAATGACACTTTAGAGCTGACGGAATTCCACAATATGGGGATCAGAAGCTATGTCTAGCCCTTTCCCCAGGGCATTGCATATATATGTCGTAATTTTCGTATGATGAAGATAATAAAGACATACTAAATCACATCTTGAGCAATTGTTGACTCTTGAACACCAGTAGTTTTAAGGAAATGCACTCTGACCTATCTTTGGGTCAAGCGGTGTCAACAAAGTTGATAAATATCAGAAATATGAACATCAAATTTATGTGGAAATTGCTACTGTACACCCTGCCCAGGAAAGAGAGTTGGTCAATGGCAGTTATCCTTTACATTCATGCTTATTTGGCGCTAGTGTTTTCTCCTTGCCATGTTTTTGCTTCACTTCATTCATCTATTGTCATCATCAGGTAAAACTCCATGGTTTCCGAATTGAAAGTGAAAAGTGTAAACTGAATTGGAAATCCTCTTGACATGAAAGCAACGACATCTTGGAAAAATGTGGCGAAGACTTCAAAGAACCCTAATCACCTGTGTGCCACGTCTCTTTTTCCAAGAAGCAAACAAAAATCGAAATGTCACGGAGAATCAGGGAGTTCAAAGAGCTAAAAAGGGACTGCATCAAAGAGGATTTTTCCAAATGGTAAAGTTCAGTTGTGAAATTGAGTCTCTTTCTAGTGCAAACGGTGGGCTTCTCTTACAGTACAACCAGAAATAAAGTACAATTACCCAAGCAGGAAGGAACAAGGAGCCACTACTTTACCCTTTCACACCTTTTGACTACCTCTGAATCACTTCCTACTTTTACCTACTTGAGTGTACCATTTAAAATTACATTAAAATCATATTTAAACAACACCAATTTAAACTCAATCACCCCCATTGTGTTTGATTTACTTGTTATTTTGCACCTCTACTAATTTCAGTTACATTGGTGGCTGTATTATCTTAATGTGGGCTAAGGTTGTTGTAAGGAGTCAAAGGGAGTTGTAAGGAGATTTGGGGTGGAGAGGAGAAAAGAGGGCAAAATAGGTAAACATTACTTTACATTGTAATTTGGGTTGTACTGTATGTAAAATGACAGCAATGAATTAGATTGCATTCTGATAAAACTGATCTGTGCATGACAACCAATATGTACTCTATAGGATTGCTGGGTTGTCGAAACCAAGACAATGATGGACGTTAATGCATGGCTATAAAAATAACACAACATTTGAGGGCACTATACTGTTTCAACGGCCTTATGTGATGTGCAGCACCCCAAGTGATTCAAAGCAGCACATAATTGATATTTGTTGTCTAATTTAGGACTGTTCTTTACTATAGAATCTGTTGATACTTATCTCTAAGAAGAATGTTATGAGTATATATGTTGAGTCTAGCCACCAACAATTTATGTTTTTAGATATCTATAGAGGGGAGAGACACTGTCTCAAAAGTGAGCATATCTTTCAGCAGTGAGCATGGAGAGACCAGATCTACTTAATAGCCAACATGACCTTTAGGCCAGGGATCTTTAGAGAGCTAAGCACCTTTATGCTGTGGCAGGAAAGGGCCTTTATCATCAAGTGACCTTCCAAGAGAGCATCAATGTAAGGTCAGCTGACCAACAATGGGTGGTCGTGTCCCTGAGATTGAGTTCATTCTGGCTTCCATTTTGTGAATAGACTTGTTAATGATCCAACACTGGCCAAAGAAAGAGGTTGACCTGCAGCTGACTCAATGCTAGCTGTGGGGTTAGGGAGACATCTTGTTGGGCATGCCATAAAGGTTATTTTGGTACAAACTTGCATACAACAGTAAGCTGTATTGAAAATCTTTCCAGGTTGATTGATGAGAAGACAAAGCTTTGGTTCTCATGTTGCTGCACACTTGTACTTTAATAGATCACTTTCAAGTGCAGCAGTGCGTCAGTTATATAACAACTTATAATCACGATTATATATAAACAGTTAATTAAACACGTTCAGATATTGCTCATGATTATATATTTTACTCAAAAATAAATTGTTATAAAGAATTTTCATAAGAATGTTCGGGTTTACAAGCTTTCAAAATTCCCTTGATTTGAGCCAATTTTAAAACAATATATCAAATGTGAGCTGGAAGCATTTCTATGACATACCAATAACAAATTTTGGCAATTTTCCTTAAGTTTCACTGTATACAGACGTTTGAAATATCAATGAATACCTTTTCTAGGTAAAACCAATATTCTTAATAAGCCTGACTGGCTTCTTAATTGTATGATGTATCTCTGGGCATGGTTTCACGATTACCATACATGTCATGACCTTTAGAAAAAAACATTCCCTGTAAAAAAAAATACTTCAACCCCGCCTTGTGGAAAATTTTGCAAACAAAATGTGAATTTGAATAGCAGGGCAGTGTTCTGTGAAATTCTATGCCAGCTGGCACCTGATAATCACAGTTATGATGCAAGTCTCTGATAAGGCACTCTACTAAAAAAACTGATATCAGACAAGGCAGGAAATGGGGACCTCTTCTGAACATTCTGGCTTCTTCTACTGCTCTCAACATGCTGGCTGTTCTTAAATGTGCTGAACCAATTCCTATCTTTAATCCCAATTAATGATTCCACAATGCCATGATACACATTGGTGCAATCTTATTTTCCACTGGAATGTCAAGTATCTTAGTGGCTGAGTGGTTAGCATGCTTTCCTTCATCCTCCCCACGCAAGCCCTGCTAAAATGGACAGGGCTTTCTGCTATTTCAAACCTCTTCTGTGATTGACTGCTTATTTAGGTCATAAGCATTTTGCAGGCAGATTTAGTCCGATTATGGACACTTAGAGGCAACTGAGAAAAACAGTGTATAACAAGCCAACTTTCAAACAGTTTCATTTCAGAACTGTGAAAATACATAATTCAATGGAATTTTCGGAACTGCAATTGCACCTTTCAACAATACACAATTTCTCCATTTGTAACAGTGTGAAACAGAAGCAACAATTTCAAACTTTGAGCAGTCCCAGATTGGTTGAGCCAAAACTGGGTCAGCTAAATAAGTATTCATGATTTAGCAAAGGTTATGGGCCATTTTGTCATGGTATGACTTGGGATGATGGCTTTCCTTGTAATTGATTCCACTGCATGCCAGTGCTTGGTAATATTTGACGGCTGAGAGACCAAACTGATATGTGCTATATTTAGATACTAAACACGAGCCACCTGGTGACAGTGATGCGCAAAATGACCAAGCAAATTGAAAGGTGCAATCACAGTTCCGAAAATTCCATTGAATTATGTATTGGTAAGGCTTGAAAGACAGCTATACAACTTTCCATATGTGTATGCAAACAATGTTTTGTATCCAATGCGACAAAGTTTGTTAAACAGAATGAAATTGAAAAAGAGTGTGTTCAGCACATAATATAAATACTCAATGTACAAATTGAATTGTGAAATAATGCATGAACATCGAAAGTGTGAAAACAGATCTAGGAAATTCAACTTCTTCAATCACTCTTTCTTTATTGTATTGTGTTGTATTGTATGCAATATCATGTAACCTTAGTGTCATACATTGATGCAAAGTTTGATGGAGAGACGCTGACTCTCCCATCTGATGATATTGCATCTTATTTTCTGTTCACAAATCTAAAAAGCACTATTTCCAGTCACGAAAACCATTTCAAAAACCATCAAAATGTGTCTTTAATATGATAATGGGATAAGTCTATGTATTTGAATCTAAAAAGTATTAGATATCCATTATGACATTGGGCTGTCTGAAAGGTGTACATTATCATAGAAAGGATCTCAAGTATAAAAGAGTTCTGACTGGAAATATTCAGTCTCTTCAGTCACACTCCTCAGTGTTCAGTCACAACCTACTGCGGTTTTGGTGAAACCATGAATATCTTCAATAGAGCAGTCTTTGTTCGCGTATTGCTTATAATCCATGGTTTGCGGGGTACAACAATTGGTGAGAAATTTTCTTTTCATTATTGAATATTGACACATTTTAAAAAGATATAAATTGCAAGTCTGAAATATGGTGTTTTATGAATGGGACCATATTTCTCTCTTTTCTATTTTTGCTATTTAATTTTTGGATTAGGAATGAGACTCAAGTCAAATTACTTGTGGCCATGTTTTGGATGTTTAAAATAGAAGTAAAGAAACTGCAACAGTAGGAAAAAACATTGTGAGAATATTGAGAAATATCGATTTTCAGTTTTTGGACAATCACATTCTTGTTTTATTTATTTTCATGCTGAAATGGGCGATATAATGTTACAATGTTGAATCATTTAAAGCATTCCAGCAAACCGCCAGCTGACAGTAACAGGTACCAGGAGGGACTCTCAGACTGGCCCAATCAACAAAGCATCACATACAATATTAACAGTACTTCTCTCACGATATAACGGGTAATGATTTGTATTTGGACACAGACAGAAACACCTAGTAACACACATTATAAAGATTACCCCGTTGAATAGTGACTGATAGACAGATTTTGCAATGCGAAGTTAAAATGCAACTAAAAACTTCACTGAAACAAAAATAATAAAAGTAACTGCAATCCTATTGTGACAGTTTTCGCAAGTTATCAAATAGATGACATAGTTATTCGATTAAATAATCCGATTGCACAGTCAGATTCCTTTGTTGAGAATTATTGACAATGCTGAATTTAGAATTTTCAAGAGGTTGTCCTATCTTACAATGAAATTTTGAAACATCACTCAAAGCAGCCATGATCAAATCAGGTGATAATTACTGTAACTTTTGAGCAATGACAAATAACTATTTCAATAGGGCCTGGTCATTCTATGCTGTTGGAAAAAACAAACTAACCTAGAAGCTCCATGGTTTGCATGCTCAGCTGCAGCACATAATTCTTCTATGGCCCATCTTGCCCTGCCTTCCCCAACATTTTGCATGCAACAAGACTTCAGTCAAATCACATTTTGGATGTATTTTCAAATTTTATTGATTTGTGGAATATTCTGAAAGAAAATAACCTTTATTTTTGCAATATAGGCATGGTGTTTAATCGAAGGCCTTAAGGCTTAGCTTTCATTTACAGCATGTCACTTTGATATAGAAAAAAATGAGGACCAGTTCACTGTGAAAAATGTACTTTATGACTCATGGTAGCCGATGATACTTTCAACATGGGAAACATAGAGGCTGCTTGATTAGTCACGATCAAGACAAAGCCATATAACTTGTCATAAGTGATTTTAGAGTGAAAATCAGATGCATAATCCTTTTGTTTGGCTGTCACCAACAAGCAGGATGAGTCTCCTTAAATAAAATTAACATTGAAAGTATTGGGCATGATCATGACAATTCAATAGCATGATGACACACGAAGTACCATTTTCACAGTGCTATTGTCCACTCTTTTCGATATCAAAGTGACAGACTGTAATCCACATCTTGATAAAATTTTCAACGGCCGGTCAAGTTGGTAACAATGTGTCTATAAGTTATAACGTGTGTTAGCAACTGGACCATTCACTCAGCAATATCCATTGAACATTAACAGGATATGTTGAAAATTATTTCTAGAGACTCTTATGGTGAAGGAAATAAAAATACTCCAAATACTTTCAAAAACCATTGCTGCCTAATAACTTGGCACTCGGTGTAGTTGGGCATCTTATGAATCATGAAAAAAGGCAATAGTATTTTTCTACATTTTTTAAAGTACCTTTTGTAATCCTCAGTTAGTGTGATCGATCGGGTGAAGCTAAAAAGTGCAAGGTGATTTTTGATGGAACAGAAAAACAACTAATCCAAACATTAAATTTTGGAACATTTGACACCAAAGCATTGCAACCTTATCTATCAGGAAAATATCGCTTAAATCGGCTAAGGCTATTGTGCGAGAAGCTGTGATGGCTCAAGTATGACTGACAACAGCGCGACGGTCTTATATTCTGCAAACATTTTGTGGGACCTCTCTTGTTCCGTCACTTCCTGATGAAGGATTGTTGCTGGAATTCTTGCAATCTTGGTATTATTGTCATGCTCATCAGCCTGGCTTTGTATTAGTGTATAGTATAGGGTAGAAAATTCAATCTGTCATGGACATTAGAGCCCCATCTTTGATCCGACAAAGATTGCGATGCTCTCACATTTTGTAATATCTATCATGATCTTTCTTTTTCACACGCTTCTTGAAGAAGGCTAGTTGATGGAAAGTTAAGTTTTCTGATACAATTTTTTTACTCATGAGTCCAGATTTCTGTTGGTTTATAGAAAGCTAGTATCTGTGAATGTGTAAATGTATACTATCATGATACTAGAGGACTGTCTTTGTCACTGACAACAAATGGGGCTCTCTTACATTTTGAAAAAAATTATTTTCAGACACGTCTTGTTCAAATGCTTTGTGATAAAAACTCATTGCTCGAATTTTCACTTGTTTGATATTGGATTGTTGCAATTGAGCTTAGCTTTCCATTGGTATATACAATATGGTTTTTAGTCAAACCTATCATAGTGTAATGGTCCTGTGTTTATGGCTGACAAAAAGTGCAACATTTGTTTTCTGCATTACCTGATAATTCCTCCATAGAAGGTATGATGAGGCAAAAAATTTAAAATCTGTATATCGTTTGTTATTATTCAACAGACTTTGTGCAAGTTTCAAAGTGATATACTAAAAAGTTGTTGCTGGAGAAGTATTCTAATAAGCCTAGGTTCGTTTTGAATAAACTGCATTTTAAGTTAGTATTTTCTTCATATTCATGTTTAAATATACTGGCATAATGTGGCCTAGCCCTCTTAGAAACGCATTTACAACATCAAATTTTAGAATTTGAATCTACTGGTACATAGGAAACACATTAGGGATTTTTGATTTTTCGGGCAAATTGAATTTGACCAGAAATTCCAAACTTTACCAACTTGTGACAATGGATCAAATCTGAAATTTTTGTGCACCATTTTATGGATTTTTGGTGGAAAAATCAATGGGGATTGAGAATAACCAGAAAATCATCTGCATATGAAATAGACCAAACTTTTGTTTATTTTTTGTTTTGCATACATTTCAGATCCTCCAAATTTTGAAACACAACAAAGATTTGGTCAAACAACTGACATACGCAGTGATATATTGACCACTGTGACATCAAAGAAATTCAACATGACATTCACATACTGTGCACACAGAAGTTGCAGTAATTCCTGTGGTGTTGATTTTGATAGATTGAGGGAATACGGTTCTTTTGGTTGGTGTTCATGTAAGGAAGATTGCTTCAAGGTTGGTGACTGTTGCATTGACTTTTTTAATTTCTGCTCCAAATTTGTCAAGCTGACCAAAGACATGATTCTGAGGAGTTCTAGGTATGAAATCAGGCAATTGGAAAGCTCGCCACCCAAGAAGTCTGATTTGATGGTTAAATTTGCTCTGGCTGTTGATCTTGATGTTGCTGAACAAATACCATTAGATGAAAATGAAGAATGCATTTCACTGTTCAAGAGTAATGTTTACACTAGGGTGACAAATCGCTGTGATAGGAATAACTCTCTGAGTCATAATTGCAATTCTCGAAATGGTTTTGTTGCTGCAGTTACTAAAATGGATCAGACTGGTAAAAATGTCATCAAAATTTTTAGGAACAACCAATGTGCCATATGTAATGGAGTCGATTCGGACATAATTTACCCAATACATTTTAAATATAAGTGCCCAGAAAATATGATATTTTTTCTTGTCAGGAAATCCCTTGAATTAACTTTGGAGAGCCAAGTTGCACTAATGGGAAGATATTGTGTGAAATCCCTATTTGTAACAAAGGAAAACATTCTGCATAATGATATATTGCGCACCAATATCTGCCTCCCTACTATGCACCAATCAGACACTTCAGAATCTAGATTAAATTCTATTTACAAAGCCATGTGCAATTTATATTCATCAAATATTGAAATAAGTAACACAACATACAAAAATGTTTACTGTGCGATGTTAACTGGAATGACAGTTGCCAAACACAGTTGTTCGCAAGAATTTGAAGAAAAATTCCGTTACACGTCATTTAGTATTTTGATGAACTTTGATGGAACTACCCGAGACATTTTGCACAGGTCCACCTCCTTGTATGATAACCATGGTTATTCTGAAGATAAATCATCGAAAAAAAAATTTTGCAGTACCAGTCAAATCATGTTTCTCAATAGGTGTTTGGATATGAATGAAACTAAAACAAAAATGGAGCCTCAGAAAGGCAGTATGTCAATCAAGCTGGAGCCGCAAAATGATAGCATCACATGTTTGGAGGATCACATACCATGGGACGAGACAGAACCATACAATCTGCTTGAAACTGAAATGGAGCTCCAAAATGGAAATCTCAACTTTTGCTCTCTGTTGTCAAAAATTCGTTCCAAGTCATATATTCGTGTGAGAAAATATTTATATGATATCAACAAAGGTGAAGTTGACAGTCCTTACAGATACATAAAAGTGGAGTTTCGACCTGATGATTTTGAATTTTACAAAAGTACATGCCTCATAAACTTTGGCGAAATAATTGATGTCCCTGTTCAAGAAACTTCTGTGAGTCCATTTCAGCTTTATTTTGTTAATCACACCAAAACAGGATACTATTTCTTTCCTCAAGAAATTCATTGGACACTAAATTACACACATAAAGATGGAGTGAATGGTCAATTAACTTTATGCTACACCTCTATTCAAATGTGCAACAAGAAAAGTTTACTCTGGCCTAGTCAGTTTGAAAGAGTGAACCAATCCTTAGTGATCAAAACATCTGGTAAAGTGTTGGCACCTCATGAATTTGCAATTCTCTCTGATGGATGTGCAGTCGTCTGCATTATTGAAGAAGGTTCAAATATCCTCCAGCTAATAACTTTGTGCGGTACAATTTTATCAGTGTTTTCCTTAATGGTGACCATCGGGATATACGTTTCTCAAAAAGACCTCCGCACAGTACCTGGAAAAATGATGATGAACTATATAGCTGCTCTTGCATGTGGCCAAACTCTGCTTCAGTTCGACACGTATCTCTTGAACTACCCAGTTGCATGCAAGATCTTTGCCATGACTTTGCACTATGTGTGGCTGTCGACGTTCACTTGGCTAAATACAATGGCTTACAGGATGCACAAGACTTTCACAGATATCCAGTTCTTCAATTCAAGTGATAATTCCCTCAGTGGGCTTTGTTGTTATGCTGCCTATGCCTGGCTGGTTCCCCTTTTGATCATAATACCATGTTTATGTTGTGATCTTTTGGACACAGAGTGGTTCAGGTATGCTGATGAGCATCATTGCTGGATATCAAACGCTAGACCATACACACTGCTTTACACATTTGCAGGACCAGTCATCCTCCTGGTTGTTGTGAATGTAATATTTCTGATCCGCTGTGCAATAGCCTTGTATTCCACTCTTGTGGATATTCAGAGAGTACTGCAAACTGACCAAAGACAGATATTCAAAGTGTATTTGAGCCTGTTTCTGCTTTCTGGGTCAACATGGCTTCTTGGCCTTCTTCCAGAAATCACAGGCATTGAACAATTTTGGTTCCCTTTTGTTGTCATCAATGTTTGCCAAGGAATATTTGTATTCCTTTGCTTTGGCTTGACAACACTCAAATGTCGCACGTGCAACAACAGGCCTGTGTCAACGTCAAGACAAACTTCAGTGCGAGAGGTAAATAGATACTGAAGGGTCTTCTGAGATATCCACAGCTCATCTCTGTCACAATCTGTCATCATGACATCGGTACATTCACATAGAAAACACTTCTCTCTTGGATCCAACAGCAAATTAAGTGTATTGTTCAGTCACTGTATTATTATTGAATGTACTTATATCTATACATGAAGTCCCCCAGTATTTGTCAAATAAAGAACAAACAATATTATGATAAAAGTATCTCTGCCCTTGATATGAATTCAATGTGATCCCTCATCAAGGATAATTTGAAATAAATACAAATTGTCTTCTGAATTGAAATGTGCTTGTTTTCAGTCTGTTGCCGAAGTATCTATCTATACATATTTATATAGAATCAATGAAAATATTATTAACCGTCTTAACTGCTTTGTATGTTGTTTTTATTGTATATCTGGAGCAAATAAACAAAATTGAATTGAATCGACTATTTTATCAAAACTCAAAAGCAATGTTTCATGTTCAGAGTGCTGACTGTTGGTCGACTAAAATGGATGAATGAAAGCATTGATTAGCCTATTTGATGCAAAATTTTCCCAGAAATCTGAATCTAAAGTCGGAAGTACAAAATCTTGTGCCATTTTCATTCTACAAATGTTTTTATAACTTGTCAATTGGAACCTAGCATTTTTCAGAATATCTCTCACTTTCACTGCATATATTTTAATAGTACTCAATTTTTGTCAACAAATAAGCCTAAAAGACACTAAATGACTCCTTATTTTTATACTGTAACAACCAGACACCTGCCTGAGATGGGAGCCCTGTGCCCTTATACATTTTGCATTAAAGAACTGTTTTAATTAATATCTAGAAACGACACTTGCATTAAGTATTTCACTAAAAAAGAGTAACAAGTAAAAAGTAACCCATACAGATAATGTCTAGGACTCCTCATTAAGTATTATTGACCAGGATTTTTCTCAAGGATCTTTGGTTTTTTGGCATAGCAAGGTTGGATCCTTTTTTAAAACTATATTGCAACCTTGTGATTAAAGCAAAGCTTTATTACAAGGAAAAAGTTGCAGTTTGGTTGAAATTTTCTTGAGTTCCACTGTATACGGCTCTCAGACACTTCAACACAGATGTCCGTTTTACCGATACCAAAATATTTCTCAGAAAGGCAATTTCCAGGCCACTCTGAAGATAAACAGGTTAATTCCTAGCTTCCAGCAGCCTCTGTCCATTGTGACCAGATGTGCTGGACCTAATCCCCAGGTGCGGATGTCCACCAAGACTCCGTTATTGCAGGGATAGTGTCCTGTTAAGCCAATAGTCTGCAGTTTTAAGTTCGATTGCGTCTTGTTGGACCTGTTAACAGGGCAGATTTGTCATGAATAGGGGAGTAATATTTCATTTATACATACAGAAGCATGAAACTTCGCACATCATTTAAAAACATCTTAAAGAATACATTTAGATAGGGAGCCACTTCAGATTTGACCTGGTTGACACCTGGCAGCCATTTTCCAAAATGGCGGCTAATTCTCTAATTTTCCTGCTTTCTGTGATGTGCCTACAGTTTGACCATACGAAAACAGTGGTCATTATGTCTTCTAAAGATCTAAAAAACACTATCAATTGATTCCTGGGTTGAACTAAGGAATTTTAGGGTGGTCAGTGTCCATTTTGTTATAACTGTTGAAGAAAATGCAGCATTTTCGCGGTCTTCCATAAATCTATGGAATCTCAATTAACATTTAAATAGACCACATATTTTAATTCCTTGTAAGAAGAGCTTTCAAATGAATGGTAGCATCACTAGTTTCCCTGAATTCTTTGTCAAAATGAACCTCAGAACCGATATCTTCAAAAAACTTAAAATTTTCATTTTTTCCGTTTCCACTCCAAATTTACAAAACCCATTAATGCGGGCACTCATTTGAAAGCTCTTTTCTTAAGGAATTCAAATATACAACTAATTTCTATTTTCATATAGAATTGGCGAAACCATGCAAAACCGCGAATATACAGTATTTGAATTGATAATTCTACCAAAATGGATTCTAGAAAGCCTGAAAATAGTTGAGGCTACTAAAAATGTTATAGTAATGTTCTGAATACCTAGAGAAGGAATAACAAACACTATTTGCATGCATTCTATTCGTAGGAACTACACAGAAAGCAGCAAAATGGAAGAATCGACGACCATTTTGAAAAATGGCTGCCAGTAGCCATCTATGCTAAATCCGAGGTGGCTCCCTAGCCAGTTATATTTGTAGAGATGTTTTTAAGTGGGCGCCAAGTTTCATGCTTCTATGTATAAATGCACTTTTTTTTACATACCTGCCCCGCTATATGAGGGATGCTGAGTTTCTCCCAGATTGGATAATATTAGTCTAGGAATCACATAACACTTGGCTCGCTAAATGTCTTATTAGTATAATATTGATCAGATATACCAGGCATGACTTCACTTCAATGCTATCAGATGTAAGAAATATAGATAAAGAGTTAAATATTCTCAGTGTTGGATACTTACAGGCAAGATAGAAAAGAATACCAAAAATCTGGTAGTATAAAATATATTTTCTTATTCAGCAGCACAGAGAGACCAGATCCACTTAATAGTCTACACGACCTATAGGCCAGGGATCTTTAGAGACCTGAGGACCTTTATTCTGTGGCAGGAAAGGGCCTTTATCTGCCTTCCAAGAAAGCATCGATGTAAGGTCATTTGACCTACAAAGGAAGCCGTGTGCCTGAGATTGACTTCATTCCAGCTTCCATTTTGTGAATAGATTTGGTAATGATCTAACACGAGCCGAAGAAAGAGGTTGGCTAGCAGCTGACCGAATGCTACCTGTGGGGCTAGGGAGACATCTTACTGGTGCATCACAAAATGTTATTTTTGTATTCACCTGTTAAAAACAGTGTGTTGTTCAGAAAAACTAAATGACTTGCATCAAAATATTACAATTTACAAGGCCGTCCATCAACAAATTGTCATACCAAGCAAAGTATAGTTAATGTGAATTACTGCTTGTGCTTCAGAGGTGGTATTCTTGGTTATGTGCATCAACTGATTTTACTTTCTCAACGTGTATTGAACAGTGGCGTCTCTATAGGGGGCACAGGGGGCACCTACTCCGTCCCCATAACATCTTGGAGGGATTTTTTTTCGTAAATAAATGCTAATTGTCAACAGGAATTTTCTCAAGAATATCGGCATAACAATCTTTTAAAAATGCTTTTGCTTTGAGACTTTTTGTGCTGAAAGCAATGATTTATTAATAACTCAAAGTGGCAGGTTTGCTCAAGTTCCACTTTATACAATCTTTAGAAATTTCAGCGCTGAGTCCTATGCTTTGACAACCACAAGAACAGCAAAAATATCTTAGAGAGGCAATTTCAAGGCCACACTGAAGATAAGCTGGTTAACAGCCTGTCCATTGTGAGCAAATGCGTTGAACCTAATCCCAGGATGCTGGTGTCCACCAAAACTTCATTATCACCAGGATAGTGTCCTGTTAAAGCCAATAGAGTCTCCTGTTAGGGTCAATAGTGTCCCGCTATATCCAAGAGGATTGCAGGATTTATCCTAGATTGGACTATACAAGTCTGGGATACCACTTGGCTTTCTTTGTCTTCCCAGTAATATTGTTCAGATTTACCTGACAGGACTGCTCTTCAATGATATCAAATGTATTACTAAGAAATATAAATAAGGAGTTAGATATTCTCAGAATTAGATAATTACAGGCAAAATGGAAAAAAAAAAAAAAAAATCTCATATAAAATATCTGGTGTACTTCAACCATAAAAAAAATCAGTTTTTTCCCTGAACATTTAGGCCCTATTACAAAAAGAAAATAGGTCACTTTGATTAACTTCAGTTTTTCTCTTAAAGGCAAAATGCGAATGAAACTTAAATATTAAAAATCTCAGTGTAAGTTGATAAAAAGAAAATACTAATTTTTGTGGCTAAACTGGTGTTTTATGACATAATACAGAATTATTTATTTAACAATCAATGTTTGTTTTTGCAAGGAAGTTTGGTTTTTCAAAAACAAATTTTCCATCAAAAAAAACGATTTTGTCCAGAATTTTTTTTTTAGTTTTGAAGTTTTTAATGCTTATGTCTTTCAGGGGGTTGTGTTTTCTTGCTTGTTTTTCAGCTTCTGTGTGGTGGAGAGAGACAAGTGCTTTCTCCCACCCAATGTTTTGATGAAGCAGGATTTGCTCAAGTTGCTTCACTATGGGCGCCTATGTAGTTTGATATTGCTGCTCATGAAATTAAATTGAAATTAAAATTTGTTGTGATGAGCATACAATCACTGTTAAGTCAGTCATGACATTGCACACTTCAAGTTGAATACATTTTTTATTTAACAACTATATTGTATTATCACAAATACTTGTATTTCCGGAACATTATGCTATAAGTGGATATAGTGAAGTTTTTCAGGATAAGGGAACTTAGGTGGCTACTAAGAATGTTCCCTTAAATGCTTATGTTTTGATTTCTGTAATGCATTACATATAAATCACATTGCAGATTTGCTCAAGCGAAACATATGTTTGCACACACATTCAAAAGGATTATAAAAGAAATTCGCATAAAACGGTTCGATTACCCCCTCTTAGTGACCTCCACTAAGCCTTAATGGACTTCAGTTCTTAGTACCCAGATAAGTTCCCTTATACCATTCGACACCTCTGTCAGCCAATCATGTTAGAGTATTTCAGGGGAATAATTCCTATATTCTTTGTTGTCCAGTTGTGCTCTCATGTTTGACTGTTTGAGTGTTTGTCTCATGGTATAAGCCGGTTATTCACCACGGGATCAGGAATATGTGTTTATCACACCATGGCCTAAAGGCCATGGGCGATAAATCACATATTCCCTCTCCTGTGGTGAACGTCCTTTACTTATCCTGAAAAACTTCAATAATGCTACATTTGGCTATCAATAATTCAATATTTTGTATATGAAGGGACACTGCAACAACAGTGAGCATTATATCATATTTTTTTATTTGGCAGTCTGCTGGACAGACCAGATCCACTTAATAGTCTACACAACCTTTAGGCCAGGGATCTTTAGAGAGTTGAGGACCTTTATGCAGTGGCAGAAAAGGGCCTTTATCATCAAGGCACCTTCCAAGAGAGCATCAATGTAAGGTCAGTTGACCAACAATTGGTGGTCGTGTCCCTGAGATTGAGTTCATTCCGGTTTCCATTTTGTGAATAGACTTGGTAATGATACAACACTGGCCAAAGAAAGAGGTTGGCTAGCAGCTGACTCAATGCTAACTGTGGGGTTAAGGAGATATTTTGCAGGGCACGCCATAAAAGGTTAATTGGGTACAAACTTGCATACAACAGTAAGCTGTATTGAAAACCACTCCAGGTTGATTGATGAGAAGACAAAGCTTTGGTCTTCATGTTGCTGCACACTTGTACTTTAATAGATCACTTTAAAGTGCAGCAGTGCGTCAGTTATATAACAACTTATAATCACGATTAGATATAAACTCATTCAGATATTGCTGATGACTATATTTTATTCAAAAATAAATTGTTATAAAGAATTTTCATAAGAATATTCGGGTTTACAAGCTTTCAAAATTCCCTTGATTTGAGCTAATTTAAAAACAATATATCAAATGTGAGCTGGAAGCATTTCAATGACATAACAATAACAAATGTTGGCAGTTTTCCTCAAGTTTCACTGTATATAGCAGTTTGAAATATCAATGAAAAGGCAAATGAATACCTTTTCTAGTTAAAAAAAAATATTCTGAATAAGCCTGACTGGCTTCTTAATTGTAAGATGTATCTGTGGGCATGGTTTTAATTCATACCATATATTCCATGACCTTTTGAAAAAAAACTCCTTGTAAAAAAAAAGATACTTCAGCCCCGCCTTGTGGAAGATTTTGCAAACAAAATGCGAAATTGAATAGCAGGACAGTGTTCTGTGAGATTCTATGCCAGCTGGCAACTGATAACCACAGTCATAATGCAAGTCTCTGATAGGGCACTCTATTTAAAAAAAAAAGGCTGATATCAGGCAAGGCAGGAAATGGGGGCCTCTTCAGAACATTCTGCCTTCTTCTACTGCTTTCAACATGTTGGCTGTTCTTAAATGTGCTGAAACCAATTCCTATCTTGCTCTTTAATCCCAATTAATGATTCCATAATGCCATGATACACATCGGTGCAAGCTTATTTTCCACTGAAATGCCACGTATCTTAGTGGCTGAGTGGTTAGCGTGCTTTCCTTCATCCTCCCCACGCAAGCCCTGCTAAAATGGACAGGGCTTTCTGCTATTTCCAACCTCTTCTGTGATTGGCTGCTTATTTAGGTCATAAGCATTTTGCAGGCAGATTTAGTCCGATTATGGACACTTAGAGGCAACTGAGAAAAACAGTGTATAACAAGCAAACTTTCAAACAGTTTCATTTCAGAACTGTGAAAATACATAATTCAATGGAATTTTCGGAACTGTGATAGCACCTTTCAACAATACACAATTTCTCCATTTGTAACAGTGTGAAACAGAAGCAACAATTTCAACTGTGATGTAGCAGTCCCTGATTGGCTGAGCCAAAACTGGGTCAGCTAATTAAGTATTCATGAATTAGCAAAGGTTATGGGCCATTTTGTAATGGTATGACTTGGGATGATGGCTTTTCTTGTAATTGTTTCCACTGCATGCCAGTGCTTGGTAATATTTGACGGCTGAGAGACCAAAGTGATATGTGCTATACTTAGATGCTTACCACGAGCCACCTAGTGACAGTGACGTGCAAAATGACCAAGCAAATGGAACTTGGTAAGGCTAAAAAGACAGATATACAACTTTCCATATGTGGATGCAAATTACGTTGTGTTTCCAATGCAAGAAAGTTTGTTAAACTCAATGAAATTGAGTGTGTTCAGCACATAATATAACTACTCAATGTACAGATTGAATGGTGAAGTAATGCATGAACATTGAAAGTGCGAAAATAGATCTAGGAAATTCAACCTCTTCAATCACTCGCTCTGTATTGTATTGTGTTTTATTGTATGCAAAATCATATAACCTTTGTGTCATACATTGATGCGAAGTTTGATGGAAAGATTCTGACTCTCCTATCTGAAGATATTGCATCTTCTTTTATGTTCACAAATCTAAAAAGCACTATATCATGTCACGAAAACCATTTTAAAAACCATCAAAATGTGTCTATAATATGATAATGGATAAGTTTATGTGTTTGAATCTTAGAAGTGTTAGATATCCATTATGACATTAGGCTGTCTGAAAGGTGTACGTTAAAAAGGATCTCAAGTATAAAAGAGTTCTGACTGGAAATATCCACTCTTCAGTTGCACTCTACAGTGTTCAGTCACAACCTGATGCGGTTTTGGTGAAACCATGAATATCTTCAATAGAGCAGTCTTTGTTCGTGTATTGCTTATAATCCATGGTTTGCGGGGTACAACAATTGGTGAGAAATTCTCTTTTCATTATTAAATATTCACACATTTTTATAAAGATATATATTGCAAGGCTGAAGTATGGTGTACTTTCAAATGTTATTGATTTGTGGAATATTCTGACAGAGAAGAAACTTTATTTTTGCAATATAGGCATGGTGTTTAATTGAAAGCCTTAAGGCTTAGCTTTTATTTACAGCATGTCAATTTGATATAGAAAAAAATGAGGACCAGTTCCCTGTGAAAAATGCACTTTGTGACTCATGATGGCCGATGACGTCTCGTCTTGTCATAAGTGATTTTAGAGTGACAATCAGATGCATAATCCTTTTGTTTGGCTGTCACCAACAAGCAGGATGAGTCTTTAATCAAATTAACAGTGAAAGTATTGGGCATGATCATGACACATCATCAGCATGATGACACACGATGTACCATTTTCACAGTGCGATAGTCCTCTCTTTTTCGATATCAAAGTGACAGACTGTAATCCACATCTTGATGAAATTGTCAACCGCCGGTCAAGTTGGTAACAACATGTGCTAAGCAACAAGTCTATTCACTCAGCAATGTCCATTGAACATTAACAGGATATGTTGACACTTCAGTGAGTCTCAAGAAAAGTACTTAAAAAAGAGAATGATAAAACTTAAATCCATTCTCAATACCCATCCAATAATTATATATCCTTCGTAGTTGCTCAATTGACTGGGATCATGAGTCATACTGAAGCTGGTTGTGAACCTACACTGTGTATAGGCCAGCGGTGTAACTCTCCTTATACTTCACCAAGACAGTTATCATCTTTTGTCGTGGTGTAACCAACAGATTTGTTAGTTATACCACTGTTGGGGATTAAGTTATGCTACTTTTTTTGCAAACAACGCACCTAAAAATGACAACAAAGCAACAAAATTTAGTTACAAATCGCTTATACAACTCATTTTCGGTGTATACTAACATTTCAGGGGTTATTTACCTCGGGCTAAAGCCCTTGGTAAATAACCACCTGAAATATTAGTTATGTGGTGATCGTGGTATTGCTTACCTAACCACTGTGGTGAGAGGATACCAGCGGGAGCGGAGATGCGTCTCGTTGCTTCAGCTGCAGTGTATCGTCTGCCAAACCTCGCCAGATCTCGCCGCACCGCGAGAGGACCCGAGATGACGTACAGCGGCACCAAGCGGTGGTGCGGGCCACCACACTCCTCCCCGTCATATTTTCAGCTTCCTGAGGGGGCCCATTGAACAGCTTCTTGAGTGGGCCTATTGAAATATGTCCACTGCAAGAGCTGAATGTGTAGCACCCCTCTCCCTCCTCAAAAAAAAATTAAAATATCCATAGGCCGATGTTTCAGAAGCACTTAGGGCCTTACGGATACTGTTAAGGAGCATGCAGCTAGAGTGTGCCCCTTAACAAAAATTGGTAGCATTAAAATACTGAGGAATTGCCAAAAATAATGGCGAGTCCCTCAAAAAGTTAAAAATTTCAAAATAGCAAAGGACATGCTGAGTTGCTATTGCCCTTGGGCTTCATAAAAGCCATAGCTATAATGCTGCCAAGGATTCCCTGGGGGTAGGCCTTGTCAACACATGCTAGTAAAAACATTTGTTAAAAACAAGTCTACAAATGACAATCAGCGGGCCTGTACGGTGCTCCAAATGGATATATCCGAACAGGTTGGCCCCTGATCGCCAATTTTATGCAGATTACTCAAGTAAATTTCCTGTTGCAGGGGCGCATTTTATTTGACTGCTCCCAGAATTATCACGCCATCTGTTTAGGAAGGGCTTTTTGTCTTCAAAGTCCTTCCTGGATGTCCTTCTGTCTCCCAATGGGCCCGATGCAGCTCTCCAATTGGGAGAATCACTGCCCCCATCAGCAGGTGGGAACCACCTGTTCGATCTTCCCCTGTGAACTGGAGCAGAGCCATATGAGGTGTTCCTGTGTGGGAAATCGCTGCCAACACACTCTCTAGCAATGTGTCCGATACCAGCACAAGTAAAACACCTCAATGGAATTGGTGTACGCATGCGTTTATTAGGACAATCTTCAGCATGATAGTGGTTGCCACCGCATGTTAAGCAAGTCTCAGAATTGGTGGACCTCACCGCGGACTCCGAACAGCCCTTACTAATGCGACGGCCATCTGTTTTGATGCCAGATGTCCGCGTCTTATCTGTAGTTGGATGCGGAGCATGTTGGTTAGCCTTTATGTTCTTCTGGCTCTTGTCATGCTGCTTCGGCATCTTGAATAGACTGTTAAGTCTTAGCCTGGCTCCATGAGGCAGAGTAATACAAGCATTGAGGGCTGCATCTATAAGAGAAGTCGTCAGTTTAACAAACTTGTCTCGTGGGATCTTTCTGCAAACCCGGGAGATAACCTTAAACTTCTGGGTCTTGGAGCCCCGTTCATCCATCTTCTCAACTCTGTTTCCGGCATCCATTAAGCATCCTTGAGGGTCCCTCTTTTCTATCAAATAGCCCTGTGGTTCCTTCGTCTGATCTGCCAAGAAGCCATCAGAAAATCCATGCCAATCATCTTCACCATGGTGTTTATCGAAGTCTACTGAAGATGTGGAGTCAATAGAATCAATTGACTCTCTGTGTAGGCTATTGGAGGGGTCCTTGGAGCAAGTTTGTGTTCTGTGCACCAAGGGCCCCTTGTTCAATGAATTCGAGAAAATAGATGAAATAGGTGGAGACCTGTCATCTTCCACCCTGGGCTCCTCCCGGTCCATGCTATCAGGGATATGGTGACACTCTGAGTAGGTGACTATCTCCTCACTGCAACTGTTAGACTCAGTCTCATGAATACTTTCAGTGACGGCCTCCCTTCCCATATTCTCAGTATCCACTCGGTCATCCTGATATTGTTCAGAATAGAACATGTTGTGGACCTTGGCTTCACTGGGCAGCCCTTGTTGCTGGAGAACTGGATCTGGGAAATTTTCATTCAGGGCATGAGATATTTGAATTCCATTGTCGGCTACTCCCTCCTCCTTCATTTTCCTAACATTGGCAGTCCCTTCCGTGCCTGTCGGTAACTGTTTATGGTGTTCCTTGTCTGTCACTCTGCTGAACTTATCCATGAGCTCCATGTTGTTATCTTCACTCTTCAAATTGGGGGCCTTGTTAGTGAGTGACATCACTGTCAACTGGAGATTCCGGATTGCCGACACTGTGTTATCGCCGCTAGTTTTGACAGTAAGTTCAAGAGCACTCATCCTTTTTCCAAAATAATCACGTGTTTTGTCTAGTTTATCATGAAGATCATCACGTGTTTTGGTTAGTTTCTCATTAAGTGTGTCCACCTGGCGATTGTTTGCAGTGATGTTATCCTCTAGCTTGTTCCTAAGGTTTGACATAATTCTATGAAGATGCTTGTTTCTTCGCTCTTCGAAATGTTCAATGTCTTTGTATTTGATCAGCTTAACGTCCAACTCAACATTCGGGTCCCAATCCATGTTTTTGAAAATCCGGATACTGGAAACCATTACCTTGGATGTGTGTAATGCTAGAGTTTTCTCAAAAGTGAACTTGGTCAGGTTATTGAACGCTTTCCATGATGTTATCGGTCCAATAATTCTATCCTCAACTATTTTGTCAGCAATGACTGTTCCAATCCCAGGTATGGTCATCAGTTCATCATGTGATGCTGTGTCCAGATTAACTGGAGCCATTTTTGGCTGTCTACAAGTTGTCAGTGCCTAGCTATTTCAATTTTAAGCTAATTTCTAGCAAGCAAACCCTGGAGCGGGATGGTTAATAAGCACCAGAATTCGTTAGTAGAAGGCACAGCAAGTGGTATTTGGGTTCGAGGTTTTTCAACCAGAACTCCAAATAGGATCCACTTAATCACTTATGTCATTAAACTCCTAATCTTAAGGTTAATTGTTTGAAAAAACCTTAAAATCTAAGGGCCATAAGACACAAGGGTACACACAGTGACAATCGGCATTAATTCATTATATACAGCACACACAGCAATGTCAAATTATGCAGTAACCCTTAATTGGTTAACACTCCACTAATTTTGGCAAATATGTTCTGTATTAATACCTTGACATCCGAGTAAATAGATACCGTAGATGGCTCTCCTCAAACGAAATTTAATGAGCAAATGTAGAATTGGCTTCAAAGTGAATCAAACCCAAGACTAATTCACTATATGAAATTACAAACTAATGTGTAGAAAGTGGGCTACTAATTTTGCAATTTAGCCCAATTTGCTACACCAATAGTAGGCTGCGCTGTACAATTGCTATGGCTGGTAATATAAATATCTATAAGTTGCAGGCCTGAATTATTTCAATTAGGCCTGCTAAGATATTATATTCAATTGCAGAATTTTTTTCTGTACACATAAATTGTAGATATAGGCCAATAACTATAATCAGACAGTAGTGGGTCTAATCTGTGATAATAGGCCTATATTGTATACATTGACAGTGGATATAGGATGTTGTTGACAGTTATGATGGAGCTGTCAAAATTTGACAGGTGGAGGTCCAGAAGACTCACCCCACCAGTGTCAAACAGAAACAGTGACAACTCGCACCAAAATATCCAAAATGCACATTGATATCTGCCAAATGAACTGCAATATTGATTAACCAGCAAATATAAGCAAAAACGATGATTTTCAGCTCACTTTGAGTGCTTTGAAGCTGGCGCCTCTCGGCGAAATCCAAGATGGCGGCCGACCGGCGTCCTTCCCTACAGGTCAGAATTTCTGCAATTCCGTCGGAAATATCCTTTGACAGAAGCTAGAACTATGCCCGAAGGTTCTGGTGTCGACTGCGCCAATGTGGTGATCGTGGTATTGCTTACCTAACCACTGTGGTGAGAGGATACCAGCGGGAGCGGAGATGCGTCTCATCGCTTCAGCTGCAGTGTATCGTCTGCCAAACCTCGCCAGATCTCGCCGCACCGCGAGAGGACCCGAGATGACGTACAGCGGCACCAAGAGGTGGTGCGGGCCACCACAGTTATGCACCTCAAATTCGTTTTATAACCTATAGGGGAGAGCGGGGCACAGTGAGACACTTTTTTTATTTTTAAGTGTTCCAAAATGTTGGCAGTAATGAGTTAAATGAGATCAGGTCCACATTATGTATAATGACGTTGGGTATATTGACCAGTAATTTCAGGTTCCTACCTTTTACAGGTTTGGAGAAATTTTGAGTTATGTCCATACTTGTTAAGTGTCTCACTGTGCCCCGTGGGCGGGGCACAGTGAGACAGCAGGCGGGGCACAGTGAGACAGGGCATCTGCTGCCATTATCGCCGATTCTCAGGACCTGCGGAATTGTTCCATCAATTTTTGCTACAGAAACTACTGTAATCTTATAAAAGCGACTGGTTAGGTGATTTTTTAGGTCCTTTTTTAAGCATGTTTCGAAACTTCATCGCACAGGACTAATGCACGACTTATTTAACCTGCCGCACCTGTTACATACTAATGAAAATTCTTTCTGACGCTTCTCTATGGATATGACTCACCAAAATCAGTAGTTTATCGCAGGTATTTTGTTTTTAATAGTGAATTGTGAGCTATGCATTACATTCAGGTCATTTCGAGTGCATGTTGTGATGTCTCACTGTGCCCCGCTTCAAACTGTCTCACTGTGCCCCACGCAGCTCTCTTTATATAATTTTTGAATCCAGCGGACCGGAAGCCTGTATTGTGGTTCATTATCTCACTAAACTATGACAAATAATCAAGGTTTGAATCCCTGGCAATCGATTTGCATCATACCATTTTTCTTGGGAATTATAACAAAAAGTCGTTTAGCAAAATTATTTACTTTTACTGGCCAAAAACCAAAATATTGAAACTCCACTCTCGATATGCTGTGTAGGCATTCTGGATATAGGTCAGACTCTCACTTACTAACTTTTCGTACTATGCAAAAGAGGGTTGATCCCTAAACAGTACCAACTAGACGCAACGGGCTTTGTCTCACTGTGCCCGCCGTCTCACTGTGCCCCGCTCTCCCCTACTTTGAGGATAATAAGTGGTTTGTATGATTCAGCTACATTCTATTGAAGCAGTGCGGGTATTAAGGCTTAACAAGCTAAACATACATGTGTCAATGCTATTAGTCAGTTTCTTGAAATTTGTGCAAGCTTGTAATATATACAAAGTTATGCAACTAAATCTGTGACGTCACAGTTTTGAGATCAAGCGAAGTACAGTCTGGAAAAACGCATATCTATGAAAACGATAATAATTCAATATTCAACTCAAATAAAAATGATGTAGCTAGGTATAAATTTTATGCTCACGCAGCCAGAAACTTCATTTCGATAAGATATTGTGTTTCTGACAGTGTACTATCAGTTACACCCTGCTCGTTTCGAGGGTACGGGAATATACACCATGAAGGACTCCATACACCACGAAGCCAAAGGCTGAGTGGTGTATGGAGGCCTGAGTGGTGTATATTCCCGTACCCTCGAAAAACGAGCAGGGTGTAACGATTTTATCCTCAGGCTTCTTGTTTTATTGATGCCCATAGATTATCTTGCAAACTGAGTCTGAAATGTCTTTCAGTAAAAAAGCAACAGCATTGTGATGTCATCACCGGAGCAGTCACCTTGATGATGTCACAATGGCTCAAACAATGGCATTGTGATGTCATGACTATTGTTGCTAAAAGGATGACGTCATAACAATCCTATGGTTGCAATTGTGACATCATTGTTTATCTCATACACCCTGTCTGGTGACGACAGACACGGTGTACGGTGTCATACACCGCGGCTCTCAGCCAATCAGAATCAAGGATTCACACTGGACTGAGGATAATAGACAATATTGACTTTTGATTAATGGATAGTTGGAACTTATTGTTATTATACTGATGCAATTCAAAGGCTTGTCGAGACAAGCGGAGGACATAGTTGCCAGCTAGGAAGCGAAGGATGGTCGAGGCTTCTGCCCAACACACTAGTTCCAGGTTATCTGGCCAGAGCTTGAATTGAATACAAGAAGGGTAAGCTCAGTGGTAGGCACTGGACTGCCAATCGCTGGGATCAGGGTTCAAAGCCAGCTCTAGCCTGGTCACCTTGGCCTACTTTGGATGGCACTTTCAATCATCCGTCACCTCATTGCTGTGTCCTGGCTCCTGTTCCAATCAGCCTATCAAGTACATATACATAAATACAGGGCATAAGGCCCCAATCATCTATTCATCCATCTGTAATTTCATCAGCCTTGTTACAATACCTGATCTACAATGACTCTGTCTTTATATGATCGGTACATTATTTCTTGAACAAGCATTGTATTACAAAATACTGTGTAATATTTTTGTAGACCATGGAAGTTGGTATTCAAAACGAAGGTCTAATTAAGGGCAGTTCAACTATCTAGTCTGTATTACTATATTGCTGAATATGAATACTTTCAAAAAACCATCGCTGCCTAATAACTTGGCACTCGGTGTAGTTGGGCATCTTATGAATCAAGAAATAAGGCAATTGTATTTTTCTATATTTTTTTAATGTACCTTTTGTCATCCTCAGTTAGTGTGTCTCGGGTGAGGCTAAAAAGTGCAATGTGATTTTTGATGCAACAGAAAAACAATTAATCCAAAAATTAAATTTTGGAACATTTGATACACCAAAGCATTGCAGCCTTGTCTATCAGGAAAATATCACTTAAATCGGCTTAGGCTATTGTGCGAGAAGGTGTGATGGCTCAAGTATGACTGACAACAGCGTGACGCTCTTATATTCTGCAAACATTTTGTGTGACCTCTCTTGTTCGGTCACTTCCTGATGAAGGATTGTTGCTGGAATTCTTGCATTCTTGGTATTATTGTCATGCTCATCAGCCTGGCTTTGTGTTACTGTATAGTATAGGGTAGAAAATTCAATCTATCATGGACATTAGAGCCCCATCTTTGAGACCGACAAAGAATGCGACACTCTCACATTTTGTAATATCTATCATGACCTTTCTTCTTCACACGCTTCTTGATGAAGGCTAGTTGATGGAAAGTTAAGTTTTCTGATACAATTTTGTTACTCATGAGCCCAGATTTCTGTTGGTTTATAGAAATCTAGTATCTGTAAATGTGTAAATGTATACTATCATGATACTAGAGGCCTGTCTTTGTCACTGACAACAAATGTAGTGCTTTTACATTTTGAAAAAATTTGTGTTCAGACATGTCTTGTTCAAATGCTTTGTGATAAAAACTCGTTGATCGAATTTTCACTTGTTTGATATCGGATTGTTGCACTTGAGGTTAGCTTTCCATTGGTATATACAATATGATTTTTAGTCAAACCTATCATAGTGTAATGGTCCTGTGTTTATGGCTGACAAAAAGTGCAACATTTGTTTTCTGCATTACCTGCTTATTCCTCCACAGAAGGTATGATGAGGCAAAAAATTTAAAATCTGTATATCGCTTGTTATTATTCAACAGACTTTGTGCAAGTTTCAAAGTGATATACTAAAAAGTTGTTGCTGGAGAAGTATTCTAATAAGCCTAGGTTCGTTTTGAATAAACTGCATTTAAAGTTAGTATTTTCTTCATATTCTTGTTTAAATATACTGGCATAATGTGGCCTACCCCTCTTAGAAACGCATTTACAACCTCAAATTTAGATTTGAATCTACCAGTACATAGGAAACATATTAGTGATTGTTGATTTTTCGGCCAAGTTGACCAGAAATTCCAAATTTTACCAACTTGTGACAATGAACCAAATCTGAAATTTTTGTGCACCACTTTATGGATTTTTGGTGGAAATATCAATGCTGATTGAGAATAAGCAGAAAATCATATGCATATGAAATAGACCAAACATTTGTTTCTTTTTTGTTTTCCATACAATTCAGATCCCCCAAATTTTGAAAGACAACCAAGATTTGGTCCAACACCTGACAGACGCGGTGATATGTTGACCACTGTGACATCAAAGAAATTCAACATGACACTCACATACTGTGCACACAGAAGTTGCAGTAATTCCTGTGGTGTTGATAATGATAGATTGAGGTAATACGGTTCTTTTGGTTGGTGTTCATGTAAGGAAGATTGCTTCAAGGTTGGTGACTGTTGCGTTGACTTTTTTATTTTCTGCTCCAAATTAGTCAAGCTGACCGAAGACATGATTCTGAGGAGTTCTAAGTATGAAATCAGGCAATTGGAAAGCTTGCCACCCAATAAAGCTGATTTGATGGTTAAATTTGCTCTGGCTGTTGATCTTGATGTTGCTGAACAAATACCATTAGATGAAAATGAAGAATGTATTTCACTGTTCAAGAGTAATGTTTTCACAAGGGTGACAAATCGCTGTAATAGGAATAACTCTCTAAGCCATAATTGCAATTCTCGAATTGGTTTTGTTGCTGCAGTTATTAAAAAGCATCAGACTGGTAAAAATGTCATCAAAATTTTTAGCAACAACCAATGTGCCATATGTAGTGGAGTCGATTCAGACATAATGTACCCAATACATTTTAAATATAAGTGCCCAGAAAATATGATATCTTTTCTTGTCAGGAAAGCCCTTGAATTAACTTTGGAGAACCAAGTTGCACTAATGGGAAGATATTGTGTGAAATCCCTATTTGTAACAAAGGAAAATATTCTGCACAATGATATATTACGCACCAATATCTGCCTCCCAAAAATGCACCAATCAGACACTTCAGAATCCAGATTAAATTCTATTTACAAAGCCATGTGCAATTTATATTCATCAAATATTGAGATAAGTAACACAACATACAAAAATGTTTACTGTGCGATGTTAACTGGAATGACAGTTGCCGAACACAGTTGTTCGCAAGAATCTGAAGAAAAATTCCATTACACGTCATTTAGTATTTTGATGAACTTTGATGGAACTACCCAAGACATTTTGTATAGGTCCACCTCCTTGTATGATAACCATGCCTATTCTGAAGATGCATCATCAAGAAAACAATTTTGCAGCACCAGTCAAATCATGTTTGTCAATAGGTGTTTGGATATGAATGAAACTAAAACAAAAATGGAGCCTCAGAAAGGCGTTATGTCAATCAAGCTGGAGCCGCGAAATGATAGCATCACATGTTTGGAGGATCACATACCATGGGACGAGACAGAACCATACAATCTGGATGCAACTGAAATGGAGCTCCCAAATGGAAATCTCAACTTTTGCTCTCTGTTGTCAAAAATTCGTTCCAAGTCATATATACGTGTGAGAAAATATTTATATGATATCAACAAAGGTGAAGTCGGCAGTCCTTATAGATACATAAAAGTGGAGTTTCAACCTGATGATTTTGAATTTTACAAAAGTACATGCCTCCTAAACTTTGGCCAAATAATTGAAGTCCCTGTTCAAGGAACTTCTGTGAGTGCATTTCAGATTTATTTTGTTAATCACACCAAAACAGGGTACTATTTCTTTCCTCAAGAAATTCATTGGACACTAAATTACACACATAAAGATGGAGTGAATGGTCAACTAACTTTATGCTACACCTATATTCAAATGTGCAACAACAAAAGTTTACTCTGGCCTAGTCAGTTTGAAAGAGTGAACCACTCCTTGGTGATCAAAACATTTGGTAAAATGTTGGGTCCTCATGAATTTGCAATTCTCTCTGATGGATGTGCAGTCGTCTGCTTTTTTGAAGAAAGTTCAAATATTCTCCGGCTAATAACTTTGTGCGGTACAATTTTATCGGTGTTTTCCTTAACGGTGACCTTCGTGATATACGTTTCTCAAAAAGACCTCCGCACAGTACCTGGAAAAATGATGATGAACTATATAGCTGCTCTTGCATGTGGCCAAACTCTGCTTCAGTTCGACACGTATCTCTTGAACTACCCAGATGCATGCAAGATCTTTGCCATGACTTTGCACTATGTATGGCTGTCGACGTTCACTTGGCTAAATACAATGGCTTACAGGATGCACAAGACTTTCACAGATATCCAGTTCTTCAATTCAAGTGATAATTCCCTCAGTGGGCTTTGTTGTTATGCTGCCTATGCCTGGCTGGTTCCCCTTTTGATCATAATACCATGTGTATGTTGTGACCTTTTGGACACCGAGTGGTTCAGGTATGCTGATGAGCATCATTGCTGGATATCAAACACTAGACCATACACACTGCTTTACACATTTGCAGGACCAGTCATCTTCCTGGTGGTCGTAAATGTAATATTCCTGATTCGCTGTGCAATAGCCTTGTATTCCACTCTTGCGGATATTCAGAGAGTACTGCAAACTGACCAAAGACAGATATTCAAAGTGTATTTGCGCCTGTTTCTGCTTTCTGGGTCAACATGGCTTCTTGGCCTTCTTCCAGAAATCACAGGCATTGAACAATTTTGGTACCCTTTTGTTGTCATCAATGTCTGCCAAGGAATATTTGTGTTTCTTTGCTTTGGCTTGACAACACTCAGATGTCGCACGTGCAACAACAGGCCTGTGTCAACGTCAAGACAAACTTCAGTGCGTGAGGTAAATAGATACTGAAGGGTCTTCTGAGATATCAACAGCTCATCTCTGTCAAATCTGTCATCACGACATCGGTACATTCACATAGAATACATTTCTCCCTTGGATCCAACAGCAAATTAAGTATTTTATTCAGCCGCTGTATTATTATTGAATGTACTTATATCTATACATGAAGTCCCCCAGTATTTGTCAAATAAAGAACAAACAATATTATGATAAAAATATCTCTGCCCTTGATATGAATTCAATGTGATCCCTCATCAAGGATAATTTGAAATAAATACAAATTGTCTGCTGAATTGAAATGTGCTTGTTTTCAGTCTATTGCCGAAGTTTCTATTTATACATATTTATATAGAATCAATGAAATTATTATTAACCGCCTTAACTGCTTTGTATTGTTGTTTTTACTGTATATCTGGAGCAAATAAATGAAATTGAATGGAATTGCCTATTTTATTAAAACTCAAAAGTAAAGTTTCATGATCAGATTGCTGACTGTTGATCAACTAAAAAGGATAAATGAAAGCATTGATTAGCCTATCTGATGCAAAATTCCCCAGAAATCTGAATCTGAAGTTGGAAATTCAAAATCTCGCGCCATTTGCTTCTACAAATGTTTTTATAACTTTTCAATTGGAACCTAGCATTTTTCAGAATATCTCTCACTTTCACTGCATATATCTCACTTTCACTGCATATATGTCAATACATTGAATAGTACTCAATTTTTGTCAACAAATAAGCCTAACACAGCACCAAGGCACTGAATGACTCCCTATTTTTATACTGTAACAACCAGACAACTGCCTGAGATGGGAGCCCTGTGCCCTTATACATTTTGCATTAAAGAACTGTTTTGATTAATATCTAGAAATGACACTTGCAATACATATTTCACTAAAAAGGAGTAACAAGAAAAAAGTAACCCATACAGTGTCTAGGACTCCTCATTAAGTATTGACCAGGATTTTTCTCAAGGATCTTTGGCATAGCAAGGTTGGATCCTTTTTTAAACAATATTGGATGTCCACCAAGACTCTGTTATTGCAGGGATAGTGTCAGCCCTTTTAAGGTCGATTGCGTCTTGTTGGACCCGTGAGGGATGCTGAGTTTCTCCCAGATTGGATTATATTAGTCTAGGATACCATAACACTTGGCTCGATAAATGTCTTCTTAGTATAATATTGATCATAATTATATACCAAGCATGACTTCACTTCAATGCTATCAAATGTAAGAAATATAGATAAAGAGTTAAATATTCTCAGTGTTGGATACTTACAGGCAAGATAGAAAAGAATACCAAAAATCTGGTAGTATAAAATATATTTTCTTATTCAGCAGCACAGAGAGACCAGATCCACTTAATAGTCTACACGACCTATAGGCCAGGGATCTTTAGAGACCTGAGAACCTTAATGCTGTGGCAGGAAAGGGCCTTTATCATCTAGCAGCCTTCCAAGAAAGCATCGATGTAAGGTCAGTTGACCAACAAAGGAAGCTGTGTGCCTGAGATTGAGTTCATCCCAGCTTCCATTTTGTGAATAGACTTGGTAATGATCCAACATGAGCCGAAGAAAGAGGTTGGCTAGCAGCTGACCGAATGCTACCTGTGGGTCTAGGGAGACATCTTACTGGTGCATCACAAAATGTAATTTTTGTATTCACCTGTTTAAAACAGTGTGTTGTTTAGAAAAACTAAATGACCTGCATCAAAATATTGCAATTTACAAGGCCGTCCATAAACAAATTGTCATACCAAAGCAAAGTATTTAATGTGAATTACTGCTTGTGCTTCAGAGGTGGTATTCTTGGTTATGTGCATCAACTGATTTTACTTTCTCAACGTGTATTGAACAGTGGCGCTCCTATAGGGGGCACAGGGGGCACATACCCCTTCCCCATATTGGACCTGTGCCCCCCAGGTGCCCCCCCCCCCCGAGAATTTTTCAACTTTGCTAAATACTCCATGAGATCATTTATAAGCACATCAATGCATTAGGCAGAACTAGAGTGATCCCTTATAAATTTACCTGAATATCATCTTGGAGGGATTTTTTTTTGGTAAATAAATTCTAATTGTCAACAGAAATTTTCTCAAGAATATCGGCATAGCAATCTTTTGAAAATGCTTTTGCTTTCAGACTTTTTGTGCTGAAAGCAATGATTTATTAATAACTAAAAGTGGCAGGTTTGCTCAAGTTCCACTTTATACAATCTTTAGAAATTTCAGCACTGAGTCCTATGCTTTGACAACCACCAGAACAGCAAAAATATCTTAGAGAGGCAATTTTCAGGCAACACTGAAGATAAGCAGGTTAACAGCCGTCCATTGTGAGCAAATGCGTTGGACCTAATCCCAGGATGCTTGTGTCCACCAAAACTTCATTATCACCAGGATAGTGTCCTGTTAAAGCCAATAGAGTCTCCTGTTAGGGTCAATAGTGTCCCGCTATATCCAAGAGGATTGCAGGATTTATCCTAGATGGGACTATACAAGTCTGGGATACCACTTGGCTTTCTTTGTCTTCTCAGTAATATTGTTCAGATTTACCTGACAGGACTGCTCTTCAATGATATCAAATGTATTACTAAGAAATAATATGTAGATGGCAATGCCATAGATTCGCGGAGCTCAAATTAACTGTTCTTATTTTCAAACCGTATTATAGTATACAAATATTGACTGATTTCGAGGGCATTAGTCAAATCTATTTCCCTCGAGGGTGTGTAAGTGAAAACTATTTCACGAGGCCGAAGGCCGAGGGAAATAGTTTTCCTTTCACACAGGAGGGTAGATAAGCAGACGCATAGCCTACATTGCACTATTATTACTAGTTTTGATGAGTTTTTTTTGGTCTTTACTAATTAATGCCCTAATTTTATTATTTTCCTGCACTATTGCAAATGTATGGAAAATTTTGAAAGAAAAATGTTGAAAAAAAATATTAGGGAAAGAACATTTTAGAAAAAACAAATTTCGGAAAAAAAAATTTTGAAAAAAATTGGGACAAAAAAAATTCGGGAAAAAAAAAATTCGGAAAAAAAAATTTCAAAAAAAAAACATTTTCGGAAAAAAAAAAATTTTTTTTTCGGAAAACAAATTTTGGAGGGCAATATATATAATATACTAAAATAATGACTGATATGTGACCAGCTCTCAGCCAATGACAGCCCTGCTTTCATGGTCGAGGTATAATAATGATAAACAAGAACACAATCAGTTGGGCCTAAATTAATTGATGCTATTTTTAAAAGTACAGTAATAGCAATCAGCATTTAAACTTCACACCTCAAATAAACTTCACACATCACTGCTCACAAGCAGGCTGCTGATAGTTCAGTCATTTTCCCTGGGTGTGGCACTGCAAGCATGATGCTACACCGGTGGCGACACCTGTTAGCAAAATAAGCTTTTTTCATGCAGACGACATAAATGAGTATAAAAATGAAATTTTCAAAACAGAATAGGATAGTTAAGAACCAAATGGAATTTTTCAGACACTACTGCAGTATTGCAAGAGAAATTCAGGGATGTTTACTTTTACCGAAACTAACGGTTTAATCAGGGACCAACTCCATGGCAGGTACAGGCAGTCCTTCATTCTCACTCCACTGACAGATTCAAAATTTACTATGACCTGTTGTTAAGCTAAGTTCGCTGACGCGACGGGCGGCTTCGCCGCCCGTCGCTACGCGAATATAAATAAGGAGTTAGATATTCTCAGAATTAGATAATTACAGGCAAAATGGAAAAAAAAAAAAAAAATCTCATATAAAATATCTGGTGTACTTCAACCATAAAAAAAATCAGTTTTTTCCCTGAACATTTAGGCCCTATTACAAAAAGAAAATAGGTCACTTTGATTAACTTCAGTTTTTCTCTTAAAGGCAAAATGCGAATGAAACTTAAATATTAAAAATCTCAGTGTAAGTTGATAAAAAGAAAATACTAATTTTTGTGGCTAAACTGGTGTTTTATGACATAATACAGAATTATTTATTTAACAATCAATGTTTGTTTTTGCAAGGAAGTTTGGTTTTTCAAAAACAAATTTTCCATCAAAAAAAACGATTTTGTCCAGAATTTTTTTTTAGTTTTGAAGTTTTTAATGCTTATGTCTTTCAGGGGGTTGTGTTTTCTTGCTTGTTTTTCAGCTTCTGTGTGGTGGAGAGAGACAAGTGCTCTCTCCCACCCAATGTTTTGATGAAGCAGGATTTGCTCAAGTTGCTTCACTATGGGCGCCTATGTAGTTTGATATTGCTGCTCATGAAATTAAATTGAAATTAAAATTTGTTGTGATGAGCATACAATCACTGTTAAGTCAGTCATGACATTGCACACTTCAAGTTGAATACATTTTTTATTTAACAACTATATTGTATTATCACAAATACTTGTATTTCCGGAACATTATGCTATAAGTGGATATAGTGAAGTTTTTCAGGATAAGGGAACTTAGGTGGCTACTAAGAATGTTCCCTTAAATGCTTATGTTTTGATTTCTGTAATGCATTACATATAAATCACATTGCAGATTTGCTCAAGCGAAACATATGTTTGCACACACATTCAAAAGGATTATAAAAGAAATTCGCATAAAACGGTTCGATTACCCCCTCTTAGTGACCTCCACTAAGCCTTAATGGACTTCAGTTCTTAGTACCCAGATAAGTTCCCTTATACCATTCGACACCTCTGTCAGCCAATCATGTTAGAGTATTTCAGGGGAATAATTCCTATATTCTTTGTTGTCCAGTTGTGCTCTCATGTTTGACTGTTTGAGTGTTTGTCTCATGGTATAAGCCGGTTATTCACCACGGGATCAGGAATATGTGTTTATCACACCATGGCCTAAAGGCCATGGGCGATAAATCACATATTCCCTCTCCTGTGGTGAACGTCCTTTACTTATCCTGAAAAACTTCAATAATGCTACATTTGGCTATCAATAATTCAATATTTTGTATATGAAGGGACACTGCAACAACAGTGAGCATTATATCATATTTTTTTATTTGGCAGTCTGCTGGACAGACCAGATCCACTTAATAGTCTACACAACCTTTAGGCCAGGGATCTTTAGAGAGTTGAGGACCTTTATGCAGTGGCAGAAATGGGCCTTTATCATCAAGGCACCTTCCAAGAGAGCATCAATGTAAGGTCAGTTGACCAACAATTGGTGGTCGTGTCCCTGAGATTGAGTTCATTCCGGTTTCCATTTTGTGAATAGACTTGGTAATGATACAACACTGGCCAAAGAAAGAGGTTGGCTAGCAGCTGACTCAATGCTAACTGTGGGGTTAAGGAGATATTTTGCAGGGCACGCCATAAAAGGTTAATTGGGTACAAACTTGCATACAACAGTAAGCTGTATTGAAAACCACTCCAGGTTGATTGATGAGAAGACAAAGCTTTGGTCTTCATGTTGCTGCACACTTGTACTTTAATAGATCACTTTAAAGTGCAGCAGTGCGTCAGTTATATAACAACTTATAATCACGATTAGATATAAACTCATTCAGATATTGCTGATGACTATATTTTATTCAAAAATAAATTGTTATAAAGAATTTTCATAAGAATATTCGGGTTTACAAGCTTTCAAAATTCCCTTAATTTGAGCTAATTTAAAAACAATATATCAAATGTGAGCTGGAAGCATTTCAATGACATAACAATAACAAATGTTGGCAGTTTTCCTCAAGTTTCACTGTATATAGCAGTTTGAAATATCAATGAAAAGGCAAATGAATACCTTTTCTAGTTAAAAAAAAATATTCTGAATAAGCCTGACTGGCTTCTTAATTGTAAGATGTATCTGTGGGCATGGTTTTAATTCATACCATATATTCCATGACCTTTTGAAAAAAAACTCCTTGTAAAAAAAAAGATACTTCAGCCCCGCCTTGTGGAAGATTTTGCTAACAAAATGTGAAATTGAATAGCAGGACAGTGTTCTGTGAGATTCTATGCCAGCTGGCAACTGATAACCACAGTCATAATGCAAGTCTCTGATAGGGCACTCTATTTAAAAAAAAAGGCTGATATCAGGCAAGGCAGGAAATGGGGGCCTCTTCAGAACATTCTGCCTTCTTCTACTGCTTTCAACATGTTGGCTGTTCTTAAATGTGCTGAAACCAATTCCTATCTTGCTCTTTAATCCCAATTAATGATTCCATAATGCCATGATACACATCGGTGCAAGCTTATTTTCCACTGAAATGCCACGTATCTTAGTGGCTGAGTGGTTAGCGTGCTTTCCTTCATCCTCCCCACGCAAGCCCTGCTAAAATGGACAGGGCTTTCTGCTATTTCCAACCTCTTCTGTGATTGGCTGCTTATTTAGGTCATAAGCATTTTGCAGGCAGATTTAGTCCGATTATGGACACTTAGAGGCAACTGAGAAAAACAGTGTATAACAAGCAAACTTTCAAACAGTTTCATTTCAGAACTGTGAAAATACATAATTCAATGGAATTTTCGGAACTGTGATAGCACCTTTCAACAATACACAATTTCTCCATTTGTAACAATGTGAAACAGAAGCAACAATTTCAACTGTGATGTAGCAGTCCCTGATTGGCTGAGCCAAAACTGGGTCAGCTAATTAAGTATTCATGAATTAGCAAAGGTTATGGGCCATTTTGTAATGGTATGACTTGGGATGATGGCTTTTCTTGTAATTGTTTCCACTGCATGCCAGTGCTTGGTAATATTTGACGGCTGAGAGACCAAAGTGATATGTGCTATATTTAGATGCTTACCACGAGCCACCTAGTGACAGTGACGTGCAAAATGACCAAGCAAATGGAACTTGGTAAGGCTAAAAAGACAGATATACAACTTTCCATATGTGGATGCAAATTACGTTGTGTATCCAATGCAACAAAGTTTGTTAAACTCAATGAAATTGAGTGTGTTCAGCACATAATATAACTACTCAATGTACAGATTGAATGGTGAAGTAATGCATGAACATTGAAAGTGCGAAAATAGATTTAGGAAATTCAACCTCTTCAATCACTCGCTCTGTATTGTATTGTGTTTTATTGTATGCAATATCATTTAACCCTAGTGTCATACATTGATGCGAAGTTTAATGGAGAGATGCTGACTCCTCCATCTGAAGATATTGCATCTTCTTTTCTGTTCACAAATCTAAAAAGCACTATTTCCAGTCACGAAAACCATTTTAAAAACCATCAAAATGTATCTATAGTATGATAATAGTATAAGTTTATGTGTTTGAATCTTAGAAGTATTAGAAATCCATTATGATATTGGGCTGTCTGAAAGGTGTATGTTAAAAAGGATCTCAAGTATAAAAGAGTTCTGACTGGAAATATCCATACTCTTCAACCACACTCTTCAGTGTTCAGTCAAAACCTAATGCGGTTTTGGTGAAACCATGAATATCCTCAATCGAGCAGTCTTTGTTCGCGTATTGCTTATAATCCATGGTGTGCGGGGTACAACAATTGGTGAGAAATTCTCTTTTCATTATTAAATATTCACACATTTTATAAAGATATAAATTGCAAGGCTGAAGTATGGTGTACTTTCAAAAGTTATTGATTTGTGGCATATTCTGACAGAGAAGAAACTTTATTTTTGCAATATAGGCATGGTGTTTAATTGAAAGCCTTAAGGCTTAGCTTTTATTTACAGCATGTCAATTTGATATAGAAAAAAATGAGGACCAGTTCCCTGTGAAAAATGCACTTTGTGACTCATGATGGCCGATGACGTCTCGTCTTGTCATAAGTGATTTTAGAGTGACAATCAGATGCATAATCTTTTTGTTTGGCTGTCACCAACAAGCAGGATGAGTCTTTAATCAAATTAACAGTGAAAGTATTGGGCATGATCATGACACATCATCAGCATGATGACACACGATGTACCATTTTCACAGTGCGATAGTCCAATCTTTTTCTATATCAAAGTGACAAGCTGTATCTTTATGAAAATTGTCAACCGCCGGTCAAGTTGGTAACAACATGTGCTAAGCAACAAGTCTATTCACTCAGCAATGTCCATTGATTAACAGGATTATGCTGACACTTCAGTGAGTCTCAAGAAAAGTATTTAAAAAGAGAATGATAAAACGTATATCTATTCTCAATACCCATCCAATAATTATATATCTTTAGAATTTGCTCAATTGACTGGGATCATGAGTCATACTGAAGCTGGTTGTGAACCTACACTGTGTATAGGCCAGCGGTGTAATTCTCCTTTGAGGATAATAAGTGGTTTGTATGATTCAGTTACATTCTATTGAAGCAGTGCGGGTATTAAGGCTTATTACAGATCTCTTATTAGTGTGCCATGTTCTTTTCAACTGCCACGGTGCTCTGGTGATGTCAGTATCAGCATAATGATTTCACAGTTGGTATATTCGCAGTTTCAGCTGTGTCACTTGGAACCCATACTGATCATACCATTACAAATCCATAATAAGCTGTTAGATTGTTGCTCAACATTGATTATTCAGTTTGATGTTTTGAATAAATTCAAAAGTTACAATAACCAGCTATATAAAATGCATGGATTTTGTGTATAACTGCTATCAGTTTTAGCACTTTTACAACACAACAAATTCATTCACTCTCACATTCATCTGTTGGTCTGAGAGGTTATCATGTGCTGCTCTGTCTTGGCAAAATAATATACTCAGAAACCATTCAGAATTTAAGACCTAAAAACCATTCAGAATTTAAGACCTAAGGGGGGGAGGAGTTTTGCTTGGGGGCATCCTTATCACTGATTTCCAATAATGTTTATTTGATGATCGAATTATTAGCCTCCTTGTCTGGCCTTTTCCCAAATTTTTTTGGAACAATTCCACCCCCCCCCCATTTCTCATCCTCTGCTATGCCCATGCAACACCGCCATGTTAACTTCCAAAAAATCTCCCCATCATCCCCATTCCAGTCATCAATTCTGAACAGTTTCTTTGGTGAAGATCTCACCTAAAAGGCTGAAAAGCCACAAGGTGGTGCCCTCAAGGAGAAATTTCACAACAGGACACCACGAATGTCCATGATGGATCAGGCAAGTGGCTCAAACATATCAGTTTCACCTGCTCCAACTGAATCAAACAACCATACCAATGAATGCAGATTAATCAATTGTTATTCACACTTAGACAGCTATAAGCCTGACTTGTTGGTAGCAGTTGGAATCAACACTCAAGCTTGGAGTGCCAATAGTGATGTCAGTATCGCAATACTGACATCATCTGTGCATATATTCACATGGAACATGGCACACTTATGCGAGATCTGTAATAACAAGCTAAACATACATGTGTCAATGCTTTTAGGCAGTTTCTTGAAATTTGTGCAAGCTTGTATTATACAAAGTTATGCAACTAAATCTGTGACGTCACAGTTTAGAGATCAAGCGAAGTACAATCTGGCATATCTATGAAAACGATAATAATTAAATATTCAACTCAAATAAAAATGATGTAGCTAGGTATACTTTTTATGCACACGCAGACACAAACTTCATTTTGATAAGATGTTTTTGGCAGTGTACTAGACAATATCGACTTTTGATTAATGGATAATTGGGACTTATTGTTATAATGCCGATGCAATTCGAAGGCTTGTTGAGACAAGAGGAGGACATAGTTGCCAGGAAGCAAAGGATGGTCGAGGCTTCTGCCCAGCATCCTTGTAGACTTGTAGGCTTGGAAGGTCTATCCAGTAACGGTTGTGACCTCTCTCGATATAGCTGTCATCATGCACTGCAGCATGCGTCATTTGGTGATATTGAAATCCCTGCCGTGTATAAGATACAAAAATCATGGGTCGCATGCTCACACCTGTAACAGCTAAAAACTCCTCCCCTAGCAATGCCAATCACCTAAATTATCCACCTATCCTTATTTGTCTATGCTGTCCTTCTGATAACAGCAAATAACAGTCAAACAGCTCCCTTATTTACGTTTCCTGCCTCTACTGTTTTTCTCCACCAGGGCCGCATGAATCTCCATTGTTGTTCACTGACTGCTCACGCCAGAGGCTGGCGCCACTGTCTCTTTTCCAACCAAAACCATCCACACGCTCCAGTGTCAGCTGCTTTCCATGCCTGCACACTGGCTGACCCACTTCTACTCATCGTATCTTTGTCATCTTACCCTCATTTTAAAGCTCTTTCCAAGCCCTAAACATATGGAGATGTCTCAACTATTATCCAAGCTCCTACACGCTATCTCTCAAGTCTGATCTGCATAGCGGCATCGAATCACCAACTCTTTTTCATCACCAATACTTCCTGCAATCCATTCACATCTTTTCTCTGCTCAAATATTTCTCTACCATTTCAATCAAAGCACATGCTTTCAGACAAACTGCAGATTTTTATCATTTCCCTCTCAATATTTCCACTGCCATCACTGGGAATCTACCTCTTCATTTTCACATATATATATATATAGTGGGGGGTCGGGACAGGGGGGGCGCTCCATTCCCCTTAAAAATGTCCCTCAATGGCTGTGCTCACTCAATTGTTAAATTTGGCTTAGCAAAAGTTGCTAATCGACCAAAAATTTGATTAGCATATAAATTTGCTAACGAACAAAATTTTTCGTCAGACACGTCATCATGTCTGCGAAAATTTTACTTAACCAAACCATTGGCATTAACTATAGCGACCAGCCAGGCTGCCAGGGGCGTATCTAGAAATGGCTGGGGGGGGCATTACATTGGGTGAATACGGGGAGCTCCGCAGCGTTTCCTGTCTCTTCCATGTTAATTTTGGGCCTGAGGGGGGCCATGGCCCAATGGCCCCTCCCCCTAAATACGCCAATGCGACCAGCTACTAATTGGTCTTAAAATATTCTCCTGTCTGCATACTTTCAATTTGTAGACTATTTCTAAACAATTTTGTATTGTCATGAAAATGTGTTCTCTGTATAAAATAAAGGTGTCCTGAGACTTTTATGTCATGCCTTCGCCTTCCTATTTACACTGGAACTGGAAATTTACTAAGCTACTGACTGGTCTTTACCAAGAAATTACATAAGTGATATTGTAGTGTATATATTAAGCAAGTCAAAAACTTGATTGAAGTAGGCTGTTTCAGTGCCTCATGTACATGTATCAAAGTTTGTTTGACGACATACATAGCAAAAAAAAGGAAACAAAATAGTATCCATGACAAATATTAAATGAGTGATAAATTTTCCTTAAAAATAGCTATTCAGAAATAAATCCTCAGCATGTGGCACCTTCATCCTGTGGTGGAGAAAAGGCGTTGTACATGTAAGAAGGTCATTATAGAGATTTATCTCAAAACTCAAAAAAGTTCTACTAAATTGATTTTAGATGGTGGTGGCACCATTCATTGTCTTCAGCTACATGACTTCCAACAGCCTACCTCATCGTTTTTCACACAATAACTGGTTGTTTTCAAATGAATTAGAATAAAAAAGAATAGAGTATTGTTTATAAATGCAAGTTCATGTAAAGATACACAATTGACTGCTATTAACTATAGAACTATCAATGTAAGATGTACATGTATTTGTCAGCGCAGTTACAGCACTTGGTCAATGGCTAATTGCAACTCATGAAATTCACACCTTGGACCAAGGAGAACTGTACCCCATTTTGTCTTAATTGCAATTCAGAACCTGTACCCTTCCCTTTGAATTGCCATTAGAACAACAGAACAGTTCCATAACAGAGGAATTAAGCCGGATAGAAAGTAATGAGTCAGCAAAAGAACACATAGCGCGATTCTATGAAGAATTGTACAGAGCATGAGAGGGAGAAAAAGGAGGCGAAATGTGGACGGAGACGATAAAGAAAGAAAACAGGAGAACGGCAGAAATGGCTAAAGGAAAAGCACTTCCTCCCATCACCACAATTGAAATGAAGAAAACACAAAAGAGCCTGAAAAGAAGAAAAAGTTGTGGCCCTGATGAAATCCCTAATGAAATAATGATCAACGCAAGCAGCAGAATAATCGAGCGGCTCAGAAGATGCTTCAATCACATTACAAGATCCGAAGAAATCCCACTGCCCTGGAAGAAGGGAAGAATCGTGAGAATATACAAAGGAAAAGGTGAAAAAGGAAAATGCTCAAGCGAAAGAGGAATCACCGTTGGAAGTAACGTGGGAAAATTATATGAGAGGATCATAAATGAAAGAGCCAAGAAAGAACTGAAGACAAGTGACCAGCAAGGTGACGGGAAGAAGGGAGCAAATACGGTGGACCACCTACTAATCCTGCAAGAACTACACTTTCCTGGATGTTACAAAAACATGTATACGACAAAGCCTGGGCTAAGGGTATAATGTAGGTAATGGCAAAACAAGGAGTCCGCGACAAAATCTGGACCATCATAAGAAACCTAAATGAAGGACTGTCAGCGTTTGCAGAGACGAAATACGGAAACACAAGGGAGATACATATGAAGGACAATATAAGGCAAGGAGGAGTGCTCTCTGTAATCATGTACGCTGTCCTGATGGATGAAATAGCAAAGGAAATTAAAGAAAAAAACCTGGGAGTGGAAATCGAAAATGGAGAAAAACTGGGATGCCTCCTGTGGATGGATGATGTAGCACTCATATCAAGAAGCCACCAAGAGCTTCAAGAAATGCTTGACATCACACATGACCTTAGGAAGAGATATAAAATAAAATTTGGTGAAGAAAAAAGCGAAGTCATGATGATTGGAAAAGAGGCCCAAAAAAACACACATGTCTTCAAGCTAGGTGATATGGTCCTGGAACAATGCAATAAATACAAATACCTCGGAGTTACACTATCAGAAAAGAGGAACTATGGTGACCAAATGGCTACGACAAGAGGTAAAGTGGAAGCAGCATACAAAACAATCATGGCAATAGCAGGAAGCACGGACCTGAAGGAAATCGAGCTGAAAACCATCTGGACAACGTTAGAAGCATGCATAATCCCTATCATAACATACGGGACCGAAGCTGGAATCCTCACAAAAAGAGAGAAGGCAGATATGAAACAAATCCTGGACAACATCCTGAAAAGAATCATAATGACACTCAGGTCCACCCCATGGGAACCAGTCTACCTGGAAACAGGAATCTTGGACATAGAAAGCACAGTCCTGGCTAATAAAATTGGCTACATGGAAAGAATCAAAGATGGTGACAATGAGACCCTGAAAAAAATAACGGACAGCCGAGATAAAGGAGGATGGGGGGAAAAGTCCAGAAAGGAGAAAGAGGAGACAATGGGACAAGATTGGATACCAAACGGAACAGAAGAGAGAAGAAAACATGAAGTAAAGAAGGCTGTGAAAAAGAAAATGATGATGAAAATAAGGGAAAGTGGACAACTCAAATCAAAAACAACTTTCTAACTTGAAAACAAACTACAGGCACAGGCTGGAAGGAGAGCCCCGTACATGGATCAACTACCCAGAAGGGAAGCCAGTGCCATCTTTGCAGCAAGGACTAGAATGCTGGACGTAAAAGCAAATTTCAAAAACAAATACCCCAACACGAGATGCAGGATGTGCAACATGGAAGAGGAAACCCAACAACATATCCTAGAAGAATGTGAAGGGATGGACCGAACAGAAGAGGAAAAAGTAACTGAGGGACACAGCAAAAAAGATTAACAAGATAAAAGACATGTTAAAAAGTGCTGCTCCCCAATGAAAATTGGGTGAGCAAACCGGTAACCCGGCAACGCACACGAGGAAGAAGAAGAAGGGCAGAGCATGTTTATAGGTGTGAAATGACAATGGGAGAGCTCCGTTTTTCCACATCCCACTTTACCGCAAATTGCTGGATTCGCAAATGCCGCGAATTTGGTTGCTTTCAAATTCGCTAATAGTCTCAAAAATTCGTAATTAACGAAGATGCGAGCGGCTAGCGTGAGCCCAGAATGGGTATGTCTAGTACATTAATATTATCGTAGTTCCAGGTTATCTGGCCAGAGATTGAATTGAACACAAGAAGGGTAAGCTCAGTGGTAGGCACTGGACTGCCAATCGCTGGGATCAGGGTTCAAAGCCAGCTCTAGCCCGGTCTCCTTGGCCTACTTTGGATGGCACTTTCTATCATCCGTCACCTCATTGCTGTGTCCTCCTGTCCCTGTCAGCCTATCAAGTACATGTATATAAATACAGGGCATTTATAAGGCCCCAACTATCTATTCATCCACCTGTAATTTCATCAGCCTTGCTACAATACTCTGTCTTTATTTCATCGGTACACTATTTCTTGAACAAGCATTGTATTACAAACTAGTAATACTGTGTAATAATTTTGTAGACCATTGAAGTTGGTATTCAAAATGAAGCTGTAATTGAGGGCAGTTCAAATATCTAGTCTGTTTTACTATATTGCTAAATTTGACAAAGTTATGCAATACCACAGTTAGCGCTAATGAAGATAAAAAAGCATTTTCCGATTTCTATGGAAATTTCCATAAATGTTGTCTTGACCAAGACGCAGTACCAAAAAATGGTTCAGTGGAATATGACAACTTTGGAGCGCCAGCCACACTAATATGCATATGCGTTTTAAGTCATAACTCAGCCCCTTAATGGGATTTTTGCCAGTATTATATTCGCGTAGCGACGGGCGGCGAAGCCGCCCGTCGCGTCAGCGAACTTAGCTTAACAACAGCTCATAGTAAATTTTGAATCTGTCAGTGGAGTGAGAATGAAGGACTGCCTCCTGCAATGGAGTTGGTCCCTGATTAAACAGTTAGTTTCGGTAAAAGTAAACATCCCTGAATTTCTCTTGCAATACTGCAGTAGTGTCTGAAAAATTCCATTTGGTTCTTAACTACCCTATTCTGTTTTGAAAATTTCATTTTTATGCTCATTTATGTCGTCTGCATGAAAAAAGCTTATTTTGCTAACAGGTGTCGCCACCGGTGTAGCATCATGCTTGCAGTGCCACACCCAGGGAAAATGACTGAACTATCAGCAGCCTGCTTGTGAGCAGTGATGTGTGAAGTTTATTTGAGGTGTGAATTTTAAAAGCTGATTGCTATTACTGTACTTAAATAGCATCAATTAATTTAGGCCCAACTGATTGTGTTCTTGTTTATCATTATTATACCTCGACCATGAAAGCAGAGCTGTCATTGGCTGAGAGCTGGTCACATGTCAGTCATTATTTTAGTATATTGACCAGGACTATTGCCCTCCAAAATTTTTTTTTCCGAAATTTTTTTTTAAACGAATTTTTTTTTTTCCGAATTTTTTTTTTTTTCAATTTTTTTTTTGTCCCAATTTTTTTTTCCAAAATTTTTTTTTTCCGAAATTTGATTTTTCTAAAATTTTCTTTCCCTAAATGTTTTTTTTCAACATTTTTCTTTCAAAATTTTCCATACATTTGCAATAGTGCAGGAAAATAATAAAATTAGGGCATTAATTAGTAAAGACCAAAATAAACTCATCAAAACTAGTAATAATAGTGCAATGTAGGCTATGCGTCTGCTTATCTACTCTCCTCTGTGAAAGGAAAACTATTTCCCTCGGCCTTCGGCCTTGTGAAATAGTTTTCACTTACACACCATGAGGGAAATAGATTTTACTAATGCCCTCGAAATCAGTCAATATTTGTATACTATAAAATAAGAACAGTTAATTTGAGCTTCGCGAATCTATGGCATTGCCATCTACATATTAGATCATATGAAAGGCGACAATGTCTTCTTTCATGTGAATGGCAGTAATTGGATCCACTGGTCACTGGTCTTGAAATAATGAGTGATACTCCATTGCAGTTAAGAAAATTTTTGGTTTCCCGTCTGGACACAGCATGTAAATTTTTGCATACAACTTTCAAATATAGGAAACGAAATGAATTTAGGATGACACCTGCAATGCAATAATGTTATCTGATAAGGGGGCATCTTATGAATCAAGAAAAAGGCAATAGTATGTTTCTATATTTTTTTAATGCACCTTTTGTAATCTTTAGTTAGTGTGTCCTGGGTGGCTAAAAAGTGCAACGTGATTTTTGATGCAACAGAAAAACAATTGATCCAAACATTTAATTTTGATACATTTGATATACCAATGCATTGCTCACGACCTTGTCTATCGGGAAGATATCGCTTAAATCGCCTCAGGCTATAGTGCCAGAAGCTGTGATTGCTCAAGTAAGACTGACAGAAGCACAATGCTCTTATATTCTGCAAACATCTTGTGGGATCTCTCTTGTTTTGGAACTTCCTGATGAAGGATTGTTGCTAAAATTCTTGCATTCTTGGTATTATTGTCATGCTCATGAGCCTGGCTTTGTATTAGTGCATCGCATAGGGTAGAAAGTTCAATCCGTCATGGACATTAGAGCCGCATCTTTGAGACTGACAAAAAATGCAACGCTCTCACATTTTGTAATATCTATGATGACCTTTCTTCTTCACGCGCTTCTTGATGAAGGCTAGTTGATGAAAAGTTAGGTTTTCTGATACAATTTTGTTGCTCGTGAGCCCAGATTTCTGTTGGTTTATAGAAAGTATTTGTAAATGTATACTATCATGATATTAGAGGCTGTCTTTGTCACTGACAACAAAATGTGAGCTCTTACATTTTGAAAAAATGTATGTTCAGACATGTCTTGTTCAAATGCTTTGTGATAAAAACTCATTGCTCGAATTTTCACTTGTTTGATATTGCGTTGTTGCACTTGAGCTTAGCTTTCCATTGGTATATACAATATGGTTTTTAGTCAAACCTTTCATAGTGTAACGGCCCTGTGTTTATGGCTGACAAAAAGTGCAACATTTGCTTTCTGCATTACCTGCTAATTCCACCATAGAAAGTATGATAGTCGTTGCTGGAAAAGTATTTTAATAAGCCTAGGTTCATTTTGAATAAACTGCATTTAAAGTTAGTATTTTCTCATATTCATGTTTAAATATACTGGCATAATGTGGCCTAGCCCTCTTAGAAATGCATTTGCAACCTCAACTTTTAGAATTTGAATTTACTGGTACGTAGGAAACATATTAGTGATTTTTGATTTTTCGGCCAATTTGACCAGAAATTCCAAACTTTACCAATTTGTGACAACGGATCAAATCTGAAATTTTTGTGCACCATTTTATGGATTTTTGGTGGAAATATCAATGCTGAGTGAGAATAAGCAGAAAATAATTTGCATATGAAATAGACCAAACTTTTGTTTCTGTGTTTGTTTTGCATACATTTCAGATCCTCCAAATTTTGAAAGACAACAAAGATTTGGTCCAACAACTGACAGACGCAGTGATATATTGACCACTGTGACGTCAAAGAAATTCAACATGACATTCACATACTGTGCACACAAAAGTTGCAGTAATTCCTGTGGTGTTGATTATGATAGATTGAGGGAATACGGTTCTTTTGGTTGGTGTTCATGTAAGGAAGATTGCTTCAAGGTTGGTGACTGTTGCGTTGACTTTTTTATTTTCTGCTCCAAATATGTCAAGCTGACCAAAGACATGATTCTGAGGAGTTCTAAGTATGAAATCAGGCAATTGGAAAGCTCACCACCCAATAAGGCTGATTATATGGTTCACTTTGCTCTGGCTGTTGATCTTGATGTTGCTGAACAAATACCATTAGATGAAAATGAAGAATGCATTTCACTGGTCAGTAATGTTTTCACAAGGGTGACAAATCGCTGTGATAGGAATGACTCTCTAAGCCATAATTGCAATTCTCGAAATGGTTTTGTTGCTGCAGTTACTAAAATGCATCAGACTGGTAAAAATTTTATCAAAATTTTCAGGAACAACCAATGTGCCGTATGTAATGGAGTTGATTCGGAGATAATGTATCCAATACATTTTAAATATAAGTGCCCAGAAAATATGATATTTTTTCTTGTCAGGAAATCCCTTGAATTAACTTTGGAGAGCCAAGTTGCACTAATGGGAAGATATTGTGTGAAAACCCTATTTCTAACAAAGCAAAACATTCTGCACAATGATATATTACGCACCAATATCTGCCTCCCTAATATGCACCAATCAGACACTTCAGAATCCAGATTAAATTATATTTACAAAGCCATGTGCAATTTATATTCATCAAATATTGAAATAAGTAACACAACATACAAAAATGTTTACTGTGCGATGTTAACTGGAATGACAGTTGCCAAACACAGTTGTTCGCAAGAATTTGAAGAAAAATTCCGTTACACGTCATTTAGTATTTTGATGAACTTTGATGGAACTACCCGAGACATTTTGCACAGGTCCACCTCCTTGTATGATAACCATGGTTATTCTGAAGATAAATCATCGAAAAAAAAATTTTGCAGTACCAGTCAAATCATGTTTCTCAATAGGTGTTTGGATATGAATGAAACTAAAACAAAAATGGAGCCTCAGAAAGGCATTATGTCAATCAAGCTGGAGCCGCGAAATGATAGCATCACATGTTTGGAGGATCACATACCATGGGACGAGACAGAACCATACAATCTGCTTGAACCTGAAATGGAGCACCCAAATGGAAATCTCAAGTTTTGCTCTCTGTTGTCAAAAATTCGTTCCAAGTCATATATTCGTGTGAGAAAATATTTATATGATATCAACAAAGGTGAAGTTGACAGTCCTTACAGATACATAAAAGTGGAGTTTCGACCTGATGATTTTGAATTTTACAAAAGTACATGCCTCATAAACTTTGGCGAAATAATTGATGTCCCTGTTCAAGAAACTTCTGTGAGTCCATTTCAGCTTTATTTTGTTAATCACACTAAAACAGGGTACTATTTCTTTCCTCAAGAAATTCATTGGACACTAAATTACACACATAAAGATGAAGTGAATGGTCAATTAACTTTATGCTACACCCATATTCAAATGTGCAACAAGAAAAGTTTACTCTGGCCTAGTCAGTTTGAAAGAGTGAACCAATCCTTAGTAATCAAAACATCTGGTAAAGTGTTGGCACCTCATGAATTTGCAATTCTCTCTGATGGATGTGCAGTCGTCTGCTTTATTGAAGAAGGTTCAAATATCCTCCAGCTAATAACTTTGTGCGGTACAATTTTATCAGTGTTTTCCTTAATGGTGACCTTCGGGATATACGTTTCTCAAAAAGACCTCCGCACAGTACCTGGAAAAATGATGATGAACTATATAGCTGCTCTTGCATGTGGCCAAACTCTGCTTCAGTTCGACACGTGTCTCTTGAACTACCCAGTTGCATGCAAGATTTTTGCCATGACTTTGCACTATGTGTGGCTGTCGACGTTCACTTGGCTAAATACAATGGCTTACAGGATGCACAAGACTTTCACAGATATCCAGTTCTTCAATTCCAGTGATAATTCCCTCAGTGGGCTTTGTTGTTATGCTGCCTATGCCTGGCTGGTTCCCCTTTTGATCATAATACCATGTGTATGTTGTGACCTTTTGGACACCGAGTGGTTCAGGTATGCTGATCAGCATCATTGCTGGATATCAAACACTAGACCATACACACTGCTTTACACATTTGCAGGACCCGTCATCTTCCTGGTCGTCGTGAATGTAATATTTCTGATCCGCTGTGCAATAGCCTTGTATTCCACTCTTGTGGATATTCAGAGAGTACTGCAAACTGACCAAAGACAGATATTCAAAGTGTATTTGAGCCTGTTTCTGCTTTCTGGGTCAACATGGCTTCTTGGCCTCCTTCCAGAAATCACAGGCATTGAACTATTTTGGTACCCTTTTGTTGTCATCAATGTTTGACAAGGAATATTTGTATTCCTTTGCTTTGGCTTGACAAAACTCAAATGTCGCACGTGTAACAACAGGCCTGTGTCAACATCAAGACAAACTTCAGTGCGAGAGATGAACAGATACTGAAGGGTCTTCTGAGATATCAACAGCCCATCTCTGTCACAATCTGTCATCACGACATCGGTACATTCATGTAAAAAACAATTCACCCGTGGATTCAATAGCAAATTAAGTATTTCATTCAGCCGCTGTATTATTATTTAATGTAGCCTACTTATATCTATACATGAAGTCCCCGAAGTATTTGTCAAATAAAGAACAAACAATATTATGATAAAAATATCTCCACCCTTGATATGAAGTCAATGTGATCCCTCATCAAGGATAATTTGAAATTTAAAAAATTGTATTCTGAATTGAAATGTGCTTGTTTTCAGTCTGTTGCCGAAGTATCTATTTATACATATTTATATAAAATCAATGAAATTATTCTTAACTGTCTTAACTGCAATGTATTGTTGTTTTCATTGTATATCTGGAGCAAATAAATGAAATTGAATTGAATTGTCTATTTTTTAAAAACTAAAAAGTAATGTTTCATGATCAGAGTGCTGACTGTTGGTCGACTAAAATCGACAAATGAAAGCATTGATTAGCCTATCTGATGCAAAATTTCCCCAGGAATCTGAATCTGAAATCGGAAATACATAACCTCATGCCATTTTCATTCTACAAATGTTTTTACAACTTGTCAATTGGAACCTAGCATTTAGTACTCAATTTTTGTCAACAAATAAGCCTAACACAGCACCAAGGCACTAAATGACTCCTTATTTTTATCCTGTTACAACCAGACACATGCCTGAGATGGGCGCCCTGTGCCCTTATACATTTTGGATTTAAAGAACTGTTTTAATTAATATCTAGAAACGTCACTTGCAATACGTATTTCACTAAAAAAGAGTAACAAGTAAAAAGTAACCCGTACAGTGTCTAGCACTCCTCATTAAGTATTATTGACCCGGATTTTTCTCAAGGATCTTTGATTCTTTGGCATAGCAAGGTTGGATCCTTTTTTAAAACAATATTGCAACCTTGTTATTAAAGCAATGCTTTATTACAAGGAAAAAGTTTCAGTTTGGCTGAAATTTCCACTGTATACGGCTCTCAGACACTTCAACACAGATGTCAGTTTTACCGATACCAAAATAAATCTCAGAAAGGCAATTTCCAGGCCACTCTGAAGATAAGCAGGTTAATTCCTAGTTTCTAGTAGCCTCTGTCCATTGTGAGCAGATGGGCTGGACCTAATCCCCAGGTGCGGATGTCCACCAAGACTCCGTTATTGCAGGGATAGTGTCCTGTTAAGACAATAGTCTGCCCTTTTAAGGTCGATTGCGTCTTGTTGGACCTGTGAGGGATGTTGAGTTTCTCCCAGATTGGATTATATTAGTCTAGGATACCACTTGGCTCGCTAAATTTCTTCTTAGTATGATATTGATCATATATACCAGGCATGACTTCACATCAATGCTATCAAATGTAAAAAATATAGATAAAGAGTTAAATATTCTCAGTGTTGGATACTTACAGGCAAGATAGAAAAGAATACCAAAAATCTGGTAGTATAAAATATATTTTCTTATTCAGCAGTACAGAGAGACCAGATCCACTTGATAGTCTACACGACCTATAGGCCAGGGATCTTTAGAGACCTGAGGACCTTTATGCTGTGGCAGGAAAGGGCCTTTATCATCTAGCAGCCTTCCAAGAAAGCATCGATGTAAGGTCAGTTGACCAACAAAGGAAGCTGTGTGCCTGAGATTGAGTTCATTCCAGCTTCCATTTTGTGAATAGACTTGGTAATGATCCAACATGAGCCGAAGAAAGAGGTTGGCTAGCAGCTGACCGAATGCTACCTGTGGGACTAGGGAGACATCTTACTGGTGCATCACAAAATGTTATTTTTGTATTCACCTGATTAAAACAGTGTGTTGTTTAGAAAAACTAAATGACTTACATCAAAATATTGCAATTTACAAGGCTGTCCATAAACAAATTGTCATACCAAGCAAAGTATAGTAAATGTGAATTACTGCTTGTGCTTCAGAGGTGGTATTCTTGGTTATGTGCATCAACTGATTTTACTTTCTCAACGTGTATTGAACAGTGGTGTCCCTGTAGGGGGCATAGGGGGCACGTACCCCTTCCCCATATTGGACCTGTGCCCCCCCCAGGTGCCCCCCCCCTGTGAACTTTTCAACCTTGCTAAATACTCCATGAGTTCATTTATAAGCACATCAATGCATTAGGTAGAACTAGAGTGATCCCTTATAAATTTACCTGAATATCATAATATCATCTTGGAGGGATTTTTTTTCGTAAATAAATGCTAATTGTCAACAGGAATTTTCTCAAGAATATCGGCATAGCAATCTTTTAAAAATGCTTTTGCTTTGAGACTATTTTTGTGCTGAAAGCAATGATTTATTAATAACTCAAAGTGGCAGGTTTGCTCAAGTTCCACTTAAAACAATCTTTAGAAATTTCAGCGCTGAGTCCTATGCTTTGACAACCAGCAGAACAGCAAAAATATCTTAGAGAGGCAATTTCCAGGCCACACTGAAGATAAGCAGGTTAACAGCCTGTCCATTGTGAGCAAATGCGTTGAACCTAATCCTAGGATGCTAGTGTTCACCAAAACTTCATTATCACCAGGATAGTGTCCTGTTAAAGCCAATAGAGTCTCCTGTTAGGGTCAATAGTGTCCCGCTATATCCAAGAGGATTGCAGGATTTATCCTAGATGGGACTATACAAGTCTGGGATACCACTTGGCTTTCTTTGTCTTCTCAGTAATATTGTTCAGATTTACCAGACAGGTCTGCTCTTCAATAATATCAAATGTAAGAAATATAAATAAGGAGTTAGATATTCTCAGTATTAGATAATTACAGGCAAAATAGAAAAAAAAAAAATCGCATATAAAATATCTGGTGTACTTCAACCATAAAAAAATCTGTTTTTTCCCTGAACGGCCCTATTACAAAAATAAAATAGGTGGCTTTGATTTACTTCAGTGTTTCTCTAAAAGGCAAAATGCGAATGAAACTTAAATATTATTATCGTTTTCATAGCTACATGTTTTTCAAGTTTGCAATTTGCTTCATTCCAAAACTGTGATGTCAGAGATTAATTTGAATAATTTCGTTTATTACAAGCACAGATTTCAGGAAACTGGCAAAGTGCAGTGACACATGGATGATGTGTTTCACTGTGCACTGTAACTGAACCAAACAGACTACTTAGCCTCAAAGGAGAGTTGCAATTACTGACAAAAAAAGTTGTTTGAAATTGTGATGACTGGTGTATTGTGAAAAACAGCAACACATTTTGTTTGGAAACAATGAGGTGCAACACTCAGCTTATACATGCATTGTTTGTTGTGGTTGTACACACGTAGTAACATTGCCTGACAGTTTTAAATTCCTTTGTCATTAACTGTGATGTCAAAGTCTGAACTGATATGTCACAGATTGAAGATTAGACCGATAATATTGACAGATACCCGATGATGTCACGGTTTAACTGCAAAACGAAGTTTTCAAAAAACACGTAGCTATGAAAACGATAATAACAATCTCAGTGTAAGATGATAAAACGAAAATACTAATTTTTGTGACTAAACTGGTGTTTTATGACATAATACAAAATTATTTTTTTAACAATCAATGTTGGTTTTTGCAAGTAAGTTTGGTTTTTCAAAAACGAATTTTGCATCTGAAAAAACAATTTTGTGAATTATTTTTTTAGTTTTGAAGTTTTTAATGCTTATGTCTTTCAGGGGGTTGTGTTTTCTTACTTGTTTTACACCTTCTGTGTGGTGGAAAGAGACACGTGCTTTCTCCCACCCAATGTTTTGATGAAGCAGGATAATCTCAAGTTGCTTCACTATGGGCGCCTATGTAGTTTGATATTGCTGCTCATGAAATTGAATTGAACTTAAAATTTGTTGTGTTGAGCATACAATCACTGTTAAGTCAGTCATGACATTGTACACTTCAAATTGAATAAATTTTTTTTTTAACAAGTATATTGTATTATCACAAATACTTGTATTTCCAGAACAGTATGCTATAAGTGGATATAGTGAAGCTTTTCAGGATAAGGGAACTTAGGTTGCTACTAAGAATGTTAGCTTGAATGCTTATTTTTGATTTCTGTAATGCATTACATAATAATCACACTGCAGGTTTGCTCAAGCGAAACATATGTTTGCACACACATTCAATAGGATTATAAAAAGAATTCTCATAAAACGGTTTGATTACCCCCTCTTAGTGACCTCCACTAAGCCTTAATGGACTTAAGTTCTTAGTACCCAGCTAAGTTTCCTTATCCTGAAAAACTTCAATAATGCTACATTTGACTATCAATAATTCAATATTTTGTATATATGAAGGGACACTGCAACAAAAGTGAGCATATATTTTTCATTTGGCAGTCCGTTGGACAGACCAGATCCACTTAATAGTCTACACAACCTTTAGGCCAGGGATCTTTGGAGAGTTGAGAACCTTTATGCTGTGGCAGGAAAGGGCCTTTATCATCAAGGCACCTTCCAAGAGAGCATCAATGTAAGGTCAGTTGACCAACAATGGGTGTTCGTGTTCCTGAGATGGAGTTCACTCTGGAATCCATTTTGTGAATGGACTTGGCAATGATCCAACACTCCAAAGAAAGAGGTTGGCCAACATCTGACCGAATGCTAATTGTCTGGCTACGGGGATATCTTACTGATGAAGCAATAAAAGATTATTTTTTGTACACACCCGTATAAAACATTAAGTTGCGGACAACTCAATAGAGACAAGTTTTTTAACATTGAAAAAAATAGGAAGGCAATGAATGGAAGGATACCTAAGATAAAGAGTGAAGAGAACAGGATGAGGAAAAGAGTGAAAATAAAAGAACAAGGAACAGGAAATAACAGACAAAATGACAACAACTGGAATAGTACAGAATGAAAAGATCAATAAAAAATAAGGTGTCATGATTTATATTTGGCAGAGTAAAAATGAAAGATTAACGCGAAATCTTGAAAAGAATAATAGGAGATATTAACTGGAAAATGAACAAAGGATGAGAATAAAATGTCGAAAATATAAATGGGAGAGGAGCAAATGATGGGCATTAAATCTTAAAGATCATAAAGGGAGACAGTGAGAGAAGTATGAGAAAAAGATGAGAATGAAATCTTGAAAATAAGAATCGGAGATTATTAAAAGAAGAGAAGAAAATGATGAGCATTAAATCTTGAAAATAAGAAGAAAAGGATCAAAGGATGAGAATGGAACCTAAAAAATATGAGAGGAAGAGAATGAGAGGAAAAGGAGCAAAGCATTTGAGTGAAATCTTGAAAACAAGAATTTGAGAGGAAGAGGAGCAATAATTATTGATGAGTACGAAAATATTGAAAAAGGATTAAATCTTGAGATAATAAAAGGAGAAGGACCAAAGGATGACGATTAAATCTTGAAAATAAAAAAGGAAGAGGATTTGTGGAGAATGAGAAAACGAAACTGTCTCTATATCTGCCTGCAGATCGACTTGCTCCTCTTGGTTTAATAATTTACGCCACCGACAATAAATATGGTGGCAGTTACTATATTGGAGGACAAGAAGGCAATATACACTCAAGGCAAAGGCCACTGGTGTTAGCTGTCAATTTTTCAGCAGCTAATAAATCAGAAAAAGAGCAGAACATATTGCAGGGCAATTTTGCTACCTACAACTGACATTGGCAAAGCCTGTTGTTACTATGTCTGGTACAGCATTGGCTTCAATTTTATTTTTGTCTGCTACAGTGCCTTCCAAAAATGTTTATCAAATCCTGCATCCTCAGGAGAATGCTCACCATTAAATTTTAATCATATTCAGTCCTCACGCTCACCCTCACTGTCACGTGGCTCATTACCGTACGAGTATATACCAAACCATGTTAACTTTACAAAATTAAGCAGTTGAAAATTACCTTGAGAATTGCAATGAGAGGCTGAAACCACCTATAATAATCTATGTGACTGATATGATTGATTGCCTGCTCGATGCATGGCAAAATTAATTTTTATATATTTTTACAAAAACATACTATTTTTGTTAGCCAGGGTATGGAAAGGTGTGCTGGAGAGGGCTGATGCGTTGAAGCGCATTGAAGTTTTAGAGCATGCAAGAGTGAGAATCTGCTTTGAAATTATAATAACTTGTAATGTAAGTACTTAGAGTGTGAAACTCAAAGGGTACACAGTAGACTCCAGGCAAATGTTTGGAAACAGCATATTGCTCGCTCGTTGATAAGTGTTACACAAAACCGATTTTGGGTATTTGGATTCTCACTTTATGATATCAGAAGAGACCTCTATGAGTGATAGAAGGAATACTTTAGGTAAATTATGGAAAATAAAATAAATTTCCTGGATTGCTCGCAAATAGGGAAGTCTCAAAGTGAGTAAGCCTTTGCAATGTCTGTTTGTTTAGTCCAATTTGCATTTTTGACAGCTACCAAGGAAATAGGGTGTCCTCCATACAGAAACTAGCTACACAATCCCTCTTTAAAAACTATCTACACAATCCTTCTTCTAGTCATGATATATTTTCTTCTGTTCAGATGAGGATGTGTGCTGCCTCAAGCAGCACACTTTTGCAAAATTAATCCAATGGCGAGCAACATACTGTTTCCAAATTATTGGCCGGCAGTGTATAAGCCTAGATGTATTTGTCATGTCATGGTTTATTTCAATGTAGTGATTGGTCATTTCTCAAAAATTACATCAAACTTTCGGACTGGCGTGCATTGTTATAATATTATTATTTATCCTTTTTGACTTGTAATTAACATATATTTTGAAGATCTGTTAAATATTGGCATCCAAAATCATTAGACCTGATGTTTAAGAGCAGTTCCTCTGAATTTTGGGTTCATTTGATGACAATTTGTATTCTAGGGTGGTGTAATAACACTCATAAAGCAGCTTGAAGATCAGAATGCACCATAACACACATCATAAAAGTAATGAAAATTTCATAAAGCCCTTCATGGCACCTCTCTCATGTTACGACTTCATGTGACTTGAAGCATCAGTTTAATGTCACAGGCCAAGCATGATTTATGTGATTCACTTCAGGGTTAAGGTCATAAGCTAAAGTCTCTATACCTCAAAAACCTTCATGTTTAGCATTATACGCTATACTTTAAAGTTGCTACAGATTGTCGTTGTCAAAAAGTTGTCTTAGGGAATTAATATTTGTCATTTGAGTTCAGACTGCAGAAAAGGAGAAATAGCTTTTCCTAAGAAATGGGCGAGGATCAGCCAGGAATCCACTGAGAATCAAGTTCCCTTGATGCGGAGAGGAATTTTGTTGGCTAGGCGAAAGTTGCTTTTTGTTTTTGGTACACATCAAGCAATATGATAAAAATGAATTATCTGTTAGTGATGTTCTACAAAATACTATTTTTGAGGCAGTTAAATATGTTTCACACTTAAAGCAAAGATTAAACAAAGAAAACAGGAAACCTATTTCACATCTAGCTGTCATGATATGTATGTTTAATTGTTTATTTATATTTATATAATGGGCAACTATGGTGGCAGTTAATACACTGGAGGGTAGGGTAGCAATAAGAGCCCAAAGCAAAGGCTACTGGTGTTTGCTGTCAATTGGTCGGCAGCTAAATTTCGCGAACTGAACTTAGGCAACAGGTCATTTGAGATCTGCTACTGGAGCTCAAGAGATTAACCGTCCACAATTTGTAACTAATGTCCAGTCATTTTTTTGTGGCAGTAAGTTTTTGGCTGAAAAGTAAAAACCTACCTTACTCTTGACAAAAATGTTTGTCTCCTCCTGTTCCTGACAACTTGACCACCCAGTGGGCACAAGACGTAAACACCAACGTTGCTAATTGGTGGAGGGCTGGTCTGTTGGTCACGTAGATATGTATGGTAGAGATTATGTCGCCCCAATGTGAACACGACATCGGAGATTTTTTACAACATTGCCACAACGTCGCAAGCTAACGTCGAACTCCTGACATTGTCTCACAATGTTGTAAAACGTCTCCACAACGATGCATGCTAACGTCATATCTTTGAGATTTCCTTCACAACGTTGTGACAACATAATTTCAACCATACAATTCTACGTCATATGACGAAAAGTGTGACGTCGTTGCAACGTTGCTGCAACGTCGATGTGCCCATGGGGCAAACAGTTTCATAAGCATTTAGAAGTATTGGCATGTTATATCCCTGGTTTTGAGGTTATCCCATTGGAATAACATTGCTGTCAACACAGCTCAAGTAGCCATTTCTTCTACTGCTTCTATTGCTGCTGTTGTGACGTAACAATTGTTTCTGTGATGTCATAGAGCCAACAATGCTGATGACGTCACAACAGATCATGCTTGGTCATGGTGTACTCACCCTAATAAACCAAAAATTAAACCTCAGACATAATCATGGATTATTTTATTGGCTAAAAACAAAATGTCTAGATTTTAGGTCAAGAGGATCCAGCCATTTCACAACCGCTTAGTTGCAAATTCAAAACCTTCCTCAATTATCCTTTAGAACAGCCTCTTTAATGTGAATTTGGTATTTGAATTGAAACGAGAAAATGCTCCTTCGCATTACATGTGAATTTTATCGTAATGTGAATTTGGTGTTTTAGATTGAGTCGAAAAAGTGTTCCTCGATGACTTAAGTATTTAATATAAATAATCACATTATTTTCATTAATTATTTTCTATTCCCAACTTGCTAAGTTTCTGTCACTTTTTGTGATGATCTGAAAACTAAATATGTGGTGATGAGTTTGAATTTGACAATAATTATTTAGCTTTTTTTTATGAATGCTAATTTCTGCACAACATATTACATGTAGTGCCAATTTATGATAATTAGTTTCCCTCACCTAGCACAATAGCCTCCTATGTGATACATAGTTGTAAAATGTGAATGTCACCCAAATTTCATGGCTGTGCCATTATCATATTAATGATTGTGACTTCTTTCTTATGTTATGGGATTGGTAGGAGGCTTCTATGACCGTTAAGTAAAATGAACATAACACATGTGTATAGTTATATTAAATCGATAATACGGATTCTTTCTAAACTTGAGGCTGCATAAATTAATTTTAAGATATCCTATTAATTATATACATTTCTGAAAATTGAAAACTATGATAAAAAAGCATGGAAAATAGTTTCGAATTTCATCTCATGTGTTATAAATCGTCTTGTGGAGATTATATCTGGGTTAAACGTGTCATAATTATGTTTATATTTGTAATATAATCTTCTTTTTGATACAGTCAAATCATGGACAAATGTCAAGTACTGACTGAATGGCACTGAGATGTTCCTTGTGAGGTCATACCCCTATGAACGCCATGTTATTCTCTATGACTCATAAGCAATTTGGGAATTCATATCTATTCTATACTTTCAATGCAATTGAGACAAGTCCTCCACAGAGTCATAGCTCGCATAAATGATGCCATAATAGTTAATGCACAAAAAATACTACTTAGTGCAGGAAGAAGGCGGTCACATAAGACAAGTCAGTCAGTGGTCCCTGCATTATGAGACCACCTCTCCTGCAGTCATGAAGCGGTGTCTCGTGGGAGTGCGGTCTTTCGACGGGGTGCAAAATGCACAAAAAAATACTGCTTAATGCAGGAAGAAGGCAGTCACATAAGGCAAGTCGGTCTTACAACAGAAGGTCTTACAACGCAGGTACCACTGTAACAGAAATGGTTAAGTTGCCTCCTCCTTGTTTTTATTATTTTATATCGCATTTCTTTTTATATATGACTGTGATTTGGCAAAACATTGATCATGCGCAGTTAATACTGGGTATCATATTTGTTTTAAACTTTTCCAGAAATCTTTCAAATTTTTTTTACATGTTAATATGAGATAACTGTTTTCTGAAACAGGAAGAAAAAATGGTGATACATCATGAATACGATATTGCAGGAGTTTGAAGGTGACTTGTTATATATACACTACCAATCATAGTAACACTGCATTGTCACTCTGGCTGTTGTGGTATGACTTAGATACCGTAAAACGGGGTAAAGTTGGCAATCCGGGGTAAAGTGGGCAAGCTATTTTGACCAACTTAAAGGCAAAAATGCCAACTTTTCTCACTGAAATAAATATCTTTGGCATAGTTGCCATTCGTATCAGCAAGGAAAAGTTGGCATTTCTGCCATTAAGGGGGTCAAAATAGCTTGCCAACTTTACCCCGGATTGCCAACTTTACCCAGTTTTACGGTATTTTACATAGATTTTCATAATGGCAACCAAGCTACTTTTCATCTTTCTGTTTGCTGGTGGGATTTTTGTCGAAAATGTCCTTCTGCTGAAGATAGCATCTTTCAACGTTCAAAATTTTGGAAGAAGGAAACTCGACGATGCTTTTGTTGCCACAACATTGACTGAGGTAGGTTTTTATTTACAAAGTTACAAGGCTTACTATAAGAGTGATGCTCACCATATAGTATTCTTAAGAAACAGTGATTTTTATTTTCTTCAAACATCTCAGAAACGAACGAAGATGCCTCCCGGTTGTATCATTGTATCATCATCAGGTCTTCTCATCATTTTTTTTTATCTTTTCATCATCTAATTTGCATCATTCACCTTTGATATTTGGAGCATTCATCATTAAAATTTGAGCTGTTTCATCATCCATTTTTTCTATACTCTTACAGTGCAGACATGCAGCCCCTCCCTTATATACGTAGTGAAAGAATGTCTACACATTTGAATGTAGGAGTCATGTTCATTGATGTAATAATGGCATATGATCTCCTTACCCACCAATAGGGTAAGAAGCCCCCCCTATTAATTATAATCCTATGGACATTTTTGTAAGCACATTCAGCTTAAAGATTGTTCCTTGGGGTTCCTCTATCCTTTTTAAGGTTTTCCATTAACTTCTTCAGAATTGCTGATTTTTCTTTTTTGCTTTTTTCATTTGTCCTGTCTTAATCCTGGGAACCTTTCTATCTATTCAAATATCTATTCTATCCAAGATTTTAGGGAAAGTAAACATCATTAAACGGTGCCTAAAGCAGCTTCGAGGGCCCCAGTAAGGTGGGTCTTACGCCATGACATGCAGGGGCCTTTCGCTACGCACCTACATATTTTTATTTGAAACCATCATTTTTAATAAAAATGCAAAAAACCTGATCCAAATCATATATTGATGTGATGGTCTTGAAGTGGAACGAGATATCCATCATACTTATTCCCGTTTTCAAATAATGATCAAAGTTACAAAAACCATGTACATATTTTTTCCTTTAATTTCTACTATGGCTTTGTGCTGTTGTCCTGAAAATTTGTTACGTCACCTTTACTTATTAAAGCCTCCAGGTTCAGTCCTATCAGTTTGAAAATGCGTCAAAAATGTAAGTTTAGATATAATCATAATCCTGGTCTCACCTAACCCAGGCTTTTTGCTCTGACCCACATTGTGTGTCAGTAAAACGAAGTCCACTCTGTTATACGTCATTTGTCATTTTCCCATTCCTTATCAACAATAATGGGGAAATTTTTCCCCTTATTTAAGAATGACCCATAGAACGATATAGATGATATTAATTTGGCAAAATGAACCTGGAACTAACAAAGTTCTGTCTTGACAAAAGCAAAATAATTTTAATGGTATTTGTTAATGTTGGCTAAAATTGTTTTCTTTTGTTTGCAGATCATGAGAGAGTTTGACTTCATATTCATTCAGGAGATATTGGATGGCGATGCATTATCACAGTTGTGGGGTATGGTTAACAGGTGTGTGGATTTTATTTTTTCAGATTGAGGCTAATTGGTTGGTATTTGGTCATTTTCCACAAGGGAATTTTTACAGTATTTGCATTCAAAGTGTCTCGTGGAGGGTCAAAATAAAAGTTTGTAAATGATAATTTCCTTCATGAAAATATTAAAGATTCATTAATCAACAAGGTACATGTGATTTGTTGGTTTATCGCCAATTTGCCACTCCATAAATTAGACGAGGTTTGATATTTTTTTTATGTTTATCAGAAAAAATATCCATGTAAATACAGATTTAATCGTTTTTTCAATGGAAATCCAGCCATCTTGTTGCATAGAACCGTCAAAACCAATAAAAAACTTAAATTTTGATGAAATATGGCAGAACTTTTTTTCCAAAAAATTTTAATGAAGAAAGTAAAGAAATTAGACATTCCTTACTCTGAAAGTTTATGTTTTAGAGTGTTTAGTAAGGTTCTAGTCTCAATAGACACATGATTGCCAAGATAAATAATGCTTTGGTGTCCTTCCAACCCAAGGTCAAGTTTTGTTGCTGTATGATTCGAACTGATAGTGTTCCCTTTTGGTCAAAGATAATGTTCCGGAGGGGAAAATCACCGAAATTAACCCAAAATCAAAGGCTCAGAAAAAAATAAACTTGAATTGCTCCAAAAACAAGATATTTACATATTATCCTGTTAAGTAATTGGTTGGTATTTGGTCATTTTCCACAAGGGAATTTTTACAGTATTTGCATTCAAAGTGTCTCGTGGAGGGTCAAAATAAAAGTTTGTAAATGATAATTTCCTTCATGAAAATATTAAAGATTCATTAATCAACAAGGTACATGTGATTTGTTGGTTTATCGCCAATTTGCCACTCCATAAATTAGACGAGGTTTGATATTTTTTTTATGTTTATCAGAAAAAATATCCATGTAAATACAGATTTAACCGTTTTTTCAATGGAAATCCCACCATCTTGCTGCATAGAACCGTCAAAACCAATACAAAACTTAAATTTCGATGAAATATGGCAGAACTTTTTTTCCAAACAATTTTTATGACGAAAGTAAAGAAATTAGACATTCCTTACTCTGAAAGTTTATGTTTTAGAGTGTTTAGTAAGGTTCTAGTCTCAATAGACACATGATTGCCAAGATAAATAATGCTTTGGTGTCCTTCCAACCCAAGGTCAAGTTTTGTTGCTGTATGATTCGAACTGATAGTGTTCCCTTTTGGTCAAAGATAATGTTCCGGAGGGGAAAATCACCGAAATTAACCCATAATCAAAGGCTCAGAAAAAAATTAACTTGAATTGCTCCAAAAACAAGATATTTACATATTATCCTGTTAAGTAACTGGTTGGTATTTGGTCATTTTCCACAAGGGAATTTTTACAGTATTTGCATTCAAAGTGTCTCGTGGAGGGTCAAAATAAAAGTTTGTAAATGATAATTTCCTTCATGAAAATATTAAAGATTCATTAATCAACAAGGTACATGTGATTTGTTGGTTTATCGCCAATTTGCCACTCCATAAATTAGACGAGGTTTGATATTTTTTTTATGTTTATCAGAAAAAATATCCATGTAAGTACAGATTTAACCGTTTTTTCAATGGAAATCCAACCATCTTGTTGCATAGAACCGTCAAAACCAATAAAAAACTTAAATTTCGATGAAATATGGCAGAACTTTTTTTCCAAACAATTTTTATGACGAAAGTAAAGAAATTAGACACTCCTTACTCTGAAAGTTTATGTTTTAGAGTGTTTAGTAAGGTTCTAGTCTCAATAGACACATGATTGCCAAGATAAATAATGCTTTGGTGTCCTTCCAACCCAAGGTCAAGTTTTGTTGCTGTATGATTCGAACTGATAGTGTTCCCTTTTGGTCAAAGATAATGTTCTGGAGGGGAAAATCACCGAAAATAACCCAAAATCAAAGGCTCAGAAAAAAATAAACTTGAATTGCTCCAAAAACAAGATATTTACATATTATCCTGTTAAGTCATTATGCTATTTGCGAAAAATTGCATTTATATTGATATATTACATAAAATAATTATTCCTCACCACTACCCTTTTCTTTGGAGCATGTTTGCTCAAAAGTTTGTTTAATTGTTCTGAGATAGCTTCATATGCTTCGTTTGCATTTTGGGAAGCCAACACTAAGTCTTGCTGTACCAAATTTTCTTCAGATATTACTCCAATCACCTTGCTATAATTAATTTTTAGAGAATTCCTTCATGTTAGCACTTTAGTACTCGGTGGAGGTTTATGAACTCTAAGTACCACACCTATCAGATACTAAAAATCACTTTCCCCGTGTTTTTTTAAAAGCTTTTCAAAAATTTCCTTATTTTTGTAACTAACATAACATCAATCAGCGTTGGAGTATTAGATTTAAAGCAAGTTGGTTCCTTTATGACATTAAAAAGACCCAAAGATGGTATCAAAGTTGATAGCATAATTATTTTCATGAAACATGTTAAAGTTAAGATCACCAATTACTATTATGTTTTCATAATTATGCATCGCTTACTTGCTCGTATGTCTCCTAAAAGTACCTTTTGAACCTAACTGGGTCCATCTTCGAGTTTTTGTACATGCCTAGTGTGGTGATCGTGGTATTGCTTACCTAACCACCGTAATGAGATGATACCAGCGGGAGCGGAGATGCGTCTCGTCGCTTCAGCTGCAGTGTATCGTCTGCCAAACCTCGCCAGATCTCGCCGCACCGCGATCGGACCCGAGATGACGTACAGCGACACCAAGCGGTGGTACGGGCCACCACACTAGTAACATTATTTTACCTCCTGCGACATTTAGTTCCACTGATAGACATTCTATCTCATCATCACAAGCTATTATTTCCAACTGAGAAAGGGATATCATTTGCTATATATATCAAGAAGCTCGCACTGTTTGATCTTTTGTCCTGTCTCACACACGAGTAACCCTCCAGAGTCCAGATCAATAGTATCTCGTTTGAAAGAATAATCTAGCTTTGTCTCGCTCAGCACCAACACATCGAACCCGCATACTCTTAGCAACTCTTTGATGTCCATAATTTTTGAACCCAAGCTATTGACATTTAAATGACCGATGATAACATGCTTTGCAAATTTGTGTCGAATGGCTCGTATATCATTAAACACACCCATCATCTTTGCCATTATACACAGATTCATTGGAATTTACTTCATTGTTCATATTGTTTGTTGCATATGTCTCAACATTATTTTGAGCACTCAGTGTGTTTTCAATCCAAGAAATATCAGTATCATTTTTGATGTCCACCTAAGGTTAGAATTCAATTCTTTATTTTTGCAAGCCCGCGTTCAGTTAGACATATAATTTGAACATCAAATCCGACTTCAGAATGATGTTGTATTGTCATCACAATTCCAGCTGGAAAGGGGCAGAAAAACAACATTTTTAGCATTTTTTTTCAGCGACTTTGTCATGTTAAGATGTTTAAAATATTCTATTGTTATTAACAGTTCCAAAATATTGAAAAAAAACATTAAAAGTCTAAGAATTCACTATGTATGTTGCTTTAGGGAATGTCTTTACCTACTCTGCACACTGAGTTCACATTTTACGTCATGCATAAGAGACAGCAGTGGTGTGCTGCCACCGGTAGTGAGCTCTGCAAGAGTTCAGATGGAGCAAGTGACGTTATGAGTAAGCAAGCGACATTATGAGATTAGCAAGCATTCTCAGCTGGTCGTTGAAACAAATACTTAAAGATTTGTTTTATAACAATGTGCGTTTGGTTTTAAGGTGTCGGCAACATTAGTGTTAAAAGTGCACACTGATTTACTCAAAGCTGTCTGTATAACATTGTTTGTTTGATAATAAGCTATCCGAACTACAAATGTCAAAACACTGTCTGATTTTACAGAGCAGATAAGAGGATTAACTCATGCATGGAACTGGATCATGGAAATCCATCATCCTCTCTTATCTAGCTAAAGCTGTTCGACACTGAGAGACTGTGTCAGTCTGGTTTTTACCAGAATGTATGATTTTTGAATTCCAGACATGATCCGAATGATTCATTCATCTGTAATACAGGCAATCCCCATGGGACATCCCGTTCTCACATGGAAAGATACGGATACTGTTACAGGTAAATATTACTCAACAGCCAGACGTTAACCTCAAAAACTAACTCACAGCTGATAGGTTGATTGTTATGTGAACTAATATCAAGACTTTATCAGACCATTACCTACACAGTTGGTTGACTGCAATTTCTATAATTATGAGCTGCTTGGACCAATTATACGTAGTATCTAACTTCTAACATTCCCATAATAGGTTCATGATCAGTTAAGGACCAACCAGAGGAGGCTAAAATGCTACGTAGTCAGTTATCTTGCAATGTTGATATATCATTAAGCATAAAGGTGTGCCAAAAAGTTTGCATACCTGATCAACTTTAATTGCTTTTCTTCGTGTTTCATTTCAAATTCATCTAATATTTAAAATATGCACCAAATATATTTCCAAAATGCCACAAAATCTGATCTTAAAATCCATAATTCAGAACTTTTCTCTTTGAATAAGGTTAATAAGATTTTTCCCAGACTGTACTCATATCAAACTTTGGGGAAGCTACGACACACTTGCTACTTTAATTATAATCTTCTATTAGTTGTTCTATACACCTTACTATGGAAAGATTCATTGTGATGATGTTTTTAATATCTCAGCTGCTTTTTGTCGTAAATGACACTGTCAAATGAGTTGATTCCAATGAAGTAATCTAGTTTTCAACATCTCCGTTTTTCGTCCGACCAAATGCCACAATTGGCTTTACATTTGCTGAAGATTTGCTGCTATGCAGAATTGTAAACTTGTAAAAAAAGAGTTTATCTGTTTTTGAAGACTAAATGCATGATATTATTATTGTTGTCGTTATGTGAAGTTTTTGTTTCATCATCATTTCCAGACCAAGAGAACTCACAGTTCTAGAATCATTCGAGTGGAACGGAACAGAATTCACATATCCTCCATGTGCCTTAAGACTGAAGCCAAGAGACAGTTGTTTGCCTGAATTTGGTTTTATTGGAGCTCATTTGAGACCAAGCAGAGGCCGCGACAGGATCACACCTCGTGAAATGGAGTCCCTCTATGTTGTCCATGCCTATCTGAGTAAGGTGTGGTCTATGAAGGTATAGGAAGGTTTTTTTCCCATCTATATGTAGCTGTCCTGACATAACAATGATTAATATCTGCAGAACTGACTACGTTTATTGGAGTATCCTTATGAGGTGACCTTATCAGATTAATAATACATAAACAGTTTATGACCTGATTTAGTATGCCAGGCTAGGGTGTCCAATTTTCCGAACTTTTTCTTCCCTTGGGTCCCATCTTGAAGCAGGATCAATCAGGAATGAAGCAGGATCAATCAGCAATGAAGCAGCAATTCAGCAATGAAGCAGCAATTCAGCAATGAAGCAGCAATTCAGCAATGAAGCAGCAATTCAGCAGGCTGAGAAGCAGAGTGTCATAGAGTATAGAAGCCTGCGCCTTGAAGGTCTGAGCGGTTATGGTGCTGGTGGCTGCTCTTTTATCTATTTGCAGGACGTACGCCAGTGCATTCCGAAGGTTGACCCCCCTTTTGCCGGCGAGACTTGAACCATCCCACCGGGATACTCTGATACACAGACAAAGATCTTCTCTATAAAAATAGCCACCTTGCGCACGTCCTGGAGCATTTTTTCTCCCAGCAGAGTGCAAAACCATCCCGGTGGGAAGCTATTTCGCGCCTCGCAGGGATTCCCGCCCAAAATCCAAACCGGTGGGAACTTTATTGCCTAGCGAGGCGCAAAAGTTAACCAGCGAGATGTTTTTTCCATCCCGGTGGGCTAAGATTTTTCTGGTCTGTCCCACAGTGACTGAGGATTTTTTTAAAATTTCAACTTGCTGAAACTTTTTTTTTCTGCCCCATGACGATTTTTAGGAGCCCCAAGGAGCAGGTTTCTCACAGGCAAGAAGCAAAACAGTTACCGGCGAGAAGCAAAAAACTCCCTGCGGGATAGGTCAAATTTGCTAATATTTTTTCTATTTTCCAGGAAATCCTTTCCCGCCAATGAAATATGCGATTCCTGTAGTGAGAATGTACATAAACGATGCATGTGCAATTGACTATTTTATGTTGTAGAATTTCATTCTTGCGGGTGATTTCAATGCTGACAAGCCATATATGACTGAAGCTGAACTGGAGCAGACCTCACTTCGCACAAACCAAAGTTTCGAATGGTTTATTGAAGATGGTGAAAGGACCAATCTCGGACTAACGGCTCGCACATATGACAGGTAGAGCTGGCCTTTTATCCCAGATTCCTGGAGTACATGTTTTATTTGTTATTACATGTACTTCTTTTAGTGAAATTTCAAATTTGCTTTTCCAAAATCTTTTTTCCCGCAGTATAAGAGCTTTATCTTTAGCACAAAATCACCGAGAGCAAAAAAAATCAGATGAGCTGTATGTAACAAAATAAAATTACAACAAAAAAAAAGTAACAAATTGTATGTTTCTAAGATGATGTATCATGAATCTTTCATTACTATTGCTGTATTTTTTACGTGCCTATGATAACTGTTAATTTGACATCTTCACTTATAGGATCATCGGCATTGGAGATGAACTTTTGAAAAAGGTTACTGATCGTCGAGTTTTCATTTTCAAACCAAATCGTGCTCAGGTATATGTCAAATTCATAAATGTATATTCTGTTTCATTATGATAACATAGCACACTTGATGAAAATGATGAAATAAATTTATATCAATAATTATATAAATTTTTGCTGTCAGGCAATATTTCGTCATAGGTGTTTGGATTGATAAGTTTATGAGGTGGAAAGTTTGCCAAACATTTCTGATGACTCCATCATTCCCATACAGTGTATGTTAAATGGAAATGTCACTGCTGCCTCCAATCTGCTTCCTATGGAATAGGAAAAATTCTTCATGAAAGAGAAAACTGCAGTTGAAACTTCCTTTATACCCCATAATGTTTACAATACCACATGAAAAAGCAGTGGATATATCCTATGTGGTATTGCTTTGTATTATACTCAATGGTTTTTTGAATACTCAGTGGTTAGATCATTGTCGATGATGTCATTGTATTGTTTACCATTGTGACATCATCACTAGGGCTGCTATCAGCGCTCTGATTGGCTGATGCTGCTGTTGAGTATAGATCACCTGAGTAAAGTTCTGCTTTCTTTGGACTTACATAATGGGGTAAAAATAAAACCAAATGGTTGAATAGTGGTATTTTGAGATGTACTCCCACTCGTGAAGATATCCTGAGTCCTCTTTACCCACTCGTGCTGACGCACTTGTGGGTACAGAGGACTCAGAATATCTTCAACTCATGAATACATCTCAAAATTCCACCATACCCGTTAGGTCTTATTATAATATTCATTTGCAATTGCACTCAAGCCTGGAGAGCGCAAATATGCAAGCTAATAAAAAAGAATTAGAAAATTAAGAATTGTCCTGAAGTTGTTTAAAAATGTGGAGTCCATAAAATCATTTTAAATAACAATCTTTTGGCGGCCGTATTAGGGTGCCAATGAAATGCCAACTTTGGAAATGTCAAGATCTTACCCCCTGAACTTTTTCCTTTTGATCTTTGGATAAACTGTGCCCAATTTCAGAAAAATTAATTGATATTTAGAGTTTGCTCAACGGCACTGAAGTTTATAATGCAAATCCAATGGGGTTCGGAGTCAAAAATTAACTTAGGAGTCCCAGCAGACACACCAAAATGCAAATCTATTGGAATTATTGGTTTTTGGACCCTCATAGCGTCCTTTCATCAAAACAATCTTGTCTCCACAAAAAATGATAACGACTAGGGCTTATATGGCATACCAATTTTCGCCCAGAATTCGGACTTAAATTGTCATAAGACCACCACATTTTTAAATAAAAATGTTTTTTATATATATATACCACAATTAATGTGTCTTTGTCACTTTGAATAACAATTTTATTAGTCCAAGGGCAGTTAGAGCCTAAAATATAGGCAACAATTGATTTCGGCAGCCATTTTTCAATAATCACTAGGATCCCAAAACCAATAATTCCAATAGATTTTAATTTTGGTGTGTCTACTGGAACCCGGAAGTTAATTTTTGACTCCGAACCCCATTGGATTTACATTATAAACTTCAATGCCATTGAGCAACCCCTAAAAATCAATAGATTTTCATGAAATTGGCACAGGTGATCCTAAGACCCAAAAGAAAAAGTCCAGGGGATAAGACCTTGACATTTCTCTGTTTTTATATTTTCAATGCATTTTATTGGCACCCTAGGCCGTATAACATATATATGCTGGCAAACATTACTTTTCTTTCTCATCTAGTTACGGTTTTTTTTTTTTCATTTCTTTCAGGCAAGAAGGGTCAGTGACCATTATCCTGTCTACATCACATTGGATGCGCAAAGTCTTTCCAGTTGGCTGCTGACACAAGTATCTCGGCTGTCCAGGAAGAGAAAATTTGGTGACATCTTTTCCATCTTTTCCATCTGATAATCACAATGTCATGTTGCATTGAAACAACATGATGCATTCAGCCAGTGTCTTTGCATACGCCTCAGGAAATATGTGATGGATTCTACAAGGAGAATATAATATGTAATATTCATTGACAATATTAAGGCTTTGTTTCGCTCTCTTAAAACTTTGTACTTTTGGAAGGATATTAATTTTGTCGACAATCATTTATGGGCATTAAAATATAAAACTACTACATTTTTTCTTTTGCGTTGTACCTTTGTGCTACTATCATGATTTAAAAAAATTTTCCACATCTCCTTCACCTTGATAGAATTTATTCACACCATTTTAGTCACATGACAGCCATTCTTGAGTCTAGGTTCTCTATCCCCGGATCAATTTACATAACTAGTGATGAAATTGAAGGTAAAATTCATCGTTAGATTTAACAGCCAATCACTTCTCCAACAAGACTAACATGATTTTTTGGCCAACAGCTGGTTTCTGCCAGACACCCGTATCATTCATTGTATTGCTACACTGGTCATCAACTCTAAAGGAGCAAGTATGTTAATTTTGCACTATTGTCTTGCTCTATTCTGGTGTTTTTGCCGGTAATGGAATTATTTGTTAGGCATTTCAGCTTTCTGTAGCAGCTGATGAGTAGACCTTTTGGGGAGTCATTGAGTGTACTGGAGTCATGTATGCACATCGTGGCTCTGGGGTAGCATTTCCGTTATGGCTGCTTGAGCTTGGTTGGAACCAAAACAGCCAGCATTGCAACTTGAAATTTCTAATTTTTGGATGATTGAGCAATTAATAGGACTATTTGCTATTGCCAGATTGCTGTTGAGTGTACAGATTACGATTGCAGCAAACTAATTGTGGCTGTGTGTGCTTTACAATTGCAATTAACGGCAATTAAAGGCCGACAGCCGAGGATTGCAATGCAAGAGACCTGCGATTACACTTCACGGACATAAAAATGTGCTAGAAATGCAATTAGAAGGTATGTGCTATTCCTATGATTGATGCCCTGATCAGTTGATACGTTGAAGAATAATTAGGATATGACAGACAATGATGCTAATGCTTTATTAGCATAAAAATGACCATTTTCCAGTTGCAAATTTCACTTGTTTGGTTGGGAACGGCCTTGATGGATAGGGCGAAAACACTCCCATGATTCCTTGGTTGTGCACACATGTGGAGTGTACCAATATTGCAAAAACTTGAGAGGACTCGTTGGCAGAACATCACAAGGTAGCTGGAAATATCTTTCCAGGAACATCATGGGAACAAATTGTTGATTCAAACTGTGGAGAATCAACTCCATGATGGTCATCTGAGGTACAGGTTGCCAGCAAAAGGTAAAATATCTCATCATGGAACACCGTGAGATCAGACAAAAGTTTGTTCGGAAACACCAAAACTGCAACAGGCGGAATAATGGGGTGATCTCTTCACAAACCAGATTCACTTGACCATCAGCACTTCTGACAGACTTGTAAAGGTCTCAAGAGTGTTATGTTAAATAATCGTAATTTTGCGGTTCAGCGATGAAAATGTTGTTTAGTCTGATAAATTTGGCAAAGGGGTCTGTTTTGATGTTTCCAGACAAATAAATTTTGGTTGAGACATCAACTTGCAAAAATTTACCAATTTTCTAACGAGGGCATGGAGATGGGTACCGGAGCTTGCAAATGTGTGGAAGAGCATGGAAGTGTTACAGCATGCATGCAATTGTATGGAAAAAAAAGTAATAGGTTGCACAGAAAGTACTCAGAATCGGAAACTTCCTCGCCGAAAGGGTATAAATCACATAATGGTTGCAGTGTTGGAATTAGTCTATGGTGCACAGTGCGATGCATATAAGTACTAATCTGTTGCCGAAAATTTTAAAATCGAACTTTTGGACTGCTGTACATCGTTATAACATTTTTATTATTTATGCTTTCTGACCATTAAGATATTTGCAAGATCTGTTATTCTGAGGTCGTTAGACCAATAGACCAGATGCTTAAGAGCGCTTTCTCTTAATTTTTGGTTAATTCAAAGGCAATTTGCCGTCATAAAGTAGCTTAAAGATCAGAAAGCACCATAAATACACATCATAAATGTCATGAAAATTCCATGAAACCGTGCATGGCTCATCTCTCATCTTAGGATTTCATGCTACTTGATGCATAACAGATATTTATCACTTTAAGGTCATCAGCTAAGCTGAAAAAACGTATCTTCTGGTGTTACATGATATATTTTCAACTAGCTGACCTCATATGTAACCAAAGGTATTCCAGGGAATTAATGTTTGTCATTTGAGATTAGCCCTACTGCCAAAGCCAATTTAAGGAAAAAATAGCTTTTCCTCAGCATCAGGTGCTAACTCGTAAGATATTTTTAACGGATGAGGATCAGCCAGGACTACTCTGACACTGAGAATCAAATTCCCTTGATGAAGAGAAAGAATTATGTTGGTTAGACGAAATATGCTCCGTATCTTTGGTACACACCAAGCAATGTGACAGAAATGAATTATCTGTTAATGGTGTTCTACACAATATAATTGTTGAGGTAAGTGTGTTCACAGTGAATGCCAAGATTAAAGGTAGTAAGTCCGGCGATTCTATGTAGAATTAAACTTCCATTTATAGATAAAAAAACTGATAGATTTTAAGTATAGTATACACCTCCAAGCAACAGAATTGCGTGTTTTCCATAATTGAGTTTAATTGGTTGTAAGGCCTTAAATTACTTAAGGAGAGCCCTGCATTGCTTGATTTGTAAACAATGCAGGACTTTTTCATGGCAATTTTTTTCAGCAGCTAATATCAAACAGAACAGAAATTGTTGCTGCGTAACTTGACTACAAATTTGACACTGACGATTAAGCCTGTTTTGGAGTCAGAGAAAAGAAGAACACATATTATTATGGTCTTATAGTCTTAATTGGTATCCAAAGTGCTTTCATAAAATTAATATTAATGTCATTGGGCAACCTGTTTTAGAATAGAGCACTTTTCTCAGAATGTTGGGTTTGTTTAAAGGCAATTTGTATTCTGAGGTTGTACAATGGCGATCATAAAGCAGCTTGAAGATCAGCAATACACATCATAAATGTAATGAAAATTTCATAAAACCCTTCATGGCATCATCTTTCATCTTAGGATTTCATGTGACTTGATGCATAAGGGTAATGTCACATGGCAAGCAAGATTTACTCAATTAACTTCAGGGTTAAGGTCATAAGCTAGTCTCTATCAGGGGCCTTATTTCCCTGGAAATGTGGGGGGGGGGAACGCAGTGATGCGGTAATTGGCTGTCGGATCGGCAAATAAACCAGTCAGGTATTTATTTCATGAATTTAGAGCTTTTTTATCACATGGTAACTTGCCCAAGCAAAAAGGGCAGGGGACAAGTCTTTTAGAATTGCTCCCAACTAAGTTAAGCTATTACCATTTTTTTTTAGTTTTCACTAAAGGAAGTGGGGGGGGGGGACATTTAATAATTATGTCCCCTGGGGTCAAAAATATGGGGGGGGGTACATGTCCTCCCATCCCCCACCAAATTCCGCCCATGGTCTCTATACCTCAAAAACCTTCATGTTTTGCATTCTAAGTTATACATTAAAGATTCTTCAGCCTGTGCCTGCTTTCTTCATCTACAACTAAAGTTGTCTTTGGGGAATCGTTGTTTGTCATTTGAATTCAGTTAGATTGCATAAGCCATTAAGGGAGAAATAGCTTTCCTTCAGTATCATGCCCTAACTCCAAAGATAATCTTTAATGGACGAGACACAGAGAGGAATTTTGTTGATTTTGGTTTTTGTTCTTTGTACACATCAAGCAATGTGGTTTAAGTGAAATAGCTATTGGTGGTGCTCCACACACCTTGTCTATAGTTATTGATGAGGTTAGATATGTTTTGCAGGGCATGCTAAGATTAGAGAAATGAAAGCAATTTAGCATCCTGAATGCTTTCGTAAACAAAAAGTAATGTACATGTGATCAGACCACATGTTTTAGAATAGAGCAGTTTTCTCTGAATTTTGGGTTCATCTAAAGGCAATTTGTAGTCTGGGGTTGTACAATGGCCATCATGAAGCAGCTTGAGCCTTGAAGATCAGAAAGCACCATGGCATAACCCACATAATAACATTTTTTATGGTTCATCTCTTATCTTAGAGGATTTCCTACTACTTGATGCATCAGGTTAATTCATTAATGTCACAAGGCAAGAGATAGAGATTTATGTGTTTCACTTTAGGCCACACATAATTGATCTTTAGCTTCTTGGATCCTCTCAAGGCACTTTTTCTAGGGTCGGTCGGTAGGAAAAAAAAAAGGTGAAAAAAATTCTATTTTTTTTCCATCGGCAGGAAATCTATTGTGTCGGCGGGTCCGCGAAGCTAAGAATCAATTATGTGTGGCCTTAGGGTTTAGGTTATTAGCTGAGCTCCTTACCTTTAAACATTGTATCCTAATCTTTGACAGTACATGCTATACTTCAATTGCTACAGGCTCTGCCTGTCCCCTAAGAATTAATGTTTGTCACTTAAGTACAGTTACAATAAATTAGGTATTAGACTGCAGAAGCCATGAAAGCAGAAATAGCTATTCCTAAGATATATATTTCATAGATAAGAATGAGCCAGGATTCCACTAAAAATTAGCGCTTCTGAGCAGTTTACTGGAAGAGGCGCTATATAAATCACTATTATTATTATTATTATTATTATTAATTAAGTTCCTTTGATGCTGAGAAGGAATTATGTTGATCAGGTAAATGATGCTTTAAGTTCTTTGTACACATCAAGCAATGTGATTAAATGAAATATCTGTTACAGATTAAAGAAAGAATATAGGAAACATACTTTAGATCTACCTGTCATGATATGTATTTGAGGAAAAGCTGACCATTAGGGAATTTGGCAAACCCTTGTTCTTGTTGATTTAATAATGTATGTAATGGGCAACATTTTTATATGGGGGCAGCTGATACATTGGGGGGTAGGGTGGCAATATGAGTCATAAGAAAATACCACTTGAGTTTGCTGTCAATTTGTCAGCAGCTAATATCAAACAGAGCAGAAATTGTTGCTGCGAAACTTTGCTACAAATTAGACATTGACAAAGCCTGTTTTGGAGTCAGAGAAAAGAAGAACAGTCATTATTATGGTCTTGTTATTTTAAATAACATCTGAAATACTTTCATAAAATAAAAAATAATGTCATTGGGCCATGTGTTTTAGAATAGAGCACTTTTCTCAGAATGTTGGGTTTGTTTAAAGGCAATCTATAGTCTGAGGTGGTACAATGGCCATCATAAAGCAGCTTGAAGATCAGAAAGCACCATAATACACATCATAAATGTCCTGAAAATTTCATAAAATCCTTCATGGCTCATCTCTCATCTTAGACGATTTCCAGTGACTTGATGCATAAGAGTAATGCCACAGGGCAAGCATGATTTATTTGAATTGCTTCAGGGTTGAAGTCATAAGCTAGTCTCAATGCCTTTAAAATGACGTTCTATAGATGCTATACTTTAAAGTTGCTACAGCCTCCGCCTGTCCTCATCTATAATCAAAGGGATCTTTTGGGAATTAACATTTGTCGTTTAAATTCAGTTAGACTGCAGAATCCATTAAAGGAGAAAATAGCTTTTCCTCGGCATCAGGTGCTAAGAGACATTTTAATGGCCACTACAGAATGTAAAATGTTACTTATTTTTTTAGTGAAATTCCTCTTTGGAATAACAAACAGCTGTTGGACTCCTAGCAAACTATGCAATGTATGTCAGTTTGATTGTTTTCAAAGGGCTTTCTGCTCATTAAGGTTTCGAAACTTGAAGGTCAATAAATTATTGAAAGTGATTTAAACAAGTGAAGGAGACCGAAATTGAGTACGCAAAACTGTAGCTATAATTATGTTCCCATGCTACAAGCCAAATAAAAACATTTGTATTCCCACAATGTAACAATATAAGCCCAATGCCAAGGCCTCTGGTGTTTGCTGTTCACTTGTCAGCAGCTTATAAATCAAAAAGAGCATAATGTATTTGTGGGCTAAAATTGATATTGATAAAGCTTGCACTTGTTTCCAGTGAATTTGCAGAGCTTCATGATAACTGATTTCAGTGGCGTCCCTAGGGGGGGGGGCACGGGGGGGTACGTGCCCCCCATATTGGACCTGTGCCCCCCCAGGTGCCCCCCATATTAACTTTTTAACCTTGGCTAAAATATATAATTAGTATTACGGGTGCCCCCCCAGAGAATCGCGTGCCCCCCCCCAGGTGCCCCCCCGCTCAAGACCCCCTAGTTACACCAATGACTGATTTTATTATAATATAGTGGTAGGCATACTTGCATTGCAAGACCCCTTGTTGTGAGACCGAATACTTGTTTGTAGGCCTTTCTCCCGCACTAACGTTTAGTTTCAATGCAATTTTGGGCCGTGGTGATTGACCACACCCCCACGAGTGACCGCTTAATGAATGCAGAGGGGCGGCCTTATAATGCAGGGTCCACAGTTATTCACTTAAAACTCACAATGAAATCGTTTGACCTGTTTATTTTATTTGTATAACTGTGTACTAGTGTTCCCCATTTCCGCTACACTCTCTGCATGTTAAAATGTTTCAGTTTAGTGTTGATTGAAAAATCAAAGCAGAAATCTTAAGCCAGGAAGTATTTTAATTCTGATATTGGACAATGTTTGATCCATGAGTTAATCCCCGGATATATTTAAATTGCCTGTCTGCATCATGTTAAATACGTCCTGCCAATAGAATAGTTTGAAATAAATGTGAACATTTAATTAAGTTTAACATCATGCGTGATTTCAACAATATATACGAGCAAGAGTCTAGAAAAATGATAGCTTCAGTTAAGATTAACAATGAACAATCTATTCAAAAATGTTTGGTATTTCCTGTTTGACTCATGCATCTACGTGTACATTGGTATCACATCATATTTAAGTCGGTGTATGCCAGCTCATTATCCATACTTCAAAGACAATTGCTTGGTGAACTACATTTGAATCATGGCTGCTCAGAAGTTGGTGTGCATGCAATTGGCCCTCGGATTTCTACTACTTTCCCTTGTGATTAAGGAATGTGAAGCGTGAGTGTATTTCATATTTTGAAAATCTTGTGAAGAAGACTTCAAGAAGTGTCTGTTGTCCAATGTTTGGCTATCATTTATCTTTTAAGAGCTACATGGCAATATTGTTCATTAAAGGAAAACTATTTGTTGAAATGTGTTGTTCTTCATACGAGGGGTTTTCCATAAGTTCTGTCCAACTGGCCTTAACTTCTGAAATATTTTATGCAGACACCTGATATTTGGTTCAGTTAATATTGACGTAATTTGCAATTGATCCTCAAAAAATCAGATCATAGAAATAAAAATAAAGGTTGATTTTGTTGCCATGGAAACCAGAAGTCTTGAAATGCGGCCCAGGGCACAAAAACAGACAGTGACACAAATGTCTTGTCAAAACATTTAATAATTTTGAGAGATTTTCAACAGGAAACATGTGGAAAACAAGCATCACAATTTCACAACTTCTCTAAGTGATCAATTGGGGGCACATTAGTGTTTCTTCATACTTTTAATCCATTTAAAAAGCAGGTCTCTATGTCTTTTGGTCGAGGACAGTTTCGGAGTTATGCATTTTTTGGGTTCTTGGATTCTTTGATATTCCTTCTGTTCCTTCAAAAAAGCCTATATAAGATTCAGATGGTTTTATTACTCATTCTATCTTCCTGGTATGTATATTTAAGAAAGTTCTTACTCTATCTGTCAGATTTTGAAAGAAAATTATATGAATTTCATAGATGTCAGTGATCTCATTTGCCTATCACAAAGTTGCTCATCTCGTGGAAACCATACGTATCTGAATCAAGGATGGTTAAGTGACTAAAATATGTTCAGTAACATTCTTTCCATTGTTATTCAGTTCTTCACAATAAGCCCATTGCTTGTTATAAGAAAAAATATATTGATATGCTTTATTTTATTAAGTGAAGCCAGTTACACTGGACAGGTGTTGAGCTAATGATAAGAAATTACTACAAAATCTGGGCCGCATTCCATGACTTCAGGTTTCCGTGACATCAAAAGAACCATTTATTTTTACTTCTAGAATCTGATATTTGGCATATCAATTGCATATTACCTGAATATAAACTGAGCCAAATTTCATGTACCTGAGTAAAATATATCTAAAGTTATGACAAGTTGGACAGAACTTTTGGAAAACCCCTCGTATATGCCATTTGAGGTTCTTACAAGGTCAAGAAATATGTAAATCAGGGGGTAAAGTCAGGAACTTATTTGTGTATATTGCTATTTTTAATATCATACTTAAAATGAGATGCGATAGAATTAGTTACAGTATTATCATTTTGATTGATGCCCTTTAACTGTGTGCAAGGTTTTTTTATTCAGAATTGCAGAATTACTACCCACTCTTGGCAAATCTGCCCCACTGGGATTACAGTATAATTCTCTAGCATAAAATTCACTTTGCTTGTGATTGCAGTTACCCTTGGGCAGACCCTGCTCCGTTCAAGGAGTTTGACTCCAACCAGGATGGATTTGTCATATTAAGTGAGGCCTTTACCAAAATGATGAATGCCCCTTTCACCCTTCCCCTCCAAACGATACAATCACTCTTCACAAAGATGGATGTCGATGGCAATGGAAAACTCAGCTCTAGTGAATTCACAAAGTTCTTTAAAGCTGTTACAAAAACGTAAGTAGAACTTCTGGGATGCACCGAAAAGGAGTGTGTTGCAGAATATATATTCACCCTGATAAAACTCCATACAGAGATTTTAGTAACCCTTTCGCTTCCAATCTATCTCCAATCTCATCATCCATATAATTCTTTTTATAAAACTAACGATTTACTTCACAGCACCAAAAAGGCACAATTTTTTTTTTCAAGAAATGAAACACATTATCTCCTGCCTGCCTTAAATACCATTCTTGGGGATCGCACTGAAGACATGGGACTCAAATTCAGGAATATCTCAATGTTGTGTTTTGCAGAAAGCATGGTGGCCAAGTTTTCCCTACAGCGGCCCAGTTCTCTGTACTTTGCCCAATAAACATTTGGGCCCGTTTTCACCAACATGGTATTAAGAGTTAAGCCTGGTGTTAACTCCTTTAAACCTGGTATAACTAAGTCCATTTCACCAAGAGTGTGCTAAGCATGTAAACCTGTCAAGGTTCAGTGAATCATACACATTGTCACCAAACTCAAGGATCAGCCGTCTCAAACTGATTTGGTGTCAAAAAGTGATTAGGCCAATGAAAACAGAACATATGTTTCTTATGAGATGGCATGACAAATCAGTATTATAGGCCTTTGTCTATTATATTTGCATGTTTCTCCAATTTAACAGTCACCAACGATTTTTTCAAGAAAGATATGTCACATCATGAGATACAAAGTTTGCAAACCAAGAACACACACTTACCTAGAAAATATATTTGTTGAAGTAACTGTTGCAAATATACTAGCCATACAGCATTAAGCACACAATTTAAAAGTATTTCATGTATGAAACTATGTTTTTATAGCATTTGCCTATGATAGTCATGACACCAAATAGAGGCAATTCTTCTGTGCTGAGTTGTACAAAACCTCTGCACTTTTTGTTGGTCTTAGCACAGGGGTACTTTCGAAGGGCAGGAAATTCGGACGTGGGTGCAATCGATGCATCCTATAACCCCCCCCCCCCCCAAAATTGGGCGATTTCGGAAAATTCCAATTTAGCCTCCCGTGTGTCTGGTCCACTGGGCATACGTACATATATGGGTTTTAATGAAGCGATCTCATGACTAACACGCTTCACAATCCTTGAAACTGAGGAGACACTAATACCACTCAAGTCACCAACGACTTGTTGGTTACTGCGCTGTAGCAAAAAATCGCAGGCATGTCAGCCATTCTGGGTACATCAGATTTTGAGGACCCTTATCATTAGATATTCAAAGGGATTCAACCATTATTGTAGTTTCATTGTGCAAAAATGCATGACCAGCTGATTTGTATTAATTTATTGTTTGAGGGGAGGGGGCTAAAGAAAAATGCATTTCTGACACCAACACTGGACAGACAACTAATTAATTTTCTTTTTTATAAATTTCCAAGCCCACCCCTCTTTTTCTCTTACCTTGTCATGTGGCCATGTTTGAGAACTTCAGAGATTAATTGTGTTTGTAGCAGTTGAGTTGTTTAAATACTATGTGCAGACTTTCACTCAGTGAATGTTCCTTGATCCTGCTCCGCTTGAGTGATTGGCTTAGCCAGACCAGGTCTTAGCTAGTACCTGGCATAACTCTTAATACCATGTTGGTGAAAACGGGCCATGGGGTGTGACGTACTGAGCACTAACTAGTGTGAAATGTTTTGAGGACTTCTTTTTTTCAGGCAGGACTTTTACACAAAAGAATTCAAACGTATGGACAACAATACCGACGGTTTCCTGAGCAGGTCTGAAGTGATTAAACATCCAGAAGAAAAGTTGAGCTACGATACAATAGTTGCAAACCACTACTTTGAGTTGTATGACCATGAGCGTGATGGCATGTTGGACAAGAAGCAATTCAATCTTTGGCTACAAATGAATTCAGCCTTGCATGTTCCAAGCATACCATAATGATGTTAATAAAGACATGCTGAAAAGCAACTGAAATAACCTGTTTTGTTTTTAGACCTTAATTATGATCATTTTCATAGATATGTGTTTTTCCAGCTTGTACTTCGCTTTATTTTTTTATTTTATTTTTTTAATCTCACAACTTTGATGACAAAGATTTAGCTGCGTAAATTAGTATACATATTACAAGCACACAATTTCAAGAAACTGACAAAATGCATTGACCAATGGATTATGTATGTTAAGCTTGTTTAGCCGAAATATCCACACTGGTTGATAAATGCTTTGATAGAACATAACTGAACCAAACAAACCATTAACATTTTCCTCCTACGAGAATCACATGTACACTGCTGGCCAGTTTGGAAACGATAGGCTGCTCACCGGCCACTGCCTAGTTCTGCACAAAATGCACCAACAAGCCTATTTCTGTAACACTGATCCAATGTCAAGCAAAATTCAGTTTTCAAACTTTTGGCCTGCAGTGTATAATGACAAAGAAAGAATGTTACAAAGTGATCTGAAATTGCAATGACGAGTGTCCTGTGAAAACAGGCTTTGTTTGGCAAACATTGAAACAGCTAGAGCCTCTTCGCCAAATCATAACAATCGGCTTACTATTTCTTGTGGTTATACACATGTGGTAACATTGCCTGGCAGTTTTAATATCCTTCGTCATAAACCGTGATGTCAAATTATGAACTGATTTGTCACAGATTAAAGATGAGACCAGTCTAATTCACAGATACCCGGATGATGTCACAGTTTAACTGAAAAACACAGTTTATGAAAAAAAAAGCCTGTAGCTATGAAAACGATGATAAACATGCTGGGAATTTTGCTGTTCAGACAAACATTCAGACAGTGTTTATTTGGCAATGACAGAATGAAATATCCATAAGTAAATGCACAGCAGGATAAATTGACTCAGTTGGTGCATTGGCCTGAATGACACAAGGTTGAGAAAGTCAACAAGATTGTCAAAGCCAAGTCAAATATTTTTACTACAGTACAACCATCATAAAATGGCTCGTCAGTTTGGATTAACACTTATCTATCTATCTGTAGTGATCCATGGCGATCTTGGTTGATATGGAGTGATCGATCTGGAGTGATCTGATATGATCTGTATCTATTAATCAAAATTATTATTAATAAATTTACTCTTCTGTACCAAATAACTTCTGCATATATATGTTTCCTTAATCAATATGTTTTATTGTAAGATGGATTTTATCTCTTCTTTGACTTATAACCAAAGTAATGCAATTAATTAATTATTTATATGTTCTTTTAAAAATTATTGTACTTTAATATGTATATTACCCATGTCTAATGTTAATATTAATTATGAACTAATTATTATTCTACCTATATTTGAAATTATCTTGTCACATTGTAATAATGGTGCTAGCCCGATAAGCATTTTGCTTTTTCTGGCATCATATAATACACAAACAACAAACAAACAAACAAACATAATCCTAAATAATTGACATGATTGATTTTCACTAAAACTGGATTAGTAGATCACTACAGATAGAGTTATATCATCTCAGATCACTACAGATCACTCTTTATCCGGACCGCTCTGGATCACTAGAGATCACTATATTGAGCCATTTTAAGATGGTTGTACTGTAGCGTCTCACCCTCTTCACTAACGTCAAACCAGCGAAGAAAAAAGAAGCCATTCTATAAGAATTAATAGAGACTGGATACTCAGCTACAAAAACAAGATTAATTCACTCATGTAAATTAGATACCAAAATTGATCAAGGCAAATTTTGCTTTAGGCTTATGACTTGTTTTAAAGGCATTAGTAAAGCATCAAATGACTAAATACAATAGTAAGCTTTATAACTTTTTACATTTTATTTTATGGTTTTATGATCAATTTAACAATCATTGTTTCATATATACCTACTCATCTAGCGATTAATCCCACCGATTATACTATAAATTTAACATTGTCGTTTCTATGACCATTAGGGTGTTTCAGGTGCCCCCAATATTTTCCGATCTGGCTTGACCTTGGTCTGGTATTGCAGTTTATATAGTAAAAGTCACATGTAAAATTTTGGCCCATTCTATAAATACCTACCTTTACCAGAATTCACTTGAAGTTTATAATGTAATTCCCCTTTGGCGAACATGCAAATTCTCAACATATTTCAAAAACCAATGAAGAAATCAATATTTTTTTCTCAATCCACAGTTCCTGAGTGAGTTTTGGGAGGGAAATTCAAATCTGGTGTTATTTTTTGTATAACCCCATTTACCAAGCTACCAGAAATTGTCAAATTTGTGAAAATCTGCATAAAATGGCAAAATTTTAGGAAATTCAAAACTTCCTAGCTCATCAGGAAGACCTGCTATAAAATAGCTAATGCCAGATTTGAATTGCCCTCCCAAAACTTACTCAGAAACTATGGATTGAGGAAAAAATATCTATTCCGTCATTGATTTCTGCTATATCTTCAGGATTTGCAAGTTCGCCAATGGGGAATTACATTATAAACTTCAAGTGAATTCTGGTAAAGGTAAGTATTTACAGAATGGACCAAAATTTTACATGTGACTTTTACTATATAAACCGCAATACCAGACCAAGGTCAAGCAGGATCGGAAAATATTGGGGGCACCTGAAACACCCTAATGACCATGAGAATGACATTGAATTAAAACACAGTCCTGCGAGAAATAACTTGTTCAGCAACATTTCGATGTCTTCAATCTCAGAGCTTTTTGTAGTCTCATGTGGATAGAATGCCATCATAAAGCAGCATGAAGATCAGAAAATGGCAAATAAGATCTCAAAAATGCCATGAAAATAAAACCCTTCATGGCTGGTCTCTGTTCAAAGCGGATTTCATGTTACTTGATGCATCAGGTTACTGTCACAGGGCAAGCAAGATTTACGTGATTCACTTTTGGGTAAAGGTAAGGCCACACATAATTGATTCTTAGCTTCGCGGACCTGCCGACACAATAGATATACTGTCGATGGGAAAAAAAAATTGAAAAAAAAAAACAATTCTTTTTTTGACATTATAAAAAAAATTTTTTTACCTTTTTTTTTTGTCCTACCGACCGACCCTTGAAAAAGTGCCTTGAGAGGATCCGAGAAGCTAAAGATCAATTAAGTGTGGCCTAATAAGCTCAAGCACTATACTTTACAGACATTTTCTCACTTCATGTAACCCATAGACTCTGTACGGGTACATCTTTGTAATTGGAACTCGTAAATATGGCGGATGTTGTTGTATGCAATGCTGCATGACATAGAAAGGTGTTGTTGATTGACATCAATTCTCACAACTTAGAAAAATAAACCCCTGACCTCATTACATTTAGACCTAAAGTTGAGGTAACTTTGATATAATAGATAAAGTCAAGTCCTGAAGTTCGATCAATTTTGATTCAAGACTCTTCCTCTGTGAACAATTGGATTATCCTTTACCAGTGATGGAAATGGAAAATTTTCGACAGGGGAGCTCTCAGCTCTTGTTGCAATGGCTCGCCATTCAAAAGCATAATCATGGCTAAAAATACCATGAGGACTGAAAAAATGTAGCAGGGTACAGCTCCCCCTGTTTTTTGGTCAAGGGAGCTCAGCTCCACCGAGCTCCCCCCCGCCCCATTTCCATCACTGCCCTTTACTCATTCAAGATCTTGTTGCACTAAGACATGAAACATTAGGAAATATCCTGAATAATAAAGCACATTCACGAGTGTTAGTTGTTACATGTACACGAGCATCTACGCTCGTTTTTCCATATCCACGAATTCGTACATGCTCGTTTTTACACCTCCATGAATTCGTGAACATGTCACATAATGAAAAATATATACATGAAAATTGTCATTCAGATCCCTGCATGAAGTTGAGCCCAATGATGATGAATCAGAATTGAATCTGAATCAGAATCAGAATTTCTTTAATTTGTCTTGAAATAATTAATTAATTAATGATTGAGAAAATTGAAACATGTTAGTGGTAATCAGGACCAGGGCACAAGTCTATGTCGTTATCGAGCGGACCATGACAAAACACAAATATTAATAGAACAAAAGAGCACCTACATGAGCATCCCAAGTTCGAGGGGGTTGGAAAATAAACAGACTTAAAAGTAAGCTCAGTATTTAGTTCAGTGAAGTTACTTCCAATTATGGTGACACAGAATATAGAAAATGAATAAATAAATAATGAAGTAAAATAAAACAATAAAAGAGACTTATGTGTTGTTATTACATAATTATGAAGCAATTTGGAAAAAGAATAATTCAGAGTATGAGAGAAAAACATTTCTTTTAATAAATAGTTTACAGCTATTGATGATGCTGCTGAAGTCCGCCAACCAGCAACCTGCAAAAATGAAAATCCCAGAGAAAGCAGCGACATCCAAGCAATCAACACTCTAAAAAATTTAGGACAAGAGTGGTTTTTTAAAATATCAAGCGGTTTTATGACACAACCATGGTGGTTTTTGCACTGAAATTTGGTTTATCAGGTCATTTTTGGTTTTTGTCTTTGGATTTGGTCTCCTCCTCAGGTAAAATGGTTTTTCAAAAAACCAAGACCACTTGTAGGTATGAGTTTACCCCGGTATTAGAGTTTTTTCATGCCATTATCAATATTGGTCCATGTGTCAAGGTGACAACATTTGTGGATGATCAACCAGATTTCCATGCACAAATAATTTGCTTAGGGACAATGGCCTTTAATTTATCTTGTGATATTTGATAACCTAGTACTAGTTTCAATGTTTAAGGAACTTTATGGACCTCATAGACAACTTTGATACTGTGCTTGCTGAGACAGGTCAGCTCTCCAGAGAACAAAGCCTCCTTCTGTACCACACGTAACGCCATCTATACTGGCATGCATTTGGCAAACAGAAGTTCAAATATTGAACAAGGAACAAGTGATTAATAAAAACACAGCAAGGAATCATTTGAGCCTATCAACACTGAAAGCATAACTAAGCTGTAACAAACAATGCATTATCTCAAAATGTGTTTTTAGTTCCAGCTTACAGTCATCACAGTTGATTTTGATAGTAGATTGAGTCTCATGTTTGTCAAATAATCATGAATGAGCAATGGTGAGCCCAGTGGTGCCATCTATAACTATGGTATTCAAATTTAGTTTGTAACTTTGTAATAATAAAAGACCATGTTTGATGCACGGGCATGTTGATTAGATGATTACGTACAAAATTGTAGATACATCATTTGCAAGAAATCATTAATGAACATCTTTTAACATGTGGAAGATTAAGTAGGCTAAACATTTCGTAGAAGTATCACCACACCCAATAACTCCAACATGAGAATGATTTAAGACCAAACTACAGTCAATCACCGGCAAATGTTCTGGGAATATCCCATTGGTAATATAGCTTTGCAGTGGCATTTCTCTGTGAGGTAAGTACATTTCTCTATCTTGGTAGTCCGTAAATGGACTGTAGACTGCTTGGTAAAACAAGGAAGAAAAGTCTACTGATTTTTTAGAGCTATCTCCAGTGCTTGCTGGGTGCATAGCTTCACTCTCTCTGTCCTGTGTTTTTATTGTACTCTATAACTGTTCTGTTTTCACTGTTGCAATTTGTCTTTTCTGTTTGCAGATATAAACAAAAAATCAAAGCACCTCCCTCCCCCCACAGATATCCTCCCCTCCCCCCCCCCCAGATATAAATTCACCCCCTCCCTGGGTAGCCACGTGGAATCAATGATTTTGCATCCTGTATTTCCGCACTACACACGGCCTATGTTGGACCGCTGTTTCGATCATGCATCGCTGATTTCTGTGTCCTCCTGTCCTGATTAGCCTACCAAGTGCATAAGTACTTTATGTAAAGCTTCAATCATCCATCCATGCATCCGCACTTGATAGGCTAATCAGGCCAGCCATCAGCACTTGACCAATTATGTATGAGATAACATACTACCACTACTGATATTTCAGATATCCAAACAGCCCCCTATCAGTTTGGTTTATGAAGAAACCAGTTTTAGTTGGTTTTTGTTAAAACCAAACAATTTGGTATTTCCACAAACCCCAGCTGGTTTAATATGCGGGACAAGCTCAAAAACCCAACGGGGTTTTTTGGAGGCTGTTTTTTTTTAGAGTGAAGACCAGAGATATCGGGACATAAGGACTACAATGCAAGTATGGTGTGGCCAGTTGACCACCTCAGAATGAACGGACAGCAAGACCTGTATGCACCGAAGCATCTTTTAAAACTTGTGAGCTAGTGAAATTATTGAGGGAAATTTAGCAGGCCCTGCTGTAGACTCAAATTTTCTAGAAATTTATAGACATGATTTGCTTTGCACCACGAGATGCAACTGCTATCCAATCTTGATTTTATCTGGCCGATAATGCTATTCAACGAGGAGAGGAGAAAGAATGAGAGAATGAAACAAAAAAATATTGAGAGAAATTTAGCAGACCCAGCGGAAGAACCTCAACGGAAGACATTTTGAGAACGAATGTCTAACTATTTATCACTCGATTTCAGTTTAGTGTTGATTGATAATCATAACTGAAATCTTAAGCCGGAAAACATTTTATCCAGACGACGGACATTTTTTTGATCCATTATTTCATCCTCCGGATATGTTAAAAATGTCTCTATACATCATGATAAATGTGTGCTGCCAATAGAATATTTTGAGATCAATGTAAACATTTCATTAAGTTTAACATCATACGAGATTTCAACAATATTTCAGTGAAGATTAACAATGAACAATCTATTCAAAATAACTTGGTATATCCTGCCATCCTCTCCTATCCTGTCTGACTCATGCATCGACGTGTACATTCGTATCACATCATATATAAGTCATCGTATGCCAGCTCAGCATTCATACTTCAAAGACAATTGCTTTGTGAACTACGTTTGAATCATGGCTGCTCAGAAGATGATGTACATGTCCTTGGCTCTTGGACTTCTGCTACTTTCCCTTGTGATAAACGAATGTGAAGCGTGAGTGTATCATATATTTTCAAAATCTTGATAAGAACCTTGTGAACAGATTCAGATTTAGATTCAGATCAATTGATTTTATTTTCCTTGAGTTTTTTTACAATTATACAATTATAGATACAAAAAATATATTTATATTTTTCAAATACGCTCAAAGCTGGTGCCACTTTATGACAATTCAATGTCGCTGCCAAGTGGTCAGGAGAAAACAAATAAATATATATTACACTATATGATTACTTTTAGTTCCTGCAACCATCATGATAAGCACTACAAGGGGTAAAATATTCACCTGACTTTGCCCTCTCATTTGCATTTTTCTTGACCTTGCTAGAACTCCACTTGTCAAATGAAAAGTAATTCCAGAACAAGTGTCTTTCCTCCAATGTGAGGCTATCATTTATCTTTCAAGAGCTACAGGGCAATATTGTTTATTAAAGGAAAACTATTTGTTGTTCTTAGTGTGTCCACAAAAAGTGCCTTAGTTTTTATATACAACACATCATGAGCTGGAATTTGATACAAGAAAATCACAGAATTAGCTGCCATTTTAAATTATTCTCTGACATAAAATTCACATTGCTTGTGATTGCAGCTACGAATCTGACCCATTCAAGGGGTTTGACTCCAACCAGGATGGATTTGTTGTGTTCAGTGAGGCCTTCAGAAAAATTATGAGTGGCCGTTTTTCCCTTCCCTTGCAAAAGATACCAATGCTCTTCATATGGAGTGATGTCAATGGCGATGGGAAACTCAGCTCTAGTGAATTCACTGACTTCTATGAAGCTGTTACGAAAATGTAAGTAAACTTCTGTCATAACCAAAAACTCAGAAATTTTCAGCAAAGATGAATTTATGGGATTAAAGTTAACTATTCAGAGAAATGAGAAGAGATTAAAGCCAGGGCTGCTCTCGGACACAAAAATTAGTCTCTTTCAAGTAAGACCAGGTGACAACCGGGGCCAGCAAAAGATCAACAATCATCAAGACAATTGCAGAATTTATACTGTAATTATCCATAATTATTGGCCTGCCTATTCTTGCCCCTGGGAGTCAAACTTTTTTATCACATTTTTGTGTGTCAGGGCAATTCAATTTTCAATGCATTTTTGACACCCTTACTTCAAATACCATAATGATTCAGTGGCATGAATGCAGGGTTCTTTGAGGTTGATTTAAAAGATTTAAATGTTATTAAATAGCACATTTGACTAAACGGAAACATAATTAACCCAAAATGGAAATTGTTTCAGTGAAAAAAATTCCCCATGCTGTCAATACAAAGTTTAGCTTGCGCGTTGATATAGGTAATTTTGCTAGATGTTAAACTGAATATCTAATGGTTCCAAGTCTTAAATATTTTTGACTATTTTAAATAAATGTAAATTTAAGGCAAAGAAGAGGCTAACAAAGTCTCCAGGCCCAGATATCTAAAAAGGTTTCAGTATAATCTGAATTTGCAACTGATGCCAGAAGGACCACACATCCGCAAGGGTTAGAGTCAATCTTCCAGGTAGAACAATATGAAATGCACACAAAATGAAGTCTTGGGATACTTACACTATCATCCAAATAATTTTAGAGCTTTCATATTGTTTTAATATGAAGTTATGTAAAAATTGATAGCAGAACCTGTAGGGGTTCCCAAACGTTGGCACATGTTAAATTTGATTTTCATTGGATATAGGATGTAACATAACAATGTATTATGGATTTGACTAATAGAGCACTGATCAGTGTAATACTTAATTAAGGACTTCTTTTTTCCAGGCAGGACTTTCTGACAAAGCAATTCAAACGTATAGACAAAAATACCGATGGTGTGCTGAGCAAGTCTGAAGTGGATGCCTATCTAGTAGAAGAGTTGCGTGTCAAAACAATAACTGCAGGCCAATTTTTTGGGTTGTATGACAACGATCGGAATGGCGTGTTGGACAAGAAGGAATTCGATAAATTGGGAACCTCTGGCTAGACATCATTAATTAGCCTTGTATGTTCCAAGCATACCATGATCATGTTTTAAAATAAAGACATGCTGAAAAAAAATTAATATAACCTGGTTTTTTTTCTCAATTAAACAGCCTGGTAACTCTCGCAGCTCAGAATCACACTCTGACAAACGGGATATCCACAATTAAATACACAACAGGGTGAATTGATTCAGTAACATATAGTACATTGGCGTGAATTATAACAAAAGACTGAGAAAGTCAACAATATTGTCAAAGACGAAAGTCAAATATTTTTATTGGAGTCTCCCATTGAAAAAAACAGTTGAGTAGGGTGGGGCAAGAAGCCCGGGTTTATGGGCTACTTGCCCAAGGGGAGGGGTAAGAAGGCCATTTTAGATTTAAAAAAAAAATGGCCGTAACCCCTTTATTAAATTTGGTAGACATTTGTTTCACTAGTTTTAAGTAGTGATCCGTATAATCGACCATAAAAAGTAGGTCAAATCGCACCTCGAAGCATGTACTCTAGTACAATCGAACCTCGAAGCATGTACTCTAGTACAGAGGTCATTCAATAAGAATTACGAAAGACTAGATACACAATTATAAAAAGAAGGTTAATGCATTCATAGAAGTAGATACAAAATATCAATTAAAAACAGGTTTATCACAGAAAAGCATATCACAGTTCTAAGAAATATTTGCAGATATCACTATTGCTACAAATGTTCTCTTTTTGGCTTTGGGATAGATATGCATGTTTTAGCAGAAATATTAATCATGTGATGATTCGTTAAATAAAAAATAGTTTATAAACATCTGGTTGATAAATAAAATCTGTACAAACATTAGAAACAGCACCAGATAAATGGGTCCTGAGATCATAGTATAGACTACGTTTGGTACTTTTATCACTGATTATTAGTGGACCAAGTGGTGGAGTAATTTCATACCAAAAATCAGCTTTAGGCTGACGACTGGATTTTAAAGTATTGGTAAAGCCTCAAAATAATTGAATATAATAGTCAGCTTTATAATATTTTACTTTTGTTTTCGTTGGTTTGATCAATTTATCAATCATTGTTTCACATGTATTTTACCTACTCATCTTATGATGTTAACTGGTTTTTAACAACAATACATTGTGATGTCTTCAATATCCGAGGTAATTTTGGTTTATGAAAAGCCTATTTGTAGTCTGAGGTGAAAATATTGCAATCATAAAGTAGAATCAAGATCAGAAAACGGTAAAGGAGACCTCATAAATGCCAACAGAATTCTTCATAAAACCCTTCATGGCTGATCTCTGGTCATAGCGGATTTCATGTGACTTGATGCATCAGGTTAATGTCACAGGGCATGCGAGATTTAGGTTATTCTCTTTAGGGCAAAGGTCACAAGCACCAGCCCTAGACCTTACAGATATTTCATGTAACCAATAGAATTGCTGAAAAATTGAGAGACCCTCAAATACAGTGAAGGAATACAATGTCATATTTGATATTGTAATTCAGTATATTCGCTCATGTTTCAAATCAGATGCAATGAGATCTTGAATTAGTAAGCCATTTATTCAAAAAGGAAGATTCTAAAATCACAATATTCTTTCAGTAAGTCAATCACTTGGATAGTAACTGTTCAGGGTACTCAGGAGATGGTTATCAAATTGCTTGATTTTCTAACAATGTTTTTACATAATGATGTCTGGGTGCCAACTCAGTAGGGTATAATAAGAGCGGAATGCCCTGCTGAATTCGAACATTGACAATATTCCATACATAATTAATACCACCATTCCAAGCATATTAATTAACTGAAACTATGCCTTCAATCATCAGCCTTCATATGCATGAAGTACGAAATGAATTCCAATTAGGAACTAGTCTGTTGGATATTAGTCTACAGTAAATGCTTCAAGCCCTAGAATACAGTTTCCATGACAACATCCAGATGAGAATGGAAGTCCCTTTGATGAAAACAGCGCTCAGCTCCAACAAATCTCTTCAAGTATTTATATATTTTTTGCTTAGTACTCATTTTGGCATGGTATCCTTCAAATACAAAGGTAGCTATATTAGCGGGGCAGGTATGTAAAAAAATAGTGCATTTATACATAGAAGCATGAAATTTGGCGCACACTTAGAAAACATCTATATGAATATATTTGGATAGGGAGCCACCTCAAATTTAGCTTAGGTGGCTACTGGCAGCCATTTTCCAAAATGGCGGCCAATTCTTCCATTTTGCTGCTTTCTGTCTAGTTCCTACAATTTTAATACATGCAAATTGTGTTCTTTATTCCTTCTCTAGGTATTCAGTACATCACTATAAAATATTTTGGTAGCCTCGACTATTTTCAGGCTTATTAGAATCCATTTTTGTGGAAATATTGATTCAAATGCTGGATTTCGCGGTTTCGCATGGTTACGCCAATACTTTATAAATCTCAAAATTAGTTACATATTTGAATTCCTTGGAAAAAGAGCTTTCAAATGAGTACCCGCATCAATGGGTTTCGAATATTTGGTATGAAAATGGAAAAAATGAAAATAAAATGTTTTTTGAAGATTTCGGTTTTAGTTAAATCTTGACAAAATGTTCACGAAAACTATTGATGCTACCATTCATTTGAAAGCTCTTTTTGCAAGGAATTCAAATATGAAGTCTGATTAAATATTAATTGAGATTTTACGAAAATATAGGAAACCGCGAAAATGTGCATTTTCTTCAACAGTTCTGACAAAATGGACCCTTACCACCCTAAAATTCCTTAGTTCAATCCACAAATCAATTGAAAATGTTTTTTCGATCTGTAGAAGGAATAATTAGCACTGTTTTCATACAGTCCAACTATAGGCACTTCACAGAAAGCAGGAAAATGAGAAAATTAGCTGCCATTTTGGAAAATGGCTGCCATTGGTCAACAAGGTCAAATCTGAAGTGGCTCCCTATCTAAATATTTTCTTTAAGATGTTTTTTAACTATATGCCAAGTTTCATGCTTCTATGTATAAATGCAATATTTCTTCCCTATTCATGACAAATCTGCCCCGCTATATCAGCCCTTTTATCTGACTGGTATTCGAGGGTGGATATGTGACTCATTAGGGATTTTCCCGAAGGGACTAAACATTTCAGGGAGGGTCCCTTAAGAGGTAATAAGTTAAGGGAATCCTTAGCTTAGTGCCCCTTAAGGGACCCTTCCTAAAGTGTTTAGTCCTTTCGGGAAAAATCCCTAGTAGCTTTGTTCTTGAACTATATGTACACCATTCCAGACATTATTCACAATCTGGCTAATTCAACTGAAATTTGCACAGTGAACCCGTAATTGGCAAAACTAGTGATTAATTTGTTCTTGGATGTGAGACTGATTTCAGAGGTTTGACTAAAAAAAATAGATGTGCCTGATGCATGCTCACGACATGGGGCATGATGGGTTTCATAACTCTAATTTGTTAAGTGCTCATTCCAGTTTAGATCAGAATTTATGACTTTCAACTTCTTTGTTTAATTTAGCATAATTTTAGTGAACCTACAATGTAGGCTGGATGGGTGAATGGTGCTTTACATCCTGTAATTACGCACTTGGTAGATTAATAATGACAGGAGGAGTAAACAGCAACTAGGCACAGGTTGATTGAAAAAGCCATCCAATATAAACCCTTGTGACCCTACAAGAGCTCAATTCAAACTTTAGATCCAGTGATTGGCAGCCCATCACACTAACACAAGACTAACCTTCCCCCCTTATAGAACCTTAAGTAATGTCAATAGAGCTTCTTTTCCTGAAGCATTAGCGGTTGCAAATCTCCATAATCTCAAAAATGACTTTAGTCGTCTGAATTGGATGGTCGCAATTTTACATTGTAAGTTGTTGGTTTGTGTTTCAGACAGCCACATCTGAAAAATGGTGTATTTTTGAAAAGTGGTTTCACAGTAAGAACACTTCTATACTAGTTGTGATATGTAACTGTTAGAATATTTGCTTGTTTAACACCGTTTTTCTGAGTGGCCAGTAATCCTATTAGTGTCCATAATCGGAATTTCAAGTGATTACGGTTCAAAATCGCCAGGAAAAACACCTCTGATACAGTCACTTCATTTTGTACAAATAAGTCTTGCTGAATAGTAGCTTCTAAACAGACCGTTATCACACAAGAACCGCCAGGCTATTAGATACAGGTCTGCTGCAACATAATCTCTGGTATGTTACAAAACTTTTCAGTTCCTAAGACTTCTCTGGATGAAAGAACGAAAAGGGAAATAATTTTCTATGTCGATGGACATTTCTACAGTGATTACTTCAGCATACGCACACTTCACACTTAATTTATGACAACATATTACAGTTCTCATACTGGGCTTTGATGTAGTTTTGATTGACTTCTATCTGCATTTACTGAGGAAAGATGAAAAAACTAAAAATACAGGAGTATTACGATGCCATTATTATCCATCCAATAACTATGTATCCTTCAGTTTTTTTCCACAGACCAACAGCATGAGCTCATGCTGGTTCAGGATAGCTATTGGTCTGGCAGCTCTGTGTGATGTGCAGCTGAAGAGCATGACAACATGCTGACACACAAATCAGATCGGCAGGTATAATTAGCAACAACAAACAGTTAAAGCAAATCCTAAACAGTTTTATGTCATTGGAATTTTGTTGGTTTTTGTCATTCATTGCACCTGAGTATCCAAACAGTTAGTCAAGTTTCAGTTATCGTTTCGGGTTCCTGGTGATTGAGCATGGCGATACACTGCATTGACCTTTAAGCTGCGATTCAACCAGCTGTGAGATTTGGTGAAGGACTTGTTTGTGTTTTCCAGCTTTTTACTAAACTCCTTCCCCAGCTGAGTCACATGCATTCAGTTGATGCATATTGAGGACAGGTATTGGGATCAGATGTTCTCTGTTACATATTATAAAACCTTCCTCTTCTACTTCCCATCTTATTACGATAAGATTCCAAATCAAGCCACCCTGGCATCACATGGCATGCTTTGAGTATCCATGTACTCCATTGATTAAATGATAATAATGACACTGGAGACTTCACAATGTTAATTTAGTACAATTTAAGAGCAACTGCTTCAGGGGCGTAGATTTTTCATTTTTGTAGGGGGGGATGATTTCGGGGATCGCAAACTTCGGGTGTGGCCCAACAGGAAAAAGTCGCGCAGCGGTAGATTTCGAGGACCACTCTAGGGCCCAAAAGCCAATATATTACAGATTATTGAAGGTTAGTTTTGAGACTTTTTTTTTCTACACAACATGCAACTGGCATCATGGAAAATTGCTAAAATGACAGATAAATGTCAACACCAAGTATTAATAATTTGAAATTCTAGGGGGGGATAATCATATGATCATCCCCCCCCGGTTCATTCTAGGGGGGGATGCATCCCCCCCATCCCCCCCAGGATCTACGCCCCTGAACTGCTTGATGTCATGCAGATGACTCTCCCGACCAATTAGAATCTTCATATAGCTTGACATCACCAAAAAAGCCTTGCATGACATATGGTTTTTCTACTCACACCTCAACTGACCAATAGTCGCCGAGTCTCAGCATGACATCAATAATATTCTTTATGTCTCTTTTCCCTATACAGTACATGTCCTAGAAAAAAATTCACATTCAGTGTCAGTGTCTGCAAATATGAGAAATGATCTGTAAATATATCTAGTGTTACGTTTAAAAAAATTAAGCAAACCTTCAAGAGTAGGTTACATCATATGGAGAGATAGGTAGATAGATGTGTAAGTACGGCCCTCTATGCCAAGTTCTGGTCGCTCGTGAGGCTTAATTGATGAGATGGGAGAGATAGCGGGAGTCCTCAACATGTTACATGTGTTCTGTGGGATTTTCATGCTGGCCTGCAATTGGAAACCACATTTTACTTGTCATTATGCAAGTCTCTAATTTGCCACTTTATCAAGAGGCTGATATCATGCAAGACTGGAAATGGGAGCTTCAACAGAACATTTCACCTTCTTCTACTGTTGTTAAATGTGCATAATCAAATTGCCTCATATGCCCCCAATTCCTGTCTTGCCTTAATCACAAAGTTATGATGCACATTGGTGTGATGATTTTTCCCCACTGTGATGTCACATGTCCAGGTGGCTGAGTGATTTGATGCTTACCTTGTATTTTTTAGGTGCAGGTTTTGATTCCACTGAGTGGCAATATGTCACTGTTTTATTTAGATACTGACAGGGAGCCTTTTGGTGATTGTCATGCTACAACGGGGCCAAGCAAATGGAACTCAGTTAAGCTTGAAACTACTGCTGCATCTTTCTATGTCCTAAGCAGGCTTGACACTACTGCTGCATCTTTCTATGTCCTTAGCAGGCTTGAAACTACTGCTAAGTTAATTTTGGTGTAGGAATTGGAGTCAGATTTGACATTTTATAATAGTGCTTATCAATCATTAGATAGAACAGAGGAAGTAAGCTAAAATGTATTTAAAGAGCCTCCTTTCTTTACATTGGTGATCAAATCCATTCAATTCTTGGCTGGCCAGGTTATCTAAGAATTGCAGGAGACTTTAAAGGTCCCTAACATTTCCGTATATATACAAAGAACACTTTTTCTTGGAAAAAAATATCAAAAGGCAAGACAGAAAAGCTTCCCCAGCAGTTGACCAAATTGACCTTTTGAGATTGTGGCCCTTTGCACTCCGGACTGCTTTTAGGGGCCCTTGATTCTTGAATAGAGACTTTCTTGCAAAAGGTTTTCCGATGAAGTGGTCATTGTGTCTACTCCTGGACTCTCAATACAGGGATCCCTGCGTTACAAGAACAACCCTTTGGCAGTTGATATATATGTTGGCCTCTAGAGGGAATACTATTTAGTGAAGAAAATAAAAGTCAATCGCATTAGTGATCAGTTTCTGCTTTCAAGTAGCAATATCCATGCAAATTCAACTCTTAATCTCTTAATTAAAATGTGTTGCAAGCCTGTCTTAGACTACTGCTCTATGATAATTCTTTGTTGAGGAATTGAGAGGAAATACCATTTGAAATTAAGGGCTGGTGTAAAATGGATTTTATATCTTATGTTATTTGCTTCAGTGTTCTCAGCTTCTTTTGAGAAGAAAGCAATTCCATATTACATGTAACTGTTACAGCAAATTCTATCGATGGTACAAGCAGCAAAATTATTTGGTCATACCATGACAAAAATCGATTTTTAGAAGTGTCTGTGTGGTGTATAACCTTTAATATTTTCACATTGAGGTAATTTTTGATTCATGAAGAGGCCTCACACATAGGGTGTCATCGTAAAGCAGTTAAGAGATCCAAATGAGGCCAACAATCAACCCATTTATGGCCTAACCACTTCTGCAAAATCTTGATAAGTCATTGCAATGATTTATTGAACATTCAACGGCTCCTTTCTTCTTGCACAGGATTTTGTGTGGCACAATGCATCAGGTTAATGTCACAGGGCAGCAAATTTATGAGATTCACATTGGGGTTTAGGTCAAAGGTCAAACGCTGTGTTCTACCAGTCTGACATCATCCGTTTCACTCAGTTCTGCACTGAAGCCCTTCATAATCTGTAATCTAAAGCACTTGGAGGGAATTTAGTCATTTCATCTTGTTTTAGTGGAACTGCTGAAGAATTGAATATATTGATATTGGTTGGGTCCTTTACCAGGCATTGGTATAGAAACAAGATAAGTTTGTCGGTGCTGTCTAACCTTACTGGAACAGTGGAAATGGTGACATCAGACTAAAATTAAGCAGAGACATGTAATCATAATTACGAGTGACCTATAACACAGATAACATCTACAGTTATCAGATGCAATTTAGTTTTAAAGTTTTATATAGTTAGAGTTGATAACCACATTCAATCTGATAGATATGAGAATATTTCCTGAGCATGTTCAGCTTACAGCCTGATTGAAGTCTGCCTGAATTCTAGCATTGGCAATATTCCCCATGTAATTAATGCCGAAGTTCCTGACAGATTTAATTAAGCGAAACTATGCCATCATCAGCCTTCACATTCTCACCATGAAGTATGTTATGAATTCCAATTAAGAACTTTTCCGTTGGATATTACTTCCCAGCAAAGGCCTCAACAACTTTGTGTAGTTACCCGGATAAGCTCCAACAACGAAGTCCTTATATATCATATTTTGTCAGTAATGATGATGTTTCCGGAACTGATTTTCTGAGTAACTAACTCTTCTGCATTGATGATTCAGAATATCAATGCCTCATCTTGATATGTAATTATTTTCTTCTGAACCTTCAAGCTTTGTGTGTATTTTCTGATTTATATAATATGTACTGTGCCTCAGAGGAAATAATTATATTGATGGTAGTATTTAAGGAAAACAAATATGCACAACATAGATTTGTGTAATGTAATCAATGAAGGAAGTAGGCAATATCAGCTATATTACTATGACAAAAGATATCACATCTGCTGACCAGAGACTATAACAAATGATTTTTGATCAGCCGACCTGCATATCAAATTGGGTGCTACCTTCAGTTTGTCATTCAAAATTCAATAGCAACAACGAGAAAGCTACTCTCCGCCGAATGGAGATGAAGTCATGATGTTAGTTTGTATTCTTATCCAGAGCCACAGATAGTAAAAATGAATTAGTTGTAATGAAAACCTGAGCTGATTTGATGGATTTAGAAGTGCTTCATTAACTTAACGGTAATAAAACATTCATTTAATTAACAAAATAATTGGAGAAATGCCAAATTCGAAAGTTCAATCACCATTGTTGTTACCTTTGCATATAAATGCAAGCATAACGACTACTAGAATGTTTTTGGTTTTTAAAAAAAATCCATTGTCGTTGTCTAGGGTTTACATATACTTGTAACTTTTAAATTATTCTAACGCTTGGTCCCATTCTTGAGCTTAATTTCTCATTGCTTGGGTAATTGGCATATTCTTAGGGGTTTCTAAGGAGGGGTTAGTGGAAGCAGTTCACTTCCATGAGAACTCGTGAAATTTCAATGATTAATGATTTAAAAAAAGAATAGAAAATGTAAGATCTTTTGGTGAAAAAAAAACTAAGAGGAAAAAGAAAGAAATCCCTACCTAAAATACTACAATTAAATGGAAGGAGAAAAAATCTGCAGAAAACAGAGAAAGAAATCCCCATAATTGAAAATGGGGGAGGGGGAGAGAAAGAAATCCCAGTCCCCTCTGTGAAACTCCACAATTAAAAGGAGGCAGAAAGAGATTAATCCTTCCTCCTATAATTCCACAACCTGGAGGGGGGCAGGGGAGACATAAATCTACACCCCCCCCCACCTAGAATTCCAGGATTAAAGGAGGGAGAAAGATAACCCCTCCCCCTAAAACTAAAAAACTTAAACAGACAAATAAATCCCCCCCAACTGCAATATAATTTATATATTGATTTTAAATAAATGATTGGTTCAAAAACAACAACGGGGGGGGGGTGAGATTCTAGGAAACCCAGGTGAAGAGAGTTTGTACAATCTATACCACACCATTATCAAAAGTATAGTAACTGCCATACCATGGTCCTTCGGTTACTCGATGGTCAATGAACTACAAAACCAGTTTTTTTATAACAAAAAACTGTATAAAATTACATTGAAAAAATCCATATTTTTGGGAGGATTTTATACATGAATATTTTTCAAGGACCTGCTATACAAATGTATCTCCTTTAGTTTATCTCAAACTTGTCTTGTACATTCACACATTCATGTATCAGGCACATCCAGTCATACAAATTACATCATACAATTGAAAACATACAACCACACTTATACATACACATTTTACCAAAAAATCATTCATTCAGCATTCTTATACTGGCTGGCAAAAATGACTTGTGGTATCTGGCTGTGCGCCGCATTTTATGGATCTTAATCTTTTTACCAATCGTAGTTTGACATATTTGTAGTTTTAAAAGTGGTTGGATTTCATCCTTTACAATAACCTCACACATTTTCTTAGTAGCCTTCATGTAGAGTTCGTACTGAGACAAGGCATTACTAACACCTACATTTGGCATTGGCCATTTGCAGTACGACAATCATTTGTGTACAATGTAAACAACATAGGAGACAAGATGCAACACTGCAGTGTGCCAGTATATGTATACAAGAAGTCAAATGTAGCACCTAAAAAATTGTAAATATTGAGGCCTACATGTATGTGAGAAATTCATTCAAAGAGAACTGGCCATGTACACATCTTATGCTGACAAAACAAGCACAAAAATCTATGTTTTTCCATCTATCTATTGAATGGAATTGAATTTTTATTTGTCTATCTAGATCTATCTACCTATCTGAAACCAGCAAGAAAGCGCTTGAACTAGTGCTGCAAAATCATTTAAGAAATTGCAAAAAAAGTTTTGGGGCAAAAAAGAATGGGGAACTAGCACCTTGCTTTTATGAAGGTGATCACTTTTAATAAAGACCAGGACCGGACACCTTTTTTGGGGATTTTCAACTTTTTTTTTTGGGCTTTTTTTTTTTTTGCTCTTTTGGTCAACACAAGATTTTTCCAGACCAACATAGGATGTATACCGCGGCCCAAAAGGGCTGAGGATTTTTTTTTTTTTGTCTTTGCTGCATCTTCTACTTCTGTGGAGAAAGGACAGACTCACTCCAATTCTGTGAAGGGGAAGGCTGGTGCTGCTTGGCAATCGGTTGACCTTAGCTGGGTCCAGTGTAGCCATACTTCTGGGGGCTCACAGCCAGCATCTGTGTGAATTGTCCTGGGCTGGGCTGCAGGAAGGAAAAGGACAGAGTCTGGCATCCTGCTGATTGCTGCTGGTGCTGGAAGCGATGGCTTCTTGAAGCCTGGGCTGCTGCTAGTGCTGCTGGTCGTGACTTGGAGGCACAAACGTCGCAGGTGCAGGAGGTGGCATGTGCTGACCCTGATGGATAGACTGGAAGCGTTACTCCTGGGTTCTTGGCTGCCGGCCGTGGAATTCTATTTGCCCGTCTCTCGAAGAAGCGCACAGTCTCAGAGATGGAGGCCATCATTTGTTCTCTCAGTTTAGGGTTACACAACCTCCCAGGTTGTAAAGGCCGTGGCGCTTGATCCTCCAAGACTCGTCATTGTCATCGAAGTCCTGGACGTCTTCGCACATCCTGCAGCCAGAGCCAGAGGCCTCCCTGGAGGTCATGGTCTGCATAATGCGGCATTGCTGCCAGCTATGGCGGTCATGGCTGCTGATGTCATTCCTTCGTCTGTGGCCCGTCTCTTCTTTGACAGGCTGGCTGCAGGCTTTGGCACACCAGGGAAGACTTTGGACTGCTGGCTTTAAGGTCTTGACTCTGGCGGGTCTTCTGGGAGGTCCTGGTCATAGGATGGTGGCACGGAGGCATCTGCAGGGTTGTAGCTGTCCCCAGAGTCTGATGTGGCATCTGTGTCTCTGCTGATGGCCCTCTGTGAAATCTCCTTGCCTGGCTTGTGGATGATCGAGTTCTTCAGGAACCGACAGTTGGCCAAGATGTAGTGGTCCCTTTCTGTTGGGCTCTTCCTGCCGAATCCTGATGCTTCGGGCTTGATCAGTCTGGAGTTATTACTGTAGTGGGTCCTGACTGACTGCCTCCAGTTGCTGACATCCTTGGCTTCCTGGGCTTTGGCCTGGTCCAGAAGAAACTTCTCATTGCCCTTGTAGGTCGTCTTTTCTGAGTTCCCCCGTGGCCTAATTGGTAAGTGCGTCTGTCAACTGGCTTTGAGGGCGTGGGTTCAAATCTCAGCCCGGGAACTCACTTTAGTCCGAGCCCAAGGGACGTTAAATGGAGGCGGGTTGTATCCAGTATTCTATGCTGGGGCAACTGAAAGACCCTGGGCATCCCTGAATTAATAGGGTATGTGCCAGACTCACAGTCTTCTCATCTCATCATCATACGGCGATCGCCTGCCTCGATATAGCCCACTAAGGTGCTGTAGAGGCATAAAACACAAACAAACAAACAATCCATGAGGATGAGGTATAATTGTCAACAAGGTATGCACATTGAGCTGTCAAGATGCATGAGAAAAACAGAAGCAATCGATTGTTGATTTGATGTCAGTCTGCATGTTGTGAAAAAAAAAAAACAGGCCCTACTATTATATTTTTACTGAAGCAATTCATGAGCAATTCATAGTCTCGGCAATATTCAATTTCAAGACACAAAGCATTTGAAATTAATCTTCACTTTATTTTCCCAGTTGAATAAGATTTCTGGTTGGTATATCAATTTTCGTAGTACTTCATTAAAGTAGTATGAAAGATACATTTTTTCAATGATACAAGCTGACAGCTCTAATAACAATTCCTGGAAATAACTACAAATCCCCATAGTCGTCCAAAATTAGAATTTGAAGTTTAGCCGACGAAATTGGTCAACATTATATATGCAGAATATCTATGCTACATGTTGATGATCAATAATAATTACTTATTTGAGACATGCCTGCATATTGAAAGTGAATGTTAGATAGAGTAAAGATCTTTGTTCTAAAAAGATGAGCTCATGCAGGAACATGTTCGTTACTTAAGTAATGTAAGTCCTTTACTATCCTTTAAGAAAATACGTAGAAAGTGATTATATTTTTTGTAATGTGGGAGTGTGACATCATATGGCACACATGGCACTGGTTGGTATTGGAAGTCATGCAAATCAGGTCGACCCTCCGTGTGAGGTAACAGACATATTCAGCCAATGATATCCAAGAACCAGTGTGCATCACAGTGATCATGCTATTGAAGACTGCAAAAAGAGCTTTCACACAACATCATGCTTGCTGCGTATTTCGCAGCTTTCTGAGTATTGGAATGAACAGTTTGTTAGTCCAAACAGCTTTCTATTGACCAACACCAGGTTTAATCTTCATGTTTGACAGAGCTCAGTCTCATTAGACTGAGTATATGATATCAATGACTCTCATCCCAGTCACATAGCCATATTAGGCTATTCGGGACACTACATCGTATACTTACACTACATCATACTGTGTACCTTGGCCAATCAAATTGAATTGAATTGAATTTTAAATACCACCTTAGTAGTTTGATGTCATATACCAATTTCTCCAGATTTTTTGTATTCTATGTACTTTCTGTTACTTTTTGGAAGGATAGCGAGGAAACCTTTCTGCCATTGAAATTGTTGCATCCGTGCATTTCCTGCATCGTTTTCATGAGTGTTTGGTCAATTTAATAATGTATGTACCCAAAATTATGGATGAATATTTTAAATTAGAAAAATCAGAATTGCTACGAACAGAACAGCTTTTCTTGACTAATGCATTAATAACATGTAGGGGAGACCGGGTTAGTTGAATCGCGGGGTTAGTTGAATTGCGGGGTTAGTTGAACCTTGGCCTAAAATCACCTTTATTTTAAATTTTTTGTCAAATTGATACTTTTGGTAGATATCCTGTATATTGGTACACGTTATCATACCTTTATTCATTCAAATTTTCAAAATGCAAAATGCTAATTCTGTAAGCAAGAAAGTTTGTTTTTGGGTGCCTTACAACTTGTTTGCTCAGTCTTCGAGGGGGTTGTGTTCCCCCGTGGCCTAATTGGTAAGTGTGCTTGTCATCTGGCTTTGAGGGCGTTGGTTCAAATCTCACCCCGGGAACTCACTTTAGTCCGAGCCCATGAGACATTAAATGGAGGCGGGTTGTATCTAGTATTCTATGCTGGGCAACTGAAAGACCCTGGGCATCCCTGAATTAATAGGGTATGTGCCAGACTCACAGTCTTCTCATCTCATCATTATACGGCGATCGCCTGCCTCGATATAGCCCAGTAAGGTGCTGCAGAGGCATAAAACACAAACAGACAAACAATCTTCGAGGAGGTTATTGTATAGCTATGATTTTAATCCAGGTGAACTAACCTTATTTCTAAAAGCAAATCCATCCCTAATCCACACCCAGAATCAATTTGTTATGTGACTTTGATAAAACTGAAAAACAGGACAATATTTTGTTCCAGGTGTGATGGGGTTAGTTGAATCATGCATGGCAGAGTTGGCCGTAACATAGATTTCAAGTGTTCAAATTGCCTTGCTAGTCATTTTTACCTTCAGCTAATGAAGTTCGAAGAAGGTACTTTCATAACATGTCCATCCACCGGGCGGGTGTCCGAGAGGTCAGGCGTCCGGGCGTCCGGGGGCGGGCCACGCGCATGCATACCAATAATACTCTATAAGACAATGCAAGCGTATGCAATTCGAATTTGGAGATTGCAGAGGCAGGGTCATTAGGGTGTCCCATTTTTCGAAAAGTTTTTCGGATCAAGCTCCTCTTGGGCTCAGTTGTGCTCCTATATGTACAAAGTTCCTACACCAAATTTCAGCCAAATCCATTAAGGGTTAGACCCCCCCCCACCAACATCTTTGGAGGGCCCTTTGAGGGTCCGGAAAATGACTATTTTCGAGCATAAAATGGGGTTATTTTCCTGCCTGGAATGATATAATCCCACTGAAACTGGTCAAATAGGGGTTTTTGAGGGTGCTGAGTTCACCTGTGATGATAATGAATCACCCTGAGGTCAAGGTGATGCCATAACATGCAATAATTGGTAAATTTAGCCCTCGGATCCCCAAAATTGGCTGTTTTCGAGCATAAAAAGTAGCAATTTTCCTACCTTTAATCAGTTAATGCCACTGAAACTGGTCAATTAGGAGTTTTTGAGGGAGCTGAGTTCACCTATGATGATAATGAATCACCCAGAGGTCAAGATTAGTTCATAACATGCTATAATTGATTAATTCAGCCCTCGGGTTACTCAAAATTGGCTGCTTTGGCAGGACTTCTGGCAGTGGATTGACACAAAACAACAATAATCATGTTTTGGTCAATTCTGGACATGAGCATTTTATTAAAGGCCTACAGTAACTGATTTCATTTAGAGGAGCTAGGTTGGGAATTGAATATTTGCAAAGGTCATCTTTTTAATATTAATGATACAGTTCCGATACGTAAATGCTCATAACGATTGATAAATTTGCTTTAAGGTGCATGATTTAATTTGGCAGCTTACTAACATATTTTGGTTACCTATTTTTACACAAAATTCTGAGGATAGAGCACTGAACACACTTGTACAGGTAGAATATTATCATGACAACATGTGGCTTGTACAATCTTTCAATTTTCTAAAAGTATATTTTACAAACTGTCATGAATTGTATACATAGCATGACATGTCATCACAAAATTCAGTGCAGATTTAGTTTTGGTTTACCATATGCCATGTCCTGCTTGACCATCTTGATTAGAGGCATCTTCATTCAGTGCAAATGTGGGCAACAAGACAATTTGTTAATGATGAAAACAAATTGTCATTCATAGCCACATATGAATCTTCTTGGAACTTCTTCTTGGCTGAATCAGTTGCAATAACAATGCATAATTATGATGATGTTGAAAATGGCTGCATAGTATGGCTGCATATTATTTCAAACCAATTTCTTGTCATGTGGAGATGCTCAAATAGTAGCAATGAAGAAGTTTTAATGAAAGACTCAAGTCAATGGTTGTCATTACCTGAAACACAGGTAAGGACAGGCTTTCAAATGCATCAGTTTGAGGAATTATGTTCAGCTGTCGTTCAACAACATGTTCAGCAGATATCTAACATCTGGCTGTAGTGGACTTTAAAAAAGGCTGAGCACAACCAAAAGCTCTGTCAGGTACCCTTGACTCTCGAAATGGAGTAATTCTCTTCTCTCTTCATACATTTTTCCTTTACTTTCGCCAGCAAAACAAATATATTCTCAGCTTTGGCAAGCCATGTACAACTGCATGTATGAGGTGATAATCTTCACATCAACATTTGGTTCTCTGCTTCAGTGACCTTCCTGTTGCGTCTCAGCTTTAGAACCACGACAAAATTTATCTTCAGGCGGTCAGGGTCTGGTTGCCCATGAAGTATAACCTTCTATTTTTAATCATCTATGTTACCTAATGAAGCCTGTGGTTTTGCTTAGCCTTTTAACAGTTGAGGGCAGCCAGATATTTGACAAGGTATTGAACAATATCTGAACAGAATCCCTCAAACTGATGCATTTGATCCAGGAAGGGATGTCCTTCCCCAAGCTCCAGGCAATACTGATGTTCAACCTGAGTCTTTCCTTAAACCTTCATCATGACTACAGTAACTATTTGAGCATCTCAACATGACAAGAAATTGGTTGGCCTTACTGCCAAAGATGTGGTAAGCAAACTTAGAATATGCAGCCACATTGTTGATGTAAACATGCCATCCAAAATTGAGGATAGCATTGACTGGGCATTCAGCCTGTATGGATAGTATTAAAAAATGTTGTTTTTTTTAGATTGAGTAAAATTCCATGAGCCTAATTCAGCCATTATGATAATATTGCATATGAGCTGTGCAAATTTATTCAAATTTAATTTCTTAAAATTTGCCAATAATTGGTATATCCAAAGCTTTGTTAATAGAAAGTGTTTCATATCTCTTATGGAGATTTTGTGCTTTTACATACATTTGAACCCTATCATCAGCATTGAAAAGCTGACCCTTTGCAAATGTTAAATTCTGAAATTTCCTCTTCTAATTGAAATCACTATTTAAAATGACTCACTCATGTCCAGTATTGACTAAAACTTGAGTAATCTTGAATTTGTTGTTCAGTGTAAAATCACTGTCGCAAACCTTGCAAAAACAGCCTATTTTGTACAACCCATGGGCTGAATTGATCAATTATAGCATTTTATGAAGTAATCTTGACTTCTGGGCGATTCATTATCATCATAGGTGAACTCAGCTTCCTTTAGAAACCCTTACCTGACCAGTTTCAGTGGCATTAATTGATTTCAGGTAGGAAAATTGCTACTTTTTGTGCTCGAAAACAGCCAATTTTGGGGATCCGAGGGCTAAATTTACCAATTATTGCATGTTATGACATGATCTTGACCTCTGGGTGATTTATTATCATCACAGGTGAACTCAGCACCATCAGAAACCCCTATTTGACCAGTTTCAGTGGGATTAAATCATTCCAGGCGGGAAAATAGCCCAATTTCATGCTCGAAAATAGTTGTTTTCCGGTCCCTCAAAGGGCCCTCCAAAGATGGTGGTGGGGGGGGGGGTCTAACCCTTAATGGATTTGGCTGAAATTTGGTGTAGGAACTTTGTACATATAGGAGCACAACTGAGCCCAAGAGGAGCTTGATCCGAAAAACTTTTCGAAAAATGGGACACCCTAAGGGTCATTTTGCAAATAATATACAGATATCGTGCAAATGCAATAGTTGACCTTGTACATCTCACTTATTTTGATAATGCTGTGGCATGCAAATCGTTTTTTCCTTTATGTCATTTGCATATTTTGAAGAAATACAAAAATAGTTGGAGCCTATGCCAAAATCACATGCCAAATTCTAATTATCATACATCAACAGAAGTGACCACAAACTGTTAAACATTGTTTGTTGCTATTTGTGCTTTTAGCAGTTAGACATAAGAGATAAGTAGATACAAATCTGCAACTTAAAGAAATAACGAAACCCAACAATAACTGTGAATTTTGGGAGAATTTTTTTCATAATGAACTGTCAAATTGGATAGAATCTGTGAAAAATATATCGGGGAGAGATAGTTTCGGGGCCAGAACTCAGGCCTTAATGCATGTACATGGATGAAATTTGGTACACAGATACATTTTATGGTCAAGCAGTGCCTTTTGATGGTTGGCTTGATGAATATTCTATGCTCTTTGAAATATTGAGAAAATAAAATAATTTTTATTGGTTTCCAGACCAGGACTATTGCATGATCATGGATGAAATTTGGTGCACATTTAGCCTATAATATACTATGTGCCTTTTGATGTTCTGATTGATACATATCTGATACCTTTTGAAATATTCAGAAAAATGTCTAAGAAATTATTTTTTTCATTTATGGGCCAAAACTTGGCCACTATTGCATTTACATGGATGAAATTTGTTACACATGTCACCTAGATGATATAGTTCCCTTTGTGGGTGTGATTCATGGATATTCTTTACTTTTTGCAATATGTGAAAAAAATTAAAAAATGATTTATTTATTTGTTTCCAGACCAAAACTTGGCCAATATTGCACATCCATGAATGAAATTTTATTAAAATTATTTATATAATGCTTTAGCGCCTTCTGATGCTTTGATTGATAGGCATTTATAATGCTTTTGGGAACAATGAGAAAAATTTACAAAAATGAAAATAAATATATATTGTCCTTTCCAACCCACACCTCACATTCCTATTCATTGTATATATTACTTGACTTGTATTGTGCTGGTGTACCTCGGATCTGCCGGGGCAGCTCAACCACCATCTTTATGGAGGGAGCTGCACTTTTATTTTTTGGTGACCGCCGTATGATGATGAGATGAGAAGACTGGGAGTCTGGAACATACCCTATCAATTCAGGGATGCCCAGGGTCTTTCAGTTGCCCCAGCATAGAACACTGGATACAACCCGCCTCCATTTAATGTCCCATGGGCTCGGACTAAAGTGAGTTCCCGGGGTGAGATTTTGAACCCACGCCCTCAAAGCCATATGCAAGAAAGTGCTCCGTAATATGTGTAAATTAGTCCAGTTATGCCTTTCCATGGTTTAGCAAACACTTTTGGGCCAGACTGGGTACTATTGCATATATACTAGCATGCATTTTCGTTCGCATCACTTTCATGCTGTAATTGCCTTGAAATGTTAAGATGTGTCGGTTGGTTCACTTTGCCTTGCGACTAAACTGAGTTATGGCCACATTAGGTTGGTTTTATCCCCCTATAAATATGCTTCGCTATTGGAAATTAAGGTAGGACAACTAACCATCAGATAGAGGACACAATTTTATGTCCAAAACCATGGAAACATGGAAATGCCAAAAATCATGGTTGGTTAACTTTGCCTCCTGAGCATTCATAATTTATTCAGACCATGAAACTTTTAGGCCACTTATTGCGACATCTCTGTTGATAATTTCAATATCAAATAATTCAGAGATGTAGTTAAGTAAAATCTATTATGAAAAAAAGTTTGACACTCTCAGGCTTCCTCAAAGTTGCAAATCAAATTATGTTGTTTTTAATCATGAATTGTGAGCTATGCATTACATTCAGGTCGTTTGGAGTGTAAGTTGTTATGTCTCACTGAGCCCCGCCTCAAACTGTCTCACTGTGCCCAACTCAGCTCTCTTTATAAAATATTTGAATCCTGCGGACTGGATGCCTTCATTGTGGATCATCATCTCACTAAACTAAGACATATAAAAAAGGTTTGAATCCCTGACAATTGATTTGCATTATACCAGTTTTCTTACGAATTATTAAAAAAAGTCACTTCGCAAAATTATTTACTTTTACTGGTTAAAAACAGAAATATTGAAATTCCACTCTCGATATGCTGTGTAGGCATTCAGGATATAGGTCAGTCTCTCACTTACTTCCTGTACTTTACAAAAGAGGGTTGATCTGTAAACAGTACCAGTCAGACGCTAAAGGCTTTCTCTTACTGTGCCTGCCGTCTCACTGTGCCCCGCTCTCCCCTACTATGACTTGTGTGATTTGGCGACAATCCGTTTTTTGTTAAATGTTGATTTAATCCTACTCCGGGAAATTACTCAGTTTGGATTTTGAGATTATCTTATTATTGTTAATCCCGGGATCTTTCTAAAAATATCTATCTGCATTGTGATTTAATATGACTATAGATTTATTCACTGGAAAGCACATCATAAATCAGAATTATCATTGTTTTGTGATCAATGTATTTTCTGCATGGAAATTACGAACAGGCAATTTCACAAAACTTGAAATTATAGACCGTGTAGTTTTTGTGGCTGTGGCTGCGCAAATAATTATTTGCCACGACAACTAGCAGTCAGGGAGGCACAAGCCAGCCGTGTAGTCTTGCGATCACCCGGGGGACTGCCGCATTGCCAGGTTGTTGACCCTGTTAAAAAAAACGTTGAAAAAAAAAGTAATAAAGTCCTTTTATAATGCCCAATCCATTAATTGAATTTTTGTTCGAGAATTGAAGGGGGAGGGGGAATGTGCTTCTTTTGGATTTTTTGTTGTTGATCTGTAAATCGAAAACATGACTTATATAAGGGAAGAGAAGAGTTAAAACTTAGAAAGAGATATAGAGAGAGCAGAGCCAGGCAGCAAGCACTGGAGGTGGCAACAAAATTAGTAGACTTTTCTTTCTCGTTTTACCTAGCGGTGTACAATCCTCCTTCTATCTCACCCATCTTCCATATCCTCATAACGTGCCTCTTAATATCTCTTTCTTTCTCCCTCTTCTATCTCCTCATTGCCCCTCTTCTAGTTGCCTCATTCTATCTTCTCCTCCCTCCTCCTATCTCCTAGTAACATGATTCCCCTCCTATCTTCAATATGCCCATCAGAGGCGTATCTAGAATGGCCGGAGGGGGGTGGTATAACAAGGGCGAATATGCAGTCGCTTCCCGCTTTTTCTATCTAATGTTGTTTAAATCGACATTTGTATGTAAAATTATTTAATATGCTTTGAGAGATAAATGAAAAAAATCAGAATCAGAATCTGAATCCCGTGTTAATTTTGGGCCTGAGGTGGGGGGGGGCGCGGTATCGCCCAATGGTCCCCCCCCTTAAATGCGCCACTGTTACTCATTCTCCTACTACCTCCTCATATCATCACTCCTCTCTCCTCCTCCTATCTCTTTTTCATCTTAGCTTTTCCTTGTCCTTCGATCGCTTATCTCCTCCTATCTTTTCTTTCAATCTCCTTTCTCCTCCTCATATCTTATCATTCTAGGTCCTTCTTCTATCCCTTTCAATCATCTCGTCTCTCCATCTCCTATCTCCCATCTCTTCGTATTATATCCTCCTCACTCCTCCACCTACCTCTTTCTCATTTTAAATATTCCTCTCTTCTATCTGCTATCTCCTTTCTTTTCTTCCAATCACCTCCATTCTTCTCCTCCTCCAATCTCCCGCTCCTGTCTCGTCATCCTAGCTCCTTCTCCGATCTCTTTCTATCACCTCCTCTCTCCACTTCTTTCCTCCAATCTTCTAGCTCGTATTATCTCCGACTTATCTCAAAGAGAATTTTAAGAAACATCTTCCCAGGTATAACACCAGATCCAGACCTTCCAATTTAAATTCAAAATTCCTGACTCAAAAGGCATTGATTCTGCATTAAGGATTGGAACGGTTTGCCAGAGGGTATAAAAAGCATAAATAGAAACCAAGGTTTTAAAATATCTGTCAAAAAACATTTAAGAGTTCTAACGAAGCAGAGACAAATCTATCTCTGAATTTATTTATTTCTAACTTAACTAATATGCTGCTACGCTTATCGGCCTGAACCAGACTGCCCAAGAAAATTGATAAATATCAAAATTTCAATTAAAAATTCCAGGACCCCAATGGAAATAAGTCCAATTCTCTGGAAATTTTGGGTGTTATCCTGGGAAGATGTTATACTATCTAATATTATTTATAATTTAGTCAAAACATTTAAAAAAAACTAGTATAAATCAAAAAAACATTTCCATTTTTTATGCCCACTCGTGTCCTGTATATCATCATCTTTCCAAATAAAGCAAATCAAATCAAAATCTTATCCCACATCTTTCTCGTCTTACCTCTTCCTATCTCCTTCGATGTCCTACCCTGTCAGCGTGCCCCGGCGGTCCGGCGTCGGCCCAGCGTCGGTCTGATGTCAGCAGCATCCGACCGGCTTTGGGCCGACGATGGGCCGCCGAGGCACGCTGATAGGGTATCTCCTCGTACCTTTTCTCTAATCTCCCCCTTTCTCTTCCGCCAATCTCCTCCTCCTATCTCATCATCCTAACTCCTTCTCCTATCTCTTTCTATCACCTCCTCTCTTCACCTCCTGTCGCTTATTTTCTCATTGTTTCTAATTCTATCTCCTACCTCTTCCTCCTGTAATCTCCTCCAACCTCTTCCTCTCAATTCCTATTTCCTACCCGTATCACCTCCTATTGCCTCCTCAGATAACCTCCTCTCCGATCTCCTTCTTCTACCTCCTCCTTCTATCTCCTCCTGCTATCTCCTCCTTCTATCTCCTCCTGCTATCTCCTCCTTCTATCTCCTCCTGCTATCTCCTCCTTCTATCGCCTCCATCTATCTCCTCATTCCTCCTCATCCATCTATCTGATCCTTCTGTCTCCTCCTTCTACCTCCTCCTATCTCTTTCTGCCTTGACCACAGTCAGATTCGTATGCCCATCTCCTCATTTTCCTCTTCCTAGCTATAATCTTGAAGAGTCATTAATTGCAGTAAAGGATACTAAATTGTGACGATATAGACAATCATCTTAGCTTTCTAAAATGGGTCTGCCCTTTCTTTAGACCCAATAGTTGTTAATCTGTTGCCAAGTTGTTGTCACTGTCATAACAAATATTAATTTTGCAGTTTATCAGTTTATTGGGTGAGCAGAGATCCGCAGACATCTAAAATGTTTGGAGTTTGAGCACTTTTGGGGCGGCTTGGCTTCGATGGTCCGGGCCTCTGAAAAGGCTTCTAAATCAGCTTGTGTTTTTGACACTAACTCACAGCTTAAAATCAGGAAAACTGTTTAAGTGTCTGTTTCAAGCGCCAGCTGATAATGCTTGCTAATTCATATACAATTGTTTAAAATTATAATTACTTATATGTTTGCAAAAAGAAGTTGGAAAAGTTAAGTTGACAGCCTAACCGAGGAGCTTGGCAAATTTATATCAAAAGGAGTCATACAGTTGTTAATTCAACTAACGCCGAAACAACTTACGAAAAATGAATAAAAAATAAAAAATAAACATCATGATCATGTCGTGAGTCACATGTGGATGTGCGCATTTGAAATACAGGCTGTACTCGATGACCCGCATGAAATTGCCTGCTGACATTGGCTTGCATGGGCTCACATTTGCTAAGGATGGATACTGAATCTCGTAGTCTCTTACATAAAATTGATCAAAGTACTGTTGGGAAAAATAGGGCTCAGTGAGACATTTTTCATGTGGTAATTTGACACAAAGTTAGAAAACGCCAGCAACTGCAGGCTTTTCACGATTATTGTCAGTCCAATAGGCACAACACCTCGAAATGCCTGTTTCCGAATCCAACAACTACGTGCTAAGAATTGGGCGACTCCATTCAGAAGTGATTCAAATAGGCAGCCCAGAAAAGATGTTTTTACTTATTTATTTTTAAAACACTAAGAAAGAAAATAATTGAGTCTATATTTCAAAAGACTCTAAAATGACCTATGACATGTTGTATTATTGTTCACTGAGAGTTACATTTTTTGGTTGTTTTGACGCTTCAACCTCGCCGCTAGAGGTCTTGTTCACATATATTTTGGTTCTTATGACGTTTCGACTTCTCTGCTAGAGGTCTTGCTCACATATTGTTCACATATATGTTTCAACCTCTCTGCTAGCAGTCTTGTTCACATATATGTGAACAAGACCTCTAGCAGAGAGGTGGAAACGTCATAACAACCAAAAAGGTCTCGGTGAACAATAAAACAACATATCATGGATATACCTGGACCAATGTCTGCATTTAGTACCAATTGAATCCCGACATTACTGTTATACGAAAAAAATGTTCTTATATCAGTCAGCGGCTTGTATTTATCATGGTAACAACATCTAATTTTGCATGCTGTACTCAACTTAAACAAGCAAAAACAAAACCTGATGTTTCATTGTTGGTCCATGTATAATTGGTTAACCTGAACTCAGTAGAGCAGTTGGAAAAAACATTTTCACTAATCTAAACTTTGCATCTTACCCTACTGGATTCTTCCAACCAAAGCATTGAAACAACTGTAAGAGATTTTGCAAGATTCAATAAAGTCATTAGTAGAAATAAAACATGTTTTGTGTCCAGAAAACCCCGATGTCCCATGGTGCCCTGTGTACCAGTGTTCCCCGTTTCCCCTACTCTCTTTGCATCTTAAAATGTCTGACTATTTATCACTGGATTTAAGTTTAGTGTTGATTGAAAGTCATAACTGAAATCTTAAGCCGGAATATATTTTAATCTGATATTGGACATTGTTTTGATCCATTATTTAATCCCCCGGATATAATTAAAATCTGTCTATACATCATGATAAATGTGTCCTGCCAATTGAATAGTTTGAAATAAATGTGAAAATTTAATTAAGTTTAACATCATACGAGATTTCAACAATATTTACGAGCAAGAGTTAAAAAAATGATAGTTTCACTTAAGATTAACAATAACCAATCTCTTCAAAATGTTCGGTATTTCCTGTTTGACTCATGCATCGATGTGTACATTCATATCACATCATATATAAGTCGGCGTATGCCAGCTCAGCATCCATACTTCAAAGACAACTGGTAAACTACATTTGAACCATGGCTGCTCAGAAGATGATGTGCATACCCTTGGCCCTCGGACTTCTGCTACTTTCCCTTGTGATTAAGGAATGTGAAGCGTGAGTGTATCGTACATTTTAAAAATCTTTATGTGAACTGATTCAGATTCAGATTCAGATCAGTTTATTTTCCTTGAGCTGTTTTAAAATTATAAAATTATATTTTATACTTTATAATCACTCACAAGGAGCTTTCGCCCACTTCTCATGGGCTTCTTCAGCTCCTGGTGAGTGATTATAAACAGACCTTTGTGATATGAAATCAACTCAAAATGAACTACCAAAGGTCAGGATTAAGCTTACATGGTTGGGTATAAAATTATAGATACAAAATATGTATATATTATTACATGGATTGTTTTGTATTGACCCGAGTATTCTCCCTGCCAGCCCATATTTTCCCGAGGGCCGCTAGGCCCGAGGGAAAATATGGGCTGGCAGGGAGAATACGAGGGTCAATTCAAAACAATCCATGTTATAATGTTTTTATTCCATGACCTCTTCTAAATTTTTATTAACCAGTAAAACTATCAGGACTTTATAATAATTATGATAGTGTTAGAAAAATCATCCTCCATGGTTGATATTTTTAGCTTTTTAGCAACTGTATTGTGACGTCACCAGCAGTGCTGATGATGTCACAATCCAAACAATGGGACTATGACGTCATGGCCATTGTAACAGGATTGTTATGGCAGAAGCTGGTGATCTTTTGTAACTGATTTTTTGGTGAGTCAGATGATAAAACAAAACCACTCCTTTGACATTATCGCTTGCTGAGCATTGTGTGAATAATATACCTATATATATGTATTTGATAATATTGGTGTCATTCTCACCATTTTGGCCAAACAATTTTGGGCTAACATGTAGTTTGTAGATTAACACAAGAGGGCTCTGGTGGTAACGTCATCTGAGGGAAATAACAACGTCTTTTGAGGGACAATAACTTGTATTTCCCTCAAATGACGTTGTTATTTCCCTGGTCGTGTTTAGTGTTATTGGGGTCAATACACTGCTAGTCATGGAATAAGTATTTTTATATTTCAAATACTCTCAAAGCTGGTGTCCCTTCATGACAATTCAATGTCGCTGCCAAGGGGTCCCCAGAAAACAAAAGAAAACATATTACACCGTACGTTTATCTTTAGTGCCTCCCGCCATCAAGAGAAGCACCACATGGGGTAAAATATTCTCCTGACTTTACCCCTCATTTGCATATTTCTCTGACATTGCTGGAACTCCACATGGCATATGAACAGAAACTATATAACATATGTCTTTCCTCCAATGCGAGGCTATCACTTCTCTTTCATGAGCTTCATTGCAATAGTATTTGTTAAAGGAAAACTGTTTGTTGTTCTTAATGTGTTTCCTGCCCAACCTACAAAAAGTGCCTTAATTTTTAGATACAACACATGATGAGAGCACCAAATGAATTTGTTACCAGAAAATCACAGGATTTGCTGCAATTTTGGAAAAAATGGCTGCTGTTCTTTCTAAATAAATTTGGTCAAATATGAAGAAGCTCCCCATCTGAATATATATTTTGATGGATGCTCTTTAACTGTGCGTAATGTTTTATTATTCTGCTTGCTCAGATGCAGAATCACTTCCCATTCTTGACAAATCTGCCCCACTGAGATTAATTATTCTCTGACATAAAATTCACATTGCTTGTGATTGCAGTTACGAAACTGTCCCATTCAAGGCGTTTGACTCCAACCAGGATGGATTTGTCATTTTCGACGAGGCCGTCAGAACCATAAGGATGAGTGACACTTTTTCCCTTCCCCGGCAAAAGATACCATTGCTCTTCATATGGAGTGATGCCAATGGCGATGGAGCACTCAGCCCAACTGAATTCACTGACTTCTATAAAGCTGAAAATAAAACGTAAGTAAAACTTCAGAACAAAAACAGCATGTACCGCAAGCACCGTGTCCTCGAGCAATTTGGTAACCCCCTATACCTCAATGGGATGTGATCATTACATTGACACATCTCTATAGATTGTTAAAAGTTGCATTCTATCTATCTAGCAATCTATCAATCTATCTATCCATTGGTCTATCCATCTGGCTGTCTATCTGTCTATCTACCTGTCTAGTAATTGGCTGAAGCATGAATCTCGGGTGGTGGTGGGCCCCACTATGTCTCAGGGCGGAAGGGCCGAAGGGAAGAAGAAGAAGATGCTTCTCAAAAATCTGCTACTCAGCAAAGAGGAATTTGGGAGATTAAAGTTAACTATTCAGAGCAGTGAGACAAGGTTAATGCCAAGGCATCTTTGGCAGCAGTGTAAACACTAGGCACACAACTTTGGGTGGTTCTTGCACATGGACAGCTATACCAATCATTGAGAGACAAAAGGTATCAGGGCTAGCAAATGGCTTCAGTGCACATATATACTAGCATATGACAAACCCAAGAAAAGCCCAAGAAATGTGTGTTTTGATATATTTATCACAGATTCCATCCAATTTGACAGTAGATTATGAAAAACATTTTCTCAGAATTCACAGTTTATTGTTGGGTGCTGTCAGTTCTTTAAGTTGTAGATTCTTATCTACTTCTATCGTATGTCTAACTGCTAAAAGCACAAATAGTAACAAACAATGTATAACAGTTGTTTGTTATCACTCCGGTTAATGTATGTTAATGGTATTTTGTCATATGATTTTGGAATAGGATCCCACCAGTTATGCATTTCTTCAAATTATGCGAATACCATGAAGGAAAAAATAATTTGCATGCCACAACATTACCAAAATAAGTGAGATGTACAAGGTCAACTATTGCATTTGCACCATATTTGTATGTTATTTGCAAAATGATCCTGCTTCTGCAATCTCCAAATTCGAATTGCATACCCTTGCAATGTCTTACATAGTATTATTGGTATGCATGCGCATGTTCTTGCATCAGTCAAATGCTTTTCAATCCACACCAACTTAACATGACAATGCCATTGAAGGCAAAAAGGGCCAGAGGCCCTGCTCTCGGACACAAAAATGAGTCTCTTTCATGTAAGACCAAGTGAAAACCGGAGCCAGCAAAAGATTAACAATCATCAGAAATGTATTGTTGGAAATGGTCTATCTATTGAGAATGTTCTGCTCATCTCTCTGGACCATACTGTGCAGTGTCTAAGGTATTTTAAAGCAACTCTCATTTCACTGCCTGGAAATTATTTTTTGTGAGAGTTACTTTCAACGAAAGACTTGCTTGAGGTTGTTTCCAATGGCATTACATGTTGATCGTTGTTGTTGTTTTCTGCAGTGGGGTTGAAAGTTTGGGCACCCTTGCATTGGGGTCAAATATTTTCAAATTTCAGAGAAACCATTTTGCAGATTCATTCCAACGTGAATTGTGTGAGTGAAGACCACCAAAATTGAAAAAAGAACCTTCAGCATAATATAGTGCTACTTCTCTGCTTTCTTTGACACCTTATTTGCATTTCTACTGTTAAAATTCATCCCTCGGTCTCTATTTTAGTGTTTTTATCATATCTTAAGCTAAAAATATCTTTTTTTTTCCTATTAAAGGATACAGTGACCCTCCCCCCCTAAAAAAAAAGAAATCGTTTTTTTCCTTGACATATTTTCTTAGACTACTGACCAGCGCCGAAAGTTTGGAGTAAATCTGAACAAATAAGTTTAATTGAGAATCTGTTGAGGGCATTTCGATGCTGTCCAAAAGAAAACGGGAAAATGCATCTACCAACCAGAGAACTTTGTATCTACCAAATAGAATGAACTATTAAGAGAGAACCAAACCCTTCCTGTCCACTCCGTCACCCGTTTCTATCCACTCCGTTACCACAAAAAAAAAAATCGATATTTGATTTTTTTTAAATGATTGACCGGAGATGAAGTACTTCTGAAAATAAGACTTACATAATTTTTTTTTTCTATTTTAAAATTGCTCAAAAAGCAGGTTCTTTGCATAAAAAATCCACTCTGTTACAACATTTTCACCCCTCTGTATTTGTCTCATACATGTATTATACCTTGTTACCATCCGCACCTATGACATACAAGAGGTGTTCAACTTATTTTGACAAAGAGTTCATCCTAACACAGAATCTGACAAAAGTTTCTTTTTTCCTGGCTGATGACAAAAACTGTTAACTGTAGGTCTTGTCAATGTAAGACATAAGTTTGAAATGTTTTGGAAGTTTTTGTGCAATTTTATTAAACTTTTCCTGAGATAGGCCCTCAAGTCAGTTTTGAAAGCAATATTTCGCCCAGTGATAGTAGTAACAAGTGTATTTGCAGATTCTTTTCAGTTATACCAATTTTGCTAAAACTTCTAGGATTTCATCAGAGGGCCTTTGGTGACGTGTCAACAAAGTTACAGGAATTATGCTTGGTCATTATCAGATATTTAGCGTGATTTAAGTACTATTGTAACATAGAAAAGTTAAACAAAGACAATGTATGTGTCATAATAAAACTATATTTGTGGTTATGCACTGGGAGACCTTGATCCAGAAACTGAATATTGATTAAATAAGATTTACACGTCAGCCTTGTATGACGATGATAAAAGCTATTTATAGGTATTGAAGCCACTTATAAAAGGAAAATTAAAGTAGTGAGGAGGAGAAGATTCAAGAACACCAAACTAGATAGATGCTTCAATATTTATGAAAGGCTCACAGGTATGTAATGTTATATTCTAAATTATAGTTTGATTATTTGATTAAGCTAATCCTGGTGCATTTCCTACATATATATTTCAATATATAAATATTGTTTGTTTTACATGGCAATAGAATAATTCAGAAGAAGAACTAGATTAATCGACCCCAGCATAAGGGTCCTCTCATAAGTTAGAATTATAAAATATCATCCAAGGAATCCTTATGCAAAATGGTGGACAACCGGAGCATAAAAATGAAGAAATTTTTTTTTTTACAAAAAATGTTTAAATTAAAATGTTAGTGAATTATGGATAGAAAATGTTTTAAATGCCATAAGGTAGGACATATTAGTAAAAATTGTAGAAAGAGAGAAAAATCAATAACAATAATATTAACAAGAAAAGAAATTGAAATAACTAGGGATCAGGACAACATAAAAATTAAATTTACTGTAATTTGTAATAAACCTGTGGTATCCATAATAATTTGCAGAGACAAAAAGATAATAGTTGACAAACTATTCATAAATTATTCATGGCAAACAAACACAGAAATACATCATTATATTATTGAAGGAAAATATGAGATTTTGTCTAAATTTATGAATAAGAACAAAGAACACTCAATTGATGTTAATGTAAAATTTAATAACATTTCAATATGTCAAAAACTTTTTACAACTAGTTATCAGGAACAAAGTTAATTGTTATAGTGTAGGTATATAATGAATATCAAAAGGAGCTCTAAAAGTAAAAATACAAAGCTCCATAAAGGTCAAAGTCAATATTGTGGATCAGTGAATGAAACAATCATTTATGAAGGTAAATTCAAAGTAACCATTAAATTTACACGTGTGGCAAATATTCCATCAATAATTATCAAAATAACAAAGAAAGGGATTTTAATATTTCATAAGTGGATCGGCATTTATTAAACCATTTTTTTTTCCATGCCTGAACAATAGAGTTAATATATTTTAAAAATGAAAAAGTTTGAAATACAGGTGGCAAGTATCAATAAACTTAAACAAATATGGGTGATGCAGACAGTCAATATCGAGAAACAATAGCTCAATGGTTTGGAGTACACATAGCTCGAAATATCAGAGAAGAAACTGAAGAGATTCAACCAATTTTTGTTAGTTTTATAAGTGACAGAGACTTGCACCCATTTATAATACCTATTTACAAAGCATTGTATCAGCAAGGAATATCTACTGGTGCATGGGCTGAAATATTACATATTATATTAACTTGCAAAAATATTCGTAATTATAAAGTAAATCTAGTATACAAAAGCGTATATGAAACCCTGACAGGAAAAACTATTGGTGAGCAAATATTTTATATTTTACCGGAGGAAGAAAAACAGCTTTGGTTAGATTCGTATGTTGAAGATGACGAAATAAATAGGGACCCTAAAAAATATGCTAGACACAACAAACGTTGTGTACAAATAGCCATCCAAGCAAATGAGTCTTGTGTTGAAAATGGAATAGAAGCTCCAAATTTAAACAACACAGAATTTTTTGAACAATTAGATTATCAGGAGTTACATAGAAGGCAAACTCCAATTGCTAGAAATACTATTTCATTAAGAGATGAACTTAGAGCCCAACTCGAAAAAGCAGAAAGGTCATTTCCATTTGATGACTTAAGAACAATAGATGAAATCAGCCAGAGAACTGAGTCATCACCAGAGGAAAAGTCAGGTAAAAAGTCAATTTTAAGAAAAGTAGCAAATACACAATTGAAAGATAACACTCAAACAAATACAACTTCATCCATAGATTATACATCAGAGGAGAGTAGTTGCCCTAAAGAAAAAGACAAATCACACGAATCCATCATAAATAAATCACAGGTTGGTGTAGAAAAAACTCCAAAAATTCGAATAAATAAAGATAGTAAACCCCCAGCATATAATCCTAGCTATAATCCAGAATATCAAGTAGCATACAATCCAGATTATCACAAGAAAGAAGAAATAAGGATAGTAGGACCAAGATACACTAGTAGCCCAAATTGCAATACTAAGGAGGATTTAGATCAGACATCTTTAAATACAGCCAAAATGACGAGTAAAATTAGAGTCACAGACTTACTGCCAAAGAAATTTGATCCCGACGGGGACATTAATCAAAACAATCCAGAAAGTCATGTCCTCGCATATCGTGATTACTTGTGTCAACAAATGAATGTCCCATCATTGGAAAATGTAGAAGTCCCTCAAGAAAAATTGAACATGTTTAAATTTACACTGCTTAATTCGGCTCGTCTTTGGTTTGAAATTTCAGCACCATTTGAAAATTATTTTGATATGGAACAGAAGTTCCTTAAGGAATACTTAACTGAGCTAAGGTCAGAAAATGTGGCATCTCAAGCTTTTGCCAAATTAAGTTACGACCCGAAAACGAAACTGAGTAGTTTCGTAAACAAAATTATGAGATTAAATAGAACATTGAATTATAATGATAAAGTGATTTTCGACAGGTTTATGTCTTCAATGCCAGCAGAAATAAGGAAGTTTGCCAAAATAGCAAAACCATCCACTTTTAGGGAAGCTGTAGATGCGGTTAAGGAAGTCATCGATGAACAAAACATTGATACAAATAGCAATGTAGCTATGGTTCATAATGACGAAGTTAATGAATCAATGCAAGGCATCTCCTTAAGTATGGATGAGATAAAAAAAGAACTATGCAATATGACAAGAAAATTTGAAGAAGGCACAAGTTATAGGGGTAGAGGTGGTAATTTTAGAACACAATCTAACAAGAATTACCAGTCATTTCAGAATGCAAGGGGTTCTGGAAGAGGATACAGACCGCAATACGGAGCAGAAAGAGGAGGTTTTCAAAGACCATCACAACAGAATTACAATTTCCAACAACCAAGACAACAGAATTACAACTTCCAACAACCAAGACAACAGAATTACAATTTCCAACAACCAAGACAACAGAGTTACAATTTCCAGCAACCAAACCAACAGAATTACAGACGTGGGCAGACAAACAACTACAGAGGGAGAGGTCAACAACGAGGAAGGCAACAGCAAGATAAATCACAAGTAAGATGCTTCTGTTGTAACAAGTTTGGACATTTCCAAAGTGAATGTTGGAACAGAAGCAACAATTTTGATTTTCAGGAAAGAGATAGTAGCATGAGACGGGACCAAAGGCAATGACATAAAAAAATTTCTACAAATCTAAGTCCAATGACAAGTAAATCATTACAGGTAAATTCAGCTAAGGATATAGGGAACCAGACAGAAAATTCAGAAAATCAAATTGAAGTGAAAGAAATAATAACTAGATTACAAAACAGAATAGAAAGTATGGAAAAAGAAATAGAGGAAATGAATGTAAATAATGAAAATATGCAGCTAAAAGAAAATTCCAAAAGTTGCCAAACTATAGAACAAAAAATTGACAATATTCAAGAAGTTGATACAGTAGGCACCACATTTGAATTCGATGAAATTTCAGCAGATCTGATTCTGGGTAAGAAATTTGAAGTTGGAGGATTGATAAAGTTAATGCATAAAAATATAGTAAATGGTAAATTGGCCAATGGTGAAGTATTAAAACTGATAGTTGACACGGGAAGTTCTAAAACTTTAATATCAGCAAACACTGTAGAAGAAAATTCAATATTAGCTAGAATAACTAAAATTAAAACTCCAGAGTTGAAGTTGTTTGTGGGAAATGACGGGATAATATGGTCAGATACCATGATAAATATTAAAATGTACATCGAAAATTATGAATTTAATATCCCATTTCAAATCGTACAAAGTCTAACAAAGAGATTTTGCATATTGGGAGACGACATGTTGAGTAAAATCAATGCAAACATTCATTTAGGCAATAAAACTATGCAATTTAATATAAAGCCAGTATTATTGGTTGCAACAAAAGAGTATTCAATAAAACCTGGTTCGAAAGTAGCAATAAAATATAAATCAGGAGCAGATGTGACCAGGAGTTTTGAATGCGCAATACCATTCAAAACATTGAATCAATATTTAGTGAGCCAGATGTGCAATAACAAAGCAATTATAGAGGTCTCCAACCATTCAAATCATGACATAAAAGTCAATAAACATGATTTAATAGCTCAGACAGACCACACATATGTAGATTTAAGCTTAGGAAGTACAGTTACAAATCACATAAATGTTATTGAAAATTTTCCAAATCGATTAAAAAATGATGCAAATAATGATGAAGAAATGCAACACGTGTTTGAAAAGGAAAATATGTCTCTATTGGATAATGACGGTTCAAACAAAGATAGAAATTGTGAAAGTATTTCCTCTGAATGTAAAGATTGTGAAATAAAATCAGAACATATTGTAGAAACAAGTAACATATTAAGTAAACACAATACGGGATTAAAAATGACAACTGAACAACAACAACAAATGGATAAATTGAATAAAGAACAACAGATGAGATATTTGGAAAGAATAGAAAAATATCCATGGTTGAACTATGATGATGTAAAATTATATCAGCACTTGGGTGAAATCATAGACAGCAATTTCAAAGTAGGTGATACAATGTTTAACATGCTTGAACAAAACCGATTAAAAACACTTGTTAAAAAGTATTCAAAAGCCTTCTCGATATGGGGTGAAATTGGAGAATTTAAACATAAGATTCGATTATCCTTTAAAGAACATGAACCATTCGCGATGAGGCCTTATCCTATATCACCGAAGTATAGAGAAGCTGTAGAACGAGAAATAGTTCGTTTGAAGAGCCTAGGTATTCTCGAGGATGCAGAAGATGTAATCGATACCTCTGCAGGATTTCCAGTTCTGAAATCAGATAAATCATCGATACGTTTAGTCATAGATCTTAGACAGTTAAATTATTATACAATAAAAGATAGTTACAAAATGATGCATTTTGATTTATTACTTAAATACATGTCTGACGAAAACCCTAAAATACTTTCAATCCTAGACATAACTTCGGCATATTTTAGCGTGAAGGTGGATGAAGAGACAAAGAAGTATTTGGGAGTAATAGTTGCAGAAAAAATGTACCAATTGACAAGTCTGGCGCAACGCGGCAGAAATTCCGCCCAGTTATTTTCGACTTCATTAACCCGAGTTTTAAAAAGGCATAGCCAATTCCAAAAACAACTTTATTTTTATATAGATGACATAATCATCTGCACCAAAGATGTCAAAACACATATAGATATAATTGAAGAATTATTAAAAATATTTGCAGAAGAAGGAGTAAAATTATCAATGGAGAAATGTTGTTATGGTGCAAAGGAAGTGGCAATTTTAGGTCATATTTTTGAGACCACTGAAAATGGAATCAAGATAAAAGCTATGAAGAAAAGAACAGAGGCCATTTCAAAAATTACTATTCCAAAGAATATAAAACAATTGAGGGCCTTTTTGGGGGCAGCTAATTACCTCAGCAGATTTATTCCCAATTTTCGTAGGGAAGCTGCACTTCTTTATCAGTTAACAAGTAAAAAAGTAAAATTTGAATTTACACCTAAACATATAGAAATTTTCAATAAAGTTAAAGAGCTAGTAACTAGTCCAAAAGTACTTCATTTGCCAAGACCTGAGGCAACCAAGAGGTTAATTACTGACAGTTCAGAAATTGGTTATGGTGCAGTTTTACAAGATATCATTATAAACAAAGCAGGAGAAGAAGAAATTTTCGTTATTGGATATGATTCAAAGTCATGGGGTAATAAAAAATTTAATTCTTCAGTTCATCATGAAATGATGGCAGTTGTCTCTGCAGTCCTAGGATATAAGTATTGGTTAATGGGCCAAAATTTTGAAATTATAACAGACAGCTCAAGTTTAGTGCAGATATCATTAGGCAAGAAATCCTTACAAGAAAATCCAATTCTTTTACGCTTATGGGAAAAGATAATGCATTTTAGTTTCACAATGACACATTCAAGGAATACTACAAAAGAAATCCAAGTAGTGGATGCATTATCTAGGCTAAAAACAACAAAAAATCCTAATGAACATCCATCAGTTGTAATACCAATAGCTTATCCAAGCAAATATTTGGAATTTATACCATTGGATCATGATGAACAAGTGTTATTACATGATTATGATAGTTCAGAAATGTGTTTTTACAATTTAAGGCAGAATACTAAAAAACCAGAGAGATATGGAATTGACAGTAAAAGTGAAGAGTTTGAAAATGATGAAGAACATGAAGTAGAATCTGATGAAGAAGTAATTCAGACAAGTAAAGTAGCATCAGAGAATTTGGAAAAACAAGACGAAAATTTGGACAAAAATCGACTTACTGAGTTTCAGAAATTAGCTGAAGATTCAGAAGTGCCAGATTTCATGATATTCCCTAAACGCCAATTGTTTGAGGGAGTTAATGAAAGTAATATTGTGATAAAAAATTTTCCAAGGCAATTAGATCTAAATCACTTCATAAATGATGTATTAGAATGTTGTAATGAATTTAAAAAGGTACCCATTCAAAGACATGAACTGATAAGTGCTCAGAAAGAGAGTGTGTTATACAGAGATTTACATAGATATTTAAAATTAGATGTGTTACCAAGCAATAGAGCGATGGTAAGACAAGTGCTTACTTTATCCGAGTCAATAACATTAGTGGATCATATTTTATGTAAGGTAAATTTTGATAAATTGACACAGAAAATGAGAATTAGACCTATAATCCCAAATGATCAATTAGCTCTCAAGTTGATAAATGATGTACATTGTTCAAAAGCTTTGAATCACATAGCTGTAAATAGTACATATAAAATTTTAAACCAAAATTTTGTCATAAAAAACCTAACAGAATTATTACAAAAATACATGAAATCATGTATCGAATGTAACTTGGCAAAAGATGTAAATCCACAAGGATCAACATACGATTTTAAGCTGTGTTTGTCACGTGGGCAAGCACCATGGGAGTTAATATACATTGATTTAAAACGAATGTATCCTGATCCACAAGGGTATCAGTATTTACTAATTTGTGTCGATTCAAAAACAAAATTCATGAATGCAGAAGGGTTAAAGGATAGAACAGCAAAATCAATAATAGCAGCTTTACTAAAGATATTTTGTAACTATGGGTTCCCTCAATATATTTATAGTGATTTAGAAGCAAGTGTGAATAGCACAATATTTAAAGCATTCTTGAATTTTTTGAATATTGAAATAAAATTTTGCTCAAGCCTTGCCCATCAAAATAACTTAGCTGAACCTGGAATATTTAGGTTAATGAAAAGGTTACAGTACTTATTAGCTCAGAAAGAATCTCATTGGATTGAGTTAAGTAATTTAGCACTATTATCTGCGAATTCATTAATACAGAGAAATGGTCATACAGCTTATGAATTAATGTTTGGAAGACTTCCAAAGCAAATACAAACTATAGCAAATATAGATGTCCAATTTGATTTACCAGCCAGTGAATCAGAGTACTTGGAAAATTTACGACAACAATTTAAATCAGCGGACGAGATTTGTAGAAATGTGGAATTGATCGACAAACAAATGCAAATCGCAAAGCACCGAACACATGTTCGTAATTTAAAAGATTTGGAAATGTTTAGTCTTGTATATGTATATTCACCAAGAGAGGCTCAATATATGACTACCAAATCAATCAAGGTAACCTTTAAAAAGGTAGGACCTTTAGTAGTTTCCAATGTTTTAAGGGACAGAATATTTAAACTTAAAACAATGGATGGGAGAGAAATACAGATGTCATTTCACTCAAACAGAGTGGAACCAGCAAATCTCTTGGTGGGAGATAAAGTAGTCTGTAGTCTTATCACCTTAATCTCAGAATTGAAGTCTAAAGGTTTAAAAGGTAAGGAAGAGATAATTGAGAAATTACAGAAAACTGAAAAACTCATTTTGCAAGAAAATAATATCAGAGAACCTAATGAAAATGCAACAATGATATGTGATGAAAGTGTAGTGAATTATGTGGACAGTTGTGTGGTGGTAGCAGAAGAAACAAAACCATTCAATGGTCAAATCACAAGGCTGAAGTGGAAACAGGGTAATTTATATACCCTATTAAGTATTCAATGTGATAAAGTGAAAGAATGGGAACCATTAAAAATTTTTCCCAGTAAAATCAGAGAGAAAATTGTTAAGTCAAATATCCGAACAATTGGATCATTGAATAAATATAGAAAACAATTAGGGTTAAAAAATGTAAAGTGATAGACTGGAAAGAAATGATGAATTCAATACGAAAATTAAAAAGGCCTTCAAGATTATTTTAATCGATATGAAATGCAGTAAAGATAGTATCAGTTTAAAGTTTGAAATAAGAAATGAAGTAATGTGAATTAAAATATTGGTGCAAGGTGAAGGTTAACCGGAAATTACGTTATTAAAATTTAAAGTGAAGGTACAAGAAGCAGAATGTGATGTTGTAAGGCTATTAAATAAACCTGCGCAGGTTAAATTAAAAAACGACGGACAAACAGACAAGACAGACAGATGACTCATCCTATCATCCAATTCATTCGACAATACAGACAGAAAAAACGGACAAAGACCTTACACCAACAAAGGGGAAAAACTAATAAATAGTTTTGTATTACGTAGAAAGAGTGAAGGAATGTGCACAAACAAGGTAATAAAACATTTTAATTGAGCCAATTGATTCAGGTAAATATGATCAACATAAAGAAGTTGTACAAAAATGAAAAATAAAAAGAAATTGAAAGGAGATTGCTGAGTACAAACCAATTATGAACATAATAAAGATGAAGTTGAATGTGAAATCAATGAAACATTAAACATGAAAAGAATACATTAAGAAAAAAGATCAGACAACCTTGAGAATTGAATAAAAGCCACATGTTACACAAATAAATCACATACAACGATACAGAGAAAATTGGTCAATCTATATGAATAACTTTGAATAGAGACAATATATGAATAGAAACCAACATGTGTGGAAAATGATAAAAAGCAACATGTGCGGTTAATGAGGTAAACACGTAATATCTAAAGAAAAGCGTACATCAAAGTTGATGGGAGTGCACTTAGATAATTACATATAAAATGGACTGATATATTGATCCAGACAAGATAAAGAAAATGCATTGAAGTAAAAAGATAATTCGGTCAGAAAGAAAGCAAAAACATAATGACAGTTTAATTCAAGGACATACACAGAGACAAAGCATCAAACGTGGCATAGCCAGATGTTGAGAAACAGTAAGTCAACACGTAACAAAAGAAATCAATCCAAGGTCAGAATGATAATTAAACAGGGGGCCAATACTTGAGATATAAGTCTCAGTTGGAAATACATTTCAACACATTCAGTGTCGAGACAGCACACAACACACAACAACACATACACACACTTTATGAAAACTTCACATAGAAACTGCACTACACATAGAAAATAAGTGAAACTCACCAGAGTTAGACAATTCAGTGGTACTGGTTGTACATCTTGGGAACTTCAGTGATGGGAGATCGAATAGATTCAAGTCCATAGGCAACAACTTCCAAACATCAGGAACATCTGAAGAAAAAGAAAAAGTACATTAGGTAAGGAACATGTGAGTTATACAGTAACTTGAAATAATATAACACAACTATTCATACAACATAGAATTTATTGCAAAGGATTAAAACTAATAACAAATCAAATTATACTTAACATAAACTTGATATTTATAAAATACTTTGAACATAATTAAACATGGTCAAAATGAAATTTTTAATTAAGTTAGTATTATGCTTGTCAATGTTTAATAAAGTAACAAGTCAGTGTTGCGATTCTAAATGTAGGAGATATGCCGATGTGTTAGATTGCAATGGGGTATGTAGGGAAGACAAACTATGTAAAACCAACAAATATGTAAATCAGTTATTTTTTCAAAACAATAATTTAGGTAACAGACCAAATTTTCTTTTTCCATTTTTTCCTAACTTAAGAAAATTAGACATAAGTAATAATGATATAGACAATATAGTACCTAGTACCATTTTCAGAAGTTTTGAAAACCTAGAAGAAATTAACTTGAATGGAAATCAATTCGAAATTGTCACATTTTTTACTCCTGTTAGACATAAGTTAAAGAAAATAATAGGATTGGAAATGTATTGTGTCGATAAAAATAGCTTTGATAAATTTCCTGAACTTCAAGAAATAGAAGCAACCATAATCATTGACGAAATGTGTGAAAGTATTCTTGAATTGGATATTAATAAATTAACATTAACCTTAAATAACACTTCTGATTTGCAAGGTGAAAAATTTGCTAAATTAAAAAACATTGAAGTATTTAGTTTGAAATTACCTATGATAAAGAATATAAAAGAAGATAACTTCAGACATTTTACTAATGTTAAAGAACTTACTTTAGATATACCTAAATTGGAAATTATAAACGGAAACATTTTAAATCAGATGATAAATCTAGTTAAGATTGTGATTAAAGCTCCATTACTGAAATATTTTGCATCAAACATATTAAGAAATAGAGTTGGAAATGCAAATTCCAAGTTGGAGGAAATTGAATTTTGCCCAATCACAAATGTTCCTCATGATATATTAATAGAGCAACCATTTTTGAAAAGAATTAAATTCTGTGAATTTGCAGAAAACACTAATATCGGTATTCCTAGTGAAAACAAATATCAAGAAATAGCTTTGTACCGATCAAAACTCTCCATACGAGCAGGAAGCATATGGTCATCAACAATATATGGTCTTAAAAGCAACAAACCAGCTGAGGTGAAAATCAATACTGAAAGATTGACATTAGCTGAAATGTCTTTGCATAATCTTGATTGGAAAAAATATTTTAATGAAAGTACTATAGAACATTTAGATTTACAATCGAATTTAATGAGAGAAATTAGTGGAACACAGTACAAGAATCTGAAAAAATTGAGAAGTTTAAATTTGTCCAAAAATAAATTGATATTCATAGATTATACAGCCTTTTCAAGTTTAACAGAATTAAATGTGTTAGATCTGTCTGGAAATGAATTAACAATGATGGATCTATCCATGTTTAATACCAGAAGTTTAAGAACATTAAATTTGAATAATAATCAAATCAATAGACTAAAACCAGATCTCAGGGGTATGATAATTTCAAAATTATTAGTATCCGACAATAATATGGAAAGTTTAGACGAATTATTTCAAGGGAATCAGGTGTTGAGATCTATTTCAGTGTTTAAAAATAATATCACCAGAATTCCTAATGAATTTCCAGTGAATCTGATAAAATTAGATATTAGACAGAACCCAATTAATTGTTCATGTGACGCGATTAGGCATTTAAATCAATTAACAGAACAACTAGTGAGGAATGATCAAATGATAATGGTAAAAAGTTTAAAAGTGGTAAATTGTGATAATGAAATAAACGAGACAACTATACACATATTAGATGCAGCAAGAATTTGTGAGAATATTACCCAAACAAGGAAAATAGATATTGACTTTAATGTACAAAAATCTGAAGTAAACGACTATTTTTATCCATCTTTGGGAGTAATGTTGGAAAGATATGCCAAAGTAGTGAGTGGTAATGAATTGGTGACAGCAACAATATTTGTACCTCTACCAGAAATCAAATTACCACCTATGATAAATATAGATAGAATAAAAACAGTATGTGAAATTACTAATGATAGAGTAGAAATAAAGAAAATATGTGACGATAATATACCGAGATATGAGGAAAGACTGAAAGATATGAGAAATTTAAGAGTTGAAATAAGAGAAAAAATTTTAAATATACATAGCATGGTACAAAGCAGTAATAGACCTACTGGAGGACGACAGAAACGTTTTATTTTAGCTGGAATAAGTGCAATATCATCAATAGTTGTCAACTTTGGAAAACTTTATTCTCAGTACATTCACAACAGACGTACTCAGTCGTTTCGAAAGGCAATAGAAATATTATCGTCTAATGTCATAACAAACAATAAACAAATTCTTACTATAAGAAAAGAAATGGCTATTTATCAGTCAGCAAATATGAGACAGTACAAAGAATTAGCAACACATGTAAATAAATTACAAACTCAAACAAATGACTTAGCAAGGGGAATCCGAACATATATTGATAGTGCCCTTAAGTTGGCAAATGCTCAGGTGAAAAGAATAAGAGACACGGTTATAATGAATAATATTAATATTGATTTAAATAGTATTATTGAGGATAATTTTAGGGAATATTACAGAATGAACAGAAAACTTGATCAAACAATTCAGATAATAGCTGATTTGAAAAAAGGTATAATATCACCATTTCTATTTAAACCAACACAAATTAAAGCAATCATTGATAATGCTAAAGAATTGATAAATGAAAATATGCCGGAATTCAAATTAGTATTTGAAAATGTGAATGATTATTATTCTTTAGATAATGTTGCATACTCTGCTAATGACAAACTGGGAATTGTCGCACAATTACCATTATTTCTAACCTTAAGAAATCTTGATTATCTAGATTTGTATCGTTTAGATTCGGTTAGTATACCGATTAATTATCAAAGAACAAAAATAGCTTTAGAACATAGATATTTAGCAGTACATGGTAATTTTTACAAAACATTTACAAGTGAACAGTTTCAGTTATGTCAAGCCCATTCAAATCAAAAGATTTTTATATGTCCATTTGATTTATTATTATACAGTTATCGCACAGCACCGAGTGCAATATCAGTTTTTATGGCACCGAGGTGACTAATATTGCACGAGGGCGCAGCCCGAGTGCAATATTAGTCACCGAGGTGCCATAAAAACTGATATTGCACGAGGTGATGTGCAATAACTGTTATATCATATGGTTTTTTGTGGAAAATGCAAAGAAAAGGGCTGGAATTCCTTGTCCAAACTTGTTTTGTGTTTCTTTTGACCCGCCTGTATAAAATGTATCTCGTCAAAATTCAGTGACTATTTCACTCACAAATTTTTTTTTCACACTATTGGAATCCAAAAATGATATACCTGGTCATGGATTTTTTTCAGATTTTTTTCTTAAACTTTATAGCAGACTTTAGACCTTTAAACACAACAAAGTCACTGAAAAATCGGCAAAAAAGCCGTTTTTTGGCCATTTTATGCTCTATTCTGATTCAACGAATGACATAACCAGCACAAAAAGTTAATATTCATGTAGCCCTTGAACAGGCGCATCTTTTGCCGCAAAAACCAGCTTTCTATCTGCTTCCGTTGCCGTGCAGTGAAATTTTTTGTAAAATTGAAAAACACAAACTTTTTGTTTGCTTGTAGCTGCAGCAGCACTCAAATGTGGTGCTTCCTCTCAGGTCCGTCCAATCTCTTACATGTTAAAATGAGCGTGCAATAACATGCGTGCAATATCGTAGAATATTGCACGGCTGTCAGCCAATGAGGAGCGAGTATTTTGGCTAGCCATATGATATTAAAAAATAAAGATAATAGCAAGAGTTGCGAATCTTTAATATATTATCAAGGAGATGTATCCGAAATATACAAATATTGTACAGTTCACTTTTTTCCTGAAAATGTTAGGCATGAACCAGAAATGTTACAATTTGATAATAAAATATTATTGAATTATGTACATCGACCCATAACTTGGAATTGTCAATCAAGTCTTGGAGGAAAAACGGAAATCGATACAGATTTAAACTTCACAATATTATCTAGAGACAGTTTTTGCGGTTGTGAGTTAAGCACTAAAGAATTCTTCATACCACGAAGATCATGCTTACCCAACAAGGAAAGCGGAAAGTTGCATTATGTAATCAATGCTCTAGCATACGTGGCAATGAAACAATTCATATACCAGAATTTTACTGATGAATCTTTACTAGAAATATATGACGAACAACCTAACATATCGTTCCCAATTATTAATATAACTGATTTGGAATCATCGGAAAATTTTTATCAAGATTTACAAGTTGATTTGAAAAGTGTTATTCAAACAATGGAAGAAAAAGATGAACAAATGGTACATATACAAGATACTTATAACACTGCGAAATATCTATTTACTGGAAAATTTAAGGTAATTGGGATTACTTTGATCATAGCATGTACAGGAATATTAGCAATAATATTAATTATATTTGTTTGTAAAAGACAGATTACATTACGTAAATTGATATATGCATTAATTTCTCAATATATCCCAATGTCGGAAGCAAATAGTTCAAATTTAATAGTTATTAGAAATAGAAACGAGTTAATCATTAGTACTGTAATTATGTTTGGGACTATGCTTATTATCCAATTGTTACTAACAATAACTAAGAAATTGATATTTAAGATAAGAAATAGGGTTCCAGAACTACATATACCAAAGGTATTATATAAACCAGGCAAAGCAACATTGTACATAACTCTAAGAACATACAATGATCGATTAGATATACCAATATGTAAAATTTTGGCGCAACCAGAAGCAATCAGATTAGAAAATTCTTTTAATATAGAGAATTTTGAAATCGAAAGAAGATGGTTATCTTATTATCTAATAATAGATTGGACATTTGAAAAGTCAACATTGCTTGTTGAAAATTTAAAGGTAACATTGCCTGCAAAGATTCCACTTAGTATATACATGGCCAGGAAATTAAAAGAAATCAAAAATACAGATCTTGTTGCAACATGTTTGTTAATTGACAATGAGAATATTGCTCATGTGTTAGATAGTATATTATATACACCATCTGAGATTGAGATTGGGGAATTTCAAAATAATGATAACAGCGATATCGAAATGTCATTCAAACAAAAGAAAAAGCTATTATTGCAGAAAAAGGAAAATAAAATTTGAGAAAGAAGTTTGCAGTGAGCTAAGTGTTTGACTAAGCTTTGTTGTATTAAAAATTAAAAATATATTATTATAACCTTACAGGTACCAAGGAAAGACGAAAGTATCAGAGTTCATACAAAAAAAAAAAGGAATTGAATAGGTGAGAACAAATTTTTAAAAATGGCAAATGAATTTAAATCTGAGGATGAAATTTTTAATAGATTTGATGATGATTATTTCGATAAGAGTATTGATGAAAGTGATAAAGATGATATTCTGAACAGATTTGATGAGAAATTTTTTGATGAAAGTTCTGATGATGAAAGTTACGATTATCACTATAATAACTTTTATGATGAAGCGGATGAATTATCATCAAGCATGCCAGAAGAAATGGTTCTTATAGTCAGAAAAGGTGAGACAGCAATATCAGATATAAAACCGAAGGAATTTTTTATCAGACTTATGTTGGAATTTGATTGGTTTATGCAGAAAGTAAGAAATATGCTCATGATTGAAAATGATTCTAATGAAATTACAATTGATATTTTAGAAAAAATTGAGTTATCTGTAAAGGAGTGTCTGAAATTGATCGAATTCATGGTAAACATAAAATATGATGAAATTCAAGAATTTCCTGAAGTAATGTGGTCAAAACCTGTTGAAATTGTCAAGTTTGGCAAATTTTTAGGCACAAATCAGATCATTAGGTTAATGTTATATCAACATGAAAGAAAATTTTTACATACAGACACATTATTAAAATGGATACAACCGTTGCTGAATAAATATCCGTTAAGTCACCCAGTAATAAATGCAACGATAGAGAGACTATTAAATATACCTTGGAGTAACGCAGATTTAGATTCAGATCTTTTATTGGACTATAGGGAAGTTAATGGAAAATATTACATGCCAGGCTTGTATGAATGGGCATATCACGTGGGTATAAGAAGTCAACCGGGTGAAGATGATCCTTTGTATCGGAGAGGATAGGTAATTATAGATAAAAATGAATATTAAAATTTTCTTTTTTCTTTTCATCAGGAAAAACGGAATAAACAAAAATGGAACAATCCAAGGATAAGGGTGAGTTTGTATGGTCAGTATTAGAGAACGACACGGACATTCTCATCAAGAAGGTAGCAGACCCAATCACAATTAGGATAATTAACGACTTAGGAATAACTTTACAAATGGAAAAATTAACAATCACTGAATTTAGGCCAGTTTTGGATCATGTGGACGAATGGAAGAGGCAAATTAGAAATTGTACAGGATTATCTATTAAAGAATTGAAATTGGTTGTCCCAGATGACATGACTTTAGATCCAAAAGAAATAATAAAATATTTTAGATTAACTGATGAAGATAAATTACCAGAGAACTTTAGCACAACAGAATATAACCAATTAGTAACACTTTATGAGAGGCTTGATGCAACTAGTATTCTTTTCAAACTTTTATATCGTTCAATAGGTAACATAGATAAAATAACTATAATTTTTTTGGCAATTATGAACATACTCGGAATGAATCATGGTATGACGCATAGCATATTAGTTTTTTTAAGCAAGAAATTAAAATTTAACAGAAGGCAAGCATTCGATATTCTTTATGTTACAAAATCAGAAAATCATAAATTTCAGTTAGCAGAAATGAAATATATTTTCTATGAATTGAAGATAGACAAAAAGCCTACCATAAAGCCAGTTGCTAGAGTGGCTCCATTTAGGCCAAAATAATTATGAGAATTGTGTCTGCAATGATACTCCGAATGATTTGTCTGTGTTTTAGCATATATATATATAAGAGCAAATTTAAATTGTGTCCATTAAACCCACAAACAAAATAGGTGGAGTATTTTTATATTTCAGAAAAACCCAACAAGAAGATGACGAAGAAGCTGTCATCAAACGAAAAGAAAGTTATGAAGGAACTCGGGCATTCCCAGAATATGCATATAAATTACAGTAAAAAGGGAGTGGCTACTTTAATTTTTAGGTACCCAAATCATTTTTCCAAAGAATTAATGGAAATGTTAGTTATAAATTGTTTCTTATGCTTTAAAATTAATCAGATAATGTTTAGATATAGACCTTACAAATGCATAACGGCATTATTTTGTATAGGATGTATTGAATTACTAGCACTTTACATTGACGAATTACTCTATAGACAAATAGCCACACGGGAATTATGTATTTGTTTTTCAAAAATGATTGAACATTTTGGTTTTTATTTCAACCATGCCGTGATGCAAAATTTTTTTAACAAATTTAGCAATATAGGTATACCATACGTTTTTTTAGAGTCATTCTTAATAAATAACACAAAATTGGATTTGGATAGATTATTATCAAAACTACAACAATTAGACACTGATTGGAATGAGTTCTGGGAATGTCGCGAGGTAAAATTATGCATACAATGCAAATTAGATCTAAAAGAATTAATGCCTATAACTAGGCGTCTGGAGAGCATTGAGATAATGCCTTGCTGCAGAATGGTTATCTGCAGATCTTGTTATGTGAGCATCATTGAAAATGAAAATACACACATGTGCAAGATCTGTAGCAGCATACTAATAAGAGATAAAAATTTCAATAAATTAATTATAGAAGTGGAGACTGATGACTGCGAGCATGCATTTCTCAGGAATCATCATATACGAAATCAAAATTACAGATTAACAAATAGATTGGACTTGCCTTGGCCACAACCTGGCTCAATTGCTTATAGAGAAATATTAAATAATAACAGCCAGAATAGTACTCAAAATTATCGATTAAATAGCTTAAAACCTCAATATGGCAGTGAGGGTCTCTTATAAGTCTGAAATATGAATTCACAAAACTGACCATTATTATCATAATGGCTACATGGAAAATCCATGAAAAAATGTTGCTGTCAAACTCAGAAAATAATTATAAATACCAATTATATATAACTGCTTGTAAACACAAAACCATGATTATCAATTTTATGTATCAGTATACGTCAATGAGATGGTACCAGTGTTTCCAAGTATGTCTATAAAATTATTACTTTGAGCATATCAATTGGGAGAAACTTCATTGTACCATAGTTTTATGCATGAGGTATTATCATACGGAAATATGATGGAGTAATGTGTTTCTTCCAATTGATTCTATGAAAAACCAATGCTAATGTATGTAGCAATTATGTGAATATATATACATTGACTAACCGAAATGATCTACCAGAAACCTGGATTCAACCAGGCACTACTGAATATGTCAATATGATAGATCATGTTGAAATTAGTCGAAATTATAGACTAAATTCATTGAGACCTGATTATGGATCAGAGGGATTAACATAAATGAGAGTATCATTTTACAGATGTCAGCCAAGATAAATACTACAATTGCAAATTCACAATGACTAATTTGTATCTTATCTGATACCGAAATAAGCAATACCAGTAGTTATTTTGTGCAGAAGAATGACAATGTGAGATGAACAAAACAGAGACCAAATGGTTATGAATAATTATTATCTTTGCATTTTGTGTAGGAGTAAGGATTGAAATTGACCAAAAAATTATGCAATAACCAATGATTATTCATAACAGATAAACTGGACAAAATTTTTTGAGAAAAATGAAATTTTTTGAAAAAAAAAAAATTTTGAAAAAAAAAAAAATTTTTTTTTGAAAAAAAAAAAAAAAAAAAAAAAAATTTTGGAAAAAAAAATTTAAAAAAAAAAAAAAAAAAAAAAAATTTTTGAAAAAAAAAAAATAAAAAAAAAAATTTTGGAAATTTTTGAGAAATTTTTTTTGTGAGGATATCTCAAAGATATTTCATGGATGACAAGAATTGTATGTTTACTGAACTGATTTGTAAGATATAGTAAACAATATATACGGAAGTATATTTTAATAAGATTATAATACTTTAATTCCATAATTTGCATAAATTGGGGAGAGTTTAAATAACTACACAAGATTATGGAACTGGAGTAATTCATGGTGGTGGAAAGTTGGTTTTGGGAAATATAACTGAGTTGGTGATGACATCATAATATTCACATAAGTTATAGTAAAAGCAAATATTATATTTAAGATTAAATGCTTTACCTTATGTTCATTGATCAAGTGGGACGCAGACCAAAGAAGGAGTTTTGGTCAATAAACCAAGTCCAATAAATTTTGTGAAGGATTGAAAGAACAATTTTCCATCTGGAAAGTAAAACGAGTACATTATTAATTGTCAGTACTGTAATAAATACAAATAGCGAAACATAATGGTCTTTATGGCAATTTTATGGTTTTTATCTTCATAAGCTTTTGGTAATGGAAGACATGTGTTGTTTACGTGTGTTCAAATCGATACATGAAACACTTAATGTGCACAGATGTGCCACTATTTGTCAATGGATATCATGAAAGGATAATAGCTATTCAAATGAGAGATGAATTGTATTGATTGATGTAACAGCTTAAAGCAATATGTAAAGACATTAATTACAATGCATTCATAATGGCCAAAGCATATTGCAAACATTATTGCATTTTATGATTTAGCATTTTGCCAGAAAGAGAAACATTAATCAAATGCATACTATTAGCTAGATATTTAATTGCTTGGTATTCTGTATATTCTATAATTGAACATATAATGTCGATTCTATTCTAATTTATTCCAGTTTCAAGATGTGGCTGGTGAAAACATTTGTGACCGGCAACACATTTTGAAACGAACATTATGATGATAAATATGACGTGTCTCAAATGAATGGACATTCAATGACGATACAAGACATCTGATACACAAATGCAAGACTTCTGATAAACAACAATTTATTAAAAGTGAACTTTTTAAAGTCACATAGTGGCTTGTGTATGAATTGAATGATGTATGGTGTCTGTAACATTGAAATATTATACACTGAGTTAATGGGTTAGCCTGGTCACACTACAACGGTTCGCATATTTGTTCTAGGTCACAAAACATGCATATTGAGTTTATACTCCAAAGTTAGCATTATGCATGGTGTGTGTGCAGTGTACCATATGTTCAAGTGCATTACAAACGGTGAATTGGATTATTGATCTGTGCAGATATTATTTAAAGCAATGTGGATTATTGATTTAAGCAAACATACAGAAGCAAAAATTTATACATTGAATACTTGCATATTGCAAAATCTTATGAGACAGTTACTGCAGTTTCAATGAGCATGAGGTTTTTGCAATAGGACAGACTAACGTGTCTAATGTATTTAAGGAGATTGGTTGAGACACTAAATTACATAGCATAAAATTAATTTGAGTACCATAAAACGTGTGGAAAGTTCAGTGGACATGATCGTTGGTGATTAATCTTTTTGCAAGCCAAACTGAGTTATTCACTGAAGCAGATATTTTTCACAGTTTTCTACGTTCAACATAAATATGAGAAGTATGATTTAGTGCTCATTTAACCAAGCAGACAATTTTAAAATGCTATGTAGACAGCGAAGAAACAGAGCAAAGAAAATGACATTGGAACTTATGTGTGTAAGACACTGTTTGAGAACAAATTGCTCATGTGTAACAGTGAAAAACATTTACTTACCAATTCATGTGATGACTTCAGTAGCGGAGAGGAGAACTTCAATGGAGGTTTCAGACCTACTACATGTGGAGATTGATGTCAGCCAAAGTCAAAGATGTAAGCAGAGACATTTAACTTGGTTAAATGTATGATGTTCAGTTTCATCATGAGAAGAGGACCAAGTCCCAAGTTCAAGATTTTGGTGAATAGTGCATCAGCCAGCATCTCAGCAAACATTGTGAAGTGAAGTTCCACTGGAGTTGTTCAACCATGCAAGAAGAGTCGGAGTCGAATGATAGAGCAGAGCGGAGGTTGACCCTATTAATAGGGCTAGACCAGGTGGTGTTTCTAATCAATCAGCCTACACGACAAAGAAATAGTCCTCTTTTAAGGAGTTCTACATTGGCGACTTTCTTTATCAAAAAGAAGGGTGAAAGTTGAAAGGTGTGCTTGGCATTATAAAAGAACTGAAAAGCCGTAAGGGCACCCTGGAAATGGCACTAACAAAGAATTGAAGAAATTAAAAAGTGCCAACATTAAGGCGGATGAATATCAGGCAGATCGAAAACCATTGACGTGGATATGCAACAGCTGACCACAATCTACAGGATTACACGTGGAGTAAATATTTTATGAAGGAATAAATCTCATTAATATTGATTTCATGATTCAAGCAAAGGTTAATGTACACTTAAAACTTTAATATGCAAAACAAGAATCCTGGGATTACAAACCGTAAGAACTTTATATTTGTGACTTTTACTAGTTTTGTGATCTATTATGGATGTGAGAATTGTGACAGTGTGAATCAGATCTTATTCATTAAATATTGTTCGAATAATGTTGTTTATTGGATGTTTTAATGTATCATATATATATATATATACATTTAGGTGGATAGATACAGTTATTTTAAAGTAGTGAATAAAATTTACTTAAGTTTTGGATTATAGTATCATAAGATCAATTGAAAAATGATCTGTAGAATCAAATTGTATAAGTTTCTATAACAATTTGATTCTATCGCCTATGGGGGGGTTATGTAACATAGAAAAGTTAAACAAAGACAATGTATGCGTCACAATAAAACTATATTTGTGGTTATGCACTGGGAGACCTTGATCCAGAAACTGAATATTGATTAAATAAGATTTACACGTCAGCCTTGTATGACGATGATAAAAGCTATTTATAGGTATTGAAGCCACTTATAAAAGGAAAATTAAAGTAGTGAGGAGGAGAAGATTCAAGAACACCAAACTAGATAGATGCTTCAATATTTATGAAAGGCTCACAGGTATGTAATGTTATATTCTAAATTATAGTTTGATTATTTGATTAAGCTAATCCTGGTGCATTTCCTACATATATATTTCAATATATAAATATTGTTTGTTTTACATGGCAATAGAATAATTCAGAAGAAGAACTAGATTAATCGACCCCAGCATAAGGGTCCTCTCATAAGTTAGAATTATAAAATATCATCCAAGGAATCCTTATGCAAAACTATGGTCCCAAATTATCTTCTTATTGAATACTATCGCTTTTTCTCTCTGTGGAAAGAAATAAGGAATGCTCTTTCTGTGGTAGATTTTTAATTTGAGCTAACCAGGTATTGGGCTATCCTATTAAAATTTCTGGAGGTGGAAGTGTGACTTTTGCTGTTTTAAATCACAAAACAATCAAAGCATGAATTTCGTACGGAATTTGCTTAACATTTCAAGCTTCTAACTTTTAAGTGCTCCGTACATTTATTTTATGCTAAAAATCACTCATTGATTGATATAGTCTTGTGGATGAAGCTAAGTTTTATTCAGTGCAAGCATTGTTTGGGTCCTATGTTTATAAGTTACAGCTGGAGCATACATCTAATGTTCCTTGTTTTCACACACTTTCTTAAAAAATTGTGTTATATTTAGGTTTATTTTGTAACTTGCACATTCAGAAGTTATGTAGAAAGTTGTATCCACCTCCTGTATTGTTACTGGAATACTATGTCATCTTTGTAAGAATTAAAAGATCAAATAATTTGGTCAATGATCTCATTCTGTTTATCACCCCCGATTTGGCCATGAGCCATGCCCAGGGAAGATAGGTTTTGAATCAGTTTATGAGGGTGACATCCACTTTTTACTTTGTGCAGTAGTTCACAGTGAATATTTAGCTTAAAGAAACACAATATTCAGCTTCCATGATACAAGACAGTATGCTTGAGGCAGTGAAACCCCTCCTCAAAAGGTGTTTTATCACACCTTTCAAACAACATGCACTTAATTACAGTTGTAATACTTCTGAGTTATAAAAGTGATATAACATGCAAGATGAACAGCATATGGATCAGTCACAGCAATTTCAGCTCAAAGCAGCAATAATTTTCAATTTGGTGGCTCTTTTACTTTTTGTCAAAATAAGTTGAACACCTCTTGTATTAACTATCTGCATCTATGACATATATATGACAACAAAAAGTCCTACACTTTTATACCTGTGAGAGCTTAACAAACATGTATCTAATTTATTATGTTTATATGTCAAACATGACATTTGATGTGTCTAACTTGCTGTATTGCTGAACTGTAATATCATCAGAATTCAAAATTAGGATTGTCTATTTATTATTTTGTCAAATAATTATTCACTTTACAGTTATTTGAATGGATTTCTTGCAAGGCTTGAAAATTATATTCCTACTGTTTTTAGCAAGCATTGTAGCAGTTTCAGATGATTGCATACTTCAGTTCTTTACAAACATTAGCGGCGACCATTAATAATCGAGGGGGGGGCTTGGAGTTTTCCTCGGCGGGAAATTATTTATTTCAATGGTAATGGCAGCCATAATTAATATTAATTTCAAGCACTCAAAGTCTCTAAATTATCATTTCCAAAAAGCAATGCCTTATTAAGAAATACCCCTTCCATGAATCATTTATTTCAAGACTGCCCGAAACAAATTTAGAAACAGAGCAAGAAATTATTTATTTAAAAAATAAATTCAAGACCTCTTAAGATTAAATGGTGGCCCCCTTACTAGACTTCTTCCAAAAAGTGAGAAAATAGTTAAAGATACACTGTATAACAAGGAGAATACCTATAGCAGGGCAGATTTGTCATGAATAGGGAAGAACTAGTGCACTTGTACATAGAAGCATGAAACTTGGCAGGCTGTTTAAAAACATATTAAAGAATATATTTAGATAGGGAGCCACTTCAGATTTGACCTGGTTGACCCATGGCAGCAATTTTCCAAAATGGCGACTGATTCTCTCATTTTCCTGCTTTCTGTGTGAAGTGCCTACAGTTTGACCAGATGAAAACAGCGGTCATTAATCTTTCTATAGATCTAAAAAACACTTAGAATATATTCCTGGATTGAATTGGGGGATTTTGGGGTGGTCAAGGTCCATTTTGTTGAAACTGTTGAAGAAAATGCAGCATTCTCGCGGTTTCCCATAGTTTCGTGGAATCTCAATTGATATTTAAACAGTCTAGATATTTGAATTCCTTGTAAGAAAGGCTTTCAAATGAATGGTAGCATCAATAGTTCCCGTGTATTCTTTGTCGAAATGAACCTCAGAACCAAAATCTTCAAAAAACATTTTATATTAATTTTTTCCCTTTCTACCCCAAATCTACAGAACCCATTAATGCGGGTACTCATTCGAAAGCTCTTTTTGCAGGGAATTCAAATATGCAACTAATTTTGAGATTGGCGAAACCATGCAAAACCGCGAAAATACAGTATTTGAAATAATATTTCTTCCAAAATGAATTCCAGAAAGCCTGAAAATAGTTGAGGCTACTAAAAATGTTATAGTAATGTTCTGTATACTTAAAGAAGAAGGAATAACGAACACTATTTGCATGTATTCTATTCGTAGGAACTACACAGGAAGCAGCAAAATGGATTAATTGACTGCCATTTTGGAAAATGGCAGCCAGTAGCCACCTAAGCTAAATCTGAGATGGCTCCTATATCCAAATATGTTTGTAAAGATGTTTTTTAAGTATGTGCCGAGTTTCATGCTTCTATGTACACTATTTTTTCACATACCTGCCCGGCTATAAGGGAAACTTTTAATATAAAGATGACATAGAAAGTTCTTGCTCGCCTTTCAGCCACAGTGCCCAGCTGCGGATCTAAACAGGGTAGTCTAGGGGGGGGGGCGAGTGTCATTCTCGAATTAGCGATCCTGAGCGGACATCGGTTTGGCATTCGCAGGCCCACGTTGCACCCTTTTTTCTTCAAAATTGTATTTCCCTCTCAGTGGTCTATGGAGGGGAAGCTGGATCCACTACTGGTGTCGCCAATAAAGATCTACTGAAATGAACTGAAATTATGAATGTGACTGCTTTTGCTGTTGTGGTCTACTGTTTTGTGATTCTAATTTGATTTTTATTGGTTACAGGAAGCAACATAACAGTGTGTTATGGATGTGACTTATAGAGCACTGATTAGTGTGAAACTTATTAAGGACTTCTTTTTTTCAGCCAGGACTTTTTAGCAAAAGAATTCAAACGTGTGGACAAAAATAGAGATGGTGTGCTGAGCAGGTCTGAAATGATTGCCTTTCTCAAAGAAGAGTTGCACTTTAGTGTAATAGAAGCATACAGATACTTTAATATGTATGACCAAGATCGGAATCGCAAGTTGAACAGGAAGGAATTCAATGAATTGGGAATCTTTGGCTAGACATGATTTTTAGCCTTGTATGTTCCAAGCATACCATGATCATGTTTTGAAATAAAGACATGCTGAAAAACAATTGATATAACCTGTTTTTTTTACCTCAATTAAACAGCCTGGTAACTTTCGCAGTTCAGGATCATACTCTGACAAACGGAATATCCACAAGCATATACACAATAGGATGAATTGACTCAGTTACATATAGTACGTACATTGGCGTGAATTATGACAAAAGACTGAGAAAGTCAACAAAATATTCGAAGACAAAAGTCAAATATTTTTATTAGTGTCACCCATTGAAGCTAACAGTACAGTAGGGCGGGTGTTAGGGAGGCTTCTTGCCCGATGGGTGTTTCACTTGTTTTAAGTAGTGATCCATTCCTGACAGCATAAGCATTCAAATAATCGACCATAAAAAGTAGGTCAAATCGCACCTCGAAGAATGCACTCTAGTACAGAGGTCATTCCATAAGAATTACGAGAGACTAGATACACAATATTTACAGGTATCACTGTTGGTACAAATATTCTCTTTGTCTCTTTGGGATAGATAGGTATGTTTTAGCAGCAAATATAGTCATGTAATGGTCAGTTAAATAAAAACTACTTTATCAACATCTGGTAGGTAAATGAAATCTGTAAAAAAACATTAGAAGCAGCACCAAATAAATGGATCCTGATATCATAGTACAGACTACATTTCATAATAATATAAATTCAACAAAAACCTGAAAATTACCTGAACCTCCTCAGCAATGGCAAAGTGCTGTTAGAGGTACCTGCCACAAAAATCACAACAAGTTTGAGGGTGGACCTTTTCCTTTTCATCACCGACACTGTGGAATGGCTCACCTGAAAATGTGCAAAAATCAAGGACACTGGATAACTTCAAGAAGCGAATGAAAACATATCTTTTTGCAAAATTCTAAAGAGATATCAGCTAATCTAACCAAGCGCACATGAGCAGTTTACTGGAATTGGCGCTATAAAAGTGTTTATTATTATTATCATTATTATTAAAGTCGACCGAATCAATAATATAGAAGGAGAGAATCAGACTTGGTCATCGAAAACTGAGCATATCTCAGCTTCTGTTCGACCAATCTTTATGATCTAAACACCGCTGGAATCTGCATAAACGACCCAATTTTTAAAAATAAGCACAAATCAATTATCTAAAGTTAAAATTTGAAAAATTGTAGCTAGATTATAGCACTACGGTCAAAATTTTGCACCCTGAAAAGCTTTACGGATGGCTCATCAATCGAAGGCCTCATGACAGGATACACCCCCCGCTCCCTTTTCTTATTCCCGTACTATCAGCTACCCCCCCACTTTACCCCCCCTTTGCCCCCTGCTTCCCCCCACTTGCCTCCCACTAGCCCCTACTGGCCCCCGCTTGCACCCCACTTGCCCCCGCTTATCCAAGTCTTGCCCCCATTTGCCTCCCGTTAGCCTCCGCTTACCCCCCCCCGTTTACCCCCACTTGCCCCCACTTACCCCCACTTGCCTCTCGCTAGCCCCCACTTACCCCACATAACCTCCTACCTTCCCCCAATTACCCCATCTTTCCCCTCAATTACCCCCAAATAACATTTTCTTATGTTTGTGATACCCCATAGGGTTGGGGGTGTATCCTGTCATGAGGCCTTTTAAGTAAAAAAAGGTACAATATAGTTCAAGTTTCTAAAACAGCAAAAAAAATTGGTTGGGCCCGGGTGACCCGGTCCAGGCACTATGACACATCTTTCACTCAGGGCATGAAATTCACACGAAAGTTATTCAAAGGCCTAAAATGGAATAAAAATTTGACCATCGAACCTCAATAATTCACAATAAGAAATGGGTGGATGATTGGCACTTTACGTTCGGTATTTGTGCACTTGGTGGCCTAGTTAGAACAGGAGTAGGACACGGCAATGAGGCGACGGATGATTGACAGACCCGTCCAGTAATAGTCCGGCTGACCCTGCAAGAGCTGGTTTCAAACCCGGGACCCAGCGATTGGCATCCCCAGCATGCAACCACTGAGCTAGCACCCCCCCCTCAAAACTCACATATCTTGAAGGTGACATCGTTGCGGCTGCCAAAAGAGATTAATTCCAAGTACAATGCAAGCTAAATGTCACGGATGCAAAGAAGGGAGGCACACAAAAAAAGTTTACATGGAATTACTTTGATTGAAAAAGATAGTGAGATGATTACTGGTTACAAAGAGTGAACAGTGAGAGTAATGAGGGGGGGGGGGTTACATAACACACCAATAGATAGAATTATCTTTTTGTCTCAAAAAAAAAAAAAGATAGAGTCCAACACTTTTTGCAAAAATAGAAGAGATATCAGCATCTGGTTTTAACCACTCCTATAACACTTTGCTTCTTCATCTTTTTGTGCCATAAATTTTGCAAATTTCTCAAAGAGCAATACATGCCAATGATGTAAAAAAGTTTTTTCAAAAAAATTTTATTGGAAAAAGTTTTAAAGAAAACCCTTTGATATTGCATAAACCTGGTCCCAAAACAAAACGACCTTGTGAAAAAAAATATGGTTTGCGAAACTTGAACGATTCCCCTACTTTTGCATTTTGTGAAACTTGAACGATTCCCCTACTTTTGCATTTTGCCAACAAAAAATGTCAAAAATGAGGGGTAAAAAAATTTTAAACATTATTTGGAATTTATAAGGTACTTGAACATAAAAGTTACAAACGGAGCATAGCTGCACTTTTTCCACGCCGGTACTATAATTGCCTGCGACGCTATGAGGAAAAGAGTGAAAAACGTGCATTTCGCAATTTCTTCAATAACTTAAAAAACCACAGCAGGGATTTTGATGAAAATTTGTCAGAAAAGACTTCAAACGTGTCATGTTGCCTTTGTCAGATTTGGAAATTTTAGCTTTAATAGGTACCGAGTAACTGATTTTTAAATATGGTATGTTGAAGAGCCCCCTAGTGACCAAAATCTACATGGAGATTCCGAGGTAAAATATTTCACTAAATTAGTAAAGAGGACCAACAGAGCAATCACTCCCAAGAAGGACAGCCAAGTCAACGCATTTTGTAATTCAAAAAATAGATAAAACCTCCTTTTGTGAATTTTTCTATGTAATATTCTAACATCCTTGGAAAACTGGTTAGAAGCCTGGAAATGGCGGCAAAAGATGCATTGTAGTTAGGTTCATATGCCTATCAAAAAAAATTCATACCCTAAGAGGGAAAGATTTTGAATTGTGGTCATTTTTCCAAAAGTAGCGTTTTACAAAGCCCCATCTTAGCGTGCAACTCCTGGTACTTGTTGCATGTTACAGGTGGCGCTGTGGCATTGTTTTTAAATTTTACCCCTCCCCCCCTGTCTTTTTTAAACAATTCACGCATTTTAAATGTTGTCTGTTGTGCCTAATTTTGAGATTCATCTCAGAATTGGGCACAATAGCTTGCTGGGCTGGGGGGGGTTTCCCAGACTTGGAACCATAGAATTCCTTGGTTACCTTCATGAATAAGGTCTAAATAATTATTCACAGTAGTCAATATCATACAACTTGTTCTACAGGTCCAGTTGCTAGGGTATTGTAAGGGAATTCCCATTTATTGACATTCGAATTTTGAAAACAGCGATCTGATTGGCTGATAAATAAAGCCCCTGAATGCAACAATTCATAATTGTCCAAAGTAATAATTTTCAGTGGAATTTTTCTTTTTTAATGACAATCCATCTTCCCTGAAAATTTGATTAACGTATGTGTGCCGTAACTCTACTAATATTGACATTATTATTAATTTATATATATTATTGGTAATTAATAACATGGGTCTCTGTCTCAGTCTTTGACAAAAATAAGATAATGGTGCTTTCATCGCTGATCATTAGTGGAGCAAGTGGTGGAGAAATTTCATACCAAATATTTCAAATAATATTACTAAAACAAATTTTGCGGCTTAGCAGCTTTTTACTTTTTTAAAGGAATTGCTTCAGAATTAGGAACCCACAAATACAGCCAGACTTTGAAAGAAAACATTGTTTACATTTGAAATATATATCTGCTAAATGTTTCAAGACTTAGTGCAACAAGATCTACAATGAGTAAAGGGTAAGCCGATCATTCAGAGAGGACAAGTCTAGAATCAAAATAGATGCATGGCACTTCAGGACTTGACTTTATCTATTCTATTTGAGTTCCCTCAACTTTGACCTATAGGTAATGAGGTCAGTGGTTAATTTTTTGTAAATTTCGAAAATTTATATCATTCAACATCAACCATTGCAAAATACAACATCCACAACGTTTATATGACCACTCTACTAACATTGTCCTTTCTATGTTTATGAGAATGGCATTGAATTTAGCTTGGTTTGCATGTTCCATTTAGTTATATCGCTGTGTTACAAGTCAAGTAAAATATATTTTATTAATGTGACCTGCAGTTTACATTGCCCGGTCTCTGAGGCCTACAGGTCACCTTCGCAGAAAAATTAACTTTTATATCAAGTTGACATTATCAACCTTGCAAGAGATAAGTCTTTAATCTAACTCATTGTCCTTAAAGATGAGATGGATTTGAGCTGTGACTAGAATTACCTGAAGATTAGAGAAATTATAATCTATAACATAATTATTTCTGAACTTAAATCTGATAAGAAGATGACATCTCTCATGTGACTCGGATTTAGTCAAGGTTGCTCAAAATTCCTCTGCTTAGTCTACCTTTGAATATTTCATTGAATAACAGTGGTCTTCACCTGGCATTCTTAAATTTACAAGAAGAAATGACCTACTCACAACTTGCAATCATGATGGTTTTGGTATTATGAAGTCGTCAAACACTCTTCATCAGTCGCATCATTTATACGAGCTAAATATTCTTTCATTAAGTCAATCACTTGGATAGTAGCTGTTCAGGGTATTCAGGAGATGGTTACTTCATTGTGTACAAATAGGTCTCGCTGAAAGTAGCTTCTAAACAGAACGTTATCACACAAGAACCACCAGGCTATCAGATAACTGCTACTGCATATTAATCTCTGATATGTTTCAAAGCTTTCAGTTCCTAAGACTTACCTTGATAAAAGATCCAAAAGGGAAATAATTTTCTACGTCAGTGGACATTTCTACAATGATTACTTCAGCATACGCACACTTCACACTTAATTTATGACAACATACTACAGTTCTCATATTGGGCTTTGATGTGGTTTTGATTGATATCTACCCGCATTAACTTTGGAAAGCTAAAAAACTAAAAATATAGTCCTATTATGATGTAATTAGTATCTTTATATCGCTTTTCCCTATAGAACACATGTCGTAGAAAAAATTCACAATCAATGTTAGTGTCTACGTATATGAAATCATCTGTAAATATATCTAGTGTTATGTTTAAAAAAATTAAGCAAACCTTCAAGAGTAGGTTACATCATATGGAGAGATAGGTAGATAGATGTGTAAGTACGGCCCTCTATGCCAAGTTCTGGTCGCTCGCTAGGCTTAATTGATGAGAAGGGAGAGATAGCAGGAGTCCTCAACATGTTACATGTGTTCTGTTGGGATTTTCATGCTGGCCTGCAATTGGAAACCACATTTTACTTGTCATTATGCAAGTCTCTAAATGGCCACTTTATCAATAGGCTGATATCAGGCCAGACTGGAAATGGGAGCCTAAACAGAACATTTCACCTTCTTCTCCTGTTGTTAAATGTGCATAATCAAATTAGCTCATATGCCCCCAATTGCTGTCTTGCCTTAAATCACAAAGTTATGATGCACACTGGTGTGATGATTTTTCCCCACTGCAATGTGGAGAAGTGATTTGATGCTAACATTGTATTTTTTAGGTCCAGGGTTCAATGCCACTGCATGGCAATTATACTTCACTGCTATTTTTAGACACTGACAGAGAACCACCTGATGAGAGTAGTGATGCAAAGTGGCCAAGCAAATAAGAACTTCGTTAGGCTTTAAACTCTCTCTGCATCTGTTTATGTCCTCAGCAGGAGTTTCGATTGTGACTGTAAAAAATGTCTTTTTTGTTGTTGTTTTCTTTCACTTTTTCTTGCAGAATGAGCCCCTATGTGCTACTATTCATGTGAACTGAAAAATACACATTCAAGCTTACTTTATGATATGTATCAAACTGCAAAATGGGGCAATTCTCACAAATAGTCCCTTCTTGAATTCAATGATCTAAGCCCACACTGCACTGGGATAGGCATTTTGTGAAAGACTGCATGGATTTTAATTCACTCATTCCCATGCACTTGAAACAATTATCCTCATTAAATTTCCTAAAATGGCACTTCTCCAATTATTTTACAAATGGAATAACTGATTTGTTATTTAATGAAACACTTTATATTCAAGATCTGTCAAATCAGTCCAAGACTTCATTGTGATCAATCATGTCCCACTCTTTGTAGCACAAGATTAGAATTCTAAATATCAAAATATGTCAGTTTCAGTTATATGGGAAACAGCCTGAAGAAATAGTTAGGGGGAACTGGGGCAAATTGGGACGCTTTTAACGTCTTCTAATTTTGCTCAATGCTGAAAGCACTGAAGAACTCAGAAGTTTGCATGAATATCACCAATACTATTTAGCTTAAATGCAAGGCATAATAAACTAGACTGCACCTACCCTTTTGCTGCCAGAGAGCAAAATGTGATTTGTAAAAATGACTGTCCCAATGTGCCGCGGCGTGGCACATTGGGACATCAGCCGTTCGTTACGATATAAAAAATTCATAAAAGCACTGAGAAAGCCTCATTGTTCATGGTTTGTACACAGAATGATTCGAATTGAACCCGTCCATGTTTACTTTAGTAGTAGGAGAACAAACTTTTCCTCGCCATATTTCTGCATGTGGCTGTAATTTGGAAACCATGGAAACATCAGGATGTGAAATTACAAGACATAGTGGCACTACCATATCATATACATTGCCAGGATCCAAGAAAACCCCATCGTCCCACAGTACCCCGCGTCTCAATGTGCCCCGGTTCCGCCTAATCTTAATCAATTACATGTGTACTTTAACAAGAGAAATGTCAAGATGAATAGATTATTGCTTCTCAGCATCCCGCATTGATTCATTGGGCGAATGAAAACTGGAAGATGACATTGCACACTGCAAAATTTTAAATTTTGAGTTAGCTCAAATGATTGAGTGAGATGGTTGCGCATTTGTTTGAGCTAACATAGCTGGTGGCAAAATAGGTCATTGGGCCCCTACACACTTATTTTCAGCATTATTCCATTTACATTGGTTTGGTTGAGCACATTCCTAATCAGGGCCCTCTCACAATGCCACTAACCTAAAATGTTGATTATATCGCGCAGTTACAAACTTGATAATAAAGATACACAATTAGACATATTGACCTATTCCTTGTTTTTTTTATTTTTTGGCACTTTCCAATGGCCCCCTGAGTGCTTGAACCACAAAATGGATATTGCATATAATATAGAATGTTTGTTATGCTTTTTTCCATGATACTGCAATGTTGACACGAGATCTCATTTATCTCTCAATAAAACAATTGTGCTCCGTATATTGTAATCATCAACAAGTCAACACTATTTTATCCTTTGTGTAGTTTCCTGTGAAACGTATGATTGTAATATAATGAATGAATTAAAAAGAGCATGGGGTATAAAATTCGCCAGGTTAGTCAATTTTGTTGAGAGACAAGCATCACTGTGCACTAACGAGGGGGGTACCCTCGCCATCAGGGCAGCCATTACAACACTCGATTCAAAGTTGTTTTCTGTCATCCTGAGGTTATTTCATCAAATTTAAAGCCTACATTTATCAAGCATGTTGTTTTAATGTTAAACTAACCATTGGACATGCATTCCACATGTGAAAGGTCACAGAATTATTAGATTTTGCATTTGAAATACATCGTCAGGGCGAGGGTAACCACAAATGCCTCTCGAGGGTAACACCATTTCCAATAAATGTCATGGCGAGGGTACCGCATGACATGACAGTAACAGTTATGGACTTTTATTTTGTTTGCTGCTGTAACAAATGCAATGGTGAAGTTAGATTTACATGATAGATCTGTCTATCTATCTATCTATCTATTTATCTATCTATCTATCTATCTATCTATCTATCTATCTATCTATCTAGATAGACAGATAATCTATCTATCTATCTATCTATCTATCTATCTATCTATCGATCTATCTATCTATCATCTATCTATCTATCTACCTATCTATCTATCTATCTCTCTCTCTCTCTCTCTATGAAAGAAGGACTGCTCTTTGCCTATATAACAGTGGTCCCTGCCTGTCCTGTTAACATGCCTTCAGGTTCATGATAAAATCGATACAGTACCCTTTTTAAGGGTACTTTTCTTGTTAACAGTCCTATCATAATCATATAAAATCACTCCGACATCTCTGCATGGTGAATACGGAATTTGGCTGTTTTATTTGACAGTTTATTAGATTTAAGCAAAACTTGAATGTCAGTGGCCAGAGGACACCATATTTTTAAGATATTTAATCGGATAAGAACAACCCAGGCGATCTTGTAATTGGCTGTAAAAATGATACCTGTGTCATTTTAAGGTATCTACATTTCCAATTGTTATGCAAGAAAATGTTCACCTATATGAATAGCTCTGTAAAATCACGTGAGCAAAATAAAGTTACATGTACTTTCTAATAGTCACTGTAGTAGGTTGGGTTAGTCTTAGCTTAGGGAAAATTTTTAGCTGAATCGTTGCAGGATTGACAAAAGCAACAAACTTTGCAAGGTTGTACATGTACTATGGGTCAGTACTTTTAAGTTTGGATGGGGACCCCGGACGAAATACCTCTACGAAGGCTTTGAGCTACATAAATGTTATCTGAAATTACATTAGTATATTTTTGTGCTGAAGCGTAGTTTTGAAATTTCACAGGTCAATTGACCAATTGATTGAATTATTGTAAAAATAAGGGGGAACCGGCATGGTACAACTGCTTGCTATTATGCAGACAATGCGTGCTATTATGTGCATTGTGTTTACACTATGCACAGATATTGTGTATCTATGTATTATCTCGTATTAATTAACCCAAAAGCATCCACAGCAAAAAAATAAACATGTTTTTAAAATTGTTCCAAAAAACCTGTCATACATAGCTTTTGATGGCTGCTGATGCTTTCTGGTTCATCATGTATAGTTTCGTATGCAAACTCAATAGGTGGGGTTAAAATTTCAGAAAATCTCACTGTGGATGGTACTGCTTAGGACAAGGGTGTTCAGGGTGACTTATTTTTCATGGGAAAAACTAGCTTATTCTCATCAAGTCTTCCCTGATTCCGACTTCAGATTCCAATTCATTGACTTGTAAACCTTTAAGTATGCAGTTTACATGCCCTAAAACAAAAAATGATAAAATTGTCAGAACAGGGACTCCAAAAGTGCTTCAAATGGCTTTTATTTTATTTTATAAAATGTGATACTGAGTCTGTGCATGATTATTCTCAAGGCTAATGACATTTAAAATGTACTATCCTATGTTTAATGAATGTGACAAATGTTGACAGGGTATGGCAATTGTTTTCTTGATTGGGAATTCCTGATTGGTAATTGCTTTGATTCACTGCCTTTTCTTCCAACACTGTTTGCTAAGATTGTCTCGGAATGCGTTACCCTCGCCAGTTTCTTTTTTGGTGGGTACCCTCGCCAACCGGAAGTGACCCTCGCCCAAATCTTGCAGTACCCTCGCCACTTCAGGGTTGGTACCCTCGCCAATTCTGTTGGTACCCTCGCCAAAAAGTGCTGGTACCCTCGCCAAAATGCTGGTACCCTCGCCCAACCATTTTTCAATTTTTGTGGTACCCTCGCCTCGGGTGATTTCTAATTTCATGAATAACTTACTTAATCTTGCAAGTTAGAGTCTGGTACTTGACAATGATTTATTCCACAAGCCCTTTAACCTATCTTAACAATTTGAAGACCCCCCTCCCCCTAAATTTTATGCAATTTCATTTTGAAATCACGAATCAGCAGCTGTAATGGCTGCCCTGATGGCGAGGGTACCCCCCTCGTTAGTGCACAGTGAGCATGAATTGCTGTCATAAGAAGTAAAATGTGGACTGATCAAATTTGCGGAACATTGAGCCGAGGGATCGCAAAGTGGAAGGCAGATGAGCAGTTGCGGAACAACCCAATTTTAGACAAATTTCGAATATTGGCTCGTTTCTTTTCAAAAAAATGTTCTTGTTATAAAGTACACGTTTCTACACATCTTGTATATCTTTTTTTCCAAGCTATGAAAATTTGCACCTAGATTTTTACAATGAATGCCGAAGTGATTTGGTATTCCGATTTGTAATTGAATATCTTTTATTGTTATCACTGCTTTGGAAAGTTTTGATTAATCAAGTGCCTAAATACTTACTGTCCTGATAGATCTTACTATAGATTATTATGTCGGGTAATAACAATTTAAGAAACCACTCTGGTCTTGAAATACCAAAAAGATATACGTTGCTTGGGAGAAAAATAAGAACAACATTTTACTATTGATATCGAAATTTTAAGCTTCTTCACACAAGAAATTTTTAACCTCACCTGGGAGCTTTCGACTTCTACCTGAAGCCTAATTTATCCAAATGACTGTGAGGTGTGGATGGGAGGTATCACTCACAGGGGAATCCCCGGGGTCCCCTCCTGGGGTTCAGATTGGATTCCCCAGATGTTGTCCCCGGTCCCTGTGAGTGTGGAATGAGTTGCCGGTAGATTGTTGGCAGGTGGTGTCGTCCTCAATACCGATTCAAGTTGCTTTTATTTACCTCAATATGGATGGTGTCTTTTACGCTTCTTTTGAACTAGTTCGATTCCCTGTCGATGTCTTTCATTACATCAAATTTAATTTCATGGTCGGTATTCAAGGCATTTTCAGAAACTGGTGTTCTTTCACCCTCAATTTTAACAAGCTGCTTGTCTCTCAAACAAAATGTTACTAATTAATATCAATGACAAGGCAGTCTAGCAAAAAAGATTTTTAGTGTTAATTTTACATAGAATCGGCAGGACCTGGTGCTTTTAAGATATATTTTATGCACAAATGAGACAGATTCAGTCAGCGATAATATATTAGTGACTCATTTACAGTAGACGAAAAACGAGTGCTTACAGAATTGGACTGATATGTTCCTTGCAGTGTCATAGATTCAGATTCAGATTCAGATTCAGATTATTTATTTGTAGCTCATATATGTACAATTTTATAAACTGTAATTATAATTCAATAGTAGGCCTATATTATATTGAACATAAATATATAAGCTACACGAACTCCTCTAAGGCAATGTTGTGCCGCTGTCGAGGAGTCCCTGTTATTATTTGTTCATGCATCATTAGGTACAGTGGCTGGAAGCTTTAAAAATGTTTTTGAAAGAAAAATTTAGAAAGAAACAGAAAACCTGTCGTTGACAGACCTGAGGAGGTGACCATCTAAAATTTGGAGAAACTCGTAATGCAATTATCTACACACATAACAATGAGGATTGGTACATATGCTAGTATAACTTTCTATAATTGTTTTCTTTATATATAACTTATAACCCAAAAAACTATGTGTAAAAATTTTTTGTTTAAATAAATCAGGCATATTGTTGTAAAATTTAGGAAACCTGTACCTGATGCCATTTCTAGCGAATTCATGTCTCACGGCAGGCAGACGCAGGTCAGTTGCATGTCTGGTGTTGTAGTTATGAATTGTAACTGCGAAAGGATCTAGCTGGTGTAGGAAAAAGATGGGAGTCAAACCATTTATCAATTTATAACAGAATTTGTAGTCATGCAGTGCACATATATCTTGTATTTTGAGAGTATCTAACTGTTTAAACAAATTACTAGTATGAGCATTATACTTGCTGTTGGTTATCACACGTATTGCTTTTTTTTGAAGTTTAAACAAATTATGGGATTGCCAGCCCCAAATCGAGGAACAGTAATGTAAGTGGGGTAAAATCAATGCATTGTATATATTTAGGAGTGCACCAACTGGCAAATATTTCTTTAGTTTAGTCATAATACCTATTGTTTTACTTATCTTCTTGGATATATAATTTATATGAGGTTTCCATTTCAAGTTTTTATCTAGAACAAGCCCCAGAAAGTTAAATTCATCAGAAAAGTCAATTTTGATGTCATCAATGTAAATATTTGGTTTTTCTACTTGTCTATTTGAAGTATGGAACAGCATGGCCTTTGATTTTTCAATATTCAGAGACAATTTATTTAACTTCAACCAAGTACTAATAGATTCTAATTCATTATTAATTTCATTTTCCATAACACTAAAGTTGTCTTTGTTCAGAGTTGCAAATAGAGTGGTATCATCTGCATAAATTAGTGCCTTTAAATTCTTTGTGACAGATGGAAGATCATTTAAATAAATTATGAATAACAAAGGACCAAGGATAGATCCCTGGGGAACGCCACAAGTAATATTCATTAGGTCAGATCGTGTGTCATTGATTTCAACAAATTGCTTCCTGTCACTAAGATAACATTTTAATAACTCAAGGGATTTATCTCTTATGCCATAGTATTCCAATTTGTGAAATAAAATTTGATGGTCTAGCGTGTCAAAGGCCTTTGATAAATCCATGAAGATATTTATTGGTGTATTATTTTTATCCATTTCATCAATTATCCTTTCCAGTAATTCCATTGCCGCATATTCTGTTGAATGCTTGCTCCTAAAGCCATACTGATTCTGGTAAAAAAGTTTCAAGTTATCAAAATATTCATAGATCTGATTATGCATTATTTTCTCAAAGACCTTTGACACACTAGACAGAATGGAAACAGGGCGATAGTTGCTTATAAGATTTTTTCATTCTTTTTGTACAATGGCATAACTTTTGCAATTTTCATGGAGTCTGGAAAAACTGCACTGTGAAATATCTGATTAATAATCTGCATCAAAGGCAATGCTGTTTCATTTTTAATGAATTTCAAAATCTTATTCGTTATTTTGTCCTGCCCATAACTAGTTTTGGGTTTTAAAGAATCTATTGCCTTAATTACATCTTCGGTTCCTACCATTTTAAACAAAAACATTGACTGTACTGGGTTGTTTAGATAATCTTTGAACGATTTATTTCTCGGAGTAGTTATATTCTTGGCTAATGTCGGACCAATTTCAGTGTAATATTTATTAAATTCGTTGACAATGGTTTTAACATCAGAATTTGGAGTATCATTTATTAGAAATTCTTTAGGATAATCACTCAATTTCTTTGATTTGTTTATCAGATTATTGATGGTAGCCCAAGTCTTTTTCATGTCTGTTTTAAATTTTTGGAAGCAGTTATTGTCATAAAGCTTTTTTGCTTGAGAAATTGTTTGCTTTAATATTTTATTGTAAGTTTTAAAGTTTGTGAGAGACGTATGATATTGAGGGCTGTTAACTGATAGTGATTTCAATTTAATGTATAACTTATCCTTACGAGATACAGATTTTAGAATAGCTTTTGTGATCCAACATGACTTTTTGTGTTTATATTTATTAAATTTAACATATTTGCAAGGAAAGTGCTTGTCTAAATGATGCGATATAATGTCAGTAAAATTTCTACAACTCTCTGTGGGATTGTCTTTCAATATATTTTTTAATTTTTCACTTATTTCTAAGCTATTTATATCATGTTTAAAATTTTCAAATTGCTGTGGACTACTAGAATATGTTTTCACATACTTAAAGGAGCATTTGTCACAGTTAATGTAATCTAAAGAAATAAAATATGGCAAATGATCCAAAATATTGCTTAATAGGACTTGTGTTATCTATCAGTGTTCCATTTTGCTGGGTCAGACGAGTTGGGACGGTTATTTTTGGAAGATAGCCATTTGATATTACATTGTTAAGAAAGTCGCACACAGAAGTATTCTGCTTTACATTTAATAAATTTATGTTGAAATCCCCAGTGATAATAACATACTTATAATTTTTAAGTTTATCAAATATAGCATTGACATCATCTATAATGTTGTATATATTCTCATAATTGGGACGAGGAAGTCTGTAAAAATTACCCATAACTAACTTTTTATTTATGTTATATTTATCCTTCACCGTTATTTCTATGAATTGGGCATCCCAGAATTCAGAATAAGTATCTAAATTAATAATTTTATAATCATAGTGTTCTTTTAGATATATACAAACTCCACCATGGGCACTGCATGACTCACCAACAGAAATTAAGTGATATCCTGGAAGCTGAAGCAATGACACGTCGCTGTCTGCCTTGAGCCATGTCTCCTGCAAGCAAATGGCATCAAGTTTACTGGTTGATTCATTGAAATAGTCAAGATAGGTTTTTAACAGCTCAAATTTAGCATTTAATGACTGACAATTTAAAGAAATGATTTTAAAACTGTTACTTGTTTGACCGAGAATCTCATGAAATTCATCATTTTTAACGTAAGGAGAATTTTGAAGAAGCGATGGTTCACTATGGCTATCACCGAAATCTGTAAGATCACCTTCCAGCAGGTCAACCAAGGATACATTTTCTTCAAAAGATGGCAATGGAATAGCAGTCATAGTCGTGTAAAAATAGTTTCATGAAACCAGCCACTGTACCTGAAAAACAGAAAATATGTGGATTACTTCCAAGTATATCTACAATAACAATAATTGCCAAATCTGAAAGTTTTTTGTTATAACATATGTACAAAAATAGCGTAGCAAAATGATGAGATATCATTTGCACAAAGTTAGATTTAAGCAATATGTAACAAGAAATTTAGCGGCTATTCTTTTTTCAAATTTGAATTAATATTCAACCATAAATTCAAAGACCATCGGTTCATAGTACAGAAGTAAATATATGTCTATCTATATGTGAGAAAACAGAGTTACCATTAAAAAATAGATTTTTCAGTATTGAATAATTTTGCAAAATCATTCATCAAAGTTTTAAGAAGTAACATTTATGAAAATTGTAATATTCACATATTTATAATAGCTAACATGGACACATAAGTCATGTATATATTTATAATATCTATCATACAAGTAGCTTCCAATACACACATGATGAGCTTAAAATCAAATAATTTTGCAAAAGGTACACGTTTCAAATAGAAACACCATCAAACACAAAACTCATTGTTGAATGAGCGAACAGAAACCAAAAACTCATACATATTAAAAAGAGAAAAAAAAAAAATCTAAATTCTACTAGACAGAGGAAATACTTCCTTCACAAGGAAATCTGCTGAATGTGTTGCAATAAACATTGCTAACAATTAATAGGTTATTGCAAGATAACGGTTTTAACAGAATTGGAAATCAAATATGTTATGATATTCAATATATAAAACTCAGCACTAATACCAATGACCCATTGTGCTTAGCTTCTAGAAATGCAGTGTTTTAGGAGTATGCAATTATTTAGGAGTATGCAAATGTAGAAAATTATTTGTGGATCAACAAAACTTCTAACACCCTACTGATATAGTGGTCTCCGAGTTATAAGACCACCCTTTAAGTGTTCATGCAGCAGTATCTTATGCGTGTGCGGTCTCTCGTTGGGGAGGGGGGGGGTAGAATGCACTAAAAATACTACTCGGGGCGTCTGGAAAATGTTCACATAAGGCAAGTCGGAGGGGGGATCTTGCAACACAGGTACCACTGTATTACATCACAGTTTATGCACAGGCCTATATCCAGAAATGATGGCACCTACTTGTGTAAGAGGTCCCAATGCAGATTCTCGAGCTTTCACAATCAGGTTACGGACACACAAAAAATACCAGGAAGGCAATTTCCACCAGCCGCTGAAGATAACCCTGTTAACGGCTTCTTACAGCCTCCGTCCATTGTGAGCAGATGTGCTGGACCTAATCCCCAGATGTTGGTGTCCACCAAGACTCCATTATTGCAGGGATAGTGTCCTGTTAAAACCAATAGTATCGGGGTTGAAGCCAATAAGGTTGCTTAATTTATCTTAGATTGGATTACGCTAGCCAAAGAAACCACCAGGCTCTCATCTGATTTGTAATGGTAAGACTACACTAAGACAAAACATTGTTTTTTGCATAATGAATATGAAATGATTATCACAGATTAGTTTGTTACACTGTCATAATCCTGACCGAGATGTTTAAATTTACTAATTGATAGGTTCATTGATAGAGGCTGAAAATGTATAATATTTTGGTCCTTTCTTTGTTTTTTATTTATCTTTACAAACCTTTAGCCAATATCATACCTCTCATTATCTCACAGTTCCCAGTTTAGTCTTTGTCTAACACAACCTGTCACCAAAATGTCCTTTACACACTATTGTCTCTGATCCTCAGTACGTGATCATCAATAGGAAGATTACAAAGTGAGCTTTTCAATTATCGCTTAATTCATGCAATTATTTCACTTGACAACTAATTTTGGTAACACTGGCAGCTAATTTTCTTTTGGCATCAGCAGACCTAGGAAGGATCTATCTTATTTTATTTTGTGAATCTTATTAAATTTCAGATTAAACAGCAATTTCAAGTCAGACATGTTGCAGATCTTACACAGTGGTTTTCTATATATGACTTATATATAGCAATGTTATTTTGTACAGTGGCTTTTTTTCGGACAGGAAAGCTTTTATTTCGCCATGATATGTCATTTGGATATGGCAAGTATCTGACTGACTACAAAATTATCTTGATGGTAATGAGAAACTATACTTTGAGGAATTCTCAAACTTCTATCCTAGGGTACAAAGCATGTAAGTAAAATCGCAACAGACTAAAAAAATATATTGATATTTAATGTATGTGAAAGAAGATACCACAGAACGGGGTAAAGTCGACTTGTCAAGGAAATTTGGCCACCTTACAGTACAATCCAAAATAAAGTACAATTACCCCAGCAGGAAGGAACAATCAGCCACTACTTTACCCTTTCACACCTTTTGACTACCCCTGAATCACTTTTACCTACTTGAAACTACCTTTTAAAATTACATTAAAGTCATATTTAATCAACACCAATTTAAACTCAATCACCCATTGTGTTTGATTTACTTGATATTTTGCATCTCTGCAAATTGCAGTAACAACGGTAACTGTCTGAATCGAGTTCTTAGTATGGGCTAAGGGAGTTGTAAGGAGATTTGGGGTGGAGAGGAGAAAAGAGGGCAAAATAGGTAAACAGAGGACTTCTGACAGAAAATTGTCTTACTTTATTTTAAGTTGTACTGTATTTAAATCCCATTGAATGGCAGACTTGCCAACTTTCCTTTTTTTACATGACACAGTCAATGAGGAAAGTATGTTGTCTGCCATTCAGTGTTATAAGTTAGGTATCAAACTTTCCTCCAGCAAGCCAACCTTACCCCGTTCTATGGTAAACATTGCATTCCAAAACTATTGGTCATACTTTTCTCTGTCCAAGTCTTTTTTCATGTATAATTTCCATTCTAAACCTATTTAGACAGCTTACATGAAAAATATTAAATAAAATGGCGCAGCTATATGAGTCGCAGTGCAATTGTTATGATAGTTATCATATATATAAATTTCTGAAAAATATAAGCAAGACATAAGGAGAATAAATGCTATAATGCAGTTGAAGAAGTTTAACGCAAGATCGCCTGTCTACAAGTTGACCACTGTTTTATTCCCGCGGCTTAGTTAAGCCTTAGGGTTAGCAGGACACCATGGGCATATGGCGTTTGCAATTTTAGGCGGAAATTGCCTGGAAATCATCATTTTTAAATAGTTTTTATTTAATCATCTGCCAATTTTTTTAGCCTTTTTGCCCGAATCTTACTGTTTTCCAAACTTTTGGGGGGGGGGGGGGCGACCGTTGACTTTGACAGAATTCACTTACTTGCAAATCAATCTCATTGACTACATTTTCTTACCCTGAGATATTGCGGGCACACTATGATTAAGTTAATAAAGTCACTCTGGCATATGGAATTATGTATAGGTAACAAAAAGAGCTCTATTACATTGTTTTATTCGTTTTTTTAAAAATCAGTTCTCTCTGAATTTCATTTTGTAATTGATTTTCCTTGCTTTTTGCTTCTACATGAAGTGTGGCAGATGACTACGGTCCTAAACGGTAAACAAAAAAGTACCCTTTACAAAAACTTGAATATCTGAATGATCTCTTCCGATTTTAATAAAACTTTAACGATTTGTAGGCTAGCCTGTTGACATTGTGTCTGCGTATTTGTATGTTGATGTCACATCTTGTTTGAGTCTTCAGAACCTGAGTGTACGATCTCCTCTTTTCAACAATTTGAAGTTTGGCGGATCCAGAAAATGTGGAATGCATGGCGGGGTAGTTCACGACTGAAATGTGCTAAATTTATTTATGAAAATATTAATTTTTACATTGAAATATACAGGCCCTCTGAATCCACTAGTTAGTTTGACTAAAAGGTAAACTCTGCTCAAATTATTTCTAATGTCATCCAAATAACTTAAACACTAAAATGTTTCAAAAGTAATTATCAATTGTCCACCAAATAGGACTTAGAAACAAATTTTCTCCTGTCAATCTTTAAAGCATGCCTAGGTGAAATCAGTCATAAACATTGCCACATCTTTTTGATAACAGGGGTAAGCTCATTCGAAGGCTGCTGACTCAGCCAGGAATAATGCCGCTGAGATACCAAAAAGCTTGACTTGGCTCTGTCAATGCATTGTGCATTCAAACGGAAATTGATATATAGATAGCAGATTTAGTGTATTATATTGCCTGGTATGTGATGCTAGGATGTCATTACACTATTTTTTCTAAACTTGTTTACTATTGGAGTCTACGACAAAACATCAAAGAGGTTGAGTAATTTTGCTACCAAGTGAAGATAGCAGCATGCATGCATGTATGATAGCTTATCTCAATTATTTTTTTTGCACTTTTCCTGTTGAGAGTCATGGTGGAAATTCACCTCCAAGGCCCGGTAAAAAAAGCTGTGGACATTTCCAATCCATGAAAACACCGACGAGCATGACCTGTCAGATATGTGACCATCACTGCGGGTTAGGGTGCTCCTTTTGCCCCAACTTGCCCGGAACCCCGTATACTTTTTTTTGTGGGTGAGGTTAGTCAATAGAAGTAATCATGCCAAATTTCAAGAAATTTTATTGATGCCTAGGTGTAGCACATTTGGATTGAAATTTGTCAAATTTCCTTAAAATTGTGCGATTTCTTGTGAATTACTAGGTTATCTATCATATTTTTTTCAATAGCCTTGAATATTGTTTAAGAAGATTTCTGGGTCAAAACAGCATTTTCCATCCATATCTTACTCATTTCTAAATTTGAAATAAGATTAAAGGCTCAGCTTAGGTTCAGGAAGGCACTGTAGGTGGCAACACTGATTGCGTCGTCTATTAATGTCATAACATTATCATTAGTTGTTGATAAAAAGGCTGGTTTAGTATATATAGCATATTATACAACAAATGAAATTATTTTTCCCCTAATTACGTGGTAACCTTTGTTAGAAATAAAACTTTTTCACTTCTTTGAATGCTTTTATCAACATAAGGCTATATCTTCATGAAAACTAGAATTTCAATCATTTAAATGAGTTGAAAAATATGAAGTTACCAAGAGTTTCAAGATGCAGTGTTTATTTACACATTAAATCATTTACTTGTGACACTAGTAGTAACTTACTTAAGTTTTTTAATGTGACCAGCTGCACAGTACCTCACATGGTAAAAGTGTAAAGGACATTTCTGAAGTTGTAAAGGCCTACAAAGATGTCAATCATCAAATTCAGCAGATCCTTGGGATAGTCCTTTTGCGCAGCATTCTTAGTCATGTCAAGACACTAGGATCAAGGTATCTGTTTTACAAGAAACTGTGTCTACGATTTTTCCCAAAGGAAGCAGGTCTTTTAGTTTCATAGCTCATAGAGAAGATATTTGGAAAAAAATACTCTGAACTTGTTTTATCTTTCTGTGAGAGAGCACATATTTCCTGTCAGCCCCAAATAAGATGACTTTGGACTAAATTTATATTTAATGCTATGAAGAATTTCAAGTGTTACTGAAATAAAACATCAAGAGAGGAAAGACTCCTGCCACAGTGGCTGGGCACAGGACCATGAATATGTTCATCATTATATGTCAAAATTAGGAGAAAAATTACCCCAAAAAATGTCATTCAGTGATTTAAATACATTGTCAATAGCGGATGGTGGTTTGCAGCCTTTCCTCAGTGAGCTGAAAGAGATTGAGGCAGACGTTTTGTAAAACTTCAGAAGGTACCCTAATTCTGATGATGTATTGATACTTGATCTTGTCTTGCTGTATTTCTACTCTTCAATTGTGACTAGCAATTACTTGAAAAGGAGGGTGCAACTTGGATGGCAAAGCTTTGTATGCACTCTAGTTAGCTGTTGCTTGAATAGAGTCTTGTCTTTATTTGACAATTATAAATAAATAGTGACAATTAAGACAAGACTCCAGGCCTGTGCTCGCAGCATTCAAAAAATTAAATGATTCGTCAAATGTGAGGTATTTGTGTATGCACCTTGGTTGAATTCAACTACAACCCAAGCAATGACCTCGTACTATGCAATAATATCATCAAGTTATTAATAACTCGCTCCACAATTTGGGAAGCTGAACTAAAAGTACTGAAACATCGTCTCTGTTTTCTTGTTCCTGATATGCTTGCTTTGACACTGTTTGATGAGAAAAACACATACAGTAAGTTAGTGCCAGAAATATTAAAACAACCATAAAATGTCCGACATCAAAAGCCTTAAATTCCTTTCCTGAATTGAGGGAAAATATGAAACTGTGAGTTAGTGATTGCAGACTTATGGCATGCACATTGTTTCTTTAATGAAGATTGAACCATCCCTTTTGGAGATTGATATACACATCCGAACCTTCTGAATGACAATATGATGACAGATGCATATCAGGGTAAAAGATCTCCAGTGCCTTTAGGGTTACAAATGACTGTGCAGAAAGAGGGTAAAATTGGAAGCAGATTATTAAGAACAAGAAAAGAAGATCGATTTCAAAATGAACTACAAGTATGGTCGACTATTCCTGAATTATCGCCAAAATCGCAGAAAACAGCGCAAACTTGATGTTGTACACCTATCATATTGATGACCCTGGCAAGTGGTACCTAGTACTTAGCTGACCTCTATCTTTCCAAAATGGTGTCTGTACTTCATTATGTATGTTTAAATCTGATTTATCATGCAAACCATGTTATCTCTTGATTGGCTATTTCTTTGCTTTTCTCTAGAAATTACGAAAAATGACAAAATTTCAATTGCAATGTGCTACACCTAGGAATTCTTCAAATTTCATGAAATTTCAGAAAAATGGTCTACATTGATAACCTCACCACCAAGAAAAAGTAAGGTTGGATCCAGAAAAAAATTCATTTTTGGGGGGCAGAAGGAGCACCCTACTGCGGGTGGTAAACTGCAGGTCTGTATAATAGGAAAGTAGTTTCGAATAAGGACATTGTGTTTGTACAATATTTCGACCTTTATTTGGTCATCTTCATGTACATAATGAATGGAATATAGAAATATTTCAATTTGAATGTCATTACATAGTCTGCATGTTTCTTTATATTTTGAATTGTTTTTCCATGTTATGCAGATTGTAAATCATGAGGCCAGGATATGACTCAGTTGTATTTTCAGGATATGGTCCTTATCTATCGCAAATCCTCAGATGTATTCAATCTGTATCCCAATTACTTGTTTCCATTAATTCCTTCGAAGTCATACAATGACTGATAAACCAACCGGAAAGCAAATTTCAAACCGGGAACATATTTTGTTGCTGACATTAAACTTGTCTAAAACTAACTCTAGACCTAATTTTAACACTAAACCCTAATTATATGGCACTTCCACGAATGTTAGTATTGGCAGATACACAAATGAATAGTAACGCACATTCACAAGTGTTAGTTTTTACATGTACACGAGCACCTATGCTCGTTTTTTCATGTCCACGAATTCGTACATGCTCGTTTTTACACCTCCTCAAATTCGTAAACATGTTAAATAATGAAAAATATATACATGCTAATTTTGACCTTAAAACTGAAACCTGTAACACCTGCACGAATGTTAGTATTGACAGATCCATGAATTGATAATAAAGCACATCCACGAGTGTCAGTTATTACACATACACGAGCACTTCTGCTCGTTTTTACACATCCACAAACTCGTACATTTTCGTTTTTACACATCCACAAATTCGTGAACATGCCAAATAATGCAAAATGTATACATGCTAGTTTACCTTGTAAATTTTGCTTATCTAAGAATATACATTGAAAGCACTTACAAAAGCTGTCCTGGTATTATATGGTCAAATAAAGGAAATGATTTCTATACTAACACAATTACATTGAAAATTAATTTACAATATGATTTGTTCCAAAAAAAATGATTCAGTGATGGACAACTTTTAACATCCTTCTGATATTACATAATATCAATTCACAGACCTCTATCCAGATATTATGTCTCTTACTTGTGTAGGATGTCCCAATGCAGACTCCCAAGCTTTCGCAATCAGGTTACCGAAGCAAAAAAAATATATCAGGAAGGCAATTTCCACTCGCTTTAGAAGATAACCCTGTTAACAGCCTCTGTCCATTGTGAGCAGATGTGCTGGACCTTATCCCCAGATGTTGGTGTCCACCAAGATTCCATTATCACCAGGATAGTGTCCTGTTAAAGCCAATAGTGTCTCATGTAGAGGCCAATAAGGTTGCTTAATTTATTTTAGATGAGGTTATGCTAGTCTAAGAAACCACCCACCAGCCTCTCGTCCTATTGGTATAGGTGAGATCAATATAGTCAGGCACAACATTGCTTCTTTGCAAATTGAAATGCATGAAATATCACTTAACTAAACAGTACCATTTACATTAATATGTTACATGTATCACATTATTGTCCTTTATTTGTTATTACCTTTACTAACCTTTATCCATTTTCATAACTATACTTATTTCCCAGCTCTAAATTTAGTCTTTGTCCAACAAAACCTGTAACCAAAATGTTCTTTACACACTATTGTCTCTGATCCTCAGTACGTGATCATATATAGGAAGATTACAAAGTGAGCTTTTCAATTATCGCTTAATTCATGCAATTATTTCACTTGACAACTAATTTTGGTTACACTGGCAGCTAATTTTTCCTTTGGCATTGGCAGAACTAGGAAGGATTTTTTTTTATTAATCTTATTTAGATTTAACAGCAATTTCAAGGCAGACATGTTGCAGATCTTACAATGTGGTGTTCTTGCTGCAATGGAAAAACTGAATATATCGAAATTTCATTTTTAAACTGCAGCAAGATGCACCCAACCAAGTCAGAATAGTAACTAACACAATCGTTATTTATACATTGTGCACTGTTTGTATCTGTTTATTTCTTAGTGTATACATCTATGTGTTATTTTATTGCGTTTCAATTTAGCGTTGGCTGTAAAGCATGCAGATTTTATAATCTTTCAATATAATTTTGTTAATATTGCCTGGATCTGGATATACACGCATTACAAATTGCCGGACATGTTTCGATATGTCAGTTGTTTTTTCAATAAGAGTGCAACTCTCTAAAGATTTATTTGATGTATTATGTAGTTTGATATATCAGGAAAAAGCTAATTTTAATCCGGAAACATCAAGTGTTGAAATTCAATTTCATCTCTTTGTTTTCTGCGCATTACAAACAAACTTTTCTGTCAGTTTTAAGAGTCTCCATTTTCACCAAAAAAAAGATACACACTCTGTAGTTGGTCATTAAAAAATGGACATCTATGGACGAACTGCCCAATATTTTTCCAGGCAAAGTAGTTGTGAACACCAAAAGCATAGAGGACAGTATCAGAACAATCCAGACCGAGGTCCAGGGTATTGAAACCTTTTTTTAGACAGGGTAGTACTTTGCAAGTGCAGTTTGGACTGCGGTCATGCATTATCATTCTGTAATCCAGTCGTCATTAGGTAATTCAATTCTAATTTCTAAAAAAGATCTCAAAATAATATCCTAAATAATAAATTAATGAAAATGCATCTCTGTCTGAAATATTACCTTATGTACCTGGTATCAGCAAAAATTGAATTGCTTGATGATAAACTATACAGATTTTGAAGAGTTCAAACCCCGCTCCGGCTATGTCTTGACAGAGCGACAGCCCTAAGGCTTGCACAAACTAAGTTAGTTAATACTGAAAGCCTTTTCATCCCAAATAAAAACATTATTTTGCCTCCATTTACAGTGAACTTAGGCAAAATTGTATAAGAATATATTCGAAATTTTTGTTGATGCTATATTAGAATTTTGTCGCGTGAATTTCGATTTACCCTTTCTCACTCGACCACCCCTGCTGCCCACATTTCCTTCCGGCATCCCTGAGTATTCAGAAACCGAGTATGATGTCAGTTCTGGAAACTAGCAAACACATCACTGCAAACTTCATTTTCAAATCAATGTCAGTTTATTGCAAAATCAGCTGGCCAGGAAAAATTCAGTTTTCTTTTGGAGTTATTCATTAATCCTCAGATATAATTGAGAAATGTCAGACTTCCCTTGTATTAGATTTCTTTGTATCAAGTAAATAAAAATATTAGAAATAACAATCATGATCGACGTGTCAACAGGGCGGCTTGTTTCAATCGAGAAACAATTAATTTTTATCAAAGTCAAGTTCATTTGCCCGTCGAAATTAAATTTCATGTATGGACTACGATAGTTTAAGAAAAAAATTAATTAACAATACAATCAAGATATATCAATTTAGTAACGGAAATTGAATTGAAAACCGAATTCGTCAAATGTGTCTGACCTTTTAACTATTTCCTGCTTTTCTCATGCTCCTGTGTAAATTGATTTAACATCATATATAAATTTGACCATGACGTCTCGGTATACAAATCTGGCACACAATTGCTTGGTGGATTATATCAGAATCATGGCTGGTCAGAAGTGGATCTGCATGTTCATGCTCCTGGGACTTTCTCTTGTGATTGAAGAATCAGAAGCAAGGTACGACATAATTTATTTGTATTATTGTTTATTCAAACTGAAGACATATTCCATGTTTATTTGTGTACTCTCTTCATATAATAATAGGAACTGCCTGGTTTGCCACTGGAGTTTAACAGATGAGTAAAATAGCTGGATTTAATATGAAATATATTTATAAGTTAAAAGTGACACAAAACTGAACCAAATATTTCTTTGATATTGACAAAACACAAGATGTTACATGAGATACCATATCACTCACCAGTATTGTCAGACCTATGTTATATTGAACCAAAATTGAAAACCAAACAATGGCAGTGATGTACATGAAGCAAAGTTTGGGGCAGACCATTTAATATCAAAGGGGTGGAGTTTTTTGTTTTTTATTTCTTGCTCAGTTTTGATGAGATGAATAAATACGTTTTTGGCAGCCTTGAAATCAATAATTCTTGCTAAGGATATTTCTTGATAAGGCATTGCTTGATCTAGGAATGACTATTCTGGACTTTGCACACTTGAAATAAAAAAATATTGCTGCCATGACCATGAAATAAATAATCTCCTGCTGAGGAAAACTCCAAACCCCCCCCCGAAATTAAATGGTCGCCCGCTTAGGGTATCTTCTGTGCCACGTCACTTAAGCAGCATTGCTTACAATTCGCAGTAGGCAAGCGCAACAAATATTCAAGGCGTCGGACGACAACCATGATGGATTTGTCAACAGCACTGAGGCCAATGAGGGAATACTGCTACTTCCTTTCTCCTTACCCGCGGCAACAATATCGTTGCTGTTCCAGAGGTTCGACAGAGATGGAAACGCCAAACTCGCCATTGAAGAATTTGATGGCTTCTATGCTGCGACAATAGATGTGTGAGTAAGAAATGTGTTCAGTGTGCGTAAAACCTTTAACCAGATATAAATAGGACTCAGGACAAGACCATCAACTCCGATTTGTGTGAAACTTTTTCGCAAATCAAGAACACAAAATGTGAAATTTCAAACCTGTATCTCAAAAATTGAGGAAATTAGGCCATTTGAAATTTGGAAATTGTCTATTTCTAAAAAATGAATCTCTCTTTAGTTTTTTTATATCACCACCAAACGTAGCCTATGCATTAACGTGACCCTATCTTAACTTGTGGTTCAAGAATTTTTAACCCAGATATATTTGCCACTCTTTCAGAACGTTTTCTTCTCATCCCAAAGAACGAATGTGTAAAATATTTTGAATTTTTGAAGTTTAGTGACCGAGGAGGAAGTCATTGAAATTGGTGTATTATGCTGATAAATCATCCAACTTTGAAAATTTGTGGAGTGTCAATTATCTTCTTTTCAGCAACTTCCTTTCAGAAAAATATCTTACATAAGCAGGTTATTTGGAAATAATTATAACAAAGATATTTTTCCAGACACAACACGTATAAACTCGTGGACCGCAACCAAAACAACATCCTGAATGGGACAGAAGTGGTTCAGTTTCTCACAGAAAAGTTTGGCTTCAGTAACAGGGTTGCAGAGTGGTATTATACTAAGTTTGACAAGAACCTAACTGACTCATTGAATGTGACAGAATTTACTAAAATGTGGATCAAGATCTTCGGCTGAACATCAGTTTTCCTCGGCAGATATCAATTCTCTCTGGCTCGACATAAATCTTCCTTTGGATATTGTATAAGAAGATGATGATGAACCTAATTAAATGCCAAACACATTAGGAACCTTCATTAAATTTTGTCGCCAAATACTTACTATTTGTTGCTTTTTTCTTCAGCAGTGATTCTAAATAGTTTACTGAAAAAAATGCATAAATAATGGTTATTATTATGTATTTATTTCAATTTACAGACACTCGGATATCCTTACTGTATTTAAAAAAAAGCCAAAAAAGTAGAAAAAAAGGATAGAAATAACGTAATTAAGATAAAATAAAAAATAATGAAAGACACCTTTTAAATATTATGCCTATCAAATACACTTTAATCATACTTGTAAAATGTGGTGTCCAGGTGAAGTCCAGTATAGAAATTCTACACAACACTGTGCTGCTACTCAAATACTCATTGGTTTGCCTATTGTTTTTCCATGAGGTGGAGCTAAATCATTATTTTACTTGAACTGACATTAAGCATTGTTGTTGCTGGAGATACATCAAGAATGCCAAAAAGATGCATTATTATTGCCAAATACACCTTTATCACTGTGTTAGTTTTGTTGAAATGCAACTTGAAATTAGTGTTCATATCACTGTCCTAGTGTAATACGGACAAATGTAGAAAATTATTCTTGGATCAACAAAACTTCTAACAACTACTGCTACTGTGGTCTCTGAGTTATAAGGCCACCCTTTATGCGTTCATGAAGTGGTATCTTGTGCGGACGCGGTCTCTCGTTGGGGGGGGGGGGGGAATGCACAAAATATACTACTCAGGGCGTCTGGAACGTGTTCACATAAGGCAAGTCGGAGGGGGGATCTTACAACACAGGTACCACTGTATTACATCACAGTTTATGCACAGCCCTATATCCAGAAATGATGGCACCTACTTGTTTTAGAGGTCCCAATGCAGATTCTAGAGCTTTCGCAATCTGGTTACCGACACAAAAAAAAATACATAAGGCAAATTCCACTCCCCTCTGAAGATAACTATGTTAACAGCCTCTGTCCATTGTGAGCAGATGTGCTGGACCTAATCCCAGGATGCTGGTGTCCACCAAGACTCCATTATTGCTAGGAAAGTGTCCTGTTGAAGCCAATAGTGTCTCGTGTGTTAGTCAATAAGTTTTCTAAATTAATCTTAGATGAGGTTATGCTAGTCTAAGAAACCACCAGGCTCTTGTCTTATTGGTAATGCAGAAATCAATGAAGTCAGGCACAACCTTGCTTCTTTGAATATTGAAATGCAAGTGTTGCAGGTACATACTGTAGGTATGTTCTAGGTATTTTCTATGATTTTAGTAATAAAGTATTTAACACTAGAGCTCCCGTGGTTTGTTGTCTGTTACATAAAGATAGAGGGCAGAGTGGTCAAGTCCAGCAGGTGGCACCTCAGCCACAGGATTTTGGCATTGCCTTTGAGAACTCTGAACAGCAAGGTTGGGTTCAACCAGCTGTGACAGACTGGACTGTGACTGATACCTGTATGACATGTTAGGTAAGTGTTCAAGTCTTTCTATGGGAACTTTCACTTAGGTTTGCATTCATATTTATTTAGAATCATCATTATCATTGATTAGTTATTATCAGTTATTTGTATTATTTCCCAGATGCAGTTTGCTGGGGCAACTAAGCACATATTTAGTTTGGTTATTTCATGTGGTGCCTTGAGACCCCGGACTGGGTAATGCTACCAATATATTTCATTATTATATTAATTCATTTGTTAATAATCATATTTCATGATATTTATAGGTTATACATTTGAGGTTTACTATGAATATTATTTACTGGATATTTATATATGTTATGTTGTTTGCAGGGTCTCTGAGCTCTTTGAGCTGCCTGTGAATAAATGGTTTGAACGTTACATTTCGCTTGGTGTCGTAATTTCGAGTCTGCAACACAAGAAATGTCACTTAACTACATTATACCATTCACATTAGTATGTTACATTGTCATAATCATGGCCACGACAATCAAAATTTACAAATTGATATATTCATTGACAATTATGGAAAATTTATCACATTATTTTCCTCTTTTCTTTGTTCAATCTGCAAAAAAAATTGTATTCTATTTTTAAAACACAACCAAATATAATATAGAATAAAACAGCAAGCATGCAAATAGCAGTCCCTTTCTTCTTTATAACCTTTTAAAACTAATTTTCCGACCATAGCATGCCTATCATTATCACCTAGTTCTCAAGTCAGTCTTTTTATAACACAACATGTCAACAAAATGTTCTTTACACACTATTGTCTCTGATCCTCACTACGTGATCATCAATAGGAAGATTACAAAGTGAGCTTTTCAATTATCGTTTAATTCATGCAATTATTTCACTTGACAACTAATTTGGTTACACTGGCAGCTAATTTTTCTTGGCATCAGAAGACCTAGGAAGGATCTATTATTTTTCTTTAGAGATTCTTATCTGGATTATCAACAATTTCAAGTCAGACATGTTGCAGATCTTACAATGTGGTGTTCTTACTGCAATGGAAAAACAGCATATATATCGACATTTGACAACAGAGATTATCCAGTTTGAATATGTATGTTTTTTAATTTCATTCCAATCAAGTATTTCAAGAATGTGAATTATACAGTTTTGGTAATTATAACTGCAGCAAGATGCCACACAGATTCTATGGTAATGTAAATTAAAGAATAATGTCTTACCACCAACAATTGTCTCCCAAAACATTCTAAATGTCTTAAACAGCTTTCTCTGTCCCAATTTCGGCATGAAAACATGTGTGTGATAAACCAAAAATTTAAAATGAATATTACTCAAAATTTTCCCAATGGAATTTTTTGGTTTTTGTCTTGAAATGAACTCCTGACCCTGCTCTAGAGGCGTGCGCTTTCGGTTTTCTTGTTGAATTTTTTTAATCTTGAAAATGTATTCAGGAGCGCTGTGTAAAGGGAACAACTCTCATTTTCTGTAAACTTGAAAAACTGGACTCTGATGGATTTAATGGAAAAAGGTTTTCTGCCCCGATTTGCATTGTTTGTAGTTTGGGTTTTTGAAGCAGTTTCACAAAATGTGGCCTGATGCAGCCAGTTCTCAATGTTTTTGAGTATATTCAGCTACATCAGTGCCAAATTTCAAGTTCATACCTCAAACAGAAATTAGTTTTTAAGCTTTGTTAATAGTTGTGCATTTTCAAGTGTGAGCTGTTTAGATATGCGACATTTAAAGATCAACTGAATATCACTTAGATTTATAATTATGGCTCCTGATATGCTTGCAAATGGGAGTTTGAACTTTTGATCTGATTTAGAAATTGAACTGATTTAGAAATTGAACTGGTGTTCATCAAAGGAATTTCACAAATTTCAATTAATGAAAATGAAATATCAGAAATGGACACTCAAGAACTTTTTTGATACAGAAAGGGTGCCAACAACTTAAAATTGAGACAACCAAATACGCAATAATGAGAGTTTCTGGAAAAAGTTGGTCTCCCAGTGGCACTAATTCAGCAATCGCTGGCCGTTCACATACTTTCATTGGAATTGATGTCAATTCATATAAATAGATAGATGGATAGATTCAATAGATGGATAGACATCTAGGCCTATAAATAGATCCATGTAGATGGATAGCTGGATAAATAGATATATTGAATGATTAATGAATTGGTAATATGTGTTCAAAGCTCATCTTGCAAGAGTTGATCTATCTATCTATCTGTCTATCTATCTATCCATCTATCTATCTATCTATCTATCTATCTATCATCTGTGGAATTTTATATATGTATATAGAATAGATAATGAAACAAGAAATTGATAAATAAATACCCATCAGATTGAACCAGGCTGAACACTGCTGAACTAGGAGACAAGTGCAAAAAAAAATAAATTACCGTACCTCATCTTCGCGTTTTATTTTGACAAACTTCTTGTTAATTCTTGGCAAAACAAACATATCCACATATAGCTGAACTCAATACCTTCAAAATGCAATTTATTTGAAGTCAATCAGGACCACTGGTTGGCTTACAAACCTCAATCTTGCAAATGACAATTCAGTGATTGAGCCAGCGTCACTTATATTGTACAAACGATTTGCTACATCGTACAAACGACTTGCTACATCGTACAAACGATTTACTATATCGTACAAACGGTTTACTACATTGCACAAACGATTTACCACATTGTACAAACAATATACCAGGTATACATTACATCCTAAATTTTGATCAAGTCTCTCCCTCAAAAGTTGGAATAAAGAGGAGGAAATAACTGACATCAGATATTCTGTAAACATCTATCTATCTATCTATCTATCTATCTATCTATCTATCTATCTATCTATCTATCTATCTATCTATATATCTATCTATATATCTATCTATATATCTATCCATCTATCCATCTATCCATCTATCCATCTATCCATCTATCCATCTATCTATCTATCTATTTATCTATCTATCTATCAATCACTGGTTCCAGGGTTCGCCTCCGGCTCTTGCCATGTCTCTGTTGGACAGCTGTTTCAATAATCCTTCATCTATCTGGCTATCTTTCGTTGGGTGAGGAAACGCTGATAAACCGATTGATACAGATAGATAGATTGTCCGTACAGGGTAGTAATAATTTGTACAATATAGCAATTTAAACTGTTTGTACAATGTAGTAAATTGTTTGTACAGTGTGGCAACATCGTTTGTACAATGTAGTAAATCGTTTGTAAAATGTACACTGAAAAAACACTTTGTCTCTAAATATAGACAAATTTTGTCTGGATTTACACAAAATCGCATGTTAGCTGGTGTCCGTCCAAAGTCTTGTCTATTTCAGACAAAATGAAATGTGTGATTTTTTAGACAATCATTTTGTCTAAAAAATTGTGTGTAAACCAACACAATATTTTGTCTGCTTTACACATCAAAACTGTCAAAATATGTGTTAATTTTATGATAGATATTTGTCTGTTGTAACATAGACTTTGTTTAGAATTTTGTCTGTTTTGACATAGACCATCGCTTGATTTAGCATAGACTTTGTTTAGATTTTTGTCTATTTCAACACAGATCATTGTCTGAAGTAACAATGTATTTGTTCAGAATTTTGTCTGTTCCAGCACATGCCCTTGTGCATAATAACATAGCCTTTGTTTAGAATTTTGTCTATTTCAGCACATGCTCTTGTTTTAAATAACATAGCCTTTGTTCAGAATTTTGTCTGTTCCAGCACATGCCTTTGTGTATAATAACATAGCGTCTGCTTAGAATTTTGTCTATTTCAGCACATGCCCTTGTTTAAAATAACATAGCCTTTGTTCAGAATTTTGACTATTACAGCACATGCCCTTGTTTAAAATAACATGGCCTTTGTTCAGAATTTTGTCTATTTCAGCACATGCCCTGTGTATAATAACATAGCCTTTGTTAAGAATTTGGTCTATTTCAGCACATGCCCTTGTTTATAATAACATAACCTTTGTTCAGAATTTTGTCTATTTTAGCACAGATCATTGTCCAAAATAACAATGTATTTGTTCAAATGTTGCTTCAGCACATGCTCTTGTGTATATCAACATAGCCTTTGTTTAGAATTTTGTCCATTTCAGCACAGATCATTGTCTGAATTAACAATTAGTAAATCTATGCGCAGTCAATGAATCCTTAACCCTTTAGATATAGATAAACAAGATATATTTCATTCTCCAAAATGCAATGATAACCAAAACAAGATTTCCATTGATTATATGAATGTTTAATTAAACAATAGCAAATAATGATACAGTGTACAGTACTTGAGGTAATATTAATCATATGCTTAGAAAAGAGTCAATATGTATTTTTTGTATAAATCATAAAGATATTTGCATAGTTCTTTCCCAATATGAATGTACAAATCAAATAAAGTTTATAATTCTGATTGGTCTACATACCCATCCCTGAATAAAAATGTCCTTAATTTTAATGGGCAAGTCATAAATAATGTTTTCCAATTCAAGTAGGTCATGTATTATACTGCTGCGCTTCGACAATGCTACAGCTGCGAAGAGCAGGAAATTGTTGCTACCGTGTGACACCTCCTTTGCTAAAGGAATCTTTCTCAACCCCGCATACTCATCCGTGCTTGGTCCCACCTGAATAGTAATAGATAAAGAAAAGAAAAAGTGAATTGCACCATTCATGTTTGTATGTATTGATCCTTACTTTGTTATTTATCAGTCATTTTCATGCAAGTAGAGCATAATATAAACTTTCGCATGCAAATAGATTACAACCCAGTTTGTTTTGCAATACGACATGAAGAAGTAGTGTATAAAAACCATGCAGTATATATTGTTGTATACCCAATGGTTCTTTTTGCATGAAGAGATATGTTGGTGGTGTTATTCCATTGTTTACCTTTGGGAAATCATGTCTAGGCAAATTCAACTGACTAGTATAGATCATCTGAGCAAAATTTAGCTCTCTTGTGAATTGTATAATTGGGCAAGAATAATACCAAATGTTTGTACGATGTTATTTTGATATGCAGCCCCACTCATGAAGAGATCTCGAGTCCTCTGTACCCACTCTTGTGATTTTGTAATTTATTAATTAAACTGTTTTTCTTGAGTAACCACTACAATGTTACCTATATAATTTGTGGCTAAACTTGTCGCTACAAAACATCAGCCAAAATTAACATTTGCAACATCAGAAGATTGTTGCAAGTTGTCGTCGGGCACATCTTAAACACCACAAAACATTGTACCCTTTGGGTCTTATTATAATTATACACCAAGAAATATAATAACAAAATACAAACTTACTAGTTTGAAATCCACAAAATATTCCATGGTATCTGTTAGTTGCCATTTTCGCCACGACATCTGCAAAAAAAGGAATGCTGACCATTTAAAGAGGAAAGAAGATGATTTACCAAATAAGATTCTGCAACTACACCGATTAGGTAAACTAGATTTGTGTGTTTTGAGAAAATCAACAGATATATAGTGTAATTTGAAATGTATTAGTATTTATTGACCATATTTGAAAATATACACATAATTATTTTCAATTTTTGTCTAACAAGTGCCATATACATACTCCAGTCTTGTAAGTCTTTATCAATTGTTCACTCATAAAATATATTTAATTTACAAAATACACTATGTTGAGTTATCCAATTAGTAAAATTAACCTTGTATAAAACATCTGCAATTGGCATAGTTGTAATAAAAAAAGATAAAGGTGCTGCCCAAGGTGGCTCCTTCCTTACCTGCTTATAAATCAATTCCATCATTCGCAATTTTAAGATCATCTCTTTCATTCTATTGTTGAGGTTTTGGTGTAGCTTTGACAGCAGTTCTGGTGTAGCTTTGACAGCAGTGCTCTTGCCATTCTCTCCCATTTCCCGGCAAAATTATCGAATGTCTGGCCAACTAGTTGAGAAATCGTTGTCACTCTGAAATAAACAATTACAAGTATTGAATACAACACAGAAACAAAACTGAAGTTGTCCTACTACTGTCTTTGCATGAGTAGAAATTCATATGCAAAGTGCAAAATCAAGGCTTTAGTAATGTATGACTGATGTGTCACGTGATCAGCTACAAGAGAACATACACTCAGCAAAATGCACTCTAGACTCTTTAATGAGCACACAGGACATGTTATTCTATTCATTGTAATGCTTTTATAACCCTGCCCATTTCCCATCTCCTTCCCCAGCCCCTGGCTCCTACACCTGGATGTACCATTTTCAACTATTCCAAACATAGGTACACATACAGATGGCTTTAGCCCGATATCTATGCACTAGCCCTGTACCCATCATCAATGTCAACCATACATGATCAATGTCCACCAAACATGACCAATGTCCAACATCCATACAATATGCACTAACCCTAAACCTATTAACTATCCCAAGCACCAATGTCCAACATCTATGCACTAACCCTTTACTGGTCCTTAAGGCTTAAGTATCCCAAACAGCAACTATCCCAAGCATGACCAAGGTCCAACATCTATGCACTAACCCTAAACCTACCCTCAACTGTCTCAAACATCAACTATCCCAAGCATGACCCATGTCCAGTATATGTACACTAAACCTAATCCAAACTGACTGCCTATTTAAGAAAAAACTATCCCAATATATTCCAATGTTCTACAACTGTCCTAACCACTCTACACCTATAGCCACGGATATGCCCCAGTAATTCCATTGTTTTCAAAGCAACATATAAATGAGCAATATTGACAAATAAGTATATAGACACAGTCTTCAAGCTAATAATTAACAACATTTAATAATTAATTTAATTTTCTTAGAAATAACAAATGAACTTTATCCCACATAATTTCATACATGAATTTTCAATGCCATATTTTTGAGACATGAATTAGCCCTTTGTAATGGCCTATATTTGACTCATGTCATGCTATTAACTTGGAAGTATCTGTCACCTTAACTTGGTGTCTGAGCATTGTAATAATAGTCAATTTTCCACTTAAAATCTGTTATATATCACATTTGGTTCATGCATGCAATCAAAAATAGTTAAAGCAAATCTTTAACTTACCTATATATATTTCAGTCAGCTCCAGCAAACCCCACAATGTCAACTTCCCAGTGACAAATGCAATTTTAACCAATGTTGCACATGAAGAAATATCTAGTCAGTCTGAGTCAGTACACTTCTTAAGTGAAGCTTGATGACTTTAAAATCTAAACGAGGTCAGTTTTGATCCAGTTTAATTGTTTGCCATGTTGGCCAACAAAACAAAACATTTACAAAGAAGATTAGTCTCGAACCAAGCAAAAGTACCCAATATTTTGTGTGAAACTTTGTGTGAAATATCAGACAAATTGGAAGTTGCTGGATCAACAGTGTGCTTTAATCAACAGTGTGCTTTATACTGTTTTACAACACTGCTTGTCTGTTTCACACATTATTTTGACTGGAATACACAAAGCCCATTTTACATAGATTTAGTCTGCTATTTCACACAAAGTGTTTTTTTTCAGTGTAGTAAACTGTTTGTACAATTTACTAGATTGTTTGTATAATGTAGTAATTGTGTGTACAATGTAGTTAACCGTTCGTACAATGTAGTAAACTGTTTGTACAATTTACTTGATTGTTTGTAAAATGTAGTAAATCTTTGTACAAGTGTACCAGTCCTAAACCACTGCAGCAAAGCAGGAAAACTTCAAATTCTAATTTTAGAAGACTGTGTACAGTACAACCCATAATGAAGTACGACTACACCAACAGGAAGGATTAATCAGCCACTACCTTAGACTTTCACACCTATTGGCTCCCCCCAAATCACTTCCTGCCTTTACCTACTTTCAACACCCTTTTAAAATTACATTAAATTTACATTAAACCAACACAAATTCCAACTCAATCACCTCCGTTGTGTTTGATTTCTCTGATATTGTGCCCCTTTGCTAAATGCTTGCTGTGACAATGCTGTCTTAATAGAGTTCTGAACAAGGGATTAGGTTGTGTTAAGGAGTCAAAGGTAGCTGTAAGAAGATCTAGCGTGGAGAGGAGAAAGGAGGGAAAGATTGGTATACAGACGACTTCTGACAGAAAATGTTCTTACTCTATTTTTGGTTGTACAGGATTTATCTTTATTTCTGGGAAATGTGGTTGTTGATGTCATGTACTCTATTTCTCAGAAATAATTAAACTGTCAAAAGATTTGAATGAGGTATTACGAAAATCCATGTGCACCGGAAATCTTTTTCAAACGGGGAAGATGACGTGGAGATTAATTTCATATGCATTGTGCCTTGAAATTGAATTTTGCAGAGACTATGATGGCTTCAGTAAAAACATAATGGCTTTTTTTTTCAAAACATGCAGACTGACGTATGTATTAAAATCAATAATCTATTACTTCTGCATTGTTTGACACTTCCTGTTTTTCCATGCATCCACGTGTATATCAGTATTCAGTTTGTCATATAAAAGAAGATACTTGACAGCTCAGTATGCACACCTTGCTGACAATTGGTGAAATACTTCGGAATCATGGCTGGTCAGAAGTGGATCTGCTTGTTCATGCTCCTGGGACTTCAACTCCTTTCCCTTGCGGTACAGGAATCATCCTCCAACATGATGTGGAATGATGTTCAGGAACCAGTAGTGTGAGTTTTACAATCTTGTTATGCATTTGCGACACATCATTTTATTTCTCTAGTTGTTCAAGACTTTGAGACATTAGTTTTGAAATCTATATACTTTTATGAATGTTAATTTATTTATTTTATTTTATTTTATTTGTAGATTTTTTTTTAATGACTTGGTCTTTATTTTTTCCAAAATACAGATAATTTCTTTATGTTCAACAATATAAATTGGTGGCCTTCGAACTCTGTGTAGTTATTTGAAGACTCACCAAGATGTGGTATGAAAATGAAATGAATGAAAATGAGAATGAGATTTACTTAAATTTGAAAAGCTCTATGTTTCTCTGTGTGAGTGACTCATAAAGTAGTGTCCAGCTTTCTGTATCTGGATGAAATTTGGAATTAAATAGCTACAATGCTACCTGTAAGTAAGTGAAACAGGTGGTATTTTGTCATAGGCGCAATGCTAAACATCCACTACAAAACTGCAATTACTGCCAATTTTCTTTGCTGTACTTAGAATTAGGTATGGGTCAAAGTCTTTGATAAGTAAGTGAAACGCAAGCTGGGCCAATGTTATTTCAATGGGAGAGGTGGTTTACTTACTTATCGAAGACTTTGACCCATTCCTACCTCTGAGTATATACAGCACACAAAATTGGCGGACATTGTTATCCCACATGCCTCAAATATCAGCCTTTGTGCAAAAATTTTACTGTCATTGGATAAGAATTCATGCTTCTACATGCAGTTTGGTGGAGGATGTTTACCATTGCGCCATTTGCGAAAAAAAATCACCTGTTTCACTAAGGTACAGGCAGCACTGTATATTGTATACTGATATTAAAGTTGACGTTAATATGTATTACTTAACTTACAACATTTTGTGAGCTAACAGGTTGTCTACCAAACAGACACTTTATTTTTGTAACAAAGAAAAAAAAAGGTCATGATTGATTAATGATTATGATGTACAGTACAACCATCATAAAATGGCTCGTCAGTTTGGATCGACACTTATCTGTCGATCTATAGTGATCCATGGCGATCTTGGTTGATACAGAGTGATCGATCTGGAGTGATCTGTTGTGATCGGTATCTCTTAGTCAAAATTAATATGAATAAATGGACTTTTCTGTACCAAATAGCTTATGGATATGTTTCGTTAATCAATTGTTAGATGGATTTTATTTGTTCTTTGACTTATAATCCTAAATAATTGACATGATTGATTTTCACTAAAAGTGGATTAGTAGATCACTACAGATAGAGTTATATCATCTCAGATCACTACAGATCACTCTTTATCTGGACAGCTCTGGATCACTATGGATCACTATGTTGAGCCACTTTAAGATGGTTGTACTGTACTTGGTGGATCCAGGTCTATGATCCTCCCTTATTAACTGGTATCAGGTTTGCAGATTATCGTGCAAATCGTTTTTACGAGGACTACCCATTTTCCAGGCATTTTGGGGAGCTTTCAGGTTATTTGGATAAAAAGCAAAATTGGCAATGAAATAATTATTTGGTGGTAAGGGTGTATTGTAGTTTAAATAGCATATAAGGAGACAAAAGTAAGCCTTGAAACATCAACTTGCCAATTTATCTTCCTACTCTATAACTTTTCATCATTGTAAAACTATTTTAGTATCAAATGAATTTCTTTTGTAATTGCATTAACCTGAATCATTGGTATTCACTATTCATGTATTGGTGTTCAGGAAACTAATTAAACAACTAAACCATGACAGTTGCGTGCATGCAGCATCATTTTTGCTGCACAACTTCAACATTGATTGTAACAGACAGACCTATTTCGCAATATGGCCTGAACATTGATCCCAAATAATTTTTTGGAATTCTGCAATTTTCATTTGCTTTCACACATAGGAGATGTATACACTCTAAATCCAAACAAACGACTTTCAAAATTTAACTGAAAGGATGACCAAGTTATAAAGCGTTAAAGTTACATAAAAAATGCACTAAAAATACTCCAGCTTGGAGCTACCATAGCTGGAACAATCAGAGGCAAGAGGGGAAATCTATTGGCCAATGGGATTTAAAAGCATTTCATAGTGTTACAGGTGTTTTCATTACCATGCGATTCTTTTCATTCACACTTGGCTGTTAGGAAACAATGCTAAACCAGCACTTACTACGTTCGATAAATCCAATGTGTGATGTTCTGTTGCTTCTAAACCAATCAGATCAACTGAAAATGTCATGTATTTGGTGGTTCTAGAACCTAAGAATCGCCTACTAATGAAATCACCTGTAACAGAAAGAACCATCCGTGAAATTGGGCTATTGCAGGGACCCCGACCAGTATTTCTGGGAGTATGATACCAATGGTGATGGGACTGTTTCTTCAAGTGAGGCCAACGAAACAATGCAGCAGCCCCCTTTAAGTCTCCCCTCAGAAAAAATATCATCGCTCTTCAAGAGATACGATTCAGACAAGGACGGGGAACTCAACATGGACGAATTCTATTATTTCTATTATGCAGCAGATTTCGCGTAAGTATGTAGCCTTCGATATTTGGCATGAAATATATGATAGATGATCTAAATGAGATTCTTAGCCTGGTATATGGTCTATGTATTAATTACAAACTACATACACTGTTGGCATATTGCTCAGTGCACTCATCTTGGAAGGATACACGTGACATGCTTGTGTCTTTAAAGCTTCTTGTTCACATTCACCAATATACGCTGCAGGTAACAATTTTTTTATGCTGGTTTGGATTTAAATAACAATGAAATTGTGAAATGATACGACCTTTTCTATTTATCATTAATCTGTGACCATTTTTTTTGGCTTGAAGCAAACAATATTTTAAGTCATATATGTGAACTGATTTATATATTTTAAAATACTGCTTTCATTGTTAAAGAAAAAGTCAAAATACGAGGCAGTATATATAACAATGTGTAGACTATAGAAGATACCTGTATTGGCATCAGTCTGTATATTTATGAATATTTAATGTATTTATTTGTATTTTTATATATACAATAAGGAAATTAAAAAACAAAAATTTAATTCTCAATCCTATGAAGAAATATTGATCTATAACTTTTCAAACAGACCTTCTGGTACAAGTGACTGGATATGAACGTACTGTAGCTAATTGCAAGTTTTACCACAATGCCTCTTCTTGGTGCAAACTCTTTTTTTTGTATTACAATAGACGAATGAGAAGTGCTTACAGAAAAGTACTTTGTGAGGTCATATCCCAATCTCTGCCGTGTTATTCAAACAGTGAGGTCATATCCTATACTTGCAATGTTATCAAGAAACGTCATTTTACCTGTCAGACCACTCATAAATGAGGTCTGATTTTACTCACTCACAAATTGACACTTCATTTCAATGCATTGGATAGGGCTTGTTGTGAGGTCACTGATGGCCACTAGCAGCTGAATGTAAGTACTCGCGAGGTCATTCTTCAACTGTAACCTTGTCAAAGATTGCACTCATTAACCAATTTTTAACAGTAAACTTTGACTCTGACGTACATGCTCATGCTCTCTGTGACATAACTTCAGAACTTGTTTGTTTATTGCAGGAGGCAACAACGGGTTAAATTCAATAAATACGATTCCAATAAAGATGGATTTGTCACCGAGAATGAGGCTGATGGAAGAGAGCTGCAAGAAGCCTTCAGCCTCCCATCGCCAACAGTATCAACACTCTTCAACAGATCTGATTCAGACTTCAATGGGAAACTCTCCCTTGAAGAATTTAATGACTTCTATAATGCAGTTGAATCCAAGTAAGTCCAAACTCCGATATTTGCCAAAACATATTATTGATAAAGTTAGAATTGTATTCCCAGCTTCACTTCACTCGATGTATTAGAGCTATTTCACTGAATGGCCAGAAAATTTATCCCAATTAACTTTTTTGTAATTCAGCGATTCTCCATTTGCTTTTCACACATAGGAGAAATATGCACTCTAAATCGAAAAAAAAAAACACAACTTTAAAAATGTACACTGACAGGATGATCAAGTAATAGAGCCTTAAAGTTACATTAAAATGCCCTAAAAATACTCCTTCTTGGAGTCACCTTGGCTGGACCAATCAGAGGCATGGGCGGGAAATCTCTTAGCCAATAGGATTTAAGTATTCACCACTTTTCCCTAGTGTTAACTGAGAGAACCATCCGTGAAATTGGTCTAATAGACAGTATTTCAGGTATAAATTGCCCAATTCTCATGTGGTAAGTACTTCTGGGGAAGACACACATATATTTGTATATAATTATGTATAAACCATACGTATGCAGATGCAAATGCATCTAAGCTTTGCATTACAGAATATTTGACTTTTTATGTTGACAGTCTATAAGACATTGAAAATACCATCAAGCCATGTCGGACATTTCTATATGCAACCTTGTGTTTTCTACAGGAGTAGGTGCTTTGCGGCTTAATGTGTTTATTTACTTAAAAAGTAAATACTTTTGCATGCAATATTGCTTTTTAGGCAAACTATTACATTTATCTTTGAGTTATAGTCTGTCACTTTGAAATAGAAAAAATGAGGACCAGTTATTTGAAAAATGCACTTTGTGATTCATGATAGTTACGAAGTGTCATCTTCTCTACTTTCAACATGGGAAACATGGAGGCTTGTTTGATTAGTCACGATCAAGAGAAGGCCATTTGACTTGTCATGAGTGATTTTAGAGTGAAAATTAGAAGCATAATCCTTTCGTTTGGCTGTCAACAACATGCGGGATAAGTTTCCTTAAATCAGATTAACTTTGAAAGTATTGGGTATGATCATGACAAATCATCTGCATGATGACACACGAAGTGCCATTTTCACAGTGCAACAGTCCACTCTTTTTCTATATCAAAGTGACAGACAGTAATATAAAAATATTACATTAATATTATTATTTGTTTCTCTCTAAAATTTGTTTGAGAAGTCAAATGGCTTACTCTTGATCATGACTAATCAAACAGCCTCTATGTTTCCCATGTTGAAAGTAGAGAAGATCACTCTTCAATGGCTATCATGAGTAACGAAGTGCCATTTTCACAGTGCAACAGTCCACTCTTCTTCTATATCAAAGTGACAGACCGTAATACTAAAAATATTACGGACATTGTTTTCCTCTTGAAAGGAATATTTAATTTTTTCAGACACAACTGGTTTAAAAATGAATTTGATCGGTTCGACGAAGACTACAATGGCGGACTGAATCAAAAGGAAGTGTCTAAGTTTGTCGTGGAAATTATGCGCAAAAGTCAAGAAACTTCCAAGAGTTCTTTCCGCAAGTACGACGAAGACAAAAGTGGTTATTTAGGTTTGGGTGAATTCATTAAGTTGTGGAATAGCTTCTTGGGCTAAATATTGTTCCTCTGGGAACATTGTAAGAACGCCATAATCAGGTTAATAAAGCAGTTCCAAAACAGCTGAATTATGTGTTGGTTGTCGGACAGCAGAGCCAGGACACTTTTCCCTTTATTAATGACAGTTCTTGGTATTGAATTCAGTTTTTGGCACATCACTATTACAATCAACGAATGACGAGTATTAACATTCAGTAGCTCGTGGCCATCAGTGTCCTTAAATCGCAAGAATCGAATAATATGATTTTGCAAACTGCTTCTGTGTCATACCTAACAACATGGCAGAGATAGGAATTTGACCTAAAAAGTAACATTCCAGTCCTTTTCTCTAAGCACTCGTCATTTGTCTACTGTAAATATTACATACAATTTTTCTGTCTAACTACAGGTGAATTTATGTTTATGTTGTATTTATATAATATAATAATTTTGATAATAATAATAATAATAATAAATACTTTATTATTCATATAACATGAAACTTGTGGTGTACAATCCAATGACAGAGACATTCATTCAAGACAACTTACACACATCAGTCATTCATCACAAAAACATTCATTCACAGAAATGTATAATTAATGATTAAAGTTATTGCTCATTGAGCAGACGTACGCTTGATGGCACAAAGGACTTGGCATATCTTGCCGTTCTGGCCCTAATTGATCTAAATCTTCTGCCTGATGGTAAATTCTGATAATGGCTATGCAGTGGATGCATATTGTCACTCGTGATAACCTTACATCTTTGTACAACACATTTTTTGTAGATATTCTCAAGACTTGTTACTTCGATACCAAATTTGCTACAGTTTTTTACGATCCGTTCAAGTTTGTGCTTAGATGTTGCGCTGCAGTTACCATACCAACAGATGATCGAGAAAGCTATCACTGACTGTACAATAGATGTGTAAAAGAGATCTAGGATCTTATCTATTTTAAGTTTGCTAAGTTGTCTCACAAAGTACATTCTTGAATTTGCCTTTTTGTATACAGTATCAACATTGTCATTGAAAGTAAGTTGGTGATCGATTATTATTATATGTTTCCAGAAACATATTTTATATTAGCCTATGATTAGAACTTGAACAGAACTATATATATTGTGTGTATATTCACATTCAAGGAATTTCAAATGTGCATCTTCGTCCTATTTTAGTTCAGAATATTTACTGCATTTCATTCACCTGACAGGGCACAGAAAAGTATGTTGTTCCACTTTAATTCTTCCCAATGATCCATTGCATTTCTTTGAGTTCAACATGCTGTTATCGAATAAGGCCAACAACAGTTCCTGAAGGTCTCTAGACGAGGATTGTTACAGAAAATTTAAAAAATATGAGTTTGTTCAAAATGATGACAAAACCTAGCAGATGTGCTTCTTCTGATTGGTTGAGGCACTGAATTAAATAGCATAATTATAATTTGAATGCCTTGAAAACATACTTCAAAGTCTCTGAAGTGTTTGGTGGTGATTGTGATATTTAGTCTTGCCCTGCTACTCTTATCTACTTTTCAAACCAAGCTCACTGAAGAAGAATTTCATATTTATGTATATGTAAAATTAAGAAATTTGCAGGATTCTTTATTGCTTGTGGACCAAGCTGAAAATGCTACGTGGAAACTGAGAAAACTGAGGATTTTTGGTTATAAAAAAAAGCTTGTTTCCCATTAAATTGACACTGAAAAAAAGAAGCTTGTTTAGAAGACGAAATTAAAAAAACTGCGATAAAAAATATTGTCTTTCATTCACATGCAATAAAAACCGTCGTCAACGCATTTATTTGTATCAACAGAATGGAATGATGTTGCATTGACATCAATGGTATATCATGGCTCATCAGAAGATATTGCATTATTTCTTGAATAAAGTGATAGCCAAAAAAGCTAAAAAAAATCTGTTTACTGTTGAAGACCCGAAGAACTGTTACAGGTCAATGACCTTATAAGAATGATTAAACAATTTGTGACCTGCCCCACCTAAGTGAGTTCTCCTATCATATTACGTTGTGAATGTGACCTAAATCTGCTGGAATTTGGCTTTACAAGAATGCTTCATATATGTTGAGATACACTGTAAATTCTGAAATTCTGAGTTAGCTCAAATGATTGAGTGAGATGGTTGCACAATTTGTTTCAGCCATGATAGCTTGCTGTTTTGAGTTATGATAATCTTTATGTTGTTATAACTTGCAAACAACAAGCTATCTTGGCTCAAAGGAATTGTGCAACCATCTCACTCAATCAATTTTAAAAGCTAACTCAATATTCAAAATTTACAGTGTATGTCTATTGTTTCCCAAAGATATAGAACCACAAACATTCATTATATGAAATGTCACAATTTGAGAAAATGGCATTTGAATTTCCAGCCATTAACTACACAGGACCTAAAAATATCAAGAACTAAAGGGCTCCATTTAAGTGATTTGCACACATTATATGTACATTGTTGCTCATAAATATGGAATACTTCAACATTCTCCATAGAAATTGATAACTTCAGCAACTTCTGCTGGAGCACATAATGGTCTGATTCAGTGGTAAATTCTTCCAATGACCGCTAAAGGGAAGAACATGATCTTGTGTAAAACGCGTGCTGCTGCGTTAGACCCGTGAAAAGTTACAGCAGCACGAAATATAGAAATTCAGGGGGCTTTTCAGGGTGAGGTGCATTTAACCAAAAATTGAAAATTCTTGCAAAAAATGTAGTTGCCCTTGTGGACAATTTCCTTTGAGGAACGTTGGTCTAAGGAAGCATTAAACCTCCCATTCAGATTGGACCCAACGTTGTAAAACTACGTATTTTGTCGACAAATGACTACGAGATTATTACGTACGTATATTTCGTAAATATTGGGTATTTCTCCAACCTCTGATGTTAACGTACCCCCCACGTTGAAGGATCGGTCGTTATACGCCTCTGGGGCGTCAGGCGTGGCAGGCCAGCCCAGCGCGCTGCTTCTTGCGCATGCGCACAAATAGGAGGCGGCCATGGCTGGGCACAACGCTCGTGTGGATTCGATTTATTTCGGTCTATAACACCATTTATACTGACGTACTAATTTATTTAACCATGGCCGATTGATTCTAGGATGTGTATGCGTCAAATGACCCGTTCGGATGGACTCTAGCTGTTGTGTATGCTTCACAATCGACTTGTCAATCGGCGATGTTTAACCTGTGCATTCACTGTACCAGGGAGGCGCCGGCCAGTGGCGGAGCGCATGGAGGGGCCCGGGGGACTGCCGCATTGCTTCTTGCGGTCCAGCCACCCTGCCAGACTGCCGCCCCCGTGGAAAAAATAAAATAAACCCCATATACAATGGCAATATATATATGATAAAATTGTTGTTGTTGATATGATAAAAGAATGTGCTGATTTGATTTTTGCTGCAGGATTTTTTTTTTTGGGGGGGGGGGGTTTCAAGAATTTTTATTTATTTAGGGGTTGTGCTTGGTTTAGATTTTTGTTGAACACCTGCAAAGAGAAAACATGAATTAAACCAGCGAAGAGAGAAAAACAGAGAGAGATAGAAGAGCCAGGCAGCAAGCACTGAAGTGGCTCCAAAATAAGCAGACTTTTCTTCCTTGTTTTACCAAGCAGTCTGCAGTCCATTTAAGGACTACAATATATAAATATAAATAACAAAATTCACTTACCTTGTGAGGGATTAATACTTCAACTCTGAAGAGTTGGAAAAATCCCAATCCAAATTGGTCTTGGATAGGTGGCATTCAGGAGAGCTGCAAGTAAGCTCACTTCAACTCCGCTCTTAAATGATTCTCTCTTGGTCGTTTGTGGGTGAGCTGTACCTGGGAAAATTTTTTTCCCAGTCTGATCTTACAGAGTTTAAGAGATTTTTATTTGGTAATTTTTGTGACTGGTGCAGCTACTATTTCTTCATGGCTTCATCCAATTATCACCAGCAAGCATCCTGTTGGAGGTTTTATACACTCAAAGTTACAAGATAGATTGAATTAGGTATGGAATAGATGGCGCTACAAGGTTCTCTGACACTCAGGATCCCAGGTTTTGCTACTTTGTGCAAACCTTCAACAAACCTTTGGCAGATACGTATGATCAGACGTTTGCCCTGAACATTACTTTCAAACGTTGTCCATATATACATATCAAAAACACGTTGGAGAAACCTTTGAACTTACGTATTGCCAAATGTACGACCATACCTTTGATAAACCTATGAATCAAAGGTATGGTCATACGTAATAGTCTAAGGTTGTTAAAACCTCTCAAATTAATGTTCGACAAACCTATGAATCAAAGGTACGGTCATACGTAACAGTCAAACATTCCTCAAACCTATTGAATCAAAGGTATGACTAACGTAATAGTCTAAGGTTGTAAAAACCTCTCTAATGAATGTTCGACAAACCTATGAATCAAAGGTATGGTCATACGTAATAGTCAAACGTTCTTCAAACCTGTCAACCAAAGGTATGATTACGTATGACTGACACGTTTAGCCAAACGTTACAACCAAACGTTCTTCCAACCTCTCAACCAAAGGTATGACTTACGTGTGACTCAAACGTTGGGCCAGACTATAAAACAAACTATCTGCCAACCTCTTACTAAGGTTGCAACCTACGTTTGGTTTTCCATCTGAGTGCAACGTTTGGAAATTACTTTTGCCCTACCTTTGTCATACATTGTTTGGCCCAACGTTTGATTCTAACCAAAATAATTACGTAGTGAAAGGTTTGATTTACGTTGCTGCTCGGGAGGGGTTGAGGCTTCCAAAGAGTGATTTGAGAAGATTACTTGACCTTTACAATAGACCTTGCTTGCATTAAAACTCTGAAATTTACTTTTACTTGACATTGTTTTTCCAAGAAAGTATTCCATATTTATGAGCAGGAGTGTATACAGATTGGAATCATATGAAATATTAGCAAATGACGTACACTGTATACCCATGAGCCAGTTATTGCAGAATCAGGAACAATGATATTACTACTGCTATTACTTGGGAGTGAAGCAGTGCACGCGAAAGCATGTTGACTTAGGTCAGACATCTTGTCTGACAGAGAGAGAGTTCCGGTCTGATAAATTAATGTTTTGTCATACAACATAATAAATTTAATCTATAATTTTTTAACTGGTTGAAATCAGTTTTAATGGAATATTGTTCTTTGATTTTTAAAGGTGGTTTCGCGAAAGTGCAATTAAACCTATTGAGGTCTTACAATTACAATGCAACATCAGAGAGGACTAGTACTTTTAAAATATGACTAGTTCTTGTAGAGATTTTGTGCCAGTAAATTTGTCTGACCTGAATTTGAGAATGGTCAGACATTCGCAAAAAGTGCCAGTAATGTCTGACATGGCTGACCATTATCGCATTCACTGGAGTGAAGGAGGAGGAGTGATATCTAATGAATCATTAGAATTCGTCTGTGAGAGTAACAAGCAAAAATACAGATACAAAGTATGGTATACTGTTAAGAAGGTTGTAAAACAGAGATATTGGTGAAATGACAGGCGATTTAATGCAGAATTGAAGGAATGTATAGAACAAATAGAAATGGTGCAAAGCTTCTTTTATATAATAGGAGGATGACACACAATTTAAATATGTTGAAATCAATAATTATTTCTGGTAAGAAATATTTTGAATATATATCAAGAAAGCCTTCAGCAAGAACTTGCCACGAACAATCACAAAACACCGAAATATGACTTAAATGTTGACACATTTCTTTTGCAGCAAATGAAGTGAAGCAGAATATTTGCCCTTTTCTTACGAGGAGGGTTTGCCCAGTTTATAGCTCTCTTCACTGCAAAATTTGAATTTTGAGTCAGCTTAAATAGTTGGATGAGATGGTTGCACTATTCATTTGCGCCAAAAAAGCCTGTTGACAGTGGACAGATTATCTTAACTTAAAAAAAAACAAGCTATGATAGCTCCAACAAATTGTGCAGTCATCTCACTCTATCATTTCAGCTGACTCAATATTTCTAATATTACAGTGTAACTGTCACTCCTGCGTTTGAATCCACCTCTTTTTGTATCACCTGGTTATATATGTTGGACTGCTGCTTCAATCATCTTTTGCCTTATTGATGCGTCCTCATCTTGTTCTTGTAAGTCTACCATGTGCAAAAAAACAGGACGGAAATCCCCAACCATCCGTTCTTCTCCCTGTCGAAACTAGTGAACACACTCCCATTCCTGATCCTCTGTACGTGATTAGTAAGTGAAAGATTACTATGTGAGCTTTTCAATTATCACTTAATTCATGCAATAATTCGATTTGAAAACCAGTCTTTGTTTCACTGACAGCTCATTTTCTTTTGACAGCAGAAGACTGTGGACACATAATGTTCTTATTTTTATATACAGTGGCTGCATATCAGTTTTCCTAAAAGAAAGACATTTTTTATTAACAATTTAAGTTAGAGGAACTGGGAACTTCACATACTACCCCATGGGCACATCTAAATTGTAGCCACGTTGCAACAACGTAACATGACTCAGAATTGTATGGTAGAAATTATGTTGTCACAACGTTGTGAAGCAACATCAAAGATATGACATTAGCGTGCGCCGTTGTGGCAACATTTTCACAACATTGTGAGGCATTGTCAATGTTTCAACGTCAGCTTGTGATGTTGTGGCAATGTTCCAACATCGCGTTCACGTTGTGGCAACATAATCTGTACCATACATATATCTACGTGACACACAGACCAGCCATCCACAAATTAGCAATGTCAGCATTTACGTTATTTGGCCCTCGGATATCACTTCTGTTTCTACTACTACTAACAGCCATGGCCGTAAGTTTTCACTCATCTGCTATGCTGCACTATGGTGCAGTAATTGTGGCCAATTATAACAAAGCAAATACTTGCTCAGTCTTCACTAAATCGTGAGCAATTATAGCTTGTATAGAGTAGAAGGTGTACTGGTAGAAACATTTGCATTAAATGATACTTTTACAGTTAGTCAAATTATCATAAATTTACGTACATCAGGGTTACTTCAGTCAAAATATCATAAATTTCTGTGTATCAGGGTTATATTTTGTATATTATATATTTTTTATCTACAACATTTTTTTTTCCAGTCCAGCCAAATATGTAACAGTATTTAATGGTTTGGATGATCATAACAATGGCAGATCGAGCTGGTCTGAAATGGTTTGGTATATCAAAGTGACGTTGGACTTCAATGACAGCAAAGCAAGAAGTATTGCATTTTATTAGACCTGAACATGAATGACACTTTGGAGCTGACGGAATTTCAAAATATGGGATCAGAAGCTATGTCTAGCCATTTCCCCAGGGCATTGCATATATATGTCGTAATTTTCGTATGATGAAGATAATAAAGACATACTAAATCACATCTTGAGCAATTGTTGACTCTTGAACACCAGTTAGTTTTAAGGAAATGCACTCTGACCTATCTTTGGGTCAAGCGGTGTCAACAAAGTTGATAAATATCAGAAATATGAACATCAAATTTATGTGGAAATTGCTACTGTATACCCTGCCCAGGAAAGAGAGTTGGTCAATGGCAGTTATCCTTTACATTCATGCTTATTTGGCGCTAGTGTTTTCTCCTTGCCATGTTTTTGCTTCACTTCATTCATCTAATGTCATCATCAGGTAAAACTCCATGGTTTCCGAATGGAAAGTGAAAAGTGTAAACTGAATTGGAAGTCCTCTTGACATGAAAGCAACGACATCTTGGAAAAATGTGGCGAAGACTTCAAAGAACCCTAATCACCTGTGTGCCACGTCTCTTTTTTCAAGAAGCAAAACAAAAATCGAAATGTCACGGTGAATCAGGGAGTTCAAAGAGCTAAAAAGGGACTGCATCGAAGAGGATTTTTCCAAATGGTAAAGTTCAGTTGTGAAATTGAGTCTCTTTCTAGTGCAAACGGTGGGCTTCTCTTATGTAAAATGACAGCAATGAATTAGGTAGCATTCTGATAAAACTGATCTGTGCATGACAACAAATAAATTATGTACTCTATAAGATTGCTGGGTTGTCAAAACCAAGACAATGATGGATGGCTATAACAGTAACACAACATTTGAGGGCACTATACTCATACTGTTTCAATGGCCTTATGTGATGTGCAGCACCCCAAGTGATTCAAAGCAGCACATAATTGATATTTGTTGTCTAATTTGGGACTGTTCTTTACTATAAAATCTGTTGATGCTTATCTCTTAGAAGAATGTTATAAGTAGATATGTTGAGTCTAGCCACCAACAATTTATGTTTTTAGATATCTATAGAGGGGAGAGACTCTGTCTCAAAAGTGAGCATATCTTATTTTTTCAGCAGTGAGCACGGAGAGACCAGATCCACTTAATAGCCTACAAGACCTTTAGGCCAGGCATCTTTAGAGAGTTGAGGACCTTTTTGCTGTGGCAGGAAAGGGCCTTTATCATCAAGCGACCTTCCAAGAGAGCATCAATGTAAGGTCAGCTGACCAACAATGGGTGGTCGTGTCCTTGAGATTGAGTTCATTCCGGCTTCCATTTTGTGAATGGACTTGGTAGGTAATGATCCAACACTAGCCAAATAAAGAGGTTGGCTAGCAGCTGACTACATGCTTAATGTCCGGTTAGGGGGATATCTTACTGACGAAACCATTAAAGATTATTTTTGTACACACCCGTATAAAACATTAAGTTGTGTACAACTCAATAGGGACTAGTGTTTGAAACATGAAAAAATAGGAATACAATTAATGGAAGGATATTTAAGCTAAAGAGTGAAGAGAACAGGATGAGGAAAAGAGTGCAAAAAAAGAGGAACAGGAAAGAACAGACAAAATGACAACAACCGGAAGAGTACAGAATGGAACGATCAATAAAAAAAGATGGTGTCACCATTTATATTTGGCAGAGTGAATATAAAAGATGAGTATGAAATCTTAAAAATGATGATGTGAGAGATTAAGAGGAAAATTGACAAAGGATGAGAATTGTCAAAAATATGAATGGGAGATAATTACAGGTGATTTCATTTGTACACGATTCTTAGGTTCTAGACCCAACGAATACATGCAATTTTTAGTTAATCTGATTGGTTTAGAAACAACAGAACGTCGAACATTTGATTTATCAAACACAGTAAGTACTGCTTTAGCATTGATTCCTCACAGTCAAGTGTGAATGACAAGAATCGCATGGAAATGAAAAAACCTGTAAAAGAACTGGACCAAATGATGAGCATGAAATCTTGAATATTATCATGGGAGACAATTCATATATGAGAGAAAAATGACCAAAGGATGAGAATGAAATATTGACAATAAGAATGGGGGATTGGGGGAGAAAAGAGGAAAATGCACAAAGGATGAGAATGAAATTTTGAAAATAAGAATGGGTGATAATAAAAAGAAAATATGCAAATGATGTACATGAATTCTTGAAAATAAGAATGGAGAGATTAAGAGTAAAATGAACAAAGGTTGAGAATGAAATCTTGAGAATAATAACAGGAGATAATTAAATGAATAGGTGCAAATTATGAGCATTAGATTTTGAATATATAAATGGAGACATTGAGAGGAAAAATAGCAAAAGAAAATAAGAAAAGATCAAGAGGAAAATGCACTAAGAATGAAATCTTGAAAATAAGAATGGGAAAGTATTAGAAGAAAAGGAGGAAAGGATGAGGATGAAATCTGGAAAATAAGAAAGGAAGAGAATAAGAGGAAAAGAAGCAAAGGATGAGAAAAGAAGCAAAGGATGAGAAAAGAAGCAAAGGATGAGAACGAAGTCTTGAAAATAAGAATGCGAAAGTATTAGAAGAAAAGGAGGAAAGGATGAGGATGAAATCTGGGAAATAAGAAAGGAAGAGAATAAGAGGAAAAGAAGCAAAGGATGAGAAAAGAAGCAAAGGATGAGAATAGAAGCAAAGGATGAGAACGAAGTCTTGAAAATAAGAATGCGAAAGTATTAGAAGAAAAGGAGGAAAGGATGAGGATGATATCTGGAAAATAAGAAAGGAAGAGAATAAGAGGAAAAGAAGCAAAGGATGAGAAAAGAAGCAAAGGATGAGAAAAGAAGCAAAGGATGAAAACGAAGTCTTGAAAATAAGAATGCGAAAGTATTAGAAGAAAAGGAAGAAAGGATGAGGATGAAATCTGGAAAATAAGAAAGGAAGAGAATAAGAGGAAAAGAAGCAAAGGATGAGAAAAGAAGCAAAGGATGAGAATAGAAGCAAAGGATGAGAACGAAGTCTTGAAAATAAGAATGCGAAAGTATTAGAAGAAAAGGAGGAAAGGATGAGGATGAAATCTGGAAAATAAGAAAGGAAGAGAATAAGAGGAAAAGAAGCAAAGGATGAGAAAAGAAGCAAAGGATGAGAACGAAGTCTTGAAAATAAGAATGCGAAAGTATTAGAAGAAAAGGAGGAAAGGATGAGGATGAAATCTGGAAAATAAGAAAGGAAGAGAATAAGAGGAAAAGAAGCAAAGGATGAGAAAAGAAGCAAAGGATGAGAATAGAAGCAAAGGATGAGAACGAAGTCTTGAAAATAAGAATGCGAAAGTATTAGAAGAAAAGGAGGAAAGGATGAGGATGAAATCTGGAAAATAAGAAAGGAAGAGAATAAGAGGAAAAGAAGCAAAGGATGAGAAAATAAGCAAAGGATGAGAACAGAAGCAAAGGATGAGAACGAAGTCTTGAAAATAAGAATGCGAAAGTATTAGAAGAAAAGGAGGAAAGGATGAGGATGAAATCTGGAAAATAAGAAAGGAAGAGAATAAGAGGAAAAGAAGCAAAGGATGAGAAAAGAAGCAAAGGATGAGAACGAAGTCTTGAAAATAAGAATGCGAAAGTATTAGAAGAAAAGGAGGAAAGGATGAGGATGAAATCTGGAAAATAAGAAAGGAAGAGAATAAGAGGAAAAGAAGCAAAGGATGAGAAAAGAAGCAAAGGATGAGAAAAGAAGCAAAGGATGAGAACGAAGTCTTGAAAATAAGAATGCGAAAGTATTAGAAGAAAAGGAGGAAAGGATGAGGATGAAATCTGGAAAATAAGAAAGGAAGAGAATAAGAGGAAAAGAAGCAAAGGATGAGAAAAGAAGCAAAGGATGAGAACAGAAGCAAAGGATGAGAACGAAGTCTTGAAAATAAGAATGCGAAAGTATTAGAAGAAAAGGAGGAAAGGATGAGGATGAAATCTGGAAAATAAGAAAGGAAGAGAATAAGAGGAAAAGAAGCAAAGGATGAGAAAAGAAGCAAAGGATGAGAAAAGAAGCAAAGGATGAGAACGAAGTCTTGAAAATAAGAATGCGAAAGTATTAGAAGAAAAGGACGAAAGGATGAGGATGAAATCTGGAAAATAAGAAAGGAAGAGAATAAGAGGAAAAGAAGCAAAGGATGAGAAAAGAAGCAAAGGATGAGAAAAGAAGCAAAGGATGAGAACGAAGTCTTGAAAATAAGAATGCGAAAGTATTAGAAGAAAAGGAGGAAAGGATGAGGATGAAATCTGGAAAATAAGAAAGGAAGAGAATAAGAGGAAAAGAAGCAAAGGATGAGAAAAGAAGCAAAGGATGAGAAAAGAAGCAAAGGATGAGAACGAAGTCTTGAAAATAAGAATGCGAAAGTATTAGAAGAAAAGGAGGAAAGGATGAGGATGAAATCTGGAAAATAAGAAAGGAAGAGAATAAGAGGAAAAGAAGCAAAGGATGAGAAAATAAGCAAAGGATGAGAATAGAAGCAAAGGATGAGAACGAAGTCTTGAAAATAAGAATGCGAAAGTATTAGAAGAAAAGGAGGAAAGGATGAGGATGAAATCTGGAAAATAAGAAAGGAAGAGAATAAGAGGAAAAGAAGCAAAGGATGAGAAAAGAAGCAAAGGATGAGAACGAAGTCTTGAAAATAAGAATGCGAAAGTATTAGAAGAAAAGGAGGAAAGGATGAGGATGAAATCTGGAAAATAAGAAAGGAAGAGAATAAGAGGAAAAGAAGCAAAGGATGAGAAAAGAAGCAAAGGATGAGAAAAGAAGCAAAGGATGAGAACGAAGTCTTGAAAATAAGAATGCGAAAGTATTAGAAGAAAAGGAGGAAAGGATGAGGATGAAATCTGGAAAATAAGAAAGGAAGAGAATAAGAGGAAAAGAAGCAAAGGATGAGAAAAGAAGCAAAGGATGAGAACAGAAGCAAAGGATGAGAACGAAGTCTTGAAAATAAGAATGCGAAAGTATTAGAAGAAAAGGAGGAAAGGATGAGGATGAAATCTGGAAAATAAGAAAGGAAGAGAATAAGAGGAAAAGAAGCAAAGGATGAGAAAAGAAGCAAAGGATGAGAAAAGAAGCAAAGGATGAGAACGAAGTCTTGAAAATAAGAATGCGAAAGTATTAGAAGAAAAGGACGAAAGGATGAGGATGAAATCTGGAAAATAAGAAAGGAAGAGAATAAGAGGAAAAGAAGCAAAGGATGAGAAAAGAAGCAAAGGATGAGAAAAGAAGCAAAGGATGAGAACGAAGTCTTGAAAATAAGAATGCGAAAGTATTAGAAGAAAAGGAGGAAAGGATGAGGATGAAATCTGGAAAATAAGAAAGGAAGAGAATAAGAGGAAAAGAAGCAAAGGATGAGAAAAGAAGCAAAGGATGAGAATAGAAGCAAAGGATGAGAACGAGGTCTTGAAAATAAGAATGCGAAAGTATTAGAAGAAAAGGAGGAAAGGATGAGGATGAAATCTGGAAAATAAGAAAGGAAGAGAATAAGAGGAAAAGAAGCAAAGGATGAGAAAAGAAGCAAAGGATGAGAATAGAAGCAAAGGATGAGAACGAAGTCTTGAAAATAAGAATGCGAAAGTATTAGAAGAAAAGGAGGAAAGGATGAGGATGAAATCTGGAAAATAAGAAAGGAAGAGAATAAGAGGAAAAGAAGCAAAGGATGAGAAAAGAAGCAAAGGATGAGAATAGAAGCAAAGGATGAGAACGAAGTCTTGAAAATAAGAATGCGAAAGTATTAGAAGAAAAGGAGGAAAGGATGAGGATGATATCTGGAAAATAAGAAAGGAAGAGAATAAGAGGAAAAGAAGCAAAGGATGAGAAAAGAAGCAAAGGATGAGAAAAGAAGCAAAGGATGAAAACGAAGTCTTGAAAATAAGAATGCGAAAGTATTAGAAGAAAAGGAGGAAAGGATGAGGATGAAATCTGGAAAATAAGAAAGGAAGAGAATAAGAGGAAAAGAAGCAAAGGATGAGAAAAGAAGCAAAGGATGAGAACGAAGTCTTGAAAATAAGAATGCGAAAGTATTAGAAGAAAAGGAGGAAAGGATGAGGATGAAATCTGGAAAATAAGAAAGGAAGAGAATAAGAGGAAAAGAAGCAAAGGATGAGAAAATAAGCAAAGGATGAGAAAAGAAGCAAAGGATGAGAATAGAAGCAAAGGATGAGAGTGAAATCTTGAAAATAAGAATGCGAAAGTATTAGAAGAAAAGGAAGAAAGGATGAGGATGAAATCTGGAAAATAAGAAAGGAAGAGAATAAGAGGAAAAGAAGCAAAGGATGAGAAAAGAAGCAAAGGATGAGAATAGAAGCAAAGGATGAGAACGAAGTCTTGAAAATAAGAATGCGAAAGTATTAGAAGAAAAGGAGGAAAGGATGAGGATGAAATCTGGAAAATAAGAAAGGAAGAGAATAAGAGGAAAAGAAGCAAAGGATGAGAAAAGAAGCAAAGGATGAGAACGAAGTCTTGAAAATAAGAATGCGAAAGTATTAGAAGAAAAGGAGGAAAGGATGAGGATGAAATCTGGAAAATAAGAAAGGAAGAGAATAAGAGGAAAAGAAGCAAAGGATGAGAAAAGAAGCAAAGGATGAGAAAAGAAGCAAAGGATGAGAACGAAGTCTTGAAAATAAGAATGCGAAAGTATTAGAAGAAAAGGAGGAAAGGATGAGGATGAAATCTGGGAAATAAGAAAGGAAGAGAATAAGAGGAAAAGAAGCAAAGGATGAGAAAAGAAGCAAAGGATGAGAATAGAAGCAAAGGATGAGAACGAAGTCTTGAAAATAAGAATGCGAAAGTATTAGAAGAAAAGGAGGAAAGGATGAGGATGATATCTGGAAAATAAGAAAGGAAGAGAATAAGAGGAAAAGAAGCAAAGGATGAGAAAAGAAGCAAAGGATGAGAAAAGAAGCAAAGGATGAAAACGAAGTCTTGAAAATAAGAATGCGAAAGTATTAGAAGAAAAGGAAGAAAGGATGAGGATGAAATCTGGAAAATAAGAAAGGAAGAGAATAAGAGGAAAAGAAGCAAAGGATGAGAAAAGAAGCAAAGGATGAGAATAGAAGCAAAGGATGAGAACGAAGTCTTGAAAATAAGAATGCGAAAGTATTAGAAGAAAAGGAGGAAAGGATGAGGATGAAATCTGGAAAATAAGAAAGGAAGAGAATAAGAGGAAAAGAAGCAAAGGATGAGAAAAGAAGCAAAGGATGAGAACGAAGTCTTGAAAATAAGAATGCGAAAGTATTAGAAGAAAAGGAGGAAAGGATGAGGATGAAATCTGGAAAATAAGAAAGGAAGAGAATAAGAGGAAAAGAAGCAAAGGATGAGAAAAGAAGCAAAGGATGAGAATAGAAGCAAAGGATGAGAACGAAGTCTTGAAAATAAGAATGCGAAAGTATTAGAAGAAAAGGAGGAAAGGATGAGGATGAAATCTGGAAAATAAGAAAGGAAGAGAATAAGAGGAAAAGAAGCAAAGGATGAGAAAATAAGCAAAGGATGAGAAAAGAAGCAAAGGATGAGAATAGAAGCAAAGGATGAGAGTGAAATCTTGAAAATAAGAATGTGGAAGGAAGGGGAGCAATTGATGAGTACACAAATAATAAAATGAGAAAGGATGAGAATTCAAAGAAAAGTAGCAAAGGACGAGGATTAAATCTTGAAAATAAAAAAGGGAGATTATTAGAGGATAATGAGAAACAAAACTCTCTGTATCTGCCTTCAACAGTTCAGCTTTTTCCTCTTTAATAATTTATGCCATGGGCAATAAATATGGTGGCAGTTAATATATTGGAGGACAAGGAGGCAATATCCTGTGAAAGTGAGGCTGCTTGCAGCAACATACACAGAAAAGACAAGGAGCACAATTTTGCATATCTTTATGGAAATACCAAGCACCAACAGCTAAAAACTTGCACAGATCAAGATATAGCAACAGGGAACAATAATATCCAGCGAAAACCAACAAGAACACGGAAAATTCTTCACAAAATGACAATGAAAATTTGGACTGGAACAGAAGAAGAAAAAATATGAATAGCTTTTCTGGCTTCTCTAGCAACCAGCCCTCATGCACCTACCCTAGCAACCAGCCCATGGCCATGGGCTTCTCATCGCTCATCACGCTATTAATGCAGGAAATTAGGGATACCCTCAACACAAAAATTGACATGTTGAATGAGAAGATTGAGCTAAGAAATGAAGAAAACAGGAAACTCAAGGAGGAAAATTTAAAACTCAAAGAAACAATCTCCAGACAGGATGAAAAAATCGCAGAAATTAGCAGACAACAACAAAACAGACCAACAACACCAACAGCCACCACACCAGCGAACATACACACCACAAGTCTAGCCAGCAAACCTCGTGGGATCCGAAGTCATAATCTTATCATCACATACCAGCAAGACAGAGGTACTGACCCTAAAATAATTGCTGAGGAGATTTTCATGACTCGATTTCACAGAAAGCCATCCTTGAATTCTGCCAAATTCCTAACAACCACCAGAGGGCAGGTAACGTCAACTCATGAAGACACCACCAGGGGACAAGCAGGAGGTCAAGAAAATGCCACCAGGGGACAAACACAGACTGATAGCGCCACCACCACCGAAAATAGGAACTACAAGATCCTAGTGACAATGAATTCCGTATGGGAGGCAAGAGCCATATACAACGAACGAGTCAGAATGTTGAAAAACACCGGCATCTACATAGCTGAGGATCTAAACCGGGACGAAGCTTACACATTCTACCTTGCTCGTCAGCTGAAGAAAAACAACAAAATTATCAGCACATGGACTGAGAATGGGGATATTTTCATCAGAGAAAAACTTGGATCATTCTCAAGAATCCTACTTCCCGATGACCCACTCTTACAACAAATCGAATTGCCAGAAAGTAGAAAGCCAACGGAACCCAATTCTACTGATCCCACCCCAGCCAGCAACGCGCAGCCTGAGACTCCACAAAGCAACAATAACACACCACAGGAAGCTTCAGGAAGCCACAGTAGCTCATCAATCAATACCATCCCAAATGAAGTGACTGAACCAGTGACCACCGATTCTAAAGGAAAAGCAAAAAAGAAAACCAAAAACAAGAAAAATGAAGAATAAAAACAAAAATACTCCAATACCAAGACATCAAACACAGCTAAGTCCGACAGCATATTCAATAATCCTTTACATAAAAATATCTAAATTTAACTTAAAAAACAAGCAGATTTTAACTAAATATAAAAACCAGAAATGGAAACATTAAACCAGTTACCTTTCCATGCAATAACCAATTTCCAACTTCAAAACATAATACAGTCACCAGCATACAGGGTCAAAGAACTTCTTGGCAAAAACAAATTACAAAAACTACTAGAAAAAACTAGCCAAAGCATTATCAAAGAAAAGACCAACTGCAATTATTATGACGAACAACAACTGTCAGCCTTGATGACCAGTACCCCACATGACTTGTCCTTAATGCACCTAAACATAAGGAGTTTTGACAAACATAGTGGAGAACTAACGGCATTAATGTCCTCAATAGGACAAGATTTTGATATTATTGCTCTTACAGAAATTGGCAGAAAAAATGTAGACAACCGTGGATCTTTTTACAATGATGAATATAGACTTATAAGTGAAGTACCGGACACAAATTTTGGAGGTGCAGCTTTCCTGATAAAAAATGAATTAAGCTTTATCGAGAGAGAAGATCTAAATCTTAAAATTCCTAATTGCGAGACCAAATTCATTGAAATTGTTAAGAAAAACGAAAAAATTGTCATTGGATGTATCTACAGACACCCTACAGCCAATATTGACGAGTTTACAAATGCTCTTGAAGTAAAACTAGCCATACTATATGGAGAGAAAAATAGATGCATAATATGTGGAGATCTAAATATTGATGCCATGAAATTAGATAGACACAACAAAACGTCATCCTTCTTCGAAACCATACTATCAAACAATTACATTCCACAAATCACTCTACCCACAAGAATTACAGAAAATACTGTAACATTGATAGACCACATATTAATCAAAGCAACCATTGAAAACATAAATGATACAAAAGAATGTGGCAATATTTACTCAGATATCTCTGACCACCTCCCAAATTTTCTTCTTCTATCCATGAACAAAAAACAGACGAACATGAAAACCCAGAATCGCCCTTTTATCAGAATATTTGGCCAGAAAAATACAGCTAAATTTGTAAATCTCTTAAAAAATGAAAGCTGGCAAGCACTTTATCAACAACATGACCCAACTACTGCTCTTGAGATTTTTTGCACAAAATATGTCATATACTTTAATGAATGCTTCCCACTTAAGAGACTCTCGAACAAGAGCCAAAGACAAGAAATGGATAACAAGTGGACTATTGAAGAGTATTCGTCACAAAAATCAATTGTATCGGAAGTATATTCAAAACCCAACAACCAGCAATAAAGATAAATACAAGAAATATAGAAATGCCCTCAACAGATGCATACGTCAAGCTGAGAGCAATTTTTATATAAAAGAAATAGACCAAAATAAAAAGAACCTAAAAAATTTGTGGCAGATTTTTGGCCCAATAATAAATCCAAACAAAACAAAAAAACCTAGGAAAATTCTGATGATAAAGAAAGGGGAACAAGTAGCATACGAGGAAGAGGAAATTGCAAACACATTTAATGAATACTTCTGTGAAATAGCATCTAAAATGGCACAGAACATACCACAAACCAATGAATACAAAAGATACCTCGGAGACAGTAATCCAAACACTATTTTTCTTCGACCAACTAATACATCTGAAATTTCGAAAATCATTGATACACTGAACAGTAAAAAGGCAACTGGACCGGACAACATTCATATCAAAACAGTCAAGTCAATAAAAGAAATCATTACCCCCATACTGACATATATCATCAATGTCTGTTTTATCGAAGGAAAGTATCCTATACAACTGAAAAGAGCAAAAGTTATACCAATACACAAGAAAAATGATCCTACAGATCCCTCAAATTACCGCCCAATAAGCTTGCTATCTTGCTTGAATAAAATAACAGAAAAAGTAATATATACCAGATTGTATGACTTTTTAACACAACAGAACTTTTTTTACGATTACCAATTTGGATTTCGAAATCATCATTCAACAGAAATGGCTTTGATAGAAATCATTGATAGGATACGCCAAGATATTGATGAAGACTATTTTACAATTGGCTTATACATAGATCTGACGAAAGCCTTTGACTTAGTAAATCACAACATTCTTCTTTACAAATTAAAACATAACGGAATCAGGGGAGTTGCTTACAAACTTTTTGAGGAATACTTAAAAGACCGGACGCAATATGTGCAATTAGGTGAATATAAATCAGAAATACGACAGACTAACTGTGGCGTACCACAAGGCTCAGTACTTGGTCCCGTTTTATTTTTGATATATATCAATGACATACATAGATCTACAGAAGCCAGGATTCGTCTATTTGCTGATGATACTAATATTTTCATTAAAAACAAAAATCCTCTCCTACTAAAGCAACAGATAACCCTTGAATTCAATAAATTAAACCAGTGGTTCACAGATAACAGACTCATACTAAATACAAGTAAAACACAATACAACATATTCTGCCGGAAAAATAAAATAGTACCCCAACAATTAGATCAGCTGGTATTAAACAACATCATTGTGAAAAGATCACGCCAAGTTAAATATCTGGGAATGATTCTAGATGAAAAACTGACCTGGAAAGAGCACATTTTTGACCTTGAGACTAAATTGATAAAATTAATAAGGTCTTTTAAAATCATCAAAAATTGGTTACCAGAAAGAGAAAAACTAAAACTGTACTATGCCTATTTCCACTCTAAAGTAAAATATGGAATACAGTTATATGGAACTGCCAACAAGGCTTCATTGAATAAAATCCAGGTACTTCAGAACAGAATAATAAAAATCTTATTCGGGCTTGACTTTTACACCCCCACTAATTTTATATTGAAAAAGTATCATTTAACCACAATAAAGGACTTATACAATATTTCAACTGCTCAATTTATCCATAAACATCAATCAAAGTTACTCCCTAAAGTGTTTAGAAATTATTTCCATCCAGTATCTCACACAGTTGAAAGAATGACAAGACAATCTAACACACTTAGCATAAATAGAGTAAATACAGAACAAGCCAAGAAAATGACCCAGTATGCAGGTGCAACATTATGGAATGAAATAAATAAAAACTTAAGTCAAGATCTTTCAAAACTTTCTGTTTCTATATTCAAAAGAACAATAAAAACTTACTACATCTGCAAATATTAACTGATACATCAAAAATATTGCTGTCGGACAATGGTTGTAATCTCAAATTTTAAATTTGTTCAAATTCCAATTAATTATAATACTACCATATTAATATTTCTATATACCTCTGTACAGGGCTCCAGCCCGATAAGCAATATGCTTCTCTGGAGCCCTTAAGCAATATGCTAAAATAAACATACATAACATAATATAAGCCCAAGGCAAAGGCCACTGGTGTTTGCTGTCAATTTGTCAGCAGCTAATAAATCAGAAAAAGAGCAGAAAATATTGCTACCAACATTGAAATGACATTGACAAAGCCTGTTACTATGTATGGGGCAGCGTAAGCTTCATCCAAATTTTACTTCCGTGTGCTATAGTGCCATCCAAAAATGTCAACCAAATCCTACACCCCCAGGGGAATGCTCACCATTTAATCCTATTCAGTCCTCAAGCTCACCCTCACTGTCACATGGCTCATTACCACATATGTCAAACCATGTTAACTTTACAAAAGTAAGCAGTTGAAAATTACCTTGAGAATTGCAATGAGAGGCTGAAACCACCTATAATAATCTATGTGACTGATATGATTGACTGCCATCTCCATGCATGGCAAAATTAATTTTTATATATTTTTACAAAAACATACTATTTTTTTAGCTAGGGCATGGAAAGGTGTCCTTGGGAGTAGAATAAGAAATTCCAAGGGTTTACACTTCAGGCAAAACGTGCTAGATGGAATATTAGAGGCAAATTTGGGAAAATAGAATAAATTTCAATGGTTGCTGACAAAAAGAGGGAAGTGTCAAAGTGAGTAAGGCTTGGCCATTGTAATTTTAAAATTGAGATGCATGTATACTTGCTTAGATCGATCTGCATTATTCACAGCTATCAAGGAAATTGGGTGTCCCCCATACAGAAACTACCTACACAATCCGAGTTCCAAAAGCTACCTACACAATCCCTCTTCCAGTTATGATATATTTTCTTAAATTCTGATCAGATAAGGATCTATGCTCCCTTAAGCAGCAGGTTTAAGCAAATTAATCCAATGGCGAGCAACATAATGTATCCAAACTTTTGGCCTGTAGTGCATGTGGGCCTAGGTCTAGTCATGGTTTCAATGTTGTGATTGGTCTGTGGTGTAGAGTGTGATTCTAAAGAATTACTTGAAAAATTAACATAAATTAACATAAAACTGTCTTGCTTTGTTATAATAATATTATTTATGTTTTTAGACTTGTAATTAACAGATATTTGATAGATCTGTATTTGTCATCTGAAATCATTAGACCTGATGTTTAAGAGCAGTTTCTCAGAACTTCGGGTTCATTTAAAAGCAATTTGTATTCAGGGGTGGTATAATGACAATCATAAAGCAGCTCGAAGATCAGAAAGCACCATAATACACATCATAAATGTCATGAAAAATTTCATAAAGCCTTTCATGGCACCTTTGTCATGTTACGACTTCATGTGACGTGATGCATCAGTTTAATGTCACAGGCCAAGCAAGATTTATGTGATTCACTTCAGGGTTAAGGTCATAAGCTAAAGTCTCTATACCTCAAAAAACCTTCATGTTCAGCGTTATATGCTATACTTTAAAGTTGCTACAGCCTCTTCCTGCTGTCGTTATCAAAAAGTTGTCTTAGGGAATTTATGTTTGTCAATTGAGTTCAGACTGCAGAAATGGAGAAATAGCTTTTCCTAAGAAATGGGCGAGGATCAGCCAGGAATCCACTGAGAATCAAGTTCCCTTGATGCGGAGAGGAATTTTGTTGATTAGGCGAAAGATGCTTTTTGTTTTTGGTACACATCAAGCAATATGATAAAAATGAATTATCTGTTAGTGATGTACTACAAAATGCAATTTTAGAGGCAGTTAAATATGTTTCACAGTGAATGCCAAGATTAAAGAAAGAATAAAGGAAACCTACTTCACATCTACCTGTCAGGGTGGCAATAAAAGCCTAAAGCAAAGGCCACTGGTGTTTGCTGTCAATTGGTCGGCAGCTAATATTCGCGAAAGTGACAGGCGGGTTTTCACGATAATTATTATTATTATTTTTTCAATACAACATTAATACTAATTTCTGTACAACGTATAGTGCCAATTTATGACAAATAGTTTACCCCACCAAGCACAACAGCTTAAAATATGAATGCTGCGCGAATTTCATGGCTGTGCCATTATCATAATAATTATTAAAGATTGTGACTTCTTTCTTATGTTCAGGGATCGATAAGAGGCTTCTATGACTGTTAAGTCATTAATCATATTATTAATTCACGGACCCCTTACGCTACTCCAACAAAACTACTGATTGCCCAGTTATGAAAACTTACAAGTTGCTTTTCTACACTCTCTACAATGTCCTTAGCCACCTTTGATGTTCAAATTACAGTCACACAAGCTGAAGTGATGTTTTTTCATAATTGAACTATAGCCCATTATGAAATGCCCTTTATTTCCTCCCTTATCACAATGCATGTCTTCACGGGTGTTATGCTAGTGAACATAATATATGTATATAGTTATATACAAATGATAATATACATTCTTTTTGAATTTGAGACTGAATAAATTTATTTTAAGTTATCATATTAATTATACACATTTCTGAAAATGAAAACTATGATAAAAAAGCATTGACAATAGTTTCGACTTTCATCTTGTGTGCAATAAATCCTCTTGGGAAGATTATATCTGGGTTAAACTTGTCACATTTATGTTTATATTTGTAATATAATCTTCTCTTTGATACAGTAAAGTCATGGCCAGTTATTGCCTTCCTTATTTTTAAGAATGACATTTATGTCCTTGTAAAAAGTGAAGGCTGTACTTCTCATCATACAGAAAAGCTTTCAAACTAAGCCTTTCATTTGACAAACATTTATTCTACCCATAATTCAATGACTTACCAGCATCCATTATTAAGTTGGTTACACCCGACGAATGAAAAGTACTGACTTAATATCACTGAGTTGTTCCTTGTGAGGTCATATCCCTTTGAACACCTTGTTATTCTCTATGACTATTCTCTATGACTCATAAGTAATTTGCGAAGTCATAATTATTCTATACTTTCAATGCACTAGAAACAAGTCATCCACAGAGTCACATCATAAATGATGTCATGTGGTACTTAATGACTAATTGACCATTCATTTCAGTGCAATGGATACTGGATAGGGCTTGTTGTGAGGTCATTGATGGCCACATACAGCTGAATGTGACTATGTGAGTAATCGTCATTCTTCGACTGTTACAACGAGCAATTGTTGAAAAGGAAAGTGAGGACTTATCCAATTCCTTAGGCCTGAACTCATTATACAGTGGTCCCTGCATTAAGAGACCACCTCTCCTACAGTCATGAAGCGGTCTCTCGTGGGGGTGCGGTCTTTCGTCGGGGTGCAAAATGCTAAAAAAATACTGCTTAATGCAGGAAGAAGGCGGTCACATAAGGCAAGTCGGTCTTACAACAGAGGGTCTTGCAATGCAGGTGCCACTGTAATGGAAAGGTTTAAGTTACCTCCACCTTGTTTTTATTACTTTATATCGCATTTCTTTTTATGACTGTGATTTACAAAAACAGTTGATCATGCGCAATTAATACTGGGTATCATATAAATAAACTTTTCCAGAAATCTTTCAAATTTTTTTTACACGTTAATATGAGATGACTGTTTGCTAAAACAGGAAGAAAACATGGTGATACATCATGAATATGATATTGCAGGAGTTTGAAGGTGACGTGTTATATAAACCCTACCAATCATAGTAACACTATATTGTCACTCTGGCCGTTGTGGTGTGACTAAGATACTGTACATACATTTTCATTATGACAACCAAGGTACTTTTCATCTTGCTGTTTGCTGGTGGGATTTTTGTCGAAAATGTCCTTCTGCTGAAGATAGCATCTTTCAACATTCAAAATTTTCGAAAAAGGAAACTCGACAATTCTTTTGTTGCCACAACATTGACTGAGGTAGGTTTTTATTTACAAAATTACAAGGTTTACTATCAGAGTGATGCTCACCATATAGCATTCTTGAGGAACAGTGATTTTAAATTTCTTCAGACTTCTCAGAAACAAGCCAAGGTGGTGGCGGGTTGTTTCATCATCAGGTCTTTTCATCATCAATTACTGTTGGTCTTTTCATCATCGAATTGGACCATTCACCATCGATTTTTTGATCATTCATCATCCATTTTTGGTGCATTCATAATTAAAATTTGAGCTGTTTCATCATCCATTTTTCACAACTCTTACAGTAGAGTAGCGTGGGACATGCAGCCCACATATAAAATTAGTGAAACAAATGTCTACAAATCTGAATGTCAGGGGCGTAGATCCTGAGGGGGATGGGGGATGAGCCTGGGGGGATGATCATGTGATTATCCCCCCCTATAATTTCAAATATACCTACTTGGTGTTGACAATTATTAGTTATTTAGCTGTTTTTCTGTGATACCAGTTGGATGTTATATGGAAAATACAAGCTACAGACCTGTGTCTCAGAACTTATCTCAGCTAATGTAACATATCTGGGTTTCTGGGCACTGCAGTGGCCCGCAAAATCCCTTGCTGCGCGGTTTTTGGCCCGTTGGGCTTCGCATGAAGTTGCGTTCACTGAAATCATCTCCCGCTACAAAAATGAAAAATCTACGCCCCTGTTGAATGTAGGAATTATGTTCATTTATGTAAAAAATGGCAAAGAGTCTTCTTACCCCACCATGCAATCAGGTAAGAAGCCCCCCCCCCCAAATCATAATATGGATAATTATTTTTTTTGTTGGCACAGTCAGCTTGAAAGTTGTTCCTTGTGGTTCTTCTATCTTTAAGGTTTTCTCTTAACTTCTTGAGAATTTTCTGATTTTTCTTCCTGATTTTCAGATCTTGCCCAGTCTCAATCCTGGGGTACTTTTTCTCTATTCGAATACCTATTCTATCAAGATTTTAGGGAAAGTCGACATCATTAAAAGGTGACAGAAGCAGCTTCGAGGCCCCAGTAGAGGGGGCCTTATGCCCCAAGGCATGCAGGGGCCTCTCGCTCGACACCCACATATGTGTCCTGCTCCACCAAAATGGGTTCAAAGTCGGCCTCCTATCATATATAGTTATGACAATGGCTTTATTCTACTCAAATAGAGCTTTAAAAGGATGTTTAGTACATGGCATTTGAAATTCCCGCCATTACAATGAAGAATTAAGAAAATCTAGCGGGACAATCAATTTGGATAATTTAAAATCAAATTTAGGTAAAATGGTCTGGAGTATTCAAATAAAATAACTTTTGCTAAAACGTGGTACCAAAAGCTTAAAAACATCAAAATGCGACCTTTTGACACATTTTGCTCATTTCTTGAAAATATATAATGCCTACTTTGAACTCATTTTGGTGGAGCAGGTCACATATTTTGATTTGACCTCATTATTTTGAATAAAAATCCAAAAAACAATATACAGATCATATTTATGTGATGGTCATAAAGTTGAGCAATGCAGATATCCATCATACTTCTTAATAAATTATCCAAAGTTATTTCTGACAGCCCCTTTCAAAGAATTAATAAAAATTACAAAAATCATGTGAATTTTTTGTTTCTCTATTTCCACTATGACTTTGTGCTGTTTGTCCTGAAAATGTGTCATGTCACCTTAAAAGCCTCCAGGTTAAGTTTTATCAGTTTGAAAATACATCAGTTTAGATATAATCCTGGGGGGGGGGGTTGCTTTTTGCCCTGACCCACATTATGTGTTTGTATAATGAAGTCCACCCCGTTATACATCATTTCCCCACTCCTTGTTGGGCAATTTTTCACCATACAGTATAACCATCATAAAATGGCTCGTCAGTTTGGATCGATACTTATCTATCGATCTATAGTGATCCGTGGCGATCTTGGTTGATATGGAGTGATTGATCCAGAGTGATCTGTTGTGATCTGTATGTATTAATCGAAATTAATATTAATAAAGTTTCTTTTCTGTTCCAAATAACTTCTGGATATGCTTCCTTAATCAATATGTTCAATTGTTAGATGGATTTTATCAGTTCTTTGACTTATAATCCTGAATAATTGACATTATCGAATTTCACTAAAAGTGGATTAGTAGATCACTATAGATGGAGTTATATCATCTCAGATCACTACGGATCACTCTTTATCCGGACCGCTCTGGATTACTACAGATCACTATGTTGAGCCACTTTAAGATGGTTGTACTGTATTTCAGAATGACCCTTACAACCATTATGGATAATATGAATTTGGCAAAATGAACCTGAAACTAACAAAGTTATGTCTTGACAAAAGCTTAATAATTATGAAATGGTATTTGTTAATGTTGGCTAAGATTGTTTTCTTTTGTTTGCAGATTGTGAGAGAGTTTGACTTCATATTCATTCAGGAGATATTGGATGGTGATGCATTATCATATCTGCAGGGTATGGTTAACAGGTGTGTGGATTTTATTCTGTCAGATTGAGGCTAATTGGTTGGTATTTGGTCATTTTCAACCATCTGGTTGACCTACATTGCCATTAATTAGGTCTAGGATACAGTGTTTAGATAAAGTGAACCCAAAATAAACAGACATCTGTAGACGACAGAAAATTTTTAATTGATATCTAGATAGGTGTCTGTATCACTGATTTATTTTTTGCCTACAGACGGTCTGGATATCCAGTGAAATGAGTCCTTACAGACGTCTCAGTCCATCCTCTAGACGTCTGTGGAGGCTACGAAGTTAGACCTGTTTATATATGTCATTTTGCGGCAAAATTAACCAACCCATGCTTTTAACTTTCTCTGTAGAATACTCACTCCTGTCTGCATAATAAGGCAAATTAATTAATACCTTGACTTAAATCAAAAGAATTTTTTTTGCAAGCCCACCTTCACTGTAACATAATGTGAACATCTAATCCGACTTCAGAATGATGTTGCATTGACATCACAATGCCCGCTGAAAAGGGGCAGGAAAACAACACTTTTGAGCATTTTTCAGTGATTTGGTCATTGTAAGAGGTTTAAACTTTAAGATCTGTTATAACAGTTTCGAAAAAAAATTAAACAGTCTAAGCATTCACTAAGTATGTGGTGATTCCTTGCCAATGTTGCTTCAGGGAATGTTTTTACCAGAGTGTGTGATTTATGAATTCCAGACATGATCCAACTGATTCATTCATCTGTGATACAGGCAATCCCCATGGGACATACCATACTCACATGGAAAGATATGGATACTGTTACAGGTAAATATTACTCAACAGCCAGAGGTTAACCTCAAAAACTAATTCACATCTGATTGGTCGTTTGTTATGTGAACTAATGGCATGACTTTATCAGACCATTACCTGCACATTTGCTTGACTGCAATTTCTATAATTATGAGTTCCTTGGACCACTTGTAACTTTTTAATATTTAAGCTTCCCCTTACAGGTTCATGATCAGTTAAGGACCAACCAGAGGAAGCTTAAATGCTACTTAGCAAGTTGTCTTGCAACACATACTAATTGGAATTGCATTAAGCATGAAGGTGTGCCAATTCATCTAATATTTAGAAATATACACCAAATCATTTCCAAAATGCCACTAAATCTGATCTTAAAATCCATGATTCAGTTTCTCTTTGAATAAGGTTAATTAGATTAATTTTCCCAGATTTCACTCATGTCCGACTCTGGAGGAGCTAAGGCACACCCTGCTACCTTAATTATAATCAGCCGAGATATTAATTATTCTATAATTTCTAATTTCTTCTGTACACTGTTGAAGATTACTTGTCTTGATGTTTGTACAGTTTTTAGTCTGTCACTTTGATGTAGAAAAAGAGTGGACTATTGCACTGTGAAAATGGCACTTTGTGTGTCATCAGGCTGATGATTTGTCATGACCATACCCAATACTTTCAATGTTAATTTGATTTAAGGAGACATATCCCGTTTGTTGGTGACAGGCAAACGAAAGGATTTTGCATCTGGTTTGTACTCTAAAACCAGTTGTGACAAGTCAAATGGCCTTCTCTTGATCATCACTAATCAAACAGCCTCTATGTTTTCCATGCTGAGAGTAGAGAAGATGACAATTCATCGGCTATCATGAGTCACTAAGAGCATTTTTCACAGTGACCTGGTCCTCAGTTTTTCTATATCATATTGGCAGACAGTAATATCTCAGCTTCTTTTTGTCATAAAGATTTATGACACTGTCAAATGAATTGATTCCAATGCAAGTAATCTAGTTTTTCTATCATCTCCGTTTTTTGTCAGATCAAATGCCAAAATTGATTTATTTTTGCTGAAGGTTTGCTGCTGTGCAGAATTGTAAACTTGTAAAAAAAGAGTTTATCTGTTTTTTGTGACTAAATGCATAATATTATTATTGTTGTCGTTATGTTTCATCATCATTTCCAGACCAAGAGAACTCACAGTTCTCGAATCATTTGAGTGGAATGGAACAGAATTCACATATCCTCCATGTGCCTTAAGACTGAAGCCAAGAGACAGTTGTTTGCCTGAGTTTGGTTTTATTGGAGCTCATTTGAGACCAAGCAGAGGCCGCGACAGGATCACACCTCGTGAAATGGAGTCGCTCTACGGTGTTCATGCTTATCTGAGTAAAGTGTGGTCTGTGAAGGTATAGGAAGGTTTTTTTTCCCATCTATACGTAGCAGCTGTCCTGACATAACAATGTTTAATATCTGTAGACCTGACTACGTTTATTGGAGTATCCTTATGAGGTGACCTTATCAGATAAATAATACATAAACAGTTTATGACCTGATTTAGTATGCCAGGCTAGGGTGTCCAATTTTTCGAACTTTTTCTTCCCTTGGGTCCCATCTTGAAGCAGGATCAATCAGGAATGAAGCAGGATCAATCAGCAATGAAGCAGCAATTCAGCAATGAAGCAGCAATTCAGCAATGAAGCAGCAATTCAGCAGGCTGAGAAGCAGAGGGTCATAGAGTATAGAAGCCTGCGCCTTGAAGGTCTGAGCGGTTATGGTGCTGGTGGCTGCTCTTCTATCTATTTGCAGGACGTACGCCAGTGCATTCCGAAGGTTGACCCCCCTTTTGCCGGCGAGACTTGAACCATCCCACCGGGATACTCTGATACACAGACAAAGATCTTCTCTATAAAAATAGCCACCTTGCGCACGTCCTGGAGCATTTTTTCTCCCAGCGGAGTGCAAAACCATCCCGGTGGGAAGCTATTTCGCGCCTCGCAGGGATTCCCGCCCAAAATCCAAACCGGTGGGAACTTTATTGCCTAGCGAGGCGCAAAAGTTAACCAGCGAGATGTTTTTTCCATCCCGGTGGGCTAAGATTTTTCTGGTCTGTCCCACAGTGACTGAGGATTTTTTTTAAATTTCAACTTGCTGAAACTTTTTTTTTCTGCCCCATGACGATTTTTAGGAGCCCCAAGGAGCAGGTTTCTCACAGGCAAGAAGCAAAACAGTTACCGGCGAGAAGCAAAAAACTCCCTGCGGGATAGGTCAAATTTGCTAATATTTTTTCTATTTTCCAGGAAATCCTTTCCCGCCAATGAAATATGCGATTCCTGTAGTGAGAATGTGCATAAACGATGCATGTGCAATTGACTATTTTATGTTGTAGAATTTCATTCTTGCGGGTGATTTCAATGCTGACAAGCCATATATGACTGAAGCTGAACTGGAGCAGACCTCACTTCGCACAAACCAAAGTTTCGAATGGTTTATTGAAGATGGTGAAAGGACCAATCTCGGACTAACGGCTCGCACATATGACAGGTAGAGCTGGCCTTTTATCCCAGATTCCTGGAGTACATGTTTTATTTGTTATTACATGTACTTCTTTTAGTGAAATTTCAAATTTGCTTTTCCAAAATCTTTTTTCCCGCAATATAAGAGCTTTATCTTTAGCACAAAATCACCGAGAGCAAAAAAAATCAGATGAGCTGTATGTAACAAAATAAAATTACAAAAAAAAAAAGTAACAAATTGTATGTTTCTAAGATGATGTATCATGAATCTTTCATTACTATTGCTGTATTTTTTACGTGCCTATGATAACTGTTAATTTGACATCTTCACTTATAGGATCATCGGCATTGGAGATGAACTTTTGAAAAAGGTTACTGATCGTCGAGTTTTCATTTTCAAACCAAATCGTGCTCAGGTATATGTCAAATTCATAAATGTATCTTCTGTTTCATTATGATAACATAGCACACTTGATGAAAATGCTGAAATAAATTTATATCAATAATTATATAAATTTTTGCTGTCAGGCAATATTTCGTCATAGGTGTTTCGATTGATAAGTTTATGAGGTGGAAAGTTTGCCAAACATTTCTGATGACTCCATCATTCCCATACAGTGTATGTTAAATGGAAATGTCACTGCTGCCTCCAATCTGCTTCCTATGGAATAGGAAAAATTCTTCATGAAAGAGAAAACTGCAGTTGAAACTTCCTTTATACCCCATAATGTTTACAATACCACATGAAAAAGCAGTGGATATATCCTATGTGGTATTGCTTTGTATTATACTCAATGGTTTTTTGAATACTCAGTGGTTAGATCATTGTCGATGATGTCATTGTCTTGTTTACCATTGTGACATCATCACTAGGGCTGCTATCAGCGCTCTGATTGGCTGATGCTGCTGTTGAGTATAGATCACCTGAGTAAAGTTCTGCTTTCTTTGGACTTACATAATGGGGTAAAAATAAAACCAAATGGTTGAATAGTGGTATTTTGAGATGTACTCCCACTCGTGAAGATATCCTGAGTCCTCTGTACCCACTCGTGCTGACGCACTTGTGGGTACAGAGGACTCAGAATATCTTCAACTCATGAAGTACATCTCAAAATTCCACCATACCAGTTAGGTCTTATTATAATATTCATTTGCAATTGCACTCAAGCCTGGAGAGCGCAAATATGCAAGCTAATAAAAAAGAATTAGAAAATTAAGAATTGTCCTGAAGTTGTTTAAAAATGTGGAGTCCATAGAATCATTTTAAATAACAATCTTTTGGCGGCCGTATTAGGGTGCCAATGAAATGCCAACTTTGGAAATGTCAAGATCTTACCCCCCGAACTTTTTCCTTTTGATCTTTGGATAAACTGTGCCCAATTTCAGAAAAATTAATTGATATTTAGAGTTTGCTCAACGGCACTGAAGTTTATAATGCAAATCCAATGGGGTTCGGAGTCAAAAATTAACTTAGGAGTCCCAGCAGACACACCAAAATGCAAATCTATTGGAATTATTGGTTTTGGGACCCTCATAGCGTCCTTTCATCAAAACAATCTTGTCTCCACAAAAAATGATAACGATTAGGGCTTATATGGCATACCAATTTTCGCCCAGAATTCGGACTTAAATTGTCATAAGACCACCACATTTTTAAATAAAAATATTTTTTATATATATATACCACAATTAATGTGTCTTTGTCACTTTGAATAACAATTTTAATATGTAAATGGCACTGCCATGAAATTCGCGCAGCACTTAAAAAGTTTTCGTAGTACTTATAGCGTTACCATTTCTTTTATTTTTATTTCATATTCGATAAAATAGACAAAAAATAGATAATAAACACATAAATGATAAATAGACAAATAAATAGATAGATAAATAGATAGATAGATCGACCCACAGATGGGTAAATAAATTGATAGATAGATATGTATTTAATAGATAAATAATATTCATAGACAATCAGCTAAATGGTAGAAAGAAAGACAACACTGAAAGCTGTCAAAGTCAAGTCTATGTTAGATTGTTGATATTACATAATAGTAATACAAAAACAATAACATGATCTGCTTGTAGATTAATTGCTCACTGTTACATAATCATAATTTTACAAAGATAATGTTACTTTAATTTTGTTATGTTTTCTTGTTATCAGTTTTGAAATGAAATGCATCATGTGTTAATAATTTGATTTAGCTTGTAAAAGGCTAATAATTTACTATTCCATAAAAAATATTGGTACAGGATAAATAACTGGAGAAAATTGAATTTTTAATAAACCTTTGAAGATGTATATGTTATTTTCTGTTTAATACGAAACTAAATCATTGATAAGAAGCTGGACCTACTTGACCTAATTCCCAACTGTGGACTATTGATGTTCAGACCATCACTGCACAGAATTTTGAGTCCTCTCTTGCACTCAATTCGCTTCGCGAAACGGCCTGCGGCCGTTTCGCTGCGCGAATATTAGTCCAAGGGCAGTTAGAGCCTAAAATATAGGCAACAATTGATTTCGGCAGCCATTTTTCAAAATGGCTGCCATATGAAGCCTATGGAATAACACTGGTCAATGAAAAATAGCATTTTGATGAAAGGACATCACTAGGATCCCAAAACCAATAATTCCAATAGATTTTAATTTTGGTGTGTCTACTGGAACCCATAAGTTAATTTTTGACTCCGAACCCCATTGGATTTACATTATAAACTTCAATGCCATTGAGCAACCTCTAAAAATCAATAGATTTTCATGAAATTGGCACAGGTGATCCTAAGACCCAAAAGAAAAAGTCCAGGGGATAAGACCTTGACATTTCTCTGTTTTTATATTTTCAATGCATTTTATTGGCACCCTAGGCCGTATAACATATATATGCTGGCAAACATTACTTTTCTTTCTCATCTAGTTACGGTTTTTTTTTCATTTCTTTCAGGCAAGAAGGGTCAGTGACCATTATCCTGTCTACATCACATTGGATGCGCGAAGTCTTTCCAGTTGGCTGCTCACAGAATTATCTCGGCTGTCCAAGAAGAGAAAATTCGGTGACATCTTTTCCATCTTTTCCATCTGATTGTCACAATGTCATGCTACATTGAAACAACATGATGCATTCAGCCCGTGTCTTTGCATACGCCTCAGGAAATATGTGATGGATTCTTCAAGGAGAATATAATATGTAATATTCATTGACAATATTTAGGCTTTGTTTCGCTCTCTTAAAACTTTGTCCTTTTGGAAGGATATTTGTCAACAATGGGCATTAAAATATAAAACTACTACATTTTTTCTTTTGCGTTGTACCTTTGTGCCACTATCATGATTTTAAAAAAATTTCAACATCTCCTTCACCTGGATAGAATTCATTGACACCATGAAATTTTAGTCATACGACAGCCATTCTTGAGTCTATGTTCTCTATCCCCGTACCAATTTACATAACTAGCGATTAATTTGAAGGTAAAATTTATCGCTAGATTTATTAGCCAGATCACTTCTCCGACAAGACTAACATGATTTTTGGCCAACAGCTGGTTTCTGACAGACACCCATATCATTATATTACTCTGGTCATCAACTTTAAAGGAGCAAGCAGGTTTTGCTGTATTGTATGGAAATCAAACTTATCTAGTGTTTGTGCTGGTGATGCAATTATTTGTTAAGCATTTTCAGCATTCTGCAGCAGCTGGTGAGTAGACCTACTTGGGAGTCATTGAGTGTGCTGGAGAGTAGATTGAACAGATATTTGCACAGACTTGAGAGGACTCGTTGGCAGAACATCACAAGGAGACTGGAAATATCCTTCCAGGAGGACCGTCCGACCATGGGAGAAAATTGTTAACTCAAACTGTGGAGAATCAACTCCATGAAGGTCATCTGAGGTGCAGGTGGCCAGCAAAAGGTCCAATATCTCATCATGGAACACCGTGAGATCAGACAAAAGTTTGTTCGGAAACACCAAACTGCAACTGGCGAAACCAGATTCACTTGACCATCAACACTTATGACAGACTTGTAAAGGTCTCAAGAGTGTTATGTTAAATAATCGTAATTGTGCGGTTCACTGATGAAAATGTTGTTTGGTTTGATAAAATTGGCGATGGGTCTGTTTTGATGTTTCCAGACAAATAAATTTTGGTTGAGACATCCACTTGCAAAGATTTACCAATTTTCTAGCGAGGGAATGGAGATGGGTACCTGAGCTTGCAAATGTGTGGAAGAGCATCAAAGTGTTGGAGCATGCATGCAATTGTAAGAAAAAATAAGTCATAGGTTGCACAGAAAGTACTCAGAATCGGAAACTTCCTCGCCGAAAGGGTATAAATCACGTAATGGTTGCAGTGTTGGAATTAGTCCGTGGTATACAGTGCAATGGACATAAGTACTAATTTGCTGCCGAAAAATTTTAAAATCGAACTTTTGGACTGCTGTACATCGTTATAACATTTTTATATTCTTTCTGACCATTAACATATTTGCAAGATCTGTTATTCGCTTCTGAGGTCATTAGACCAATAGACCAGATGCTTAAGAGCGTTTTCTCTTAATTTTGGGTTAATTTAAAGGCAATTTGTAGTCTTAGGTGGTATGATTGCCGTCATAAAGTAGCTTAAAGATCAGAAAGCACCATAATACACATCATAAATGTCATGAAAATTCCAAGGAATTAATGTTTGTCATTTGAGATCAGTCCTACTGCCAAAGCCAATTTAAGGAAAAAAAATGCCTTTCCTCAGCATCAGGTGCTAACTCGTAAGATATCTTTAATGGATGAGGATTAGCCAGGACTACTCTGACACTGAGAATCAAATTCCCTTGATGAAGAGAAAGAATGTTGGTTAGGCGTAATATGCTCCATATTTTTGGTACACACCAAGCAATGTGACATGATGAATTATCTGTTAAAGGTGTTCTACACAATATACACTCTAAAAAAATTCAGACAAAATTGGTTTTTTAGATTCAAAATGGTTTTTTGAAAAACCAAATTTCAATGCAAAAAACCAACATGGATTTTGTTAAAATTTTTTTCCGACATTTTTTACAGTGTACTTTTTGAGGCAAGTGTGTGAAAGAATACCGGAGACTGACTTCACATCTACCTGTCATGTTTCAGGAAAAGCTGACAATTAGGGAAAAGGAACTAATTCTTTGGCAAAGTCTTGTTCTTGATGATTTAATAATGTATGTAATAGGCAACACATTGATTTGGGGGCAGTTGATACATTGGATGGCAGGGTGGCAATATGAGCCAACAGAAAGGCAACTAGTGTTTGCTGTCAATTTGTCAGCAGCTAATATCAAACAGAGCAAAAATTGTAGCTGAGAAACTTTGCTACAAATTTGACATTGACAAAGTCTGTTTTGTAGTCAGAGAAAAGAAGAACAGTCATTATTATGGTCTTATAATCTTAATTGGTATCCAAAGTGCTTTCATAAAATTTATATTAATGTCATTGGGCAACCTGTTTTAGAATAGAGCACTTTTCTCATATTTTGGGTTTATTTAAAGGCAATTTGTATTCTGAGGTTGTACAATGGCGATCATAAAGCAGCTTGAAGATCAGCAATACACATCATAAATGTAATGAAAATTTCATAAAACCCTTCATGGCTCATCTCTCATCTTAGGATTTCATGTGACTTGATGCATAAGGGTAATGTCACATGGCAAGCAAGATTTACTCAATTCAATTCAGGGTTAAGGTCATAAGCTAGTCTCTATCAGGGGCGTTATTTCTGTGGAAAATGTGGGGGAGGGGGGGGGGGACGCAGTGATGCGGTAATTGGCTGTCGGATGGGCAAATAAACAAACCAGTCAGGTATTTACATTCATTTTTATCACATGGTAGCTTACCCAAGCAGAAAGGGCAGGGGACATGTCTCTTAGAATTGCTCCTTACTAAGTTAAGCTATTACCATTTTTTTAGTTTTCACTAAAAGAAGTGGGGGGAGGGGGCATTTCATATATGTCCCCAGGGTCAAAAATGTGGGGTGGACATGTCCCCCCATCCCCCACCAAATTCCGCCCATGGTCTCTTTACCTCAAAAACCTCCATGTTAAGGGTTCTAAGCTATACTTTAAAGTTGCTTTAGCCTCTTCCTGCTTTCTACATCTACAACTAAAGTTGTCTTTGGGGAATCATTGTTTGTCATTTGAATTCAGTTAGATTGCATAAGGCCTATCTCAAAAATAATGAAGCCAAAGTGTGACATGACCATCAAAATTTTATAATATATTTTTTTATCAAATGACCATGCAGTTTTGTTAAGAACATATCGAAGTTCCAGAAAATATATTTACCATAGAGTTCCAACCAGTGGAAATAACTGATGATAGCAGAATAGTACAAAATATTTAAAAGTTTTTATTTCCATGTCTACAAAAGAAAACTAAACTAAATGTCAATTTATCGTCAAAGGAAATCAAATTTCTTTATATATGATGATATAGGGAAAATAGTGTAGAGTCTTCAGGGCAGTTTTCATTCCAATACACCAAATACATTGTGAAAAACACACTATTTTTGATAATTTTCAAAAATATATTTCCAAAAACGTAATTAAATTTGCCTCAGAAACATATATGTTCCTTTAAAACAATTTCAACTGTCCTATGTTATGGGTTTGAATGTTGGCTTCAAATTCATATCGAATAAGTGCCACTGAAGTGAATATTAACTCAGCAAAAGATGAGAGAAGCATGATTTTTGGCCCTTTTTTCTGATAAAATCCAGATTTTGAGTAATGATGGCGCATGAAATTGCAAAAAATGTTCCGGTTTTGCATACAATTGATTTTATATGATATTATAAGTCATAACTGATTGAAAAGTGCGACCATTTTGGATGAAAAGGATGTTTTTTAATTAGATATTGCCTTTATAGCCAATTTGGCCCCAAATTTTCAAAAAAACGTATATGCCATTATATTATTGGTTAGGTCATGAAAACATGTTGAAACTACCAAAATAGTGTGGTAATTGTCACAACAGGTGATATTACTATCATGGCTCCATTATTTACAGGAAAAAAATTTGAATATGATCAATTTTTTGTGAGCGTTACGCGTGCGACAAAGTAATTTTTGTCTTTTACCACCAGGTATCAGTCACCAACATGTATTAGTTCATTGTTTATATTGATGCTACACAGATTTACTATGTTTAAAGCCAATCCAGGTTAAAATTAGAGCTTTCATAGCTTTTTGCCGTATGAAAGTGCTCCTTGCGTTACGCATGCACCTTCCCTCATATTCATTGGAATTTTTTCATGTAATGAAATTTTCACAAGCATGAAAGGCTCCAAAACAACTTAGTAGATATTTTACTAGATCTTTATGGCAAAAAGATTCAACTGACATGTCCAAAAGGGAAATTACAACACCCCAGATCCAGAAGCTTCAAATATGACTCAATCTTTCAAAGTCAAACTTTGAACATGAAGAATTCAATTATTTCAAAACAAGCGCATAAATATACTTGTTTCAATGAATTTATGAAGCCTTTGGACATATAGATAAAAGGAAAATTAAGAAAATGACCATGAGATGTGTCAAATCTCATTAACCTGAAACAATTTAAGTGAAGGACAATGTGATGTCACGCTAAAATAGTGAAAAATTCACGTTTTTCAATATACTTTTAGGATTATCGCGACCATCGTCTGTAATATTGTCGTGAAATTTTCTGGACTTTGGCCCAAGAATGTATTCAAAGAAATAGTGCAATATAAAGTTGTTGAATACATCCATTCCTACATTTTTTGACCCCAATGAAATCGGGCCCTGTGGCTTCATTATTTTTGAGGCCGTAAGTCATGCAGCTGGGTGGCCAAGTGGCTTAGGTGCCCGCCTGCTCCGCTGAAGGTCTTTGCCTGCATGGGTTCGAACCCCGGGTGGGGAACCCAAATTTTCAGTGAACCTTCATGAGCAAAATCCCAGCTGGATGTCGTTCGGATGAGACGTTAAATTGGCGGCCCCTTGTATCAGTGTCTATGCTGGGCAAGTAAAAGATCCCTCACATGGGGTAAATGTGTAACATGTTGAGGACTCCCACTCTCTCTCCCATCTCATCAATCAACCCTCGTGAGCGCCCAGAACTGGGCTTAGAGGGCTGCACTTACCATATCTATCTATCTATCTATCTATCATTACTGCAAATTCAATTAGTATGAGTTTCCTTGGCAAGTTTTCTCTCTGTCCACGTATCACTTTAAGCTTGCCTGATTGGTCTATGAGTAGTCAAATGTCCACCAAATCCATAAATTGAACATAGAAAGCAATGAGAAACGTCTTATTCTGCTTCAGTGACCAGCCGATTTTGTTCAGTTGATCAGATTAGCAGTTTAAACATGCTAACAGTCACTGTCAATTGAATACATTCCAGACACCAGTGAGACACGTTACAGGGCTTTGTAAATTGTAATACATTTTTATAGTATTCAAATTAGATTTTTGACATGTAATTCAATGCCTCAACCAATCAGAAGAACTACATTTGCTACGTTTCACTGTCCTTTTGCAGAAACTCATACTTGTTGAAATTGCAGTAAGGGAGAAATAGCTTTCCTGCAGTATCATGCCTTAACTCCTAAGATAATCTTTAATGGACGAGACACAGAGAGGATTTTTGTTGATTATGCTTTTTTTCTTTGTGATGAAAATGAAATATCTATTAGTGGTGCTCCACACACCTAGTCTATTGTTTTTGGTATTAGTTAGACACCGATTTGGAGGGTTCTAACTGACAAATATGCAAGTTAGGACCCGACAAAGAGGTGTCTAACTGACTTAGACATCATACGCTTCTTCTGTCATACATTTTAACTTCTAATTTTTTGTTATTTGAACAATAATCTGATTGTTTGTTAGCTGTTGTAAACAGATTTAATCCCTAGCCGGGCGCTAACACGCAAAATTGTCAGTTAGATGCCAGCTTTTCCTATGGTATAAGTATCTTGGTGATGTCTAAATGAGGTTAGATATGTTCTGCAGGGCATGCTAAGATTGGAGAAATGGAAGCAATTTAGCATCCTAAATGCTTTCCTAAACAAAAAGTAATGTAAATGTGATTGGACCACATGTTTTAGAATAGAGCAGTTTTCTGTTAATTTTGGGTTCATTTAAAGGCAATTTGTAGTCAGTGGTTGTACAATGGCCATCATGAAGCAGCTTGAGCCTTGAAGATCAGAAAGCCCCATAACCCGCATAATAAAATTGTTTATGGCTCATCTCTCATCCGTTAATGTCACAAGGCAAGAGATCGAAATTTATGTGATTCCCTTTAGGGTAAAGGTTATTAGCTGAGCTCCTTACCTTTAAACATTGTATCTTAATCTTTGGCAGTACATGCTATACTTTAATTGCTACAGTCTCTGCCTGTCCGCTAAGAATATTAATGTTTGTCAATTAAGTTCAGTTACAATATGTATTAGACTGCAGAAGTCATGGAAGCCGAAATAGCTATTCCTAAGATAATTATATATTTCATAGATTAGAATGAGCCAGGATTCCACTAAGAATTAAGTTCCTTTGATGCAGAGAAGGAATTATGTTGATCAGGTAAATGATGCTTTTAGTTCTTTGTACACATCAAGCAATGTGATAAAAATGAAAATATCTGTTAGAGATGAAAGATAGAATACAGGAAACCTACTTTACATCTACCTGACATGATATGTATTTCAGGAAAAGCTGGCAATTAGGGAATTTGGCAAACCCTTGTTCTTGTTGATTTAGTAATGTATGTAATGGGCAACAAATTGATATGGGGGCAGATGACACATTAGCAACTAATATCAAACAGAGCAGAAAATGTTGCTGAGAAACTTTAAAAAAAAATCCTACATTTATTTACTTTGCTACATATTTGACATTGACAAAGCCTGTTTTTGAGTCTGAGAAAAGAAATACAGTTGTGATTATAGTCTTCTAATTTTAATTGGCATCCAAAGTGCCTCCATAAAATAAATGGCAGTGTCATTGAATGGCGTGTTTAGAATGGAGAAGTTTTCTCAGAATTTTGGGTTTATTTAAGGGCAATTTGTAGTCTTGGGTGGTACAATGGCCATCATAAAGCAGCTTGAAGATCAGAAAGCACCGTAACACACATCATAAATGTCCTGAAAATTTCATAAAATCCTTCATGGCTCATCTCTCATCTTAGAGGATTTCCAGTGACTTGATGCATAAGAGTAATGCCACAGGGCAAGCATGATTTATTTGAATTGCTTCAGGGTATAGATGCTATATGTTAAAGTTGCTACAGCCTCCGTCTGTCCTCATCTATAATCAAAGGGATCTTTTGGGAATTAACGTTTGTCGTTTGAATTCAGTTAGACTGCAGAATCCATTAAAGGAGAAAATAGCTTTTCCTCGGCATCAGGTGCTAAGAGACATTTTAATGGCCACTGCAGAATGTAAAATGTAACTTATTTTTTTTGTGAAATTGCTCTTTGGAATAACAGCTGTTGGACTATTAGCCAACTATACAAGACTCAAGACTCAAGATAGTTTATTTCTTTCTGAAACGTTATGTTACAGTAAAGAGGGAGGAAATCTCTAAGACAAGTAATTATCGCTGGCGAGATGCCCCCCCCCCTAAAAAAAAAATTAAAAGATCATATCGTCATCTCAGAGAGACCCATTAAAGAAAATAAACAATAGCGTACAAAAAATCAAAGCAACAATGGTACAATGAGTGCATATTGGGTGATGAACCAAATATATATTATATATTATGATGAATATGATGAGAACAAAAGTATGAGGACATTAGGATAAGAGCAATATTTCAGAATAGGTAATTGCACATTTGGAGGAGTATGTAAGTCCAAAGAATCTGAGAATATTTCATGAAATTTGATGAGAATCACATGTCAACATATTCTGAACTTTTTTTTTATATCCTTGTAGAATTTGCAATGCGCAATTTGCACTTTAAGAAGCAGCTTAGAGACCAAAATTCCTTTGTAACATGGTATTAACTAGGTATTCAGACATATATAGTATAATGGGATATTACACAAGTTTTCATAGTTCAGAATAATTTGTAATTTGATGTATTTTGCAAAACCCTGTATACTGTGAGTATGTGTCTTATCTTTGAAATTCATTGGAGCATTATTTATGATAGCAGGTAATCTAAAACGAATACTATTTTTGACAAAATCATGCTTCTGCTGGGGTATTCGGAAAGCATATGCATGCCTGGTGTTTTAATTATGCATGTCAACGTTTCTAGTGAAGACAGAAGTTAGGAATATTTTCGGCAACATTCAATTTTCAAGCCTATATACGAATTTATACTCATTCAACTGCAGTATATCAGTAACTTTCAATAACGTTAGAGACTTAAAAATAGGTTCCGTGTGGGCATTAAATTTTGCATTCATTACAATTCTGACAGATGCATTTATTACAATTCTGACACGATGTATATCAGTTTGATTGTTGTCAAATCGCTTTCTGCTCATTAAGGTTTCGAAACTTGAAGGTCAATAAATTATTGAAAGTGATTTAAACAAGTGAAGGAAACCAAAAATGAGTACGCAAAACTGTAGCTATAATTATGTTCCCATGCTACAAGCCAAATAAAACATTTGAATTCCCACAATGTAACAATATAAGCCCAATGCCAAGGCCTCTGGTGTTTGCTGCTCACTTGTCATTTGCAGAGCTTCATGATAACTGATTTTATTATAATATAGTGGTAGGCATACAGTACAACCATCTTAAAATGGCTCAACATAGTGATCCATAGTGATCCAGATCGGTCCGGATAAAGAGTGATCTGTAGTGATCTGAGATGATAAAACTCCATCTGAAGTGATCTACCAATCCACTTTTAGTGAAATAAATCATGTCAATTATTTAGAATTATAAGTCAAGGAACAGATAAAATCCATTTAACAATTGAAAATATTGATTAAGCAAATATATTAATAAGATATTTGGTACTGAAAAGTAAACTTATTAATATTAATTTTGATTAATACTTACAGATCACAACAGATCACTCAAGATCGATCAATCCATATCAACCAAGATCTCCATGAATCACTACAGATCGATAGATAAGTGTCGATCCAAACTGACGAGCCATTTTATGATGGTTGTACTCAGGGCCGGATTTACATATGGGCAATTTGGGCAATTGCCCGGGGCCCGGGGGATTAGGGGGGCCCGGAAAAACCAAGAAGAGTTGCCGCACGCTACATTGTGGCACCCGCGACAAGGGGGCCTAAGGGGGCCCGGGCCCCCCTAGAAGATTAAGATGGAAAATAGCATTTGGAACTACACGGAATCATGCCTTGGGAAAAGTTCGCAACTCAATAAACTCAATAAACACAAGAGCCTAAACTACCTCCGGGCCCCCCACCCCCCGACTGTCCTGTCTGGATCAGCCACTGGGGCCTCTAACATACAGCGCTTGGTATTTCCAAATCACGCACTGGCAGGCTGGCACCTTTGATAAAAGTCAGAAATGAAAGTATTCATGCCATAATATAGCGCGATGTACATCATATAGCAAATTTTACCATGCAAGAGGCCCATAAAATGAACAATTGCAGGCCCCTGCGATAGCTTTTCCTAACTTTGCTGGGCCCCTGCCCAGTTTGGACCCCGGACGACATAATTGTGTGCCCTGGTCCTGTTTAACAAACAGGTGAATTTTCAAACTGTGCTGGGGCCTGTCCTGTGTGGCTTCAGAACAGTGTGAATTTAATTTGATATATAAAGCCATCAAACAGGGGCCCGTGAAATGAATAATTTTGGGTAACCATAAAGTTTTTTAAAAGAATGTGCAGGGCCCCACAGAGAGCGCAGACCAGTATGACTATTAACTTGTGAGATACTGCCATTAAGCCAGCCGTACAGGGAGAATGATGGGCCCCACAACATTTTAAAATGACTGTGGGTCATACAGTGTATATAATGTTCAGCAGAATTTTCAGGATACCAAATTTCCATGTAGTCTTTGTGGTGCCAGTAATAGGAAAGAAATCTGAGATGATCAGGTGGGAAATTTTCCAAAAATTGGTTGATTTGACATGGAATGACCCATGTATAAGTGGGACGCCCTAGTTTTAGGTTTCAAAGGCAAAGCTGAATGCACTTTTTAGATATGACTTTGAAAGTCTTTTTTCTATACATGTATTAGCCATCGACATCTAATGCTATCTGGTAAAAGTATAATTAGATTTTCAGTTTTGCTGTGTATTTCTCATTTATTACCAAGTAGTTTCTTTATCACCTGGGCCTGTGCTTTGATGTCCAACTTCAGTCATCAAATTTACTTGGTCCAGTTACCAATCTCTTAAATATTATGCCAAAACAGATACTGGTGCCTAACAACAGTAAATGACTAAATAGGTTATTTGAAGACCTCAGTGCATGATATCACAATAGGCACCATCTTTCCCGTTGAAATGAACTATCAATTTGTCAATGACTAAATTTTGACCTCACTGGTGACTGGTCATTGCTGAGTGGTCAGACTCACTCACAGACTTTTCTGATAAATGAAAAGAATGGGATATGACATCACTTACTGGATTATGAAATATAGAAAAACATAGCAAGTACGGCAAAATGAGTCATTATGCTATGGAGAATTTAGTGCATCTCTGTAAGCATGCGTAATTCCACTGCTGTAAGTCACTGAAATCAGTTCAATCAGGTAATAAAACTCTTTAAAAGCCATGATAAATCAAGTCACCAAGCCAGTGTTGAAGGCCTCGAGGCCAACTTCGAGGACAAATCTTGGCCGTGCCTCAGTCTCGGATGTCTTGGCTTCGACTATATCACTGCACCAAGTACTCAAGTCAAGTCATGATGCCAGGACTCATTGACACCGGGCTTTACGTGGGAGTCTTCAACGCGCTATGAGAAAGGTTCCGGGAGTCCAGAATGGGGGGGGGGCCCGGAGGACCCAGAATGTCGCGAATGCCCAGGGCCTCATCATATCTAAATCCGGCCCTGGTTGTACTGTACTTGCATTGCAAGACCCCTTGTTGTGAGACCGAATACTTGTTTGTAGGCCTTTCTCCTGCACTAACGTTGATTTTCAATGCAATTTTGGGCCGTGGTGATTGACCACACCCCCACGAGAGACCGCTTAATGAATGCAGAGGGGCGGCCTTATAATGCAGGGTCCACAGTTATTCACTTAAAACTCACAATCGTTTGACCTGTTTATTTTATTTGTATAACTGTGTACTAGTGTTCCCTGTTTCCGCTACACTCTCTGCATGTTAAAATGTTTCAGTTTAGTGTTGATTGAAAATCAAAGCTGAAATCTTAAGCCAGGAAGTATTTTAATTCTGATATTGGACAATGTTTGATCCATGAGTTAATCCACGGATATATTTAAATTGTCTGTCTGCGTCATATTAAATACGTCCTGCCAACAGAATAGTTTGAAATAAATGTGAACATTTAATTAAGTTTAACATCATACGTGATTTCAACGATATTTACGAGCAAGAGTCTAGAAAAATGTTAAGATTTACAATGAACAATCAAATCAAAAATGTTTGGTATTTCCTGTTTGACTCATGTATCTACGTGTACATTGGTATCACATCATATTTAAGTCGGAGTATGCCAGCTCATCATCCATACTTCAAAGACAATTGCTTGGTGAACTACATTTGAATCATGGCTGCTCAGAAGATGATGTGCATGTCCTTGGCCCTCGGATTTCTGCTGCTTTCCCTTGTGATTAAGGAATGTGAAGCGTGAGTTTATTTCATATTTTGAAAATCTTGTGAAGAAGACTTCAAGAAGTGTCTGTTGTCCAATGTTTGGCTATCATTTATCTTTTAAGAGCTACATGGCAATATTGTTCATTAAAGGAAAACTATTTGTTGAAATGTGTTGTTCTTAGTGTGTTAACAGGCCAACTGACAAAAAGTGTATTTAGTGTTTGAGATACAATGCGTCATGAGAGTACTGTTGGAAAGAAGGCATTTTGATCCTTTCTTCATATATGCCATTTGAGGTTCTTACAAGGTCAAGAAATATGCAAATCAGGGGGAAAAGTCAGGAACTTATTTGTGTATATTGCTATTTTTAATATCATAATTTAAAATGAGATGCGATAGAATTAGTTACAGTATTATCATTTCGATTGATGTCCTTTAACTGTGTGCAATGTTTTTTTATTCAGAATTGCAGAATTACTACCCACTCTTGACAAATCTGCCCCACTGGGATTACAGTATTATTCTCTAGCATAAAATTCACTTTGCTTGTGATTGCAGTTACCCTTGGACAGAACCTGCTCCGTTCAAGGAGTTTGACTCCAACCAGGATGGATTTGTCATATTAAGTGAGGCCTTTACCAAAATGATGAATGCCCCTTTCACCGTTCCCTTTCAAACGATACAATCGCTCTTCACCAAGATGGATGTTGATGGCAATGGAAAACTCAACTCTGGTGAATTCACAAAGTTCTATAAAGCTGTTACAAAAACGTAAGTAGAACTTCTGGGATGCACTGAAAAGGAGTGTGTTGCAGGATGAAATATTCAGCCAAGTAAACTAACTGACTAAGACCAGGTGCCAACTGCCAGCAAAATATTAGCAATCCTAAGAAATGTATTATTGGAAATGGTTCATCTTGAAGAATCATCTATTGTGAAACTAATGATCATCTTGCTAAACCATACTGTGCATAAATACTCTGCACATTGTGGATAATATATCTGACATGTATACTAGGGTTGTCCACATTTCAATGGGAAAAATCATATCTCATAAAACCCTAAGTTTGAATGTAGAAATTAATGACCACATAAATAAAACACACACACTCAACATTTCAGCCAAATTGGTTAATATTTATAGATAGCACAAAGCCTTTGATGTTTATATTGTAATTCCCTATTCACAAAACTGAAAAATTGGTAAATTTTCAAGATCTTTCTCAGAAGTGAATAGTTTTTTCGCATTTTTTTAGCATATGGTATTGTCAAGAAAAGGTTTGAAACTTGATTTTAAGGTAGCAGACTGTGATGTTATTGGTACTGATTGTATTAAATTGCTTGGTGTGTCAATTGATAAGGACTTGAGATTCTCTGAACATGTCACACAACTAACTGTGAAGAGTGCTAAGCAGGTCAATGCAATTTCCCGATTAAGCAACATACTCAACTCAGATAGCAAACTAAAACTTGTGAATGCATTGATTTTGTCAAATTTCAAGTATTGTAATTCCGTATACTTTTATTGCAGTGTGTCAGATGTTACAGGGTGGGGACGCGAATCTTTCACCAAATTTACGGTAGGACATTTTCAAAATTAAAGCATGGAGAACAATGAAACTTGGCAGGGATTTCAAGAATGTTATAAGCTTTCTTATCCATAAGTATCATTGGTTTTGGAAATGAATTGGTTACACAATGAGCAGCAAAGCGACAGGTCATTGATTTCGGCTGTGACAACAAGATTTTGAAAGTTTCTAAAATCCAACTTACGCATCCTTCAGATGCAACCCACTAAGTCAGGAGGTTCATGCAACACGGAAAAGATACCCAGAGCAAGCTGCATTGGAAAATTTTAAAAAGTGTAATTAACATGATTTTTATGAAATTGTGCCAAAAAACACTTAAATTTATGTAAAACATGGATGTCAAACCTCAAGCAGTTACCATATTGATCAGAAAAGTTTGATACAGTGGTCTAAAAATTGATATGAGAACCCTGACTTTCACAGCACTCCTTTAAGCCAAACAAATGCAATAGTTTAAAAAAGCTAGATCCGCTAATCTCTTATCTTCAGACTTCTGACTCTCACCAAAGCTTGATGAATGACAATACGAAAATCATTTTCTGGCATAATAAAGCAGGTTATCAACAGGTTCTCCCACCAAGGTGTTGTCATCATCCGAGCTGTCATAATGGAGAACGGTTCCCAAACACGAGAGGACTTTTTTAAGACAATTTTCAATTTTTGGCAGCCATGTTGAATTTACGGTTGGAGATAATTTTAGCCAAACTGCACGAAAACATTCTTTATTCTCTTGTTTCTCAGCCCTGTAAATATGGATTTATTGTGATTTGGTAAAGTCCTCCGTTTCCTTCAAAAAATAAAATCTGTCAAATAGTGCAAGTTTCGCGTCCCCACCCTGTAGAAAAATGGAAACGATTTTAGGAAGGGCCCTGAGATATTGTATTTAAAGATTTTGATCAATACTATTGTGGCCTTTTGTCTAGAGCTAATTTAGATACTCTGTACCTGATGAGACTAATGGACACATTATTGAATGTACATACGGTATGCTTAAACTGTTTGCCTCCTATCAGCTCTGACTTCCCAATGATTTTAAGCATTTTAGCCTTGCAGATTTTAGAAAGGGTCTTAAAAGACTGGAAGCCATCTTGCCAATGTGGTGCTTGCATTTTATGTACTATTTGATTTAATGCTCTTACTTAAATGTCATTGTATATACTTTAATGATTTTATTCATTTCTTACTGTATATATATACATTGTGATTCGTCTTTTAAGTCGATCAAAAGCAATTTTTGCTTGTGCTGTACTGTTTCTTTTACTCGACTATAAATAAACACTGTTAGAAATTTCCGTAGATTTTACGGTCAAATGACCGGCAGTTTTGCCTGCCAAAAGAAAACCGTAAAATATACGGGGACCTGTAGATAGTTTACACACACATGTTCACAGCTAAAAACCGTAAAATTAACAGGCTTTGTGCCGTGAATTGTACAAGGAAAAATGGATGTCTTTGTAGTAAACCACCTGGGTTATGTGAAATTTACAGCAATTTGATCGTAAAATTCACATCCATTATTATTGTAAATTTTTCTGCACAGCACTGCATTTTACGGACCTTTTAAGGTAATATCAAATGTATGTGTCCGTATAATTTTGATATATTACGGCCAACATGATGTAATATCCACTGCAGATTTCATGTGGAAAATACTCCCATGAAGTATGGAAATTTCACATTCCTCATTATTTTATAATCATTCACACATTTAACAGTAGCAGAAGTGCGAACCATCCCAACAGTATGTGAGGCAGGAAATAATTGCCCATTCAACTGGTTATATAAAAGGCACATAGCATGTATGTACTCTAAGGAACCAAGAGAGTCTGCAGCTTTTACCAGGAGTGCCATTGAAAACACCTACTCCCAATTGCAGGGACAGGCATCAAAGAATGAAAGCTGTATGCGATTGTTACGGTTTGTGTGCTCATCAAAACAAATAAACATGTATGCATTGGACTTCTTTATTATGGTAGAATCAGAAATACGTGTATATCAAATAAAAGACAGGATCATGAAAGATGTCTTACTATTAATTTATAAGCTTCAATAACAAACTGTATCCAGAGTGTATTAATATAACGTTCATCTTACAATTTATATAGTCTATTAACCGATTAGCTGCTTCATGCAATAACATTATTTCACTAAAGACGGCAACATTTCTACACAAAATAAATTCTTTTGATGAAAATATTAAATTCTGCATTATATATGTAAGAACAAATTGCCTCCAATATATTGAATATGTAGACTATAATCAACATTTAAGGATACTGATTAGCTGCTTCACACAATAGCATTATTTCACAAAATAGGTGACAACATTTCCATACAACATCAATTCTTTTGATGAGCCAAATTCGATAGTGTGACTTAAATATTGAAGTCTGCATTATATCTGTAAAAACACGTTGTTTCCAATATATTGAATGTGTAGACTATAAACAACATCAAAGGATACTTATTGGCTGCTTCACACAATAACATTATTTCACTAAATAGTTGTGAACATCTCCACAGAACATCAATTCTTCTGATGAATTTAATTCAATAAATTGGTCTTAATATTAAATAAATGTGTCTTAATATTAAAGTCAGCATTCTATATTTTTGAGAACACACTGTATACCATATGCTGTCCAAGGTCCATACATGTTTTTCATACATGTAGACCTGTCTACAAGTGGACTGCTCTTGCATTGCCACAGATCAGAACATATGCTGTCTTGTGTTGCCACCTAGTGATTAGTGTACTATTCCGCGAGCTTCCGCGAGCGTCCACCAACTTTCAACCAGACGAACACACACAATTTTGTCTGGAAGACACTGGGGCTGTTTCTGAGTGTGCTGATGGCCTTGTCTACTTCCTTAGAGAATGTGATTGCCGAGTCTGACTCTGGTATACATCAATGTTGAATAGAAATTTTGTGAATGTGCAATGAAATTGGAACTATTTCTTTGGAGCTCAATGCTGAAGCATACAAAACTAACTTTTCTGCCAGGTGGCAGCAGCATGCAGTTGTCATTTTCACCAGACTGCATGTAGACTATATAAACAGTAACATTTCCTCATTAGCTTGATACACAATTTTTCAAAGTAAATATTTCAAACAATTCCGTCTAATGTCACTTTTTTATGAACATGACTCCAGAGGACAAGAATGCAATATCTAAAGAATTATTTTTAAATTTATCTTTGTATGTTCACTCAAAATTATGCCAGCATACATTATTGTATTTGCCAAAATGACAGAGGTTATAAAAAAGTTGCCATTTCATTGACGAAGTTCAAAACTTTCGGATTAATCGTCGTGTGTTTCTTTCCTTTCACTCGCTCCAGGTTTATCTTGAAGAAACACTGAAACACAAAAATTCAAAATGTAAAAGTTTACAAAAATTATCCATTTTGTTTGATATTCTGTTGGGTTTATTTATTATTGTTATAACTTCCACATTTTCAAGTGTGCAAAAAATAGCCAAGCAGTGACCTCTTAGCCTCAATTTATTAATTCATAGAAGTCAGTATTACTGTCAGTTACTCTAACATATTTCCCCTCTTATGGTTTTGCGACTGAAAAATGTATTGTCACTTGATTGCCTTCAGTTACAGGCCTATCAATCACTGTACCTTTTACAGTCCAACCATCAGATAGATAGAATAATGTTACCTCTGCACGATAAATTCGAGGCTTGTTTGCACTTCTGGAGGATATGCGATATTCACGACGTAGTATTGTAGTAAGAGGCAAAAAGTCGAGCCAGAGCATTGTAGAAAGTCTTCCTTTTTTCTATCACAACTCTATTGTCTACCAGCAGTGAGAAATCAGTTGCAGACATGACACCTGAAAAAAAAGGAAAATGGTTAGATAACCAATAGCTGGAGAGAGGGAGGAGGATCACACAAACAACAATACAATGTCTGCACTGATTCACAAATATTTAAGGTGTTCAAGAAATGGTTTATCAAGTCAAAATTGGTTGGGTAGAAATCATAAGGTAGTCATGGTCGCAGTGGGCCAAAACCAATTAAACAGTGTTGATCCTATTAAAACATGTGCCGAAAATCATTGAAGTGCGACTGTTTTTCCCTAACATTTACCTTTTACCTTGTGGGACCATTTCCGGAACATTTACCTTTTACCTTGTTTATCACAGTTGGATTTTTTTTTTTAATGGCACCATACCCAGATTACCCACATCTCACCAATAAAATCTAGGTGTCATTTCGCATTGTGCGTCACAGAGCCATAAAAAACGAAGAAATTGTGACATTATGCTTTATTTTTGATAGCTACAGATCACCTTCCAGATGTGGGTTTCATACAGCAAGGGAAATGACTCATGTTATTTGGCTTTGAATTGAGTTATTTTCAAAAATGAGTCTTCTGTTTGATATTTTGATGTGAACATAGCATTGGCATTTGCGAGATGCAACTGGTCATGTCATGTAAACTATTCATAAAAGTAATTTCACTTGCTGCAACAAATGCACAATGGTGATCTGTAGCTAAAAATAAAGCATTTTTCTGCTATTTTAGGGCTCTTTGTCACACCCTTCGAAATGACACCCCAATTCTTTTAGTGAGATGTGGGCATGGGCATTAAAAAAAATACCCAAATATGATAAACGAGGTCAAAGGTAAAAAGGAAATGGTCGCACTTCAATTATTTTCACATTGATACATTTTTGTAATAGGATCACTACTGTTTAATTGGTTTTGGCCCAAAAAATTGTACAAATTATTAGCAAAAATGAAGGGGGGGGGGTGGTTGTATTTTTGTTGAGTGTACATGTAGAAATGATACCTGTTTAGTGTTTAGGCATTTTTTCAAAGTAGCCAGGCTTTATCAATGACATCTAAAAAAGGCATATTTACCATATCAAACTATCATTGGTGATACTGGCACTCCTCGTTCTTCTGCCACCTCTAGTCTGCTCAAATGTTCCTGTAAACAGAGAGACAAATATTTTTTCACTTGATACAAGAGAAGGCATAATAGAAGCATTACCAGCTGGTTGGTTATGAATATCATCAAATTGTTTAGGCCTACAGCCTAAATATCAGGAATATCACCAGCATTGCAGAATGAGATGCCTGATGACGTCACAAAACAGCGGCCCAAATAATGCAATTGTGATGTCATGACCATCGTTTCTCCATGGGTACATCACGGTTCTGTATTTAAATGGTCTTGTGGAAAAAAATCTTTCCAATAATATTTAAATCAGGTGAAAAAATAAACTACCCATTCAAGCACTACATAACAATATCCTGATTGTGACCCTGATTCGAGTGGTTTTGTCATGTTGTTATATTTCAATACTGCAGTGGCATAGCGAGATAATTTCCAAGAGTGGGGCAAGTGGTGTTTGATCATCATGCTAAAAGGCACAAGAAACTGAACAAAATGCAGAAATTTCTTGGATCATAATATATAGCATCTGAAAAGTAATCAAGAATTGCCAAATGATAATTATCAGTCTTCACAGGGGAGGGGAGGGCAAGGATGGCTGGGGGGATGGGCTTGCCTCCCTTTCCACTGCCCAACCCCCGTCCTGCCCCCCCCCCTGGTTTAAGTCAAAAGTGTCACTTTAAAAGAGTTTTTCCTGCCATTACAAAAATGTGAAGTCATCATGAAGCAACCATGACATTGTTTGGGCTCTTGTTTGATTTTGACATCAGGCAGCTGCAATGCCGGTGACGTCTTATCCATTGCTTAAGAATATCTTTTGGATAGACGAGAGGGGCAGACAGGAGGCACAGACGAGAGGCACAGATGAGAGGCAAAGACGAGAGGGAGAGTCAAGAGGGAGAGTCAAGAGGGAGAGTCGAGAGGGAGAGTCGAGAGGGAGAGTCGAGAGGGAGAGTCAAGAGGGAGAGTCAAGAGGGAGAGTCAAGAGGGAGAGTCAAGAGGGAGAGACGGAGAGGGAGAGACGGAGAGGGAGAGACGGAGAGGGAGAGACGGAGAGGGAGAGACGGAGAGGGAGAGACGGAGATACGGAGAGGGAGAGACGGAGAGGGAGAGACGAGAGGGAGAGACTTAGAGGGAGAGACGAGAGGGAGAGATGAGAGGGAGAGAGGAGAGGGAGTGAGGGAGCAGAGAGGGAAAGGAGAGGGAGAGGAGAGGGAGAGGGAGAGGAGAGGGAGAGGAGAGGGAGAGGAGAGGGAGAGGAGAGGGAGAGAGAGAGAGAGAGAGAGGGAAAGGAGAGGGGGAGAGGAGAAGGGGAGAAGGGAGGGATTGAGAGGGGAGAGGGAGAGAGGAGAGGAAGGGAGAAGATGGAGAGAGGAGAGGAGAGGGAGAGAGGAGAGGGATTGAGGAGATGGAGAGAGGAGAGAAGAGAGGTAGACCAGCCAGCAACAAATCTTATCCCATTCATATTCTTTGTTTTCCACTTATCTCAAGTTCGACTGAGTGATTGTCTCGCGGCTTAAGTGGGTTATTCAATATGGTATCAGGAATGTGTTTATTACATCTAAAGCACCCGGATGATAAATAACATATTTCCTCTCTTGTGGTTAATAACTTATACCTATTTCGAAATGGCTCTACGGCAACAGAAAGGCAGGAGAAATAAAGAAGGAAAGGAGAGGAGAGGGTGGGGTCTGGGGGGAAAGGGAATAAGGAGGGACAGGTGGCAGAGGGGAAAGGGGATAGGATTGGGAGTGGTTGAAGGGGAGGAGGTTGCGGATGGAGAGGTAGACAGATGCCAGAGGGGAGATTGATGAGGCAGCATTCAAGACTGTTTTTAAAAACATTGCATGTCCATATTTATAACTTCGTAAATTAAGCGAGGAGAATTTGGAAGTTACACCGTCACAAAACCACATTTTAAAATTAATACAAATATATGTGAAATAATGCAAACCTCACCGATTAGAGTCATAGGCTATATTTCATTAAATTGGCATGAATCTACTGTTGGGATCAATGTGCCACTGACCTTGGAAGAGTTGACAGCTTGAAAGACCTGAAGACACAATCATGGAAGACCTATCCGTGAATTTCACGACTTATTCATCAACTGGTGTTGCACAAGACACATGTACTTCATCGGCCTCTGTCTTGAATCTGAAAATTGACAACACTCTTTAATTGCTTATGCTTATAAGTTAACCCTCTCCCCACCCCATATGAAGCCAGGAAAGAGGAGATTGAAGGAAAACCGAAAGAGGATTTAGGGACGTCAGACTGTGATAGAAAGAGGGAGAAGTTTGGAAGTGAAGGAGGTGGGAGAATAAAAGAAGGAAAAGAGGAAAGAAGGAAGGGAAAAGGAGAGAAGAGGGGGAAGAAGGAGAAAGAGAAAGATTGAGATTCACCAGCGAGCAACCAAGATTATTTCAAAATTGTTGGACTTACAGTAGGCGACGTCAAGTGCTTAAAGAATTTGACTGAAATGTTCCTTGTGAGCTCACAGCCTATCCATGCTATGTTATTCCCTATGAGTCATAAGGAATGTATGAGTTCATAGCCTATACTTGCAATGGTATGAAAATGTGTCATCAGCTGTGTATCAATGAGGTCACAAGTTACTCAATGAATTATTGAGAGTTCATTTCAATGTAATGTAGAGGGCCTGTTATGAGGTCATTAGCAGCTGAATTTAAGTACACGTCATTCATCTTCTGTAACTGAGAGGTGAGAAAAACAAAAAAGGAAAGGAGGAAAGAGGGAAAGAGTGACAGGTGGTAGGAGAGAAAGTGTGCGGGAGGGGTAGAAAGAGAGGGAATAGGGAAAAGGAAGGAGAGAGCAGATACGGAATAGGGGATGAGACAGGGAAGAGAAGCGGAGAGGGAGAGAGGAGAGGGAGAGAGGAGAGGGAGAGAGGAGAGGGAGAGAGGAGAGGGAGACAGGAGAGGGAGACAGGAGAGGGAGACAGGAGAGGGATAGGAGGAGAGAGGATAGGGCATAGAGGACAGGAGAGGATAGGGATGATAGGATAGGGGAGATAGGATAGGGGAGATAGGATAGGGGAGATAGGATAGGGGAAATAGGATAGGGGAGATAGGATAGGGGAGATAGGATAGGGAAGATAGGATAGGGGATAGGGAAGATAGGATAGGGGATATAGGGGGAGGGAGTGGCGCAGGGAGAGGTGGAGAGGAGAGGGAGAGAGATTTGCCAGACAGCAACCAAGGTTATTTCAGAATGGTTGGATGTAAAGAAGGAAAAGAGGAAGAAGGGAAAAGGGATTGAGAGGAGAGGGAATGATGGAGAATGAGGGGAGGACAGGGGAGATAGCATAGGGCACATAGGATAGGGTGAAGGCAGAGGGCACATAGGATAGGGTGAAGGCAGAGGGCAATGGAGAGGAGGCAAGATTGACCAGTGAGAGTGACGGACAGTAGGAGGGAGGGGGCGATTGACTTCCAGCAATCAAGGTTATTTTTTAACCAGAACCGCAAGGGGTTTAAACACTTGTCTGTCAATGTGAAATCTGTCAATGTGTGCCAGATTATCACTCACAGGCCAATACCTGTTGCTAATTTTATAACTCTAAGCGATAAATTACGGCTACAATGGGCAGTTAAAGAATGAAGAAATATGGCTGCCAAAATTACCTCAATCTTTGATTTATTGACATGTTCTTGATCCATGCCCACAGGCCAATAACTGTATCTACTTTCAAAACTCTAAGCAAAGTAGCAAGGTCACAATGGGCAGGTCAAGGATATCAGCCATTTTAAAGTGACCATTTTGGTGGCCATCTTGAATTTCTCAACATGTTCCTGATTCATACCCACAGGCCAATACCTGTACCAAATTTCATAACTCCAAGCGAAATATTGTGATCACAATGAGCAGTTCAAGAAATGAAGAAAGATTGCTGCCAAAATGGCGGCCATCTTGGATGTTCCCGATCAATACCCACAGGCCAATACATGTACCGTTACCAAATTTTATAACTCTAAGTGAAATATTAAGGTCACAATGGGTAATTCAAGAAATGAAAGATGGCTGAAAAATCGGCTACCATCTTAGATTTTTCAGCATGTTCCTGATCAATACCCAGAGGCCAATACCTGCACCAACTTTCATAACTGTAAGTGAAATACTAAGGTCACAATGGTCAGTTCAAGAATGAAGAAAGACGGCTATCAAAATGGCCACCATAAAACATCAGCCATCTTGGATTTCTCAACGTGTTCCTGATCAATGCCCACAGGCCAATACCTGTACCAAATTTCATAACTCTAAGCGAAATATTGTGGTCACAATGTGCAGTTCAAGAATTAAGAAAGATGGCTGCCAAAATGGCCACCACGAAATGGCCACCATCTTGGATTTCTCAACATACTCCCGATCGATACCCACAGGCAAATACATGTAACAAATTTCATAACTCTAAGCGAAATATTACGGTCACAATGGGCAGTTCAAGAAATGAAGAAAGATGGCTGCCAAAATGGTCCCCCCCTTGTATTTCTCAACATGTTCCTGATCCATACCCACAGGCCAATACCTGTACCAAATTTCATAACTGTAAGTGAAATATTAAGGTCAGAGTGAGCAGTTCAAGAATGAAGATGGCTGCCATAATGGCCACCAGAAAATGGCTGCCATCTTAGATTTCTCAACATGCTCCCGATCCATACCCACAGGCCTATACCTGTACCAAATTTCATAAATGCATGTGAAATCATAAGGTCACAATGAGCAGTTAAGAATGAAGAACGATGGCTGCCAAAATGGCCACCACAAAACGTTTGCCATGTTGGATCTCTCAACATGTTCCCGATCAATGCCCACAGGCCAATACCTGTACCAAATTTCATAACTCTAAGCGAAATATTGTGGTCACAATGTGCAGTTCAAGAATGAAGAAAGATGGCTGCCAAAATGGCCACCACAAAATGGCCACCATCTTGGATTTCTCAACATACTCCCGATCGATACCCACAGGCAAATACCTGTAACAAATTTCATAACTCTAAGCAAAATATTACGGTCACAATGGGCAGTTCAAGAAATGAAGAAAGATGGCTGCCAAAATGGCCCCCCACTTGTATTTCTCAACATGTTCCTGATCCATACCCACAGGCCAATACCTGTACCTAATTTCATAACTGTAAGTGAAATATGAAGGTCAGACTGGACAGTTAAAGAATGAAGATGGCTGCCATAATGGCCACCAGAAAATGGCTGCCATCTTGGATTTCTCAACATGCTCCCGATCCATACCCACAGGCCCATACACGTACCAAATTTTATAACTGCATGTGAAATCATAAGGTCACAATGGGCAGTTAAGTATGAAGAACGATGGCTGCCAAAATGGCCGCCACAAAATGGCAGCTATGTTGGATTTCTCTACATGTTCCCAATCCATACCTATAGGCCCATACCTTCACCAAATTTCATATTCATGCCATAAGCGGAAAACTAAGGTCACAAATGGACACTTGCACAAACCTTAACAAGGACAACGCCGACGACGCTGAAGATCGGGTGACCACAATAGCTCTTCATTTTCAAAGAAAATAGATGAGCTAAAAACCATTGGATATCCATAATTATAGCTTTGCAAAATAAGCCAAGAGAATTTAGAAGTTAAACTGTTGCAAAACATGCAATTACATTTGGAAATTAATGCAAATATCATAATTATGTGAAATATTGCAAACCCCAGTGATTGCTAACAAATTACTTTGCTATATTTCACTAGTTGAGGGCAGACATAGTATATAACTATGAGTGAGTTTTTGAGCATTAATTATTTGGAGGAAAGGAGAGCAGACATAAAAATGTTGTTGTGCCACTAACCTTGGAAGAGATGACGGCTTCAAAGACCTGAAGAAACGCAATCATGAAAGGCCTCTCCATGAACTAGCATTGCACAATTAACACACACATGTACTTCATCCCATCAGCCTCTGTCTTGAATCTGAAAATTAGACAACAGTCTTTAACTAGTATAGGCTTAGAAGCTTGTTGTTGATAGTTTGCTATTGAGTTGATTGGCTTCGGTGCTTAAGTCTTAAGTCTGCAAACATGACCAATGAAACCCAGACCAAAGTCCTTAAGTGACACTTTCACTGCAAAGCTATTTTAAAATCATATTGATAGTTGTGTAAAATATAATCACATGTAAAACGTAAAATAATGACAAATAAATTATTTAAATAAATAATAAATGGTGCGAGAAAAACAATGAAATTAAAATATTTTTACATAGTAGGCGTATTAATATTTAAACATTGTAGACAAATTAGGATGTAACATTTGGGTTATTCTAGTCTACAGGGTGATGATAATTTATTCATACTGATTAATAAATGAGTCCGTTAAGGAGGGGGTGGATGGATGATTGGGGATTTACGACATGTATTTATGCACTTGGTAGGCTAAATAGGACAGGGGAGGCCACGGCAATGAGGCGAAGGATGATTGAAGCAGCCGTCCAACATAGGCCAGGGTGACCCAGCAAGAGCTGGATTCGAACCCTGGACCAAGTGATTGGCAGCCCAGCACATTACCACTAGACCAACCCTCCCCCTCGTTAAGGAGGGGGGAGGATTAGCTCAGTGGTAGAATGTTGGGCTGGCAATCAATGGGTCCAGGGTTCAACTTCCGCTCTTGCAGAGCCACTTGTCCTACTCCTGTGCTAATTAACCTATCAAGGCTAGTGCATAAATAGAGGACGTAAAGCCCCATTCATCCTCATCAAGGAGTATCTCTCACAAAAAATATTGTGGGTTGTGGAACCATACATAGACGTACCGGGCGCGCAATTTTTTTGGGGCGGGGCGAGCGACATTTGCCAGAATTTAAAGATTTAAATTTAATGCAATTTCAAATGAAATTTCCTGGAAACTATTAATTTTCAATATTTTAAAATTTAATCATCTGCCCAAATTTTTTAGCCTTTTTACCCGAATCTTACTGTTTCCCAAACTTTTGGGGGCAATCGCCCCCCCCCCCTGGCTCCTCCTTCCTCCGGTACAGCTATGGAACCATACCATTTTATTACCTCAATACAAACATTACAGTAGTTATTAAATAATAGGCAATTAGATATAATTTAGCATTATCATGCATGCTAAATGAAGAAATAATAGTAATCTTACCTTGCTTATCATAATGTGTCTCATCAGTCCTGCTTCCAGAGATTAAATGACTGCTCTTAAGTTAAAACACCTTAAGGCATTGCCAATAAAGCTTCTTTAAGGGCACAGAAAACAAAAACAAGGCTAAGTCTTCAGTTACAGTTTTTAAACCGTGAATTCATAAAACACGTTATAATAACAACAAGAAAGCTGTAATTTCTACAGTTTCATGATCACGGCCGTTTGACCGTATAAATTACGGAATAAAACCGTTGATTGTACTGAAATTTCTAACAGTGAAGTTTTACTTAATTAGTTGCTCACTTACATATGATAAAGTAGGCTAGTCAAAGTAATATCTGTGGTTAAATTTTATCTATTAGTCATTTTAAATGAAATATGTGTCTGTTTTTATGAAAAAAATACTTGATAGTTGACATAATTATGTAATATCTATGCTGACCTGCTAAGAAACTTTGTAGGTCAAAAAGAATATCAGGACTGCATTGGGAATCCTGGACATACTGAAAAAATGGTTATATGATCAAAATTATTGGCCGTTTTTGCAAGATTTGCAAATACCGATGACTTTGAGGTCTGCTGATGGGCAATCACATGTTAAACTTCAATGGCTCTGTGCTACCTATAAATATTAATTGATTCTACTTAATTGTTTACACAATAAATTCTTGCTATATAAGATCACAATGAAAGATTCAAATCAGAAAAATTTAGAAGAAAGTGTTTTTGGACCAGTGTATACAGTGGGGGAAACTTACATGCATGCAATGCCTCTACAACAACCTGATAAAACTCCTTACAGAGATTTTAGCAACCCTTTCGCTTCCAATCTATCTCCAATCTCACAATATTTTTTTTTTCACGAAATGAAACACATTATCTCCTGTCTGCCTCAAATACCATTCTTGGGGATCGCACTGAAGACATGGGACTCAAATTCAGGAATATCACAATGTTATATTTTGCAGGAAGCATGGTTGCCAAGTTCTCCCTACTGCGGCCCAGTTCTCTGTGCTTTCCCCAATAAATATATTTGGGGTGTGACATACGTACTGAGCACTGATTAGTGTGAAATTTTTTGAGGACTTCTTTTTTTCAGGCAGGACTTTTACACAAAAGAATTCAAACGCATGGACAACAACACCGACGGTGTCCTGAGCAGGTCTGAAGTGATTACACATCTAGTAGAAGAGTTGAGCTACAACACAATAGTTGCAAACCACTACTTTGAGTTGTATGACCATGACCGTGATGGCATGTTGGACAAGAAGCAATTCAATAAATTGGGGGTCAGAATCTTTGGCTACAAATGAATTCAGCCTTGCATGTTCCAAGCATACCATAATGATGTTAATAAAGACATGCTGAAAAGCAAATGAAATAACCTGTTTTGTTTTTAGACTTTAATTTTGATCATTTTCATAGATATGTGTTTTTCCAGCTTGTACTTCGCTTTATCTCAAAACTGTGATGACAAAGATTTAGCTGCATAAATTTGTATACATTAATATTACAAGCACACATTTCAAAAACTGACGAAATGCATTGACCAATGGATTATGCATGTTAAGCTTGTTTAGCCGAAATACCCACACTGGTTGATAAATGCTTTGATAGAACATAACTGAACCAAACAAACCATTAACATTTTCCTCCTTTCGAGAATCACATGTACACTGTTGGCCAAAAGTTTGGAAACGATAGGCTGCTCACCACTGCCTAGTTTTGCACAAAATGCACCAACAAGCCTATTTCTGTAACACTGATCCAATGGCAAGCAAAATTCAGTTTTCACACTTTTGGCGTGCAGTGTATAATGACTAAGAACGAATGTTACAAAGTGATCTGAAATTGTGATGACGAGTGTCCCGTTAAAACAGGCTTTGTTTGGCAAACATTGAAAAAGAGCCTCTTTGCCAAATCATAACAATCGGCTTACTGTTTCTTGTGGTTATACACATGTGGTAACATTGCCTGGCAGTTTTAATATCCTTTGTCATAAACCGTGATGTCAAACTATGAACTGATTTGTCACAGATTAAAGATGAGACCAGTCACATTCACAGATACCCTGATGATGTCATGGTTTAACTGCAAAACGCAGTTTATGAAAAAAAAAGCCTGTAGCTATGAAAACGATGATAAACAGCCTGGGAACTTTCGCTATTCAGACAAACACTCAGACTGTGTTTATTTGGCAATGACAGAATGAAATATCCATAAGTAAATGCACTGCAGGATAAATTGATTCAATTGGCGCATTGGCCTGAATGACAAAAGGTTGAGAATGTCAACAAGATAGTCAAAGCCAAGTCAAATATTTTTACTGGCGTCTCACCCTCTTCACTGACATCAAACCAGTGAAGATAAAAGAAGCCATTCTCTAAGAATTAATAGAGACTGGATACTCAGCTACAAAAACAAGATTAATTCACTCATGTAAATTAGATACCTAAAATGATCTAGGCCAATTTTGCTTTAGGCTTACGACTTGTTTTAAAGGCATTAGTAAAGCATCAAATGATTAAATACAATAGTAAGCTTTTTAATTTTTATCTTATGGTTGTGTGATCAATTTAACAATCATTGTTTCATAATATTATGTATTTTACCTACTCATCTAGTGATTATACTATAAATCTAACATTGTCGTTTCTGTGTCCATGAGAATGACATTGAATTAAAACACAGTCCTGCGAGAAATAACTTGTTCAGCAACATTTCGATGTCTTCAATCTCAGAGGTTTTTGTTGTCTCAGGTGGATAGACTGCCATCATAAAGCAGCATGAAGATCAGAAAATGGCAAATAAGATCTCAAAAATGCCATGAAAATAAAACCCTTCATAGCTGGTCTCTGTTCAAAGCGGATTTCATGTTACTTGATGCATCAGGTTAATGTCACAGGGCAAGCAAGATTTATGTGATCCACTTTAGGGTAAAGGTAAATTAGGTAATAAGCTCAAGCACTATACTTTACAGACATTTTCTCACTTCATGTAACCCATAGAATTGCTGCAGAATTGGGCAACACTCAAATACATCCAGACTCTGTAGGGGTACATTTTTGTAATTGGAATTCAGCATAGTTCCTAATGTTTCATGTCTTAGTGCAACAAGATCTTGAATGAGTAAAGGGTAGTGATGGAAATGGGGCGGGGGGAGCTCGGTGGTGCTGAGCTCCCTTGACCAAAAAACAGGGGGAGCTGTACCCTACTACAGCTCCCCCAATGAGCAATTATTGTGTTATTTTTCAGTCCTCATGGTATTTTTTGCCATGATTATGCTCCTGTGGAAGAATTATTTCTCTTTTAAAAATTTTGAATGGCAAGCCGTTGCAACAAAAGCTGAGAGCTCCCCTGTCGAAAATTTTCCATTTCCATCACTGGTAAAGGGTAAGCCAATCATTCACAGACGAAGAGTCTTGAATCAAAATTGATCGAACTTCAGGACTTGACTTTATCTATTATATATCAAAGTTCCCTCAACTTTATGTCTAAATGTAATGAGGTCAGGGGTTTATTTTTCTAAGTTGTGAGAATTGATGTCAATCAACGACACCTTTCTATGTCGTGCAGCATTGCATACGACAACATTCGCCATATTTACGAGTATATGATCATTCTACTAACACTGTTCTTTCTATGTTGATGAAAATGACATTAAATTTAGCTTGGTTTGCATTTTCCATACTCATAGGCGTACGTCGAGCGACTTTTGCCCGAATTTCAAGATCTAGATTCAATACCATTTCGAATGAAATTGCCTGGAAATCATTAATTTGCAATAGTATTTATTCAATAATCTGCCCGGATTTTTTAACCTTTTTGCCTGAATCTTACTGTTTCCCAAACTTTTGGGGGGGGCAACTGCCCCCCCTGCCCTCCCCCCCCCCCCGATACGCCTATGTCCATACTAGTTACTGGGAAATTAGATTATAATTATTGCTGTTTTACCAGTAAAGTAAAGTCAAATATTTTTATTAATATGACCTGCAGTTTACATTGCCCAGCCTCTGAGGCCTACAAGTCACCTTTGCAGAAAAATTAACTTAATATCAAGTTGACATTATCAACCTTGCAATAGAAGAGATAAGTCTTTAATCTTACTTCATTGTCCTTCGAGATAAGGTTGAGTTTAGCTGTGACTGAACATACCTGAAGATAAGAGAAATTATAATTTTAAACTGATAATTATTTCTAAACTCAAATCAGACAAAAAGATAACATCTCTCATGTGACTTTGATTTAGTCAAGGTTGCTCGAAATTATCTGACTATTTGTTTGCTATTGTTGACAATGTTAATCTTTAGCAGGGCCCTAACATGCGGTGCTTAGAAAAGCGTTCTAAAAGGACATCTCAAGCATCGCCTAGCCAATTGTTTTTTAAATGAAAAAGTCCAATGCATGATAATGTATCGTAAATGGCTGAAATAAAAACCTGTCTGTCTGTCTGTCTGTCTGTCTGTCATGTGAAATTGTCATTCAGATCCCTGCATGAAGTTGAGCCCAATGATGATGATTCAGAATTGAATCTGAATCAGAATTTCTTTAATTTGTCTTGAAATAATTAATTAATTAATGATTATTGAGAAAATTGAAACATGTTAGTGGTAATCAGGACCAGGGCACAAGTCTATGTCGTTATCGAGCGGACCATGACAAAACACAAATATTAATAGAACAAAAGAGCACCTACATGAGCATCCCAAGTTCGAGGGGGTTGGAAAATAAACAGACTAAAAAGTAAGCTCAGTATTTAGTTCAGTGAAGTTACTTCCAATTATGGTGACACAGAATATAGAAAATGAATAAATAGATAATGAAGTAAAATCAAACAATGAAAGAGACTTATGTGTTGTTATTACATAATTATGAAGCAATTTGGAAAAAGAATAATTCAGAGTATGAGAGAAAAACATTTCTTTTAATAAATAGTTTACAGCTATTGATGATGCTGCCGAAGTCCGCCAACCAGCAAACTGCAAAAATGAAAATCCCAGAGAAAGCAGCGACATCCAAGCAATCCAGACCAGAGAAATCAGGACATAAGGACTACAATGCAAGTATGGTGTGGCCAGTTGAGCACCTCAGAATGAACGGACAGCAAGACCTGTATGCATCGAAGCATATTTTAAAACTTGTGAGCAAGTGAAATTATTGAGGGAAATTTAGCAGGCCCTGCTGAAGACTCAAATTTTTTTAGAAATTTATAGACATGATTTGCTTTGCAAAACGAGATGCAACTGCTATCCATTCTTGATTTTATTTGGCCGATAATGCTATTCAACGAGGAGAGGAGAAAGAATGAGAGAATGAAACAAAAAAATATTGAGAGAAATTTAGCAGACCTAGCGGAAGAACCTCAACGGAAGACATTTTTCAGAACGATTGTCTAACTATTTATCACTGGATTTCAGTTTAGTGTTGATTGATAATCATAACTGAAATCTAAAGCCGGAAAAAATTTTATCCAGACAACGGACATTGCTTTGATCCATTATTTCATCCCCCGGATATGTTAAAAATGTCTCTATACATCATGATAAATGTGTCCTGCCAATAGAATATTTTGAAATAAATGTAAACATTTCATAAAGTTTAACATCATACGAGATTTCAACAATATTTCAGTGAAGATTAACAATGAACAATCTATTCAAAAATACTTGGTATATCCTGCTATCCTCTCCTATCCTGTCTGACTCATGCATCAACGTGTACATTTGTATCACATCATATATAAGTCATCGTATGCCAGCTCAGCTTTCATACTTCAAAGACAATTGCTTGGTGAACTACGTTTGAACCATGGCCGCTCAGAAGATGATGTACATGTCCTTGGCTCTCGGACTTCTGCTACTTTCCCTTGTGATAAAGGAATGTGAAGCGTGAGTGTATCGATATTTTCAAAATCTTGATAAGAACCTTGTGAACAAATTCAGATTTAGATTCAGATCAATTAATTTTATTTTCCTTGAGTTTTTTTACAATTATACAATTATAGATACAAAAAATATATTTATGTATTTCAAATACGCTCAAAGCTGGTGGCCCTTTATGACAATTCAATGTCGCTGCCAAGGGGTCAGGAGAAAACAAATAAATATATATTACACTATATAATTACCTTTAGTTCCTGCAACCATCACGATAAGCACCACATGGGGTAAAATATTCTCCTGACTTTGCCCTCTCATTTGCATATTTCTTGACCTTGCTAGAACTCCACTTGACAAATGAAAAGAAATTCCAGAACAAGTGTCTTTCCTCCAATGTGAGGCTATCATTTATCTTTCAAGAGCTACATGGCAATATTGTTTATTAAAGGAAAACTATTTGTTGTTCTTAGTGTGTCCACAAAAAGTGCCTTAGTTTTTATATACAACACATCATGAGCTGGAATTTGATACAAGAAAATCACAGAATTAGCTGCCATTTTAAATTTAAAATTATTCTCTGACATAAAATTCACATTGCTTGTGATTGCAGCTACGAATCTGACCCATTCAAGGGGTTTGACTCCAACATGGATGGATTTGTCGTGTTCAGTGAGGCCTTCAGAAAAATTATGAGTGGCCGTTTTTCCCTTCCCTCGCAAAAGATACCAATGCTCTTCATATGGAGTGATGTCAATGGCGATGGGAAACTCAGCTCTAGTGAATTCACTGACTTCTATGAAGCTGTTACGAAAACGTAAGTAAAACTTCTGTCATAACCAAAAACTCAAAAATCTTCTGCTCAGCAAAGATGAATTTATGGGATTAAAGTTAACTATTCAGAGCAATGAGAAGAGATTAAAGCCACAAAATTAAGTCTCTTTCAAGTAAGACCAGGTGACAACCGGGGCCAGCAAAAGATCAACAATCATCATGACAATTTCAGAATTTATACTGTAATCATCCATAATTATTGGCCTGCCTATTCTTGCCCCTGCATTTTTGACTCCCTTACTTCAGATACCATAAAGATTCAGTGGCATGAATGCGGGGTTCTCTGAGGTTGATTTAAAAGATTTAAATGGTATGAAATAGCACATTTGACTAAACAGAAACATAATTAACCCAAAATGGAAATTGTTTCAGTGAAAAATGTTCCCCATGCTGTAAATACAAAGTTTAGCTTGGACGTTAATATAGGTAATTTTGCTAGATATTAAACTGAATATCTAATGGTTCCAAGTCTTAAATATTTTTGACTATTTCAAATAAATGTAAATTTAAGGCAAAGAAGAGGCTAACAAAGTCTCCTGGCCCAGATATCTAAAAAGGTTTCAGTATAATCTGAATTTGCAACTGATGCCAGAAGGACCACGCATTCGCAAGGGTTTAGAGTCACTCTGCCAGGTAGAACAATATAAAATGCACACAAAATGAAGTCCTGGGATACTTACACTATCATCCAAAGAATATTAGAGCTTTCATATTGTTTTAATATGAAGTTATGTAAAAATTGATAGCAGAACCTGTAGGGGTTCCGAAACGTTGGCACATGTTAAATTTGATTTTCATTGGATATAGGATGTGACATAACAATGTATTATGGATGTGATTAATAGAGCACTGATTAGTGTAAAACTTATTAAGGACTTCTTTTTTCCAGGCAGGACTTTCTCACAAAGCAATTCAAACGTATAGACAAAAATACCGATGGTGTGCTGAGCAGGTCTGAAGTGGATGCCTATCTAGTAGAAGAGTTGCGTGTCAAAACAATAACTGCAGGCCAATTTTTTGGGTTGTATGACAACGATCGGAATGGCGTGTTGGACAAGAAGGAATTCGATAAATTGGGAACCTCTGGCTAGACATGATTAATTAGCCTTGTATGTTCCAAGCATACCATGATCATGTTTTAAAATAAAGACATGCTGAAAAACAATTGATATAACCTGTTTTTTTTTTTACCTCAATTAAACAGCCTGGTTACTTTCGCAGTTCTGACTCACACTCTGACAAACGGGATATCCACAAGTAAATACACAACAGGATGAATTGACTCAGTTACATGTAGTACATTGGCGTGAATTATGACAAAAGACTGAGAAAGTCAACAGTATAGTCAAAGAGAAAAGTCAAATATTTTTATTGGAGTCTCCCGTTGAAGGTAACAGTAGAGTAGGACGGGGCAAGAAGCCCGGGTTTATAATAGGGAGGCTTCTTGCCCGATGGGTCAAGTCAAGTAAATTTTATTTAAAGTCGGTATTTTACAGAAACAATGAACACAAGCACCAGGCTTTTAGACCGACATAACATATATAGCAGTAATATGTAAAAAATAAATAATACAGGTATAAAAAGGAAACAATATGAATAAATTATAAAATAAGTTATAAATATACATGTATGACTAAACAAGTTAAATAATTAGGACATGTATTCAATATAAATATAAATTGGATGAACATGCTTGTTAATTTATAATAAAATATATTACAAACAGGAAAGATTAAAAGAAGGCAGCACCAAGTAAAAACTTACAACTAAGTTTGTAAGCTTTTGGGTGGAGCAAGAAGGCCATTTTAGAGTTTTTGCAAAAATGGCCGTAACCCCTATATTAAAATTGGTAGACATTTGTTTCACTAGTTTTAAGTAGTGATCCCTTCCTGACAGCATAGGCATTTAAATAATCGACCATAAAAAGTAGGTTAAATCGAACCTCGAAGCATGTACTCTAGTACAGAGGTCATTCTATAAGAATTACGAAAGACTAGATACACAATTATAAAAAGACGGTTAATGCATTCATAGAAGTTAGATATAAAATATCAATTAAAAACAGGTTTTATCACAGGAAAGCATATCACAGTTAAAGATATATTTACAGGTATCGCTATTGGTACAAATATTCTCTTCGTCGCTTTGGGATAGATACGCATGTTTTAGCAGAAAAATTAATCATGTGATGATTGGTTAAATAAGAAATAGTTTATAAACATCTGGTTGATCAATAAAATCTGTACAAACATTAGAAACAGCACCAGATAAATGGGTCCTGAGATCATAGTATAGACTACGTTTGATGATAACATGGGTCTCAGTCTCAGTCTCAGTGGCGGCTCCAGGGGGAGCGAGCGGGGCTGAAGCCCCCCCAAATGTCTGAAGCCCCCCATTGCCCCCCAACTTTTGACCAAAAATAATTTATGTGCTTACGCAGAAAATAATGGTATCATAAAGAAAGCCAAATGATTGTCCTCATGAACGATCCTGTGGCGGATCCAGACCCAGTTGTCTACAAGTCTACAGGGTCCCGAGCATTTGCTGGCATTCGCAGGCTGGCATTGTGGCATATTTTCATCAAAATGCCACTTTTATGTGATATCAGTGGTCGAGGTCTCCTGGGCTCTCCCCGTATAGATCTACGACTGCAGACAAATGAATGCTCTGTGGCAATTGTTCACACATGTAAAACTGCAATACACATGAACTCTTACATTTCCACATGAAGTGTTGTACTTCACACTCCTGTGTATAACTGTTGATTGCTTCAGTTGATATTAAATCAGTCTCATGTCGACTCTGAATGGCTTCACATCTCTGAACACTAAATTGCCTTGCCTTGGCCAAAACCATTGTCTGTGATAACAGTAAGACTATTCAGAATTTCATTGACTGGGTCAAAGGGGGGGGGGTGGTAGTTTCAAAGGTTTAACTAGAGTGGGAACCGCCCTTTTGCACAAGCTTCTTATGACTTGGGGCATAGGGAATATTTCTCGAGAGAGTACCAATTTTTCAACATGTTTCAAGGGGGGTTCTTATTTTGCACTACGTGCTTAATTGTCGAATGAAATGTTAAAAAAAAGGAGGTACTATGAATATTCGTGAAACCAAAGGAAGGTATCGCTTTTCACTGAAAGTTTCATGAAAACTCCCAACCCCCCCCCCCCACCATACAGGACAGGAGGGTGATCCAGTGATGTGGTCAACATTCAAGAGGAAACCATAGTGGGGATCAAACCAGGGACCCAGCGATTGGTAGCCCATTGTCATGTCATCTGGGCAGAGCCCTCCTCTGGGAAAATGTTACATACATGTGTTTCTTTGTTTTCTGTGAAAACAATCATTGTGTGGATCATCTGATCCCAATCATCTCAATACATACGTAGTATTAGACTTTTAGAATGATTGATTGATTGACTTTATTCAATATTATTTCAAGAGTGTACATACATGCTACCAAAAAGTACTCTGTCAAAATAACATAAGGAGAGCACACAAAGTTCTTCAACTTATTTCCAGGGTGGTCCTTGCTAACAAACAGATGGTGCTGCTTTAGTTTGTACTAAAAATGTGTGAAACACGAGCAGAAACTCTCACTTGTCAGTTCCATTAGGGAGATCAATGGATTAGAATGCCATGGTCACCCACGTAATACGCTATGTCACTTTTCTTGAGAGAGTGGTGTCGTACCAATGAAAATTGCAAGAAAAATAAGGTATTTTCTACCACTGATGTCTAAAAATTTGAAATCATCTGTAAACAACTAATCGCACAAAAGAAATGACAAGGCAGAGAAATCACAAATTATCTTTAGCTGGCTGTCATTCTTGACAAACTGTAAGCTAGTATGTACACGTACTGTGACTTTGCAAATGTGAATCCCATTTGTCATCAGACAATTGTCTTCACATTAAACTGCATTAGTTAGCTTTACAACTTTTTCCTATTTTTTCCGATCGCTTGATCAATTTATCAGTCATTGTTTCCCATGTGTTTTACCTACTTATCTTATGATGTTAACTGGTTTTTAACAACATTACATTGTGATGTCTTAAATCTCCGAGGTAATTTTGGTTTATGAAAAGCTATTTGTAGTCTGAGGTGAAAATATTGCAATCATAAAGCAGAATCAAGATCAGAAAATGGCAAAGGAGACCTCATAAATGCCAACAGAATTCTTCATAAAACCCTTCATGGCTGATCTCTGTTCATAGCGGATTTCTTGTGACTTGATGCATCAGGTTAATGTCACAGGGCATGCGAGATTTAGGTGATTCTCTTTAGGGCAAAGGTCACAAGCTCAAGCCCTACATTTTACAGACATTTCATGTAACCAATAGAATTGCTGCAAAATTGAGAGACCCTCAAATACAGTGAAGGAATACAATGTCATATTGTAAATGTAATTAAGTATATTCGCTAATGTTTCAAATCAGATGTAATGAGATCTTGAATTAGTAAAGAGTAAGCCATTTATTTAAAAAGGAAGATTCTAGAACAAAATTATTCTTTCCGTAAGTCAATCACTTGGATAGTAACTGTTCAGGGTACTCAGGAAATGGTTATCAAATTGCTTGATTTTCTCACAATTGTCAATCCCTTAACCCATAATGAAGTCTGGGTGCCAACTAAGTTGGGTATAATAAGAGCTGAATGCCCTGCTGAATTTGAACATTGACAATATTCCATGCATAATTAATACCACCATTCCAAGCATATTATTAAGTGAATCTATGCCATCAATCAGCAGCCTTCATATGCATGGAGTATGTAATGAATTCAAATTAAGAACTTGTCCTTTGGATATTGGTCCACTGCAAAAGCTTCAAGCCCTAGAATGCAGTTACCATGACAACATCCAGATGAGAATGGAAGTCCCTGTGATGAAAACAGCGCTTAGCTCTAACAAGTCTCTTCAAGCATTTATATATTTTTTTGCTTAGTACTCATTTTGGCATGGTATCCTTCAAATACAAAGGTAGCTATATCAGCCCTTTTGACTGACTGGTATTCGAGGGTGGATATGTGACTCATTAGGGATTTTCCCGAAGGGACTAAACATTTCAGGGAGGGTCCCTTAAGAGGTAATAAGTTAAGGGAATCCTTAGCTTAGTACCCCTTAAGGGACCCTTCCTAAAGTGTTTAGTCCTTTCGGGAAAAATCCCTAGTAGCTTTGTTCTTGAACTATATGTACACCATTCCAGACATTATTCACAATCTGGCTAATTCAACTGAAATTTGCACAATGAACCCGCAATTGACAAAACTAGTGATTAATTTGTTCTTGGATGTGGGACTGATTTCAGAAGTTTGATAAAAAAAAAAAAAAAATAGATGTGCCTGATGCATGCTCACGACATGGGGCATGATGGGTTTCATAACTCTAATTTGTTAAGTGCTCATTCCAGTTTAGATCAGAATTTATGACTTTCAACTTCTTTGTTTAATTTAGCATAATGTCAGTGAACCTACAATGGTGCTTTACATCCTGTATTTATAAACTTGGTAGACTAATAAGGACCGGAGGAGTAAACAGCAATTAGGCGCAGGATGATTGAAAAAGCCATCCAATATAAACCCTTGTGACCCTACAAGAGCTCAATTCAAACTCTAGATCCAGTGATTGGCAGCCCATCACACTAACACAAAACTAACCTTCCCCTTTATACACGTAGAACCTTAAGTAATGTCAATAGAGCTTTTTTTCTGAGGTGATTATGTGTTGTAATCTCTCATAATGGCGACTATGGATACTGAGGGAATTACTTGCCACTTAGGAAAAACCGTGTTCAACAAGCAAAAATTCCAAACAGTTTCATTTCTGACAACTGTGAAGATTTTCAATAGAATGAACTGCTTTTTCCATGAACCCCCTCCCTTGGACAAATCTTGTGAAAAACAATCAAATAAAATGTTCACGCTTTAGCAAATTTTAAAAGCATGCATTTCTTCTGAAAATTGTCATAATTGTGAAGATATTGCATAATTATAAATCAAACCAAGAAAGTGCATGGTTTTCTCATACATAGGTAATTTCCTAGCTTATATATGGTGCAGCCCTCCACATGTAATACATACACCCAATGTGTGGGTTATTTTACTTGTTCAGCATAGACACTGATAAAAGGGACCCACTGAAACATTTTTAATGGGAATCAGAATGTATTGAATAAAACACTAAATTCATTCAATTTATGTATGTATGTATGTATGTATGTATGTATGTATGTATCTGTTAATCTATCTATTAATCTATCTATTTATCTATCTATTTATCTATCTATTAATCAATATAAAAAATTGTAACAATATATACTGTGTTTGCCGAGCTTCAAATATGTTTGTCAGCTGAAAATGTATTTTCATTTATTTAGATTAACTGAACAGATTCTCTTCCTCACTTAAATCTCAGTCACTTGTGTTGTCTCAGTCTCTGTGCTGCCTTCAGTGCTGTGATTGTAACCTTCTTACATCAGTGTGCAGGACTGGCAAAAACATACTTTAAGTCGCCAACAGGGATATTATACATGTTTCAATCACTCAAGGTGTGCAGAAATGACAATCACTTCAGCTCAATCACTTCAGTCTACTCCATGGTGGGGAAACTCAGGAAACTGTTTCTGTCACTTGTGTAATCTCTACTTAGTCGCCTGGTTACTTAACAAGTCAGTCAGTGGCTTAATCTCAGTGTCAGTGCCACAGTCGCCAACAGGTTTTATGAGCTGTAATCGCTGAAAATTACTTCTATGGACACTTAGGGGATCATTAGCCACTCAGATAAAACTATGCTATACAAGCTTACAGTTTAATATTTAATAAATGTGAAGATTCACAATGCAAAAAATCATTCACATTCTCTCCTCATATGTGAGATATTGCTGAACTTAGACACTGACACTAAGGACCTGATAACTTGACACAGATTGATCAGAGAGTGAGATTGCATGGCTGTATTGAGGGTGATACATGTATAGGCCTATATATGTACGCCTAAATCAAAAAGTTTCTTTAATATCATGGACGTTTTCTCCATGTCCTTGTCACTTGTAATCATAATTACGCCACAGTTGCCTCTAAGACACCATCACTATTGATACTCATGTATAATCACTTGCACAACCACATCATAGCCGACTCTCAGTCACTGCTTAATCTCAGTCTCAGTCCCATAGTCGCCTGGCCTGGTGGTGATTGAGATCTCCCCCTCTCCTTTACTTTGACTTCGTGTTTCTCATTGTTTCACTTCGTTCTGCATTGGAACAAGGTTTTCTCAATACAAAATAATCCATTTGTAACTGTATGAAACAGAACTACCAGCTTAAAAACTGTCATAAACTCTGTTTTTGGCGACTAAAGTCATTCTGAATATTACAGAGATTACAGTTTATAATCACCTCAGAAAAGAAGCTCTACTAGAGCTTTGTTTCCTAATGCATTAACAGTTGTAAATCTCCATAATCTCAAAAATGACTTTAGTCGCCTGAATTGGATATTCATAATTTTACATTGTAAGTTGTTGGTTTGTGTTTCAGACAGCCACATCTGAAAAAATTATGTATCGTTGAAAAGTGGTGTTACAGTAAACACACTTCTATACTAATGTGAAATTTAAAAGTTTTAATATGTAACTGTTAGAATATTTGCTTTTTTAACACCGTTTTTGTGGCCAGTAATCTTCTAAGTGTAGATAATCGATTTTCAAGTGATTACAGCTCATAATTATCGCTAGAAAAAAAAATTCTGATGCATTTACTTCATTGTGTACCAATAGATCTGGCTGAAAATAGCTTCTAAGCAGACTGTTATTACACAAGAACCTCCCGGCTATTAGATAACTGCTACTACATAATCTCTGGTATGCTACAAAACTTTTCAGTTCTCAAGACTCATCTGGATGAAAGAACGAAAGGGAAATAATTTTCTACATCGGTGGACATTTCTACAATGATTACTTCAGCATACTGCTGCATACATACACTTCACACTTCATTTATGATGACATACTACAGTTCTCTCACTGGGCTTTGATGTGGCTTTGATTGATAACTATCCGCATTAAGGTGGCTCGCTACTCATGCAAAGTGGTAGTAAGCGCACATTCACGCGCTGCCAGGCAGGCCCTATCTATCATAACGTCACCATTGCAGCAGAGCTCTTTTAGGGGGGGTGTTATTTTGAAAATGTCAGAAAATCATGTCTGTGCGCATTGAATAAGAAAATATAGGTCAAAATGAACCCAATGATGATTTAATTGCATTATTTGGTTTTAAAAACCCATATGTACGGAGGCATTGAAGATAACGCCTTTTGCAACGACGGCAAAATTACCCGAAAATGCCGTATCTCGGGAACCAGTGCACATACAGACTTCAAAATAGGCTCAAATTATTCGCAATCCCTGAGTTTCTATTAGTCTTCCATAGTAAATATATGCCTATCTGACTTATTTTTTAAGATAAAGCCAAAAAACCTTAATTTTGAGCAAAAACCTTATATTTTCGATTTTTTGGAACGTTATGGGCCTGATTTGAAGGAAGTCAGCTTAAGAAAATCTATGTTCCACTTGCTTCAAGCCTCAACCACTAAAATTTAAGTGTCATCCTAAAATGTTAAGTCTTTCTATGTGTCACAGTGTCTATCTTTCTCTCTATTATATAACCTAGTGATGCATGTGTTCGGGTTTTATCCTCGTCAGCACTTCAACGACTCGGGCTTTATTTGTCTTCAGTCATTTTCTCATATTTTAAAGTAAGTCTGTGTTTGGTGAAGAAATGTAGACCTTATTTTGTTTACCCATTTTTATATTAGAAAATTAAATGAGTTTCCTGGGGGCAGTGCATTTCACTATATTTGGAAATTTTACTTTTTTGTTGTGTTTTTTTTTATCAAGAGGTCACTGAAAGGTTTTGCAACCTGAAGCAGCATTATCAAATATAAGTTGTTAATGTGTTAGTCTTAAGTGTCCAATGAGACTTGTGAATCATGACCTATTGTTGATGGTGATGATGAATCAGATATTCAGATACTAAGTCAGATCTTAATTTTTAACCCATAATTTTGGTAAGCAGAAATATGTAGTTCCCAATAAAGAACGCTTTTATACTTATGCCATCTTCAGTGGAAACATGTCACTAGTTTTAGGAATTGAGAATTTTGTATTTCTGGCACTTTGCATTACATTTTATTTATAATTATGTGTAACATTTTTCTCTTTACTGTGTAGCCATTTTTTTTATTGACTTCATTTCCCTAATAAATGGCCTAACCTGACCAATAAAGTTTCTGCTTCTTTACAAAGATTGTTAACATCTCTATTTTTCAACAATGCATACTTTTCCAACTCAGCTTTGGCATCAAACCACTCTCAACCAAGTTGAGCATCTTAAAAGTTCAACAAAATAACTGATTTAGGAAATTAGAAGTAGTACTTCGCCGGTTGTTTCTTGCTGGTTTTTGCCTCTCTGTTCAGCTTGTCATTGATAGAGCATCCAGACCTTTCAGCATCAAGGCCATTTTGTTCACTATAATCTTCAGATACAGTTTCCTTAAACCCAATTGATACATTCTCTTTCAGTAGGAGAAAGCCCTCCAGTTAGGGTGCATGTATTGAGAGAGTTTGGACAAATCCTTGTCTTGACATGCATTGGTAACTTTTGAGAGAGGAAATATTCTCAGGTTCCAGTTTCATGCCTGAATTTTTTTTCTGAACAAAAAATTGAATGACTTGTTCTCCCAAGTAAGACTATTCCTGGTCATCATTTGTCACTTATTGTCTGTGTAACTTTTGCTTTTCTTGGTTTAACTGTTCTTAATCTTCATGGTCGAAGTCACTTGGTAAAATCAGATGAACAATGCTATCAACACAGCAGTTCAAAAAGATCATTGAAAATTCAATGTCACTAAAGACAAAGGCATGCTCCAAACAATTAAGCAAGGGGGTGTTGGAGAAGGAAAGAAAGTATTTGGGGGAAAACTGTATCTTTTAAGAAGTCCCGGGGATTGGTGCAAGGTCACTTGGCAGAGGTAGATTTCAGCTTAATCATTCTCTCCTCAGAGAAAAAGCCTACCTTATTTCCAAGCTACATGTACATGCAAACCCAATTTCTTAGGGTATCGGCCAATCTTCATGATACTAATTTTGTGCATTAAGATGTCAGACACAGTCAGTACATTGTAAATTGTTTTGTTCTGTCATATTTGTGACAAAAAATGATTAGATCCTGTCTCATCTTCTTGTTTCTCTTCTTGAAAAATCCTGTTTTATTCTTTGACGTTGTATTATATACGATTACTAAAAAGAGTGCATAGCAAACAAATGGATATGATTAATACTCAATTTGAGAGTAACTTGTTCATCAGGAGCATCTTTTTCCAGTATTGAACTGTTAGTATTAAGAGATTCATTATTTATCTAGAAATGGCACAAGTACAGTTTATACAATATATATTAATTTTATACTCTTCAAGCTAATTTCATGCAATTACTGCTGTCTCACATGTGAAGAAAGAATTATTGTAATGTGAGTGTTACTTGTTTTATAAGCTTGTCAAAAACTTGTCAGTAAACCTACAGACTCTTAGGAAAGCTACATAAATTAATTCACACAGAGTACCATGCAATTATATGAAACTAAATATTAATGATATTGTAATAAGTAAATAAAAATATCTCGCTGATCAAATTAATTTAGGCATTATCTATACAATGTACACAACAACTTTGTATAGTTTGATGCAGTATCAATGATATGGAATAGAACTGTCTATTGCATTTAGTAATGTAAACAAAGATTGATGAATTTTTGCAATCATTCAAGTTCTAACGGCCTGCAACGCGAATTTATACCTGTATACTGATGGAAAAGAGTAAAAAAGACAGTTTTTGTCCAATAACTAAAAAGATATTGCACTTAAGCCTATAGTTACTATGAAACACTGATATAAAAGTGGGTATTCCGGTTAATTTGAGCCTATTCACAAGTCTCTATGACCAATAGTTCTTGAGATATGATTTTTTTGGGTTATTTTCGATATTATTTCCATGCGTCAACCTTCAACGGCTCCGTATATATGGGTTTTCGGCTTATATTGACAAACGGAGGCAACCGTGTTGCCTAACTAGGTCCAGGTGACACAAAAAAGTGCGCACACAAACATTTTGGAATTATCACCCCCCCCTACGTCTTATAAGTCTTGTTCAGCATCTTTTTAAATTCTGATAATTTCACGTGTCGGCTGCTTCGTTTGCAGTTTGCGCTAGTTCTACTAGGGTTAGAGACTTGCCGTTTGAAACATTAGATGCGCTATGAAGAGTACTACAAATAGCCGGAGTTTCAGCTTGATACTCTTAACAGAAAGTTTTTACAGGCGTTTTTCCGCAAGCAGGTTTAATTTCTCAAAAATGACTTGGTGATCAAAAAAAAATTGTATATCAATTTCAAGTGTGGTAGGAAGGGTTGTCTATATTATCTTATTGTTCCCCACTATTTTTGGAAGTAAATGACAAAGAAAAAAAAAATCCTATCTAGTCAATTTTTTTGAGCACTATGGTTTTTAAAAAAATTTAAAATTGCCAAAATCTAAAACTTTTACTCCGAGGCACTTGGAAAGTCCTTTAAACTAAATATATCTCTTTGAAATTGTCATTAGTTTCTCATTAAAGTGTCTTCTTTAATTTCATGCTCCATTCCATAATATCGGATTCAGTGCCACTGAATGGCAGGGAAAACATCACAGTAAAAACGTTAAGAAAAAATATTGAGTTTTTTAAGTGTGCGTGGACTGACTTTCTTGTACATAACCTCAAATATTTTGGAAAAAGGCTGGTAGCAAACACTTCCGTTTACATATCCTTGCTATAAACTATATTTTGGATCATTTTAAACTATTTTTAAGAAATCCTATCTTGGAAAGTTCACGAGTATCGAGCCACCAGAACTGGGAATGCTAAAAAAACTAAAAATATAGTCCTATTATGATGTCACTAGTATTTTTATGTCACTTTTCTCTGTAGAATACATGTCCTAGAAAAAATTCACATTCAGTGTTAGTGTTTACAAATATGAAATCATCTGTAAATATATCCAGTGTTACGTTACAGTCCTTGTCAAACTTACGTGGAATCTCAAGTTTTTTTTTCTATGCTGTTGAACTGTGATGTCAGAGCTGACTCTGTTCTAGCATTGCTATATATGTAAATGAACTACAAGCTGTGATGTCATTTCAAACTGGGTCAAATTCCCCAGCTTCTAGCCAATGTTGATCCTTCTGAACTGAGCATCACAGTTTCTGCACAGTGTCAGAGTAAGACTTTTATCAGGGATAGCCCCCACAACCACGTCATCACAGCTTGATAGCCAATGGGCAGACAGTAAATTACGCATCACAGTTCAAACATTGATATATTGAAAAAAGCATTACATTTGTGATCCAAATGGTTTATCACAGCAATCACCAGTCTAATCCTACCAAATGGCAGCTTTGTGAGCATTCACGGTAGACAACTGTTATAATCCCCACAGAGTTGTTTGATTAATCTACAAACTTGCTAACTTACAACTTTAAACTATGATGGAAGTTGGTATAAACAGAAGGCTTTGACAATTTGTTTGTAAACACATAGCTTATGTTATAAATGTATATTTGTTCTGGCAGCCAATTGGCTGAGAGGCTGTGATGTCAAACTTGTATGGGTTTTCCCAGACCCTATTTTCACTCTGACACTGAGTTGAAACTGTGACGCTCAGTTTGGTGGATTCGCATTGGCTAGAAGCTGGGGAATCTGACCCAGTTACAAATGACATCACAGCTTGAAGTTAATTTAAATATATTGCAATGCAAGAATAGTGACATCTCTGACATCACAGTTCAACAACATAGAAAAGAACTTGAGATTCCATGTAAGTATGACAAGGACTGTAAAAAAAAATTTAGCTATCCTTCAAGAGTACTGTGGGAAACATTTATTCCCTGATACATACAGAATTACCGAAATACAAGAGTCCAAATACAGTACAGTCTTTTCACGTTCATGTCTCCATTGCTTCTGCCAGCGGCGCCCTGCGCATGCGCAAGGGGCGCCGCTGGCGCCTCTGGCGGCGGCCTGGTGGCGGGAAAGGTCTGTTTCCCACACTCTCCCCCCTAATGTTTCTGAGGAATTGGTGACTTGATGACCAATTAACATCATCTTCCGGTTCCTTAGATGGCTCTCCACCAGACATCATCTTCCCATCCAGGCTTGGATGGTTCTCCATTCGACGTCATCTTCCTATCCAGGCTTGGGTGGTTCTCCACTAAACATCATCTTCCTATCCAGGCTTGGGTGGTTCTCCATTAGACATCAATTTCCGATTCCTTAGATGGCGCGCCAATGGACATCATATTCAAATCCAGGCTTGGAGGGTTCTCCGCTAGACATCGTCTCCCTATCCAGGCTTGGATGGTTCTCCACTGGACCTCATTTTCATTCATCGTCAAGGCCACAACCTGCTAGCACCAGGCCGCATAACACCCATAGGACAGGCCTGCCGGCAGTTGCATGACAAATATATCCTCTTCTTCACAATTTGGCACATATCTTGAGAAGCGAGACACTTGGACAGACATGAACGAAAGACAACACCAGCCAACCCGAAACAACTGAATCCTCCTACTATCTACCGACCAGAGCTGTGACACCAACATAAGCAACAATATGGAACAACGATACATGCCACCTAATTCAACCCCTGTATTTACAAATCCAGTATGTACACCCAATTCTAAACACAATTAACATAACCACACAAATGGTAACACACAATCAACATAACCAACATTCACCATTCAATCAGACCAAGGGCTCCAGGGCACCCGGCATGAGGAGGGAAAGCCCACCTGCAACACACGGTCACCGGGCGGACGCCCGTTCAATACCCCTAGCTGTACACCAAGAACCTTAGCCCACCGGGGCGCCCTGCCAGGCAGAGCCAACCGCGATGCCCGGACCGCGCCATTGGCGCGGGCAGGGGACCGCTAGTCTCCGCCTGCATGCCTGGGGCACTCCACCGGGGAAAGCCTGAGAGGGATAACTTGCTCCAAGTTTGTGTAACAAGAATCTGAGGATTCAATACCGAGGTTCCCCAAGGCGCAATCAATCACATTTCTGCAGTGTTAAGCGCTTGTCGGTCGGTTACCCGTTGATAAAATTCAGAGCGGAAGTTGGCAATATAACCTCTCCAACACTGACACATATGCGCAAACCGCACCACGCAACCATGCCACCCGTTTGGCCTGCGGAAGAGTAACGGTACTGTTTCCCCCATCTGCATGGAGGGAGGAATGAACGGCGGATTGGAAATTTACTTTACAACTAATACTTATACACCTGGGGGGAGGGCTTACAGTAGTAAAACTGATTTACCATACTTGTAAAAGAGGCGAGCCCTCTTCTGGACCCTACAACCAGCTCCTGCATTGCACCATGGCTACCACCAGGAGACCGACTCACACAAGCCGGCCAAGCCCGGCGCCAGAAGCACACCAGGCCAGCCGGCGGCCACAGAACCCCATCGACCCAAGGTCCGCCGCATAGCCCCGAGAAGCCCCTTAGCAATTCAGTGTCATTGGGATTCCCCCACTACAGATAGAATGCTATTTACTGACATATTGAGTTATCGTCACCCTATTACCCACTGCAACTTCGCTGTTTCAATCCGTCTGTAAAGGAACCACCGTCAAGTTCGCATTCAGCTCCGAGGATCGACACTCCCGAGTATTACTCATTCTCTCAGTCACATGACCCGGCGTGAACCTCGGCGTGAACCTCGGGTCATAACCATAACACCCAGATAACGGACGACAGCAGAGGCCCCCCAGCCTTGGGTGTCACCTCCGCCGACCCAAGAGTGGCAGAGTCATCAGCGGAAGGCCGTCTGCGTCATCACCGAAACTAGGTATAAGGCAAGTATGAGCACCGCACCCTGCCCATGGAAGAAGGAAGCGGCCTATGATCACATGATCTGTCTCCGTTACTGGTGACCATACGGGTCAAGGACACGCCGCCTGTGTCCTTGTTCTCACTCCACCATCCCATGACCATCGTGATCACGGAGGCCAGGGGCAACAACCCCGGAAGAGCCAAAGCTCACCCGGGGCCAGACCTCCCCGGCACTTCCGTGAATGTCGGCCATTAGGATTGCAGAGCGTCACCGAGCAATGGTGTCCCGGAAGAGCCGAAGCGTCCTCAGAGACAACATACCCGGCTCCTCCGCGCAGAAGCAAACAACCAGTCACTCCACCATCCCATGACCATCGTGATCACGGAGGCCAGGGGCAACAACCCCGGAAGAGCCGAAGCTCACCCAGGGCCAGACCTCCCCGGCACTTCCGTGAATGTCGGCCATTAGGATTGCGGAGCGTCACCGAGCAATGGTGTCCCGAAAGAGCCGAAGCGTCCTCAGAGACAACATACCCGGCCCCTCCGCGCAGGAGCAAACAACCAGTCTCTGGCCTCCCCTCCCCCCCATCAAATTTTGACAGGAAAAGGACCACACTCCACACAGAAATTATTTTGACAAGCAAAATATCCCCTAGTACTATTGTGGTTCCGATGTTGATAAGCAGCCAGAGATATGGCCTAATTAAATCTTATAAACACTGAAATTTCGGATTGCATGAACAGAATGGTGCAAAAACTCCCAACAAAATAGTCTTTACGGCAGAGTAACAGAATATTGAGAATGTCCGCATCAAGCCAGTATGAAAACAATCATAAGATGGAAACAAGCATAGACCAGACTTGGGGTGAAAAACAACAAAATTTGACAGGAAAAGGGGGCCACTCTACGCACAGAAACTATCTTAACAGACATGCCCAGAATGTTCTCACAACTTCCTGAAATTGCCACCAGTCTGAAATGACTAACTGAACCGACTAACCTGCGTAATAGCAACATGATCAAGGAGGCCAACCCACCGATAATCAGCCACAATAAGAAAACCAGAAAATTCGAACCCGAACAGGAGAATTGACAAAAGTTCAATGTATATACAGACATTGTCCCCATCATATCATTGACACCATCCCCAAAATAGTCTCTAATACTGCTGTGGTTCCGATTTTGATGACCCTTTTGCACGGCTTTCCTGTGCATGTCGGCACTGAGTGCTTAGTTATGACCAGCAAGAGTACTTTCCCCGGATCCCATCGGACATATGCCGAGACGTCGGATTGCATGACCAAAATGTCACCAAATTCACACAAACTAAATTTCTTAACGGCAGAACAAAACAGTTAGTCCGAACTGGTCAGATCAAGTTGGTAAAAGAACAATCACAACAAGAGACGAGCATAACCCAGGATTATGGTGCAAGAACGGCAACCAAGCCTAAATAGCTTATAAATGTAACAATAACCAAGAATAGATGGAACACCCAAAATAGTGCATAATATTACCAACCCAATGGTGGTGCCAACAACATAGATAAAATATATCCCCAAAATAACCGTTTAAGTTTAATAAATAATAACCAATGGAGTGATGGTTGTGTTGTTAATTAGTTGATAATATTTAACATATACCACCTCAGAATTCCGCAAAATCTAGATGTATAGGCTGATGAGGCCATATTAGGCGAGATAAATCAAGCAATTACTTTAATTATACTGATTACCCCATAGTTTAACAATTAGCGCACCGGCCACATATTTATCTCGTCGTGAGTAGCCAAATCTGGCACTCGTCGACCAGCGACCTAGACGCATGTGTCTCCGAATGCATCACTCATCGATCATCGACCAGTGCATCAGACGCATGCGCCTCCAAATGCATCACTCATCAACCAGTGCACCAGACGCACGTGTCTCCGAAGGCATCACTCATCGATCAGTGCACCAGACGCACGTGTCTCCCTGGTCAGGGCACCAGACGCATGTGTCTCTGCGTGCGCCACACATCAATCAGTGCACCAGACGCACGTGCCTCTGAATGCATCACTCATCGATCAGTGCACCAGACGCATGTGTCTCCCTGGTCAGGGCACCAGACGCATGTGTCTCTGCGTGCGCCACATAGCGATCAGTGCACCCGACGCATGTGTCTCCGAATTCATTGTGAAAGCCCCCCGCGCCAAACTACCCCTGATAACCTTTTACGACCTCATCAACCTCTTGCTTTCCAACTCCTTCGAATTCTAAACCGATTACTAGCAGAATCCCCACGTCCGCAGATAACCCCTATCATACTAATTACGTCTATCTATACCCGCGGTTTCCGAGAACTCAATTAATTAAATTCATAATTAATTAAATTCATGATTGACAAGACTGCTATCCAATTTTATTTATTTATACTTCCGCCAGAACTCATTCCGGAATCACATTAATCAAATTTTAAGGGTAGGGCATCGAGCACAAGGCACGACGGGAACCACAGACATTTGATACGTAGTCCCGATGACACGATCACAGCCGGAGGCAGGAGATATTTAGAATAGAAATGATGTACAGCCCGGCTGGTCTAGGGCAGGTCCAGGATGGAATATAACTTGGTTGGATAAATATGTGACCTATAAAGAATTACCGTTATGAATTACCAAGAAATTGTCACCACCTGATCCCATTGGAGTGCTTGAGGCTAAGCGTTGTTGTCTACTGCGGAACTGTTTCCCGTAAAACAGTGTCACGTCGAGTCCCCCTACAGTCGATGATGTTATGGTAACCTAATACAGATTAAAGCAAGTGCACCCTATAAATAGATAACAGAAATCGACCCAGTTGCTAATACAACCTCAAGTGTACCCACCAGGGACACAACGTATCCACTTTTTAACAACAATATTGACTACAGCGGAAATACGGAATAACATAGGCCTGACCGGATGCCGCGGATGGGCCGGGAGCGTGTCCGGTCAGGTGATGGCTTCTGTCAGCTGGAACCTTAGAGCAATCATCATGCGTATCACCAGTCTCATCATCATGGTTTGTTATGCGTCCAGATGGTTGGTGATCGTGACCATCCGGATTGGTGGCGTGACCCCCGGGTCATGGGCACGACCCCCCAGGTGGGTACTACCCGCTGGGTCATGGGTGCCACTCAAAGGGTCATGGATGTGACCCGCTTGTTCGTGAGTGCGACCCGCTTGGTCATGAGTGCGACCCGCTGGTCCTCTGACTGAGACACAATCCGTTCCGGCCGCAGGTCGTGACCATACGGATGCCTGAGACACAATCCGTTCCGCCCGCGGATCGTGACCATCCGGATTGGTGGCGCGACCCCCTGGGTCATGGGTACTACCCGCTGGGTCACGGGTGCTACTCAATAGTGTTCCGCCCACAGGTCCCCCCGCTTGGTCATGAGTGGGACCCGCTGGTCCTCTGCCTGAGACACAATCTGTTCCGCCCACAGGTCCCCCCAGCTCGACAACATTGAGACGGGTAGCATGGGCAGAGCCCTGCTGAGTATTACCCCCAGATCTCCCATCTACCAGATCATCAGAACATCTATTCCTAGCATCCTCCCCCAAACTTTTCCCATGGAAATCCCCCCCAGGCTGCTGCTGGGCTATTTCCCCGGAGCCCCTTTTTCCCTTCTTCGTACTGGGACAAACATTAGGCCCCGACGGAATTTTCCGGAAGCTAGCGCCGGATGACGGTCTGTAAGTACATGGGATCTGATTGACCAGGGAAGAGGGCGGCCCACCGGGTTTACTACCAGGTGTTTCCCTGCCCCGAGAGGGTGTAGACGCCTCATGCCCCTGCTTACAGCTAGCTTTTGTAGGTTGAGACTTCTCGGGTTCACCCACCGAGATTTGACAATGGGAAATCTGCAGCTCAGATGTCTCTGTTTTCACTGGAGCAGAGGGAGCACCCCCTCGAGTACTCCACTCGGCCCTAATTGTCATAGACTTGGGTGGACGCGACCGGGATACCTTGGGCCTGCTTTGCCGCAGTGACTCTAGGTTGGCTTCTATCATCTCCGCCAATTTCATGGACCCACTTCCTTGACCCGGCGGAACCGTGTTTCGGGACCCTTTCCCCAGGTGGCTGTCCCCAGGCAAGATGGAGGATTTAACTGCTGGGGAAGTGGCCTTGAAGGTTACCCCGGGTGAACTGGGTCTCCCCTCTATGTCTGCGGGCTCTGGTGGAATGTCCACAGCCTGAACCGTATTGTTTCCTAAAGCGCCAGAACTACTCCCAGTCACTTCATAAATGCAATTGGGGGGGATACAGTCCAAAATGGCTCCAAAGAGAGCCCGTCGGTAAGCCTCAATATTATCCTCCGATTTGGGTTTCTCGACCCTGGATTCGGACCGTTGCGAGCGCATCGCACGCTGAGAGTGTGTGGACCGTGGAGACTGACCCGACCCGGCCGCGGTACTGCGACTACGGCTTGAAGACCGTAATAGTGTTTCTTCCAACAACTGCCCCAACGCAACATCAATTTTATAGAGGGACCTTTTTAACTGTTTCAAAAGCTCCAGCGTCAATGGGTCAGGCGTTTTCGCCGGCTTCATGATTTACGGGGACGCAGTTGTCTAAGGTTCAAATTCACACGTCACCTTCAGGTATGCGGACCGCTAACTCTGCAGCTCTGCCAGGGTAATGATAAGTGAGAATATTTATGATACGGACAACTTCAGGGGCACCTCCTCCCCTCCAAAAATGAAAAGAAACAGATACACACCCAGGCAACCAACGCCAACCCACAGTCACATCCCCACAACAAGCAAGGTCATAAATATTCCAGTTTGTAATCATCCAACCAAGTGGAACGAATATATGTGCAGTATAAACAAGTGCACCGACAGAACCTTACAACCTGTAGGGTAGCGTGCGGTTAGAATAAGTTGTAATAAAGGAATTCCCGTGAAATGACTATATCCTAATTTAGTACTGTAAACGTTAATACCACAATAAACTACTAAACTGGAACACCCCACTCTTGAATCAATTTCAGACTTTTAAGGGAAAGTGGTGTTTAATATAAAAGCAGACATGACCTCAATCAGAATGGTCGGCGCAACCAAGACCCACTACCGCAGTGTAAAGCCAGTTGGCTTCTTCAATACCAGTGCGACACCCGAAGAGGATGTCAGATAATTATATTTATTTCTATTTAGTCTCTCGGACCCCCCTTGCCGACCAGAGAGTTGTCAATTAAACTTGGATTAATTCTATTTATTCAACATAAACCGCCCCGGTATCGAAATAATAATATTTTATTTCTATTTATAGGCCGGTTATGACCTAAGTCCTCTTTAACCCAATCTCTATTTATTCTTGTTTAAATATCAGAAAATGGAAGAGCCACCAGGCGCAATGTCAATCAATAACGTATCAATCACTTCCACTTCCCTCCCCACCCTAAACAAGAGAAGTGCGCGGATTATGCAACCGATAATCTGACAACACCAATTAATAAATAGAACCACAACCAGTTCAATAGTGTTAGTAACCATCAAGTAACTAGAATAAAGAACAAAATCACCCAATTTACAGAGCCCAGATAATTAATCAATACCCAAACCTACGATAACTACCTGAAGTGGCAGGATATAATCAGTAAGCTGTAAAGCCAGGTCAACAATCTAAAGTCAACAAACAACCTCAATTCAATGAAGCTAAGTCACTAAGTCAAGTCACTAAAGTCAAGGTGCTAAAGTCAAGTCACTAAAGTCAAGTCGCTAAAGTCAAGGTGCTAAAGTCAAGTCACTAAAAGCAAGTCGCCAAAGTCAAGTCGATAAAGTCAAGGTGCTAGAGTCAAGTTGCTAAAGTCAAGCTGCTGAAGTTAAGTTGCTAAAGTCAAGGTGCTAAAGTCAAGTCATAAGACTCTTGCATGAAACTCAAGTCATGTAACTGAAGTGACTGCTGTCAAGTCACAAATACTTGGTCACAATTGGCGTGACTCAGCTGTCAAGTAATTTTCACATGTATAACAGCCCTCAATTAGCAGTCTGGGATTACAAAAATATCCATGACCCCTTCCCCTACAAAAACTTTGGAAGACCCTGTACTGCTACTGTAACAAGTAACAAGAGGAAAAACGAATTGTCAAGGCGTGTGACCGCAACAAATAGGATAGTAGCTAACTAATTCCTAGGCAAAATAATACAAGCCGCTCCACACCAAAAGTCTGGAAACAGGAAATGTCACGCACTTGAAGTCCAATGTTGAAAATTTTCCAATCCACAAAAATTCAAGAGGGTACAGCAAAACGACTGTGGACAGAACCCAACGACAGTGACACACCTGATACCTCTCAACCTTGTAGCAAACATCTAATCAAACAGAATGACACCACAAATTACTAGTGTCAGTAATTTGAAACCACTAATATTCGTTCGCCAAACGAATCAATTCAGCAAAAATCGCTCGGCCGCCATGACAGGCAGAAAAGCAAAATTTTTCCAGCGAAAAACGAGTCAATTTCTCGCCAAAAAACGCCAGGAAACGCCCGAAAAACCAGGCAATAACGTTCAGGCAATCCTGTAGAACGTCCTGAACAGCTCCATAGGTTCTGACACCAAATGTGGGAAACATTTATTCCCTGATACATACAGAATTACCGAAATACAAGAGTCCAAATACAGTACAGTCTTTTCACGTTCATGTCTCCATTGCTTCTGCCAGCGGGGCCCTGCGCATGCGCAAGGGGCGCCGCTGGCGCCTCTGGCGGCGGCCTGGTGGCGGGAAAGGTCTGTTTCCCACAGTACGTTACATTATATGGATAGATAGGCAGATAGATATGGTAAGTGCGGCCCTCAATGCCAAGTTCTGGGTGCTCGCGAGGGTTAATTGATAAGATCGGAGAGATAGTGGGAGTCCTCAACATGTTACATGTGTTCTGTGGCATTTTCACGGTGGCCTGCAATTGGAAACCACATTTTACTTGTCATGATGCAAGTCTCTAATTGGCAACTTTATCAATAGGCTGATATCAGGCAAGACTGGAAATGGGAGCCTCAACAGAACATTTCACCTTCTTTTGCTGTTCTTTAAAGTACATATCAAATTGCCTCATATGCAACCAATTCCTGTCTTGCATTAATCACAAAGTTATGATGCACATTGGTGTGATGATTTCTCCCTACTGCAATGTCATGTGTCTCGGTGACTTAAGTAATTTGATGCTAACCTTGTATTTTTTAGGTCCAGGGTTTAATTCCACTGCAATGCAATTACGTGTATACCACACTGCGATTTTCAGATATTGACAGGAAGCAACCTGGTGATAGTCATGCTGCAAAGCAGTCAAGCAAATGGAACTCAGTTAAGCTTGAAACTACTGCTGCATCTTTCTACATGTCCTTAGCAGTCTCGGGTATGCAAAAAAAAAGTACTTTCTGCTGTTGTATTTTCTTGTCTGCTCTTGTTTTTTCTTACCACTTCATCTTGCAGAATGTCTACAACTATTCATGTGAACTGAAAATTACACATTCGAGTCTTACTTTATCATATCATGCTGGAAAATGGGGCAATTTCTCAGAAATAGTCCCTTCGTGAATTTAATGATCTACGCTTACACATCAACAGGCTTTTTGTGAAAGACTGTATGGAATTGAATTCACTCATTCCTATGCACAGGAAACAAATTTCATGATTTAATTTCCAAAAATGGCATTTCTCCAATTATTTTACAAATGGAATGACAGATTTATTATTTAATGAAACACTTTATATTCAAGATCTGTCAAATCAGTCTCAGTCTTCAATGTGATTAATCCAGTCCTATTAACTATAGCTCAAGATTAGAGTTCTAATTAATGTTTTTAATTCATGGTCAAAGAGCAGTTCTCTGAAACTATTTTTTGAATTTTATTTTTTTAAAGTTAATTTTGGTGTATGAATTGGAGTATGATTTGACATTTTATAATAGTATTAATCATCGGATAGACCAAAATAAGTAGGCTAAAATGTATTTGAAGAGCCTACTTTATCCACATTGGTGATCAAATCAATTCAATTCTTGGCTGGCCAGGTTATCTAAGAATTCCAGGAGACTTTAAAGGTCCTTAACATTTCCATATATATATACAAAGAACACTTTTTTTTTTAAAGAAATATCAAAAGGCAAGACAGAAGAGCTTCCCAAGCAGTTGACCAAATTGAACTTTTGAGATTGTTGCCCTTTGCACTCCAGACTGCTTTTAGGGGACCTTGATTCTTGAATAGAGACTTTCCTGCAAAAGACTTTCGGATGAAGTGGTCATTGTGTCTCCTCCTGGACTCTCAATACAGGGATCCCTGCATTTTAAGAACACCTCTTCGAATGTAGATATATGTGTTGGCCTCTAGGGGGAATACTCTTTGGTAAAAGGGTTAAAGTCAATCACATCAGTAATCAGTTTCTGCACTCAAGTAGCAATATCTATGCAATTGACACTCTTTATCTCTTTTGTTGCAATCCTGTCTTGGACTACTGCTCTATGATAATTCCTTGTTGAGGAATTGAGAGGAAATACCATTTGCAATTAAGGACTGACGTAAAAATGAATTTTATTTCTTATATTATTTGCTTTAGTGTTCTCCAGTTCTTTTGAGAAGTAAGCAATTCCATAGTATGCCTACATCATGTTGTTATTGCAAACTCTATCAATGGTACACATAGTAAAAGAACTTGGTCATATTATGACAAAAATCAATATTTTTAGAAGTATATGTGTGGTGTATAACACTTTATATTTTCACAAAGAGGATAATTTTTGGTTCATATAAGAAGCCTCAGATTTTGGGTGTCATCGTAAAGCAGCTTAGAGATCGGAATGAGGACAAGAGCCCAACCTTTTATAGATTAACCACTTCAGCAGAATCTTAAAAAGTCATTGTAATGATTTATTGAACCTTCAACGGCTCATCTCTCTTTGCATAGGATTTTGTGTGGCAAAATGCGTCAGGTTAATGTCACACGGCAACATAATTTATGAGATTCACTTTGGGATTGAGGTCAAAGCTCAAGCACTGTGCTCCACCTGTGTCATCTGATATCATCTCTTTCACTCAGTGCTGCACTGAAGCTCCTCATAATTTGTAATCTAAAGCACCTGGACAAAATTTAATCATCTGATCTTATTTTAGTGGAACAGCTGAATGAGTGAATATATTGATATTTGTTGTGTGCATTTGTCAAGCATTGGTATAGAAACAAGATTATGCTCTTGGACTTGGTGTGTGTATTCTTTACTGGAACAGTGGAACTTGTTACCAGAGATTAGAAAATAAAGCACTGACATTTTACAAGTGCAACCATCACACAGATAACATCTACAGCTGCAATGACAGATAACATTTAGTTCTAAACTTTGATAAAGTTACAGTTGATAATCACATTCAATCTGGCAAATATGAGAAAATTTCCTGAAAATATTCAGCTTAACGCCTTTTGGTCACAACGCCAACTGACTGAAGTCTGCCTGAATTCTAGCATTGGCAATATTCCCCAAGTAATTAATATCAAAGTTCCAGACAGATTTAATTAAGCGAAACTATGCCATCATCAGCCTCCACATTCTCATCTTGAAGTATGTTATGAATTCCAATTAAGAACTTTTCTGTTGGATATTACTTCTAAGCAAAGGCCTCAACAACTTCATGCAGTTACCTTAACAAGCTCCAACAACGAAGTCCTTATATATCATATTATGTAAGTAATGGTGATGTCTAAGAACTACTTCCAGAAACTGCATGCTCTCAATCAGGAAGCCATGCATTTACCATGCATTTGTACAGGGAAACAAAGTGGGTCATAAAGGCCAATGTGTGAGGCAAGTGGGATAGAAATGTTCGCCCATTTTCTTTGCTGTAGTCGGAGTTAAGTATGGGTCAAAGTCTTTGATAAGTAAGTGAACCACCCTTCCCTATCTTTTAACATTGGGCCTGCGTTTCACTTACTTATCAAAGACTTTGACCCATACCTAACTCCAACTACAGCAAAGAAAATTGGCTGCTATTTTTATCCCACATGCCTCACATATCGGCCTATATGACCCAAAATGTTTTCCTCTCATCAGATGAGAATTCGTCCTTCCAGAAGCATTTTGGTTAAGGATGTTTAACATTGATGCAATGGCACAATATCATGCGTTTCACTTACTTACAGGCGGCACTGTATATAAACAAGATTAGAATCTTGGACTTAGTGTATGGAATAGTAGAACTTGTTACCAGAGACTAAAATAAAGCACTGGCATTTTATAATTATACCAATTGCAACCATCACACAGATAACATCGTTAGTTGACAGATAACCGTTAGTTTTAAAATTAGATATGGTCACAGTTAATAACAACATTGATATGAGAACATTTCCTGAGCATATTCAGCTTGATACACTTTGGTCCAACCAAAACCGATAGAAGTTTGCCTGAACTCTAGCATTGGCAATATTCGCCATGTAATTAATGCCTGAGTTCCAGACAGATTTGAACACAGTCCTGTGAGAAATGACCCTTTTCATGAAAGGTCGCAAAAGTCAGACTTAGTGAATAGTGATTTGGACTAATCATTCTCTTGCCATCGGGAAGCTCTCTGAGCAGGTATTGGACTGACTGGCACAGTTATTTGCTCCCATCTCTGAATTTCTGGGTGAATATACAAACATTTAGCATTGGAGCAATTTGCTCAGCAATTTTTCCAAATCGCTAAGTCCAACTTATGCGACCTTTCAGGAAAAGGGTCATTTCTCACAGGACTGTGTTTATCAAGTGTTGAGCCCAGATACTTTCCTTCATTTGTACCTTTAATTTCGGTATCGTAAAAATGAACACAGAAGCTCTCAACCCGTCTTGCTTTCCTTTTGGAGGCGTACAGACCAGCCCCACATTTATCAGGGTGCAAACGGAGCTTGTTTTCTATCAGCCATTGGTTTACCGATTTCAGTTCTGATGCTAGTACGTTCTCAATGTTCTTCGGGTCCTTGTCTGTATACAGTAAAGCAATATCATCTGCAATAGAACAAGTTTACACGATGTTGACATACTCATATCATTACAATAGCAGAGGTACAGAAGAGGTCCAAGGAAACTACCTTGGGGCACACCACATTTGATTTCAGCAACTTTGGACTGAACACCATTAACCACCACTACCTGACTTCTTGTGGATAGGTATGACCTGAACCATGAACTTTCTATTCCAAGAGGGTCAAGTTTTTCACAAAGGATGCTGTGATTGACACAATCGAATGCCTTTTAAACGTCTAAGGCTATCATACCGACATAATTACTCTGAAGAATTTCATATTTGATGTAATCAGTCAAGTATACTAGGCAAGTACTTGTTGAGAAACATTGCCTGAAGCCTGATTGGAGTTGGTATAACAGCTTGTTTTTTTTAAGTATTCATCGAACAGCTCGTTCCACGATTTTTGATACAACGCTGATCACACTAATAGGCCTATAATTTCCAACTTCTAATTTTGACTTTATCACTTTAAAACTTAGTATACAGTCTCAACATAATTTTATCTTGCTTCCATCAACTTTTGGTGAACATCTGTGACGATAAATTTTTATTTTCTAAACAAATATGCACCTTTTTCCCTCGAATTTCAAATGCTCTGCTGTGTAGTGGCAGCAGCAGCAACAGCAACAGCTAAGTGCCAGCCAAATTCATTAAAAAGCTTAAACTATAAAATAACAAAAGGAAGGAAAGAAAGAAGGAACGAAGGAAGTAAGGAAGAATGGAAGGAAGAAAGAAAGGAAAGATGGAAAGATGGAAGGAAGGGATATATATATAGACAAATACAGATTGTTAGATAGATAGATAAGTAGATGGGTAGATAGGTAGTTGTCTATATACTTGCACGTTATTTTTGAGAACTGATAATTATAGACAGAAGAGTATCAGGTGCTTTGCAACTGATTGCTTTTTTCTAGATTTTAGGCTGTATGTCAATAGATTCCTATTTGAAAAATTCAGGCAGATGATTAAATAAAAACTTAATGATTTCCACCCAATTTCATTAGAAATGGCATTAAATTTTAATCTTTAAATTCGGGAAATGTCGCTCCCCCCCCCCCAAAATTGCGCATCCGGTAGGCCTATGCCTGGAATTTTATTAATGATTTTAATCCATTTTGCATCACAGAATTTCTGCAACTCCACCTTCGTTGTTGGTCTCGGCTGGGGCAGTATCACAAGCCAAAACTTTCGTGTGAATATCTTACATCGTAAGCTCTCCAGAAAAAAAATTAAAACGAGTGCTTCAAACAGCCCCGGTCTCCGCAACTCTGCCCTCAGATAAATTCCGGAAGTGCTTTCCTGGGCTTTTTCCAGATTTGCAGCAGTTTCGTGGAGTTCCCAGAAACTGTCCCTTAGGTCAGCTCAGGTGAATTAAAATGCAGTTGTTCCTCGGATGTGAACCAAACTTATTCGAAATGTCTGCCGTGGTGAACCTGTGAGGTGCGACAAAATATTTTGTTGCCCTCTACCATGAATTGTCAATGTGACGTTATTTTTCAGCAATTATGTTGTTGTTAGTCAGAAAACTATGGCCCTGGATACTTTTCCTGTCGTACTGAAATATCCCCATGATTATTTTCACTTAATTAACCCTAGCAGAGCAAAAGTTGATTGATTCCTTTCGAGATTTGGGGTATTTCTTTGCTTTTATTACTTCATTGCAGTAACCTGATTATATTCAAAAGACGATAGTTCTAGCCAAAGTGTCTGGTCCACATCTTAGTGAATTCTCTGACATCGAATGAGCCATCTCTGTTCAGGTCCCATTTCTTATATAACTCCCGGGCAGTTGTTCCACTGTAGCCCAAGTCTTCTCTCATGAACCAGATCACCTCACTCCTACTAAGCATGTCATTGTTATCATGGTCCAAACGGTTGAATTCCTTTTTAAACCATTTCTGCCTAGAGATAAACAAATTGTTAATAAATTAGACATTATTGCTTAATACAAACATGACAAGATCACACATCAGATCACACAACTAATTTGCAACTGATTTAGCTGCTCCTGCATGTGCTGGTGGAAAAGTCATATATCTAGCACATTGGACACCAACACCGGGCAAACACGCTTCTGCAAATAAACAACTGTGGAAGGAGAAAAACTTGTATTTCCTTGAAATTAAAGATGTAGCGTTGCTTCCAGTGTCTGTGTTATATTAAATCTAATTTAAGTTTAAAATGTGGTTCAAAGTAGGCAAAGTATAATACAGTAGCCATTCTGGGGAGAGTATGAAAGGAAAAAGTAGCGGCTGAATGAAAAATGCAGACAGACGTCTGCATGTCTGCTGTCCTAAAATAATGCCTCGTTTGACATTTGACTAATTTTGTTTTCTATCTCAATAACGTGACAGCGCAATAATGCCTAGAAAATGTGTGGTCGTCGTTAAAACAATTTATACATTTAAGGGCCGATCCTCCAGATCTGCTACCGCCATTGATACATTATAATTAACCATGACTAATTTTTCTGGTCTTGGTTATAATAGCGGGGCAGGTAGGTAAAAAAAATAGTGCATTTATACATAGAAGCATGAAACTTGGCGCACACTTAAAAAACATCTCTACAGATATAATTGGATAGGGAGCCACCTCAGATTTAGCATAGATGGCTACTGGCAGCCATTTTCCAAAATGACCGGCAATTTTTCCATTTTTCTGCTTTCTGTGTAGTTCCTATGAATAAAATGCATGCAAATAGTGTTTGTTATTCCTTCTCTAGGTATTAAGAACATTACTTCAACATTTTTAGTAGCCTCAACTATTTTCAGGCCTTCTAGAATCCATTTTGGTAGAATTATCAACTCAAATACTCTATTTTCGCGGTTTTGCGTTGTTTAGCCAATTCTAAATGAATATAAAAATAAGTTGCATATTTGAATTCCTTACAAAAAGAGCTTTCAAATGAGTAGGCCTACCCGCATTAATGGGTTTCGTAAATTAGGAGGGGAAATGGAAAAAATGTAAATTTTAAATTTTTGGAAGATTTCGGTTCTGAGGTTCATTTTAACAAAGGATTTATGGAAACTAGTTCTGCTACCAATCATTTGAAAGCTCTTCTTACAAGGAATTCAAATATGTGGTCTATTTAAATATTAATTGAGAGTCCATAAAATTATGGAAAACCGCGAAAATGCTGCATTTTCTTCAACAGTTATAGCAAATGGACCCTAACAACCGTAAAATTCCTTAGTTCAACCCAGGAATCAATTGATAGTATTTTTTAGATCTTAAGCAGAAATAATGACCACTGTTTTCATATGGTCAAACAGTAGGCACTTCACAGAAAGTTGGAAAATGGCTGCCGTGGCTCAACCAGGTCAAATCTGAAGTGGCTCCCTATCTAAATTTTTTCTTTAAGATTTTTTGTATCGATGTCTTAACCTGTAAAAAACACTAATATGTAAGTATATTTAACAGTAAATCGATTCATTAAGGTAAGGAAATCATTCTGGCGATATTTTTAGCGTGTAAAACGTTATCAAAACGTGTGTAAACACAGTGGCTAAGCTTGAACATTTTTCTTCTTCTTCTTCTTCTTCCAGGTACAAGCAAGCCCTCTCTTCGAGGCTTAAATGCTCGGAGTGTTGTGCGTGCTCAATGTGCTGTAAGAAAAAGCATAAAATCAATAGAGAAGTGGAGTAAAAGCAGATAGGAGTGCGTTAAGGAGTGCTAAAAAGAGGATAAAAGCAGATAGAAGAGGGTACAACAACTAATGCGTTAGCGCACGCACACTGCTCTTGAAGCTTTCAAGAGAGGGCGTGGTTGCGACTGCTGCCGGGAGCCGATTCCATTGAACTATGGTCCTGGGCAGGAAGCTTTGCTGGATGTACAGCCTTGTCTCCGTGGGTATTTGGAAGGACAGTGGATGGTGGTGTCTCGACAGTCTTGTGGGGGGAGTCAGTTGGTGGCGGAAGTCCACAGCAACAATGTTGTTGACTATCTTGTAGAGGAGGATGAGTCGCATGTCAGCTCGACGCTGCTCCAGGCTCCTCCATTCCAGCTTCTGCAACATACTGGTGACACTGGCCTCTCTATCGTAGTTGTTCATGACATATCGCGCTGCTCTTCTTTGCACTTTCTCTATCTTCGTCTTGTTAGCTGCTGTGTACGGGTCCCAGATCGGTGCTGCATATTCTAATTGCGGTCTAACTAGCGTCTTGTAGGCGTTTGACTTGTTGTGGTGTTGGCTGATCTGCAGGTTTCTCTTGAGGAATCCAATGGTGCCGTTTGCCTTCTTGCATGCTGATGTTACGTGCTCGTTCCATGAGAATGTATTCTGAATGGTGACGCCCAGGTACTTTGCTGAGTCCACCTCCTCCAGGATATGTCCGTGCAGATGGTAGCTGTTCTTTACCGGCCTTGTCTTTTTGGTGATTCAGATAACATTGCATTTCTGCGGGTGGAACTGCATTTGCCACTTCTCTTCCCATTGCGCCAGTTGGTCCAGGTCAGACTGCAGGATTTTACCATCTTCCTTGTTGGTAAGAGCCATGTACATAATCGTGTCGTCAGCGAATAAACGGACGTTCGACTTCAGTCCTACGGGCAGGTCATTGATATAAAGTAGAAAGAGAATTGGACCGATGACTGATCCTTGGGGCACTCCGCTGGTGACCGGGCCCCAGGTAGACATTTCTCCTTCGCAGACTACGCTATGTTCTCTGTTTGACAGAAAGTTCTTGACCCAAGCATTTATGTTGCCTCCGATGCCCATTTTCTCCATCTTCTTTATCAGCCTGTTGTGGGCGACCTTATCGAATGCCTTCGCAAAGTCCATTACGATGACATCAGTTTGCTGGTTATTCCTCATGTTGGAGTAAATGTCTTGGGCGAAGCAGAGTAGCTGCAGCTCTGTTGATCTTCTGCTCCTGAATCCATGCTGCTGGTCTGTCAAGATTTTGTGCTTTTCGAGATGATTCAGGATGTGTTTCGAGACGATGCATGTGAGCGAGACTGGAGGCTTCACAAAGTACAAATTGGGCTAATTTAAAATTTAAAAACCTGCGTATATCAAATAGACTCTGCCGAATTCATTGCACTTATTAATATTGCATTACTTGCAGTATCCTTTGATTTAGTGCAAAAAGCTGTTAGCATGCTGAAGCCGGAAAAGGGTGATGGAAGCAAAGGATTGGTGTCCAGTTTGATTATCAATGCACCACCTATTTGGATTAGTTGTCTTACATCTCTTATATCATGTATGCTTGTACATGGACATTATGCCAAGGAATTACTACTCTCCACTGTCAGTTTTGTGCCAAAAGACTTGAGTAAGAGCCTGTGCCATAGTGACAACTACAGAGGTATTTGTTTGAACTCCTCTATAAATAAAGTAGTTGATTGGATAATACTGTTGCAGTACAATGAACAACTTTCTACAAGTGACCTCCAATTCGGATTTAAGAAGGATCATTCAACTGCTTTGTGCACAATGGCCCTTAAAGAGACAGTCAATTATTACACCAGACGAAATGGAGAGGTTTATTGCTTATTACTAGATGCATCGAAAGCATTTGACCTTGTAGACTTAGAGAAATTGTTTGGAATGTTAGAGAAAAGGGGCATACCATACACAGTACTACGATTACTATGTGATATGTACCGACGTCAAGCGGTAAGAACAACGTGGTCTGGTCACTTTAGTGACACATTCAGTGTGTCCAATGGAGTTCGACAAGGGGGTGTTCTCTCACCCGTCTTATTCACCATCTATATGGATGAACTTTTACATAGATTACAGGAAGCAGACTATGGATGTCATGTTGGACATGAATTCATTGGTGCATTATGTTATGCAGATGACCTGACTTTACTTGCTCCTACAATTGCATCTTTGAAGACCATGATTAGTGTGTGTGAAGCATTTGGTAAGGAACACAACCTAAATTTTAATGCAAAAAAGACTATTGGGATTAGATTTGGCAGAACTACAGATTTACCGGATATTCATGTGAGCTTAAATGGACAAAAGATAACTTGGACAGATAAAGTAAAGCACTTAGGAAATTGGATTACAAATGTTCAAAATCCCAAAGAGGATATTCAGCAGAAAAAATGCGATTTTATTGGTCGAACAAATGCGATTATATCGCTGTACAAGGGAGTCCCTCGTGGAATATGTTCCAAAGTATTTAACTCGCAAGCCTGTCACTTCTATGGGTGTGAGACATGGCTTGCTGACTCAAAGGATAACGAGCAGTTTTATGTGACTTGGAGAAAGGGATGTCGAAAACTCTGGAACTTACCTAACACTGCACGATCAAGAATTCTCCCTTTACTCATGAGGTCAAAGGGACCAGAAGAGCAAATAGCTTCCCGGGCATTGAATGCCACAAGGATTGCCCGAAAAAATGGAAATATCAAAATGCAATTTCTTGCCAAAGCAAGTGATATGTACGGCGGTATAATTGCCAGAAACAGTGTCCACTGTGGCAATAAACAGCCAGATGACAGATCGGAGGACAGATGTCGTGCAATGGCAGTGACAGATCTCACTGAATGCCTCGAAGGGACTATGCATATTTCAAATTTTGATAAAAACGAACTGACTATACTAAGAGACTTTATTTCTACATTTTAAAATGATATTATATCCTTATTTTAGATTTTAGATTTTAGATAGAACTCCATTTTCTGTACTTATGTGATTACGCATTTTAGTACGCAATAAATACTATATATATATATAGCAATTAACAAAATGGGCCATTTTAATTCTAATAACTTAAGTTTAATTTTATTTGCAACATTCCTTGTTGAGTAAGATGTGCAGGAAACGAGGGAGAGGGGCTTAGACATTTATTTAATAAAAATGCCTACTTTTAGATATTAAAACTTTTAATTACATGCCACATGCCTTCAGGTTCACGGTAAAATCGATACAGTACCCTTTTTAAGGGTACTTTTCTTGTTTAAACGATGTGCCAATTTTCATGCTTCTATGTATAAATGAAATATTACTCCCCTATTCATGAAAAATCTGCCCCGCTATAAAACATAGTGTCTTTTTGGTAGATGACCTGTTAGTTCACAGAATGATGTTGGTTTAGTAATACACATTGACGTTATGTTTAATGTCAGTATACAATGTAGCTCTTGACTTCCGAATTTCAGCCAGATAAAGGTACAGTACAACCCAAAATAAAGTAAGAAAATCTTCTGTCAGAAGTCCTCTGTTTACCTACTTTGCCCTCATTGCTGCTCTCCACTCCAGATCTCCTCACAACTACCTTTGACTCCTCACTACAATCTATTCCTATATTAAGAACTCTATAAGACAGCTGGCAATGTTATTGCAATTAGCAAACGGGTACAATATCAAAGAAATCAAACACAATGGAGGTGACAGAGGTCGAAATTGTGTAGGTTTAATTTTAATTTAAGGCATTTTTAAAAGGCAGTTTGAAGTAGTTAAAGGTAGAAAGTAACATGTGGGGAGCCATAAGGTGTGAAAGGGTAAAATAGTGGCTGATTCTTCCTTCCTGCTGGAGTAGTCATACTTTTTTGGGTTGTGCTGCAGCTGGACTCCACTTTAAGAATCACTTACACAGAGAAACATAATGTTTTTCAAATTTAAGTAAATTGAAATTCATGAAAATATATAAATTGGAAAACTAATCACTCAAAGTCTTGAACCATAAGGGAAATAAAATACTGTGTCGCAAATTAAAGCACATTTTTAGATAATGCATAAGAAGATTGTGAAACTCACGCTTCTGATTCCTGAGCCACAACGGAACGGAGTTGAAGTCCCAGGAGCATGAAAATGCAGATCCACTTCTGACCAGCCATGATTCCGAAGTATTTCACCAAGTAATTGTCAGCAAGGTGTGGATACTGAGCTGTCAAGTACCTTATTTATATGATAAACTGAATCCTGATATACACGTGGATGCATGGGAAAACAGGAAGTATCAAACAATGCAGAAATAATAGATTATTGATCTACTACGTCAATCCGCATGTTTTGAAAATAAAAACTATTGTTTTTATTGAAGCCATCATAGTCGCTGCAAAATTCAATTTCAAGTCACAATGCATTTGAAATTAATCGACACGTCATCTTCCCAGTTTGAATAAGATTTCTGGTTGGTACACAGATTTTCGTAATACATCATTCAAATTTTTGAAAGTTACATTGCTTCGACAATACAGACTGACAGCTCTAATCACAATTCCCAGAAATAACTACAAATCCCCACAGTCTTCCAAAATCAAAATTTGAAGTTTTGATGGCTTAGTACAGTGGCTTCCCTATCAGCGTGCCTCGGTGGTCCAACGTCGGCCCGAAGCTGGCCCGATGCTACTGACATCGGACTGACGCTGGGCCGACGTTGGACCGCCGAGGCACGCTGACAGGGAGCTTAGGACTGGTAAACGATTGACAATCAACATTAAAGTGAATTTGGTTAAGATTATATTTGCAGAATATCTATGGTACATGTTGATGATTAATTACTTGTTTGAGACTTGCCTGCATATTGTAAGCATAGAAATACATAGAACGGACATGAGGCTGTATGAAGCCACCTCAAGATGAGGTCACCAAATCCGCCATATTGGAACTGCCCTGAGACATGACGTCACAATAGACTAATTATGATGTGACGTCATGCCATTGTTTTAAGTGACATCACTGTTATTGGTGACATCACGGTACCATTGTGTCAGGATACAGGGCAGTTCCAAGATGGTGGATTTGGTTGGTTCATCTGCCAGAGCCTCTTGTCCGTTCTATGTATTTCTATGATTGTAAGTGATTGCTAGATAGAATATAGATCTTTTTTCTGAAAGATGAGCCCATGCAGGAACATATGTTTGCATAATGTAAGTCCTTTACTATCCTTCAAGAAATTTGTAGAAAGTGATTTATCTTTTTGTAATGTGAGAGTGTGACATCATATGGCACATATGGCACTTCCCATAGGTTGGTATTGGAAGTCATGCAAATCAGGTCCTACGTGTGAGGTAACAGACATATTCAGCCAATGATAGCCAAGAATCAGTGTGCATCACAGTGATCATGCTATTGAAGACTGCAAAAAGAGCTTTCACACCACATCATGTTTGTTGCGTATTTCACAGCTTTCTGAGTATTGGAATGAACAGTTTGTTAGTCCAAACAGCTTTCTATTGACCAACACTAGGTTTAATCTTCATGTTTGACAGAGCTTAGTCTCATCAGACTGAGTATATAATATCAATGACTCTCATCCCATGTCAAATAGCCATATTAGGCTATTCGGGACACTACATCACATACTTACACTACATCATACTGTGCACCTTGGCCAATCAAATTGAATTGAATTGAATTTTAATTACCACCTTAGTAGTTTGAGGTCATATACCAATTTCTCCAGATTTTTTGTATTCTTTGTACTTTCTGTTACTTTTTGGAAGGATAGTGAGGAAACCTGTCTGCCATTGAAATTTTTGCATCCGTGCATTTCCTGCATCGTTTTCATGAGTGTTTGGTCAATTTGATAATGTATGTACCCTAAATTATGGATGCATATCTTAAATTAGAAAAATCAGAACTGCTATGAACAGAACAGCTTTTCTTGACTCGTGCATTAATAATATGTAGGGGAGACCGGGTTAGATGAATCGCGGGATTAATTGAATCGCGGCGTTAGTTGAAACTTGGCCTTAAATCACCTTTATTTTAAACTTTTGGTCAAACTGATACTTTTGGTAGATACCCTGTATATTGGCACACGTTATCATACCTTTATTCTTTCAAATTTTCAAAATGCTATAATTCCGTAAGCAAGAAAGTTCGTTTTTTGGGTGCTCTTATAACTTTTTTGCTCAGTCTTTGTGGGGGTTATTGTATAGCTATGATTTTAATCCAGGTGAACTAACCTTACTTTTAAAAACAAATCCATACCTAATCCACACCCAGAAGCTTTTCGTTGTGTGACTTTGAAAAACAGGACAATATTGTGTTCCAGGTGTTATGGGTTAATCATGCATGGCGGAGTTGGCCGTAACATAGATTTCAAGTGTTCAAATTGCCTTGCTAGTCATTTTTACCTTCAGCTAACAAAGTTCGAAGAAGGTACTATCGTAACATGTTGTCCATCAGTAGGGCGGTCGTCCGAGCGGTCAGGCGTCCGGGCGGTCGGGTGTCCGGGGGCGGGCGGAGAGATAGTTTTGGGACCAGAACTTTAATAGGCCCTATTGCATGTACATGGATGAAATTTGGTACACATAAACATTTTACGGTACAGCAGTGCCTTTTGATGGTCTGACTGATGCATATCTGATACCTTTTGAAATATTAAGAAAAATGTTAAAAAAATTATTATTTTCATTTAAAGGCCAAAACTTGGCCACTATTGCATTTACATGGATGAAGTTTGTTACACATGTCACCTATATGATATATTTGTTCCCTTTGTGGGTGTGATTCATGGATATTCTTTACTTTTTGCAGTATGTGCAAAAAAATATATAATTATTTATTTTTTTGTTTCCAGACCAAAACTTGGCCAATATTGCACGTCCATAGATGCAATTTTATTCAAATAATGTATATAATGCTTTAGCGCCTTCTGAATCTTTGATTGATAGGCATTTTTATTGCTTTTGGGAACATTGAGAAAAATTTACAAAAATGCAAATAAATATATATTTTCCTTTCCAACCCACAGCTCACATTTCTGTTCATTGTATATGCATGAAAGTGCTCCGTAATATGTGTAAATTAGTCCAGTTACACTTTTCCATGGTTTAGCAAACACTTTTAGGCCAAGGCTGGGTACTATTGCATATATACTAACATGCATTTTCTTTCGCATCACTTTCATGCTGTAATTGCGTCCATTAATGGTGTTTTTTTGGGTTGGTTCACTTTGCCTTGCGACTAAATTGAGTTTTGGCCACATTAGGTCGGTTTTATCCCCCTATAAATATGCTTTGCTATTGGAAATTAAGGTAGGTCACCTAACCATCAGATAGAGGACACAATTTTATGTCCAAAAACATGGAAACATGGAAATGCCAAAAATCATGGTTGGTTCTCTTTGCCTCCTGAGCATTCATTCGAGGTCTACTGCAACACAATGGCCCAATTGTGAATTTGGATATATTTAGTTTACTTAGACCATGAAAAACTTTAAGGCCATTTATTACAACCTCTCTGTTGACAATTTCTATATTAAATAATTCAGAGATATAGTTAAGTAAAATTTATTATGAAAATTGAAAAGAACATCATTTTCAAGTTTGACACTCACAGGCTTCCTCAAAGTTGCGAATCAAATTATGTAACAAAAAAAATATTTTTCTCTGAGCCAGTTGACAACGTCTCGGTTAACAGATCAGTCCCAGAAATTAATTATGTTTTGCATCCTTAAACTTATTTGGATAAATCTATTAGGGGAGAGCCGGGCACAGTGAGACACTTTCTTCATTTTCAAGTGTTCCAAAATGTTGGCAGTAACGAGTTAAATGAGATCAGGTCCGAATTATAGATAATGACGTTGGGTATATTGTCCAGTAGTTTCAGGTTCCTATCTGTTACATGTTTGGAGAAATTTTGAGTTACGTCAATGCTACGTCCATGTCTCACTGTGCCCCGTGGGTGGGGCACAGTGAGACAGCAGGCGGGGCACAGTGAGACAGGGCATCTGCTGCCATAATCACCGATCCTCAGGACCTGCGGAATTTTTCTATCAATTGTTGCTACACAAACTACTGTACCCTAATAAAAGCAGCTGGCTAGGTGATTTTTAGGTCCTTTTTCTAGCATGTTTCGAAAATTCATCGCACAGGACAAATGCACGACTTATTTAACCTGCCGCACCTGCTACATACTAATCAAAATTCTTCTCAGATGCCTCCCTTCAGATATGACTCACTAAAATCTATAGTTTATAGCAGGCATTTTGTTTTTAATCGTGAATTGTGTAATGCAGGTCGTTTGGAGTGTAAGTTGTTATAAATGTCTCACTGTGCCCCGCCTCAAACTGTCTTACTGTGCCCCACGCAGCTCTCTTTATAAAATTTTTGAATCCTGCGGACCGGATGCCTTCATTGTGGGTCATCATCTCAATAAACTAAGACATATAAATAAGGTTTGAATCCCTGACAATTGATTTGCATTATACCAGTTTTCTTACGAATAATTAAAAAAAGTCATTTAGCAAAATTATTTACTTTTACTGGCTAAAAACAAAAATATTGAAATTCCACTCCCGATATGCTGTGTAGGCATTCAGGATATAGGTCAGTCTCTCACTTACTTTTTGTACTATACAAAAGAGGGTTGATCTGTAAACTGTACCAGTCAGATGCTAAAGGCTTTGTCTCACTGTGCCTGCCCTCTCACTGTGCCCTGCTCTCCCCTACTATGACTTGTGTGATTTGGCGACAATCCTTCTTTTGTTAAATGTTGATTTAATCCTACTCCGGGAAATTAGTCAGTTTGGATTTTGAGATTATCTTATTATTGTTAATCCAGGGATCTTTCTAAAAATATCTATATGCATTGTGACTTAATATGACTATAGATTTATCCACTGGAAAGCACATCATAAATCAGAATTATCATTGCTCTGTGACGTATTTTGTGCATGGAAATTACGAACAGGCAATTTCACAAAACTCGAAATTGATGAACATGTAGTTTTTGTGGCTGTGGCTACACAAATAATTATTTGCCACAACAACGAGCAGTCAGGGAGGCACAAGCCAGCCGTGTAGTCTTGCGATCTCCCGGGGGAATGCCGCATTGCTTCTCGTGGACCAGCCACCTGGCCAGGTTGCTGACCCTGTTAAAAAAAAGGTTGACAAAAGAGTAATAAAGTCCTATGATAATGCCCAATCCATTAATTGGATTTTTGTTCGAGAATTGAGGGGGGAGGGGGCGGGTCCTTCTTTTGGATTTTTTGTTGTTGATCTGTAAATCGAAAATATGACTTATATAAGGGAAGAGAAGAGTTAAAACTTAGAAAGAGATATAGAGAGAGCAGAGCCAGGCAGCAAGCACTGGAGGTGGCAACAAAATTAGTAGACTTTTCCTTCTCGTTTTACCTAGCGGTCTACAATCCTCCTTCTATCTCACCCATCTTCCATATCCTCTTAACATTAGTGCCTCTTAATATATCCTTCTTTCTCCCTCTTCTATTTCCTCATTGCCCCTCTTCCAGTTGCCTCATTCTATCTTCTCCTCCCTCCTCCTATCTCCTAGTAACATTATTCCCCTCCAATCTTCAACATGCCCATCAGGGGCGTATCTAGAATGGTCAGGGGGGGGGTGGTATAACAAGGGGCGAATATGTGGTCGCTTCCCGGTTTTCCTATCTAATGTTGTTTAAATCGACATTTGTATGTAAAATTATTTAATATGCTTTGAGAGAAAAATAAAAAAAACTGAATCAGAATCTTAATCCCATGTTAATTTTGGGCCTGAGGTTGGGGGGGGGGGTGCGGTATCGCCCAATGGTCCCCCACCTCTTAAATGCGCCAATGATACTCATTCCCCTACTACCTCCTCATATCATCCCTCCTCATATCATCCCTCCTCTCTTCCTCCTATCTCTTTTTCATCTTAGCTTTTCCTTGTCCTTCGATTGCCTATCTCCTACTATCTTTTCTTTCAATCTCCTTTCTCCTCCTCCAATCTCCTCCTCATATCTTATCATTCTAGTTCCTTCTTCTATCCCTTTCAATCATCTCGTCTCTCCATCTCCTATCTCCTATCTTTTCTTCCAATCACCTCCATTCTTCTCCTCCTCCAATCTCCCCCTCCTATCACGTCATCCTAGCTCCTTCTCCGATCTCTTTCTATCACTTCCTCTTTCCACCTCTTTCCTCCAATCTTCTAGCTTGCATTATCTCCGACTTCTCTCAAAGAGAATTTTAAGAAACATCTTCCCAGGTATAACACCAGATCCAGACCTTCCAATTTAAATTCAAAATTCCGCACTCAAGAGGCATTGACTCTGCTTTCCATATTAACGGCATTAAGGATTGGAACGGTTTGCCAGAGGGTATAAAAAGCATAAATAGAAACCAAGGTTTTAAAATATCTGTCAAAAAACATTTAAGAGTTCTAATGAAGCAGAGACAAATTTATCTCTGAATTTATTTATTTCTAACTTAATTAATATGCTGCTATGCTTATTGGCCTGAACGAGACTGTCCAAGAAAATTAATAAATATCAGAATTTCAATATTTTAAAAAATTCCAGGACCCCAATGGAAATAAGTCCAATTCTCTGGAACTTTAGGGTGTTATCCTGGGAAGATGTTACACTATCTAATATTATATATAATCTAGTAAAAACATTTTTTAAAAACTAGTATAAATCATAAAAACATTTCCATCATGTTTTTTTTATGTCCACTCGTGTCATGTATATAATCATTTTTCCAAATAAAGCAAATCAAATCAAAATCTTATCCCACATCTTTCTCATCTTACCTCTTCCTATCTCCTTCTATCTCCTATCTCCTCGTACCTTTTCTCTAATCTCCCCCTTTCTCTTCTGCCAATCTCCTCCTCCTATCTCATCATCCTAACTCCTTCTCCTATGTCTTTCTATCACCTCCTCTCTTCACCTCCTGTCGCTTATTTTCTCATTGTTTCTAATTCTATCTCCTACCTCTTCCTCCTGTAATCTCCTCCAACCTCTTCCTCTCAATTCCTATTTCCTACCCGTATCACCTCCTATTGCCTCCTCAAATAACCTCCTCTTCCTATCTCCTCCTTCTACCTTCTCCTTCTATCTCCTCCTTCTATCTCCTCCTGCTATCTCCTCCTATCTCCTCCTGCTAGCTCCTCCTTCTATCGCCCCTTCTATCTCCTCCTTCTACCTCATCCATCTATCTGATCCTTCTGTCTCCTCCTTCTACCTCCTCCTATCTCTTTCTGCCTTGACCACAGTCAGATTCGTATGCCCATCTCCTCATTTTCCTCTTCCTAGCTATAATCTTGAAGAGTCATTAATTGCAGTAAAGGATACTAAATTGTGACGATATAGACAATCATCTTAGCTTTCTAAAATGGGTCTGCCCTTTCTTTAGACCCAATAGTTGTTAATCTGTTGCCAAGTTGTTGTCACTGTCATAACAAATATTAATTTTGCAGTTTATCAGTTTATTGGGTGAGCAGAGAGCCGCAGACATCTAAAATGTTTGGAGTTTGAGCACTTTTGGGGCGGCTTGGCTTCGATGGTCCGGGCCTCTGAAAAGGCTTCTAAATCAGCTTGTGTTTTTGACACTAACTCACAGCTTAAAATCAGGAAAACTGTTTAAGTGTCTGTTTCAAGCGCCAGCTGATAATGCTTGCTAATTCATATACAATTGTTTAAAATTATAATTACTTATATGTTTGCAAAAAGAAGTTGGAAAAGTTAAGTTGACAGCCTAACCGAGGAGCTTGGCAAATTTATATCAAAAGGAGTCATACAGTTGTTAATTCAACTAACGCCGAAACAACTTACGAAAAATGAATAAAAAATAAAAAATAAACATCATGATCATGTCGTGAGTCACATGTGGATGTGCGCATTTGAAATACAGGCTGTACTCGATGACCCGCATGAAATTGCCTGCTGACATTGGCTTGCATGGGCTCACATTTGCTAAGGATGGATACTGAATCTCGTAGTCTCTTACATAAAATTGATCAAAGTACTGTTGGGAAAAATAGGGCTCAGTGAGACATTTTTCATGTGGTAATTTGACACAAAGTTAGAAAACGCCAGCAACTGCAGGCTTTTCACGATTATTGTCAGTCCAATAGGCACAACACCTCGAAATGCCTGTTTCCGAATCCAACAACTACGTGCTAAGAATTGGGCGACTCCATTCAGAAGTGATTCAAATAGGCAGCCCAGAAAAGATGTTTTTACTTATTTATTTTTAAAAACACTAAGAAAGAAAATAATTGAGTCTATATTTCAAAAGACTCTAAAATGACCTATGACATATTGTATTATTGTTCACTGAGAGTTACATTTTTTGGTTGTTTTGACGCTTCAACCTCGCCGCTAGAGGTCTTGTTCACATATATTTTGGTTCTTATGACGTTTCGACTTCTCTGCTAGAGGTCTTGCTCACATATTGTTCACATATATGTTTCAACCTCTCTGCTAGCAGTCTTGTTCACATATATGTGAACAAGACCTCTAGCAGAGAGGTGGAAACGTCACAACAACCAAAAAGGTCTCGGTGAACAATAACACAACATATCATGGATATACCTGGACCAATGTCTGCATTTAGTACCAATTGAATCCCGACATTACTGTTATACACAAAAAATGTTCTTATATCAGTCAGCGGCTTGTATTTATCATGGTAACAACATCTAATTTTGCATGCTGTACTCAACTTAAACAAGCAAAAACAAAACCTGATGTTTCATTGTTGGTCCATGTATAATTGGTTAACCTGAACTCAGTAGAGCAGTTGGAAAAAACATTTTCACTAATCTAAACTTTGCATCTTACCCTACTGGATTCTTCCAACCAAAGCATTGAAACAACTGTAAGAGATTTTGCAAGATTCAGTAAAGTCATTGGTAGAAATAAAACATGTTTTGTGTCCAGAAAACCCCGATGTCCCATGGTGCCCTGTGTACCAGTGTTCCCCGTTTCCCCTACTCTCTTTGCATCTTAATATGTCTGACTATTTATCACTGGATTTAAGTTTAGTGTTGATTGAAAGTCATAACTGAAATCTTAAGCCGGAATATATTTTAATCTGATATTGGACATTGTTTTGATCCATTATTTAATCCCCGGATATAATTAAAATCTGTCTATACATCATGATAAATGTGTCCTGCCAATTGAATAGTTTGAAATAAATGTGAAAATTTAATTAAGTTTAACATCATACGAGATTTCAACAATATTTACGAGCAAGAGTTAAAAAAATGATAGTTTCACTTAAGATTAACAATAACCAATCTCTTCAAAATGTTCGGTATTTCCTGTTTGACTCATGCATCGATGTGTACATTCATATCACATCATATATAAGTCGGCGTATGCCAGCTCAGCATCCATACTTCAAAGACAACTGCTTGGTAAACTACATTTGAACCATGGCTGCTCAGAAGATGATGTGCATACCCTTGGCCCTCGGACTTCTGCTACTTTCCCTTGTGATTAAGGAATGTGAAGCGTGAGTGTATCGTACATTTAAAAATCTTTATGTGAACTGATTCAGATTCAGATTCAGATCAGTTTATTTTCCTTGAGCTGTTTTAAAATTATAAAATTATAGATACAAAATATGTATTTTTATATTTCAAATACTCTCAAAGCTGGTGTCCCTTCATGACAATTCAATATCGCTGCCAAGGGGTCCCCAGAAAACAAAAGAAAACATATTACACCATACGATTATCTTTAGTTCCTCCCGCCATCAAGAGAAGCACCACATGGGGTAAAATATTCTCCTGACTTTACCCCTCATTTGCATATTTCTCTGACATTGCTGGAACTCCACATGGCATATGAACAGAAACTATATAACATATTTCTTTCCTCCAATGCGAGGCTATCACTTCTCTTTCATGAGCTTCATTGCAATAGTATTTGTTAAAGGAAAACTGTTTGTTGTTCTTAATGTGTTCCCTGCCCAACCTACAAAAAGTGCCTTAATTTTTAGATACAACACATGATGAGAGCACCAAATGAATTTGTTACCAGAAAATCACAGAATTTGCTGCAATTTCGGAAAAAATGGCTGCTGTTCTTTCTAAATAAATTTGGTCAAATATGAAGAAGCTCCCCATCTGAATATATATTTTGATGGATGCTCTTTAACTGTGCGTAATGTTTTATTATTCTGCTTGCTCAGATGCAGAATCACTTCCCATTCTTGACAAATCTGCCCCACTGAGATTAATTATTCTCTGACATAAAATTCACATTGCTTGTGATTGCAGTTATGAAACTGTCCCATTCAAGGCGTTTGACTCCAACCAGGATGGATTTGTCGTTTTCGACGAGGCCGTCAGAACCATAAGGATGAGTGACACTTTTTCCCTTCCCCGGCAAAAGATACCATTGCTCTTCATATGGAGTGATGCCAATGGCGATGGAGCACTCAGCCCAACTGAATTCACTGACTTCTATAAAGCTGAAAATAAAACGTAAGTAAAACTTCCGAACAAAAACAGCATGTACCGCAAGCACCGTGTCCTCGAGCAATTTGGTAACCCCCTATACCTCAATGGGATGTGATCATTACATTGACGCATCTCTATAGATTGTTAAAAGTTGCATTCTATCTATCTAGCAATCTATCTATCAATCTATCTATCCATTGGTCTATCCATCTGGCTGTCTATCTGTCTATCTACCTGTCTAGTAATTGGCTGAAGCATGAATCTCGGGTGGTGGTGGGCCCCACTATGTCTCAGGGCCGAAGGGAAGAAGAAGAAGATGCTTCTCAAAAATCTGCTACTCAGCAAAGAGGAATTTGGGAGATTAAAGTTAACTATTCAGAGCAGTGAGACAAGGTTAATGCCAAGGCATCTTTGGCAGCAGTGTAAACACTAGGCACACAACTTTGGGTGGTTCTTGCACATGGACAGCTATACCAATCATTGAGAGACAAAAGGTATCAGGGCTAGCAAATGGCTTCAGTGCACATATATACTAGCATATGACAAACCCAAGAAAAGCCCAAGAAATGTGTGTTTTGATATATTTATCACAGATTCCATCCAATTTGACAGTAGATTATGAAAAACATTTTCTCAGAATTCACAGTTTATTGTTGGGTGCTGTCAGTTCTTTAAGTTGTAGATTCTTATCTACTTCTATCGTATGTCTAACTGCTAAAAGTACAAATAGTAACAAACAATGTATAACAGTTGTTTGTTATCACTCCGGTTAATGTATGTTAATGGTATTTTGTCATATGATTTTGGAATAGGTTCCCACCAGTTATGCATTTCTTCAAATTATGCGAATACCATGAAGGAAAAAATAATTTGCATGCCACAACATTACCAAAATAAGTGAGATGTACAAGGTCAACTATTGCATTTGCACCATATTTGTATGTTATTTGCAAAATGATCATGCTTCTGCAATCTCCAAATTCGAATTGCATACCCTTGCAATGTCTTACATAGTATTATTGGTATGCATGCGCATGTTCTTGCATCAGTCAAATGCTTTTCAATCCACACCAACTTAACATGACAATGCCATTGAAGGCAAAAAGGGCCAGAGGCCCTGCTCTCGGACACAAAAATGAGTCTCTTTCATGTAAGACCAAGTGAAAACCGGAGCCAGCAAAAGATTAACAATCATCAGAAATGTATTGTTGGAAATGGTCTATCTATTGAGAATGTTCTGCTCATCTCTCTGAACCATACTGTGCAGTGTCTAAGGTATTTTAAAGCAACTCTCATTTCACTGTGGAAATTATTTTTTGTGAGAGTTACTTTCAACGAAAGACTTGCTTGAGGTTGTTTCCAATGGCATTACATGTTGATCGTTGTTGTTGTTTTCTGCAGTGGGGTTGAAAGTTTGGGCACCCTTGCATTGGGGTCAAATATTTTCAAATTTCAGAGAAACCATTTTGCAGAATCATTCCAACGTGAATTGTGTGAGTGAAGAACACCAAAATTGAAAAAAGAACCTTCAGCATAATATAGTGCTACTTCTCTGCTTTCTTTGACACCTTATTTGCATTTCTACTGTTAAAATTCATCCCTCGGTCTCTATTTTAGTGTTTTTATCATATCTTAAGCTAAAAATATCTTTTTTTTTCCTATTAAAGGATACAGTGACCCTCCCCCCCTAAAAAAAAGAAATTGTTTTTTTCCTTGACATATTTTCTTAGACTACTGACCAGCGCCGAAAGTTTGGAGTAAATCTGAACAAATAAGTTTAATTGAGAATCTGTTGAGGGCATTTCGGTGGTGTCCAAAAGAAAACGGGAAAATGCATCTACCAACCAGAGAACTTTGTATCTACCAAATAGAATGCACTATTAAGAGAGAACCAAACCCTTCCTGTCCACTCCGTCACCCGTTTCTATCCACTCCGTTACCACAAAAAAAAAATCGATATTTGATTTTTTTTAAATGATTGACCGGAGATGAAGTACTTCTGAAAATAAGACTTACATAATTTTTTTTTCTATTTTAAAATTGCTCAAAAAGCAGGTTCTTTGCATAAAAAATCCACTCTGTTACAACATTTTCACCCCTCTGTATTTGTCTCATACATGTATTATACCTTGTTACCATCCGCACCTATGACATATAAGAGGTGTTCAACTTATTTTGACAAAGAGTTCATCCTAACACAGAATCTGACAAAAGTTTCTTTTTTCCTGGCTGATGACAAAAACTGTTAACTGTAGGTCTTGTCAATGTAAGACATAAGTTTGAAATGTTTTGGAAGTTTTTGTGCAATTTTATTAAACTTTTCCTGAGATAGGCCCTCAAGTCAGTTTTGAAAGCAATATTTCGCCCAGTGATAGTAGTAACAAGTGTATCTGCAGATTCTTTTCAGTTATACCAATTTTGCTAAAACTTCTAGGATTTCATCAGAGGGTCTTTGGTGACGTGTCCACAAAGTTACAGGAATTATGCTTGGTCATTATCAGATATTTAGCATGATTTAAGTACTATGGTCCCAAATTATCTTCTTATTGAATACTATCGCTTTTTCTCTCTGTGGAAAGAAATAAGGAATGCTCTTTCTGTGGTCGATTTTTAATTTGAGCTAACCAGGTATTGGGCTATCCTATTAAAATTTCTGGAGGTGGAAGTGTGACTTTTGCTGTTTTAAATCACAAAACAATCAAAGCATGAATTTCGTATGGAAATTGCTTAACATTTCAAGCTTCTAACTTTTAAGTGCTCCGTACATTTATTTTATGCTAAAAATCACTCATTGATTGATATAGTCTTGTGGATGAAGCTAAGTTTTATTCAGTGCAAGCATTGTTTGGGTCCTATGTTTATAAGTTACAGCTGGAGCATACATCTAATGTTCCTTGTTTTCACACACTTTCTTAAAAAATTGTGTTATATTTAGGTTTATTTTGTAACTTGCACATTCAGAAGTTATGTAGAAAGTTGTATCCACCTCCTGTATTGTTACTGGAATACTATGTCATCTTTGTAAGAATTAAAAGATCAAATAATTTGGTCAATGATCTCATTTTGTTTATCACCCCCGATTTGGCCATGAGCCATGCCCAGGGAAGATAGGTTTTGAATCAGTTTATGAGGGTGACATCCACTTTTTACTTTGTGCAGTAGTTCACAGTGAATATTTAGCTTAAAGAAACACAATATTCAGCTTCCATGATACAAGACAGTATGCTTGAGGCAGTGAAACCCCTCCCCAAAAGGTGTTTTATCACACCTTTCAAACAACATGCACTTAATTACAGTTGTAATACTTCTGAGTTATAAAAGTGATATAACATGCAAGATGAACAGCATATGGATCAGTCACAGCAATTTCAGCTCAAAGCAGCAATAATTTTCAATTTGGTGGCTCTTCTACTTTTTGTCAAAATAAGTTGAACACCTCTTGTATTAACTATCTGCATCTATGACATATATATGACAACAAAAAGTCCTACAATTTTATACCTGTGAGAGTTTAACAAACATGTATCTAATTTATTATGTTTATATGTCAAACATGACATTTGATGTGTCTAACTTGCTGTATTGCTGAACTGTAATATCATCAGAATTCAAAATTAGGATTGTCTATTTATTATTTTGTCAAATAATTATTCACTTTACAGTTATTTGAATGGATTTCTTGTAAGGCTTGAAAATTATATTCCTACTGATTTTAGCAAGCATTGTAGCAGGTTCAGATGATTGCATACTTCAGTTCTTTACAAACATTAGCGGCGGCCATTAATAATCGAGGGGGGGGGGCTTGGAGTTTTCCTCGGCGGGAAATTATTTATTTCAATGGTAATGGCAGCCATAATTAATATTAATTTCAAGCACTCAAAGTCTCTAAATTATCATTTCCAAAAAGCAATGCCTTATTAAGAAATACCCCTTCCATGAATCATTTATTTCAAGACTGCCCGAAACAAATTTAGAAACTGAGCAAGAAATTATTTATTTAAAAAATAAATTCAAGACCTCTTAAGATTAAATGGTGGCCCCCTTACTAGACTTCTTCCAAAAAGTGAGAAAATAGTTAAAGATACACTGTATAACAAGGAGAATACCTATAGCAGGGCAGATTTGTCATGAATAGGGAAGAACTAGTGCACTTGTACATAGAAGCATGAAACTTGGCAGGCTGTTTAAAAACATATTAAAGAATATATTTAGATAGGGAGCCACTTCAGATTTGACCTGGTTGACCCATGGCAGCAATTTTCCAAAATGGCGACTGATTCTCTCATTTTCCTGCTTTCTGTGTGAAGTGCCTACAGTTTGACCAGATGAAAACAGCGGTCATTAATCTTTCTATAGATCTAAAAAACACTTAGAATATATTCCTGGATTGAATTGAGGGATTTTGGGGTGGTCAAGGTCCATTTTGTTGAAACTGTTGAAGAAAATGCAGCATTCTCGCGGTTTCCCATAGTTTCGTGGAATCTCAATTGATATTTAAACAGTCTAGATATTTGAATTCCTTGTAAGAAAGGCTTTCAAATGAATGGTAGCATCAATAGTTCCCGTGTATTCTTTGTCGAAATTAACCTCAGAACCAAAATCTTCAAAAAACATTTTATATTAATTTTTTCCCTTTCTACCCCAAATCTACAGAACCCATTAATGCGGGTACTCATTCGAAAGCTCTTTTTGCAGGGAATTCAAATATGCAACTAATTTTGAGATTGGCGAAACCATGCAAAACCGCGAAAATACAGTATTTGAAATAATATTTCTTCCAAAATGAATTCCAGAAAGCCTGAAAATAGTTGAGGCTACTAAAAATGTTATAGTAATGTTCTGTATACTTAAAGAAGAAGGAATAACGAACACTATTTGCATGTATTCTATTCGTAGGAACTACACAGAAAGCAGCAAAATGGATTAATTGACTGCCATTTTGGAAAATGGCAGCCAGTAGCCACCTAAGCTAAATCTGAGATGGCTCCTATATCCAAATATGTTTGTAAAGATGTTTTTTAAGTATGTGCCGAGTTTTATGCTTCTATGTACACAATTTTTTCACATACCTGCCCGGCTATAAGGGAAACTTTTAATATAAAGATGACATAGAAAGTTCTTGCTCGCCTTTCAGCCACAGTGCCCAGCTGCGGATCTAAACAGGGTAGTCTAGGGGGGGGGGGCGAGTGTCATTCTCGAATTAGCGATCCTGAGCGGACATCGGTTTGGCATTCGCAGGCCCACGTTGCACCCTTTTTTCTTCAAAATTGTATTTCCCTCTCAGTGGTCTATGGAGGGGAAGCTGGATCCACTACTGGTGTCGCCAATAAAGATCTACTGAAATGAACTGAAATTATGAATGTGACTGCTTTTGCTGTTGTGGTCTACTGTTTTGTGATTCTAATTTGATTTGTATTGGTTACAGGAAGCAACATAACAATGTGTTATGGATGTGACTTATAGAGCACTGATTAGTGTGACACTTATTAAGGACTTCTTTTTTTCAGCCAGGACTTTTTAGCAAAAGAATTCAAACGTGTGGACAAAAGTAGAGATGGTGTGCTGAGCAGGTCTGAAATGATTGCCTTTCTCAAAGAAGAGTTGCACTTTAGTTTAATACAAGCATACAGATACTTTAATTTGTATGACCAAGATCGCAATCGCAAGTTGAACAGGAAGGAATTCAATGAATTGGGAATCTTTGGCTAGACATGATTTTTAGCCTTGTATGTTCCAAGCATACCATGATCATGTTTTGAAATAAAGACATGCTGAAAAACAATTGATATAACCTGTTTTTTTTACCTCAATTAAACAGCCTGGTAACTTTCGCAGTTCAGGATCATACTCTGACAAACGGAATATCCACAAGCATATACACAATAGGATGAATTGACTCAGTTACATATAGTACATACATTGGCATGAATTATGACAAAAGTCTGAGAAAGTCAACAAAATATTCGAAGACAAAAATCAAATATTTTTATTAGTGTCACCCATTGAAGCTAACAGTACAGTAGGGCGGGTGTTAGGGAGGCTTCTTGCCCGATGGGTGGGGTAAGAAGGCCATTTTAGATTTTTTGCCAAAAATTGCTGTAACTCCTTAATTAATTGGTAGACATTTGTTTCACTTGTTTTAAGTAGTGATCCATTCCTGACAGCATAAGCATTCAAATAATCGACCATAAAAAGTAGGTCAAATCGCACCTCGAAGAATGCACTCTAGTACAGAGGTCATTCCATAAGAATTACGAGAGACTAGATACACAATATTTACAGGTATCACTGTTGGTACAAATATTCTCTTCGTCTCTTTGGGAGAGATATGCTTGTCTTAGCAGCAAATATAACCATGTAATGGTCAGTTAAATAAAAACTAGTTTATCAACATCTGGTAGGTAATTGAAATCTGTAAAAAAAACATTAGAAGCAGCACCAAATAAATGGATCCGGATATCATAGTACAGACTACATTTCATAATAATATAAATTCAACAAAAACCTGAAAATGACCTGAACCTCCTCAGCAATGGCAAAGTGCTGTTAGAGGTACCTGCCACAAAAATCACAACAAGTTTGAGGGTGGACCTTTTCCTTTTCATCACCGACACTGTGGAATGGCTTACCTGAAAATGTGCAAAAAAATAAAGGACACTGGATAACTTCAAGAAGCGAATGAAAACATATCTTTTTGCAAAATTCTAAAGAGATATCAGCTAATCTAACCAAGCGCACATGAGCAGTTTACTGGAATTGGCGCTTTAAAAGTGTTTATTATTATTATTATTATTAATAAAGTCGACCGAATCAATAATATAGAAGGAGAGAATCAGACTTGGTCATCGAAAACTGAGCATATCTCAGCTTCTGTTCGACCAATCTTTATGATCTAAACACTGCTGGAATCTGCATAAACGACCCAATTTTTAAAAATAAGCACAAATCAATTATCTGAAGTTCGAATTTGAAAAATTGTAGCTAGATTATAGCACTACGGTCAAAATTTTGCACCCTGAAAAGCTTTACGGATGGCTCATCAATGGAAGGCCTCATGACAGGATACACCCCCCGCTCCCTTTTCTTATTCCCGTAATATCAGCTACCCCCCACTTTACCCCCCCCCTTTGCCCCCTGCTTCCCCCACTTGCCTCCCACTATCCCCTACTGGCCCCCGCTTGCACCCCACTTGCCCCCGCTTACCCAAGTCTTGCCCCCACTTGCCTCCCGCTAGCCCCCGCTTACCCACTGAGCTAGCACCCCCCCCTCAAAACTCACATATCTTGAAGGTGACATCGTTGCGCCTGCCAAAAGAGATTAATTCCAAGTACAATGCAAGCTAAATGTCACGGATGCAAAGAAGGGAGGCACACAAAAAAAGTTCACATGGAATTACTTTGATTGAAATAGATAGTGAGATGATTACTGGTTACAAAGAGTGAACAGTGAGGGTAATGGGGAGAGGGGGGGGGTAACATAACACAGCAATACATGGAATTATCTTTTTGTTTCAAAAAAAAAAAAAAAAAAAAGATAAGAGTCCAACACTTTTTGCAAAAATAGAAGAGATATCAGCATCTGGTTTTAACCGCTCCTATGACACTTTGTTTCTTCATCTTTTTGTGCCATAAATTTTGCAAATTTCTCAAAGAGCAATACATGCCAATGATGTAAAAAAGTTTTTTCAAAAAAATTTTATTGGAAAAAGTTTTAAAGAAAACCCTTTGATATCGCATAAACCTGGTCCCAAAACAAAACGACCTGGTGAAAAAAAATATGGTTTGCGAAACTTGAACGATTCCCCTACTTTTGCATTTTGTGAAACTTGAACGATTCCCCTACTTTTGCATTTGCCAACAAAAAAATGTCAAAAATGAGGGGTAAAAAAATTTTAAACATTATTTGGAATTTAAAAGGTACTTGAATATAAAAGTTCATTACAAACGGAGCATAGCTGTACTTTTTCCACGCCGGTGCTATAATTGCCTGCGACGCTATGAGGAAAAGAGTGAAAAACGTGCATTTCGCAATTTCTTCAATAACTTAAAAACCACAGCAGGGATTTTGATGAAAATTTGTCAGAAAAGACTTCAAATGTGTCATGTTGCCTTTGTCAGATTTGGAAATTTTAGCTTTAATACGTACCGAGTAACTGATTTTGAAATATGGTATGTTGAAGAGCCCCCTAGTGGCCAAAATCTACATGGAGATTCCGAGGTAAAATATTTCACTACATTAGTATAGAGGACCAACAGAGCAATCACTCCCAAGAAGGACAGCCAAGTCAACGCATTTTGTAATTCAAAAAATAGATAAAACCTCCTTTTGTGAATTTTTCTATGTAATATTCTAACATCCTTGGAAAACTGGTTAGAAGCCTGGAAATGGCGGCAAAAGATGCATTGTAGTTGGGTTCATATGCCTATAAAAAAAAATGTATACCCTAAGATGGAAAGATTTTGAATTGTGGTCATTTTTCCAAAAGCAGCGTTTTACAAAGCCCCATCTTAGCGTGCAACTCCTGGTACTTGTTGCATGTCATAGGTGGCGCTGTGGCATTGTTTTTTAATTTTACCCCTCCCCCCCTGTATTTTTTAAACAATTCACGCATTTTCAATTGTTGTCTGTTGTGCCTAATTTTGAGATTCATCTCAGAATTGGGCACAATAGCTTGCTGGGCGGGGGGGGGGGTTTCCCAGACTTGGAACCATAGAATTCCTTGGTTACCTTCATGAATAAGGTCTAAATAATTATTCACAGTAGTCAATATCATACAACTTGTTCTGCAGGTCCAGTTGCTAGGGTATTGTAAGGGAATTCCCATTTATTGACATTCGAATTTTGAAAACAGCGATCTGATTGGCTGATAAATAAAGCCCCTGAATGTAACAATTCATAATTGTCCAAAGTAATAATTTTCAGTGGAATTTTTCTTTTTGAGTGACAATCCATCTTCCCTGAAAATTTGATTAACGTACGTGTGCCGTAACTCTACTAATATTGACATTATTATTAATTTATATATATTATTGGTAATTAAGGTGGCTCGCTACTCATGGCCCAGCAATGGCGTCGTCACCATAGCAACAGCAGCCTGCTGAGCTCTGTGAGCTGCTTTTTTGGATTATCATATTTCCGTGCGACGGGCGCTTCATTGGCCATTTGCGCCACTTCTGTTAGGGTTAGAGACTTCTGGTTTAAAGCATTAGATGCGCTGTGAAGAGGACTACAATCTGACAGAGTATCAGCTTTATAGTCCAAATAGAATATTTTTACAGGCAATTTTCGGCAAGCAGGTCTAATTTCTCAAAAATGACTTTGAGACACAAATAAATTTTTATATCAAAATCCATCGCGGTAACAAACCTTCTCTTATGCATTTTGTTGTTCCTCATATTATTTGGAATTAAATGAAAAAGAAATGAGAAATCCTATCTAGCCAATTTTTTTTAGCGCCATGGCTTATGAAGAAAGTTAAAATTGTCAAAATCAATATTTTTATTCCGAGCCCCTTGGAAAGCCATTTAAACTAAATATATCTCTTTGAAATTATAATCATCTTTTCCATGAAAGTATCTTCTTTAATTTCATGCTTCGTTGCATAATATGGGATGCATGACCAATGAATGGCAGGGCAAACTTCACAGTAAAAAAATTAAGAAAAAAATTGAGTTTTTCAGATGTGCATGGACTGACTTTCTTGTACATAACCTCAAATATCTCGAAAAAAAGGCTGGTTGCGACCACTTTTTTTTACATATCCTTGCTATAAACCATATTTTGGATCATTCTAAACTATTTTTGAGAAATCCTATCTTAGAAAGTTCACGAGTATCGAGCCACCTTAATAACATGGGTCTCTGTCTCAGTCTTTGACGAAAATAAGATACTGGTGCGTTCATCGCTGATCATTAGTGGAGCAACTGGTGGAGAAATTTCATACCAAATATTTCAAATAATATTACTAAAACAAATTTTGCGGCTTCGCAGCTTTTTACTTTTTTAAAAGAATTGCTTCAGAATTAGGAACCCACAAATACAGCCAGACTTTGAAAGAAAACATTGTTTTCATTTGAAATATGTATCTGCTAAATGTTTCAAGACTTAGTGCAACAAGATCTACAATGAGTAAAGGGTAAGCCGATCATCCAGAGAGGACAAGTTTAGAATCAAAATAGATGCATGGCACTTCAGGACTTGTCTTTATCTATTCTATTTGAGTTCCCTCAGCTTTGGCCTATAGGTAATGAGGTCAGTGGTTAATTTTTTGTAAATTTCGAAAATTGATATCATTCAACATCAACCATTGCAAAATACAACATCCACAACATTTATATGACCACTCTACTAAACATTGTCCTTTCTATGTTTATGAGAATGGCATTGAATTTAGCTTGGTTTGCATGTTCCATTTAGTTATATCGCTGTGTTACAAGTCAAGTAAAATATATTTTATTAATGTGACCTGCAGTTTACATTGACCGGTCTCTGAGGCCTAAAAGTCACCTTCGCAGAAAATTTAACTTTTATATCAAGCTGACATTATCAACCTTGCAAGAGATAAGACTTTAATCTAACTCATTGTCCTTCAAGATGAGGTGGATTTGAGCTGTGACTAGAATTACCAGTAGATAAGAGAAATTATAATTTAAAACATAATTATTTCTGAACTTAAATCTGATAAGAAGATAACATCTCTCATGTGACTCAGATGCAGTCAAGGTTGCTCAAAATTCCTCTGCTTAGTCTACCTTTGAATATTTCATTGAAAAACAGTACTAGCGTCCTAAGGGAAAACCTAGTAAGTCACATTTTGGGCAAAATTGAGTTAAGGTCAAAATATGACTTCTGAGACATGTTTCTATATATTTATTGAGTTTAGATTTTGGAGAACTGGCCCATTACCCCAGAATGACACTGGCAAATCCCAGTAAGTCCATCTCTTACTGCACGGACTGGAATTTACAAGTCAATTTTCTCAGAATGTCCTAAATGTGACTTACTAGGTTTTCCCTTTGGACGCTAGAGTACTAGTTAATATTGTAGTCTTCACCTGGCATTCTAAAATTTGCCAGGAGAAAGGACCTACTTACCACTTACAATCATGATGGTTTTGGTATTATGAAGTCATCAAACACTCTTCATCAGTCGCATCATTTATAAGAGCTAAATATTCTTTCATTAAGTCAATCACTTGGATAGTAACTGTTCAGGGTACTCAGAAGATGGTTACTTCATTGTGTACAAATAGGTCTAGCAGAAAGTAGCTTCTAAACAGACCGTTATCATACAAGAACCACCAGGCTATCAGATAACTGCTACTGCATAATCTCTGATATGTGACAAAGCTTTCAGTTCCTAAGACTTGTTTGGATTAAAGATCGAAAAGGGAAATCATTTTCTACATCAGTGGACATTTCCACAATGATTACTTCAGCATACTCACACTTCACACTTAATTTATGACGACATACTACAGTTCTCATACTGGGCTTTGATGTGGTTTGATTGATATTTATCCGCATTATCTGTGGAAAGCTAAAAACTAAAAATACGTATAGTCCTATTATGATGTCATTAGTATCTTTATAATATAATCACTTTTCCCCTATAGAACGCATGTCCTAGAAAAAATTCACATATCTGTGGATAGTTGATAGTTTATTATTCCCCGAAGGCAATATGTATGCCGCTTTTGGGGAAATTTTCAATATCAAGTACAAAAAAAATTTAGAAATGCATTAATATATAACAATAATATTATAATAAAAATATATTCAGTGTTCGTGTCTAGCAATAAGAAATCATCTGTAAATGTATCTAGTGTTACGTTTAAGAAAATTAAGCGATCCTTCAAGAGATGGTTACATCATATGGAAAAATGGGTAGATAGATATGGTAAGTGCGGCCCTCTATGCCAAGTTCTGGGTGCTCGCGAGGGTTAATTGATAAGATGGGAGAGATAGCGGGAGTCCTCAACATGTTACATGTGTTCTGTGGCATTTTATGCTGGCCTGCAATTGGAAACCACATTTTACTTGTCATGGTGCAAGTCTCTAATTGGCCACTTTATCAATAGGCTGATATCAGGCCAGACTGGAAATGGGAGCCTCAACAGAACATTTCACCTTCTTCTACTGTTGTTAAATGTGCATAATCAAATTACCTCAATATGCCCCCAATTCCTGTCTTGCCGAAATCACAAAGTTATGATGCACACTGGTGTGATGATTTTTCCCCACTGCAATGTCATGTGTCCAGGTGGCTGAGTGATTTGATGCCAACCTTGTATTTTTTAGGTGCAGGGTTCAATTTCACTGCATGGCAATTATACTTCACTGCTATTTTCAGATACTGACAGGGAGCCACCTGGTGATAGTCATGTTGCAAAGTGGCCAAGCAAATAAGAACTTCGTTAGGCTTTAAACTCCTTCTGCAAAATGTCTTTTCTGTTGTTGTTTTCTTTCACTTTTTCTTGCAGAATGAGCCCCTGTGTGCAACTATTCATGTGAACTGAAAAATACACATTCAAGCTTGCTTTATGATATGTATCAAACTGCAAAATGGGGCAATTTCTCACAAATAGTCCCTTCTTGAATTTAATGATTTAAGCCAACACTGCACTGGGATAGGCTTTTTGTGAAAGACTGCATGGATTTTAATTCACTCATTCCCATGCACAGGAAACAATTATCCTCATTAAATTTCCTAAAATGGCACTTCTCCAATTATTTTACAAATGGAATAACAGATTTGTTATTTAATGAAACACTCTATATTCAAGACCTGTCAAATCAGTCCAAGACTTCATTGTGATTAATCATCTTCTACTATTTGTAGCACAAGATTAGAATTCTAAATATCAAAATATGTCAGTTTCAATTTTATGGGAAACAGCCTAAAGAAATAGTTAGGGGGAACCGGGGCACATTGGGATGCTTTTTACGTCTTCTAATTTTGCTCAATGCTGAAAGCACTGAAGAACTCAGAAGTTTGCATGAATATCACCAATACTATTGAGCTTAAATGCAAGGCATAATAAACTAGACTGCACCTACCCTTTTGCGGCCAGAGAGCAAAATGCGAGTCGTAAAAAATGACTGTCCAAATGTGCCCCGGCGTGACACATTGGAACATCAGCCGTTCGCTACGATATATAAAATTCATAAAAGCACTGAGAAAGCCTCATTGTTCATGGTTTGTATATGAAATGATTCAAATTGAACCCGTCCATGTTTACTTTAGTAGTAGGAAAACAAACTTTTCCTCGCCATACTTCTTGCATGCGGCTGTAATTTGTCTATAAAAACATGGAAACATCAGGATGTGAAATTACAAGATATAGTGGAACTACCATATCATATACATTGCCAGGATCCATGCAAGAAAACCCCACAGTCCCACAGTCCCACAGTGCCCCGCGTCTCAATGTGCCGCGGTTCCCCCTAATCTTAATCAATTACATGTGTACTTTAACAAGAGAAATGTCAAGATGAATAGATTAGTGGTTCACCGCATCCCGCATTGATGCATTGGGCGAATGAGAACTGGAAGATGATATTGCACACTGGAAAATTTGAAATTTTGAGTCAGCTCAAATGATTGAGTGAGATGGTTGCACAATTTGTTTGAGCTAACATAGCTTGTTTTGAGTTATGATAATCTTTCTGTTGTAATAACTTACAAACAACAAGCTATCTTGGCTCAAAGAAATTGTGCAACCATCACACTCAATCATTTAAGCTGACTCAAAATTCAAATTTTACAGTGCAATGAGGCAAAGAACGACTGAAACTGCTGCAAAGCATAGATCCAGGTGACCTGGAAAGGCCTGAATTTTGTACAAGACCTGTCAATTTACTGAGCAAATTAACTGAGCAAATAAATACATTGAAGTACACAGGCTCATTTTCAGCAACTCTCGAGTGTGTGAGTGCGGTGCGAAATTTCACAAAAAATATTCATTTACATGAAATCTTACTACATACACCTTAAAATAGGAAATCCAAATAGTTTCAAAATAGTGTTAATCTCTAAGGAATCTGTCCTTGGCATTCCTCGCCATACTATACATCCTTAGAAGCAACGACATTTTACCTTTTATTTGATCTGCAAGTTATTTCCTGAATACGAGTTAATTGTGAAATTATACACAACGTAATATTATCTGATACCCTTAAAATTGGTACTCAAAATGAAGGTCAGGCTGAGAGCAACTCAACGAAACAAGTTGCATAATTGTATGATCAATATTGAAGAAGTTATTCAAAACCGCGGTTATTGCATTTAAAGAAAAAAGAAAAAAAATACAATTGCATTGTGCTGAAGTTAAGCATATTCTGATTTTCATGAAACATTCCACTCGTAATTTCTTAACCAAGATACAGTAGCCAAAAAAAGTACAGTGGAATACGACAACTTTGGGGCACCAGTCACACCATAATGTCCTCTGCTCTGCACCTTTAAATCTAATATGCATTTTAACTATTTCTAATCTACAAAATGGTAATCAAAAGTTATTCATATTTCTTGTTCTATAATGATGAAAATCAGCTTAATAATTAGTCTGTCTTTAATTGGAATTCAGTTTATTGTTGTTTGAAAATCATACACGAATCCTAAGCCTGGAAATCACCCAATTCTAATTTTTATCCGGATATGTTTAGAAAATTAATGTCAGGCTGCAAGATAATAATAATTTTGACAAACGATTTATTTTCAAGTTATAAAGATGATTGAAGTTTTGAGAGGACGTATGATAATTCAATTTAAACCAGAAATGCTAACTGCAGCTTAACTCCAAATCTTACTGCAATTACATTTAGTACACAGAATATGATAGTTAAGAAAAAAAAAGTTTTTGACTAACAGATATTAAAGTTAAATGAGAGTTTCAGTAGAAATCAAATTATCTTTTGTGCAGATAATAATGATTTGCTGATTATAATTAATGGAATTTCCGCGAAAATTTCACCTGGACACCATATTTAGTTTAATATCATGTGTGATGTATTCATTATTTGAGGTATATATTTTTCATTATTGGGCATGTAGACGAATTTGTTAACCTGTAAAAACGAACATATACATGACCGGGTCATTTGTGTACATGTCAAATACTGCTTTTCACGAATTTTCTGTATGTGTGATTATGAACATTGCTATCAGAAAATTGGCCAAAACCTACTCTAAACATAATATTTTAACACTAAACCCTAAGGGACTGTTCAGAATTTATGGGAGTTTTGCTGGAACTTCCTGTCAAAAATTGATACCCCCCCTTAGGTTTCACACGTATTTTTAGTACTCCCCCTCGACATACAAAGCAATACACACATATATACTGTTATACATGGCCGTGCGTACAGATTCGCGTCATTTCGCGTGTAAAAAAGTCCAATTAAAATTAGTTTATGCGCGTTTTTTACTTTTTTTCTTTGTTAAAATTTCTTACCCCCCCTTCGGAAGTGTTGTCAAAAGTTAATACCCCCCTTGAAAAACGTGTGGAAAGTTAGTACCCCCTCGGCCAAACTCCCAACCCCCCAGTCGTAAATTCTGAACGGTCCCTAATGATATAGCAAATCCACGAATGTTAGTATTAGCAGATACACAAATGAATAATAAAGCACATTCACTCGAGTGTTAGTTATTACATGTTCACGGGCACCTGTGCACGCTTTTTCATGTCCACAAATTCGTACATGCTCGTTTTTACACCTCCACGAATTCGTTAACATGCCAAATAGTGAAAAATATAAGCATGAATATTTAAGAGCATGAGACTAGATAGACAATGATTTTTTCAGTAATGATTCACTTGAAGCAAAATATAGAGATTCATAAAATATATGAATAATGAGCAGTCTCTTAAAAAAATGTTTGGCATTTCCTGTTAAACTCATGCATCTACCTTAGCATTAGTTTGACATCATATATAGGGCATACTGGCTCAGTATCTATCAGGGCTTTGGAGTCGGGTGATAAGTGATCCGACTCCCGACTCCTCTGACTTTCTGAAAAGCGACTCCGACTCCGACTCCTTGGTTCTCCTGAATTACGACTCCGACTCCGACTCCCGACTCCGCTTATCGGCATTTTTGCACATTAATATTACATGATTAAGGTGACTCAAGCATGGTACACTGCACATACTTCTGAGCAGCCTGGTTGCCTAGCAACATTGCGTCACAACTGCTGCAGGCCCTGAAAAAGTTGTGACGTTACCATTTTCTGCTCTCTTTTTTTTAACAGCGTGGCAGCCAGTAATTTGCTATTTAAATGAGATCTAATGCAGCTAGAAGCATAATTATTTTTTTATTGAATGCAGTAACACCTACTCTATGCTTGTTCAAAGTTTCAGCTTCTCGTCTTTATCCAAAAAATTTTCTCTGTCAATTTCAGTCAACTGTGTCTAAAATTATCTTTATTTCTTTAAATTGATATAGACACAGTAATGGTACTGCAGCAAAAAAATGATTTGATAACTGCCAAAATTGATGCATGCAAAATCTGCAATTAATTAGTGTGTTGGTGCCCTTTGAGTTCTTACAGAAAAAAGTATTTTAACCTTTTTCTTCACATTTGTGGCAAATGTATTGGTGTACATTCATGGGAAGACATTTCTGACATTTTCGTGTCACAAATGCATGTAATGCTTTATTCTGTGGTACCTAACCAAAAATGCCGTTACCATGGCAACCAAACGAGTCGGTGAAATTTTTTTGTTTTTCATTTTATGAATTTATGGGTCCCATAGAGTACCTGTGCAAAATTTTAGAAAAATCTGTATGATCAAACTACCATACATGAGTCACCTTAACAGAGAAGAAAAAGTCCTTTTACTAAGTTTTCATAGAATTTTGTACATGAATACTTGCTTAAGAAGTTCTATGTAAAATTTGGGGTTCATTTCACATTTATTAAACTGTGTTTTTGTAAATTATATTAATTATTTTTAGGAGTCTGGAGTCACCACTTTAATTTTCGACTCCGACTCCGACTCCACCTGAAAATCAAAGTTCGACTCCGACTCCGACTCCAACTCCACCCAAAAACCTCCGACTCCACGACTCCGACTCCCGACTCCTACTCTGACTCCAAAGCCCTGGTATCTATACTTCAGAGACAATTGCTTAGTGAACTATATTTGAATCATGGCTGCTCAGAAGATGATGTGCATGTTCTGGCCCTCAAACTTTTGCTAATTTCCCTTGTGATTCAGGAATCAAAAGCGTGGGTCTATCTTATATATTTGTAGTCTTGATAAGAGCCTCTCTTAATAATTAACTCATATACTCTTTCTCTCAGAGCAATAATCTCTTTTTACTTGAATGGTAGAATTAGACAGCTACCCCATAATGTGTACAATACCACTTGTTTACTCAATGGTTGGATCATTGTCGATGATGTCATTGCATTGTTTACCATAGTGACGCCATGTCCATGATGAGGTTACAACATTGTGACAACATCAGTTGAGCTACTCTCTATGCTCTGATTGACTGAGGCCACTGTTGAGTATTGATCATCTCAGTGAAGTTCAGCTTTGTTTTTGAGTTAGAATATGGGGTATAGATAAGACCAAATGGTTTCATGATGGTATTTTGAGATGTACTACCACTGGTGAAGATCTGAGGCACTCAAAGGTACAGAGGACTCGGGATATCTTAAGCCCCATTTAAGCATGTAACTCCCGCTAACTCCCACTAAAAAAAACAAGACTTCTCAACTGTACGAACATGTATTGTGAACTTTCTTAAGAGCAGAGATCCGGAGCCCATAACTATAACCGATGAACAGGTATTAAAATGTCTTAATTCTGTTAAGATAGGTAGAGCTGCAGGCCCAGATGGCATTGGTTCCAGTGTTGTGAAACTTTGTAGAGAACCACTGGCCCCGGTACCGCGTAACATCTTTCAAAAATCCCTTGAGGAAACTCACATACCAAAAATTTGGAAAACCTCCGAATTGATCCCTGCTCCTAAGAAAAACCCTCCTACATGTCAAAATGATTATAGACCAATTGCTTTAACCGCAATTATGATGAAGTGTCTGGAGAAGATCGTTAAGAATATACTTACAGACCAGGTTAAGCTGTATGTTGATAACTATCAATTCGCTTATACTGCAAATAGGTGTGTGGAGGATGCAACTCTATCTCTAACTGATTACATCCTCAGCCATGTTGATCATTCAAATACAGCCAATAAAAAGCTGTATGCTAGAATATTGTATGTTGACTTTTCAAGCGCATTAAACACCATTCAGCCGCATATCATGATGCAGAAGCTAGTGAACATGAAGGTCAATCCGCGTTTGATATTATGGATAAATGAATTCTTGACCAAAAGAGTACAGTATGTCCAATTCCTAGATTGTAAATCAGATATGATTGTCACAAATACTGGAGCCCCACAAGGGTGTGTGTTTTCACCACTTCTATTCACATTATACACCAGTGACTGTAAATGTAATCATGACACATGTCAGTTATTCAAGTACGCTGATGACACTGCATTAGTTGCAAAATGTACGAATGATGACAACTTGTATAGAGTAAATGTTGAGCTTTTTACAAAATGGTGCGTAAATAACTTCCTTGAACTTAATGTTAAAAAGACAAAGGAGATGATAGTCGACTTCAGAATATCCGCATGTGAACATCCACCTTTGTATATTAACGGTGAACTTGTTGAATGTGTATCCAATTATAAATATCTTGGAACAGTAATTGACGATCGTCTAAATTTCAATGAAAATGTTAATGCTGTATATAAAAAGGCTAATTCAAGGTTATACTTTGTGAGACAATTGAGTAAGTTAAAACTAGATTACAAAATCCTAGAACTCTTCTACACCTCTATTGTACAATCAGTCCTAGCTTTCTCCATCATTTGCTGGTACGGAAACTGCAGTACTACATCAAAAAATACACTCCAACGAATTGTAAAGATTTGCAGCAAATTTGGAATCAATGTAACAAGTGTTGAAAATATTTACAAAAAGTGTGTAATCCAAAGATGTAAAATAATTACAAGCGACGATACCCATCCTCTCAATGTATATTATCAAACTTTACCATCAGGTAGGAGATTACGATCTATAAAAACAAGGACTGCCAGATATTCTAAATCGTTTGTGCCATCCAGTGTACGCTTGCTAAATGAGCAGTAATCTTATTTTCATTACCATTCATTTCATTAATTCTTTGTGTGAATGTTTTTTGTGTTATGAATGATTGATGTATGCCAGTTGTCTTGAATGAATGTATCTATGAAAGGATTGTACGCAACAAGTTTCATGAATATGATTAATAAAGTATTTATTATTATTATTATTATTATTATTATTAACTCCTGCTAATTCCGGCTAACTTCTGTAACTCCCATTTAACTCCTGTCAACTCCCACAACTCCTGGTAACACCCAGTCAATCCCACAACTCCTGGTAACCCCTGTCAACTCCCATAACTCGCGTAACCCCCTAAAATCGCAAATGGAGGCTCCGTTTTGGAGTTACAGTATCAGACAAAGTTTAGGCCACGACCATTTTTTGTCAATATAATGGAAAATAGGAGATCAGCTGAAAAATTTCTGCATGGATTTTCTTGCCTGTGTATCAAGGAAGTTCTACAATAGCAAAAACTTGATTTATTTTTATCACTTGCTTGAATAAGTGTGATAAACAAAAATTTCAGGTGGTCTAAAAATTTCGTCTGATACTGTACTTGCTTAAATGTTGCCTTATTTTCAACTCTTGGAATACATCTCAAAATACCACTGTACCCATTTGGTTTCATTATAATACTTAATATGAATAATGTGCACTTTAAAGAAGGGCTTTGGAGTCGGAGTCGGGAAACAAAGTCGTGGAGTTGTAGTCGAAGTCGAACTTGGATTTCCTAGTGGAGCTGGAGTCCTGACTCCTAAAAATAATTTATGTAACTAACAAAAACTTTGTTTCACAAACGTGAAATATAACCCAAATTATAAAAAACTTCCCAAACAATTCTTCATGTATGAAACGAATAGGAAAACTTTGTGGTATTATTTTTTTCCCCTGTTGTAGGAATGCAATATATTTCTTGCACTCAAGTCATATTCATTCATTTGTATTCAGGAAAGAGACAAGCTGATTTGATTTCCCAAATTGTCATTTCTCCAATTATTTCACAAATGGAATAACAGTATTATTTCTTTAATGCGACACTTTATATTCTCAGTCCAACCTATCAGCCAGAGTTATCATTATAATTAATCCATTTCATTATTTGCAGTTCAAGATTAGAATACTAAGTAATATAATGACTCCATGGAGTGAATCTTTAAGGCAGCTCTGAATGGATTTTAATAAAATGAAGACAAATTTCTAGTGAATAAAAAGTCCATTGGGTAATTATGAGTGAGCAGTTGTGATAATGACATCTCATATTATGTATGACTAGTAAAAAGATAACATACAGGGTAGAACATTTCAAAGTTCTAGCAATGTGCAACGTCTCAGAAATGTCAATTCATACTCATTTTTGTATTCATGCACTGCAAAACAGGCATTAAGTTCTTAGCCAGCCTTCTATCCCACAATGATCCCCCTCAGGCCAGCCATAGAACTGCTCACATGGGCAGAGACAAGGACAGCATTGCCAAAATTCCCATGCCATAGCATTCTCCAGAGTTGATGACACATTATGATCATGTGTGGGTTTAAACATAGTTCCGCCAAATGACAGATAAAACATTGCAATAATGAATATGGTATTTTCACACAATGATTACAGCACTTATGTCATCCCATAAAGCATTCAATGCTTTTGTAGACTAGTTTCTGGAAGCAGCTTTCAGATGCTGACTTTATTATCAAGACTTATTGGTTAGAGCATTATGTCGGGTGTACTGCAATGAAGTTCTCGAAGCTTCTACTTTGAAGCAATATCCAACAAAATTCATTATATAGCGGGGCACAATGAGACGGCAGGCACAGTGAGACAAAGCCCATAGCGTCCAGCTGGTACTGTTTACAGATCAACCCACTTTTGTTTAGTACAAAAAGTAAGTGAGAGACTGTCCTATATCCTGAATGCCTACACTGCATATCGAGAGTGGAATTTCAATATTTTGGTTTTTTGCCAGTAAAAGTAAATAATTTTGCTAAACTACTTTTTGTTATAATTCCCAAGAAAAATGGTATAATGCAAATCAATTGCCAGGGATTTAAACCTTGATTATTTGTCTTAGTTCGGTGAGATGATGAAGCACAATACAGGCATCCGGTCCGCAGGATTCAAAAATTTTAAAAAGAGAGCTGCGTGGGGTACAGTGAGACAGTTTGAGGCGGGGCACAGTGAGACATCACAAAATACACTCGAAACAACCTGAATGTAATGCATAGCTCACAATTCACTATTAAAAACAAAATGCCAGCTTTAAACTACTGATGTTAGAGAGTCATATCCAAAGAGAAGCAGCAGAAAGAATTTTGACTAGTATGTAACAGGTACGGCAGGTTAAATAAGTCGGGCATGTGTCCTGTGTGATGACGTTTCAAACCATGCTCGAAAAAGGACCTAAAAAATCGCCTCAACAGCTTGCAATCAATGAATGCTAGCTGCAGGCAAACAAGCACCAAGCTAATATGATTTGGAATGTTTACATATTCATCAATTTGACTATCAACAGTTTGTATCAAAGTATTCAACTTTACTGTTGTGTATATTTTTATAGCAGCCTAGCTGCTATAATATTATTTGGGATAATTGCACCAAAATTCTGATATATATGAATGTGATACTTTTCATTGCAACCAAAACATTTAGATCCAGAGACTAAAATTTTGCTTTGGATCTGCAACATACATTATATTGAGACCAAGATTGATATATGCCCACACAGTTTATGAAACATTGCAGAACAAAAAAGAAACTGATTAGTCCGGAATGAGTTCAATTCAATTTTACAGTTAGCTTCCAACATGGTAATTTGAATTTCTTAATGGATGTTCTACATCCTCCCGAGTGGTAATTCATAAGTGTTGCAGAGTAAGTTCTCTCACCCTGTTCTCTTTTGCAAAGCACAAGTTATTGATAAAATAAATTGCATTAGTACTATAACTTATTATGTAGTTCAATCAACACAAACTGTTGTAACTGTGTGTTCTATTGATTATAGTCTTACTACATACCCACTCAGCCAAGTAGACAAAACATTGCAAAGATATTGATATTTCACCATAGGATCTCTCCTTTCTGATTGGTTCAGACTTCGAATCCATAATGGCTATTTTGTTGAATGACCCAAGTTGCAATCATGTCAGATGTTATCTCATATCAATGTTCACAGCCATTTAACTGTTCTGAGTAGAAGCTGACAAGCCCATGGCAACTCATGCAGGCTGGCATAGCCTAACCCTAATCCTAGTGGGCATTTAGGATGGATTAGAGTTTTTATCTCTTCGCTCAGTGAGCAGTAACAGTGAGGAATAGAAGTGTTAGGATTCTGTTTTTTTTGTTGGTTGAGAAAGAAAATCTGAAAACGGTCAGCAACCCAGTCTGGTTAATTCTGCTGTATCAATACAAGGAGGTAAGAAAGTCAGATGATAGTGGTATATCCAGAGAGCTGTTTCCTTCCTGATTTGTTATGGATAAATATACAATGCCCAATGCAAAATTCCATCTTTTCATAAACTCAGGTCAGACAAGCAACAGATAAATATTGATGTGATGCATCATTCAATGTTTACCCAATGTGAATCTTCTTTGGATCCATAAACTTTTTCCAAAAAATAAAAATAAGTGACAATAAAAAATATAATGAAAATCCATTATGAGAGTTTAATATTGAATCTGTTCTATCAAATTGCACGGACTTTGAAGGATCAAAATCCACAAAAGCCCATTTAGGACAATGAGCCAAGATAAAATAATGTCAGATCTTATCAACATATCAATGTTTCTGGCTATATAACAGCAGACAGGCCCAAGGCGCCTCCTGAGGGTATTATGATTAAGTTCTTATCTATGGAGAGAAGCCATGTCAGCGTGAAGCACAGGGGTCATGAATCACTACATAGTAAAAATTTGAGATTTTAGTCTACCCTTCAGGAGAATCAGAATGGAGTCATTGCTGCAGCTCTTTTGATCGTTGTGATTAACTCACAACAATCTCCATGTGTTTCGATGCTGACAGCACATCATTTCCGCCCGGAATGTCATCACATACACTGTAGACAAGAGTCTTAATTTTTCTAAGCCACATAAAAACTTTCTCCTCCAGAAAATAAAATGGCTGCTCAACAGTGATTGGTCTAAACAGAGAAACAACACTGTTATCACGTCATAAACACTGGTGACATCACAATCTCTGGTGATATCATATCGATTGTGTAAACAATCATGTTGTCACCATACAGCTGTCAATCTCTCCATTCAGAGTGCAGTTTCATTACAATACATTTATAATAAGAAATTATAAAGCTTAACTTCAATGCGAAGGTGTTAGTGTCCTCACAAAACTGAACATATGTGCTATCAACAGCAAAAATTGTCGATTTTTTTATACAAACATATAATATCAGCAGCTACCATAATGAATATAGAAAAGTGCCATTTTACGCCGGAGAAACGGTTTTTACGGCATGTTCTGCTGTTTTAACGCTAACTGCCAGCAGCTGGGTTTACAGTGTGCATGCTTAGCTCCTCTCCATGGAGACAAGAATTTGGCAATAATGCAGAAATGACCTTGCACCTCAATGTACAGGTTAATACAATAGCATGCTTGGAACTTTCCTCTACGGTTTGATTCCCTTCCTGGGCAAAATATGATGTAGATTGAAATTTTTTCACTATGCTCCTAAGTCTAATCTGCACAAATACCAATGAAGAGCATACCGTACAACCCAACTTGGAAAAAAAAACCAAGGAAAGAATGGTTTTATTGGTGGTGAGGCACAATAAAATCATTGTGGTATTCCAAAAAAGAATAAACCATGCTCAAATCAAAGCAAGCTCAGGAATACATTTCCTTCATAAATATTCACACATAGAATCCCCCTAAAAAATGGATTTTTTATATAATTCCATACGGTTTTTTGTTATAAAAATCTGGTTATGTTATTCATTTTCCATCGAGTAACCAAAGGACCATGACATTGCATTGCATTCATTATGCTTTTGATATTAGCTTGCCAGAGATTGTATAAAATATAAACATAAGTGTAGTTATTTTATGGTTTTCGACATGGCAACCTGAGATCAAAATATTCTTAGTTCAAGTTGAGAATATACAGGGCTTCTATTCCCCCTGAGGCAAAGAAACATATCCTCCACTTCCAGACCCCCCCCCCCCTATTTTGTAGTATAAAATATTTTAAAAAACTGCGATTTGAGTTTTATCAAGGTTCTGGTTATATCCCACTATACTTCCTAGAAAGGCACCATCACTATTTTAGCAAGATTTTGAGAATGTGCTCCGTCAGAAGTTATCAGTCTTTCAGGAAAGTACTGATGTATTTATACCTCAGCAATGAAAAATAAATCTCCACAATGGAAACACGAGTTAGAATAATTTAAAAGTTATAATTATATACCCTAGACAACAGCTATGGATTTCTTTAAAAAGCAAGAACATTGAAGTACCAATGTATATTTGATCCTGACTCTGGGTATTCCATATATGAGATAATTATAATAGTCTCTCAGAGTCTGAAATTTTAGCTTACCAAAGCTTTCATGAGAGGTGGCTGAAAGCTTTGGTAAGCTAAAAGAGAGACTATTATAATTATCTCAAGCACTGAAGTAGTCTTTATGCTTTCATTTGTATGCAAAGGCAACAACAATGCTGATTGGATTTCCGAAATTGGCATTTCTCCAATTATTATGTTAATTGAATCAACATTTTATTATCTTGCTTAAGTTAATGAAACACTGTGTATTCTTAATCCATCGAATCATCTCGAGTTTTCATTATAATTAATCCATTTTTGCCATCTGTAGCTCTGGTCGGCGGATCAAAAATCTTTTGGTATAGTCTCTGGTCAGTAGATGTGATATGGGTGTTCATGATAATATAGTTGGTATTGCCTACTTTCTTAATAAGTGACTACAAATAAATGATCTATGCTGTACCTGTTTGCTTACCTTTAATAGTACCATGAATATATTTTCCTCTGAGGCACAGTACGTAATATGTAAATGGCACGGCCAGGAAATTTGCGCCGCAAAGTTTTTGTAGGACTTAAACTTTCATTTTTATTTCATGTGCAATGTATACATGAAAGGCAGTTATATACCTGCAACTGTTACACAACATTAAAAGACAGATGTATAGAACGACAGAGAGCAATGTAGAAAATAAAAGATGAAATAGAAAAAAATATTATAGAAAGATAGATAGACAGATAGATAGATAGATAGATAGATAGATAGATAGATAGATAGATAGATAGTTAGATAGATAGATAGATAGATAGATAGATAGATAGATGGACAGATGGACAGATAGATAGATAGATAGACAGAGAGATAGATAGATAGACAGAGAGATAGATAGATAGATTATAGATAGATAGAAAATATCGATAATATATTAAATAGATGAATATTATATTACACAGATAAATAAGATTGATGGACACTTTCGAAGATGAATGTGTAATGTTTTGTTAAGTACGCAACTAAATCATTGATAAGAGGCTGGACCTACATGACCTAATTCCGAAATGTGGACCGTTTATGTTCAGAGGATCAATGCAGAGATTTTTAGTCCTCTCCTGTGCTCAATTCGCTTTGCGAAACGGCCTTTGGTTTCGATGCGCGAATATTATATAAAATAAGAAAATACACACTTGGAGGTTCAGACTGAAATAATTATATATCATTGAAAATCAATGTGAGGCGTTGATCTTCTGAATCATCAATTTAGAAGAGTCATGCAGTTAGCCTACTTAGACAATCTGTTCTGGGATATGCATCATTACTTACAAAACATTATAAGGACTTCGTTGTTGGAGATTGTCAGGGTAACTACACAAAGTTGTCGAGGCCTTTGCTGAGAAGTAATATCCAACAGATAAGTTCTTAATTGGAATTCATAACATACTTCATAGTGAGAATGTGAAGGCTGATGATGGCATAGTTTCACTTAATTAAATCTGTCTGGAACTTCGATATTAATTACATGGGGAATATTGGCAATGCTAGAATTCAGGCAGACTTCAATTAGTTTTTGATGGGACCAAAACGCTGTAAGCTGACTATACTCAGGAAATTTTCTCTTATTTATCAGATTGGATGTGATTATCAAGCTTTAAAACTAAAGTGTATCTGTCATCTGTAGATGTTATCTGTGTGATGGTTGCAATTGTTATTATAATAAAATGTCAGTGCTTTATTTTAGTCTCTGGTAACAAGCTCAACTGTTCCAGTAAAGAATGTACCAAGTCTAAGATTCTAATCTTGTTTCTTTACCAATATTTGGTAAATGCACCCCTGATCCAACCATGCAGTATCAATATAATCAATTCTTCAGCAGTTCCACTAAAATAAATGAAATGATAACATTCCCTCCAAGTGCTTTAGAAATACATATTATGAGGGACTTTTATTAGTGCAGCACTGAGTGAAATTAAGGAATAATATCAGATGACACTGACAGAGCACAGTGCTTCAGCTTTGACCTTAACCCTAATGTGAATCTCATAAATGTTGCTGCCCTGTGAGTGTGACATTAACCTGATGCATTGTGCCACACAAAATCCTATGTAAAGAGAGATGAGCCACTTTATGTTCAATAAATCATAACAATGACATTTTTAAGATTCTGCTGAAGTTGTTCTAAAGGCCTTAAATGGGAAATGGGTGGGTTTTTGACCTTATTCGGATCTCTTAGCTGCTTTACGATGACACCCGACGTCTGAGGCTTCTTCATGAACCAAAAATTACCCTGAATGTGAAAATATCGAATATTACACACCACACAGATACTTCTAAAAATATCGATCTTTTTTAAGGTTTGGCCAAGTAATTTTGCTACTTGTACCATTGATAGAGTTTGCGGCAACAGTTACTATGGAACTGCTTTTTTCACTAAAGAAGTGGAGAACACGAAAGCAAATAACATCAGAAATAAAATTCATTTTTACGCCAGTGCTTAACTTCAAATGGTATTCCTCTCAATTCCTCAACAAAGAATTATCGCAGAGCAGTAGTCTAAGACAGGATTGCAACACATTTTAATTAAGAGATCAAGAGTTGAAATTGCATAGATATTACTTTTCTTGAAAGCAGAAACTGATTACTAATGTTATTGACTCTTATCCTGCACTAAATAGTATTCCCTCTAGAGGCCAACACATATATCTACTGTCAAAGAGGTGTTCTTAAATTCAGGGACCCCTTCATTGAGATTCCACCGGGGGGGGGGGAGGAGTTGGTTTAGTGTGCTGGGCTACCAATCGATGGGTCCAGGGTTCGAATCCAGCTCTTGCTGCATCACCTGGGCCTATGTCTGATGGCTGTTTCAATCATCCTTCGCCTCATTGCCGCGTCCTCCCCCTGTCCTAATTAGCCTAACAAGTGCATAAATACAGGACGTTAAGCCCCAATCATCCATTCATCCATTGAGAGTTCAGGAGTAGACACAATTACCACTTCATCGGAAAAGCCTTTTGCAAGAAAGTCTCTATTCAAGAATCAAAGTCCCCTAAAAGCAGTCTGGAGGGCAAAAGGCAACAATCTCAAAAAGCCAATTTGGTCAATTGCTTGAGAAGTTTTTCTGTCTGCCTTTTGATATTTTTTCCAAGAAAAGGAGTTGAAATTGCATAGATATTGCTAATTGAGAGCAGAAACTGATTACTGATGTGATTGACTTTTATCTGGCACTAAATAGTATTCCCTCTAGAGTCCAACACATAGATGTACTGTCAAAGAGGTGTTCTTAAAATGCAGGGATCCCTGTATTAAGGGTCCAGGAGTAGGCACAATTACCACTTCATGGGAAAGCCTTTTGCAAGAAAGTCTCTATTCAAGAATCAAGGTCCCCTAAAAGCAGTCTGGAGTGCAAATGCCAACAATCTCAAAAGGTCAATTTGGTCAGCTGCTGGGGAAGCTTTTCTGTCTTGCCTTTTGATATTTGTATATATATGTCTTGCCTTTTGTTCTTTGTATATATATGGAAATTTTAAGGAGCTTTAAAGTCTCCTGTAATTCTTAAACAACTTGGCCAGCCAAGCATCGTATTTTTTTTTTTACAATGATACGATTCACCGGTAACATGTCAGTAAAACCAATCCAAATCAATGGTACAGTTTTAATAAAAATAAAAGGTCACAATCAATGCTTAAAATATTACACCAGAAGAAATGTATAACTTAACAGACAGCGTGACTTTCCCAGAACTGGGCTTAAAGGGCTGCACTTACCATATCTATCTATCCAATTGACAGCAGTTTCTGGAAGTAGCTCTTGGATATCATCATTATTTACATATGTTATATAAGGACTTCATTGTTGGAGCTTGTCATGCAGGGTAACTACGAGGGGTTTTCCAAAAGTTCTGTCCAACTTGCCATAACTTTTGCAATATTTATTACAGAAACATGAAATTTTGGTGAGATAATATTGAAGTTTTTTGTAAATGATCCTCAAAAAATCAGATGAAAGAAACAAAAATAAATTGTTAATTTGTTACCCTGGAAACCAGAAGTCATGAAATGCGGCCCAGGGCACTTTTAGGGACACAGATTCATCATATCCTGTCAAAATGTAAATTTTTACTAGGGATACAGAACAAAAAACCTATTAAAAATGATCCCTGCCATTTCATAAATGCTTAAACTAATTAACTTGGTTCTGACTACATTTCCTTTAGCCTTATATCCCATAGAAAATCAATGACTCAAAGTCTTCATATTGAGATCACTGTTGCTGTTTTGCAGACTTTTTGTACTCTATGATGGGTTTTCCATAAGTTCTGTCCAACCTGTCGTAACTTTTGATCGATTTTATACAGAAACATGATAATTGGGTCAGCTGATATTGAAGTAATTTGCAAATGATCCCCAAGAAATCAGATCATAGAAGTAAAAATAAATTGTTGATTTGTTGCCATGGAAACCATAAGTCATGAAATGCGGCCGAGATCTTGTTAACGGACACATACTTGATATATCTTATAAAAATATGTAATTATTACAAGAGATACAGAACAGAATATATTCAAAACATTCATAGCCATTTCACAACTCCCTAAACTAATGACTGGGACTCCGTAAATACATTTTCTCATACTTTCTAACAATGTCTAAATAAGATACTTCAGTCTTCGTGTTGAGGTCAGTTTTGGTATTGCCAAGTCTTCTTTTCTTCGGTTTTCCAATGGGTGTTTTCTTCATTCAGAAAATGTTACAATCTTTATTAGGTTCTGTCACTCATACTGTCTTCCTTGTATGTGTGATGAAAGGTTCTTACTCTCTCTGCTAGTTGTTATCCAATTAAATAGAAGAAATACAACAGGCATATATGATGTCATCCGTATCCAAAATATTGCCCATATGATAAAAAACTGAGAAAATTCATGAGTGATGATAAAGTAGCTGAAATGTTACAGTAATAACAATTTCCATTGTTATTAATGATTTTACAATTAACTGATTAAATTACATGAAAAAAAAAAAAAGAATATACTTTAATTCAATAAGTCAAGACACAGATAATGCAAGCAGGTATTCAGTTAGTTTTTAGTTGGGACTACAAAGTCTGGGCCGCATTTCATGACTTCTAGTTTCCATGGCAACAGATTAAGCATGTATTTTTATTTGTATGATCTGATTTTTTGGGTGTTGTTTCCAAATTACGTCAGTATTATCTGACCCGAATATCATGATTCTACATCAAATCTAGCAAAAGTTATGGCTAGTTGGACAGAACTTTTGGAAAACCCCTCGTACACAAAGTTGTTGAGGCCATTGCAGGGAAAGTAATATCCAACAGAAAAGTTCTTGATAGGAATGCATAATATACTTCATGGTGAGACTGTGAAGGCTGATGATGGCATAGTTTCGCTTAATTAAATCTGTCTGGAACTTTGGTATTAATTACATGGGGAATATTGCCAATGCTAGAATTCAGGCAGACTTTAATCAGTTGGCGTTGTGACCAAAAGGCGTTATGCTCAATAGGCTCAATGAATTTTCTCATATCTATCAGATTGAATGTGGTTATCAGCTGTAACTTTGTCAAACTTTAAAACTAAATTTTATCTGTCAACTGTAGATGTTATATGTGTGATGGTTGCACTTGTAATTAATGTTAAATGTCTGTGCTTTTATTTTAGTATCATTTCACCATTTCTACTGCTCCAGTAAAGTTAGACTACACCAAGATACTTATCTTGTTTCTATACCAATGACTGGTAAATGACCCAACCAATACATGTATCAATATATTCACTTCTTCAGCACTTCCACTAAAACAAGATGAAATGACTAAATTCCCTCCAAGTGCTTTAGATTACAGATTATGAGGAGCTTTAGTGCAGCACTGAGTGAAACGGATGATATCAGATGGCACTGGTAGAGCTCAGTGCTTGAGCTTTAACCTTAACCCCAAAGTGAATCTGAGTCTTCCATTGATTTTTTCCCTCCAAAAAGTTGTTTGTTGTGCAAGCTAAAAAGGTCAAAGTGGTTTGACTGAAGCCGACCCTATGAATCTGCAAAAGTCTAGTGGAAGACTCAGTCAAAGCTATGTTTTGGCTGGGTCATCCTCCATTTTCTGGTGGAAGACTCAGTCAAGGCTATGTTATGACTGAGTCTTTCACTAGAAAATGGAGGATGACTCAGCCAAAACACAGCTTTGACTGAGTCTTCCACTGGATTAGTAGCAGATTCACAGTGTCGGCTTCAGTCAAACCGCTTTGACCTAGTATGGAAATTAAAATAACGAAACCACTGCCTTGCAGCATCCTGGAATAATCAGTCAAAATTACTTTATTAAATGAATATTAATTTTTTGAACATCATTTATGTTTCTGCACGATCACAACACCAAGATGAACACAATGATATAACTCTCAATACAATCAGTGCCAGGAAACAGAAGTTATCTGCTGATTTGTTTAGTTTTCAGAATTTCAGGTCTGCTGAAAACTGCAAAATTTGCTATATCTGAGTCTTCCATGAGATAGACGAAATGTTGCTGCCCTGTGACATTAACCTGACGCAATGTGTCACACAAAATCCAATGCAAAGAGACATGAGCCATTGAATGTTCAATAAATCATCACAATGACCTTTTTAAGACTCTTCCGAATGCAGGGATCCCTGTATTAAGGGTCCAGGAGTAGGCACAATTACCACTTCATCGGAAAGCCTTTTGCAAGAAAGTCTCTATTCAAGAATCAAGGTCCCCTAAAAGCAGTCTGGAGTGAAAATGCCAACAATCTCAAAAGGTCAATTTGGTCAGCTGCTGGGGAAGCTTTTCTGTCTTGCCTTTTGATATTTTTTTCAAGAAAAAGTGTTCTTTGTATATATATGGAAATTTTAAGGAGCTTTAAAGTCTCCTGTAATTCTTAAACAACTTGGCCAGCCAAGCATCGTATTTTTTTTTTTACAATGATACGATTCACCAGTAACATGTCAGTAAAACCAATCCAAACCAATGGTACAGTTTTAATAAAAATAAAAGGTCACAATCAATGCTTAAAATATAACACCAGAAGAAATGTATAACTTAACAGACAGCGTCACTTTCCCAGAACTGGGCTTAAAGGGCTGCACTTACCATATCTATCTATCCAATTGACAGCAGTTTCTGGAAGTAGCTCTTGGATATCATCATTATTTACATATGTTATATAAGGACTTCATTGTTGGAGCTTGTCATGCAGGGTAACTACGAGGGGTTTTCCAAAAGTTCTGTCCAACTTGCCATAACTTTTGCAATATTTATTACAGAAACATGAAATTTTGGTGAGATAATATTGAAGTAATTTGTAAATGATCCTCAAAAAATCAGATGAAAGAAACAAAAATAAATTGTTAATTTGTTACCCTGGAAACCAAAAGTCATGAAATGCGGCCCAGGGCACTTTTAGGGACACAGATTCATCATATCCTGTCAAAATGTAAATTTTTACTAGGGATACAGAACAAAAAACCTATTAAAAATGATCCCTGCCATTTCATAAATGCTTAAACTAATTAACTTGGTTCTGACTACATTTCCTTTAGCCTTATATCCCATAGAAAATCAATGACTCAAAGTCTTCATATTGAGATCACTGTTGCTGTTTTGCAGACTTTTTGTACTCTATGATGGGTTTTCCATAAGTTCTGTCCAACCTGTCGTAACTTTTGATCGATTTTATACAGAAACATGATAATTGGGTCAGCTGATATTGAAGTAATTCGCAAATGATCCCCAAGAAATCAGATCATAGAAGTAAAAATAAATTGTTGATTTGTTGCCATGGAAACCATAAGTCATGAAATGCGGCCGAGATCTTGTTAACGGACACATACTTGATATATCTTATAAAAATATGTAATTATTACAAGAGATACAGAACAGAATATATTCAAAACATTCATAGCCAAATCAAATCAAATCTAGCAAAAGTTATGGCTAGTTGGACAGAACTTTTGGAAAACCCCTCGTACACAAAGTTGTTGAGGCCATTGCAGGGAAAGTAATATCCAACAGAAAAGTTCTTGATTGGAATTCATAATATACTTCATGGTGAGACTGTGAAGGCTGATGATGGCATAGTTTCGCTTAATTAAATCTGTCTGGAACTTTGGTATTAATTACATGGGGAATATTGCCAATGCTAGAATTCAGGCAGACTTTAATCAGTTGGCGTTGTGACCAAAAGGCGTTATGCTCAATATGCTCAATGAATTTTCTCATATCTATCAGATTGAATGTGGTTATCAGCTGTAACTTTGTCAAACTTTAAAACTAAATTTTATCTGTCAACTGTAGATGTTATATGTGTGATGGTTGCACTTGTAATTAATGTTAGATGTCTGTGCTTTTATTTTAGTATCATTTCACCATTTCTACTGCTCCAGTAAAGTTAGACTACACCAAGATACTTATCTTGTTTCTATACCAATGACTGGTAAATGACCCAACCAATACATGTATCAATATATTCACTTCTTCAGCACTTCCACTAAAACAAGATGAAATGACTAAATTCCCTCCAAGTGCTTTAGATTACAGATTATGAGGAGCTTTAGTGCAGCACTGAGTGAAACGGATGATATCAGATGGCACTGGTAGAGCTCAGTGCTTGAGCTTTAACCTTAACCCCAAAGTGAATCTGAGTCTTCCATTGATTTTTTCCCTCCAAAAAGTTGTTTGTTGTGCAAGCTAAAAAGGTCAAAGTGGTTTGACTGAAGCCGACCCTATGAATCTGCAAAAGTCTAGTGGAAGACTCAGTCAAAGCTATGTTTTGGCTGGGTCATCCTCCATTTTCTGGTGGAAGACTCAGTCAAGGCTATGTTATGACTGAGTCTTTCACTAGAAAATGGAGGATGACTCAGCCAAAACACAGCTTTGACTGAGTCTTCCACTGGATTAGTAGCAGATTCACAGTGTCGGCTTCAGTCAAACCGCTTTGACCTAGTATGGAAATTAAAATAACGAAACCACTGCCTTGCAGCATCCCGGAATAATCAGTCAAAATTACTTTATTAAATGAATTCTAAATTTTTTGAACAACATTTATGTTTCTGCACGATCACAACACCAAGATGAACACAATGATATAACTCTCAATACAATCAGTGCCAGGAAACAGAAGTTATCTGCTGATTTGTTTAGTTTTCAGAATTTCAGGTCTGCTGAAAACTGCAAAATTTGCTATATCTGAGTCTTCCATGAGATAGACGAAATGTTGCTGCCCTGTGACATTAACCTGACGCAATGTGTCACACAAAATCCAATGCAAAGAGACATGAGCCATTGAATGTTCAATAAATCATCACAATGACCTTTTTTAAGACTCTTCCGAAGTGGTTAGGCCATAAATGGGTGAATTGCTGGCCTCATTCCGATCTCTAAGTTGCTTTATGATGGCACTTGAAGTCTGAGGCCTCTTCATGAACCAAAAATTTGCCTCAATTTGAATATATCATAATTTTATACCTCACCCTGATACTTCTATAAATATCTATTTTTCTGAGGTATAGCTACAAATATATTTGTATCATTGAAAATGTTTTCCAGTGCCCAAGGAAGTACTTTTTCTCCGAAGAATCGGAGTACTCGTTATAGAAATATTATTCTTTATTACGCGGGTTTTATCATTAAACTTGTAGATGCATAATGCATCTGTCTTTGAATCATTAGACTTACGATTTTAAATAATATTTCCTCCCATCTCCACGACAAAAAGTCACTACAAACCAGATGATTTCAAAAAACGCTTTGTAGTTTCTGAACACCCCTCGTACATTTAGAATAGCAGATACATATTTTCAATTCAACATTGTCACTTATCTAGAATATATAACAGCTATACCATTAGGTTTTATTACATTTTCAAGCCTGTTTATTGCATTATAAGCCATTGCGCAATGCACATGTATTCTAGTGGTTAGATAAACCAGATCTTTTATAACTTCAATAAAAATTCCCAACATATTGTTTCATCTTTGTCTTAATATAAAGTGAGTGTACAATCTTGTAGCTGTAGATGGTACTGTGTCACGCTCATATTTTAAAACCAAAGGGCTGTGAGAGAATGGTGCTCTTCAAGCCCTGTGCTGTATCTATTCCATCTCAACGAGAGAGACATATCTTATCTACCCATCTAAACAAAAAAAGTTAATCTATCATTATGTATATCTTCTTCTCGATTACTTGTCTTATTAAGTGTATGTTTGTCTAGTCTGTTTACCCATGGTGCTCTCCCCGATTCCTTTATTGATGTAGTGTTAGTACCTGTTATAAAAGATAAATCGGGTAATATTACCTCCAAAGACAACTACCGTCCAATCGCCCTTGCGAGTATTGTCAGTAAGGTTATTGAGATTATTATATTGAATCGCATTTATGAATTCTTAACAACCACTCCGAACCAATTTGGCTTTAAGAAAAATCATGGGACAGATCTTTGTATCTATGCTCTGAAAGAATGCATAAGTTCCTACAAAGCCTTGAATAGTTCTGTATTCACATGTTTTCTTGATGCGAGTAAAGCTTTTGACCGTGTGAATCACGGAGTTCTTTTTGCCAAGCTGGTTCGGAGAGGTGTTCCTGTTTACATTGTACGCCTGCTAATGTTTTGGTATGCCCATCAGAGAGTTTGTGTCAGGTGGGGAAACACATATTCTGAGTTTTTTACTGTTGCGAATGGTGTTCGCCAGGGGGGCATACTTTCCCCATTGTTGTTTAATGTTTATATGGATGACCTGAGTGTATCTCTCAGTGCATATAGTATAGGCTGTGCCAGCTCTGGTAAGGTTATTAATCATCTGATGTATGCGGATGACCTGGTCCTACTAGCGCCTTCTATATCCGGGCTCCAGAAATTGATTAGAGAGTGTGAAATTTATGGTTTGGCTCATGATGTGAAGTTCAATGCTAGAAAGTCAGCCCTAATGTATTTTAGGACAACGTTCTTGCGTGGTGTCACTCTACCTGATATCTTCCTGAATGGAAGTGCTCTGCATGTGGTGAAATCATTTAAGTATCTTGGTCATGTATTAAGTGATGATTTATCAGATAATGATGATATTTCCAGACAATGTCGTATGATTTATGCTCTAGGCAATGTGCTTTTGAGAAAGTTTTTTATGTGCACTATTGATGTTAAACGAAAGATGTTTATGACCTACTGTACGCCTCTTTACACGGCGCATCTGTGGATTAGTTATAGGAAAGGTACGATTAATAAGCTCTACATTGCATATCATAATATCTTTAAACTGTTGATGGGCTTTTGTAAATACGACAGCACTAGTCTACTCTGTACTTTATTTGATGTGCCATCTTGTTTAGCCGTAGTTAGAAAGTTTATATACAGATTTTGTGTTCGGTTAGAGGGTTCTAACAACTCTCTTATTTTGTCATTTCTTGCCAGTGGTGTGTATTACATGTCTAGTCTGATAAAGCACTGGTTAAGCTTGTTGTCGATTACATAGTGGCATATATGGTAGAGCCTGTCTCATTTGCTCTGTGCATGGTGTGTTAAATTGCCAATGTAATTCTATATATATGGAACCTCCTGCGGGATGAGTCCGGAATAAAGTTCTAATAAATATGTCACTTTCAAGCTTGATTAACATTTTATGAAGTAGAAAGCAATTTCAGGATTTCATTTTTCGCATGAGCTGCTGACAAGCGTAGCTAATATCCAAAATGTAATGGAGTTCCATAATTTCGCGAACAATTTTCCAACACATGACTAAAACGACAAAACACATATTTGCTGACAATTTACTCTTCTATTTGAATCCACAAAGCATGCAGGACACTGATGATATTAAATATATTCATCTTTGGGTGAACAAATTATTTGCAAAATAATGTATGGGACTGATGTATATATCAAACATTGTTTAAATTAAATGAATTTAAGCTGAGTGCAACTACCAATGCATGATAGTACTTTTAATTATGAAATTTCACAAGTTCATTACCAGTTATGCAAGAGCTTACTACAAAAATGGCTATTGAGCCAGTAGGGGAGAATGGGGACCGACGGGCCACGGGGACCGATGGGCCATCCTCTTAACTCCACATCAAAAACGTTTCGTAACATCTAATTTGCATTTTTAGTATTGCTTATCACATCTATAAACACCATATTGATGACGGATGGATAAGTTATATATATAGCACAAGCGATCAGTGGGCAAAATGAAATTTTCAGCATCTAAAGTTTTTTTTCTGATTTGGGAAAAGTTTTACATCTCAAAAGTGTGTGGACTCAAGGCAACATATTTCCTATGACGCTTTCCCTACATATTGGTGGCAATTTACAAATTGAATTTTGGGAACAAGAACCATATTTCAATGAAAAAGGGAGGTTTAACTGTTATCAAAGCGTTTGGCGACCGATGGGCCACCCAACATGGGGACCGATGGACCACTATTTCCTGAGATTCTCTACAGGTGGCGTGTTGGCATGGGGCTGGATATTGAAGTCTGTCAGCTCACACATTGATCCTGATTGGGTAAGAATGTTCTGAAACTAGTTTATCAAATAGGAAATATCGTATCTATCTATATTATCAATGAAATCTAGACATTTCCACATTAAAGTGATGGTAAAACAGGTCGCAGTGGTGTAGGCCTATAACTAGCTGCTTTTTCTCTTTCTCTGGTGTTGGGTGATTTTTATTTGTTCATGGTCCAGTAAAAAATTCTTTGAAGTATTCCACTGCAATGACTAATAACTAACTTCACATATTGCCTAATTTTTTTTGTAAATTGCCGAAGTATAAATTTGATAAACATGAGGGAAGAAAGGGGTAGAACTATATTTATTTTTGCAGGTGTAGAACGGTATTTTCTCCGTCAAGATGAAGTCTATTTATTATGTGTCAAAACAAGATTAGCCGGCAAATCTATGATAAACTTAGGTGTTTTCTCTGTATATACTGAAATAAACATTGAAAAATTCCAATGGTCATCATCAAGCCAATTAGCTGCACATATCAGCTGGTCATGCCACGAAAAAAGGAAAGGAAGTCTAAGCGGGCGCTATTTAGTGAAGACACCATGAGAGCTGCAGTAGAGGAAGTTGAAATGGGAAAACCTATCAGGGCGGTCACAAGTGATCTGAAACTAAGCCGTTCCACTATAACACGATATTTCAAGGACTACCAGGTGGCAAAGGAGAAGGGCAGCTGTGTTACCTTCAAAAAGACTCATGTCACAAAGCAGGTATGTAATGGCTTCCAAAAATTATACATTGCTTGGGCTAAATATAATTCCAAATGCTGAGAACAGGGGACACATAGAGAACAGTTTAAATTTTTTTTTTTTATATTGCAGGTATTCTCCGCTTACGAAGAAAGTACTGTGGCAGAGTATGTTATTAAATGTTCTAAAATGTTCCATGGACTCTCCGCCAGGCAGACCCGGAAGTTAGCACGGGAATATGCGAGATCCAAGTCACTGACTTACCCGACTTCCTGGGATGCAAACCACGAGGCAGGATTGGACTGGTTCTCCGGGTTCCTCAGCAGAAAGAGTGAGTTGAGGACTCCAGAGAGTACCAGTTTGGCACGAGCATCTGCCTTTAAAGAAGTGAATGTCAATTCATTCTTCGAGCAGCTTCAAGAAATTGCAAAGAGGCCAGATTTCAAATTTGAACCTCACCGGATTTGGAATCTTGATGAGACTGGTGTGAAAACAGTTGCTGCTGGCCCAAAGGTAGTTTCGCAAAAAGGACTGAAGCAGGTCGGGCAGATATCATCCGCAGAGCGTGGAGTTCTCACTACAATGTGTTGCTGTGTAAATGCAGTTGGCGCGTCAGTTCCTCCAGCATACAGTACAACCCAAAATAAAGTAAGAAAATTTCCTGTCAGAAGTCCTCTGTTTTCCTATTTTGCCCTCCTTTCTCCTCTCCACCCCAAATCTCCTTACAACTACCTTTGACTCCTCACCACAACCTTAGCCCACATTAAGAACTCTATTAAAAACAGCTGTGAATGAAATTGCAATTAGCAGAGGTGTAGACTATAAGTAAACCAAACACAATGGGGATGATGAAGTTTGAATTGGTATTGGCTTAACGTGAATTAAATGCAATTTTAAAAGATAGTTTCAAGTAGGGAAAAGTAGGAAGGGATTTGTAGGGAGCCAAAAGGTGTGAAAGGGTAAAGTAGTGGCTGATTCGTCCTTCCTGCTGGGGTAATCATACTTTATTTTGGGTTGTACTGTACATTTTCCCGAGGGTAAATTTCATGGATCATATGCTGAAGGGTGCACCGAATGGCAGCCTTGGTCTCGCTACCAAATCTGGCTGGATGAACAGTCAACTGTTTCCCGTAGTTCTACAACATTTCATTAAGCACATGAATGTGTCCACAAATAACCCAGCTCTTCTGATAATGGACAATCATCAAAGCCATCTGTCCCTCAATGCAATAGATCTAGCAAAAGACAATGGATTGATTGTTCTGACTCTGCCACCTCACTGCAGCCATCGCATGCAACCGCTCAATATCAGCGTCTACGGACCAATTAAGAAATATTATGGTTCTGCGTGCAATGATTGGATGTTAAGTAATCCTGGTAAGGCCATAACTATATATGATGTTGCCGCACTGAGCACTCAGGCCTATTACAAGGCATTCACTCATGGCAATATTTCTGCTGGGTTCAGGAAAAGTGGGATATTTCCACTCAATAGGGATGTATTTACCGAAGATATGTTCCTGTCAGCTGCTCCTATGGATGGGTCAAGCATGCTCCGTGATGAACCAGCGACTGAACTACCAGCTGAACCAGTGGCTGAAATGACAGCTGTTCTGATGGCTGAATCAGCAGTTGAATCAGCTGCTGGACCAGCACCTGAACCAGTATGTGAACCGGCTTCTGAAGGGACAGCCGATGGTCAAACAGAAGCACAACTTGAATCTGAGCCTGAACCTGGAGTGTCCCTCTCACCAATTGTAACAATTAATCATGAAATAAATTTAGAAGATTTGAGACCATATCCCAAAGTCCAGGCGAGAACATGTCAGCAAAGATCAAAATCTAAGAGCTCAATTGTCACAGATACCCCAGAGCGCAAGCGCATCGCATCAAAAACAAGTACTTCAAAACGAAAAACAAAAAGTCAAAAGCGTTCAACCAACAAATCTAGAAAATTAGACAAGGCACGTTGTAAAAGCATTCATCAACAACATGATGTAAGTTCTGAAGAAGATTCACCAGAGTCTAATACTATCTTTTGTGCAAAAGAACCTGCACCCGGAGATTATGTTCTACTTCAGTGTGTGCCAAAACAATCCACTGTTCATTCTGTTGGACGTATTATACTAGTGCAAGATATGGAAGGAGATTATGAAGTGAAATTCATGAGTTGTTCCAAAAGACACACCAAGGCCATTGCTTTCGTTCCCACTGCCCAAGACGAAATCTTCACCGTTCAATCCGAGTGCATCCTGGGTGTACTCCCAAATCCAAGTATTCAGAAAACAAAGAGGCAACGAAGCACAATGCACTTCAATTTTGATTTTGATGACTTTAATCTTGTATAACAGCAATTAATGTTGTGAAGAAATTATTGTATATTTTTGCAATGATTTCATGAACTGAACTGCGGATGGGTGTTAGTTAATTTGATTTAGTTGTGAACAAGCCAATTTACTTGTATCTTGTGAATTTCCATTCTTGTTAGTTTGCCATTAACTGAAACATTTTATCATACATTTCCTTACTTCAAATTCTTGTAAATTAAGGATTGCACATGAATTTTCTCACTTGCAGAATGATTGTATTCCCTGCAATTGCTGTTATGATTAAGTTTGGACTTTCACGGAGCTCAGGGAATTAGATTTTTGGTTAAGATTAGCCGGATTTGCTATGTAGGTATATTAAAGATATTTTCAAACAACATTTTGACTTCTCCATGTACGCTTTCCAATTTCTTTAAGGTGGCCCATCGGTCCCCATGGGATGGCCCATCGGTCCCCATGGTAGGGGACCGATGGGCCACCCTGGACTAAGGCAGAAAAATAGTGTTCTGTTCTTTCCGCGTGAATGGATCTATTTGATTTTGATACTGCCAATGGAGAATTGCAACCACCTAATGTCCCAAAAGTATAAAGTGTCTACCTTCAATAGTTTCTCCCCTATGGCCAAAATTACCTCAAGCGGCCCGTCGGTCCCCACTCTCCCCTACTGAAGCCTTGCATGATATGTCTCTCAGTTGCTAATTAGAGGATGATTATTGTGAAAGGCTACCATGGATGCAAGCTCCTGCAGCCTTGAAAGTCAATTGTGTTGTTGAGGAAAACTTGAAATATTTTGTTATATGTATATATAGGTTATTATTGACTCAAAAAAAGGTCAAATTTGACCAAATAGTCAGTTTAAAAAAATAGAAATAAACAGTCGGTTCCAAAAAATATACTGTTTAAAACAAGAACAGAAAAAGTTTCTACATGCAGTACTAATACACTAGATATATTGTAGTCTAGAGCTACATCTCCACATCTATATAAATAAAACATCAATCACAGTAGCAATCATACTTTCTAAAATTACAGTAGGTGATAAAACATTCTAAAATCACAGTGGGCTAGATATATGCGATAAATTCAGAACATAGAACGACAGTGCACAATGCGAAAATATACAAATCTTGGAAAAATTAAATATTTATGACATACATAAAATTGTACAAACATGTAAATGTAGGCCTACAGATCATTTTTAGCAAAGGAATGATACCTTTCATATTCTTCAAACAACTGAGTAGTAATATTAAAGACAATAATTACATACAGCAGATAAATATACTTTTTACAAAATTCACCTCACTGAGTAAATAACATTTTCATCTATGTACAAAGACATTAGAGTGACATACACTGCATACAGATTATACAATACATGGATTATCAGACAGAACAATTTATTTCCAGCTGACCTCAGGCAAAAAGTGTGTGTCAGAGCTATTAGCCACTCTAACCTGTTGTGCTGATTTATGTAATTAAGATTAATATTTTAAGTGCCGATTTACGTAATTTACATGAAGTGCTATTATCGGTCTTTATGACAATTTTAAGAGTTTAGTTCAAGCCAAGTTCATGAGAGATGATTTATTTCCTGGTATTTCAATAATTGAAAGCGGGGACTTAAAACGGAGATATTTTCTATTGTTTTGGCTGCCATGTCAAATAATTCTGCTTTATTGTCTTTCCAAAAATCACTAATCATAAGACAGTGATATCCATCTTCTTCTACTCACTGACATACATTTTGCATAATCATTCATTAGTGGGTGAGTATAGGGGCGTTTATGTCTCCCCAGATCTATCTTTAAATTATGAGAGCTTAGCCTGAGTCTGGCTATATACATACATAGGTAGGTTCAAATGTAATACAGCTCAAGGCTCAAGTCTGTCTTAAATAGTTTTATGTGTTCTTAGTTTTGGATTTTTAACACTATCATTGATTTCAGCCAAATTTTCTCCGGCCTTTTATATAGGTACAAGAGTTGCTAACTCCATAAGGAATGAGAACTTGATTTATTCTGCACAACTAACAAGACAATTTAATGGATTTTTGATGTTGCTGTGACTTTATAGATCTGTTTGTGCCATTACAAACTGCAAGCACCTCGTGCAATATAACTTTTCATCGTCCAGTAGGCTATACCAGTATACCTCTATGTGTGTATATAGGTAAATTTGAAAGATGGCCAATATATAATGACATTAAAACAATCTTCACCAGCAAGGAACAAACTTACATAACTACAAATTTAGACACATCAGGGCATATTTAAATGCTATTGCAAAGTTACACAATGGTCACTGCTAAAATTACATTCAAACAATCCCTAACTGTGGTGAGACAACTGCAAAAATTGGGCGCATCTATGGCAGGGAATATTGAAATATAAGTAATGTCAAATATGATATAAAAAGTTGGTATCTGTTTAAGTGCCAGACAATTAGACACATCCTCATATCATGAAAACTGTTTAACATTTCTCCCGAGTATATAATGAATCAGTTGGGCATTTTGTCCAGTATCTATGCGGCATATGCGCCTCGCAGGTTAATTAGCATCCAAAACATCTTCCTGTCTCTCCTCCTACTGAAACCATCAAAAGTTAGTGAAATTGCGGAAGACTCTTCTTGCTGTCCCTTCTCTTTGCCCCCAGTCTTTGTCGCTTTTCATTTGCCTTCAGGGAGAGATTGTGGAAAAAAAGATCAAGGATTTCGAAGAGGGTGATCACGCTGCACCCGAGAAGGAGACCCATGTAGCCTCCAATCTCACCTGCAAAACAATATGGAGTGTAACAAGAAAGCACACTAACAATCTGGTAGGTTGTTTGCTCTGCTCCTGTCCTGATTAGCCTTTCCAATGCATAGATGTACCCCCAGTAATTAGTCAATCCTTAAACATTAAGTCAAGACATGAAGTTACCGGGTTACAAATGACAAGGAGATCTTTATTAGAGCTTTTTTTCTGAGGTGATACTGAGCTATAATCTCTCAAAATTTCCCCTGCGGCTACTGAAGGGATTATTGGCCACTTAGAAAAACAGTGTTAAACGAGCAAACATTATTAACAGTTTGATTTCTAACATCTGTGAAGATCCAAAATGGAATCAGTCGACTTTGCCATGACTCTTCTCTCTTCAACCAATCTTGCGTAAAACAGCTTTTGAAAAATCGATTCACTGCAGAGGATAATCAATGAATCGAAAACTGTGAGTTGTAGACATAATGTCTGTCAATAGTCTTATCTCAGTCTCAGTGTTGCCTTAGTGTTGTGGTTGTAACTTTCTTACTCAAGTGTATAGGACTTGCAAAACGTAATAAAAGTCAACAATGGTGTGATTGTGCAAGTTTAAATCTTTTGGATGTCTTAGTATATAGAGGCGACTGTGGAGTGATTACGAAGAATACAGATGACATCGTCTATCTCATGGAAGACTCAGTCATAGGAAATTATGCAATTTTCAGCAGTCCTGAAATTCTGAAAACTAAACAAATCAGCAGATAACTTGTTTTTCCTGCCACTGATTGTATTGAAAGTGATGTCATTGTGTTCGACATGGTGTTGTGATCGAGCAGAAACATAAATGATGTTTAAAAAATGTGGAATTTATTTAATAAAGTAATTAACTAATTTTGACTGATTATTCCAGGAAGCTGCAAGACAGCGGCTTCATTATTTTAATTTCCATACTAGGTCAAAGTGGTTTGAGTGAGATGAGCCATGAAAGATGTCAAGTTTTCCATCGAGAAGTGCAATAAAACAGGGTAAAAATGTCCCAAAATACCGAGAGTTTGAAGGAGTGGTGTGTGGTAATAAATAGACCCATTGGGCTTATTTCTTGTGCCATTTGGTGCAAGAGATCCTCTAGTTTATTTTTCCGAAATATTTATAAATTCAGTAAAATTGATTTGACTGAGTCTTCCTTGAGATAGACGACGTAACAATTTTTGCATTATGTTTACTGTTCAGGTTTTTTCATGCGTTGTTTTGTCAGTCAAAAAGACAATTAAAAATAGTTCAATAAATTACATTTTGAACAATAAGCTAGTATCTACTGTTGGTTATAAAAAATGCAATTAAAACAGTAAAATGGTGTGCAAACTTTGCTCTCACAATGTAAAGATCTTTTGTGCAAGTCATAGTCGCCTGACAGTAACTTGCTTAATCTCAGTCTCATTCCCACAGTCGCTAACAGGTACTATGAGCTGTAATCACCTAAAATGGTGACTTTGGAAACTTAGTCCACTTAAAAAAACAGAGTTATAGAAGCAAACAGTAGGCCTACATAGATTATTTTCTAATAAATGTGAAGGCCCAGAATGCAATGGAGCCCAAAACCAGTCAAATGACATTGTTTATTACATTTTTTTTTCAGATAATGAGCTAATCAGAAAAAAACTACATATGTTTATTTTTTTTGGAATTTTAAACACCTGTGTATCAATACGAACAAACGAATATGAAAAAATGATTTACATTCACCCCATATGTTGGATATCAAAATGCTGAGCATAGACACTGACACAAAGGAACTGCTGACTTGACTGGACTTCAGAGATTGATCATGGAGTGAAATGCATGGCTATCTTGATGGCAACATATGTGGGCCCAGCTCCAGTGGCGTAGCCAGGGGGGGGCAAGGTGGGGCACATGCCCCACCTGTGGCTACTCTTGCCCCCCCCCCTCTTGCCCCCCCCTCTGGCTCTGGAGTAAAAAAATAAAATTAGCCTGAAATGTCCAGGGCATGACCTAGTTTACTATTCTGCTTAGGATGCCTTCTGCCAAATAGTGTTTCAATTGCCAACTTAATTATTTAGTGGGCCAAGCGACTGGTGGAGCTGAAAAAAATGCAGGGCCTCGAAACACTATGTTGAATCTCCAGAATTTGTCAAATTTACTCAACCAAACAGTGAGGCCTTCCATGAGCTATAGGCCTACAAGCCCTGTAAAATTGCAGTGATGATCCCAGTGTCCAGTGCTTCTTGTGAGCAAAGCTTCTCTGCCAAGAAGAGGATAAAAACCTTTGTGAGAAATTCAATGGCAGATGAGAGGCTCTCAAACTTAAGGAGTCATCCATATTGAACGACAAAGGTCAAATTCATTTGATTTGGATGAGTTTCTAGACATATTTACAAACACACAACAACAGAAGGATCATGCTTCTTTAACTCATATCAGAGGCTGATGTTGCTACATTCCATTTGGCAATAATTATATGTGAAATTTAGAGTTTCTATTGTTATTACACAGTTCTGTTCTAATTAAGGATCGAGACAGTTTTTCATTATTCTATAAATGACACTCATTACATTCCTATATATGTAATTATTTTTATAAATAGTTTATAGGCCTAGTCTGATGATAAATGCAATTTTTCTGTTCTAGTGTGATTACATGCCAAGACGATGATTGAGAATTATAACTTTTCTGTTTCTTGTTCAAGACTGAAAGAAGATTTTCATTGTGATAATTGAATTCCTGTTTGATAAAAATGTCACTTTTCTGATGTTTTTCTATGGGTTTTTCTGCGTCTAAGGATCCAATCATCTATATTCAATGTTTAGTGACTTCAGTTAAGCAAATTTATATGAGATATAATAAATACCTTGATATTTAGCATATAATTAAATTTCATGCATTAATATGTTTAGTGATGATGAAAATGACACATTGCGGGAGTCATGTGAATTTTATTTTAAAAATGTCGATAAAAGTCGATAAAGTTGGTCATGTATCTTGCCCCCCCCCCTCAAAAAGTACTGCCCCACCCATTGCCCCACCTGTGGCAGAGGTCTGGCTACACCACTGCCCAGCTCATATTATGAAAGTTGTCCTAGAAGTTTTCTCAAAGTCCATGATATTGTAGGATATTTTTTAAAGTTATATTTATGCTGAATCATGCATTGTAAGTACCGATATCATACTGTCATTATTTCTATGTCACTTGTAACCATAATGGTTGCAAGTGACATAGAAATAATGGCAGTATGATGATACATATATAATCAGTCCATAGTCACCTCTTAGGCACCAGGTGATTTAATTACAACAACTATAGCCACTTGCTTTATATCAGTCTTAGTTTGATAGTCGCCTTTTCTATGTTGAGATGATGATAGGTGAATCGTCCCCTTCTCCGGCATGTTTCTCATGGTTTCGCTTCGTTTTTGCATTGGAACCACAATTTTTCAATACAAAATTATCCATTTGCAACTATATGTAACATAACTACCAGCTTACAAACTCTCATAAAATCGTTTTCGCAACCACTTCAATCATTTTGTAGATTACAGTGGTTACAGTTTATAATCACCTCAGAAAAACCTCTGGTGAGGATCTATCTAAAAAAAAGACCATGATGACCACTTATTTTTATCAGGACATTCTAAGGCCTACTAATTTCCACTAGAGCATAATGACTAATGCACAATAGTACATGCAATTCATTTCAGTATGCTGCAGTATATAGACAAAATAAACAATTCTTAAATAAAGAGAATTGTAGTTTGCAGTTCTGAATGCAGGAGTCAATTTATTATTGAGAAAGGTCTTTTGGTAGAGTTTCATAAGTGAAATTCATTGAAATCAAACAAATATTTAGGATGTAAAATAAGAATCACTTTTCCAGACAAGATTATATAGCTTTACTGCTATAATGCAGTGCATGAACATCCCAACATAGGTGTAACTGTCGATAAGAAGTTCCTTATCATGTATTGACTTCATGAGAGATTAACACATGCCAACAAAAAGTTTCCTATTACCTAGATTTTCTCTTGTCATAATACTTTTAGATGAGATTTTAAAGATGTAATTATGTCAGCACTCAGAATAATACAAGTTGAATTATCATTTCCCCCATTTACTTACTGAAGAAGTTGAGAAGAGTGTAGCCTCTCACTTGGATGACTTCTTGGTATCTCAGTGCGGAGTAGTAAATGTCGACGGTAATAAAATTATTCCTAAAAAAAGAAACACAAAGTGCACAATGAAATAAGATCCTCCGAAAACAGGAGCAAGTGAGTTTGTGTTTTACACCCCATCAGCACTGGTTCGGAACAAAGGACTAATGTGGCCAGTGGTCGTTATTTAAAGTTAGTGATGGAAACTAGGAGTACTAGCTATTTGTCAAAGATTTTAAGCTATTCCATTGTGTCATTTAGTGAATTGAATTTGATTACAAATGTTCCGTGTTTACTTCACTGACCAAGAACAACAAGCTTAGAAGTGTTGGGACATAATGCTTCTTCAAAGTTGTTTTCAGTTGAGTGTGTTGCAAGTAATCGTCATCAAACTTTCAAGCAAGAGCAAAGACTGGGTTGGTAAAATGCTATTTCAAATATGACATAATGTATATCCATGCCAATCTGTAAAACTGTCTAAATTCATATACTATATCAGCAATGACGAACCATTTTCTTTTACAAGGCAGGTTATGATTTTCCCTCTCGAGCCAAACTCCTTTTTTCTCATGTGCTGATGACATACAATTGTTTTTGCACTATTTGTCATGTTTCATCTACTTGGCTCCTTTATGAAAATTTATTATGACTTCATTTGCAAGTGCCTGCATGTGGCAATTAATAACATTCTATGAAGCATGTTCGTAATTAACTGATTAATTGCCAGTTATCCTATTATTACAGATTTCGTATAGGTGTGCCATGTTCTTTTCAACTGCCACAGTGCTCTTGTGATGTCAGTATCAGCATAATGATTTCACAGTTGGCATATTTCGCAGTTTCATGTGTGTCACTTGGAACCCATACTGATCACACCATTACAAATCCACAATAAGCTGTTAGATTGTTGCTCAACATTGATTATTCAGTTTGATGTTTTGAATAAATCCAAAAGTTACAATATCCAGCTATGTATGATGCATGGATTTTGTGTATAACTGCTATCAGTTTTAGCACTTTTACAAAAAAACAAATTCATTCCCTCTCACATTCATTTTTTGGTCTGAGAGGTTATCATGTGCTGCTTTGTCTTTGCAAAAATAATATTTTTTGCTTGGGGGCATCCTTATCACTGATTTCCAATAATGTTTATTTGATGATCGAATTCTTAGCCTCCTTGTCTGGCCTTTTCCCAAATTTTTGGGGAGTAACTACCCCCCCCCCCCATCTCTCGTCCTCTAGTATGCCCATGCAACACCGCCACATTCACTTCCAAAAAATCTCCCCATCATCCCCATTCCAGTCATCAATTCTGAACAGTTTCTTTGGCGCAGATCTCACTTAAAAGGCTGAAAAGCCACAAGGTGCTGCCCTCAAGGAGAAATTTCACAACAGGACCACCATGAATTTCCATGATGGATCAAGCAAGTGGCTCAAACATATCAGTTTCACCTGCTCCAACTGAATCAAACAACCATACCAATGAATGCAGATTAATCAATTGTTATTCACACTTAGACAGCCCATAAGCCCGACTTGTTGGTAGCTGTTGGAATTAACACTCAAGCTTGGAGTACCAATAGTGATGTCAGTATTGCCATACTGACATCATCTGAGCATATATTCACATGGAACATGGCACACTTATACGAGATCTGTAATAACCATGCTTGGTTTAATCTCAGGTACTTCAGGTATCACCAAATAATAATCCCACCAACTCAACCAAATATCTGAGTTGTTTCAGTCATATTATTGGATAATCTGGCAATGACATAATTGCAAAACCATGATGATGTTGTCCACAAGGAATGCTATTGGCCAGTTTGACCTATGACTTCATAGCGAGCACCAGAGTTGCATTGGCTCCAATGGAGTCTCCAGCTATGACATAATGGGTCCTGACTACGAAAAAAACAGATTAGTGCGAGTGCTACAATGTAAATATTATTTCTCTTACATTATAAAGTGTTCATCCAATTCATTGCGTGCTGCAAATTTCTGGTAGTTATTCACCACACCTTGGGTGAAAATGAAAAGCTCATTGCCCATGCTGTTCATTTGTAAAGATGTGTGGTACAAGTCCTGTGATAGAGTATCCATATATGACCAGAAGTTTCTGTACACAATCTGGAAAAAAATTATAAACAATGCTTTAAAAAATATCAGTAAAACCCTTCATATTTCAAGTTCAGAAAGATAAAGTTTGTTATGACCGAGACTAAATAAAAAATGGTTGGCTGTCATTTATCAAATATTTCTTGCTGACAACATAGGATTGCTAACCATGAGAATAATGGAAATAATCATAGTAACCTCAACATTTTATAATAATAGGTTCAACAGTATCTTTATGTCCCTCTCCACTCATATGAATTGATGGGGGATTTGGCATATATATGAGAACAATAAACACAACAAGGAGTCTTCATCAAGACTTTAAACATGGGTAGCACAAACATCAGTAACATTGAACTGTGCATGTCCTTCTGACTCCTGTTCTCATCATAACTTTCATGATTATGAGTTCTTGTTGTCATCTAGTCTTTGATACTCGGAATTGCTTGATTAATTCAATTATGAAATTATTTAAATGTACTAAAAAAATTATTGTACTTTAATATGTATATTACCCTTGTTTAATGTTAATATTAATCATGAACTAATTGTTATTCTACCTATATTTCAACTTATCATGTCACATTGTAGTAGCTCGATAAACAGTTAGCTTTTTCTGGTACCATATAAAAACAAACATACATACATATATGTACATTACATACATACAATGATCACCTTTGAAATAGATTGGTAAACTGGCCTTTTTTGTATTGCAAAAACTCCCAGTGCATTTCATTGGATTCGTACGATTAGAAACAATGTACAGTTGAGGTCAAATGTATTCGTACAGCTAGGGCAGCTGTTTTCAAATTTATGTGGCATCCATTGTTTAGTTGGTCTACCAATGCTTATTTTGCATATATTTGAGAAAAATGCAAGTGTATGACTTCTTCTGACCCACCAAATGTTTTGACATTTTGAATTCAGAGCCTCTTAACAACTGCAAATCATATTTGATTCTTGTTTTTTCACTGCCATGAGTTGAAAAACAATCACAACAAATAATCTGAAGTGTTTTCATTCCAATATAGACAGATTTTACGATGACACATAACTTTGAAAACAGCAGCCCTCACTGTATGAATACATTTGACCTCAACTGCATTGTAAATCATTTAAACACCAGTCCTCTCTTTATCATTTTTGGTATTAAAAGAAAGTTTTGCAATGTTATATTCATAACCTCATTTGCTGCCCCGTTTTCTATGAAGTCAAAAGCCTTTCGTGACTTAGGCCAGTAGTAGCGTTTTTCTTTTTCAGACCATTTAAAATCCAATGTTGACGAGGCACTCGGCAGAGCCATTGGTTTCTGCCATATTTGTAATTTTGAAACTAGACCTGGATCATCAGCATCATTCATAAGACACTTGTAGCTTTTCAAAACACTGTTGTAGTGGCCAATTAGTTGGTCTCCAATTTGTTTAATTTGCTGATTGTAGAATGTTTTCCCTGAAGCGATAAATATAAGAAAAAATAGAAACACACATATTTCAAACAAAAAAATTATCATTGACTCTCTATTCTAACTTTGTCCCTTTTAACCTCCATTGATGGTAACATCATCAAACAAGAAAGCAGCAGTCACATCAATTTCCAAAATGGTGTTCTAATAAAGTCTCACAAGTCAAATAATATTCAAAATTTAGTGAGCTTTTTTGTTTCTCACCTACACAGTGAAGTAGAGCATCAGTTTTTACCCATGCCCCTTTTTCCGTCCTCTTCGTTATAATCTTTAACTGCATAGTTGCAACCATTAGTTATTATTAAGCTCAATTTTCTTGTATTATACTGCAGGACATTTAATTTTACTAGTGTACTGGGTAAGTGTTAGTCAGGCAATAAACTAGACAATCAATTGAAAAGTCACTCTAACAATAAGAGCTTACATTTGTGACGGAAGTATATAATTACAAATTACAATGGAAAAATACATTAATTAATAAAAGCCATTGCACATTGCACAATAATTCATCGAGCCATGACCGGCCTTCACTATACAATTGGTGTGCCTTTACTGAGGTAATTGCATTTAATAATATTTTAAAATTGGTCATCAATATAGTTTTGAATATCTATAGTAGATTTTATTGTATAGGGCCTAAGCGAGTTGTTTTGAACGGTGTGCAAGTGGACCAAAAATAATCATCTTACACTCATTTAATCCTTCCATGATTTGACTGTGCAAAACCCAGAGAGATGACGGTAAACTGTTATTGAGATGTTTTTGTAGATTCTGTTTGCTGACCTTAAACTGGCTGTACTCATCCTTTAGTTTTCGGAAGAAGCTCTGATTTGACCTGATCCATCCAACTTCATTTTCTAGTGCATCAGAATTACGCGTTTTAAACTTATTCACATTTAAAATTGTACTGTTAACAAACGAAAGTGCTTCATTAAGTGATAGAATTGATTCATCAAGGGATGACTCATAGGTATAGATGCATTTACTGAATCTTGGAACATCACTGGCAGCGGATGTTAAAATACTAATGTTTGATACGGAAAAGCTACGATTTAGAGCTAAGTAAAGATTTCTGCCTAAATCTTCGCAATCGGAGTATTCTCTTGTTTTCCAAATCCTCTTTAGGAAAGGATAAATCTTGTTTGAATAGCTATCTTCAAAACATTCAAGATTTTCGACAATTGTCTGAATCACACTTGATTGCATAAGCTTTGCATCTGACTGTGGAATTCGGCGTTTACTCTTGACATCCAACATTGGTTCTTCTATGTAGTATCTGTAAATATCAAAGTGACCCTTGATATTATCTTCGTAATCATGTTTCAGTTGATCTGGTCTTCTTTTCAATGTTTCAAAATCTTCCTTAGCCATTTGAAGAAGTTTGACGATAGCCTCTTGCACCCTTACCGTAGCACCACCTGTACTCATTTCAAGAGCAAAAAGGTAGTCCTAGAAATAAGAATATTTTTGAGTTTCAATATAATTATGATTCATTCAATGACATCATGTTGAAGTTTTCTGATTTTAGAATTATTCATCCTATACAAAAGGGCCACTACTATACTTTAGGTTGGTAATTGAGAAAAATCTCACAAACCACCGCAACGCGATTTTATACAATTTGTAAAAAACCAATGCAAATGCTCAAACCTTCAATTTCCATGTTATATCCATAATGTCTGAGGTGGTCTGGATTAGATTCTCAGCAACAACACGCTCTCTTATTTCATTGGCTTTGTTATTCCTCTCTTTCAGCTGTGAAGTATTTCCACCCAGGAGTGTGTCAACACTTATAGTAGACAAGGCAGCGTATGACATCGAAAGGGCATAGTGGTGTTCATTGCAGGCTATTGGGCAGGTGCAGTTCTCCATCTTGTACCCCTCACCATCTGAAATATTATTGTTCCAAGAATGAAGACCTAAACTATGTGCAGACGCTCTGGCTTGAATCTGAACTGGAAATATTAGCCAAGAATTAGGGGTTTTGGGGGTTTCTTCTTATTTTTGTAAAAAAAAAAAAAGTTTGTACCAGTGCTTATCAAGAACCATTTGCCCAGCGTTTACTGACTTTTGAAATATTGACTTAAGTCTCGTCAAACAGGGGAACTGGGGCACATTAGGACATAGGGCACAATGGAAGTGTTTCTTGATTCCTGACAAGATATATCATTATGGTGATGGCATCAAATCTTGAAAATGCCCTTTCTGATGTTTTTTCCTTTTATCGGGAAATTACAGCTACATGCAGGGGTTTGTTGAGAAAAACTTTGTATTCCTACGACTCAACGAAATTCAAAGGGGTTAAATTCTCTGGACAAACCATGAATAATCAGGCTTGCTCAATGCTTGTATGAGTTCAATACGTCCTAATACACTCACTGGTGGCTGAGAAATTTGCATTTTGGTGTGACAGTCATGTTGGGGCACACGGGGATGCACTTTTAGAATATAACTGTCCATGCCCACTGAATGACCTGGGACAGAACCAAATAGGTATACAGTCCACAATGAATTGAAGCATGATGAATTACCATGCTTTGTGAACAAATTTATAGCAATGCGTTGTATGTTGCTTACATTGTTGACCCCACCCAGGAAAGTTTATGTCAAATGTTTTAAACTGTTTAAAGTTATTACAGTCTTACACACTTCTCATATCTAATATCCAGTATGTTAAATTTTTTTTTAGTGAGGTCCCAATGTGCCTGTCGCAAAACATTGGGACATCACGTCACATTTTGCAGTCTGGCTGCAAAGAGTAGGATCATTCTTATTATATCTCTTATTCCTTGAATATAGTTTAAAGAAAACTTACGCCACTGCACTTTGTTTGGATAGATTTATTAAACGTATGCCTTATCCAGTACAATGCAATCTCACCCACATTATACACAATAATACCAAACAGTATAGACATAATCCAGCAAATTGAAAAATTTGCACCACACTAGATAGTCCGGCAGTAAAATGCCATTTTTGGGCCTAACCCAAAAGTTCCGGTTAAAGTTTTTTTCTCTCTTGATCCTGTATCTATATGGTCCAAGGAACATTTTCAGGGGGGTTGTGAAACTCTCACCCTTGAGCATCCGAGAAATCCAAGATGGCGTCCAAAATGGCCGCCGGACCCGAAATTGGTCATAAATTGGCTCCTAATTCAGCTAGGATGATAAATAAAACATCAAAATAGGGGTTTTGAGGGTCAAGGATTCCAGAAATTGATAAATCAAACTCATAAGATCACAGTTTCTAGCTTAAATGGCCTAAATTATGCATTAAAACAGTAAAATTAGCGTTGAAAATCAAGATTAGGTGTATGTGACCTGCTCCACAAAAATGTGCTTAAAGAATAAGCGAAATATCTATTACTGTGGCTACCCCTGAATCTACTTGAAAGGTGCTTTCAAATGATTGGTCATATGTGGGTACATGTCAATTGCATCCAAAGTAATGACATGTCAAAAACTTTGAACAATGTAAATAACGAAGCTGCAGAATTTGAGAAAGTGGCCTTTACATTTCAAGCCAAACAATGTCAAACAAACAAAGGTTGGTTAATTGTTTTCTGAAGTATATGGATTAAAATGCACTAAGATAATGCCTCTTTTAATAGTAAAAATATTCTTAAAGTATGACTTTAGTGATAGGCCTATATGAGCAATGCACATTGCTCTTATCTAGACCATCTCCGCCTTCTTGAGAACTTCAGTCACTTTTGTCTCTTTTAGTGGACCAGCCGATGTACACGATTCTGTACTGTTAGAAGCTTTATTGTTAATGGATGGTATCTATGCCAGTTAGATAGATAATAGGTTTGACAAAAGGATTATGGTTGATACCACTTATGGATTTGAATTTTAAGGTTAATTTGTGGTCGTTAAGGTCAAAGCCAAGACAACAGTGCTTTTTCAGCAACATTGAAAATAAAATAAAATCATAATTGACAAAGTTGTACATGCTTAGGCTAGAACCTAGCTCACAGTACTTAATGAACTTCACTATTTTGATACTTGTAATTGCATTCACCCTTAATGATGTATTTTACAAGGACAAAATGATTTCCGGGCGTACTCCAAAAAGCATCCTTTTTTTCCATTTCAAATGTCCTCAGAAAATTCTCTTACCAAATGCTTGCTGAAAAATCTTTGTACATAAGTCGTTTCCTGGAGTAAGGCTATCTAAAACAATTAGTTAGTACTCTAATTAATTGATTCATTCATGTGAAACTAACTCTGCCCTCACAAAAGTTGCCAAAGACAACAATTGAAGCAGATTATAGGGGCCCCTCTGTATCCATGTATTTTATGGGATGAAGTTTTTTGATACCCTTTAGAATAATTAAATGTCATTTGAACAGAAAAACATTTTTAACAGGACTGTCTATGTTCACACCATTTTGATTGGTTGGGAATGAATTATCCAGCGTTTGGAATTGGTGAAATGACAAGAAAACCAAGGAGCCAAATGAAAGCTGACATCAAGGGCTATCCATCCACATCCATTTTGGTTAGAAATGAGATATCCAGTGATTAGGACAGATGAAATTGAAAATGCAAGGGCAGATTTTGTGTTTCCGAGGAGATTTTTTACACTGACAGCAACATTTATTTAGCTTTGGGAGGGTTGACAGTTGTAGTAACAAGGAAACCAAGTTGCAAACTGAAAGCTGACATCAAGGGCTATCCAACCCAATCCATTTTGGTTAGTTAGGAAGGATTTATCTAGTGATTAGGATAGGTGTAATTGAAAATACATTGGATGATTCTGTTTCCGAAGAGATTTTTTACACTGACGGCAACATTTATTTAGCTTTTGGAGGGTTGACAATTGTATTAACAAGGAAACCAAAGGTGCCATATGACAGCTGACATCAAGGTCTATCCATCCACATCTATTTTGGTTGCTTAGAAGTTAGTTATCCAGTGATTAAGACAGGCAGAAAATGCATGGGAGGATTTTGTGTTTCCGAGGAGATTTTTGACACTGACAGTAAAATTTATTAAGCTTTTGGAGGGTTGACAGTTGCAGTATCAAGGAAAACAAGGTACCAAGTGACAGCTGACATCAAGGGCTATCCATCCCCATCCATATTGGTTGGTTGGGATTAAGTTACCAATTGATAAGGATGGGGGGAATTGAAAATACATTGGAGGATTTTCTGTTTCCGGGGAGATTTTTGACACTGACAGCAACATTTATTTAGCCTTTGGAAGGTTGACAGTTGTACAAACAAGGAAACCAAGGTGCCAAAAGACAGCTGACATCAAGGGCTGTCCATCCACATCCATTTTGGTTGGTTGAGATTAAATTACCAAGTGATTAGGATTGGGGGAATTGATAATACAGGGGAGGTTTTTGTGTTAACAGTAAGATTTTTGACACTGACAGCAACACTTATTTAGCTTTGGGAGGGTTGACAGTTGTAGTAACAAGGAAACCAAGGTGCCAACTGAAAGCTGACATCAAGGGCTATCCATCCTCATCCATTTTGGTTAGTTAGAAAGGATTTATCTGGTGGTTAGGATAGGTGGAATTGAACGTACATTGGAGGATTTTGTGTTTCTGAGGAGATTTTCCATGAAGACTGCAACATTTATTTTGCTTTTTCAAAGGTTGACAGTTGGAGTAACAAGGTAACCAAGGTACCAAATGACAGCTGACATCAAGGTCTATCCATCCACATCTATTTTGGTTGGTTCGGATTAAGTTACCAAGTGATTAGGATCGGGGGAATTGAAAACACATGGGAGGATTTTCTGTTTCAGAGGAGATTTTTGGCACTGAAAGCAACATCTATTTAGCCTTTGGAGAATTAACAGTTGTACTAACAAGGAAACCAAAGTGCCAAATAAAGCTGACATCAAGGGCTATCCATCCACACCCATTTTGGTTGGTTAGAAATTAATTATCCAGTGTTTAGGATAGGAAGAATTGAAAATGCATGGGAGGATTTAGTGTTTCCGAGGTGATTTTTGACACTGGCAACAACATTTATTTAGCTTTTGGAGGGTTGACAATTGTAGTAACAAGGACACCAAGGTTCCAACTGAAAGCTGACATCAAGGGCTATCCATCCTCATCCATTTTGGTTTGTTAGGAAAGATTTATCTAGTGATTAGGATAGGTGGAATTGAAAATACATTGGAGGATTTTGTGTTTCGGAGGAGAATTTTGATAATGGCTGCAACATTTATTTAGCTTTTTGGAAGGTTGACATTTGGAGTAACAAGTAAATCAAGGTTTAATTTAAAGCTGACATCAAGGGCTATCCATCTACATCCATTTTGGTTAATTAGGAACGAGTTATCTAATGAATAGGATAGGTGGAATTGAAAATACATGGGAGGATTTTGTGTTTCCTAGGAGATTTTCGCACTGATAGCAAACCTTTATTTAGCTTTTGGAAGGTTCACAGTTATATTAGCAAGGCAATCAAGGTGTCAAATGAAAGCTGACATCAAAGGCTATCCATATACACCAGAAAACAAATAGCATACCTGTGTTAGTTTGACATATTTTGGTGTTGATGGCTTGAAATTTAACAGTCGTTTATTCGGTTTCCGGAGCTTCATAATTAGCATTTTTGACATGCTATTTCTTTTGATGCAATTGACATATACCCACATATGACCCATTATTTGAAGGACCTTTCAAGTAGATTCAGGGGAAGCCACAGTAATAGATACTTTGCTAATTCTTTAAGCACATTTTGGTGGAGTAGGTCACATATGCCTAATCTTGATTTCCAATGCTAATATTACAGTTATAATGCATATTTTAGGCCATTTAAGCTAGACATTGCAATCTTATGAGTTTGCTTTATCAATTTCTGGAATCCTTGACCCTCAAAACCCCTATTTTGATGTTTTATTTATCATCCTAGCTGAATTAGGAGCCAATTTATGACCAATATCGTGTCCGGCAGCCATTTTGGCCGCCATCTCGGATTTCTCGGAATGCTCACACCCCCCCTGAAAATGTTCCTTGGACCATATAGATACAGAATCAAGAGCGAAAAAAACTTTAACCGAAACTTTTGGGTACCACCCCTCCACTGCTGGACTAAGACTGACATCTATAATTGGCGTGATCTAGAACTAGATTTCCTGCTGCAGTTGATGGACCTCAGTATCAGTCATGACTCATGCTGCCACAAATTCGTAATTACATCAGAAATTTGCAAAAATAAACAGTAAATTTTCTCCAACAAGAGAATTCAGCTTGCAGGTGAGATTGCACCACACTAGACTGACATCTATTGGCGTGATCTAGAACTAGATCACGCTGGAGGAGGGACTAAACCTCCTACGTAGTAGCAGTGACTACAGTCTCAATAGTATTAGTGACATTTATGCAAACTTTCGAGTAGCTCAGAGCATTCAGTATTGAGTAAAATCAGTAGATGTGCAAAGCATCCCAATGTGCCCTGGTTCCCCCTACCAAACTTTTGGACAACCCTGCACCGACAGATGATGTTTCTTCTTCTGGGTTCCTTAGGACCTCCATTAAAGCATACATGCATGGTGAGTAACAAGAGAGTATCATTGAGCATTATGAGAAAGTGGAAAAATCCAAAATGGCCATGAAACCGAGAATCGGTCAGCCTGACTTGCATGACTTCAGACAAAGAATTCAATGATTTTATCCTTTTCATCTGAACCTTTTTTTTTACAGTTTGATTTCAGCAAATAAAAAAAATAAGCATATTAAGACATGTGAACAGTCATCTTGGCAGGATTTTAACAAACATTCCCATTACAGAGCAAGAATGCCAAACTAGCAACTGCTTAGAAGCAGTCGAATCTGAGAAATGTATATTATACAAATCATGCTTCAGGATTGCATTTAAAAAGGTAACAGATTGGACTTGTTGATTCTCTTGGTTAACATTGCCACATGAAAATGAATTATGTCTAAAAATTGCAAGTGAACTTCAGTGGTTCATTACATATATATTTTTTTAATCTCTGACCGAGAAACTCAAGATTGGTTGTTGTGAGTTAACTTGCTAAGACCTCTCTGGATCCTAAGACATAATATATTTGGGGCACCCCAATAGAAACCCGGATATGATATGCAAAAAAAAATATATGAAACAATAACTTTAAAATTCATTATTCGCATGGCAACCAGCCGAAGCCAGCCGCAGCCAGCCACTAATTAGATCAGCCAGCCATCACCAGTGAATTGCCGAGCTAAGCAGCTAGCCAGCCGATTTCTTTGGCAGCCAGCTGATTTTAATATTTTTAGTTGGGCCCCATGTCTAGATTTGAAAATGGGACTTTGACACAATCCAAGTTTTCAGACGGCAACTTTAACTTTAAATTATCATAACTTTGAGTTATAAACTCACATTTTTTAACTCTAGATGATACAGGTGGATTAAAAGCATTTCAAAACTTAAAAAATGGAATTCCTCAAACCAATTCTACTTTTGATAGAGGTATTGCACACCTTTCTTGCCCAAAAATTAAGAAAATTAAGTTGACCAGTGCTCTTTTGGCAGCCATTTTGAATTTGGCCATGTCTAAAAGTGCTCAAGCATATGCTCATGTTACCTGCAATGTAATACTATGTTTTATGGATGGAGGCGCTAAGGATCCCCTCATCCACAAAGAAAAAAAACGTTATCATTCCATGCAGGGTCTAACTCTCTGGCTGCCTGACTGCTTTCGCAATACTCACACAGTAGTGGTACACTGCAATTCAGAAAAGTAGCTAGGTCACACTCCAACATATTTCCTGCTGAAAAAAAATCAATACTTTTAGTCAACAAATAACAAATGCCTCTGCCAATTCATGACATCGTTTGCGTGAACCATGGGAAAATGAAAACAAGGATGACTACAAATTTCGTATTTGTATTACTCTTTCTTGTGCTGCTGGTGTGGGAAAATTCATGGTAAGAAGGGTAAATTGATGGCAGCTACATTGAAGGCAACGAACAATCAGGCACCACAATACATCCAAGAACTTCTTCAAGTCAAATCTGAGCAGAAACATAACTTGAGAAGCAACCATAAGCTGTTGTTAGCAGAACCTGCTCAATGCAACAAAAATAAGTTTGTGGACGAGCATATCAGTTACCTGAAAAAGTGAGAACTGCATAAACATTTGATTTGGTTATTGTGCGTTACCTTGAAAAATTACTTCAAATATAGGTAAAGAAATTACTAAACTGATATAGACTACATTAATACTTACCAGGCATGTAAGGTAATACACATTTGCAAAGATCCTCATGGTAGAGTGTCTGACATTGTCGTTTGCACCTGGAGTAAGTGTACCTTGCATCACTGAACAAAGTCAGTGGGACTTCAGCACATTTCCCAAATTTTGGAGGAAGATTTCCAGCCTGAAGTTTTATAAGAGAAGGTTCCATTTGAGTATCAGCATTATCACTCTCACAACCAGGAAGCATTTTTAATATCATACGGAATGATAAAGGGGTTCCCCTGATGAAGGGAAAGCACTGTGGGTTTTTAACCACCAAAATTTAGTCAGAAAAAAGTTGAATGGCATGAAACCTACGGGTCAAAGGCTACAGCATATGTGGATTATATATCCAAAAAAGAGATTAAAGTCTTTTAGGAGGGAGCCATTTTACAATGTGACAAACTCAACGTTTTCATGACACTTTTAGGGAGTTTATCACATTGCAAAATGACTGCCGCATAAACATTTTTCAGATATGTAATTGGCATGTGCTTGTGGACTATATCCCGCAGGTTTCACGTTATCAACATTCTTTCTTATTAATTGAGAAGCTTGAAGATCTCTATATGAAAATGTTATTCAAAAATATATAACTGGACTTACGGTTCCCATGGTGATGTCAACCTGAGCATGCTGGCCAGGTGCAATGGCAAATGAAAGATCTGCCATGTCTGGGACATCTGTCTGGTTGTGCATATATACCTATGGACAACATAAGTCATTCAAAGTTAGTCTCACTTTTTGTTTCATGCTTGAAATGCTGACAAATCGTTTAAATGCTAATATAAATTTCTAAATGCATAATTATTGTTCTATAAATGCACGTTAGGTGCCAATGAAATGCCAACTTTGGAAATTTCAAGGTCTTCCCTCTGAACTTTTTCCTTTTTGTCTTGGGATAAACTGCGCCAAATTTCAAGAAAGTTAATTGATACAATGTATCTAGAGGTTGCTCAATACTACGGCACTGAAGTTTATAATGCACATCCAATGGGTTCGAAGTAAAAAATTAGCTTAGGAGTCCCATCAGACACATCAAAATGAAAATCTATTGGAATTATTGGTTTTGGGACCCTATTAGTGTCGTTTTATCAAAACAGTCTTGTTTCTGCAATAAATAATGACTGGGGCTTGTAATATAATGTGTCTTTGTCACTTTGAAGAAAAATGTTAATAGTCCAAGGTCAGTTAGAGCCTAAAATATAGGCAAACATTGATTTCAGCAACCATTTTTCAAAATGGCTGCCATATGAAGCCCATGGAATAACACCAGTCAATGAAAAAACGGCATTTTGATAAAACGACACTACTAGGATCCAAAAATCAATAATTGCGATAGATTTTCATTTTGGTGTATGTACTGGAAACCATAAGTTAATTTATGACTCTGAACCCTATTGGATTTACATTATAAACTACAATGCCGTTGAGCAGCCTCTAAAAATCAATTGAATTTCATGAAATTTGGAACAGGTGATCCTAAGATCAAAAGGAAAAGTTCCCAGGAGGTATGACCTGGACGTTTCTCTATTTTTATTTTTCAAATGCATTTCATTGGCACGATTGCAGCCAATTTTCTTTGCTGTAGTCAGAGTTAGGCATGGGTCAAAGTCTTTGATAAGTAGGTGAAACACAGGCCCAATGTTATTTCATAGGGAAGCCTGGTGGTTCACTTACTTATCAAAGAATTTAACCCATACCTGACTCCAACTACAGCAAAGAACATTGGCTGCTATTGTTTTCCTACATGCCTCTCATATCGGCCTTTATGACCCAATATGTTTTCCTGTCATTGGATGAGAATTCATGATTCCACAAGCAGTTTGGTTGAGGATGTTGAGCATCGATGCAATGGCACACTATCATGCGTTTCACTTACTTACAGGCAAAACTGTACATGCTGCAGACACATTTACCACCAGCTAGCCAATTTAACCATTATCAGAATAATATTGCACTGTGAGCTGGTCCATGACCTAGACGCCTTGGTATACACAGTTGCCACAGGGTGCCTCACTCGGCAGTCAACTCAGATTTCTCCATCCACCCTAATGAGTGACAAACGTGATACTGCAGCCCTGCAAGCATCTATAAGTTATATGGGCATACATACTTCATGCACTGTGTGCAATCCATGATGACTGCAATTGCACTGTGAGCTGTCCCTCTCCGAGATGTCTTGGTATATCATTTCACATGATCATCTGTGAGTTCTATGTTTTATTGTGCCATGCAAGAAGAGTTAATAAATTTCTTGACTGAGTCACCTTAATGCCAGCATCTGGATTAGGTCCTTTGATGTATTCATACTGTTCGATGTTGATCTTCAGACTCAGTCCAAAGTTTGTACCTAAATATAAAATAAAACTTTAATTTTGAGGGAAAGTGTACAGCAAATAAGTGTCAACCAGTGTCATATCCTGTCATATCTTATTCAATGGAGCAAAAAGTCAACTCTTGAAGTTTTGCAGAAGGGGCCAGTCATCATCCACTTAATATGTCATTATAAATGACACCAGATCACTTGTGTTCTACGGCTGTATGCCTTGGGCATTATCTATTTGAGCAAGTGGAAAAGGATGATCTACTGTAGTACAGAATGTGACAAATTCTTTCAACAGGCAGTTCGACATGTTTTGATCATGTTTCCATGGCACCCCTGTCTTGGTTCTTAACAGCTTGTTCTCTATATACTGTACACGTTTTTATGGTGTACAGATATGCGACTTGAGAAGGATGACTAAACTCCCATCCGCATACCGGAAAGCAGTGCATGCTTTGTGGAACTTGCCCTTTTAACTCATTGCTGTCTAATTCCCGGAATTAAAGATGCTCAGTCCACATGTGTATAAAGTGCTTACTGAAATTTGCCATTCTGGTCATGAATCAAAGTACTCCCATGGTTCAATACGTCTTTAGAAATGCCATGAAGCTCCAATCCTCTATCTTCAAGAGCAACTTGCTCTATTGCCTAGGAAGCTTGGACAGTCATGGGATAATCTGAGCTCAATGGACGGAGAATTGTTTAAGATACAAGTTGATGCATGCTCCAGAAGCTGCTCTACTGCAGAAGACCTGGCAGTTGCGGGAGTCATTAGAGAACTTTCTCAAAATTAATTGAAGAAGGACACTTGTCTAGTTGTCTCGATAAACAGGATAATGTAGACTTAATTAATTATTTATCATGTAATTAGAGATAGAATTTAATAACCCATTTACTACATTTTCATTGTATCAATGAGGTGCGACTAAAGATAATAATAAGTTGTCCAGGGTGGGGAGGCGAAACCGGCACCATTTGACAGATTTCAAATTTTGGTGGAAATGGAAGAATTAACAAGTTTACAACAAATTATTATTGACAGTTTTGATAAAAAAAGATATATAATGAATGTTTAAATGCATCAAAAGACATAAATTTAAAAAAAGTAATGTTGTGCTTGTGTTTAAACAAAAGATGGATATTTGAAAAAAAAAGAAATAAACACTTTGTGACTGCAGAACAGTGAGGTACGCTATACAGGATGTGGATCTGCTGGGCTTCCTTGGGTGTTTTTGCTAGGCAGATAAGTCATGTCTTTGAGTATCTATCACTTGAATATTAATATGATGACACGGATTTTTGCGCCACTGCTATGAGCCAAGAAAACACATAAGTTAACGAAGTTAGATCCGCAATTGTTTCATAATTGAATACAATGCACAGCCCCATCATATTATATTGAATATTATCAGTCCTGTTGGCATAGAGATTTGACCTGTTATTCAATGAAATGCACACCCCCTTCATATTATATTGAATATTACTGGCATAGAGATTTGTTCTGTTATTGAATAACAGCCACATTATACTATGTTGAATATTACTTATCTTGTTGGTATTGAGATTAGTTTTGTTATTGTATACAAATGCATAGCCCATCATATTATACTGAATTATACCAGTCTTGCTGGCATAAAAATTTGTTCTGTTATGGTGCACAGCCCCATCATATTACATTGAATTTTACCAGTCTTGCTGGCATAAAAATCTGTTCTGTTATGGTGCACAGCCCCATCATATTACATTGAATTATATCGGTCTTGTTGGCATAGGGATTTGTTTGGTTATTGAATAAAATGCACAACCCCATCAATTTACATTGAATGATACCTATCTTGGCATAGAAATTTGTTCTGTTATTGAATAAAATACACAGCCCCATTATATTATACTGAATATTACCTGTCTTGTTGGCATAGAAATTTGTTCTGTTATTGAGTAAAATACACAGCCCCATCAATTTACATTGAATGATACCTATCTTGGCATAGAAATTTGTTCTGTTATTGAATAAAATACACAGCCCCATTATATTATACTGAATATTACCTGTCTTGTTGGCATAGAAATTTGTTCTGTTATTGAATAAAATGCACAGCCCCATTATATTATACTGAATATTACCTGTCTTGTTGGCATAGAAATTTGTTCTGTTATTGAATAAAATACACAGCCCCATTATATTATACTGAATATTACCTGTCTTGTTGGCATAGAAATTTGTTCTGTTATTGAATAAAATGCACAGCCCCATATCAGTGAAGACTTCTTCCTTGAAATTTTCAGGACATGGTTCACCATTCCAAATGCACCTGTAATTAATAGAATGATGTGATAACACAATTATTGTCTGTCATGTTATAATAAGACTAAAGACACATGTAGCGGCAGGTAAGAGAGTTAGTCAGACACATACTCATATATGGTGTCTTGCATTCGGTGGCCAATTTCCTTGGTGAAGTATGCACCTTTTCCCGAAACTGCAAATAGAAAGGGCAATAATGATTAATATTACAAAATAGGCGATCAACAGCGAATTAAAAAGGTATAATGTCTATACATACTGATTGAATTACGTCTGATGCATTTGCTCTAAATGGTCCATATTCTTGTGTATATAAAACAGCCAAAAGAGAATTATCAATACAGTGGTCCCTGCATTATAAGACCCCCCCTTCTGAGGTCATGAAGTGATCTCTCATGGGGGTTCGGTCTCTCCTCGGAATGCAAAATGCGCTAAAAATACTACTTAGAGCGGAAGGAAGGCAGTCACATGAGGCAAGGCGGTCTTTCAACATGGGGTCTCATAACGCAGGGACCACTGTATACATTTAGAAAAGTAAGACCTAGGTTAAAATAGACTAAATTAGTTCAGCGCAATGCGCAAGCCCCAGGGTATTTTGCTTGAAATATATCAAACCATTAGGGGAGGCGGGGGTTAGAAGTCACAAAATGCAAAAAAATCTCCAGAACAGAGCATGTGCTGGTAAATCGGAATGTCCTTTGCACAATTATGCAGTATTTAGTTGACTATACTTGTATCACAATATAGCTGCTGTGCTGTAAATAGGCCTTAGTCAGTTTGCAATTATTTAAGGCAAAGTCCGATGTGACTTTTTACCCAATCTATTCACTCAAGAAGTCACAACCGTGGGGTAACAAGTCACATGCAATTGTAGTGGACTTACAGCGCTACATGAGTTAATATGCAGACCTAGACTTGCTAGTCATCCTTTTGCATGAAATTTATAGTGAGCCTTCCAAAGCTATTGGCATGCAATGACAATGCACCATCAGCAAAGCCTGCGTCAGAAATTGCCCACAGTTCGCAAAATGAAAACTTTGCAATACACTCTTGGAAGTGTTATTGATGATAATAATGTAAGCTAAAAGCCTCAAGACTTAGTGTGGAATAACTTACTTTCCTTAGTATAGTGAGTGAGTGAGGTTGTGTTTTACGCCCCATCAGCACTGGTGTGTGCCGTTTAGAGGCAATTCCTTAGCATATAATACCGATTTCATGGTACCCCATAGTAAAATATCCGATGCTGGGGTGAAATGTCACAGTGTGACATTTCACCCCTCAGGTGTTTTTTAAATTCAACACATGATCATGGCAACTTGGTGACCATAATTTAAGGCCAAATTTGGGTTCACAGCATGAAAGACTATTATCCAAAAGACCTTGAAACAGTAGCACAACTTCCTATGTCACAGGGAGCAGACATTAATAGAGAAAGTTCGGAATTCAAAAATGCATGAGCTGGGTAAAAACTCACTTTGCTTAATGAGCATAATTGTCATATTCCCTGCAGACCTTCTTCTCGTAAAAGCATCCAAAATGATGATATGAGCTTAAAAATTAGGTCACTGCAAGTTGGTCAAAAAGGCCTGGTACTTTTTACCCCTGTGACTTTCCATGCCCTCTTCCCCAACTAATTTGCAATGTCTCATTGTTTATCTATTCACTCAAAAAACTGAATATTCATGTAAGCGCAAAGGTATCTAAAGGATTTCAATGGCCAATTTACCATAATCTCCAAGCTTTTCGGTCGTCTCAGGACAGTCTTTGTAAAGTTCCGTTTCATTGATGTGCTCTGAAATAAGGTGATCCTGTGCATTAATAATGATATAAGGAAGATAACCTACCAGACAAGTGAAACTTCCTCAACTGGGAGGATCATCAGTAAATTGGAAAGAAGATGGTGACCGCTCCATCCTGGAATGTATTGTCCATGCATTTGTAACATCAGAGCTGCCGATTCCCTGCTAATAGGTTGGCCAAACTCACTCGCCAGTCGCCTCCAGCAAGTGCAGAATGCTGCTGCGGGAATTCTGACAGGAACACCCAATAAGTCTGGACCTTTTTCCAATATGTATAGGTTATTCACCACGGGAGAGGGAATATGTGCTTTATCACTCGATGGCTTTAGCCCGAGGTGTGATAAACACATATTCCTGATCCCATGGTGAATAACTGGCTTATACCGTGAGACAAACACTCAAACACTCAAACATGAGAGGATAACTGGACAACAAAGAATATAGGAATTATTTCCATGTAATACTGGCATTTGATTGGCTGACAGAGGTGTCGAATGATATAAGTTTTAAAAGACCTGCTCCATCATTCTGATATGATTCCTTGATGTCTTTCAAACCAAGTCATATTAAAATTTAGCTAGAATATTTGCAATTTTACAAAAGGCACTAGTCTTCAAGTTAGGGCCTTGTCCATCATTTTATGCATTTTCTTGAAATATAATGTTGAGTGTTGACCTGAACACAATGTCGACAAGATTCTATGCTATGTACAGGTGATTGGAAATGCAGAAATATTTATATATACACGTGTCCCAGAATTTCTGGAACAAAACATTTTTTCAGTAGCCTAAACCTCATTTAGCTAGAAACTCAGTTCTTTCTCAGTTCAATGTCGAATAATATTTAGTCCTTTGAAGGTTGAAGACTAGTTTTTTTCTTGGCCAGCAGGCTCGTTGTCCAAGAGACTTGAAACTAAAGGTACAGGGTAGTCTATATATTTTTAGTACTTTAATATGGTTGATGACCATTGACCTTGAACGGATCATCTCAAAGTGAAAATTAAATTAATTAAAAGGGGAACAACTATTTTGCTGTCCTTGTCATAATTACATGGAATCCAAATTATTTCTAAATTTTATATACAGTAGCGGTGGATCCACAGTTCCACATTGGCTCGAATCTGTTGTATCCAGCCAAGTATAAAAAGGCATCACAGCTTGTATCCCTTTTACATATCTTGTAATGCTTCTGACATGACATCCCACTTCAATAGTATGAAAACAATCTCGTTTCCACTCTATTAAGACAAGGACTACAATATTGAATCAATTTGAAATTCCCATCAGTTGTGATTCAAAATCTTTTGACTTCAAGGTCAAGGTCACATATACTGCTTCATCCCTTGGTATAAGATAATTGGCATATACATATATATACTATTAATTTATCTAAGAGTTAAACAAGACAGTTTCTTGTGCATGAGAATAATGTGCTACTTCCAGTCTCACTTGCTCGATAGAATCATGACAGTGAGTACTCACCCCGGACTGTACCTGTCCCTCTGATTAAAAGCCTCCACAATTGGTGGAGGGACAGTCAGAAATGGGAGGTCAGCTCAATCAAAACTAAAATCAGTGTACCTGCCCAAGCCAAGTCAAGACTGATGGGAAGATTCTGAACTCTAGACAGGGGAATCTTGGCAGGTCTTATCAAAATCACACATCATACATTTTGACACAAAAGCTCTCTTAAAATTGCTGTAAACAGGCTTTTAATATGTCAAAAAACTCAAAGTAATGATATGAAGTTGTGTGTCTGGTAGGTATCTCCCATGTAGCATGATCAAATTTGATGTATTGCTTATAATAGATGAAAGGTGGTAACTTTATAAAAGCTTGTGCAGAGGTACAGGTATATATGGCGCCACATGTGGCACAAATGAGAGAAATAACTGTCATTTGTCGTCTGCTTATATTCAAATTTATAACTGCCTCACACTAATTGCTACAGTCTGTTTGTCCAAATAGAATGTATATATGGATACTATTTATCATTATCCCAGTGGACTCTCTTTCTATATCCCCCCTTATGATTCTAATTCATGCTCATCCTAGGGAGCATATTGTGTTTCATTAAAGGGATCATCCAATCAATCTAATAATTTTTAATTTTTGTGAAATAAATAAGGGGATGGGCAAAGATCTTATACCTGAGGGAGCATACTGCATTTCATAAAACGGGGCATTCAGTTATTTAAATAATTTCAATTGATTTGGTAATAAATATGCGGATTTGGGAAAGAAGCAGTCTGGTTCCATACTGTACTCACCCACAATATGAACGACATCACATAAAGCTTTACCAAATCTTTCCTTTTTATGAGCACATGACATGGTTTCATAAATCATTGATTCATCAGCCCTCGTAGGAAAATTGACATGGGGTTCAGTTGATGCAACCTGAAAATCTTGCTGACGGGGATTTGAGGTGAAATATTCAATTGGCTCTTCATTGTTATCCTGTATTGTTGATTTGTGCAAATAACTGGGAACTGAAGTTTGTTGGATCCTAGAATCAGATGTGTAAGACAGGTTATCTGTTTCAGAAGGACTTGCAGTGATTGGTTCTTTGTCAATTTCAGCTGCATATTGTTCATCAAACCCTCCTTTTGTCGTTGATTTTGAGCTGAGATAGACAGATTCTGAGACAGAGCTCAGCACAGGTATGTTAGTTGCAGTAGGCAAACCAGGATGAAGATCACTTGTTTGCAAAGTCAGGTGAATTGAACTGTCAGTGGAATTCTCTCCAGAAGTTGTGCTGGAATCTTGGTAATCTGGAAAGCATAGTAAAAAAAAGACATATTTGCAATTTAGTTTTACTGCAGAATTTCGAAATAGGTATTGACAGTCCAAAGAGTTTAAAAAGAAAGACAGTGATGTCAATGGCAGTACAATCATAAATAGGCATCATATTTTCGCTACCATTGTGAAAGACGTTGTAGTGCCATGCCCAATTTCCAGAAAGTTACATTCTGGAAATCAAAACTTGTGAGTTATATATAATATATTGTACACATTTTTCCATCAGCCTTTTGCTGCTCACAAGTCACAGCTAAATAGGGTAAGGTCTCGTGTGTCTTTATTTTCCTCAGTAATATTCATACTTTTAACATGGTCACTCAGTCCCTGAGGTTGATTTAATCCACTATAATCAATAAAAAAGTTCAAGTTCATAATCAATAACTTGAAATTAACAGAACTGCCTACATGTCATGTGATCATTAGAGAAACGTCTTCAGATCATGTGAAGTACTTTGATTTTCTACATAAAAACCAGAAGGGTGTCACATGGCATTTTGAAACCGCACTCCCCGACACCACTGGTTCGTCCCATGTTCCACTGATTATAGCTTCCTCCTTTGGACAAGTTCGCACCCTTAGTCTACATATAGAAATTGGAAGGCATTATAAACAACTACAATTTCCAAAAAGGTAGGGAGATAGCCCTTCCTGGAAGTTTGTGGTGAAAGCATGGGAGACAGAAAGAAACTGAAGAGTCGGTTTGGGGTGGTGTGAAGTTGTGAAAGAATATGTGAATATTGTATTGAAAAAGTGTGAGTCAATGACAGGTATTAATAAAAGGACACAGTTAAGTACATATTTGAGAGGCGGTGCATGGGGTTTGGTGCCCTCCTCTCGTGGCTATTTTACTTTGTAATTGTGTGTCCCTGTGTCTCTTGGCTATTTTACTTTGTAATTGTGTGTCCCTGTGTCTCTTGGCTATTTTACTTTGTAATTGTGTGTCCCTGTGTCTCTTGGCTATTTTACTTTGTAATTGTGTGTCCCTGTGTCTCTTGGCTATTTTACTTTGTAATTGTGTGTCCCTGTGTCTCTTGGCTATTTTACTTTGTAATTGTGTGTCCCTGTGTCTCTTGGCTATTTTACTTTGTAATTGTGTGTGCCTTTGTAACTCCTCTCATGGCTATTTTACTTTGTAATTGTGTGTGCCTTTGTAACTCCTCTCATGGCTATTTTACTTTGTAATTGTGTGTGCCTTTGTAACTTTGCGAATAGAATTTTGAATTGGCTGTGGCTTAGGTGTGGATGAGGTATTATATGGCCCATGTGCTTTGGCCATGTCACTTGCTAATTACTGGTCCCCTGGCCATTTTGCTTTTTTGTACCGATAACCCCCCCCCCTCCCATGCAGAGTTCATTTGGGGCAGCCCTCCCTTTTTGGAGCGGAGGGAAAACCCTACTATTATTATTACGACAACAATATGAATAGACAGGTAGTGGTCTGAATAGCATGTGTTGATAGGTGTTAGAGGTCACAGATAGTTGTGTACAGATAAAAATCTCTAGAGCTTTTGAAAACATGAAGATTGATGTGTAGCATGCAAAGATCTGTGAAGAATTGGCGATTTGCTTAAAAAAATAAAATCTGGGCAAACAACAGACTTATAGTATAGGATAATTCCTGCACCAAATTGAATATGTGAAAATTGTATATATATATATATATAGAATTTTATTGGACAACGGAATATCATCAAGATACATGTGTCACGTAAATCAATAGAAAAATAAAAATAAAAACATCAAATAAGAAAAGAAGTATGTACAAAAGAGGGATAGTACCTAACTACAACTAAGAAGGAGTAATTATAAAATATGTAATGCAATAGAATGAAATCGAAACTAACAATATAAAATACAGGTTAGGTCAAATTCATAGAATAATTCAATTCGATACACTACTGTAGATAAATGAGCACCAAGAAGATTACTAACTTGTGAATAATTTGTAGCACATATTAAAAGTTAGAATATAATAAAGCACCATATTTGCAATTCTACAATCTAGTGATGACAGATTCTCAATAGAACAGCAGTAAATGAAGCAATTAATCTTGGTAATACTATCTACAGCACACAAAGTGGTATAAGAAGCAAAAGGTATACAATTATGTACAGACAGAATAAACATCACAATAATTGGAAGCACCAATAATACATTGTATATATTATATACTAGAGAAAATATGCATTTCAATTATATACAGTAGTGACAGCAAAAAAACAATGGCAAACACAAGGAAGCAACGCATCAATATGCCACGGACCACTCAGTCACCAGGAGCAATGGGGGCTTACAGGCCTAATCATAGTTATCACAAGTCTTAATTTTCAATTTTCAATGCTGTGTATAAAAATTTGCCAAGTGCATAATTCAAGTATAATTTTTTTGATGTCAAAATTTGGTGAAATTGTTCAGCTTGGCTAAATACTAGAAAGTCATCAATTGTCTTGCAAGCTACCTCATATAAATCTGTTCTTAGGTTTGTCCATCTTGGGCAAACTATAAGACAATGGAATTCATTTTCAACAAGATTTAAGTTACATTTATCACAAATACGATCTTCTGCAGGTATATATGGACGTTTATGTCTACCAATTTCAATATTGAGATTGTGAGAACTTAGTCTGAAACGTGCAATACTGGTATAAACAGATTTAGGGAGATTGAAGTTAACTATATATAGTGTTGAATGAAATTCATTGCCTTGAAGAGGGACTGCTAATGAGTTGCATTGTGTTAAAATATTTTTGACAGCTGCCAAATGTTTATAGAATTTTATGATTTAAATGATATTGGTAAGTTTAAATAAATAATGAACAAGAATTTCTTTTTAAAAGAATTGTAGGGACCATTGAATGCGATATGAGGTTTATACAAAGCCTTATTTTATTTTCCAAGTATTCAATTGATTTCCAATGGTTATGTAGTTACATCTATACCTCCAATATATCTTCTCTGATTTAACAAACATACTGCATATTCATGTTGTCTCATGGGCATGCCTAATTACAGGTGTTGTAAACACTGAGAGCAAACCAACCAATGAGAAGCCCTTTTATATTCTCTGTCATGAACATGCAATTTCTATTTCTATAACAACAAATTCGGGCTTGGATAAATGGATTATTACACTTTTCATGTGCTTATGAACTCATATGAGTTGTGAGAAGTTGAATATCTAATAATTTCCTACAGTGTTTTTGCCCAGTTGTATTCTATCATCCAAAATATTATTTACAGTGAGGAAAATATGTATTTGACCCACTACCATATTTTCTGGTTTGGGCACTTGCGCTTGCTCCAAAAATCTGAAATTTCTCAGGTAGATCTGCTCAAACATTAGAAGACAGGTTATGCACAAAAATAATTGAAGGAAGCATTATGTTATATATTTGCATAAAGATCCCAATATTCTTTGGTAATAAGTATTTGGCCCCTTTGCTTTCAAAGGGTTTATCACCAGACTTTTACAAAACAAACACTTGGAAAACTATTATAGCTAAAAATGATTGCAACAAAAACCTATTTCACTTGTTTTCCCCTATATTATTTAGTTTTGAATGCGTCAATAACACCTCCTATAATTTGGTAATTTCTTCATTTTGAAGATGCGCGGTTGAAAAAAAAGGAATACCAGAAACACTAGTCTGGTGTTGGTACACAGATCTTATCTAGTGATCTAGGGGTGACAATTTCAATAATTGATGCCATTGTCTGTAAGTAAACAAAAGAAGAAATCACCACTGCAACATGCTGGTCTGCTTTGCCACGACATTCTCACCTAAAATTATTATAGAAAGTCCTTGACTAACTAACGATGAGTGAGCGAAAGCCCAAAAACCAGTTTGCAACATTGCCAGCATGAGATAATGACCAGTACAATATGTCGCAGTTTACTTACACACAATGTCATGAATTATCGAAATTATCACCCCTAGATAATTAAGTGTCTGTAAAAAATCAAATCTCTGGTGTCTTGTGATACACCTTTTTTTCAACCACGCATCTTCAAAATTAAGAAATAACCAAAAAACTATAGGAGATGTAATTGAGAGTATAAAAAGCTAAATGAGGTGGCGGGAAAACAATTGAAATAGGTTTTGATTGCAATAAATTTAAGTTATGATAGTTTTCCAAGCGTTTGTTTTGTAAAGTCTGGTGATAAACCCTTTGAAAACGAAGGGGTCAAATACTTATTTCAGAAGACTATTTTGGATTTTTATGCAAATATATTACATAATGCTTCTTTCAATTTATTTTTGTGCATAACCTGTCTCCTAATGTTGGACCAGATCTGCCTGAGGAATGTCACATTTTTTTGAGTAAGCGCAAGTGCCCAAATCAGAAAATATGGTAGGGGGTCAAATACTTATTTTTCTCACTGTATTTAGGCTATATTTAACCATTTTTCTGAAGGATGTCTCTATGGTATATGCTCCAGGTGTGCTTTGGATATGGTCCCAAGTGGCGTAGCCAGGGGGGGGCAAGAGCAGCCACAGGGGGGGCAATTGCCCCACCTTGCCCCCCCCTGGCTTTGGAGTAAAATAAAATAAAATTAGCCTGAAATGTCCAGTGCATGACCTGGTTTTACTATTCTGCTTAAGATGGCCTCTACCAAATAGTGTTTCAAACGCTGACCTAATTATTTACCGGGCCAAGCGACTGGTGGAGCCAAAAAATACAGGGCCTCGAAATACCAACTGAACTCTCCCGAATTTGTCAAATTTATTCAACCATACAGTGAGGCTCTGTAAAATTGCAATGACAATCCCAGCGTCCAGTGTTTCTTGTGAGCGAAGCTTCTCTGTCATGAAGAGGACAATGGCAGATGAGAGGCTCTCAAACCTAAGAGTCATCCATATTGAATGACAAAGGTTAAATTCATTTGATTTGGATGAGTTTGTAGAGATATTTTCAAACAGGATCATGCTTCTTAACTCATATCAGAGACTGATGTTGCTACATTGAAATTTAGTGTCTCTACTGCAGGCCTCCAAGAACTCCTACTTTTTCTGGCTTTTTTAGAAATCATCCTACTTTTCCTGTTTGGCCAGTCCTACTTTTTTAAAATTCAGAAATGGTAAATTTAGTACATTCTTTCGACAAGGTTTGGTACTTATCTTGAAGGAAAAAACTGTGTACTTTCAATGAAGGCGTCAAAAATGAAGACAATATCTAGTCCCTTTGTCGTGTTTTTTGGCAAAATGAGACTACAACAGGCTCCTACATGACCACAATTAATGATCATAATTTTTTTGGCCAAACTCCAATTTTTTTTCTGGAGGGCAGCTAGGAGGCTTGCTATTGTTATTAAACTGCTATGTTCTAATTAAGGATAGAGATTGTTTTTCATTATTCTATATGACACTCATTACATTCCTATAATATATTTATGAATAGTTTATAGGCCTAGTCTGGTGAAAAATCATGCAATTTTTTTGTTCTAGTGTGAAGACATTGCAAGATGATGATTTCTGTGTGATGAGCATTATAACTTTTCTGTTTCTTGTTCAAGACTGAAAGAATATTTTCATTGATAAAAGAATACTTGTTTTGATAAAAATGTCACTTTTCTGATGTTTTTCTATTGTGTTTTCCTCATCTATGGATCCAATCATCTAGATTCAATATTTAGTGGCATTCAGTCAAGCGAATTTATGCAAGATATAATAACTTAAAATTTAGCAGCAAAATAACTAATGCCTTAAAAAATGATATGTAAATACAACATATAATTAAATTTCTTGCACTTCATGGTCAATTTAACTTGTTTAATGATGATGATAAAGACCATTGTGGGAGTCATGTGAATTTTATCCGATAAATGTCGATAAAGGTCTTGCCCCCCCCTCAAGTAGTCCTGCCCCACCCACTGCCCCACCTGTGGCAGATGTCTGGCTACACCACTGATGGTCCCCAATCACTTAACCATGACCAATGTCATGGTTGACTGGTTGCTGCCTTTCTCCTTTAGTGGTGTAACTACTGCTATTTCAAGAGGGGGCAATAAATACATAATTTGTTAATTGTGCTCATAGATACCTACTCTGTGTCATAAGTAAAGTGGTGACAAATTGCACTTCGCTGGTGCTTTTTGGCCAATTAGATAGTGACCTATAATAGGGAGTTTCAGGTGCCCCCTACATTTTCTGATCCAGCTTGACCTTGGTCTGGTATTGTAGTTTATAAAGTAGAAGTCACACGTAAAATTTTGGCCCATTCTATAAATACTTAGCTACCTTTACCAGAATTCACTTGAAGTTTATAATGTAATTTCCCGCTGGCAAACTTGCAAATCGTGAAGATATTGTTAACCTCAATTAAGGAATAAATATTTTCTCTCAAAACAGAGTTTCTAAGTTTTAGGAGGACAATTCAAAATTTTGCATCAGCCAAGTTACAATAGGGCTTTGGAGTCGGGTATTAAGTAAACCGACTCCGACTCCCGACTTCTTTGGCTTTCTGAAAAGCGACTCCGACTCCGACTCCCTAGGTCTCCTGAATTACGACTCCGACATAATTTACAACAATATTACATGGTCAAAGGAGCGAAAAAGGAGTTGCATAAAGTTTTCATTGAATTTTGTACATAATTACTTCTTTTGGAATTTTTTTGTAAAATTGGGGACACATTTTACATTTTTGTAACTGTGTTTTTGAAAATTATATTAATTACTTTTAAGGAGTCAGGAGTCACCAATTTAATTTTCGACTCCGACTCCACCTGAAAGTCAAAGTTCGACTCCGACTCTACCAAAAATCCTCTGACTCCCGACTCTGACTCCCGACTCCCGACTCCGACTCCCGACTCCGACTCCCGACTCCGACTCCCGACTCCGATTCCCGACTCCGACTCCAAAGCCCTGATTACAACAGGTCTTTCTTATGAGCTAGGAAGTGTTGAATTTCCTATTCTGCCATTCTATTCCTATTTTCACAAATTTGACAGCTTCTGGCAGCTTGGCAAGTGGGGTTATTCAAAAAATAACACCAGGTTTGAATTACCCTCCCAAAACCTACCCAGGAACTGTGCATTTAGAAAAAAATATTTATTTCTTCATTGTTTTTTGTAATATCTTGAGGATTTGCATGTCGCCAATGGAAAATTACATTATAAACTTCAAGGGTATTCTGGTAAAGGTAAGCATCTATAGAATGGGCCAACATTTTACATGTGACTTTTATTATATAAACTGCAATTCCAGACCTAGGTCAAGCTGGATCGGAAATTATTAGGGGCACCTGAAACACCCTAACTTATAACGCAAGATCTTTCTTCATTTGAAACTTGTAAAAAGGATCTGAGATTGTCCCTACAAAAACAAGGATCACAAAATGTTGAATTTTCTCAGATAAATTCTTTCCTTGAGACCAATGCATTGTTTAAAACAAATCGTCATTGCATGTTCTTATGATCCCTCCCTCAAGTGGAACCCTCTGTTATGCCATTGGATGATCAGTCGACCAGGACAACCATGATTGAATAGTGGTGCTGCCCATGAACCATTGAGCAGTCGTACAATTAACCAGGTCTCGTAACAGACGAATGAAGTTACCTGTTGTGGTTTCGGGGCATGGTCCATCCTCAATAACAATGTTAGACAAGACAGTGATTGTTCTTTCTGAAGTGGATGATCTGGACACATTGACGTCAACGGAATCCAAGCGAGTGTACCATACTAAGGAAAACTTGCCATTTGTAATGTTGACCATTGCATCATTCCAATTTGGTCCTGTATCGGTTACCCGCCAAATCTGTTCCCCCCGCCGACGAATCTTGTTTTGTGTTTTAACCAATTGGTGTCTCTGCAAATATGTCAACTCATTTTTATCAAATTTGAAGTTATTGAAATGATGGTCATTTTGCGAATCTCTTGAAGACTAATCTACTGACCACAAGAAGAAAGTAAGATCTTGAAATATACTGGAACCTGAGGCACTTCGTTTCGTCGGTAAAAAACTCTTTTGAAGAAAGGTAAGTATTAGCACCGTTGGGTGGGTTGTGTCCTTTCATTGATGCTGCCAAAGCTTTCTCTAAGAAAATATGAAAAGAAAAATAATTCCTGTGTAGAAGTAAATGCCTAATAGAAGAGTTTTGTTTTACTTGCACAATGTATGTTGATTTTTAAAATCATACTGTGTCCAAGAATATGCCAGTTCCCGGAGCTGCTTCTATTCTGTCTCTCAAAATTTCTTTTTTTTAAGGTGGCCCTAAGCAGCAATCATTTACCATATAATATCATGTACCATATAATATCATGTACATGTTTTACTGATTTAATAATGATGACTGGAATTGGTGAAAAAAATAAAGAAATAAATCTGAATCTAAAATCTGCATCAGAGACAGGTCCTTGTTTCAAAACACAGTTGCTTACATTATGGTGCCTTATCCTTAAAACAATGCCATGGCAAAATGCTAATAATCCCCCACCAATTATAGGGTGTGTCAATTTTTAATTTTTATGCAAATTCAAAAGGGAAAAAAATATTGAAAATTTGGACCAATATTGAAGTAGGTAAGAATTGTCGTATCACTATTTCGAGAACAGATTTGGATTCTCCAGGTCAAAATGCACATTTTAGACACTAGTGCTTTTTGAAATTGCATAAAAATTAAAAATTGACACACCCTACTCCACCAATATCAAGTATGGTTTTCTTTTAAACAGGGTATTTTCTTAAGCATTGCAGCTTTCATAGGCAAACGGGATGGCTTTTCATGAACGGCTGTTACTATTTTGCCCAAGGTTTTAACATGTTTCATGTGGAACCAGTCAATGAATTTAGCAGAGTGTTGGTCAGAATTTGCCTTGTATGCCCTGAAAATCCATCTTGCGCAATGCCGGGGGGGGGGGAGCTACAGTTCCCTTGACCCTGCTGTCAGTATATATTTACTGCTTATAAAAGTAACCTAAAGTGATTACAGATTTAGTCAAACTGGATGAAGATAGACTGTTACTTAGTTTGGCAAAGCTTTACACAATTATCTTAAGGTCTAAGATTGGTTGCAACTCGACAACCTTTTATTACTTTTGGTGGAAAACATTTATCACATTGGTTGCTACTCGGCTGCAACATTATGGGTTGCACATTTATAATAACTGTCACAGCTGAGCAGCTACCAGTTCGAACAGGGGCTCTGGTGCTCCTCCCTCCATCAGCCCAAACAGCTGGCAGAACAAGCCTGGCAGCAGAAGGCAGAAGACCTACACTCAGAGACATTTAGCACTTTGCACATTGTAGTATTGTCTATTAATATGAAGTCATCTGTAACTAATAAGAAAACCAAATCATAAAATTATTCCTTGGGATGTATAACTGTCTAAAATTATTAATTTAAAAATGCATGATGCATGTGACTTGACTGTTTTTTACTATCGAAAAACCTCACCAGCGTTGAGTGGAAGCCCATTTTTTGCAATTGTGAACCTGATTTTAAATCGCATTCCTTCATCCTTGCTTGTTTTAAAGCGTATGTATTTGGATCCTGTTATTGTATCAATTGGAGCTGGCAAATTTTTTCCACACAAACTTTTTTCTCTGCGACGGTCTTTGTCCAATATCTACAAATTAATCGTGAAGGTTAATGGTATGTTTTAAGGCTGAAAATATGACAAATTACAAACATTAAGTTGTACCTATGATTATATAGCAGAGTCAAAGATTCAAAAGTGAATTGGTATTCAGTATGCTGGTTTACCATTAGGGGGCTACCATTTCTTTTAAATAAATAATTTCTTGCTCAGTCTTGAAAAAATAGATACATTTTCTTTGGGCAGTCTTGAAATAATTAATTTCCAGCCAAGGAAAACTCCAAGGCACCCTGATTATATAATGGATGCCCCCGTAGTAAAGTGATATCAAAATTAAAATGTATTACAATAACGTTTTTCATTAAATTACTTTTGTTAATGCCATTCATTATTTGGATACTTTTTCTAAGATATAGTGTTTTTATTAGAAATTGTTCACCTAGACACAAGATCATTACTGGCTTCTTTTGGTGCTGTACAGATGTCAATTCAATAAAAAGACGTTTTGATTAAAAAATGAGACTCCTGCAGATGGCAGAAGCATAAATTGAACAGTCATATATATATTCAGTAAATAATTTGCTGTCCAAGCACTTACCTCAACGTAATTCATGAAGCAAAAGTGTGAAAAGGGCACATCGAAATCCAAAAATGTTATATTAATGGTAGCATCTTCTGTTGTAGAAATAGTGTAGGTGCAAAGCGTATTACCACTGTATTTTGCTGGGTATGAGGGTGAAGCAAGAACTCCTTCCGACCAAGAAAAGGTTTTGTTGCACGGGTTGTCAAAATCTGTTAAATGCGAAGATTTGGAAATGACAAAAGTCCTTTTTTGCTAATGTTGTTTTCATTTGAGCAACCACAGCAGAGTGACAAAAGGAAATTATTTCTTTGATGTGACATAGAATGACCTTTTGAGAATCAAGAACATTTTATTATTGACAGACATGCAGTGGAGCTAATCCTTGGCCAGGCTACAGGCCTTTATGACCAAGTTTTTATATAATTTGATGAGAATTCGGACTTCCACAAGCAGGATGATAGCATTGATCCAAAGGCAAATCATCACCCGTCTCACTTACTTACAAGTTTTACTCCAGCGATATGCAAAAAAGCCATTATGATTGACCATTTTTAGGTTTCAGTTATGAAAGTTTGGCTGCTCACTTTTAAAGCTAAATTCCTTAAATTTTGGTTCATTACATGTAAGACTGTGCACAGTAACTTGATGAACAGACAAAGAGGAAAGTAAAATTTCAAAAAAGTATGTGAAAAGCAGTTCACATGTTGGTAGAAATGTAAAAGATGCATCATCATAACGATTAATAGGAATACATTATTTGTTTATAATATTAGTTTTCAAACTCTATTAAAAACTATCAATTAGCCAAGTCTATAACAATATCAAACCAAAGACAGTGAAATGTATACAATAATGCCCCGTACATTGAAAAACTTAGTGAAGTCTAAGATGTAATGAACACAAATTTTATGGAAATTGTGTTACCAAACTATTATAACTGATAGTCAGAAGATTAGCGTCCCATAAATTACATCAATGTGGCACCAGAAAGCATGAAAAACAGGAGAAAATTCTATTTTTGGGGTACTTGTGGCGTCCCCTACATGTGTGTACATACTATTTTAAGCAAAATGTATCCTAACAACCAAAATTTATTTGAGACACAACTTGCAAGACTGCCCACTTTCATATTGAGGGAGTCCTGGTGATTTTTTGAAAAATTGAAAAAGCGTCATATATGGCAAAGATCGAAAAAAAAAATTAAGGAGAGAGAACGGTTAAGAGTACTTCAGCAACATCGAGTGGCCATGGCTAAACAGAATGGCTGGCTCAAACAGTCACGGTTTCACGAGCGACAGGAGGAACCCATGGATGTCAACGCCATGCTAATGGAAGTCATTTAGACCATGGGCTTACCCACTGTGGAAGACGAGGTCAGAGTACTCAAGCGACAGATGTCTGGGGTATCCCATCAAATGACCAACATGATGGCCATGATGACAAGGATGACCATGGCTCAACAGCATCAACCTGCCCCTCAGCAACAACTGCTGCAACCACAAGATGACTTGGGCCAATTGCCGCCAGATCAATATCTCACAGACCCGGACTACTCTTACCCAGTAGACTACCCCATGCCCAGCCTGGACCAGGCCTCGCCGTACACAAAGGGCGTCTGCTCAGATGACAAGTACCCCGCCACCAAAAGGCTGCCCAACAGCTCCCTGCTCGCCAAGGCCCCCCATCGCACAAACGCACTCAGGAAGGTGCCCCAATCTGCTCCTTCTGTAAACGCATAGGCCATTTGGTGGCTGATTGTCGCTCCAAGGCCATACAACAAATCGCGCAACAGCTGGGGAACAGTAGGAGCCATCCCTACTAGTGGCCTGATCTATGTCGAACTTGAAATACATGGATTATCTGCATTCGCATAACTGGATACAGGCGCTAGTAGGTTGATTGTAAGACGCAAGGAGTTTATGAAACTGTGCAAAGTTACTGCTCGCTCGCACATACTGAAAAAGACAGTAGAACTCGTCGGAGTCACAGGACACAAACTCACAGTTCTGGGCAGCTCAGAATTTAACCTAGGCTCTCTGGGTAACATAGAATTGATTGTTGTAGATAATATAGGACACCCAATCATTTTAGGCAGAAACATACTCAGGGTTGACAGAGCCATTATTATTAATCTTGTCTGCCATCCCGACCTCCTGGTACAAATTGAAACGCAAGGACACCCGATCAAGAGACGGCCATATCGGATACCACTTGCCAAGCGGGACGCATTGGACAAACAGCTGGTCAAATTTTAAAATCAGGGTGTGATTGTCCCATCATCATCTCCCTGGACATCACCAGTCATCCTTGTGGCTAAAAAGGACCCAGCCGCTGCGTCAAGATTCACAGTGGACTATACTGCTCTCAACAAGATGACCAAAATAGGACTCTTATCCCATACCGTTGTTAAGAGATATTTTTGACCAGCTCCATGGCGCCACCATCTTCTCAACACTGGACTTTAAATCGGGATTCCACCAAATACCAGTGAACCCTGATGACCAAGAGAAGACAGCATTTGTGTGCCACCAAGGACTCCACTGGACACGAATAGTCGAATACCAAAGGCCTGACCAACAGTTCTCAGCAAATTCAGAGATCAATGGAGGTTGTCCTCAAGGGCAAGACCTCTCTCCTGTACATAGATGACATAATCTATAGCTAGACCACGTTGAACATCCCAAGGCAGTCTTTAAGAGACTTGACGACTTCAACCTGAGACTCAACCCAGCCAAATGCGTCTTGGGCCTGGAGAAAGTGAAATTGCTGGGTTACATTGTCAGTGCACAGGGGCTGTCCGCAGATCCCGAGAAGGTAGCAATCATCAAACGAATGCAGCCACCCACTACAATCAAACGAATGCAGCCACCCGCTACAGTGTCACAAGTGCGCAGCTTCCTTGGCGTTACGTCATATTACCGCACTTGCATGAAGGACTATGCACGTATGTCGGAGCCACTGGTCGCCCTCACTCGCAAAAAGGCCAAATTCATCTGGACTGACGAACGCCAGGCTGCATTCGATCTGCTCAAGGATGAACTCACCAGTGACAATGTCATGGCTCACTGACCCACAGACGGACAAACAATATTTGCTCTAAACAGATGCATGCCATTATGCGGTGGTAGTCCTATTATGTCAGCTGGATGATCGAGGGATCGAGAGACCTATTGTCTGTCTGTCAAAACAACTGTTTGACACGCAACGACGTTGGGCTACCATCGAGCGTGAAGCTTACGGAATGGCATACGCTTTGAAATCGCTCTGCCCATACCTGCTCGGCAGTGAATTTAGAACATTTTGTGACCACAAACCATTAAAATCTTTATTCACAAAGGACTTCAACAACACGAAGACCCAGAGAAGGGTACTCCTCTTCGCCGAGTATGGTTGCAAGATCGAATACCATAAGGGCAAGCTCAATGTCCGTGCTGACATGCTGTCTCTCATCAAACAAACAGAGCAGATAGACACCTTCGCCACCTCCTACTGGCAACTCGGAGACGATCCACCAGACACAGAGGCAGACGCAGACGATATCCCCTTACATGGCCTGGATCTCGCAGCCATGCCCATGCAGCAACGCAGGATGACTGAGTGGACTGAACACCATGACGACTTGAGTGACTATGAGATCATCAATGGCTTATTGTACATGACCAAACGCCCGTACAAACAGGCTCCCCTGCACCACAGGCTGGTGATACCCCCTGAGCAACGTTACAAGCTCATTGAATTGGCCCATGTAGAAGTGGGTCATATGTCAACACTCAAGACGTTCAGGAAGATGCAGGAAGCTTTTGCATGACCCATGATGAGCAAGGATGTCAATGAATATACATGTATGAAGCTCTGCATGACTTGCATTGCGCACAGCAAGCATGCACAAAAAGCACCAATGGGAACCATGACCATTGTGACGACCCCCATTCGGTTTGTGGCAGCAGACTTGATTTGGCCACTCGTCAAGACGTCAGAAGGGAATCAATATATCCTGACGATACTGGATCAGGCTGGGCAGAAGCCTTTCCCTTGGCCAACAAGACGAACAATGATGTATGGAAACTGCTCAGTCGCAATTATTTACCCAGGCATAGCTATATGAACGTTTTTCTAACAGACAAAGGGTTAGCATTTTTTGCAACAGCTCTCAAATCACACCTGAAGGATTTTGGCACAGAACATCGCACCACGACAGCTTGCAATCCCCAGGCCAATGGAATATGCGAGCCTTTTAACAGCACACTCCAGCACATGAAAACTAAACTTGTCAACAACGCTATGAAACACGTATAGAACAATCTCTTACCTTGATCCAAATCACTCTTGAGAACAGTTTCAAAACGGAAGTTATCGAAGTTGTGGTATTCCTGAAGCCCACAGAGGTCAGTCGAAAAATTGCATGAAATCATTTCACCTGCAGAGTAATAATTATTGACTAGTAGTTTCACCTGTAGGGTAATATGAATATGCTGATGCCGAAGCATAGAGAGACCGATGGTAGAATTTAAGTTAACATTCCAGAAAATATGGAATTGGGGGAGAGAAAGATATAGGACTTAGTTATGAAGTGAATTTCTTATAGGGGCTAAAAGCTCTCAATTCACTTTTTTCTGACATGGTATTTCGACTGAGTTTTTTGTTAGTACTTGCCTACATGAAAACAAAGCCACAATTAACATCCAAGCAAACAAATCTGTTAATTAGGGATTAATTAGCCTCTAAATATAACTGGGCTGCAGCCAAGTTATTTTAAATTATGAATAAAGTGTAGTTCATCTTCTATTTCATCACTAGTACAAATTTCGAAAATTCTTAGATTTAAGTGCTTATTTTGGAAACGTCCAGTTTCAATATGAAGGGATAATACATGCTATTATTTGATCACACATGTAGCAAAGAGAATTATTGTCAGATGGCTTGAAGACACAATATGAGACACAATATGTCATATATATATTATGAATAAATGTGGCATTTTTGCAGAAGATCTTAGATCTCATATTGTTTCTTCAAACCATCTTATACAACAATTCTCTTTGCTACATGTGTGATCCTATAATGGCAGCATGTCAGAGCAATGAGTTAGAATTGGGACTTCGTAATTGGGTGACCTAAGAGTCAGTGAAAATACTTCCTTTTTCAATGTTGGAGATAGCAGCAACACCTCGAATGACATCATTGACACTCTGAAAACAGCTAAATGCAAGGCGTTTGTAGTCACTTGAGATTATCAAGGATGTCTCTTCTCAAGTGAAAATATTTTTACTTGAGCCATTTAAGCATTGTTTTCACAAATAAAACTCAAAATGTGTACTTTTGATCAAGTGTCATGAAGCTGGAAGATCACAGTGTTCTAATAGCTCTTCATCGAAAAGCATACTTTGGTATATCAAAAAGTATTTAAATTTATACCATGATTACTTTAAACGATGAAATAAAAGACACACTATAGTCTCAGTGTGAGTGTCCACATTGTTAGATGAGTATTGTTGGATGTAGTTTTCTCGAAATAAATAATTGTGTTCAGCCTTCCCATAAAAAATAAATAATTGATGATAGATATCCTGTTGAAAAAAACTACAGGGACCCCCACCCCCTATAATCTAATGGTTATAGTCTTTATGTAAAAAGTAAGAAATTAATGCATTTGTTAGTTTTTCCCCTCATTCCTAAACGTGTCGGTCAGGCCCAATTTTTGATAAAAGTTCCAAGTTCCTAGTTCCAATTCTTATTATTAGTCAGGGAGATATCTAAAAAAATGTATTTCTTGTATAGGTCCTACTCATGAGAGTACCACTTGAATTTGGTACCGATTGAAAGAGGAGACTTTGGAGTTTCAGAAACCACGCTTTTCACATTCCAAAGGTGGTAGGTTTTCCTTCTAGGAGGGGTAAAAGGTCAACGACCTCTTGATTTTACAGTCTTTTAATGAAAAATGCATTTTCTTAATGTTTTCAGCATAACTTTTCAAGTGTTTTACATATTAATTTCAAATTCACCGAAAAAGAAGATAATTCCATGTTATTTAATCTAAAAAATGCACTTTGACCAATTTTTGGCATCAAATGGGGTCAAAAAACTGATAAATGTCGAAAATTTCATTCAAAATAGTTATATGTACTTCAATATGTTATTGTCATGCCAAAAATATTAAATAAATCAAGATAATTTCTCATCCTGGAAGTCACATGGGTTAGCATTACATGTGTTGGGAAATTTTGGTTGGTATGGATACATGCCACCTACAGGGCGAGGTAAAGCTCCAAACTGCACCCTCCTTTTTTAGGCAAAATCTATATTCATTTATGGGACAATTTCCATATAATTTGCTCCTTATGTTCATGGATATGTCTCATTTTGAAGATATGCCATTCCAAAGTATTGGTCAAACAAATATTCTATGAATAAATATTAAAATATTGTTTGCTGTAGATACACCACCATCATAACATGAAATAAAGTAGTCTGAATCCATGATGTTCATAGAGACCAACAGAAGATACATTTTACATTTTTGTAAGTGTGTTAAAAAAAAAAATTATTTATTATTTTTAAGAGTCAGGAGTCACCACTTAAATTTTTGACCCCACCCAAAACCTCACCACTGCACAAATCAAAAGCCCCAGAAGTCATGTTATGACGGTGATGTTCAACCCAAGAAATTTGGGTGAACCTGAGTACAACATTATGATTTTAGGCATGTTTACCTGGAATGATTTTCTCCTCCGGATCTTTATGAGTGGCACATTCTGAGTAAAAAAAAGGTAAAAATGAAAATGACAAGAACGTATATAACTTTAAACTCAAAGGGTAAAGAACCAAACAAAAAGAATGGGTAGTATCTACGTATTGGTTATTAAGGTTTAGCACAGAGAGATCCAAAAAAAAAGATCCAATTGACAAATTCATATACAGGTCTATGTTTTAGAGAGATAAACTGAGTTGCATGTTATTAGAAGCAGTTGTTTATTATCGTTTTCATAGCTACGTGTTTTTTGAAAACTTCGTTTTGCAGTTAAACCGTGACATCATCGGGTATCTGTCAATGTGATTGGTCTAATCTTCAATCTGTGACATATCAGTTCAGAGTTTGACATCACAGTTAATGACAAAGGAATTTAAAACTGTCAGGCAATGTTACGATCTGTGTACAACAACAACAAACAACGCATGTCTAAGCTGAGTGTTTCACCTTATTAATTGTTTTTCATACAAAATGTGTTACTGTTTTTCACAGGACACCAGTCATCAAAATTTCAAACAACATTTTTTGTTAGTAATTGCAACTCTCCTTTGAGGCTAAGTAGTCTGTTTGGTTCAGAGTTTGACATCACAGTTAATGACAAAGGAATTTAAAACTGTCAGGCAATGTTACGATCTGTGTACAACAACAACAAACAACGCATGTCTAAGCTGAGTGTTTCACCTTATTAATTGTTTTTCATACAAAATGTGTTACTGTTTTTCACAGGACACCAGTCATCAAAATTTCAAACAACATTTTTTGTTAGTAATTGCAACTCTCCTTTGAGGCTAAGTAGTCTGTTTGGTTCAGTTACAGCACAGAGTAAAACATACATCATCCGTGTGTCAGTGCACTTTGTCAGTTTGTTGAAATCTGTGCTTATAATAAACGAAATTATTTAACTTAATCTCTGACATCACAGTTTTGGAATGAAGCAAATTGCAAACTTGAAAAACGCGTAGCTATGAAAACGATAATAAACAATGGACAATATGCTTGCTTGATAGACTTGGAAAGACGCAGACTCAGAGAGTGCTGCATCAAAAGAGCAAGGTTGAGACTGTTTTGATATTGAAACACCATCCATTGTGCTATTATTAACTGATTTATTATATTTTGAGTGACTTTACAAGAATGTGCGTTGCATTTAGTATAAATGAACATTAGGTGACAGCATGTGCCAATGCATAGCAAAATAACGAATGCTGCACACTCTAAAAAATGTCGGGACAAAATTGGTTTTTTAGATTCAAAATGGTTTTTTGAAAAACCAAATTTCAATGCAAAACCAAAATGGATTTTTAAAAAAATCCATTTTGGTTTTTTGCATTGAAATTTGGTTTTTCAAAAAACCATTTTGAATCTAAAAAACCAATTTTGTCTGGAATTTTTTAGAGTGCACTCAAGAGTCTTCCAAAACAATATTAGGCATTCTGCACAGTTCAGCAAGCTATAAAGTATTAAATGTACATTGCCTGAACATTTCTTGTGCTCTAATTTGCATTGAGAACTCATGCTCCTTTAAGTAACATTCATCAGGTATTTGCCTACCTGCAGAGCATCTGCCTGTGATCACATCTACTTTCTCAATGGCTACCACTGAATCGTCACTTCCTGTCTTCGCTTCAAACATAAACAACATCCCTTCTTGGTGTCCAGGTATGGTAATGCAAAATTCCTCTTCCACAATTTCCTCAGATGCTGGAACAGACAATGAGACTGACTTTTGGCATTTAGTGAATAGAAACATTTTTCTAGACAGACTCTATTTCCGATGTCTATGAAGCAACATTAAACCTTTTTCCCAGGATATAAAGGAACACGAAAAAAAGAATTTTTATGAGTATTGTCATGAAAGTAAAGAAAAATATTCAATTGCATATTTGTATGTGGTGCATAGACATAAAAAAATTACAGTGGTCGTTAAATTGGATCCTCGGGAGGCAAAGTGAACCAACCCTGAATTTTGGCATTTCCATGTTTCCATTGTTTTGGTCATTAAATAATTATTGTGTCCTCTAACAGATGGTTAGATGACCTACCTTAATTTTCAATAGCAACCCTATTTTTTTACGGTGTTGAACCAACCCAATGTGGCCATAACTCACTTTCGTCGCAAGGCAAAGTGAACCAACACACACATCTCAAGGCAAAGGGACCAACCCATACATTTCAAGGCAAAGTGAACCAACCCATGTTTTGATCACTATTGCAGCAATTCCACTCTTCAGAATGAGGCTGATTAATTAATTTTCAGCCAAATACTTCAAGTACCCTCCCTGGTTGGTATTAGGTCATTTTCACCCATCTGGCTGACCAGCACTGCCATTTATTGGGTCTAGGATTTAGGGACCGTTCAGAATTTATGACTGGGGGGGGGTGGGAGTTTTGTCCGAGGGGGTACTAACTTTTCACACGTGTTTCAAGGGGGGGTATTAATTTTTGACAACACTTCCGAGGGGGGGTAAGAAATTTTAACAAGGAAAAAATGTAAAAAAACACGCATAAACTCATTTTATTTGGACTTTTTTATGCGCAAAAGTCCGCGTAATGACGCGAATCTGTATGTGTGGCTGTGTATAGCAGTATATATATGTGTGTATCGCTTTGTATGTCGAGGGGGGGGGTACTAAAAATATGCGAGAAACCTAAGGGTGGGGTACTAAAAATCCGCATGAAACTCGAGGGGGGGGGGTATTAATTTTTGACGGGAAGTTCCAGCAAAACTCCCACCCCCCCCCCAGTCATAAATTCTGAACGGTCCCTTAGTATTAAGGAAATGTGAACCAACCAAAGCAACTATCATTTTGCGGTAAAGTGCTCCTAGAGGTACCTGCCATACAAAATCAAAACAAGTTTGAAGATAGAGCCTTCTCCTATTCATCGCCAACACTTTGGAATGGCCCACCAGAAAATGTACACAAATCAAAAACACTAGATAACTTCAAGAAGTAGTTGAAATAGAGCTTTTTGCCATTTACCGAAATTTTGAATTTCAGGGTTGGTTCACTTTGCCTCCTGGAAATCCAATTATGCTTTTACTTGTTGAATTATTAATTACATTTCTATGCTGGTGGAGTATTAAATGTTTCATCTGTTTTACTAAATTTATGATGGTTGCATAAAATTTGAACAATGATAAATTATTTCCACAAAAACTGCTCTGTTTAGCGCAAAGGATACACTGCAAAACTGAAACAGTTAGTTCGCCAGAGCAATGGCCAGCAATTTCCAATACATCTACTTTTAATATAAGTAATGCTGTAATTATACCCCACTAGGAGGTATAAGGAAGTGATTCAGCCATCAAATCTGCGTTAGTTCGAAACTGATCACACCACACCTTACCCACTTCTCAACACCAGTTCTAATTCATAAATCATTCTAAACATAAGCATGAAACCTTACAATCAGTAATATTTCATCTTTTTCATTGTATATATCTCTGTACTGATGCGCACTGTAAACTGAATGCATTGTAAAAGTTGTACTGGTTTGGGTCATGTGGAGTTTCATAAACTCTGGTTACACTTTAGGCAAGTTGCCATATAGACTTAACTAACGCATGCCATAATTTCATGAAGAAGGCAAACTGTGATTATAATATTATGTACATGTACAAGGTCTTGGTGAATATATCAGGGAAATACATGACAAGGGAGTGACACCTACCTGCTATGAAAAATACTTCGTACCATTGCCAAGAACTTCCAAGTGATTTAGCGAGTTTAAGGTAGGCATTTTCCTTTCTACCTCCCAGTTTATAAGAAAAACTCAGACAGAATTCTTTTTTGTGAGTTTCGAATGGTGTGAACATTCTTGACTTATATCCCTCAAGTGAAGAGTATGCTGCCACTTCTATTAATAAAAAAATTGCATAAAATGGATCAAATCACATTAAGAAAAATTATTGTTAATATCATAAGAAGACACCTTTGGCTGGTTCTGCCATTTTTAGTTTCTAGCTCATTTGTCTAAAAAAGTAACTTTTTTTCGTGCAATCTGAATGACAAATATCAATATATTACATCTTGGTAATAAATGAGCCAAGTTTTAGAATAATAATAATGAAATGATAATGATCAGCATTTTAAAAAAGTAGGTCAACATGGTCAAGTGGCATAACTTGCTTCATTTGCAGGGTAAGCTGTGTAGCATAGTAGGACAAGTTGTTCCACTCAGTTTATCTAAGAAGGGCTTCAATTTTTTTACTGCAGATTCAATTAGTATGAGTTTCTCTGGCTAGTTTTCTCACTATAGATCTACGTAGCATTTTCAGCTTGTCTGATTGGACCCTGAGCAATAAAACGTCCTCAAAATTTGTTATTTCAACGTAGAGAGCTATGAAATATGTATTATTCTGCTTCAGTGAGCAGTGGAGTTTGACAACATAAATCAGATTAGCAGGTAAATGTAGACATTCATGCTGTTTCTGGACATGTCAGCTGCAATTTAGATACGTTTATATGCCATTCAAATGAGCTTTGTGTCATGTAATTCAGTGCCTGAACCAATCACATGAACTGTATTTGCTACGTTTCACTATCCTTTAGCCGAAACTCATACTTCTTGAAATTGCAGTAATGTTGCAAATAAATTACATGAAATTGAATTGAAACCTATCAAATGCGGAAGACCCATATTGAAACAAAAATCCACATTAATATATTATAAATAACAAACACAGAATTATTTGTTGCTTGGAGGGTGGTAAAACACACAATTTTAAACAAGATTTCCTAAGTATGAATGTTTGAACTACAGGTGTATCTTATTTCAACCCCAACTGGGGAAGCACAACTTGCCCCATTGCTCAATTCTTCCTCATTGAAAACTTACTCCCTTGTCCACTAGTATAGTACTTAAATCTCCAATACAAGGGGTTTTCCAAAAGTTCTGTCCAAATGTCGAAACTTCAGCCGTATTTCAGTTGGACACGTGATATTAGGGTCAGTCAAAACTGAGGTAATTTGAATTTGATTCCCAAAAAATTAGATCATAGGAATAAATAAGGGTTGAATTTGTTGCTTGGAAACCATAAGTATTGAAAATCGGCCCAGGGCATAAAAACAGGCTGTGAGACAAGCTGTAATGTCTTGTCAAAATATTTAATTATTTTCAGCTATTTTCAATTGAAAATATGATGAAAACAAGCTTCACGGTTTCTCAACTTTTCTAAGTGATCAATTGGGTGCATAATTTTTGTCTCCATTCAATTATTTCTATTAAAAAAGACAGCCATAAACTTCACAGGCTTTTGCCCATAAGCAGAGATCTCCCTCATAATTTACGAACTGCAGGGACTATGCCTCAAATTCGTTCAAAGACTCAAAGATATCATTGCAGTTTTGTGCCATACTGCATTAGATCTTTTCAGTAAAAGTGCCATTTTTCACCTGTATATATTTTGTATATATGTTTATATTATTTTAAATTTTACATAGGTTTTACTCTTATATACATATACATATATATCTATATTTTTGCTCTTTTATCTGTATACTTATTTGTAAATATTTAAAGGTATCTCTTGTTTACATTTCAACATTGTAACTGTGTATACTATGTTGCAAATAAATATATACTACTATACTACTATACTATCCATTTGATAAGCCTGCCTCTAAGTTTCTTATATAGGTTCAGGACAGTTTTGGAGTTATGCAGTCATCAAGGATGCTACTTGGAAATTCTCGCAAAGGATAGCTCATCCATGTCCTGGAGAAGCATCATGTACAATCTACCTAGAGGCATCTAGCAATTTGACGTGAATGCAGGCATTGACACACTTGACACAGATGCCAACCCGAAGTGCTGGGGCAAACGCTCCAATGCAAAATGTGACCTTTGTAAATCAAGGGAAAAATTACATTATGTGCTGAACTTCTGCTCGGCAATGATGAACAGATGCCTTTGGCGCCACAATAGTATCATACAATTTGTGGTTAACACCATCAAGGCCCTTCCACACAGCGAAAAACAATTCACCTCGAGTGCTGATTTACCAGGCCAACAGTAAAAATGGTAAAAAAATTACCTCAGTACCACAGCCTGCTCAATGTACCATTTTTTATTCAATGAAAAAAAAAAAAAATTACTTGCATGTATATTTAAGAAGATTCTAACTCTCTCTGTCAGATTTTGAAACCAAATCATATGAATTTCATAGAGTAGGTCGGGGCAAAAAGCCCGGGTTAGGTGAGAGGCCCCCCCAGTTTTATATCTAACCTTACACTTTTGGTGCGTTTTCTTATTGTTAGGATTGAAGCTAGAGGCATTTAAGGTGACATCACAAATTTTCAAGGCGAACAACACCAAACCATACTAGAAATTAAAGAAACAAAAAAATGTGCATGGTTTTTGTAACTTTGACTAATTCTTTGAAAGCGGTTGTCAGAAATAAATTTGGAAATTTTTTAAAGTATAATGGATATCTGCATTGCTTCACTTTAGGATCATCACATAAATATGATTTGGATCATGTTTTTTGCCTTTTAGTTCGAAATATAGAGGTCAAATTAAAATATGTGGGTTTGGGGCGAGAGGCCCCACATCGCATGGGGCATGAGGCCCCCTACACTGGGGCCTCAAAGCTGCTCCAGGAACCATTTAATAATGTGTACTTTACCTTAAATCTTGATGGAATAGTTAATTAAAATAGAAAAAAATGGGCCAAAATTGAAACAGGGCAAAAAATATTTTAAAATGAATGTATGAACCGAAAAATTCTGAAATTCTGAAAAAGCGCATAGAATGCCTTAAAAATAATAGAAGAACCCCAAGAAATAACTTTCAAGCTGAATGCACTCGCAAAAAAAATTGCCATAGGATTATAATAGGGGGGCTTCTTGCCCGATGGGTGGGGTAAGAAGGCCTTTTTATTTATTTACAAAAATGGCCATACCTCCTTTATTAAAATTGGTAGACATTTGTTTCACTAGTTATAAATAGAGTCAAGTGATATCTTCCTGACAGCGTACGCATTCGAAGAATCGACCATTAAAAGTAGGTCAAATCGCACCTCGAAGTTAAGGGGGGCTTCATGCCCCGACCTACTCTAGATGTCTGTGACCTCATTCACCAATCACAAAGTTGCTCATCACATCGAAAACAGATGTTATTGAATCAACAACGGCAATGTGACTAAAATATGTTTAACGGCATTGTTCCCATTGTTATTCACTGCTTCAAAATAAGACCATTACTTGTTATGAGCATATTGCCTCAATATTAGTTGATCCAAATTTCATGTGCCTCTGTAAAATATATCAAACAAACTGACACGTTGGACAGAACTTTTGGAAAACCCCTCGTACATCCACTGAAGGAATCTATGAGAGCCTCAATGGCAATAGTCTTTCATTGATATTTCATATGACATATGTATGTCTTTGAAAATTTTATATAGAAAAGTATCATTGCGAAATCATCAATGATTTAACCGATATTTTATACTAAGCCATTTAGATATTCTGCATCATTTATTAATTAACTACTGTATAACATCGTAATTTCAACAAAAGGCTAGGCAATGGCTTACCACTGTTTCCATGAGCTGTCTTTTGCTTCCAGTATGAAACTGGGTCACTTGGGTAGAGGAAGTAGCCACATACGTAAAGGTTTTCAAAATTACAGGCAATCTGCTTCTGACTCTCTGCAAAAATATATATGTTATTGATAAATGGTAGTGATATCAGCGTTAAAAAATATCCAAAATTAGTAATTGTCTCATCAAACTCAGTTCAAACAGCTAATCAAAATTTTATTGTGGACAGCCACTTGTACATTTCTAAGTCTTACGACAGAAAATAACAAATGTAATTTCTGGTTATGTCAGAACTAAACACAAGGGGTTGGGTAGCGATCATATGTTCTCAAAGAAATGAGGTAAGTCGTGTTTGTAAAACACTGGTTGCTATGATACCTCACAGGTTGGTTGTGAGGGCATCTGTACTAGATTGTATCAATGTTTAACACAGGTTATCCTAAAGTTGTCAACTTCTATACATTGTAACTTATCTTTTAAAATGGTTACTGGTCATGGTTTGAGCTTGTCTCATGTTATATCATGACTTAATTATTTTCCCAGGAAACCTGTTAAAACATAAGTTATAGGAGTTAACCCTTTCAGGATAACCCGTGTTTTAAAAGAGTTGATAGAATCACGTACTGAGGGACTGGTTGTTATGATACGTCAGAAGTGCTTTGTGAAGGTATCGGAATGACTCATTGATATGAAAATTCAGAAGTCTGCATGTCTGCTATCCTTAAAAAATGCCATGTTTTAAATATGCATTTTCCAATTTTTCTTGCATAAACATTCATATAGTGACGAGGGCAATTCCCGGGAAAGGGAATTGGGGGCTAAAAATTGACACCGGGAGAACCGGAAAGGCAAACCAGGACCAGGAAACAGTGTTTTCGAAGATACGGAATAACGTGATTCCTTATTAACTTAAGTAATTTGATTGTCAGTGATGTACAGTTGTCAAAAAATTCTAATTTATCTTATCAGATAATGTAAGAGGATTTCCATATGGACATTGAGTTATTGTACATAAACAGTCACTACATTGGTGGACAAAATTCTCGAATGGGAAATTAATTTTCAAAACAATGAAGTCATTCAATTGTCATATGGATTTATAAGTATGACCACACCATCTGCTAGCAACATCTTTTTCAGAACAGATTTCTGGTTTTTAAAAAATTATCTGTTTTTCAATACTTTCATAGTATCATTTAGATATATTTTGCATACATTCCTAAACAAAACTGTTGTATTTAGTGGCCAGAAGTCTTTTTTTTCCTCATTTCTTCTCAAAATAATTGTTTGAAATGCAGAAATGTAATGATTTATTGCACAATAAACATTTCATTGTCTCATTTTGTGTCTTTTTTTTTAACGGTCTAAACGACGATAATAGTTTTTGACGTAATTTTTTAAAGATTTTTTTATAGGAGTGATAAATCCCACATCATGGTAATATGCATTTCTTATCACACCTCATTCTTGTATATAAGCCATCCAGATGTTTCAATGTTCATGAATGTTTATTATTAATGAAAAAAAATTAATTTCGTCAAAAGGTCCCTTGTATTTCAAGATTTGACAATGATCAAAACTGAAACCAGGATTTCCAGGACTCCTGGTTCTGAGAGCGTCTTCCAAGAAACCGAGAAATTAACAAACCCTTATAGTGATGTTATATGAATAAAAACAGTTGAGAAGGGCACCAGCAGAAAGGGCAGAATTTTCTTCTCAAGAAATTTAATGATATTTTAAAACATTTTTTTAAACTTTTTGTGCCATCAAGAATTTTTTCACATTTGTGACAGAAGTTCCTGAAAAAAATCTTGAAGCCTGTCATACATTTTGTGTCATAAGACTGTGGCAGAGTTACCGCTGCCATGAGCCCAGCCACTCAGGGAGGCCCGTGCCAGTTGCCAAAACAAAAACACCACGTAAATGTCTCTCTTTGTGACCAACTGTGTGTCTGTGTGATACATTCCAACTTTTAGGTTAAGCCCCCAAAGAGAGAGGCCCTTGCATGGAAAATGACCCTTCACCTTGTCACAGATTGAGTAATGCCAAAAACAGGACTGTAGGGGTCCATCCATTTGTTTTGTCACCGGTGCAAACGTTGCCCGTCCACCCCTGATAAGGTTGTGGAAAATAGGATATACCATCAAGAAAAAAACAACACAAGAAAGAGTAGAAGTACCCTAAATACAGAAAGAGCTAGAAGAAAGAAGCCAGGGAAGGGAGAAAGACAGAGAAGGGAAAAATATCCTACAATAGGTAGTGAAGTACTGGCAAAAAACCATGTACCTTATTCACACCATGTGGTTCATATTTGTGAACCACATGCATCTCATTATCTGACGTTGTTATTTAAATAATGAGCAGTCAAGTGATGACGTCACAATGTTTTGACGCTTTGATAGGTCGATGTGGTTGCTAGTGATCTTTTTGTGGCCATTCAAACAAAATAGTGCCTCTTGAAATGATTAATGCTAAGATCTCACGGGACATGACGGAGAACTTTTTGTTGCTGGCGGCGCAGAGGCAGATAATTTCTTGGAAGATTTTGAGTTAGGACGGCGGGAAGGGCAATTATGTAATCAATTAAGGTTAATCGATAACCATGCAACAAAAGGCCCGGCGGGGTTCTTTTTGTTCCCTGCGGGGAAGAAAAGTTGTACGCCGTCCCCAAAAGTTGGCCGGGGGGAAAGGAATTTCCTCCTCCTGCGGGATACTTTTATATCACCCCGAGATATAAAAAGGACCTCTCAGGGAACCTATAACTGCCCCTCAGGGAAGCTATTTCACCGCGGCGGACTATCCTTTCACAGCGCCGGGTATTGCTTTTACGACTGCTGGAATGGTTTTGTACTCCACGGGGATGTCTGTAGGCCCGAGGGCATATAACCGGGAATGAAAAGCATCTCGCCGTTGTCAAGGGCACCCCGGCGGAGGAGGACGCTGCGAAAGCCAATAAAAAGGGCCGCAGAGGGCCGCCTTGCTTCACTTGCTGCTTGACCTTTGAAGAGGACACTCCTGGATGCTGGACAGACATGATGGCTGATGAAGATGCTGGGGAAGACCTTGACGTTGCTGTTGTTGCTGCTGTTGCTGGTGCTTATTATCTAAGAAGAATAAGTAGGAGGAGGAGGAAGAGATGGTGGATTCGGAATTGTTTGCTGCAGAGGGAACAACATGGCCATTTCTACCAACTGATGCCTGAATTGGCCAACAATGATGTCTCTGGCTACTACAACTTCTGCAGAATGCCTCCTGAAATTTTTGCCGAAATCCTGGTTGCTGTGGCTCCTATAATTACAAAACAAGACACCAACATGAGGAGGGCTCTGGAACCTGGATTGAAGTTGGCAGTCACCCTACGGTACCTGGCGACAGGAGAAAGTCCTTGAGCTACGGTTTCAGAGTGGCTCCCAACACCATCTGCAATTTTATCCCCAGTGTCTGCATTGCCATCATGCGAGCTTACGAACATCTGCTGACCCTGCCAATGGATCCAGCATCCTGGAAGGAAGTTGCCAAGGGCTTCTAGAAGAGGTGGAACATGCCCCATTGCATCGGAGCACTGGATGGGAAGCATATTGGCATCCGATGTCCTCGAAAAAGCTGGGTCAATCTACTACAACTACAAGGGCTTCCATTCCATTGTGCTTATGGCTTTGGTGGATTCGGACTACAAGTTCCTCTACGTGCAGGCTGGATGCCAAGGAAGCTCATCGGATGGAGGAGTCTTCCTGGACACAAGGCTGAGGGACCTGCTGGAAGAAGAAGGACTTGGGCTACCCTCTGCTGAACCTCTACCTGGCACAGTTGGGAATCCTTTTCCATACTTCATCGTTGGAGATGAGGCCTTACCCCTGAGCTGGTTGTTGAAGCCTGTTCCAAGAAGAAACCTTGACATCCCCTCCAGAGTCTACAACTACAGAATTTCAAGAGCCAGGAGAGTGGTGGAGAATGCCTTCAGTATCCTTTCCCACAGGTTCAGATGCTTCCTAACTACAATGCCCCAGAAACCCGGCAGAGTGGCAGCCATGGACAGAGAAGATCCTGCAACCCATGAAGTCATTGAAGGACTGTTGAGAGGAAGACCCTTGCATGACCTTGGATTCGCTCCAGCATCTGGAAATGCCACCAGACAAGCCAAGCAGTACCGAGACTACCTACGAGACTACGTCAAGAGCCCAGCAGGAAGTGTGCCCTGGCAGATGGAAAGAATTTGAAGATGAAGCAGAGAAGCAGCAGCAGCAGCAACAGCAATTCAATGCCCCCCCCCTGAAAAAACCACAAATTAACCCAGCCCTTGTAAGGGCTTACCACTTCCTCCAGAAAGAGCAGGCCTTGTACACATCTTTATGTTGACAAACCCCCCCCCCCCCAAAAAAAATCCCTCCCTGCAACAACTACATTTTTTGTGACATACATAAAATAACAAATTTTTAGGTTTGCATCTATCTGTACAACCCATTTAAATTACTTTCACTTCAGTCTATTAATCTGTCTATTTAGTTATCTATCTGTCTATCTATCTATCTATCCATCTATCTATCTATCTATCTTTCTATCTATCTATCTATCTATCTATCTATCTATCCAAGTGCATTCCCTGCAAAATGACGATAACTGCTTTTGTTTTCTGCAGTGTATATATGTAACGAGCATTGTGTTCCATCTATCTATCTATCTATCTATCTATCTATCTATCTATATATCTATCTATCTATCTATCTATCCAAGTGTCATCACTGCAACGTGATGATCACTCGTTTTTCTTTGCTGCAGTGTATATGCAACGTGCAACTTTTTTCTTCTATCTAGCTATCTATCTGCCTATCTATCTAGCTATCTATCTGCCTATCTATCTGTCTATCTATCTGCCTATCTATCTATCTATCTGACTATCTATCTATTTATCTATCTGACTATCTATCTTTCTATCTATCTTTCTATCTATCTATCTATCTGTCTATCTATATTAATTAAAGAGTTGAAAAAACTTTAATTAAGAAAGCAGAAATGCCACCTGTACTGGTGGAGCAGAAAGTGAAAATTGGCCAAAAAAATTAAAGGGAAATAGCACCTTGCTTTTATGAAGGTGTTTAAGATTTACAAGGGCCAGGACCGGATTTTTTTTGGGGAGTTTGTCAACTTGTTTTTTGGTGCTCTTTTCATTTTTGCTCTTGTTTGTCAACGCAAGAGTTTTTTTAGTCAACATAAGATGTGTACGTGGCCAGCTCTTTTGGGAGGATTTGGTGGCCCTTAAAAGGGCCTGGGTTGTTTTTTTTTCTTTTTTCAGACGACTTGAACAGGCTTCACTTCCTTGGAGAGGGCAGGTTGACTTGGCTCCACTGGTACGACGTCGGAGGTTGATGTTGCTGCTGGTGGACAAGTGTCGGCTGCTGTTGCTGTAGAGACTGCTGCTGCTGTAGAGACTGCTGCTGTAGTGGTGGCTGCTGCTGCTGTAGTGGTAGCTGCTGCTGCTGTAGTGGTGGCTGCTGCTGCTGTAGAGACTGCTGCTGTAGTGGTGGCTGCTGCTGTAGAGACTGCTGCTGTAGTGGTTGCTGCTGCTGCTGCTGTAGAGACTTCTGCTGCTGCTGTAGTGGCTGATGCTTTAGTGGCTGCTGCTGCTGGCCAAAAGAGGGTCCGGGGAAGCCAAGCTTCTGGGGGCTGTCAAACAACATGTGGGTGAAGCTTAAAGATGATTGCTGCAGGGCTGGAGTCTGGCTTCGAATTGGCTGCAGGGACTGGAACTGGCTGCTGCTGCTAGGCTGGGACTGCAACTGCTGGCGTGGAGGCTGGGACTGCATCTGAAGACTTGTCGAAGGCCTTGTTTGCTGGGACTGCTGCTGAGTTGTTGGAGGCTGCTGCAAGTCCGGGTTGACAAAGGATGGAGCAGGACCTGGAGGAGGGATGTATTGCTGCTGCTGCTGCCCTAGGATCATCTCCACATTCTCTTGCTGCATCATCAGGATTTTATCTTGGACGGCCGCCTGTACAAAGTAGTTGTCCGTCTGGCTCAAGGAGTGCAGGAGGCGAAGTCTCAGGGCACGGTTCATGTTCTTGCCAGATGTGAAGATACTCCTGCACATGTTCTGCAACTGGTGTACTTCTGGATCCAGCCTGTCAGCAGTTTGTGGGCACATGTCACAGATTGGTCCTGCCGGCTGAGGTGGTGCTGCTTTCCTGAGCCTGTCTGAAGTGTAGTGACCGGCAATTGAAGTGAGGGCAGAGGCCATCTCCTGGTCTGTGTCCTTCCTCTTCTTGGATGTCTTTCGTCCTGGGAAGACCTGGGAATGCGGTTGGGAAGGCTGGCGGGACTGCTGGGACATCTCCTGGGACGACTGCTGCTGGCTGGCTGGGAAGCTGTCATCCAGATCGGGCATAGGAGTGCAGTCCATGCCGGCATCAGAATCGGACGACAGGCGGTCACTTCCTCCTGGTCCAGTGAAGCTGGAGATTTCCACGGCACCCTTCGGAATGATGGAGGCCCTCAGGAATTCGCACTTCGCCAGGATGTACTTGTCTCGCACGGACATCTTCTTTCTGCCAGACCCAGAAGCTTGAGGTTTGATGATCTTTCCGAAGGTAGTCCTGATGTTGCTCCTCCATTTGTAGACGTTAGCTGCTGTGAGTTCTTTCCCCACTAGCAATGTAAGTTCAGCTGCTTTCTCTGCATCCAGTCTGTCCTTCTGTGCACCCTTAAAGGTGGTCGAGCCGTTGGAGTACAGGTCCTTGTTCTCCCGGTACTAGTCAATCAGCTCATCCTCCTACTGTTCTGTGATGCCCAGTAGGTCCCTGGAGTTTTTCTTTCTGTAGCCCTTCTTCTTCTCCTTGTGGACAAACTGGCCATCGGAGTCCTGGATCAGCTCAACCTCAGATCCAGTGTTGTCAGAATCTTCCTTTGCCTGGTTCTTCCCCTTGTTGCCCTGGGAATTGGCAGCAGTCTTCTTGGGAGTATCTTCCTCTGTGCTGGCATCGTAGTCGGACTGCAGGGTCTTAGAGCCCGGAGTCACTGAGTTCAGGCATTATGACTTGACTTGAGTACTTGGTGACTTGACTTGAAAGATTTTCGTGACTTGGACATTTACCATGACTTTAATGTTTCCTGACTTGACTTAACCAACTTGAGCGACTTATAGCCATGTACATGTAATTACAAGTGTTTACAGATATACTCCAAAATGCTCCTTGTTAGTATAGGTCAAATTCCTATACTTACTGCGTTGTTCTTAATGACTCATATACATGTAGTGAGTGAGGTCTTATCCCATACTTGTTGAATTATCTGAATAGTGTGAGTCTAACCACTCACCAGGGAAGTCACAAGTTAGCCAATGGCAAATTGACAGTTCATATCAATGGGAAAGACGGTGCATCACCGATGTCCTGAAAACAGCTGATGTGAGCACTCATCATTCTTCAGCCGTAACTATTAGACCCTTTAAAAGTTGCAGGTCATCCATTGAACAATACAATGTAGGCCTACACACGAGCAATGTTCAAGAGCACAAATATGAAATAATCTATGTTTTAAATATGTATAACTTAATTTAAACTGTGTTTAAAAGTAATCTGTATTTTTGTTAACCTGAGAAAGAGACTGACAACTGGACCTAATAACTTGAATTTTCCAACAGTAGCTAGGCATCAAAGCACAGGCCAAGTCTATATCAAATCAACAAACAACATATTAATGAATAAAAGTGAAACTGCAAAATTTATCAAATTATCCCATTACCTGATGGCATTACATATCAATGGCTTATACCAAAAAAAATTACCTTTTATTACCTGATAGCAAAGAGACTTTCAAAGTAAAAGGTTGCAAAGTACAATCGCCATCACTTGACACCTGCTACCTTGACCCAAGTGCTGTTTCTCAATTGCAATATAAGTAAACTAAGGGTAAAGCAAAGCTGAAGAACTGCATAATTGCAATTAGCATTATTGGACTGCCTCTGCAGTTAATTGTAAATGACACAAAACAGTCCAATGAGGCTCTAGGCGGCGGCGACTTGCTTATCAACAGGCAGTGGCGGCTTTGACTGTTCATGGCTTGACTTGACTTGAGCCTCACATGACTGGCGGCGGCTTGATATGGCGGCGGCTCCGGGCTCTAAAGGGTTTGCTGGTGGATTGCAGCTTGCAGATTTGGTATGGAGTCATCATCATCATCATCAGCAGGAGTATCATCATCTGGAGGTGGAGGTGGAGGCTGGAGTGCAGTCTTGGCTCGGGTCTGGACTGGAGTGAGAGGCTTGACTGGAGGCTTGGCTGGAGGCTTGGCTGGAGACTTGGCTGGAGACTTGGCTGGAGACTAGGCTGGAGACTTGGAGGTGGCTTGATGCTTGGCTGAAGGAGACTTGCCAGGAGTGCGAGGCCTTCCCCTTGCAGCAGTCTTGGGGGAGACTTGAAGACAGCAGCATCAGCCGACTGGGTGCGCTTGGTTGGAGACTTGACAGAAGCAGCAGCAGTGGCAGGCCTGCCACGCTTGGTTGGAGACTTGACATCAGCATCAGCAGACTTGGGACGCTTCTTCTTGACTGCAGCAGCAGTGGCAGGCCTGCCACGCTTGGTTGGAGACTAGACAGCAGCAGCAAGCTTGGCCAGGACTTGATCTTCATCTTCATCATCATCTTCATCCTCATCAGCTTGTTGTTGCACTTTGGATGGTGGGGCGCCGTCGAAGATGGTCTCACTGGTCACTGTTGATGTAGCAGTGGTCACTGCCACGATGCTGTCCGAAAGCTGAACATTCTTGGAGACAATGTAACAGCTGCGTAGTCTGGGAATGGAGCTGGTGAACCAACTGGAGTTGAAGATGGAGTGGCCAGTGGAGTGCAGTGGAGTGTTGCCCTTGGTTGGTGCCCTGAAGGTCTTCTTCCCTCTTCCTTTGGGTCCCATCTTGAAGCAGGATCAATCAGAAATGAAGCAGGATCAATCAGCAATGAAGCAGCGATTCAGCAATGAAGCAGCAATTCAGTAGGCTGTGAAGCAGAGTGTCATGGAGTATAGATGCGTTCATCTTGAAGTTCAGAGCGGTTATGGTGCTCTAGTGGCTGCTCTTCTATTTATATGCAGGGCGCGCGCCAGTGCGTCTCCAAGGCTGACCCCCCATTCGCGCCATGGCACGAAAGGTCGACGCCACGATGCTTTCAGTACCCCGCAGACAAAGGATTTTGCTAAAAATAGCCCCTGTGGCGCCACTCTGGTCCTGGAGGGGATCCAGACAACGGCGCGAAGGTTTTGCACACGTCCCGGAGCATTTTCCTTGACAGCGGAGTGCAGATGAACCGCTGTGTCGACCTTTTTGGCGCCACGCAGAGAATCCCGCTTGTTTTACAAATCCGCGGGAATGTTATTACCCCTCAGTGGAGCGAAAACTTAGATGCCGTCTTGCTTTTCTGATCGCGGCGTCGTTCAATTTTTCTGGTCTGCTCCGCAGCAGATTTTTAGAAAATTTGTACTGGTTGAAACTTTTTTTCTGGTCCATAGCGATTTCTAGGAACGTCAAAGAGCAAGTTTCTCGACGGCGCGCAATCAAAAAATGTCCCTGCGGGATACGTAAAAAGAGGAAATATTTTTCCGATTTTCCTGGAAGTACTACGACGCCGATTTAAATAGTTCTCCGGTTGCCGCCGTGAGATCTTAGCATAATTCTTTTTACTGGAGGTCAACTTTTATTGTGGGATATAGATAAATATGAGTGTGGTTCACAGCAATGAACCTCACTCATGTCAGGTCAGCTGCAGATAAACACTCATCCTTCGGACTCGTGTTGTATTCTTCCACGACATGACATTCATGAGGTTCATTTCTGTGAACCACAATCCCATTAAGTTTTATTATAGAAACACACCATGCTTCTGGAAAGATGAGGTGATACACACCTGGAAATGACGACACTGGTTCTTACCACATAAATCAGCAGTCTCATCATCAGCACTCGCATATATCTAATTTGATTTGCACTGCAATCGGATTCTCCATCACAGAAGAAAGACGTTGGGAGGCAGGGTCCATTCTCGCATTTCTTCATATGGAGAGGGCAATCTGAAGGACATTGAAGAAGATATATATAGAAATATTAGCGTGTCATTCATTTCAGAATTACTAGCATCAAGATATGGTTATCCATCACAGAAGAAAGGTGTTGGGAGGCATGGTTCTTACTTGCATTTCTTCTTATCGAATTAAGGAATTAATATTTGGGGCGGAATGATAGAAGGATTCTTAAAATGCAAAGAAAAATTATCAGAGTAATCACAAAAGCAAATATAATGCTCATACTACCCAGATGTTTAGCCAACTCAAAATTTTAAAGATTCATGACCTGTGTTCACTGCATGACCTCAAATTCTGTTAGGGACCGTTCAGAATTTATGACTGGGGGGGTGGGAGTTTTGCTGGAACTTCCCGTCAAAAATTGATACCCCCCTTGAGACTCACGCAAATTTTTAGTACCCCACCCTTAGGTTTCACGCGGACTTTTAGTACCCCCCCCCCTTGACATACAAAGCAATACACACATATATATACTGTTACACATTGCCAAGCGCACAGATTCGCGTCATGTCACGGACTTTTGTGCGTAGAAAAGTCCAAATAAAATGTTTTTTAAAATTTTTTTCTTTGTTAAAACCCCCCCTTGGAAGTGTTGTCAAAAATTAATACCCCCCCCTTGAAACACGTGTGAAAAGTTAGTACCCCCTCGGCCAAAACTCCCACCCCCCCAGTCATAAATTCTGAACGGTCCCTTACCAATCACCTTATGAAAAAAGACCTTATCACATTTGTTGAGAATAGCCATGTACTAGACCAATCAGATGCAAGTAAGTTGCCGGGTATGGTAATTAGAAAACAGAAGAGGCTGGTCTTTGAGACTCTATGACTGCCCAGTTTTTTCCCCTAAGCAAATAGGTTCTTTTGTTCCTCCCGTGGAATGTCTCAAAAGTGACTGATTACAGGCCATCCAATCAAAATGTTTTGATTTCAAATTTTCCCATGGATTATGAAAATATGTTATTCTTTACAGTCTGGCCTGAGTCTATTTCCCTGAGTGTTACCAATATGAAAACAAAAATTTGCCCGACTATTTCTCTTACAAACTCATATCTTTAACTTCAGCATGAGAAACAACAAGTGCTATCTCCTGCTTCTGACAGTGACTGCACTCACAAAAGTTGACATTCAAAATAAAAATTTTGATAAGATTAAGCTTTTTTTTACAGAAATCAAGCTTTTCATATAGTAATCAATCTAACCAAAATTTTATTCAATGATAATAAAAAAGCTTACCACAGTCTGGTATATTGCATGGGCCATTTGACATGTTTTCTTTGGTGCACACCTCTTCCTTGTACCTCCTCAGGTATGTGCAGTAGTTCACTGAAGTGGTGTTCTCAGGATGTTCATTGTCTCCTGATGTTTCGTTGCAATTGTCTGTCAACAAAAAAAAATTCATCTATCGACACAGACTGTACCTGTACCTGTCCCACGCGCATGCATACCAATAATACCCTATAAGACAATACAAGTGTATGCAATTCGAATCTGGAAATTGCAGAAGCAGGGTCATTTTGCAAAAAAACATACAGATGTGGTGTAAATGCAATAGTCAACCTTGTACATCTCACTTATTTTGATAATGTTGTGGCATGCAAATAATTTTTTCCTTTATAGTATTTGCATATTTTGAAGAAATGCATAACTAGTGGGAGCCTATTCCAAAATCACATGACAAATTCTAATCAACATACATCAACAGCAGTGATCACAAACTGTTATACATTGTTTGTTACTATTTGTGCTTTTAGCAGTTAGACATAAGATAGAAGCAGATAAAAATCTACAACTTAAAGAACCAACAACACCCAACAATAACAGTGAGTTTTGAGAAAATTTTTTTCATAATCAACTGTAAAATTGGATGGAACATGTGACAAATATATCAAAACACACATGTCTGGGGCATTTCTTTGATTTGTCATATGCTAGTATGTAGGTGGACTGAAGCCATTTGCATGCCCTGATACCTTTTGTCTCTCAATGATCAGTATAGCTACCCATGACTTGTCCCTCTGATCAAAAGCCTCCACCAAGTTATAGGAGGTCCCGATCGCAGTGGCCCTACAGGATGATCTCCATCAAACCAGACTGAATGCGAAGGCAATGGCGGCTCACATAGAAAAGGTTATAGAAAAAACCATCATGAAGAAAACCCAACAAGAAAGAGTAGAAGCACCCTAAATACAGTAAGAGCCAGAAGATAGAAGCCAGAGAAGTGAGAAAGACAGAAGGGAAAAGAAACACACCATGCTTCTTCAACAATAGGGTAAGGGTCATTCCATGTCAAATTATCAGATTTTCCAGAATTTTCCACCAACCCGTCTATGAATTGGCTGAAAAAATTAGAGACTGTTTAATGTCTCAAAGGATGAACTTCCTGAAAACACACCATGCATTTTCCAGGATATGACAGAGGTTTGAAAATGTCTTATTTTACCAGTTTTTCAGGCATTGGTTTGACCGCGATAACACGTTTTGCTCAATAAATCATTTTACTCTCAACCCAGAGCTTTGAAATTAGGAATCTGAACTAAGTAGACATTCGTTGATAAACACTGATTGCCTTGCTAAAATGATAAGGCTGCTATGGCCTTGATAAATCCCCTCAGAATTTAGTGCTCCCTGCGATAAAATTTATATCTCCAGGGGTACAATGTATAACGGGTATAAATATGAAACACTTAGGATATATTCTGAATATGTATGTTCAAATGAGATGTTCAGCCTCGTTTGTAAAATTGGCTGAAGATGAAAAGGGCAAATGCTCAAGCCAAAGAGGGATCTCAATCAGCAGCAACATGGGGAAACTGTCTGAGAGGACCATGAATGAGAGAGCAAAAGAAACCCGCGACATCAGTGATATGCAAGGAGGTGGGAAAAAGGGATCCAATACGTCAGATCACATACTGGCCCTCAAGGAGACAGCCAAGGAAGAAAGAGACGCTTATATTGCCTTCCTGGATGTCAATAAAGCATGTGATAAGGCATGGGCGGAAGAAATCATGTCCGTATTTGAAACACGTGGAGTCAAGGACAAACAGTTGGAGAAGATAAAAGTCCTCAACGAACACCTCTCAGCGGTGGTCAAAACCAGACATGGAAATACAAGAGAAATAAAGATGAAAGATAACATCAGACAAGGAGGGGTCTTATCAGTCTTTATGTATGCAGCTCTGATGGACGAGATTGCCAAGAAAGTAAAAAAGAGGAACCTGGGAATAAAAATAAATAGAGAAGAAAAGATGGGATGCCTTCTGTGGATGGATGATGTAGCATTCATAGCTGAGAAGAGAGAACAACTCCAAGAGCTGCTTGACATAGCAGATGAAGTAGGAATGAAGTACAGAATCAAGTTCAGAGAAGAAAAAAGAAAAGTCCTAAAAGTAGGAAAAAAGCTGCCGAAAGTCTACTTCGACCTGGGACAGATGAAACTAGGATACTGTGAAAAGTACCTCGGTGTAATCTTCACAAGGAAGTGTAACATGGCTGAACACATAGCAGAAAAAAAAACGAAGGTAGAAGAAGCGTACAACACAGCCATGGTAGTTGCAGGGAGTGTTGACTTAAAAATGTGGAACTGAAGATGATATGGGACTATTAGACACCTGCATAATACCCATCATAACATACGGATGGGAGACTATCACTCCCAGGAAAAAGGACTCAGCACAGCTGAAACAGATTGTTGACAATATGATAAAAAGGATCTTGATGACACCCAGGGGAACACTGTGGAAACCCCTCTACTCGGAAACAGGAATCCAAGAAGCTGGACTAACGAAATACGATCCTTAGGATGATCTAGGAGGATGAAGACTCAACTGGATGGTGGAACATCAGCAGAAAAATCAGAGGGAAAATTAACGAGAACTAAAAGTATATCAAAGAAGAAATTGAATGAAAAGCTGATGTAAATGGTCATGGGAAGATCAAAATACAACAAAAACTAAGTTTTACCTAGATAACAAAAGGAACATCTCACCAGGACAAAGGGCAGAATATCTCAACAAGTGCTCTAGAGTGGAATCAAGTCTGATCTTCAAAGCAAGAGCGGGAATGCTGAAAACAAAGTGCAACTATAAAAAATGTACCTGGACACTAAATTCAGGATGTGTGAAAAACCAAATTTCAATGCAAAAAACCAACATGGATTTTTTAGAGTATACCCAGACTGTATTTCATAAAAGGGAGCATTCAGTTATTTAAACAATTTCACACGTTTTGGTAATGAATAAGGGGATGGGTAAAGAAGCAGTCTGACTCCAGACTGCTATCGATAATAAACCTTGGTGAGGCAAAAAAATGGATTGGCTGAACGAACATTGTTGTAACACAATAAAACATCTTAAGTCTGTGTTCCTAATCAGACTCCAAGTGATGTCCAACAAACGATTAGTTTTCATGAAGAGCCCATTCCAATGTATATGGGAATTAAGAATGATTGTACATCTGTAAGCTTCATATTATGGTTATGTTTGGTTGTATAATGTTACGGTGAATTGTTTCTTATAGGGCCGCTGTACCGAAGATGACACTTTGATAATTTTTTATAGGATTCTGCAAGTATGCCCGAGAGACGCTTCACAAATCTGTTTTAACCCGAAGTAAGGTAAAATATGTGAAATTTGGTTTTCAGCTATATTTTGTGTATTCGGCATGTGTAGTAGCTGTCAAGTGACCTCTTCTCCACAATTAAATGAATGACAATCTGAGAAAAAGACGTATGCTCTTTTGCCACCTAACCTGGCAGTGATATACATGTACGAGGGGCGGTCAGAAAGTTCGAGACTTTTTTTCGTATGGATATTTTTTTTCAATCTAAAACCATGAATTTTTCACAGGATATAATTAAGCATATTTGAAATGGATTTCCAAATTTTTGGACGATTTGGACATTTTCAAGTCATTCTGTAGTTGCCATGGAAACTGAAAGTTCAGCTTCTTGGGGCAGGTAACACTGAAACCAAGAATGCCAAGAAATTGTGACTGCGAGAGACTTCCCTCTGTCACTTGTATTAGTGAGATTGACAATATTTGACATAAGAAATATGGTATTAGCTTCTAAATATGCTTTCAGGCACACCAAATGTGTGTATTCTTACACTAGACCCATGTAGGGAAGAACTCCTGCATGCCTGATTTGACGAGCGAAATTCAGGAGGCAAAGGTGTGTTTCCCTGACTACATGAGGACTTGTGAAAGAATGGATTCACTAATATGAACCAGAGACCAAAATGGACAGCATTTACATAAGTCCTGGTTTCCCTTACTTTAGTCCATGGGGCCTATAGTTTCAGGCACCGGAAGGAAAAAGGCTTTGGATGACCGAAATTCTTTCACAGAACTTTGTTTGGAGGACTTCAAGGAACATTTACTTCAATGGGTCACATGTATGAATCAATGCTTTTGGTGAGCTTGGGAGTATTTTTTAAGGCTAATATTATATTTATTGTGTCAAATATTGTCCATCTCTCTAATGCAAGTGATATACAGAGGCCTCTCATAGCCAAAATTCATGAGCTTTAGTGGTTTCAACGTTATCTGCCCCAAGAAGCTGAACTTTCAGTTTCCATAGCAACCACAAAATGACTTTAAAATTTCCAAATTGTCCAAAATTTTGGAAATCCATAAAAAATATGCTAAATTTTGTCCTGTGAATAATTCATGATCCTAGATTGAAAATAAGTGCCCATATGAAAAAAAGCCTCGAAATTTCTGAACGTCCCTCGTACTGCCGTACACTGACACATGAATGGTTGATTTGGTTAAGGTTTTGTATGGTATGCAATAAACAGTCAAGAAACCTCGTCAATAATTTCTCAGACCATACTGGAACATTTATAGCAAAAGCCTAGAATATAATGTATAGCAACCCTAAACATCCCACTTCAACTACAGCACCATTCTTAAGATATCTATATATCCTCAAAAATTATAATAATATGATGTGACAAAATCTTTAAACACTCACCAAATACTTGACAGGGAGCCATAGTGATATCATCTATCGCAGCACTCTGATTGGGACCTCTTTTCATTAGTCCATCAATGATGACTTGATTTAGACCTTTTGGAAGCTTTACACATTTTCTTCTCCAATTTTCTGTTTCTTGTCTAATTGTCAGAACTTTCTTTTTCACGCTGTCTTCACCCCTCACCGACACCTCTATCTCACTTCCCTTGTTGTTGCTTTCCAAGATGTAGAACAATTCCAGGCAGCAACCAGTTGTGTCCTTGTGCATAGACCGCATGCGAGCCGTAGAATTTCGCTTTCTTGACCTTTTAATCAAATGTTTGATGCGACCTTTCCCTGCAAAATTGTAATGTGGCAGTCTAGAAATAAATGCAAGGGCATTAAAAATATGGGGTCACGTTATATTTGAAGTAGCTAAATAGTACGGCAGAACTGTGAGGTAACCTAAAAGTCCCTTATATTGATATTTTTTTACTTTGGATTATTGTTTTATATGGTCAAGGCTAACATTTCTTGGGAGATGTGAAACTCTCACCTTTGGGCAATTAGCACAATCCAAGATGGCGTCTCAAGAATGCCGCCAATACCAAATGCCCATATCTCAGCCCCCCATTACAGTAGAAAGATCAACAAAACATCATTTTAAGGGTTTTCTGGACCAAGGAATTCAACTACAGGCATTATGAAGGGATTGGATATATTTTAAGACTCATAAAACATGAAATATTGATATCCTCTGCCCATGGGCCCTGCTCTGTGGCTGCCCTGAGCTGTGTTCAGTGGAAGGCTCACCACAAATTTACCTACACCAGGGTACCAATAATATATACAAATACAAATACAAATACAAATATTAGCCCAAATCGCGACTTTTCAGAATTATACTGAGTTGGCGCAGAGAAAATACATTCTCAAAGTGAATAAAAGCAAGAAACTAAATATGGAGAGGCATAGGATTCTACTGATTTAACTAAGGGGGGGGGGAAGGGGGCCAAATGAAAATATTCATGCAGGTGAAAAATCCAAGATGGTGTCCAGAATGGCCGTCTAACAGGATATAACTGTCCAAGAAAAATTTTTTGTGTCAAGAAAGGGGTTTACATTTAGGGCACATTCAATTTTCAGACTTTGATTCATGTAAAGAGATTATCACCTAAATAATTAGCATGATTGCCATTCAGTGTGGCGGGGGGGGGTGCTGGTGGGTAGATTTGTCTCGAATGGGAGTCATATATAAATCATTGTCTATGATATTATATTATGTTATTATGAACAGTTGCATTTATGAAAATCTTATGACATCATGTTACATGTACGCACAAGATACAGGTGAGCATGTGTGTCAACTTTTTCTTGCAGGCATTAAGAAATGTTGATGTACATGTACATATAAACCTTAATCATTTTTCTAATTATGTTTGAAAATCAAATATTCTTTCCACTAAACTATACCAAACTCCTATCATAACCACTCTGTGTATATAACTATATTATCATTTCAAAGTTGACATGTGTAATACAATTTAGTTTTATAATTATTCTGTTATTCTCGTACAACCAAGGTGCCTTCAGGAGGTCTCCCTGCCCCAAAGTAAATGTAACTATTATGCTGTTCAATGAATTTATCTCTTTTTTTATATTAACATTATTTAGGAGTAAATAAATAAATATTCAACTCAATTCATTTCAGAAAGTAATGGCTTTCCTTGCAATAAGTTCCTTAATTTGGTTGTGTGGTCTGCCTGGGAATACGCATGACATTTTTGTTCTGTACTTTTGCTTAGCTTGAACTACTATCTGCTGCTCATAGCGAATTACCTAAATTAGTTGTATGATCTCCTTGCTGTCGCTTCTCGCTTGAAGAACCCTTTCTTCTGTATTCCTTTGCTTGCACTATTATCCAATGCTCGTCACTAGACTTGTAATTTCTAAAATCACAAGGGTTGTCTTCCTCAAAGTCACATGAAAAAAAGTTGCTACCTGAAAGGAAAGGTAGCCTTGCTGTAAAAAAATGGGATCCAGCATGTTCTAAACAAATTTTGTTTATGCTGCAGGCCACTGTGAGTGAATATAGAAATATTCCATTTAAAAGCATTCAGATAATTCATCCAGAGTCATTGTAGGGACCCTTCAGTATTGAATTTTAATGACTTGGGGGGGAGGGGATGGGAGTTCTGTTTGAACTATCTGTCACAATATGACTATCACCCTCCCCCTCCTTTGGGCATACAAGGCAATACACACACATATATACATATGCTGCTATACATGTACCCCCTAGACATTCAAGAGAACAGATTTGCTTACTTTTGTTAAAGGTACTGCTGATAAACTGAGTGTGCATTTGGCCTTTTATCTTTGTCGAAATTTTGTACTCAACCTCCCAAATCTGTGCTCGAAATGGTGAAACGACAATTCTTAACTACTTCGATTTTGGTTCAAAGTTTCAATATTTTTTTTCGTTTTCGACCATCTTTACCGATCCGCGGTTCTATGTAACTTCATCAGTGTTTGTCCTACAGCATTCTAATTGCCATGATTGGGAAGCTCTCAAACACACCTACATTTTGAATGGCAACATCAATTGTCTGGGATGATTTCTTGACTCCCATTGAGTCTTTGGCAGGCACTTTTTAGAAATGAAAATGTTGCTGACTGTCTAATCCCATTAAAAAAAAGGCTTTTGATTTTTTTTTCACTGATTATTGCTGTGATTCAAATTCTCCAAGTTCCAGAATAAGCAAATAAAATGTTTTTTTTAATTCTTTGTCATGGAAAATCCTGCTTTATGAGCTTGGAAGTTTTAATGCAAAATTTTGTCAGAATTATTGAAACAAATCAAAGAGGGGCTGTTATACTTCATGTTTTAACTTCATAAGAATTAAATATAGGACAACATCACTGGTACCATGAGAATGCTAAGAGTATTGTCTTTCATGTGGTACCACTCATGTTGCCCTGCATAAATTCTGACGAAGATATGATATGAAATGCAACTGACCCCATCTCACATTTTATGAGTTTTCAACTAACGTTAACATTAGAACTTCATCACACACAAGCCAGGCACTCCCATGGTAAAAATCAAAAAGTTTTTTTTATTTGGTCATTCAGGAACTTGGAGAATGTGAATCACTGCAATTATCATTGAAAAAAATTCCAAAGTCATTTTTTAACAGGATTAGACAATCTGCGTCATTTTCATTCTTGAAAGTACAGGCTGAATGGCCAATGGGAATCAATATATGCAAGAAAAATACCTGGATCCCGGCACCGTAAAAAAACAGCTGCTGCTTCGGAGGTTTCATTCTCAGCTCCTGCCAACCGAATCTTCTCGCTCAGAGCTGGTGTCAAAATGCATGATCTGTTTTTTGGGAAGAAGAATATCCTGGAGCAAGTTTCATCATGAAGTTCGAGACACAACTTCTTGCATCCGGATAATGTTACTTCGGAATAGGCTTCGCTTTTCGGAAGCCGGATGAGGGCTTCCCTTGGAATCAAGCGCAGGTTTTCTGATGGTTGCCTGAACCCATCTTTGCATTTTTTGTCATGCTGAGCTTCAGATGTTTGATCATTCAAATGTAAGTCAGACAGACCTGGAAGAACAATCTTCTTAAACATAACAAAATTATGAGAAGTGGTAACAGAGACATTTATATAAACCTATTATTAAATTATCTCACACTTGAACTATTTAAGATCAAATTTCTAACAATCTGATTGCCAAGAAATTAGTGCTAAGTCGAAAGGTCAATAATTTCTCAAACAAAAAATGATCTTTTTTCGTAATTCCTACCGTTGGTAACACGCCTTAACTTGAAATTCTGTTCAAAGGTATCAAACAAACCATTTTCATGAATTTTCGTCAATCTGAAAAACAGCAAATGGTAAAACACTAACCAGAACTAAAAGCATGCGTAACACATCAAATCATAATGAAAAACGATGTCAAATATCTTGGGGAAAGATGTGGATGACAAGACAATAAAGTAAACAAATTAAACTCTTTTTCTTCTTCCCTGCGGGAGACGGTAACCTGAGGCAAGAGACTGGTTTATTTGGATGACAATATCAACATAATATGACAAGACTTAGTGACACTTTGCGTTGGTGACAACCCCAGATATTCCATTGAAATGCTAATTGCTATTTTAAAAGACCAAATGCAGGTCACTTAAGTGTGTCGTCAGACAGAATTTATGACTGGGGGAGTTTTGCCGAAATTTCCTGTCAAAAATTGATAACCCCCCCCTTGAGTTTCATGTGGATTTTTAGTACCCCACCCTTAGGTTTCACAGATATTTTTAGTACCCCCCCCCTCGACATACAAAGCAATACACACATATATACTGTTATACATGACCACGCATACAGATTCGCGTCATTTTGCGTACTTTTGCACATAAAAAGGTCCAAATATAATGAGTTTATGCGTGTTTTTAAACATTTTTTCTTTGTTAAAATTTCTTACCCTCCCTTTGAAAGTCTTGTTAAAAATTAATACCCCCCCCCCTCCAAACACGTGTGAAAAGTTAGTACCCCCTCGGCCAAAATTTCCACCCCCCCTAGTCATAAATTCTGAACGGTCCCATACCTTGCATTATTCTTAAAAACTTCAATTTGCTATTGAAAAAGAAAGTGTGGTAGGGGACCAAACATACGATTGTCAGTAATGTGACTTGGGAAAATAATTCATTTATCAGTCATGACAACAGTAATTATTTATTTCAAGTCTGCAATCAATCTCACTCAAGACTCATGGCCGGCCATACTAATTATTGGTAACGAGGGAGGACATCTCTAAGACAAGTAATAAATAAATTATTTTAAAAAATCGCCAAGACCCCCCCCCCTGGAAATTTTAAAGATGGTCGCCATTAGCGTCACTGGGAGAATTTAATATGAACCAAAAATATTTTCTCGGAAACCTCTGTACAACGCTGAACTCCAGGAGACTTCCCAAAAACTCAATAGAGATAACTAAATTGGCTTTTGCATTGAACTAGCATTACAAAAAATAACAAAAAAAATATACTGTACCTGAATGCATTTTGGTTACACAAAGTTACAACAGGAAATGGCAAAGAGGTTGCATAGTTGACTTCCATGTCCACTGCTCTAGGATATGAGTAGAGATAGATCAGCCGTTCACAGAAGAAGTAGAAAAACAATGCGAATGCAGCTGCCACAACCAACAACCAAAGGAACCTGAAAACACCAGTTAGAAAGTACAATGTATTATGTAATTATGTAATTAGCCCACCCACAATAAGTTATGCTCCCCCCCCCATTGTTTACTTTGAAATGCATTTGTGAAGTACACCACAATGGCCACTCATAGCTTGAAGGCTGAAGATCACTAGCTTACCATATTTTGACCATATCTTTACACTTTAATTCATAAATGTTGATAATGCAGCACAAAATAAAGTGCACTGTTGTTTCTAATGAATAATGCAGCTATCAATTGAAATCAGCTTTGCCCATCAAATCACATACTATGTTCAGTGCAAATCTTGGAGGGCATTATGCTATTTATCCAAATTAAATATAAAAAGTTTTGATAGATTTCAGTTATACCTAATGTATAACCGGAAAAAGGAACCCTAAGTCATGAAAAGTATGTGAAGCCTCTTACCTCCTCAATTTGTATTGAGCAGACTGAGCGATATAGCGCACGCCATGGCACGTTGAATCCTGGGAGTAGTCATACAGCAAGGTCTTCCACGATGGAGTATTTTCTATAAATCAACCCAGGTATGGATGGATTGGCAAAGCTTCAAAAGCTTGTTAAGCGGACAATGTTCAGTGTTCACAAAGCTTTATAAGCACTGTCCTGAATACATTAAATTCAGGTTGAAACTGTCAGGCAATTTTTTCTAGAGCAGGGGAAATTTAATCATACAATAGCTGGACTATTTCCATTTCTTACTCATTAATGTAGCGAAGGGAGTCGACTTGATGTTTTATTTGAATCTAAATTTTGGGCCCAAATTATATCATGATGACACGTTTTTAAACAAAGGAAGGGATCAATCACTATTTTATTATTCAGGACCTGTGTTACAGAACTTCACAGATGATTTCAAATTTGTAGACTTTTCTCAAATAAAAAAAAAGTTTGATAAATTTTTGGTCTGACATCAGAAAATCCTGCCAGGTGATTGGTCAAGCTGCACGCAGCATGTCACCTTTTTTCAGTTTGATTCAAGCATGTGAAGTTGGCTGGAACAATGATGTCATAATTTTGACCAATAAACTGCAAAGGCCAACTTGGTATTGTGGCAGTTGTTCACACATGTCAAACAGCAATCCACATGAACTCTTACATTTCCTCATGAACTGTTGTATTTCACACTCCTGTGTTACAGTTGATTGCTTCAGTTGATATCAAATCAGTCTCAAGCCGACTCTGAATGTAGCGGGGCAGGTATGGGCAAGGAAGTTGTTTATGACTACAAAACAAGAACCCTAACTGTGGATGGTCAAATAGTGGATAGATTCAAGCCATCTTTTTTCCTGTAAAGGCACCGATCAAAGATTTATCTGTATTGAGCGTAAACATAAGCGGTCTTTCTTCAAAGCTCGAACAATCATTGTGTGTATCTTGGATTAATCAGTTTGATATTGTTTTCCTTTCAGAATTAAAATGCAATAACCCTTTTTCCATTCCTGGATTTAAATGTGTGAGAAGTCTAGTGACGCCTGGAGAAACACGCGGAGGCATTGCCGTTCTCTTCAAAGCAAGTATTTTCTCATATGTGTTTGACATTCGTGCTGAACGAGACCAAGTTTGGTTTCAAATTCAACTTGTACCCAATGTACTTTTTTGTGCTGCCTATATACCCCCGAGTGACTCTTTGTATTACTCACCTGACTCCCTTGCCCTTATACACAGCAGAGCCAAAACTGCAAACCAGCGAATAGTCATAATGGGTGATTTAAATGCAAGAATGAGTGATTTGACACTATTTGAAGATCCACAAGTGGACATCAAATTTCAAGCCAATGTTGACCCAACTTTAAATACAAATGGACGCAACCTGCGTAATTTACTGACATCATGTGACATTATTCCTGTGAATCATATGATAACACAGTATGCATCATTCCAAGGTGATTTAACCTACAGAAAAGGCCAACAATGGACTTCGCAGCTTGACTGGGCATTAATCTCAAAAAATTGTCTAAAGTTGATTGTGAACTTCTCTATAATGCAACGGATCCCGATTGCTACAGATCATGCTGCTGTTTACCTTCAGCTGATGACGTCATTGTGTTCAGCAGAAAATTTACTTGAACGAGCCCAACAGTTAGGCCAGTCCTACGTGAGGGAAATGAACCCCACTCGGAAACCAATACCCTTCTCCAGTATTGACGCCAAGAAATTTCTGGAGCATCCACCTTCAGCAGCAAACCTTTGGAATATTGACAGTGTTGACAAAATGTGTGACAAAATCAGTGCGGACCTGTACAATGCTGCAAAATCTGCAAAACGTAACAGACAATGGAACCGTCGTGCAAGAGCCCAAAATGCCCATGACAGATGGACCACTTTACTACAGTCAAAGGATGCAAAAAAGATATGGCACTCGATCGGATGGCATGGCTCCTTTGACACTGCCCCTGACCAACTCGTCCGACCATCAGACCAGGAATTTGGCCAATATTATGAGGATCTTTTGAGTCGAGACCCTGATGCTGAAGATGTGACAATGTTCTCTCCAACGTCTGGCTTGTGTGTGCCTATCCTTGATGACCCAATATCTCCTGTGGAAGTTGATCGTGCCATAAACGGTCTGAAACGGAATAAAGCGCCCGGTGCAGATGGTGTACCGCCTGGAGTATTAAAGTTACTTGCTGCAGAATGGATCATACTCTTAACGCACTTATTCAACTGCATTTTTATGAACAATTACCCACATAGCTGGTTATATGCAAAGGTATTCAATGTTTTCAAAAAAGGAAACAGACTCTCTCCTGAAAATTACAGAGGAATCAGTATTTTGAATGCTCTAGCAAAACTATACGATCTTGTATTATGCAATCGGTTTACCTTGTGGTATACTCCAAGAGATGAACAAGCAGGTGCTCAGAAAGGTAGAGGATGCGAGGAACAGATTTTGATAATTCGTTTACTAATTGACATTGCGCGTAAGTGCAAACGTACTTTGTACATCACTTATATTGACTATAAAAAGGCCTATGACAAGGTACCAAGGTGGAAACTCCTGAATTATTTGGAAAGGAAAGGTTGTGGAAATACGTATCTCAAAGCCCTAGCCTGTTGCTTGTCAAACACTGGTGGAATTATTGGCCAGGAAACTTTCCATGCTACGTCAGGTGTAAGACAAGGGGCAAGTACCAGTTGCCCCCTATTTACCTGTTTTCTGGATTATACTGTTGATGCCGTAAACTCTTGTGAACCAGATGGATGGCTCGAATCCACCCATATGTTACTTCTCATGGACGATACCGCTGTCCTAGCTACATCAAGGCATCAGATGGAGAAAAAACTGAATATTTTAAAGCAAGCAACTGATGACATTAGCATGATAATGCATCCTACAAAATCGCGTTTTATGTGTGTAAATGCCATGGATTATGAGAAGTTCACTCTCAATGATGTTGAAATTACATATACGGACCAATACACCTATCTTGGAGCTACGATTCTTCCCGGCAGCTTTAAGGCACAAGTGGACCAACATTTGAAGTCCAAAATTGGTCACACCTTTAAATTTACGTCCTTCTTGACAAAGAACACTGATGCGCCATTTGAAGTTAAGAAAACTGTCTGGGAAAGTGCTTTAGCAAGTGCTTTGTTCTATTCATGTGAAACGTGGCTAACGGAGGACTTACGTGCAACTGAATCAATTTACATGTCCACCCTTAAAAACTTGCTCAATGTGAGAATTACGACATGTAATGACTTGGTGTTAGCTGAACTGGGTTTAAGTGATGCAAAGAGCTTTATACGCCAGAGACAACTTAGTTTCTTTCACAAACTGACATCCCGTAATGACTTCTCAGATACAACAGTGGGAAAGGTTATCGCTCAAGCAATTGATGAACGAACCAAGTCCGGTTTATTGATAAAAAATTTACTGGAGAAAGAACCCAATCATAATTTTGTCTTGGAAAATCTCCAAGCTATCCAGCAGAAAATCAGAGTGTCATCATCATCACGCCGCGTTCTTTATTTGTCCCTTAACCCTGAACTGTCATGCCCAACTTTGTACTCGTGTGGCCCTGCTATTCAAGAACACCATAGGATCGCATGTACACGACTTCGTCTCTCCAGCCACCGTCTCCGAGTAGAAACAGGGCGTTGGTCACGGACTCAATTAGGAGACCGCTTGTGTGAATGTGGCGAAGTGCAAACAGAGCATCATGTGCTCATAAAATGTCCAGTAACTGAAAACCTAAGAACAAAATACAATATTGACAATAACATCAGCCTTCTTGAATTTTTCTCTAAAGACTTTGCTCAGATTTCTCCATTTTGCTTTGATGTTTTACACTGTTTTGACCATGCTTAATTGTATATGTTTTTGTACTTTGGTCGGTGCGACAATAAATACCTACCTACCTAAAAAAATAGTGCATTTATACATAGAAGCATTAAATTTGGTGCACACTTAAAAAACATCTGAATGAACATATTTGGATAGGGAGCCACCTCAGATTTAGCTTAGGTGGCTAATGGCAGCCATTTTCCAAAATGGCAGTCAATTTTTCCATTTTGCTGCTTTGTGTGTAGTTCCTACAAATATAATGCATGCAAATAGTGCTTTTTGTTCCTTCTCTAGGTATTCAGTACATCACTGTAACTTTTTTTGATAGCCTGGACTATTTTTTAGGCTTGTTGGAATCCATTTTGGTAGAAATATTGATTCAAATGCTGGATTTCGCGGTATGGCATGGTTACGCCAATTCTTGATAGATCTCAAAATTAATTACATATTTGAAATCCTTGCAAAAAGAGCTTTCAAGTGAGTACCCGCATTAATAGGTTTCGACCATTTTGTATGAAAATGGAAAAAATTAATATAAAATGGTTTTTGAAAATTTCGCTTTTAGTTTAGTTTTGACAAAGAATTCACGGAAACTATTGATGCTACCATTCATTTGAAAGCTCTTCTGGCAAGGAATTCAAATATGTCATCTGTTTAAAAATCAATTGAGATTCCACGAAAATACGGGAAACCGCGAAAATGCTACATTTTCTTCAACAGTTCTAACAAAATGGACCCTGACAACCCTAAGATTCCTCAATTCCATTCAGAAATCAATTGATAATATCTATTAGATCTTTAGAAGGAACAATCAGTACTACTTTCATATAATCAAACTATAGGCACTTCACAAAAAGCAGGAAAATTAGAAAATTAGCTGCCATTTTGGAAAATGGCTGCCGAGGGTCAACCAGGTCAAATCTGATGTGGCTCCCTATCTAAATATTTTTTTAAAGACATTTTTGAACTGTGTGCCAAGTTTCATGCTTCTATGTAAAAATGCAATATTACTTCCCTATTCATGACAAATCTGCCCCGCTAATGGCTTCAAATCTCTGAAAGCTGAATTATCATACCTTGACGTAAAGCATTGTATGTGATAAAAGTAAAGGACTATTCAGAATTGAACTTTACGTGTGGGTCGAGGGGGGTGGTAGTTTCTATTGTTTAACTTGAGTGGGAACCACCTTTTGCACATGAATCGTATGACTTGGGGCAATGGGAATATTTCCCAACAGGGCACCGATTTTTCACGCATGTTTCAAGGGGGGTACTTATTTTTCACAACATGCTTAATTGTCTAATGAAATTTTAACAAAGAAAATTGTGGTACTATAAATATTCGTGAAACCAAAGGGGGGAATCACTTTTCACAAAAAGTTCAATCAAAACTCCCCAAACCCCCCCCCAAGTCATAAATTCTGAATCATCCCTGAGGAAAGGGGGATGATCCAGTGATGGTGCCAACATTCATTAGAAAATCCTAATAGGGATCAAACCAGGGTTCAAGCTATTTTTAGCCCATTGTTATGTTGTCTGGGCAGAGCCCTCCTCTGAGAAAATTTTACATGCATATGTCTTTGTTTGTTTTCTGTAAAAAATAATCGTAATATTAGACTTTGAGAATGTGTGTAGTGAAAATGTGTGAAACACTAACAGAAACTCTCACTTGAAACAGCTAGAGTTAGTTCCATTGAGCAGATCAATGGATTAGAATGCCATGGTCATCCATGTAAAATGCTATGTCACTTTTCAGGAGAGGGCGGTGTCATATCTTGGATGATTAAGGCCTCTGGTTGAGGTTGAAAGCTCCCAAGGTGAGAAAAGTCTTTTGCTGTGTTGAAAAAGTTTAACCTATCTCAAAAAATGTGTCATATCTTCTCTCACCCAATGAAAATTGCAGGAAAAATGATGTATTTTCTTCCACAAATGTCTACAAATATGAAATCATCTGTAAGCTACCAGCAAATTCTACAGCCGTTACTGCAATTTCAATTAGTATGAGTCTCTATGGCAAATATTCTGACTATCTACGTAGCATTTTAGGCTCACCTGATTGGTTTGTGAGCAATAATACGTCCTCAAATCTACAAGCTGGACGTAGGCCTATGGTATGGTGTGAAAATGTAACTTTCTGCATCAGTAAGCAGTGAAGTTTATTATTGGATCTGATTAACAAATAAGAACTAGCACTGTGACTGGCATCACCAGACACGTCAGTGGCCTTGAGATACGTTTTGGTGCTAGTCAAATGAGTTTATGCTATGAAATTCAGTGCCTGAACCAATCAACTCAACCACATTTGCTATGCTTCACTTTGCCATTACAGAAAGTCATACTTCTTGAAATTGCACTAAAAGAGTGCTGCTCAATGTTAACTTGCATAAACTGAAATAAACATTAGAATCCTATGGATCCTCATAATGTCTGCTCATTGGCATCTTGAAACATTCAAATACATATAAAAAATTCTACAGACGGGAAAATGAGATTCTGTACATATTAAATTTTATGAAATAATTTCTACCCCTACCTTGCTTTTCCATCATCGCGGTGGTCAACGGATACCTAGTCTTCAATCCAAGTTACTTCCTCTGAAAATAAAATAATAAAGACAAGTTCTTCAACTATTTTGTGAGTTACCTCTTCCTTACAATAAATTAAAAAAAATATCACAATAATAGCAGTTTGGTGAATGTTTATTGGAAGAATCTCTTCCAACAGGTGTGATATTGTTGAAGTGGATGGAATGCATGGACAAGAATGACCAGGTTCTGCCTGCTATAGCTTTTTGTTTTTAATTAAATCAATTAAAGTTATAGCATATATCCTTGTTTTTGCCATCAATATCCAAAAAAATGCCTATCCCAAGAAAACTGAAGTAAATGAATGAATGATGTCAACATACCAATAGGAAGATAAATGGGCTGCAAAATAGGGTTCAAGATCAGGAAAAAAAAAGTAGAAATATACACTTCTGAAGAGCTGGAAAAATGTTTTCAGAGTAGTAGGATTACCGAAAGATACAAAGAGGGCCAAAGAGCAATTTCTTAAGACCATGAAAGAAAGGTTGAATGCGGAGATGATTTCCACGAATACATGAATGCCAAATTCTGTACAGACGATAAACGCGGGTTTTACAATAATGATGAAGGAACTGTGCCACAGCAATTCAATAGCATGGAATCGTCGAGCTGAGAAGATTTGTAAATTTCTGCAGTAAAACTGAATTGCACTGCAGCTAAGTAAGCTCCAGGGGACAAACCTTTACCTAAAAAAGATATAAACAGGCAAGGAGGGATGTAAATAAAACTGTAGAGATCAAAATAAAGAGAAGGTAACGGCAAAATATTTTAGAATTATATGTAAAACACTTGGAAGTAAGATCCTATCTACTCCAAACCAAGAACACCTTGACCTCGTTTTATTATTCTTTAAATATAACTTTTTCTCAATAATGTTGATAAATGCTTTCCATAATTTCAATTTTATTTTATGTTAAATCTCATTTTGTCACATAATTCCATATTGTAATTATTATTTGGTTTTTGCAAAATTTCATACAGCAATTGTCACTATCGAGATGCAAGCTAGGTTTGCTCATTGACCTTTTTCTGGTAGCATAAACTAACAAGCAAGCAAAAACTGTTGTGCTTCATGAAAATAAGTCATATATAGATCTATGCATATATTTCAATAAAGCCGTCGCACATGATGTAGCAGGTGAAAACTCATCAAAAGTACAACAATGTCTGAGCCACATTTCATGATATGTGCTTTCAAAGGCAACAGTCAACCATTCATCAATTTCTATGATCTGATCTTTTAGGATTATTTGCAAATTACTTCATTACAGTCCTTGTCATACGTACATGGAATCTCAAGTTTTTTTTCTATGCTGTTGAACTGTGATGTCAGAGATGACTCTATTCTAGCATGGCAATTATATTTAAATTAACTACAAGCTGTGATGTCATTTCAAACTGGGTCAGATTCCCCAGCTTCTAGCAAATGTTGATCCTCCTGAACTGAGCATCACAGTTCTAACACAGTGTCAGAGTAAGAGTTTTATCAGGGATAGCCCTTACAACTACGTCATCACAGCTTGATAGCCAATGGACTGACCGTAAACTACGTCATCACAGTTCAAACATTGATATATTGAAGGAAGCATTACATTTTTGATCCCAATGATTTATCACAGCAATCACCAGTCTAATCCTACCAAATCGCAGCTTTGTGAGCATTCACAGTAGACAACTGTTATAATCCCCACAGAGTTGTTTGATAAATCTAAAAACTTGCTAACTTACTACTTTAAACTTTGATGGAAGTTGGTATAAACAGAAGACTTTGACAATTTGTTTGTAAACACTTGGCTTATGTTATGTATATTTGTTCTGGCAGCCCATTGGCTGAGAGGCTGTGATGTCAAACTTGCATGGGTTTTCCCAGACCCAATTTTAACTCTGACACTTAGTTGAAACTGTGATGCTCAGTTTGGTGGATTCGCATTGGTTAGAAGCTGGGGAATCTGACCCAGTTTGAAATGACATCACAGCTTGAAGTTAATTTACATATATTGCAGTGCTAGAATACAGTCATCTTTGACATTACAGTTCAACAGCATAGAAAAAAAACTTGAGATTCCATGTAAGTATGACAAGGACTGTAAATTGTGAACGTAATGAAATGTATCTGCATAAAACAAACAAAAGTTACGACAAGATGGGCTGAACTTTGGGTAACCCTAAAGCAATGTATAGGGCACACATTTACAAATAAGAAGTTGTACTTACAGAATGTATGTATTGTATCATTAAAGTAAGACTGTCATTTCATACTTCGTACTGCATTTAAAAATAATGCATTTGTCTCTGCCTATGCTGCAGTTGACTGTTTACCAGATTCTACTTGATTTGTATATTATCCTTCTGGTACATTTCCCTGGTCCAATTTTTGGAGACTTTGACCGTTCATTATTATCAATTAAACAATTGTAATTGCAAATATTTAAAAAATAATATTTCTTTTGCAATAATAATGTAAATATCCACAATAACTATTAAAATATATCCATTAAAATTGAAAATATCTTTCAAATAATTGCAAAATGGACAAAAATAGTAAAACAAATTTAGAAAACCACAAAAATAAAATTGTATTGAAAAAATAGTAACAGCTAATTTTCATCAAAATATTGCACAACTATTTCTGTTATAGCATATATCCTTGTTTTTGCCATCAATATCCAAAAAATTGCCTATCCAAGGAAAACTGAAGTTAATGAATGAATGATGTCAACATACCGAGGTAGGAAGATAAATGGGCTCCAAAATAGGGTTCAAGATCAGGAAAAAATGTTAGAAATATACACATCTAAAGAGCTGGAAAAATGTTTTCAGCGTAGTAGGATTACAGAAAAAAAAAAGTTATGACAAGATGGGCTGAACTTTGGGTAACCCTCAAGCAATGTATAGGGCACAAATTTACAAATAAGAAGTTGTACTTACAGAATGTATGTATGGTATCATCAAAGTAAGACTTTCATTTCATACTTCGTACGTGCTGCTTTATACTCCTGTCAGCTCAACAAACGGTGGCTGATTAGTAGCTCTCCACTCTTCACTGTAGGGCGGACACACATGGGAGGGGGGAGATGATTGTGACATGGCCAGCCATCAAATTGACTTCCAACCAACAGCAATCAGCAAGTGCAAGATTAAATGTGCATCCAACTGGACTCTATAGGGCTTATACAAACTTGTGATGAATGTATTAGCGGGCTGCACATAGAACAGCTCGCATTGCACAAGTTTCTGTTGATAAGTTACTGATATTAAATGAGTCACTAATACATTATCACTAACTGTCTCATTTGTGCATCAAAGATATCTTAAAAGCACCAGGTCCTGCTGATTCTATGTAAAATTAACGCTGAAAATCTTTTTGGCTAGACTGCTTTGTCATTGATATTACAGTCCTCATCATACTTGCGTGCAGGGCTTTGGAGTCGGGTGATAATTGAACCGACTCCGACTCCCGACTCCTCTGACTTTCTGAAAAGCGACTCCGACTCCGACTCCGACTCCTTGGGTCTCCTGAATTGCGACTCCGACTCCGACTCCCGACTCCGCTTATCGGCATTTTTGCACATTAATATTATATGATTGACAGAGAAGAAAAAGTCATTCTACAAAGTTTTCATAGGATTTTGTATATGAATACTTGCTTAGGAAGTTTTATGTAAACTTTGGGGTTCATTTCACATTTTTGAAACTGTGTTTTTGAAAATTATATTAATTATTTTTAGGAGTCAGGAGTCACCACTTTAATTTTCGACTCCGACTCCGACTCCGACTCCACCTGAAAATCAAAGTTCGACTCCGACTCCGACTCCGACTCCACCCAAAAACCTCCGACTCCACGACTCCGACTCCCGACTCCGACTCCGACTCCAAAGCCCTGCTTGCGTGGAATCTCAAGTTCTTTTCTATGCTATTGAACTGTGATGTCAGAGATGACTCTATTCTAGCATTGCAATATATTTAAATTAACTACATGCTGTGATGTCATTTCAAACTGGGTCAGATTCCCCAGCTTCTTGCCAATGTTGATCCTCCTGAACTGAGCATCATAATTTCAACACAGTTTCAGAGTAAGGATTTTATCAGGGATAGCCCCTACAACCACGTCATCACTGCTTGATAGCCAATGGGCTGACGGTAAACTGCGCATCACAGTTCAAATATTGATATATTGAAGGACGCATTACATTTGTGATCCCAATGATTTATCACAGCAATCACCAGTCTAATCCTACCAAATGGCAGCTTTGTGAGCATTCACAGTAGACAACTGTTACAATTTTAAACTTTGATGGAAGTTGGTATAAACAGAAGGCTTTGACAATATGTTTGTGAACACATGGCTTATGTTATGTATATTTGTTTTGGCAGCCCATTGGTTGAGAGACTGTGATGTCAAACTTGCATGGGTTTTCCCAGAGTCGAAACTGTGATGCTCAGTTTGGTGGATTCGCATTGGCTAGATGCTTGGGAATCTGACCCAGTTTAAAATGACATCACAGCTTGAAGTTAATTTAAATATATTGCAATGCTAGAATAGTGTCAACTCTGACATCACAGTTCAACAGCATAGAAAAGAACTTGAGATTCGACGAAAGAATGACGAGTAATTAGTAACATTTTTTTGGAGAGACAAGCCGCTTGTTAAAATTGAGGTTCAAAGAACACCAACGCCAGACCTCACCAGTTTCTGAACATGCCTTGAACACCGGCTATGAAATTGAATTTGATGAAAAGAGAGTCATCGACAGGGAATCGGACTCGTTCAAAACAGGCGTAAAAGAAGCCATCCTTATTGAGGTAAATAAAACCAACTTGAATCGGTATCGAGGACGACACCACCTGCCAACAATCTACCGGCAACTCATTCCACACCAACAGGGACCAGGGACAATATCTGGGGAATCCCATCAGAACCCCAGAAGGGGACCCCGGGGATTCCCCTGTGAGTGACACCTCCCATCCACACCTCCCAGTCATTTGGACGAATTACGCTTCAGGTAGAAGTCAAAAGCTCCCAGGTGAGGATAAAAATTGCTTGTGTGAAGAAGTTTAAACTTTCAATACCAATAGTAACATTTTGTTCTTATTTTTTGCTCAAGCAACCTATATCCGGTAGGTATTTCAAAATCAGAATGGCTTCTTAAATTGTTATTACCTGACATTATAATATGTAGTAAGATCTATCAGGACGGTTAGGTATTTAGGCACTTGATTAATCAAAAAGTTCCAAAGCAGCGATAACAATAAAAGATATTCAATTACAAATTGGAATTCCAAATCACTCCAGCGACCAGCGTCAATTGTAGAACTCTAGGTGCAATTTTCGTAGCTTGGAAAAACAAATAAACAAGATGTGTAGAAACATATACTTTATAACAAGAACATTTTTTTGAAAAGGAACGAGCCAACATTGAAATTTGTCTAAAATTGGGTTGTTCCGCAACTGCTCATCTGCCTTCCATGTTGCGATCGTTCAACTCAATGCTCCGCAAATTTGATTAGTCCACATTTTACTTCTTATGACGCTAGGCCCCATGCTGTTGACAGATTTTTACCTTCAGCAAACAAAGTTCGAACAAGGTATTGTTATCGCTTTGATAAAGAGTTGTCCCTTTGCCGAGCGGGCGTCCGGGCGGTCAGATGTCCGGGCAGTTGGGTGTCCGGGCGGTCGGGTGTCCGGGTGGTTGGGTGGATAGATTGTTTCGAGCCAGTCCCTATTGCATGTACATGGATGAAAAAAAAAAAGAAGTATTTTTGTCATTTCCAGGCTAGGACTCAGCTCCTGTTGAATGCACATGGATGAAATTTGGTACACATGTAGCCTACACGGTCTAGTTGTGCCTTTTGATGGTCTGATCATGGAGCTATTAGGAAGGAGGGATAACTGTAATTTGAGAAGGGCAATAAGTCGTAATATACGTTAATTGAATCAAAGAATTCCAGGCAAAATTGGCCCAAAATCCTTAATTACCCCCCACAGAGCTGTGTACCTTTGATGTACAATGTGTGTAGCGCTTTAGACCAAAAACCACTAATATTTCTTTAAAATCTTTCTGGTGATTTTAAAGTTCAAATCTTAATATTGGTTTAGTATGATGTTACAAAATAATCTCATTCCTCATGACTGTTTGATAAAGTACTCCAAATACAATGTAATGCTTCTGGCTGCTTTCGGACTCCTGGTTGATGAGTTATATGCTTTTTTTCTTTTATCTTTTACTCAATGTACAACAAAAGCCGTTTATTTCCTAAAAATGACACAATAACCATCTTGTAGCCCTGAATTTTATCTTTCCAATGATATCAAACTTATGAGCGGCCAGGGGCAGCCACTATGTTTATTCCCAGTTTAAAAATATGTAAGTTTTTCGAAGATAAGCCACACAGAATGGAAAGTTTGGTATCTACTTTGTGCTCTTCAGTTGTATATCCTGATAAACCATAAAACCAACCTGCATTGAGTCATGCAATGCTTACAACATGTCAAATTCAAAGAAATAGTCATACATTTTTAAGAAAAGTTACAGAAAGGGGTAATTAAGAAGCAAAGACTGAATGGAAATTTCAGTGTAATTAGGGTACCAGAGCTACACACATTGTACCTTTGAAGTACCAAAGCTATCCCTCCTTCCTAATAGCTCCATGGTCTGATTGATGGATATTTTGTAAATTTTGAAATATTGAGAAAACAATAAAAAAAATATTTTCTTCGTTTCTTGGCTAGGACTCCTTTTACATGTACATGGATGAAATGTTTTACAGATGTAGCCTATGTGGTCTAGTTGTGCCGTTTGATGGTCTGATTGATCGATATGCAATACCTTTTTTACAGTCCTTGTCATACTTACGTGGAATCTCAAATTTTTTTTCTGTGCTGTTGAACTGTGATGTCAGAGATGACTCTATTCTAGCATTGCAATATATGTAAATTAACTACAAGCTGTGATGTCATTTCAAACTGGGTCAGATTTCCCGGCTTCTAGCCAATGTTGATCCTCCTGAACTGAGCGTCACAGTTTCAACACAGTGTCAGAGTAAGAGTTTTATCTGGGATAGCCCCTACAACTGCGTCATCACAGCTTGATAGCCAGTGGGCTGACAGTAAACTACGCATCACAGTTCAAACATTGATATATTGAAGGAAGCATTTTAAAAATTTGTGATCCCAATTATTTATCACAGCAATCACCAGTCTGATCCTACCAAAGGGCAGCTTTGTGAGCATTCACAGTAGACAACTGTTATAATCCCCACAGAGTTGTTTGATTAATCTACAAACTTGCTAACTTACAACTTTAAACTTTGATGGAAGTTGGTATAAACAAAAGGCTTTGACAATTAGTTTGTAAACACATGGCTTATGTTATGTATATTTGTTCTGGCAGCCCATTGGCTGAGAGGCTGTGATGTCAAACTTGCATGGGTTTTCCCAGACCCAGATAAAACTCTGACACTGAGTTGAAACTGTGATGCTCAGTTTGGTGGATTCACATTGGTTAGATGCGGGGGAATCTGACCCAGTTTAAAATGACATCACAGCTTGTAGTTAATTTACATATATTGCAATGCTAGAATAGAGTCATCTCTGACATCACAGTTCAACAGCATAGAAAAGAACTTGTGATTCCACGTAAATATGACAAGGACTATAATATTGAGAAAAAAAAAATCATTTTTCTTTTCTAGGCCAAAACTTGGCCTATTGCATGTACATGGATGAAATTTGTTACTCATGTCATCTATATGTGGAAGTTGTGCCTTTTGTGGGTGTGATTCATGGATATTCTATATATTTTGAAATATTGACCAAAAAATGTTAAAATTATTATTTTTTGTAGCAAGACCAAAACTTGGCCATCATAATTGCATGTCCATATATGAAATTTGATATACATTACCTATATAATATTTCAGTGCCTTTTGGCAGGCAGGCGCCCATATGGCAGGGCATAGCCTATAGATAATTTCAGACCAAGATCAGGCCTCCATTGCAAATACTACATGCAATTTGGTTTACATCGCTTTTATGGTGTAATGGTGTCCTTTAATTGTGTTTTTTCACTGAAAGTTTGCTGTTACGCAGCCTAAGTTATATTTTATTAACCGTTTCTTATTTTGAGTTACTAAAAACGAGCAGATTTGCAGTCAAAACCCCTAGCCTAGGCAATGGAATCTTGTAAAAATATGTATCTTAGCCTGAACTGAATGTCCACAGTTTTCTTTATCATTCTTAGTTTTTATTTAAATCAAATTTTGCAAATCAATCAGGAATGAATACGCCAGACAGTCATGTCTTACTAGAAAATTTAACTGACTGGCAATAAATAATTGTTGTAGTGACAATGAAATTTGTTGAATGAATTATTTGTGTCTCTCTTGTTGCAAGTCAAAGCAATTCATGCTTGTCTCTCAACAAAATTGACTAACCTGGCGAATTCTATACCCCATGCCATTTTTAATTCATTCATTATATTACAATCATACTTTTCACAGGAAACTACACAAAGGATAAAATAGTGTTGACTTGTTGATGATCACAATATACAGAGCACAATTGTTTTATTGAGAGATGAATGAGATCTCATGTCAACATTGCAGTATCATGGAAAAAAGACATAACAAACATTCTATATTCTATGCAATTTAGGAAATTTTACAGTCCAGCATCCATTTTGTGCTGGTTCAAGCACTCAGGGGGCCAATGGAAAGTGCCAAAAATAAAAAAATCAAGGAAAAGGTCAATATCTCTAATTGTCTATCTTTATTATCAAGTTTGTGACTGCGCGATATAATCAACATTTTAGGTTATTGGCATTGTGAGAGGGCCCTGTTAGGAATGTGCTCAACCAACCCAATGTAAATGGAATAATGCCGAAAATAAGTGTGTAGGGGCCGAACGACCTATTTTGCCACTGAGTCAATAATGTTGCCACTCTGCCTTGAGCAATATTCATTAGTGATTTTGTATCTGCCTGTCTCTGTCCATACCCAGGGGGCCAGTGAGGTTCACCAGACACGGGCTGCTGTAAAAGGTTGTGGGGTATGGTTGGATTCCTAAGACCCCCAGCTATCACCTCCAGGTTCACAATTCAAGATATCGTCCAAGATGGCCGTCGTTCATTGATATCTCGCTATCTCGGTTAATGATGATCGGATGTGAGAGTATGATAGGTCTATTCTGGGGTTCTTAGGGTCAAAGATTTCATTGAAATGCATTTCAGCACTGTTGTTACAGCCGAAAGGTCTACATGCCAAATTTGCAAATTGGGCTGCTTTTTGCATGCCAGACACTAAAATAGGTCTTTGTCACAATATCTACTCCCCTCACCATGATTTGCCAATATCCCTCACGAAATATCCAAAAAGTGCAACCATGCCACATTTTCTACTGAACTTTTCCAAAAGTTCTAATGCTCTATGTAAGAAACTTTGTCATAGTATATTGACAGCCATCTCTTCTACATCAAATAGTGACCAAATAGTGTCTCATGGTTAGGAACTATTTGGACACTATTTGTTAGAACTTTGGGCTGCCATGCACTGCCATCTCTTCTACAACAGCATGTTTCCAGGGCCTCTGAAGTTGAAGCCCCCTCTGCTGGATATTTTGGAACCAAAAATAGGACCCGTAGAATAATTGGCAGCTGCCAAAGCTCCATACGGTCTGCCAAAGCTCCATACGGTCAGCCAAAGCTTAAGATGGAATATCATCTGATGAAATAGGGTCTGATGAAATATTCAAATAGCATCTTGGGGGATATTTGACCTTTTCAAATATCCTCATAGTGCTATTTGGAATATCCAAAGTCTTTTGAAAAGCACTTTTGGATATTAGACACAATGGCAGTAGAGACATTGTCACAAGCAACTGTTCAGGCAGCCTGATATCATATATTAGGCATATTAAGCATTTTATGATATAATTATCAGTAGGGTGGTTCGAAAAAACAACAATTTTACCGAAGGGGGCAAGACACCCCTCATTTGGTTCCATTTGCCAAATGATACAACCATGCAAAATTTTGGACTCCTAAGTTAAAAAGAAGTGGGTGCTCACCGAGCCTGAAGTTTTAGCCAAAACAGCAAAGAATTGTTAATACACGAATCCGCGGTTTGACATAACTCTGTCAATTTTAAAGCCACAAAGTTCTAACTACCATTTTTGGAATGGCCACAAAAAGACCTTTCATTTGAATGGTAACATGATGGGTCTGCAAGGATATGGAGTGATCAATGTTTTCTTAAATTTTGTTTTACCAGAAATTAAAGTTTTCGAATTTCATAAATTGCTGTAATGATCATTTTAGTCCTTAAATTGGTTTTAATAAGACATCTTGCATATATACTAGCCATAATTTATACCTAACTTCTTCATTGTTTGATACTTCAGTTGCTGGGTATTGTGGGAAGATTTTTTAACAGAATGAAGTCAGAATAGTTAATAAGGGGGATTCATTCTTCCATATTTTCGCAACAGGATCATTGATTCAGTAGCAAAAACCTCATACACTCATTTGGATTTAATATTAATGCTCAGGAACATTATTTCTAAAATAAATGCCATTGAGATACATGATCTGGTTAATAATAGTATGATCTAATGTTTTTGTACTAATACTGCTAGGCATCGTGAGTATTGAAAACAAAATTGTGCAAGGAGCTTAACATTTGAACTTAGGCCTACATACTTTTATGATGTAACAATGTGAATTAATACAAAATTTGTGTATGTGAATGACCTAAGTATGTGGGCTTGTCTGAGACTTAATAAAAGATAAAGAACTGATAAAGAACTGTATGGTCACATCCTTCAATACATAATTATCTAGAATAGCTGGGTAGAGAATTCGAGATCTTTCAACTTCAATAATGATTGTCACTTACAAGTGTGCTGTGGTTCATAATTTCCAGTGATTTCAAGACAGACCTTATCATGAATAGTTGAATATTGATACGTCTGATCCTTGGCATCGTTTTGTATTTTGAGCACATTCACATGTTATACTCCAACATTCCCACAGGTTTCAGGGAAACACCCAGAAGTGACAACAATCTACCAAGCGACATTCATCAAATCTATTGCCTTTTTTACTCTGCGTCTAATTTCAGTTGATTCAACTGCAAAATTATTTTCTTCTTGTTGCATTGTCTCTATAATGACGAATTTTATGACATCACCAAAGTGTACATTATAAAATGTTGTACTCATTGGGATTAAGCATTATTTCATTTTTACGTACTCAAGTATTGTGACATCACATCAAGGAAAACGGTATGCTCACTGCTCAGTATCATTAACATGAGAATGAATCTAGAAATAGATATATCTTTAAAAACAATGAGGTAAAGTATTAATTTTCCAGTCAAACAAAGGTATTTGCCTATAAAACCTGCATGAAGGACCCATTCTTGACAAAAAGGCGTTTGAATATATTTCATTAATTATTTCCACTGTATTCTGAAATTTTTTACATTATTCAAATCGCTATCAACCACAGTAGGCTTATCATGCTGCTATAGACCAAGGATAAAAGATATTTAGAGCATGCTGGATGTTGTTTAAGCCAATCTTAGTAGCCCTCAATTGATGTTAATAACAATTTATGAAATTCAAACAAATTTTTTCATGTAAAATGAAATTTAAGAAAACGTTGACCACTCAATTTTCTTGTAGACCCATCATGTTACCATTCATATAAAAGGTCTTTTTGTGGCCATTTCAAAAATGGTAGTTAGAACTTTGTAGCTTTAAAATTGACAAAGTTATGCCAAACCGCGGATTCGCAAATTAACAATTTTTTGCTGTTTTGGCTAAAAGTTCAGGCTCCGTGAGCACCCACTTCTATTTAACTTAAGAGTCCAAAATTTTGCATGGGTGTATCATTTGGCAAATGGAACAAAATGAGGGGGTGTCTTGCCCTCTTTGGTGAAATTGTTGGTTTTGCGAACCACCCTAATTATCAGTTTGTGGGAAACTGATATATAAATTCATTAGGACTTTTCAGTCAGGACAATTAAAGGTGTCATTTACTTAGTTGCTCAATCGTGAGTTTTGTTCAGATGGTCAATAATAGCATTGGTACATAAATGAATAATAATCTCTTTATTTATCTCTTTATTATGTAACATTATTATGATTTTTCAGGGCATTGTCTGGCCATTAACACCCAGTTCGTTGGCGTTAATTGGTCAATGACGTTTTTTGGAGGGCGTTATGGGGTATTAATCAGTTATGGCCTGAGGGCAGAAATCATTAACTTAATGCCCGAGCCGCCACAATGCTAACAAAAAAATGTTATTATCATTATTATCATTTTTTTATATCCAGGAAACATTTTACCTTCACTTCAGGATTCATTAACCCCGGCCCGTTTTTTCGTTTTTACGTCGTTATTATTGAAGCTAGCACAGATCCGTATGCAGGAATGAACTCGGCAGGCTGAGTTTGATAGATCTAGCCTTTTGAATTTTTCAAAACGGTCGATTTTTGGCTGATTTAGCATACAAGCTGACTGAAAATCACCATGACGTCACTTCTTACGACGTCACGATACGGTACAATGCACCAGGTGGCGTTTTCGCGAGCATTAACGGCCATTATTATCATTTTAGAGGGCATTGTCTGTGGGTTAATGCTCATTTCGCGGGCGTTAATGGCCGTTAACGCCCGCGAAAGCGCCCCCTGGTGTATTGTACCGTATCGCCATGACATCACTTGTGATGACGTCACGGCGATGTTGTGACTTCAGAAATTGAATCTAGCTGTCTATTTGGATCAATCTCGGCTAAAAATGGTCCGTTTTGAAAAATTTTAAAGCCTAGAATTATCAAACTCAGCATGGTCAGTTCATTTTTGGACACGGATTTGCTGTAGCTTTAATAATAAGGCCGTAACAACGGAAAAATCGGCGCGGGCATTCCGTGAAGGTAATTTTCTCCTCGGTCAGAAATCATTTAATGCCCTCGCCTGGCGGCTCGGGCATTAAGTTAATGATTTCTGCCCTCTGGCCATAACTGATTAATACCCCATAACGCCCTCCAAAAAAACGTTATTGACCAATTAACGCCCGCGATCTTAATCAATGAAACATAAATTGGATTTAATTTATGCTTTGTGGTGCATTAAAGATAAAGTAGAAAACCAGGGAAAAAAGGAGAAAGAAAGGAAGATAGATAAAAAGATATGCAGCTATAGAATCTATCTTTCTATCTATCTATCTATCTATCTATCTATCTATCTATCTATCTATCTATCTATCTATCTAGATTGATTGATTGATTGATTGAATGATTGATTGATTGATTGATTGATTGATAGATATCTTTCCATCTACAGTCAACACAAAAATTATTTGCACGCTTTGATTTTTCATAATATTTCACAGAAAAATGGTAGTATGATGAAAAGAACTGCCCTATGTTTTAGAGTAGTGTTAGTAGGTTAGGTTCCCATGCATTTCATTTTTTACCAAAATTCATTTTCTTGGAAAATGTGAAAAACCTGAATTTTGAAAACCAAAAAATGTTTGCACGCTTCAGCTAACTGCCAGAAACTGAATTTTTAATGATGATACTCAATTTTTTGTTTGGAACTGCTGTTTTTTGTTGAAATATTATGAAAAATCAAAGCGTGCAAATAATTTCTGTGTTGACTGTATCTATCTATCCATCTATAGCCAGTCATGAAACTTGCTGTATGCACTTAACTTTACACTCCTTAATCGGTGATCTTACATCTTCTTGCAGATCAGCGTCCCAACTCATAACTGAAATCACTTTCAAACTGCTCACGTGACGGAGGCAGACGACTTTGGACAGGGCCTTAAGCCTTACTAGAGAGAGGCTGCTGTATGACCACAGCACTGTGCAGTGATCAACTGTTAGGGGCCACCATATAATCAAGATTAAGGGGGGAGGGGCTGGAGTTTGTTTTAATTTTAAATAAATGATTTCTTGTCCAGTTTTGGTGAAATAAATAAATTCTTTTTGGAGTCTTGAAATAAATCTGTAATTTCTACCAGGGGTATTTCTTTATAAGGTGTCCCTTGATATGGGAATGAATATTTAGGGACTTTGCTTGAAATAAATAATTATTGCCACTGTTACTGTGAAATACAAAATACACAATTTTAGACAAAATGGATTAGGGAATAGGTGACAGCTGAGTTCTTGTTATGTACCTGGAGAGACCTTCCTGTATAAAGTTCAGATTTCACCAACAAGTCAAATTATATCAGTGGGAAGGCCTACCCAAGCGATATCAGACGGAGAGTCGATTTCAAACACTATCTTGAAGGCATGACAGTGAATGACATTTACAATAACCTTGTTGATTAAAGACAATTTGTGAAAAAATCTTCCCCATGTATATATGACCGCTTTTATTCTCTGTCATGCTGGTTTAGTGACCTAACTTATAAAGTTAGCTTCGTTGAAGCCCTAATGTGCACACCTGTTAATTTGTAAAGTGGTCAGCATTCAATCTTAGCAAGGGGGGGGGGGATTGCAGTTTTTGTTTTTTGTAATATAAGTAATAACTTCTTGCACAGTTTTGTTTAAATGGGCAAATGTGAATGTAAATTCTATTTGGGTAAGGTGATGTCATAAGTTTTTTTTCAGGCCCTATGTCACTTTTCCTATGGAATACATGTATGTCATAAAAAATCCCATTCAGTCAAACTGTCCACAACTGTGAAATGATCGTAACAGGGTTTCGTTTGATTTAGAAAATATTTGGGAATATCACACATCCAAAATAAATAATGATTACTCTTCAAGTACCCCCCCCCCCCAATCTAATGGTCGACCACTTATTCTTGTGAGCCAGGAACCTTAAGGCCATGTTAAGGCTGTAACGTGGCAAAGCCCATTCGCAAGTTGAAGTTGCAAAAAGTTTGACTGGACCAGCAATCTGCAAAGAGCTATAAGACCCAATCCAAAAAAAAGATATTTGATGCACTTCTGTTGTTCAGGGTTTTTCAGTGGCACACCCTACCTTATTCTTTTTTTATAGGCAACTGGAGTGTTTTGAGACAGCCCCCAAAATTGTAGCTCAGCCATTGGTCTATATTGATCAGACTCGATATGCATGACTGCCTTGGCTTATGCTGCAGGCCAGTGCAGGGGGATGTCTCAAAAGCAGCCAAACTGTATTTCCAAATAGTGCAGGGGGATGTCTCAAAAGCAGCCAAACTCTGTATTTCCAAATAAAACAACTGGGATACCTTATACCAGTGGAATACACATAATTATAAGAATAAGAAAATTGGTGACATCCAGTGGAATACCTTTGTACTAGTGGGTACTGGGCACTGCGTACAAAGGGTGGGGGCACCTAGTGGGATAGCCATAGGATGGGGGCACCCCTGTGGGATACCCAAAGGGTTGGGGTACCCAGACGGGATACTCCAATGGTGGAGGCACCCAGTGGGATACCCAAAACGTGGGGGCACCCCCATGGGCTACCCAAAGGGTGGGGGCGCCCCTGGGATACCCAAATTGGGGGGTATCCCCGTGGGCTACCCAAAGGGTGGGGGCATCCCACAAGGATACCCATAGGGTGGGGGCACCCCTGTGGGATACCCAAAGGGTTGGGGCACCCCACATGGGCTACCCAAAGGGTGGGGGCACCCCGTTGGCTACCCCAAGGGTAAGGCACCCCAATGGGAAACCCAAACGGTGGGGGCACCTCTGTGGGATACTCAAAGGGTGGGGGCAACCCTGTGGGATACCCAAAGGGTGGGGGCACCCCCATGGGATACTCAAAAGGTGGGGGCACTCCAGCTTCATACCCAAAGAGTGGGGCATCCCATGGGATATCCAAAGGGTGGGGGTCTTCCCCATGGGATACCCAAAGGGTGCGGCGCCACAGTGGGATACCCACAGGTTGGGGACACCCCCGTGGGATACCCAAAGGGTAGGGGCACCCCCCTGTGATACCCAAAGGGTGGGGGCACCTCCCTGGGATACCAAAAGGGTGGGGGCATCCCTTGGGATACCCAAAGGGTGGGGCATCCCCTAGGGCTACCCAAAGGGTGGGAGCACCCAGTGGAATGCCCAAAGGGAAGGAGCACCCCTATGGGCTACCCAAATGGTGGGGGCACCCCTGTGGGATACCCAAAGGGTGGGGGCACTCAGTGGGCTGCACAAAGGGAAGGGGCACCCCCATGGGCTACCCAAAGGGTTGGGGCACCCGCATGGGATACCCCAAAGGTGGGGGCACCCATTGGGACACCCATAGGGTTGGGACACCCGCATGGGATACCCAATGGTGGGGGCACCACATCTTTCTCTGTTTACCTAACTTAAACTGCTTATGATGCATTTTTTCATTGTCACTGCTTAGCATGGAGAAACACATCATCTGGCATCTTTGGCATGCTTTCACTTCATCATTATGAACAGTCAACATTTTGGAGCCACAAACCAGCTTTTCAGAAACATAAACAGGTGAAGGGCCCTCTAGTGGCAAACAATTTAACTATGACAGGTGAATTTGGAGATGGGCCCCCACTGAATTATATTGCAACACAGCATCAGTGTCCTCTAGTGGCCATTTCTTGAACTACAGGCAAAAAGATCTTGCACTTATAATAATAATAATAATAGTGATTTATATAGCGCCTCTTCCAGTAAACTGCTCAGAAGCGCTTGGTGACCCCAGACCAATTAAAGTTCAATGTCAAAGAAAGTCTTAATTGCATTTCTACATAATTAAGGGATTTTCACTCAAAAAACTCAATCAGGGATAATGCATCACTGTAGGTACTGCATTACTGCACAGCATACTGCATTACAGCAAGGTATCATTGCACTGCATTACTACACTGCATTCTTGCACTGCATTACAGCAATGTGTTATTACACGCATTATGCATTTTAAAATGCAGTGCACCTCTGCATTAAAACAATTTATTCCATGACTAGCCATGTATTGTCCCCAATAACAACAAACTGCCCAGGGAAATAACTAGCTGTGGAGGACAAATAACTCGTATTTCCCTCGAAAAAAAATTGCTTACAGTGCCCCTTTGTGTTAATGACCACTCTGGAGGGACAATAACTCATATTACCCTCAGATGATGTTGCAAACAGAGCCCTCTTGTGTTAACGTTCAGAAAAGTCTTTTTGTTTAAAATTCACCGATCAAATGTAAATTAATCATATTTTTCAAGCAAATATATTTGTATGCCTAATCATGGAATAAAAGCATTCTAACATACATTGTTTTGCATTGACCCTCGTATTCTCCCTGCCAGCCATATTTTCCCTCGGGCCTAACGGCCCTCGGAAAAGTATGGACTGGCAGGGAGAATACTAGGGTCAATACAAAACAATCCATGTAATAATATAAAAGCATTACAGCACTGCATTACAGCACTGAATTACAGCACTGCATTACAACACTGCATTACAGCACTACATCAAAACACTGCATTGCATTAGCCTCCATCACCCCTCTGCATTACTGCACTGCATTATTGCACTGCATTATTGCACTGCATTGCAGCATTGCATCACTGTACTGCACTACAACAATGCATCACTGCACTACATTACAGCACTGCATTTACAGAGCACTGACTTTAGCATTTTGTTGCAGTTTTCATTTTTTATGTATAGGTGGAGCCAACCCATCCAGAGTGGTCACAGAAAAAGAAGGCTTCATGAATTGAGGCCCCCGAATAAAGGCCTCCCTTAGATTAACCTAAAGTTTCCATATGTATTCTCATGGATGGACAAATACAAATATATCCTATTCTATTCTATTAACAGAGGTCCTGGCGGATAGAGCCTACCTAGAAATAAGGCCCCTTCAAAAAAAGTCCCAACTTGCATCGAGACCCCCCTCGAATAAAGGCCCCACTAGAATAGAGGCCCACCTTGAATATATACCCCCCCCCATTGAATAGAGGCCCCCTTGAATATAAGCCTTTGAAATAAAAGACCCCATTGAAAAGAGGACCGTTTGAATAAAGGACCCCTCTTCATCTGCGACATAGATGCCAGTGAATATATACATTTCCTATTATTACTATTATGCAACTGGCCACCACTGAACAGGAAAACCACTGAAAAGCACAGCATGAACTTGGCTGGCATTGCCATTTACTTTTTTGCTGTCGATTGCCTGTTTGAAGGAATAATGCGGTATATATATCGTCCATCTGGTGGTCACATAAATATCGCTTGCGATTCTAGTTTATGCCATATCCTTGAAAGGTATTGAGTATCAACACCAAGAAGCGGTCCTGAGAAAACACTGAAGGTGGCACATTTGTCAACAGTTTCGGAAACTTGTACATGTAAGCGGTGTGGTCAACAAATTTCTTCTTGCCACTGCACTATTAGCAGGGCAGATTTGTCATGAAGAGGGCAGTAATTATGAATTTAAACATAGAAGCTTGAAACTTGCAACACAGTTCAAAAGCATCTTAAAGAGTATATTTAGATAGGGAGCAGCTTCAGATTTGATCTGGTTGACCCATATGGCAGCCAGTTTCCAAAATGGCTGCAAATTCTCCCATTTTCCTGCTTTCTGTAAAGTGGCTATAGTTTCACGGTATGAAAAGGATGCTCATTATTCCTTCTACAGATCTAAAAAGCATTATCAATTGATTTCTGAACTAAGCAATTTTAGGGTAGCCATGGCCCATTTTGTCAGACTGTTGAAGAAAATGCAGCATTTTTGCGGTTTCCTATAGTTTCATGCAATTTCTATCATTTACACACCCAAATTCGAAATCCGTACATGCGGGCACTCATTCGAAAGCTCTTCTTGCAAGGGATTCAAATATGTAACTATTTTTGAGATTTTTAAAGAATTGGCGTAACCATGATCTATCGCAAAATCCAGTATTTGAATTAATATTTCTTCTAAAAAGTATTCCAACAAGCCTGAAAATGGTCCCGGCTATCAAAAAATTCAATAGTAATATTCTGAATACCTAGCAAAGGAATCACAAACACTATTTGCATGTATTATTTGTAGGAACTACACTGAAAGCAGCAAAATTGAAGAATTGACTGCCATTTTGGAAAATGGCTTCCAGTAGCCACCTAAGCTAAATCTGAGGTGACTCCCTATCCAAATATGTTTGTAAAGATGTGTTTTAAGTGTGCGCCAAGTTTCATGCTTCTATGTATAAATACAATTTTTTTTACATGCCTGCCCCGCTATAGCTATTTTATTGCTAAACAGGGATGAGGCCAGGTAATAGGGGTATGAGACAAGCCATCATCTGAAGCTCCAGATGAAAAATTTCATCGTGTTGGATGTGCTCACACGGCATGTGTACCTACACGTGCAATGCAATGACATTTTAACAAATCCCAATTTACATAACTGCCCAGTCTAATATAAAGATTACATCATTGTTTCCCAGATATTCATCTCCGTTATAAACTTTTCATGACAGTGCATTTTTACAATTTAAAAAGTAATTCTAACACTTTTCCACCCTTGACACTTTTTCCTTGGTTGAGTATATCCCAAACTTTAACTTAAAATCGCAGGTCCAGTTTATTGCATTGTCAAAAGATAGTAAAACTCCCAAACATTGAACAAAAATCACATGAAACATGGATTTAAAAAATATATTAGGTTTATTCAGAACAGATGGATCAGTGCTGAACAACAGTCAGGCAGTTTTGTAATTTAGATTTGCTATTATCAGTGAATCTATGGTTCGATGAGTTATATTCATGCAAACATCATCTCAACGTTATTCTCATCGAAAATAACATGCCTGGAATACTAAAATGGAAATGAGTAACATTATCTATGCAAATATGTATAACACCAAATTTGTTTAATATGATATTGTAAGTTTACCTGAGTAAGTAAAGTATTTGGGATCAGTTTCTGTGTTAGAAGACAGCAGTAGGGGAGAGGCAGGTTAGTTGATACGCAAGGTTAGTTGATACGCCCCACCTCCTGGTCATAGGAATGATCATTTGAGAAAGTGTTTGCATTTGTAAAAAGCAGAATAAAAAAACACATCTTCTCATCTTGGTCAATGTAGAATCAGAGTCAAGATTTAGGAGAAAAGTAAAAAAAATCAAAAATCACTGTTCCGAGTAAATTTGTGCTGAAATCTTCCTTTTTTTTTTCTCTCGCTATAGTGAAGGATGATTCAGAGTAACTTAGTATATGGATTAGGTATGTGAAAAGGGTTATTTATGAGCCATCAAAGATGACCTAGGTTAACCTGTGGTCCAGAGACCTGCTGTTTTCTGACATAATCCAGTGGATGGGTTTGTTGATACAGCAGAGTGGTTAGATTTTGTTGGCTGGCCTGGTCAAAATAAATACCCTGACCTATTAGTACAATCATAATGCTAGGTGTTACTCAGTAGTATACATGAAAGAGCTCTATAGATGAATCTTAGGTTGAAATAATCATGAAATCTCCCCCTCCCAACAGGTCGACCATCAGATCCGACTCACAATGGTAGCAGATATGCATCCATGGGAACAGAAAGCAGATCGGTGAAGGCGTATGGTTTTATAGTATCCTACCAAGGTGGAATTATGTGACTTTTTCTTTGCATTGTCCATCAAGGTTTGGTGTATCAACTAACCTGCCTGGGTGTATCAACTAACCTTACCAGGTGGGTTAGTTGATACGTTTGACATGACCTACTTTGACGCCATCTGGGGTAAAAACTATCCAACAGAGAAAGTCAAGTTTCCCCATATATTTGAACAATGTATTTCCCCATGCACATGAATATTCGTCATTCCAATATCATCGTCCGTTTAGCTTGGAAGCGAGCTTTTCTGAAAAACGTCTCAACTAACCTGCCTCTCCCCTACTCTAGTTCTGCAACACTACCAATAAAAACCTGGAGTTTTCTATACCATTCGGCTTGGACCAGGAAATGACAGATGAGTCTAGAGATCTGATAGAATATTATACTGGTTGACAAGAATGATGAATTTCAAGACCAAAGGTCAACATCTCATTCATCATGCTGGGACTGGTTTAGTAATGTATCATGCCATACTTTACCGACATAGTGCAAATTGGATATTGACTGAGCAGTGAAAGAAAATTATCAAATGCCTTCAACACGGTGTTTTTAGATAACTTTCCTCCTCTGTTCAGTATATTTTTTGGAATGCGATTAAACGATTGTTTTCACTCATAAACAGCTGATGCATCCCAGGAAAAGCCCACCCTAGCTTAGGCTCTCTTTAAGCTGCGCTACACTGTAAGTCCTTCATTATTTTGCACTGATTAGGAGAATGGTAATAAGCCACATGAATCACAAGTATGTGATGAAATTACAATCTATAGATTGCCACTTTAACCTGCCAACCTCCTGGAAGCAGGGAATCAAACAGGAGTTTAGAGGTTAGTAGCTTGGTGAGCCATTGTATGCCTGGATCCATTGATGTTCAAGGACGTCTCTGCATTATTGTCAGATGCTTGTCTCTGTGGAGATCGACTTAGCATGGCACTATTCGAGTCAAAACCATGAAAGACATCACAACTTGTTTGGTTTTACAGTACACACTGGCATCTGGCTTCCCCGATTCCACTGACAGAATTTTACATGGCTCCTCTATATGCTGTTGTTGACTTGATCATTGGACGAATAGACAAGAACTTAAATTGTTCCTAGATCTTCTATCTTATGCATAGCCAGGGAGAAATTCTAACTGAAAGTAGTGAGGGTAAAAATCTATTCAATAAATACCCTTAGGTGGTGCCTTGGGCCTGTCTGCTGCTACTCAGAGCAGTTGAATGGCTGGAAACATTGATACGTTGATACGATCTGACATGATTTTATCTTGGGTCATTCTCCTAAATGGGCTATTATGGATTTAGCTCTTTCAAAGTCCAATCGAATAGGAGTGTCCTCATTCATCTCTGGTTATATCTTTTCAGTATAGTTCCAAGTGAAAAATAGAAACTATGATACTAACATAAACCCTATGGTTCTTCCTCAAAGGTGGGAAGAGGGTTGGTCTCGTGGCAGCGTGCTAGGCCGTCTATCGCTGGGTCAAGGGTTCAAATCCAGCTCTTGCTAGGTCACCTGCATGGGCCTAAGTTGGACTGCTGTAACAATCATCCATATTTCATTGCCATCCTCATGCTGTCCTTATTAAACCTCCAAGTGCATAAATACACGTCAGAAAGCCCACATCATCGAGCCATCCATCTTCCCCAAAGGTTTGACGTAGATGATGAAAGAAAAGCCAACAATAAGATATGTGGAACAAAATGTTATCAATGCAAATCTGTCTGTTCAGTGGCGTATTTAGGGTGGGGGGGTTGGACCATGCCCCCCTCCCTTTAATAGGCCAAAAATCAATATGGAAGAGATAGGAAAAGCCATGGAGCGCCCCGTCTTCACCCAATGTAATGTCCCCCCCCAGGCCATTTCAGATACGCCCCAGTATCTGTTTATTGCATGCTGCAAGAGTTGAATTTTGATTTTTAAATTTCTTTGGAAAATAATAAAATTCAAAGGACAGACTCAGACTCAGACTCAGACGTAATTTATTTCAACATTATACAACATTAGATTAAAAACAAACAAATGTATAAAGAGAAAGGAGACCCTCCCAAAGCACTATGTGCCGCTACTGGAGGGCCACCTTTACATCATAATTATTTTATACTTCTACCAAGCGCGTCCATGTGAGTCGTCAGGCATCCAGATCCAACATTGCCCTTCAGGTTTAATTAGTTAAAAAAAGAAAGTAATTCAAGTTTTTGAACGGAATAAGATTTTTATATGGAATAGTATTGAATACTAACTCAGTACAGATATGTTCCTAGAAGGTATAAAGGTGCACTTCTTATGTTCTGTTGCAAATATAGCAGTCTTGAATATCGCAGTCACATGAATAATTACTTATTATCTTATTTTTGGTATAATTCTTGAAACCATCAAGTGAATGAGTATACATTTTGTCTTTAATAGAACGATCTGAAATATTGTTAAAAAATTGTGAAATTTTGTATCTGATGGATTGTTTTGCAAATTCATGACTAATTGTAGGTAAATGAAAACTATTTTGATTTCTGACATAATGATCATGAATATTCTGTGTTTTTATAAATATACCTGAATGAAAGTATCCCGGCAACATTCCGTTCTCCAGCTTGAAGCAAAACTTAAAAGCATGCAGTGCACATATGTCATGACATTTTAGTATATTTAATTTTTTAAATAAAGGACTTGTATGGGCATTATATCTGCTACATGTTATAATTCTTATAGTCTTCTTTTGAAGTGTGAACAGTTTCTGACATTTTTTCTCCCATAATAGTGAATACCATAATTTAGATGAGGAAGTATTAGTGAATTATATAAAGTCAAGAGAATGTTTTTCGGGAGGAAATGCTTCAATTTGTTCAGTATACCATTAACTTTGGAAATCTTCTTGGAAATAATATTGATATGATAATGCCATTTTAGATTAGAATCAAGATGTATTCCCAAGAAGTTAAAATGAGAGACAAACTCAATTTGGTGATCATCAATATATAATTTTGGGTAATGAACTGTCTTTTGAGGTGAATGGAATAACATGGACTTAGTTTTCTGGCAGTTAAGAGACAATTTATTGACTTTCATCCAATTACTTATTTGTTTTAGTTCAAAATTAATGTTATCATCTACTGCAACACCAAAAGAATTCAAAGATGCACAAAGAGACGTATCATCTGCATAGATTATAGGTTTGAATTTGTCACATACAACAGCTAGGTCATTAATATAAATAATAAAGAGCAGTGGGCCAAGTATTGATCCTTGCAGGACCCCTGTAGAGATCAACATGGATTCCGAAGATGTCTCATTGTACTGAACATACTGATGTCTATTTCGCAAATAACTTTTTAATAGGTTTAAAGAATTGTCTTGGAAGCCATAGTAATGTAATTTATGAAGTAAAATTTGGTGATCTATTGTGTCAAAAGCTTTGGATAAATCTAGAAATATTGTTAAGGGAGTGTGGTCTTTGTCCATTACTGTCAATACTTGGTCTATTAATTCTAAAGCGGCAAATTCAGTAGAATGATGACTCCGAAATCCATGTTCACTCATGTAAAGCAATTGTTGTTGCTGAAATGCTTAAAAATTTGTTTATGCATTATTTTTTCAAATACTTTGGACATGCTAGGAAGAATGGAAACCGGTCTATAATTACTGAAGTTTTTATTGTCATCTTTTTTATATAGTGGAATTATTTTAGCCGTTTTCATTGAATCAGGAAACTTTCCCTCTGAAATTGACATGTTTATTATGCTCCTCAATATATCTGCAACCTCGTGTTTGATATACTTTAAAATTTTGTTGGACAGACGATCATGGCCGAAACTTGTCTTAGTTTTCAAAGAATCTATGGTTTTTATTATATCTATTGTCTCAACATGTTCAAATTGGAAGGTATTTAAGGATGGTGTCTTTAAGTATCTTTTGAAGTCACAGTTTTCGGGTTGTTCTATTTCCAGTGCTAATTTTGGTCCTATGTTTACGAAGAAAGTATTGAAACCATTAGCTATTTCTTCATGATCGTATAACTTAGTATTATTGTTCATAAAATATTCTGGGAAATCAGTTTTAGGCTTGGATTTGTTAATAATTTCCTTGATTGTTGACCATGTATTTTTGATGTCATGCTTAAATTTTGAGAAACAATTGTTATAGTGGATTCGCTTGGCTTGTCTTATACCTTGCTTTAGTATCCTATTATGTGTTTGTAAGTTAAGTTTAATGGACTGATAAGAGGGGTGCTGACTGTCTATAGATCTCAATTTCTTATACAATTTGTCTCTGTATTTGATAGAATGCATGATTCCTGTTGTGATCCAAGGACATTTTCTATGCTTATATTTATCAAACTTACATAATTTCATTGGTAAAAATTTATCCTTTGCTTCTGTAATTGTATTTTGCAAATTATCATACTTCTCATTAACATCAAAGTTAGAGTCAAACTGGACATTTAATTTTTCAGCTAAATAAGTCTTAAAATCCATCATAGATTGAGGTTTGTTATTGGAAATCTTTACATACCTTACATTCTTGGTTTTTCCACACAAGTAATCTAATGTAACAAAATAAGGCAAATGGTCAGAAATGTTTTGGAGTAGAATACCTGCTGTTGTATGTGAGAAATTGTCAGATATTTTAATAAGAAAATTATCAATTAAAGTCCCAGTCATTTCTGTTAACCGTGTTGGATAAGAAATCTTGGGAATATAACTATTTGAAATCAAGTTATCTAAATATCCATTAATACTGTTATTATTTCTTCAGATATGCAAAATGGTAAATCAAGTGCTTTAAAGGTACATAAATGCAAATTACAACATAAGATCTATCAGAGGAGGACAGCAACTTAAAATGTATTCAGTTACATTGTTGATGCCATCAAGCATGTGATGGGAACTTCAATTAATTTGGTGAGATTACTATATTGTGAATATGATGAAATTCCAAATGATAGTCCGAAAGAGCCTCTAAATAGAATATCTAATTAATCTATTTTCTTTGTCCCTATATAATGGTTCATTTGCGCTTTTCAAAAAGTAATGACAAAATGCATGCATGTATATGCATTTTATAGATATGTTGCTGGAACAGAGAATCGATGTTGTTTAGGGGGGGGGCAATCATTTAATAATCAGTGGGAGGCCTGGAGTTTTCCTTGGCGGGGAAATTATTTATTTCACGGTGACTGTAATTATTTATTTTGGGTGCATGAAGTTCCCAAATATTCCTTAAAATCAAGCAACACCCTGTTAAAAAATCCCCCTTCCAGAAATTGTTTATCTAAAGATCTAACCAAAACTGAGCAAGAAATCATTGAAACAAAGCTCATTGAGAAACATGGAGGCAACTTTAGAAGCTTCATTATATATTTAACCACTGAGTATTATAAGTACTAACTCAACCAAGAGATTGATTAATAGAGCTCCAGATCATAACAGGCATCAATGAACTAAGTTTAGCTTGGTAGAACCACATTTTCTTGAATGCATACATGTAATGCTCACGGATGCTCTATTGAGTGGCAATCATACAAATCATTATTGTAAAACCTCTGGACATGGACGGAGCAGGCTTTGAACCAAAATCAACTGCTTACTCACAACAGTGAGTGATATCTTCATTCTTGCTTAGGCTGTGTTTCTATGACAATGAACTTTAGACTAGGTATATAGTTTGTTTTATAAGAATAATGAATAATGAACATAATATTATATATTCCAAAGTAAGCCAATACATCAATCTGGACAGGTATCTTCAATTGTCTTTTCATTCCACGCATCATTGAAGCATCATTTATCACACTGGGAAGATGTTTACTTACAGATGTTTTCTTCTCCAATGTAGCGATAGCCACAACAGCTTCTAATAGTTCCTTTCCCGCCTGTTACTGCTCACGGAGCGAAGAGATAAGAACTTAAATCCATTCTAAATGCCCTCTGGGATTAGGGTGAGGTTGCTTTAACCTGCATGAGTTGCCTTGGGCTTGTCAGCTTCTACTCAGAGCAGTTAAATGGCTGAGAACAGTGATATGTGATAAGAATTGACATGATTGTATCTCGGGTCATTCAACAAAATAGCCATTATGGATTAGGCTCCTTCGAAGTCTGAAGCAATCAGAACGGAGAGATCCTATGGTGATATATCAATATCTTTCTTATATTTTTGTCAATTGGGCTGAGTGGGTAGGTGATTAGACCTTACATGTAAATCCTATATTTAAGCAGCACGTATCAATTAAGCAAAAATTGTCTAACTGACACATATATATTCTTCAATAATTTGAGCCTTGAAAATGAGGACAACGTGAGGAAACATCCATTAAATCTCTGAAATTACAATAATTAAAACCAACTACAAAATTCCATTAAACTGATATTACGAACTCATTGATTTTTTGTGTCAGTAATTTTTCCATAAACTGTTTAGACCGGTATCAATCATGGTCTCTTTTGTAAATTACTTTGCAAAATGTTTGTCTATCCCGATCAATCAGTTTCTTTTTTGTAAAGTAATGTTTCATAATCAGTGTGAGGCCTGTACAATACAACAACAATGATTATGAATTGACATATTATATCTGAGATATGTATGTTATCTTTTTACTAGTCATCTAGTCATCTTGGCAAAACTTGTCGATATAGTACATGTTATAAGATTATCACAACTTCTCACTTATGATTATCCAATGGACTTTTCATTATCCAAAAAACTTGTCTTCATTTGTTTAAAATCCATGCAGAGCTGGCTTAAAAGATTCACTCTTTGGCGTCATTATTTTACTTAGTATTCTAACACCGAACAACAAATAATAAAAATGGATTAATCATAATGAAAATGGGGGCTGATAGGAACGGTTGAGAATATGAAGTGTGTCATTAAAGAAATAATATTGTCATTCCACTTGCAGAATATTAGGAGAAATAACAACTCGGGAAATGAAATCAGCTTGTTGCTACTTCTGAATACAAATGAATGAATAAAGATTATTGTTTCCCACATATTCATCTCCATTATTAACTTTTCATGTGTAATTCATACACTCGGTCCAAGCCCTGATGATCCTAAACTTCTTCTGTCTTATGCATAGACAGGGTGAAATTATCCCTGAAAGTAGTTAGGGAAAAAAATCTATCCAATAAATACCCTCAAAAGGTGCCTTGGGCCTGTCTGCTGCTACTCAGAGCAGTTAAATGGCTGGAAACATTGAAGTGTTGATATGATCTGACATAATTTTATCTTGGGTCATTCTCCTAAATGGGCTATTATGGATTCAGCTCTTTCAAAGTCAGAACCAATTGGATAGGAGTTTCCTTATTCGTCTCTGGTTATTGCTTTTCATTGGAACTATTAAAGCATAAACTATGATACCACCATAAACCCTATTCTGCTTTCCCAAAAGTTGGAAGAAGGTTGGTCTCCTGGTTGCGTGCTAGGCTGTCAATCGCTGAGTCCAGTGTTTGAATCCAGCTCTTGCCAGGTCACCTGGGCCTATGTTGAACTGCTGCTACTACCATTCTTTGTCTCATTGCTGTGTCCTCATTCTGTCCTTATAAGCTAAACCAAGTGCATAATTACAGGACGGAAATCCCAAATCATCCATCCATCCATCCATCTACCCCTAAGTATAACACTGATGAATGGAAGTAAAGGTGACTGATATGCAACAAAATGTTGCAATTGTGTCTTTTTTAATTAAAAATGTATTTGAAAATAAAACAATTCCAAAGGCAGCTCTATACAGTGTTATAATCAACTGCGAAATCCATAGACGGAAGACAGCAACTTCAAATGTATTCAGTTCCACTGTTGATGATTGATTGTCATCAAGCATGTGATGGGAACTTTAATTAATTTAGTGAGATTACAATATTTTGAATATATTGTAATTCAAATTGATATTCTGAAAGAGCCTCTAAAATGAAATATCTAATTAATCTAGTTTCTTTGTCCCTAATGGTTCATTTGCGCTTTTCAAAAAGTAATGACAAAATGCATGCATGTATGTGCATTTTATAAATATGTTGCAGGAACAGAGAATCAACGTTGTTTGGGGAGGGGGGGCAAACATTAAATAATCAGTGGGAGGCCTGGATTTTTCCTTGGAGGTAAATTATTTATTTCACGGCAACGGCGACGGTAATTATTTGTTTTGGGTTCGTGAAGCCCCAAATATTCCTTAAAATCAAGCAACACCCTGTTAAGAAATCTCCCTTCCAGAAATTGTTTACTAAAGATTTAACCAAAACTGAGCAAGAAATCATTGAAACAAAACTCATTGAGAAACATGGATGCAACTTTAGAAGCTTCATTATATATTTAACCACTGAGTATTATTAGTAACTCAACCAAGAGATTGATTATTAGAGCTCTGGGTCAAAAAAGGCATCAGTGAACTAAGTTTAGCTTGGTGGAACCAAATTTTCTTGAATGCATACATGTAAATCTGCACACTGATGCTCTATTGAGTGGCATTTATACAAATCACTATAGTGAAAACTTCTGGGCATGGACGGAGCAGGGTTTGAACCAATATCAGCTGCATACTCACCACAGTGAGTGATATCTTCATTCTTGCTAAGGCTGTGTTTATATGGACTACGGCAATGGACTTTAGACCAGGTATAGTTTGTTTTCTTTTAAAAATGAACATAATATTATATATTCTGAAGTAGGCCTACACAGCACTCTTGACTGGGATCATCAATTGTCTTTTTCTTTCCATGCATTATTAAAGATGATTATTTACAGACGTTTTATTCTCCAATGTAGCGATAGCCACAACAGCTTCTAACACTTCCTTTCCCGACTGTTACTGACCACTGAGCGGAGAGATAAGAACTCTGATCCATCCTAAATTCCCTTTGGGATCAGGGTGAGGTTGCTTCAGCCAGCTTGAGTTGCCTTGGGCTTGTCAGCTTCTACTCAGAGCAATTAAATGGCTGGAACATTGATATGTGATAACATCTGACATGATTGTATCTCGGGTCATTCAACAAAATAGCCATTATGGATTTGGCCTCTCCAAAGTCAGTACATATCAGAAGGGAGGGTACTACCATGGGTTATCTGATAAACATAAGTATTATCATTCCATATGATTTGGATGATTTAGCTTGGTAGCACCCGATGGGTTAGTTATTAATAACAAAGCAACCCAAGTCAGGGTCACTGAGTAACAATATCACGAGCTGTTGTGTGAATTAATATTGATACACATGACAGCGAGTGATATTGTACGAAGTGCCCTGACACGTGGTTGTTTTGTTTTTATCACCTGGTTTCACCTCAAATTTTTAGTTATAAAGAGAGACTACTTTCTGCCATTACAAAATGTGACGTCACCATGGAGCAACAATGGATATGACGTCACAATCCCATTGTTTTGGCCATAGTTTGGTTTGTGATATCATCAGGCAGCTGAAATGCTGGTTATGTCATAACCATTGTTAGGAAATATATATCGCCCTGGAAGGGTGGTATTTTTTACAATATCATAGGCCCTTATATTTTGCCTTTAAACATTGATGTTCACAGCCAACCAGGTGATAAATAGGCCTTTACATCCTACATAAATGCTCTGATTACATTATAGTGCTGGTAATTTTTTTCTTTGTCATTTAAGCCTTCAAAAACAAAAACAAGATGTTTATATGTCTGGGTTATATTAACTGGACGGCATCACAAATAAAACTGTTCTGCTTACGAGCAGAGAGCAACAAAAAAAAAAAGCTTGATTTTAACAAGCATAAGACACTACTTAAATACTTTTTGTGTATTGGACAACGCCTAGAATCAATGACAATTTTAGATCAAAGCCCAATGTCCAGACTGCAATATATTGCTCTATATCAAGCATTTAATGTTTATCTTATTAATTAATCATGTGAAAGAGTCCAGTCAAATGGAAGATGATTCCACACTTGGCTATTCTCAAAGCACCGTATAGCACTGGAGTTTCTGTATTGCAACCATCATCAAATCACTCATGAACTCACATTTTTGCTGTTTTCACGAAAACCAGACGTGCCAGAAACTCCAGATTTCACTCACACACGTTTGATGGCTGTTTATAACCATTTATCACACTTTCGCGATGTTTTGTCATACAAATTTAGTTGATAATTTGTAACCTCCAGCCATTTGCTTTCTGACGTAAACAAAGAATGAGCCTATGCGTAGCTATGACGTCACAACAATAGATAGTGGTGCCTCTACCGTTTAGTTCACAGTTTGCAAGCAAGGTGATGACGACTGTTTATAACAAATTGACATTGACAACATCTTGTAGCCTTCCCTTTTCTCTGGAGCAAATAAAAGATCCCTCACACTTTCGGGATCCCTCTCTGATGCCCTCAGTCTACTTAAATGGGTCAAGAACGATCAACACACTAAATAAAAAAAACCAGAAATTATAAGACATTATGAAGTATATTAGACAGATCGCAAAATGTGACTCTTTCAGTGGCTGTGGTTACATAATATATTGTCTGTATCAAAACATTTTGGTCTGCAGTATTCTACACTGTGGTCTCTCGCAAGTTAAGTTCTGACAGAGTGAGCCAGGGCACAAAGATCAGTCCCAGAAAAGTCCTCTGGACAAAAGGTCTTTTTTCCCAATTTCAGTGTCTGAATGACCTTTGATGTCAAGAGGTCATTGTAAGGACTTCTGGTCTCATTGAGTGAAAATCTGGTCTCCTCTAAATGTGTCTGTCAGTAAATGAAACACTCAAGTAGACAAAATAAATTGCACTGAAGGGCTTTGTGGGGTTCCAGAAAGAGGACCAGCTGTTAAGATTGCTTCTTTCATTCACAATCGAACAACACTTTCATTATGTGACTCTTTGTTGCAGGACCAACAAGAAAAATTGGATTTGTGCAGAAATTGGTAAATATTTCTAAGATTTCTCCCCTCAAGATGAAGCGAGCATGCAGTTGCAATTACCATTCCCCTTTCGTTGCACACAGTAGTTAATGCGCATCTTTTCAATGCATCATTCCAAAGTGTCAGTCAGCTGGAAGACTATTCCTCAATAGGCTTTTTGTCAGGGCATTGAAAGGCTTCTGTAATATAGAAGACTTATATGAAACATACCTACAGTGTACCTTTGTGGGACAACCAATATACATATCAATTAGAGGGGTTCAATTTGCACTTTGCAATATATTTTTCTGGTGATCGTGAAATATGCAAATGTTTTTGACAGAGGAAAGTTCCTCCCCACATGCTGAAAAGTTGGCCCCTTGAAGCTTCTTTTTGTATTGATGTCTTAACCTGTAACAGTACATCGATTCATCAAGGCAAGGAAATCTCACTGGCGAAATTCTAAGCTTGTAAAACGTCATCAAAAAGTGTGTATACAGTTGCCAACCCAAATTGGGCTACAGACCTTAACAGATGTCCGATTTCCGTAATTTAAAAACAAATTTATATCAAATAAACTTCTCTAAATTCATTGCACTTATTAATTTTGCTCTACCTATAGTCTTTTAAAAAGTTCGCAAATAAGCATGTCGGCACATAACGTTGTGAGGATAGCACTTCAGTAGCTACAACTTTTTGTAAGGGGGGGGGTGCTATTAAAGCTTATCTGTCTGTATTTGTATCTGTCTATCTTTGTTTTCAACTTCAAGACCAACATTATCTATTTATTTATTTATTTGAGAAATATCTAAATTTACTGTTATTTCTTACTTTGTATTTTTGCCTGGGAGTGCAAAGCTAATTTCAGTTTTTCGGATATTAAAGAGTGTCTATCTATCTATATATCTATTACACACTTAAGTTATTTGGTTCTGAATAGGTGCAAAGCTGAATTAAATGACACAACTGCTTTGAGAACTGCATATCATAAAGCAAGCATGTCACAGCTAATTCAATTGTAATGACAAATTTGCCGATTTCTACATAGCGATTAACAAAATAACAAAATGGACCAGTCCATCTTATTCAAGTAACTGAATTTTTTTTATTTGCAACATTCCTGGTTGAGTAAGATATACAGAAAACAAGGAGGAGGGAAGGCTTAGACATTTATTTCATAAAAATGCCTACTTTCGATATTAAAACTTTTGATCACATGCCACATGCCTTCAGGTTCATGATAAAATCGATACAGTACCTTTTTTTAGGGTACTTTTCTTGTTGCATCTGGTATAAAGGCAAACTATATTTTTCACAATATGAAAATCATCAAACTTCCAAACATAATATTACAAATACTGCTGACCGGCATCACAGGTGGATGATGTTTGAATGAGATGAAATTTATGGCTCCTTGTATCAGTTTTTATGACTGGAACACCTGAGATCCTTCCCGTACGCAAGTGGTGAAAGTGGCACAAAAACAGTCAGTTATCATTCAAATATTTGCCCCGACTATTTGGTTTCAGCAAGTTAAGGATAATGCTAAGCTAAGTGAGTGCAGAATAAGTCAATTTTCCAAAAGTGTCGACTAAAGTAAGGACCATAGTCTTCTTTTTTGACGTTGCAGTCTTTTGTGCCCCATTAAAGGAAGGAGCCGAAAGCGAATGTACACTGAGGTCAAGTAGTCATTGCGCGGACTTCTGGTCTCCTCAAAATGTGTCTGCCAGTAAATGAAACACTCAAGTATGTAAAGGAAACCGGACTAAAGGGCTTTGTCAAGTTCCAGATAAAGGACCAGCTGTCAAGACTGCTTCATTTGGCTTGTATTGTATGACATAGGAGATTGGGCTTTCATTTGACTGCCAATGGGATTGTAAAAAACATTGCCTATAAAGTATTTGGCCCAGGGGTGCCGGAACCGGGGGGCGGGGGGTAATTGCCCCTCCTGCCCTGTCCCAAGGGGGGCAGGGGGGGGGGGGGTAAGGGTGCCTTTTTGATCTTAAAGAAAAAATATTACTAGACCTTTTTTTTATCAATTTTAGGCACAAATTAGTAAGTATATTATATTCAAGTTATTATTGACTCTCTATTTAAATTTTGTCATGTGATATTTGCGTGAATATGACTTGCCCTTTTTCATATGACCGCCCCTGCCGCCCGCGATTCCTTCTGGCGCCCCTGATTTAGCCCTACGGAAGGCCAATGCTTACCCCCATTCTGGTTCATTTTTGGTCTTCTATTGGTACGTTTCCAGGGACATAGCCATTCCAAAAAACAGAAGGCATTGTTCAAATTCAGGCAAATGTGGCTCCCCCCCCCCTCCTCCGAAAAAATTCCAAATGCTTATGAAATTAGTTATCACAAAATGAAGGAAAATGTTTTTTTACCAAATTCACGGATGCTTGATAAGTGCATTACGTCCTGTATCTATACACGCCAGTTAGCTAATTATAGAACAGCTTGGTGACATCCCCTGTAAGATACATGTTTGGCACATGGATAAATACATCTAGAGGGAAAACATGGAATTTGGTTGGAAAATAATACAAAATATGCTGCTTAGAGGAAAATATATCGAATCCATATTAAAGATACAAAAATACCATGGATGAGTCTTCAGGACTTGATAAATGTCATGTAAGAAACAGATCCTTAATTAACTCTTAGTTTCCTAATGAATAATTTGCCTGCTAGTATGTATCAATCATCCAGCATTTTTTATCTTGTAAAACGGAAATTAGAGAGATTTTCATGATTCTAAAATTGGCTATTACAAATGTCTTGAGATTATTACACTTACGGGTTTCATATTATCAATCAGGACATCCTTCTCCTCAACAGATATAACTGCAAAATGCAAAAATATTATCATTGATATGATAATTATACGTAATATTATACACATTAAAATTTCCTTGTAATTCTGTTATATATTGTACTGCTTTAGCCCCGTTCATAATCAATAATGTATATGTTATATGAAAACGGGCCTAATCCTGTATGATATAAAACAGAAAAGAATTATATTGTACTGGATCAGGTCCATTTTCCTATACCTTATACATTGTAAAAGGGGCTAAAGCAGTACAAAATAATAAAGAGCTATAAGGGAATTTTAATCGAATTATGTATCAATAATAATATATTTTGGGGGAAGAATGCCCACTACATGGCCAATTGTGCAGCGCACGTAAAACGTACGAAGCTCTTTCTTGCGTATTTCGTACATAAATTGGATGTTTTCACGCAGGAAATACGTACGTAAAACATAAGTAAATTTTCGCATGGATTTCATACGTGTTAAGTTGGTTTTTGGGGCTTTAACTTGATTTGTTTGCTAATTTTTTTTAGATAGGCCAATGTGAGGTAAAATGGCCAAAGTAATTGAAAAGTATCTGTGTGACATTTTTATGAATTTGTAAGAAATTTGTACGAAAATGTACGTACGTACTACAGATCGGCTCTTTTTTGTGAGTTTCGCGAGTAGAATTTACGTATGCAATTCATGCGCTGCACAATTGCCATACTATGATATAAAGAGGGCTATATATCAGATTGGGATAGAGAAGAAATGGAGTATAGTCTTTTTGGGGGAAAAGAGTTACCATATTTGCCTTTTTTAGATATTGGCATACGGGCCTAAACCTTTAGACCCCTTCTGCCTATAAACATACATGCAAACGGTCCTAAAAGTTTAGCCCCCCCCCCCATCCATTATAAATAATATTCACACGGGTGTAAAAGTTTAGACCCCTTTCTTTAATGAACGCCATTCAATTGTAAGCCATATCGGTCTGAAGGTTTTTACCCGTCAATCATTTAATATTGGTTTAGACCCCTTTATTGAATAAATCTCATGTTTGCATATACCTTTGAACTCATGTGGTGAAAATGTGAATGTGATTTATTCAATATAGGAGTCTAAACCAACTGTTGTTGCTTGATGGAGTCTAAACCTTTAGACCCATATGATGTACAACTGACTTAGGTTCATTCAATAAGGGCCTAAACCAATAGTTGTAGCTTGATGAGATCTAAACCTTTAGACCGATATGGTGCACAACTAAATCGGATTCATTGAATATAGGGGTCTAAACTTTAAGAACCGTTTGCATATAAATTATAATGGATAGGGGGTTAAACTTTTAGGCCCGTTTGCATATAATGTTTATAGGCAGAAGGGGTCTAAAGAATCAGCCTATATTTCAATTTATAAAAAAGGAAAATATTATAACTCTTTCCCCCCAAAAAACTTTTCCCCATTTTTCTCTACATGGCCAATTGTGCAGCATACGTAAAACGTACAAAGCTCTTTCTTGTGAATTTCGCACGTAAATTGTTTGTTTTCACGTATGAAATAAGTAAGAAAATTTACGTAGGTAAATTATACATAAATTTTCGTATGGATTTCATACGTGTTAAGTTGGGCTATATCTCGACTTATTTGCTGATTTTTTTTGTAGATAGGCCAAATCAAGGTCTAAACTGAACCCATTTATGATAACCACATTGTGTTAGAATGGCCCCACAAAATATCATTATTGATAAACACATGTATGCATTAAAATTTCCTTATAACTCTGACTTAGATTGTTATGCTGTAGGTCCCTTTGCAATGTATAAGGTACAAGGAAAGGGGGCTAAGCCAATACAATATAATACCCCTCCCCCCGATGCACTACCCCCCCCCCCCCCGCTCAAGACTACCCAGTTACGCCACTGACTGGATTAGACCCATATCCAATGTATAAGGAATAGGGAAAGGGGCCTAAAGCAGTACAATATGATACACAACCTTTAGATATATCACTCAACCACATGCATAATCTCATCAACACCAAAAGCTTACCATTGCAAACAGCTAACCATTGCCACCAACTGACTATTAGCAAAGTGTGATAAGCTGTCACAATGAAACAAATCATTCTATACAACCTGTGACATTGTGAGTGATGGTTGTGTGTGATCTTTTTTTCTGTCAGTTATACTGTTCTCATACAGGATTCATACAGTAGTAATTAATGGAACAAATATATTTAGCCCCCAGGGGCCAATTAAACTTTTATCGTCCTACTCCTTACAGATATGACTTACTGCATCTTCACTTATCAATGTAAGTTTAAACTTGATGACAAGGACAGCAGCCTACAGGTGACCATAAAAAACCCTCCATCAGATTTGTTGTACTATCATAACTTTTTATTTGGGTCAGCAGAAATCCTAGACTGGAGGAATGAAAGGTAAGTTTCCATGTTGTTAAATTTTTTTTTCGCCAGAGCCCTGACACATGTGGATGAGTTACAGCTAACTTCATGAGTCCCTCTTTTGCCGATGACACGAAGTGTCGGAGGGACTCCTTGAATTGGATTGTTTGTATTCTCCATTGCTTATGTCCAAAAACACCTTGTGTGATTAATTATCTAAACTTGCAATGCCACTTTGTTTTGATTCTCCGAATTGTCAACTGTATAACTCGCAAAGGCACTGATAACTTAAACGTATAAACATCCATTTTGCTATCCAATGTTATTGTAATTAGTCTAAAACTATTAAATATTCCCACATTAAAGAAAACAATAAGGTAACAAGTTCATTCTGCCATATCTTTCTCATTTGCATATCGATGGTGAAAGTGCAAAACATCTTACATCAAAAGAAGCTGCTTTTCAAAAATTGGAAAAAAAATATCACAGATCTTTTTTTTATGGTAATGTTTATTAATATGTGAGTTAGTCTCAACTTGATTTATAGAAAGTGACACCCTGTTTTTGCATAATTTTTTGTCGTAGGTTGTTGACCCCTTGCATAGATGTTACCATCAGGTATTATTCAAAATGTCGAGTTACAAGGTTTTGCACTTTCACTTACTTACAAGTTAGTGAAAGTGCAAAACCTTGTAACTCGATCATTTGTCATATTTCTAAGCAGCTTGCAGCATTGAATGTACTTCCAATCTATAGTTATACAATAAAAATTATAATTTGACCATAACAAATAACAACAGCTAGTTTTAAATAGTGGCTACAATGAAAAGAATTAGGAAAATAGCAATTTTTTCAAATTTTCGTGCACACTTTTGTTCAATAGCCTTCATCATCAAAACAAATATAGGGAGGTAAAACTTGTTTAGTAGGGAAATTTCCTGAGAGCCATAAAAAAGTGCCACAATCATCGTTTTTCCGAAAAAGTTGAAAAATCAGAAAATATGCGCTTCAAAGTTCTGATTTGAGCTACAAGGTTTTGCACTTTCAATTTTGGGAACAAATCAACATGCAAGGTTTGGTTAAATCATCCTGTTACAGCTTCCAAAAATAGCAAAGAGGCAAGGTGACCAATTGACAACATTTATTGGATATTGAAATAGTCATTCCACCCAAAATCTAAAAATAGTAAAATTTTGACATACAAGGTTTTGCACTTTTACCATTGATATGCTGCTTGTGGTTGATTACACGGACAGTTCCAGTAGACTGGAGTTACAGTACACTCTAAAAAATGTCGGGACAAAATTGGTTTTTTAGATTCAAAATGGTTTTTTGAAAAACCAAATTTCAATGCAAAACCAACATGGATTTTTTTAAAAAATCCATGTTGGTTTTTTGCATTGAAATTTGGTTTTTCAAAAAACCATTTTGAATCTAAAAAACCAATTTTGTCTGAAATTTTTTAGAGTGTAGATGAAAAACGAGCCAGACAAGCTGTTGGTCGCCATAATGACCTCAAAACATGCCCCATCAAAAACATTCAAAATAAGCTGTCAATTTTTCATTGAGCAACTTGTGACATCATTGATACTCAGTTAGTCACTCGTTTTGATAGTATTGCAAGTATAGGCTATGATCTCATAAATTGTTTGTTTGTTTGTTTGTGTTTTTTATGCCTCTGCAGCACCTTAGTGGGCTATATCGAGGCAGGCAATCGCCGTATGATGATGAGATGAGAAGACTGTGAGTCTGGCACATACCCTATTAATTCAGGGATGCCCAGGGTCTTTCAGTTGCCCCAGCATAGAACACTGGATACAACCCGCCTCCATTTAAAGTCCCATGGGCTCGGACTAAAGTGAGTTCCCGGGGTGAGATTTGAACCCACGCCCTCAAAGCCAGGTGACAAGCGCACTTACCAGTTAGGCCACGGGGGAACCCCTCTCATAAATTGCATATGACTCGTAGATAATAACATTGCATTGATAGGGCTATGACCTTACAAGGAACATTTCAGTCCAATTCAGTTAGCACTCGTTCTCCGTCTACTGTAAAAAGCCATAATAAGAAAATACCACAAATTTAAAGAAAAAAGAACAACAACACTTCTTTGCACTGAAGAAAAAAACCAATCTGCTTCATCAGGTTTCTAAAAAAACGCGAAGTTGGGTCACAAGACTAATTGGCGAATATATGCCTCTTCAAGAGAGGTGTGTTGACTTTGGAGTATTTTCATAAACAACTCTTTCAACCCACAAAAAAAATACAAAGAAAATATGCTCATATCTCACACTCAGGCAAATTCTAGCTTTTGACTTTTTAAAGGTAGCATGTCCGCCGATTCTATGAAAAATTCAACTGGTAGTTATAGATCATAAATTGATAGATTTTAAGTATATTACACACTTCCAATCAACAGGATTGTGTGTTTTCCATAATTAAGTGAGTTTAATTGACTGTAAAGCCTTAAATTACTTAAGGAGAGCCCTGCATTGCTTAAAATGTAAACAAAACAGAGCTTTTTCACGGCATGAAAAACTATTTGTTTACATTTTTCAAGGAAATAAACCTCTTATACTGTCAATAGAACAGCAATCAGGTAAATTTTTAAACTGAAATGTGTTGAATATGACTGAAATCTATCCATAAACAGTCTATTGAAAATGCGGACTTACTACCTTTAAGTAAAAAACTCCAACCATACAACATGAAAAAATCTAAAAAAAAAAAGATTGTAAAAAGATATTTTGGAAAAATCTCATATTGCACTTGAACCATGCAATATGAGTATTTATGACGTCGTCATGTGACTGATTTTGGCCAATCAGCATCGCTCTAGCATAGTGGTCATGTAATAATAATATTTTCAGAATGGTAATTCATTCATTATTTAAAAACTGTTTCTAACAAAGCCCTTCACGTGTGTAATCATGAAAATGATAAAGCCATATCTGTTTTTGAAAAGGAACTAACAATTCACTATCAGGTGACAAAAAAATTTGATATTCATCCTGCGGTCTCTCTATGCTTTGGCATCATCTATATTATATATATATATATATATATATATATTATATCTATTGAGCCTGATCTTGGAAGTAGTTTTGAGCCTCATTCTGAGATAGCCATTGAGCCTCATTCTAAGACCATCACTTCACGATTAATAATATAAGTGTCCCGGATAAGTGTGCAACTGTAAGACAAGCAATAAAACAAGAATATATATTTTAACAGTTAACAGAATCTTATTATCGTTGATCCATAACACAACACCTATGATTGAAACTCATGTGACCATTATCCGCAGGTTTTCTCATACAGTTTGTCTGTGTGTTACCTATTCTAATTTACATTTTACACAATTCATAATACATGCACACACATACACAGTGACAGACTCGCCTGACAATTTCCTTGCCTCAGGGGAAGTCTTAATTTTTTAAAATATATTTACATAAACAAAAACTAACTACATAAAATATAGCCCTAATTAGACAAGCAAGTCTCATAAATCACACTTCTTAAAAGTCCTTAAAGGCATCAATTGATTTGGTGATGTTGTCATTTAAAATATTCATGGTTACCTTTCTTCTTGATTTTTTTTTCTTTATGGGCATAAATTTATAAATGGGGACACTTTAAATGGCTTCAAAATATTATATATATTATGATATATATTATATATTTAATTGGCCTTTTTGGGAAGTTACTCATGAAGGTACACTGAAAATTTTGGTTTCCCCAAACGGGTTTCAAACCCATTCTGCCATGCAGGCAAAGACCATTGGCAGAGCAGGCAGACACCTTAACTCTCATGTACGCATTGAAAAATCGTTGTGGTTTCTGCCATGACAATTCAAGGCAAAGGATGATAGGTGAATTTACAGTTGTGTTATCAGTTCTTTAACTCAAATTAAAGAAACCGTTACTTCCCATCTATCAATAGACACATTTTTATGATTATGGTCAAATCCTCATATACTCCTCCTTTTACAGTCTGTCACTTTGATGTAGAAAAATTGAGGACCAGTTCACTGTGAAAAATTCAATTTGTGACTCATGACAGCCGATGAAGTGTCATCGTCTCTACTTTCAACATGGGAAACATAGTTTGATTAGTCATGATCAAGATAAGGCCATTTGACTTGTGATAACTGATTCTGGAGTGAAAATCAGATGCATATTCCTTTCTTTTGGCTGTCACCAACAAGCGGGATAAGTCTCCTCAAATCAAATTGACATTGAAAGTATTGGTTGTGATCATGACAAATCATCAGCATGATAACACACGAAGTGTCATTTTCATATTACAACAGTCCACTATTTTTCTATATCAAAGTGACAGACTGTAAGAGGCTGACCTATTTTGCCCTTCACTCCTATATCATTTTCGTTTATGATGTGTCAATCTCCATTTGAATCTTAAAAGACAATGAGGTGTTTATGAAATATTAAAATTAAATGAGTCGACCAGTTCACAGCTGAGGTCATTCCCATAAATTGTGCAATCTAAAAATTGGTCATAACATGTACGTAAATAGCTGAAGACTTGCATACTTTTGTGCTTGACCATTTCATTTACAGGGGAAGGGTTGGAGTTCTGCTCGGAGGGGAATTATTTATTTTATGGTAACGACCGCAGTAATTATATTTCAAGTGAGTGATGTACCGAATGTTCATTCCTAAATCAAGCAAAACCATGTTAAAAAATTCCCCAAGTAGTAATAATAATTATTTATTTCAGGACTGCTCAAAAAGAATTTATTGATTTCACAAAACCTGAGGATAAAATAATTTATTGTAAAAACTCCAAATCCCCCCCCCATAATAAATGGTCACCCCTTTACAGAAATGCCCTATCCTTGCTATGCTCTTCTTTATGATTTTAAGTAGTTAGGGGCAGACCATTTAATGTGCATGGGGGGTGGCTTGTATTGGAGTTTTTTTTAAATAAATAATTTCTTGCTCAGTTTTGGTGAAATAGATAAATTCTTTCTGGGTAGTCTTGAAATAAATAATTTCAGGAGAGGGTATTTCTTAACAAGGTGTTGCTTGATTTAGGAATGAATATTTGTGTTCGCACGATTGGAATAAATAATCAGAACTGCCGTTACCGTGAAAAAAATAATTTGTCACCGAGGAATACTCCACGCCACCCTCTGATTATTGAATGGTCGCCCCCCCCCAAACTTGCACTCGGTCGGATTCTCGGAGGGAATCCATCACTCGTATTTGCTCTGAATTCTTGGAAATTTTATCATTGGTCACTAACCGTTGCGAAGGGCACCATTATAAAACCAGCCATGCTCCCAAAGTGCAGTATCACCCTGTTGATATGTGTATTTCGGCCGCACTGTCCATTCTGATCAATCAAGCGCATCCACTGGTGCCACAGGCCAATTTCCGCGAAGCTGTACACTGTTTACATGCGTGCTAAGGTCATATTCATGCTCCCCGTTAAAGTGACATGTCAAACGCAAGTGCCAATTCTTGCGAACTGGCTCTCCATTAGGGCATGTACGGTCGCCGCCATAGTGAGGTATAGTAACTTATACTTGCAATGTTATAACGACAAGTCACTGAATGAGTCGAATCACTAAGGGGGCGACCATTTAATTTCTAAGGGGGAGCTGGAGTATTCCTCAGTGGGAAATGATTTATTTCATTGTAATGGCGACTGTACTTGATTTTGATGGCGTCGGAGGTGGGACCTCAAGTGGCGAATGTGCCACTGGGGTTAGACTCTTATATATATATAGATTTTAAAAACACAGGCCTACTATAACAATAAGACTCATCTTTCGCTATTTCTTTTCAAATCTCATATATATATGCCTACACCATACTTTCTGGGCTGCTACAGACACCATGCATATTACCAATATTGTCAGCTTCACTGACCACTCTGCATGGCATATTGTAAGATCAATGGAGAAAAGTGAGATCAAAGTTAGACGTCCAGACTACAATATGTTGCTCTATACCAAGCGTTTAATGCGCATCTTTTCAATTCATCACAGGAAAAGGGCACAGTCAGCTGGAAGATTATTCTTCAATAGGCTTTTTATCAAGGCACCATACGGCATTGAAAGGTTTTCTGTATGGCATACAAAAGAGATATGTAATGGTATCTAATAACGTCCTGTACACATATGTAATTTTGGCTCATTATAATAGTCTCCCTTTTTTTTTTGTCCAAACTTGAGATCTTTTCAAAACCATTCCTTGCGTTCAAGTGTTGCCCACAAAGTCCAGTTCTCTTAATGAGAAAAGAGAAAGGATATATAATATGTGTGAAATGAATAGATGATGGGACTCCACGTCCTGTGTTTATGCACATGTAAGGCTAATTAGGACAGGAGGAGCACACAGCAAAACAGCCAGTTGCCTTTTGAATATTCATACATGTATGTAGATGATAAGAAAGTAAGCATCTTTGGACCTTTTCAATTAAATTGTAAATCTGCATACAGAATGTTTCAAACTAATGCTTTGCTCTTTACTGACATGCATGCCTACAAAGCTAGGGATATATAAATATTCATAAGCTTTGACATGAACTCCTGGGAGGTTTTATGGGGATTTGTCACTTGAAGAGCTTTACTTGTTCAGTGAAGAAAACTAAAACAATCAATTATGTAACACAAAGCAACTATGAACTAAGTTGACATTGATTAGCAAACCATTTAGGATTACAAGTGCATTAACCCATCATCATTAACAACAAATGCTTTGTGTATTTAAGTTATGTTTATTTCAGCTTAAAGTAGTGTTCAAAGGGTTGTTGTGCTATTTTCCTCAATGTTGGGATACACATGGGGATCAGTGAATAGCATACGAGGGGCGTTCAGAAAGTTCGAGGCTTTATTTTTTATAGACACTTATTTTCAATCTAGAATTATGAATTTTTCACAGGATGAAATTCAGCATATTTGGAATGGTTTTCCAAAATTTTGGACAATTTGGACATTTTTAAGTCATTCTGTGGATGCCATGGAAACTGAAAGTTCAGCTTCTTGGGGCAGATAATACTGAAACCACTAAAGCCAATGAATTTTGGCTGTGAGAGACCTCTCTCTATCACTTACATTAGTTAGATTGACAATATTTGACACAAGAAATATAATATTAGCCTTAAAAAATACTCCCAAGCTCACCAAAAGCATTGATTCATACACCTGACCAATTGAAGTAAATGTTCCTTGAAGTTCTGTGAATGAATTTCGGTCATCCGAAGCCTTTTCTCTTCCAGTGCCTGAAACTATAGCCCCAATGGACTAAAGTAAGGGAAAACAAGGACTTGTGTAAAGCAGCATATCACAGGAATAGCTAGGATGGATAATGCTGTGCATTTTGGTCTCTTGTTCATACTAGTGAATCCATGTTTTCACAAGTCCTTATGTAGTCAGGGAAACACGCCTTTGCCTCCTGAGTTTCCCTCGCCAAATCTGGCATGCAGGAGTGCTCTCCTACATGGGTTCAGTGCAAGAATACACACATTTGGTGTGCTTGAAAGCATATCTAGAGGCTAATACCACATTTCTTGTGTAAAATATTTTCAATCTCACTAATACAAGTGACAGAGAGAAGTCTCTGACAGTCACAATTTCTTGGCATTCTTGGTTTCAATGTTACCTGCACCAAGAAGCTGAACTTTCAGTTTCCATGGCAACCACAGAATGACTTAAAAATGTTCAAATTGTTCAAAATTTTGGAAATCCATTCCAAATATGCTGAATTTTATCCTGTGAAAAATTCATAATTCTAGATTGAAAATAAGTATCCATATGAAAAAAAGCCTCGAACTTTCTGAACGCCCCTCGTAGTTATCACACCTACAATCATTTGCAACCCATGCTGACTGGGCCCCAATGTTCTGCTAATCTTGCAAACATACTATCACAGGAAGTGATCACAATAATTTTATAGAATTATTCCTCATGCTTTGTGCTGAAATTTCTGCCACAAAGAAGTCAACAGAAGTAATTTAGAGAACTGATAGTGAATTGTATCGTTGCATTTGAAAGGTTTGAATCATGTTTGAAGCCCATTGAAATTTGCCCCAGGGGGAGGCAGATCATGTGTTGGAACAGCCAGCTGCAGTAAAGAGAAGGCTAAATAGGATTATTACTCCCTTATTAATGACATTTTAATATGTAAACTGTGTTAGATAAGTCAAGTTTGTTCAATTCTATTTATTTGCTATGCAAGCACTGCCAAGCAGTGGATGACACCTTGTTAAAATGTCAAAAAGTGATTTTTTTGTGGAACCCTCACACAAGCAGACAGCCACATTTTGCATGGACAGTGCTGCCACCTTTGCCCACTGTGACATGGTAAGGATTGGTATTTGATTGCAGCGCAGTAGACCAAAGAAAGAATGTTGCCTTTTACCACAGCTGTATTTAAAAAGGCTGAACCTTTAAGCACTGCAGTACGTTCTTTGAGGTCAGGTTGTCTTTGTGGGGACGTATTGTCTCTTCAAAATGTGTCTGCCTGTTAATGAAACACTCAAGAACGCGGAGGAAATTGCACTAAAGGTCTTTGTTAGGTTTCAGATAAAGGGACCAGGTGTTAGACTGCTTGATTCTGTTCAGCAAAGACACACTTTTGAATCGCAACTGCTGCACCAAATTAAACAGGCATGATTGGAAAGACACCTTTATCAACCATTTGATTTCACGGTTCTTTGAATGTCTGCATTGCCTTTGGTCTAGCCCCAGTGTGCCTCAAAATTAATGTTGTTTGTCATCTGACTAATAGTTGGTAAACCATAAAAATTTGCTATAACCTTAGTTGTCAGAGAAAGCAAAATCGAACTGAAAAGTCCACGAATCTGTTCACGCGACTGTCCAAGGGGCACATGTATAAGAGTATTACAAAAAACACGAAACAGTGTTTATTAAATATGCAAAGTCCATCGAAGAGATTAAAGAGATTCCTCTTCCGGTGATGGCATGTAGTATACTCGTTTTGTGACTGTCAGGTCTCTACCCAGAAGCTCTAGTTCTTAGATTTCCATTCCAGGGTCTTGTGTGAGAGGAGATGGAAGGTTGGACGTCCTTAAAGGCCTTAACATGACATGTGAGTCCTAAGTTTCACACCTCCTTACACCTGACTCTGGTTTGTTTTGGTATATTTCCCCTGCCCTTTGCCAAGTCAGGACAGTAAGGTTCTGGGATCTCAACACTTTGTAATTCACCAGACAATTTGTTACATTTTTTTCTCTTGTAATTTTTATATGTAATATACATCAATTTACTACTTTGTATGTCATTGGGTAGGCACTAAAAATACACTTGCTTGACATGAAACCTAATGGTTTGGTACAAAAAATCTGCACAGAACTCGGGGGGGGGGGGGCGGGGCAACGGTCCCTTTGTACTTAAAGTATAACATAAGTTTAAAAAGACATATTTCCGTCACAAACATTGTCACAATATACAACACAATGTACATACATCCTAAAATATTTTGGGACAAAACTGGTTTTTTAAATGGAAAATGGTTTTTTTGAAAACCAAATTTCCATGCAAAAACCAATATGGATTTTTCAAAAAAACCATTTTGGATTTTTAAAAACCAGTTTTGTCCCGAATTTTTTTAGAGTGTATTAAAACAAACTGAGGAAATGTTCCAGTATTTTTTCTGATTACATGTGATGTCTTGAAGGTCTCTAGTTGCTGGGTAATGCAGTTGCATTGGTTTCTCTATAATTATTGACAGACAATAACAATTTACATTCACACAAAAAGTTTTTCGTGCAGACATAGACACCTTTATCACATTGCATGTGTCGACTCGGTGAATCAGAGCATAACAACGCGTGATTCTTTCATGTTTAAGATTTGGCATAAAACTGCTTGATAATGAAAGGTAAACTGCCAAGTCCAGTACTTTAGCTGCAATCACAGAAGGCAAAGTCAACAGTTCTAGGTGCCTGGATCATGCAAAGTCCTAGAAGAAATCAACTGCATGTTGCGTGATGTGAATCAGAAAAGATCTTCTTCCTTTTTTAAAAAACCGTTTTACTGAAAAAGAAAAACATCAAGAGGAATAAAAGTCACAGATTGGCATGCTTCTTGGTCTTTATTCTTTACGTAAACAAGTCTGTTGAAGAACGAGTCTTGATTGAACTAGCATCCAGAAAAAGGTCGCAAAGTAATCATGCATCTAAAGTGGATTTTCAAACCTCCCACATGGTCACACAACCTATTGCTTGGGCAATCACATTTCAAGTGTGGACTCTGCTGACCTGAGGTGCGAAACAGGTGATTATAACTAACATTCAATGCCAAACAATGCTAAACAAGATAATCCAGCCTGCTAGTTTGTAACAGGGCCTCTTGAAACACTGTCAGAACATAAGAATATGTGTCAGAGACATGCACTATTTGCCAAGGAATATCTTAATTGGACATTTTAACATCCATTTATCGACATGGAACTATCTACTTACTAAACCTTCATTGCAAGGGATATACCTGGAGAGGGAAAATTAAACATATTGCCCGGTAGACGATAAAATGCAAGGTAAGAGATTGAAATTCTCCCAAAACCATGCCAACACAGAAAACTTTGCCAATTCACCTGGCAATTTTGAAACCCTTTAATTCAGTTTCAAAGAAATCTGAAGGTGTACTTTTGCATAGATATAGCCAATAATGACTACATAGACAGTTCTGGGTGGTGTTATTTTGCTGACAACAATTACATTTATAGCAATTTGGCTTTTTTTGAGACATGTGCTTTTCTCAAGACATTGTTATGATCAAACAGGAAGTGCAACAACAGTGCCACCTTACCTACACATGCTCCCAGGAGATACCACTTCAGCAGAGCCTTCAGTGAATAAGTCAGACACACCCACAAAACTAGCCAATGATCAGGCCATCACACATGTTATGCAAATGAGGCCGATTTCGCTGATTCCCGCATTTCCGTAAATCGTAGGCAATTGATTCTGATATTGGTAGATAGATCTCTCTGAGAGCTTTAAAATGATAGGTGTAAGACCACTGTGGAGTAAAAACTCCATGAGTAAATTGCCGGTAAACTTTTGAACTGGGAAGAAATACTGCTCGCTGATTGGCCAAGACACTCGTGACGCAAAATTATGATAAAATAGAGTGACAGAGGGATTCGTCTAGGGTAGATTCTCTGGGTGAGAGATACAAGTTTACAGATAATGAAGAACTCTGAAACAATTTTAAATAAATACCCTGCAAATCCACTTTTTTTTGTGTGTAAGCGTTGTTAGATATATTAATTATTACAAAATGACTTTCCAGATTGCCGGTCACAATACAATGAAAGGGAGCACAACTTATTATTTGAAATTGTATTGAGTTATTACAATATGCTACATTCTGTAAATAATGTAATTCGATGGTGAAAGTGCAAAACCTCGTAAGTCAAAAAAAGCTGTTTTTCAGAAATTGGAAAAAACTATCACAGATAATTTTTTATGGTAATGTTCATTTATATGCGAGTTAGGCTCTATGTGATTTATGGAAAGTGAGACCCTGTTTTAGCATAATTTTTTGTCATAGGTCATTGACCCCTGCATTGATGCTACAGTCAGATATGAATGAAAATGTCGAGTTACAAGGTTTTGCACTTTCACTTTTTGCAAATTAGTGAAAGTCCAAAACCTCGTAACTCGATCATTTATCACATTTCTAAGCAACTTGCAGCATTGAATGTACTTCCAATCTATAGCTATACAGTAAAAATTATGATTTGACCATAATAAATAACAACTGCTAATTTTAATTAGTGGCTACAATAGCAAGAATGAGGAAAATAGCAATTTTTCAAATTTTCATGCACAATTTTTTTCAATAGCCTACATCACAAAAACAAATATAGGGAGGTATAGATTTCTTAATAGGGAAATTTCCTGAGAGCCATAAAAAAGTGCCGCAATCAGTGTTTTTCAAAAAAAATTGAAATATCCGAAAATATGAGCTTCTAAGTTCTGATTTGAGTTACGAGGTTTTGCACTTTCACTTTTTGGAACAAATCGACATACAAGGTTTGGTGAAATCATTCTGTTTCCAGTGTGTTACAGCTTCAAAAAACAGCAAACTGGCAAGGTGACCAATTGACAACATGTATTGGATATTGAAATAGTCATTCCACCCAAAATCTAAAAATGGCAAAATTTTGAGATACGAGGTTTTGCACTTTCAACATCGATAGTATGTTATTCAAAAAGATTGGACTCCTGCATTATGAAAATGGCACTTTGTCAGTCATCATATACTGATGATTTGTCTTGATCATACCAATACATTCAAATGCTAATTTTGACATAATTAAACTAATTAATATTGCATGAAGGCAACAGCCAAACAAAGGGATTGTGGCATGATGCATCTGATTCTTAAACTACAATAGGTCATGACAAATCAAATGGCCTTCTTTTGATTATGACAAATAAAACAGCCTCTATGGCTCCCATTTTTAATATATGATGATGACATATAATCGGCGATCCTAAGTCACAAATATTTCACAATGAAATGGTCCTATATTTTTGCATTAACAATTTACAGACTGCAATGGCTGATCATTGAATAATTTCAGGAATCATGGTTTTACTTTGCTTTTTCTAATTTCCCTATTAGCGTGCCTCGGCGGTCCAACGTCACCCCCAAGCTGGTCTGATGCTACTGACATCAGACTGACGCTGGGCCGACATTGGACCGCCGAGGCATGCTGACAGGGTTAGGACTTTGTTGTGTAAGCTTTAATTATTTTATGGATGAACAGATAGCTAGATAGATAGATCTGGTAAGTACAATCATCAAAGCCCAGTCCCTGGAGCAAGGGTGGACTGATCAGATGGAAGAGAGATTGAGAGTCCTCAACATGTTACACATTTACCCAATGTGAGGGATCTTTTAGTTGCCCCAGCATAGACACTGATAAAAACAATGCATCAGAAGTATAAAGAAATTAAATTGTTGATGTTCAGAAATTGTGGATAGTTAAAGTGCTTGTTTTTACTTCGCAAAAAATCTGCTCTTTTGTAGCTTTTTTTTAGTCCACAGATAGATAGATTTAAAATGGTACAGAATCCAGAAGTTAAGTTCAGGAAATATAGGGAGTCGGGCAAAATTATAAGGAAAATACAGTCCATGGATGGTTGGAGGATTTGGGCTTTACGTCCTGCATTTATGCACTTGATAGGCTAATTAGGACAGGAGGAGGACACAGCAATGAGGAAAACAGCAATACAACATTGACCCAGGTGACCCGGCAAGAGCTGGATTCAAACCCTTGACCTAGCAATTGGCAGCCCAACATGGCTGCCGCTAGACCCACCTTCCCCCCCCTCAAGAAATACAGTCCAAGCCATATATTATACAAATACGGCATGATATGAATGCAATATGAAAATTAAAAATATTTAAAAAAAAATTTTGGAAAAAATCTTAATTGCGCTCGAACCATGCAATATGAGTTTTTATGATGGCGTCATGTGACTGATTTTGGCCGATCAGCATCGCTTTAGCATAGTGGTCATGTAATAAAACAACATATAATTATATCAAAGTGTTCTTACCAAGAAACTTATGCACCTGGTACAAAACTTACACCAACATGACATTGCTAATGCTTGTCAAGCACATTTTAAAAACATGCACCTAAGCTTTGTGACATGGCCTTCTCTTGCAAATATTTGATATTACACATGCATAGTTTTTTTTGTGTGAGTATGTTTTACACTTTATATGTTTTTGTTTGAACAACAAATATGATATGACTTCTTAACAATGTGCCAATTTGATGTGAACTTTCAGGTTATGCTTGTGCATTTTTATGATATGTATGTTATTCTATAGGGCAGAGTCACAATTTGCTAAAATACCACTTGACACCTCTTTCAGCCAGTCAAAAGCCTGTATTTCACTGCAATAAATCCCATATTCTTTGTTGTCCACTTATAGTCCTTGTCATACTTACGTGGAATCTCAAGTTTCTTTTCTATTCTGTTGAACTGTGATGTCAGAGATGACTCTATTCTAGCATTGCAATATATGTAAATTAACTACAAGCTGTGATGTCATTTCAAACTGGGTCAGATTCCCCAGCTTCTAACCAATGCGAATCCACCAAACTGGGCATCACAGTTTCAACTCAGTGTCAGAGTTAAAATGGGTCTGGGGAAAAACCCATGTAAGTTTGACATCACAGCCTCTCACAAATATACATAACATAAGCCATGTGTTTACAAGCAAATTGCCAAAGCCTTCTGTTTATACCAACTTCCATCAAAGTTTAAAGTTGTAAGTTAGCAAGTTTGTAGATTTATCAAACAACTCTGTGGGGATTATAACAGTTGTCTACTGTGAATGCTTACAAAGCTGCCATTTGGTAGGATAAGACTGGTGATTGCTGTGATAAATCATTGGGATCAAAAATGTAATGCTTCCTTAATATATCAATGTTTGAACTGTGATGACGTAGTTTACAGTCAGCCCATTGGCTATCAAGCTGTGATGACGTAGTTGTAGGGGCTATCCCTGATAAAACTCTTACTCTGACACTGTGTTTTTTTTGTTTTTTTTAATTATTGATCATTTAATTGGGGTACAATACAGCGGTACATAATATAGTAGGCGTAAAACCTCGAGAGGCTTGTTAGCCTAATAAAACAGTTACACACGAGTAAGCACACTTTTACCAAAGAAATACAAACACATTTTAACAATTATTTTAGAAAAAAAACAAGTTAGTAACAATAGTAAAGGGTAAAAATAGTTTTTTCAAATTAATACAGATTAAATGAATAAACAAAAGATGATTAGATGTTCCTATTACTAAAAAAATGATTCTTAATTTTCTTCTTAAAATGCAAAAGACTATCACAACTTTTAATGTCATCATCAAGCAAATTCCAGGCTGATGGTCCACTAAACTTCATTGAAAATTTAAATTTTTCTATTCTTGGAAATGGTAAATAAAATTTTTCAGAATTTCGAGTTTGTAATGAACGAATGTTTCTATCTTGGGTGAACATATTGACAAAGCTTAAGGGAAGCAAACTATTTACATACTTATACATAAAAATAGACACATGAATGGAGTTAATTTCATAAACAGAATGAACTTTTGCAGTGTTAAATACTACTACACTAGGTGTGAGATGGTGCATATCTAAAGCAATTTTTAGGGCTCTTTTTTGTTTAATAATTAATGGTTTAATCGAGGTTTTATAAGTTGAAGCCCAAACAATATTACAATAGTTCAAATAAGGTAGTATAAATGTTTTGTAAAGATTTAATTTCCACTGTCGGTTGAGAGTATATCTTACTTTATATAGAATACCAATAGATTTACTGATTTTATTACTGATATAATTAATGTGGTATTTCCATGTCAACTTATCATCTATATAAACACCTAAGAATTTAATAACTTCTACTTGAGCAATTTCTTTATCATCTAAATTAATTCTAAGGTTACAATTAGTCCTAACATTACTGAATTTAATACAATTAGTTTTATTTACATTTAAGGAAAGTTGGTTCGCTGCAAACCAGTCTGAGAGTTTATTTAGTTCAATATTGAAGGTGTCAGTTAACTCAGATAAGTTATTGCCTTTCAAAAATATGTTGGTATCATCAGCAAATAAAACAAAAGTTAAGATGTCACTCACTAGGGGCAAGTCATTAATATATAATAAGAAAAGCAGTGGCCCCAGGGTAGATCCCTGAGGCACACCGCATTTCATAATTTCATAACTTGACAAAATGTTACTGTTATATTTTACCTTTTGAGGTCTATTATATAGGTAGCTAGTAAACCACAACAGTGATGAATTTTTAAGACCATAGTGTGATAATTTACGTAGTAAGATTGAATGGTTAATGGTATCAAAAGCCTTTTTGATATCAATTGATATGGCAACAGCTTGTTCTTTCTCATTCATTGCCTTATAAATATAATCTGTTACTGTAATTAGAGCATGGTCAGTTGAGTGCCCTTCTTGGAACCCATACTGATGCTTGTAGATTAGATTATTCACAGTTAAATAGTTATATAGTTGGTTATACATTAATTTTTCGAAGATTTTGGAGAAAACACTCAAAACTGATATTGGGCGATAATTGCCAGCAAGTTGCTTATTGCCTTGTTTATGGATAGGAGTAATTACAGCTACTTTTAGCTTATCAGGAAATATTCCTGTAAGAAAGGAGATATTTATCAAATGAATTAATGGAAATTTAATTTGATCATACACAGACTTAAAAACTGAAGGACGAATTCCATCATAACCTGGGGCAGAGTTTTTTAAAGTTGAGAATACCTTTTTTAAATCATCCTCGCTTATATTACGAGGTGTAAAGCACTGGTTATGAGGTTGAATGTATTGTAAAGGATCTAGTGGGGTAGATCGGATATGACTTGCTAACTCATTACCTACTGAAGCAAAAAATTTATTAAGGTGATTAGCTATGTTCTTATGTCCATTTATATTACCATGGTCAGATTGGAAAACATCAGGTAAGGCATCAGTTTTTCTGTTACGATCTAATATTTCATTAGTAACATTCCATGATTTTCTCAAATCATGCACATGTTTCTCGAGACAATTACTATAATAGCGTTTCTCACTTATACGAAGCAGATGTGTAAGATTATTTCTGTACTTCGAAAATTTTAATTTAGTGATGTCACTTGGATTTTTAAGATAGGCTTTGTACAGACTGTTTTTCCTCTTAATTGACTTAAGTAAACACTGAGTAACCCATGGTTTGTGATTAGGTTTAACAACAATTTTCTTAACAGGGAAACATATCTTGTAAAAGTAGGTTAATTGATCTATAAATATGTTTGTTGACTGATTGACATCATTACACTTTAATACATCATCCCATTTGTGTCTAATCAACATATCTTTAAACTTATTTATATTCCGAGGAGTAATAAGCTCTTTGTATATAATTTGACTAGCCTGATTTTTTTTGTATTTCAAACAATTTAGGACAAAAATTGGGAAATGGTCAGAGATACTTTGAAAGAGAATACCACTACATGATTCCTTTTCTAAGGATTGTAGATTATTTGTAAAAATGTTGTCAATAAGAGTAGCATTGTCTACATTACATCTGGTTGGTCTAGATATCAAAGGGATAAAACTGTAGCTGAGGAACAGTTGGAGAAAATCAGCAGATTGAGGATAAGTATCAGTATTCAGTAAATTTATATCAAAGTCACCCATAATATAACATAATGATTTACTTCTGCTAAACTGCACAAGTAATTGCTCTAGGCAATTATTAAATTCAATAACAGGCGTATTAGGGGGTCTATAAATCTCACCAATTATGATGTTACTTGTTGTATTCAGGACAGACTTATCAATTTCTATAAACACAGATTCTGCTACATCATTGAAAACAATACTAAAATCATCACGTACAAGAAAATCAATTGTTTCAGAAATGTACAAAGACACACCTCCTCCTCGTTGGTTATTTCTAGTTTTATGAACAGCTCTGTATGTGGGTATAGAAAATAATTCACAGTTTTGTTCAGTTAACCACGTTTCACAGAGACCAATAATATTGAGGCGAGGCTTGACATTTTGTAGGCTTAATAGAAATTCACTATTATGAGCAGGCAGACTTCTGATATTTGCATGATACAGGGAAAAGTCATTTTTAGGATCAGTTTGTACAAGACTGTCTTCAGAATAATAGTTACATTGATTTAGTACATATGTTGAAACTGTGACGCTCAGTTCAGGAGGATCAACATTGGCTAGAAGCTGGGGAATCTGACCCAGTTTGAAATGACATCACAGCTTGTAGTTAATTTACATATATTGCAATGCCAGAATAGAGTCATCTCTGACATCACAGTTCAACAGCATAGAAAAAAAAATTGAGATTCCACGTAAGTATGACAAGGACTGTAACATGGCATGTTTGACTGTTTGTTTCATGGCATAAGTCAGTTATTCACCGCGTGGGATCAGGAATTACGTTTGTTACACCTCAGGCTAAAGTCTTTGGATGGTTAATCACATAGATCTTCCCGCTCCAGTGGTGAATAACCTAGGCCTATAGGCCTAGTCAAGTGGCATCAGTGTATGTGGGGCTGGTGGGGCATTTGCCCCACCACTTTTTGGCCAAAGTATACATGTTTCGTAATCAAAACAATTGTAATTTTTCTCCTGACATGTTTAGTGAAAGTGCGACCAATATTTGCCCACCACTTTAAAACGAAATTGACGCCCCTGAGGCCTACATGTCACCTTTTTTTCAAGATTAACCTGGTTTAGAAAGAAAATTCCTCTTGCATGCTATAAGATTTTTTGAAATCCACTGTAACAGGGACAACAAAAAATAATTTATCAAAAATTTCGTTTTGATGCTAAGTCTTTAAATTATCATATTGATGAACAGTACACAAATTTATGCGATTGCCTACAAAATTTATAAATGTTGAATGCAATTATATTCTGTTGATAAGCCGATTAAAATGTTGTAAACTTATTAGTTATTTAAACTGTAAGCTCAAAAAAGTTGCAACTAAAGGCACCTCCTGTTTTGGCATCCACTGTTGACAGGAGCACTGCGCAGAAATGTGTCTGTCATTGTGCTATGTGAGCCACACTCAAGACTGCCGTCCGCACCCATGAGACGTGATCATATAAAATGTGGATAAATGACATAGGCTTCCATTATTTTAGACACCTATTATAAAAAATGTAAACAATCATTTAAATAATGCCTGAAAAAAACTGTTTAAAGATTTCCCGTCTTCTTCTTCCCTTCTTCCTGTTTGTCTCTCCTCCTCATGTCCTCCCTTCTAGTATTTCCTCTTCCTCTTATCAAAATATTCTTCCTTTCTTCATAACATTCTTCATCTAATCAAAACATTCTTCTCCAAATCACAATATTCTTCCTCTAATCAAAATAATATTCCTCTAATCAGAATATTCTTCCTCTAATCAAAGTATTCTTCCTCCAATCAGAATACTCTTCCTCTTATCAAAACATTATTCCTCTAATCAGAATATTCTTCCTCTAATCAAAATATTCTTCCCCTAATCAGAATATTCTTCCTCTAATCAGAATATTCTTCCTGTAATGAAAATATTCTTCCTCTAATCAGAATTTTCTTCCTCTAGTCAGAATATTCTTCCTCTAATCAGAATATTCTTCCTCTAATCAGAATATTCTTCCTCTAATCAAAGTATTCTTCTTCTAATCAAAATGTTCTTCTTCTAATCAGAGTATTCTATATGTAATGAAAATATTCTTCCTCTAATCAGAAATTTCTTCCTCTAGTCAGAATATAGTATAGGGTTGATTGATGAAATGAGAGAGAGAGAGAGAGAGAGAGAGAGAGAGAGCAGGAGTCCTCAACATGTTACGCATTTACCACATGTGAGGGATCTTTTACTTGCCCAGCACAGACACTGATACAAGGGGCCACCAATTTAACGTCTAATTCTGATTAGAGGAAGAATATTCCAGATGGGATTATGCTCATGAAGGTACACTGAAAATTTTTGGTTACCCACCCATGGTTCGAACCCATGCAGGCAAAGACCTTCAGCTGAGCAGGCGGGAACCTCAACCACTACACCACTCAGCTGCCTACACTCCATTGGCGTCATACCGTATAAGACTGCAAACACAACGCACCATAATATATTGTATTTCATGGCTGGGGGGGGGAGGGTTGGTCTTTTGGTCTAGTTTAAGTGGTAGAGTGCTGGACTGCCAATAGCTGGATCCAGGGTTCGAATCCAGCCCTTGCCTGGTCACATGGGCCTATGTTGGGCAGCTGCTTCAATCATCCTTAGGCTCATTGCGGTGTCATCCTCCTATCCTAATTAGCCCACCAAGTGCATAATTACAGGGTGTAAAGCCCCAATCGTCCATCAATCATCCATTTGCTTTTTAGTGTTAACGAAAATATTTATAATTTTGCTGATGACAACATGATTGCTGTAAAAGGAAAAAAAAAATCAATTATGTAAAATCTATTAGAACTGTCAAAAAATTCTGATGTATGCATCAAATGGTTTAGGGAAAATATGTTGAAGGTAAATCCCTCAAAATTTCAATATTTATTACTTGATGGTAAACGAAATCCTGATGAGGAAGATCAAATTATAATTGACAATACAGCAACCATGTCCAACAAGACCGTAAAATTGTTAGTGATAAATATCGATTCACATTTAAACTTTAATGATCATGTACAGTATCAGACGAAAGTTTAGACCGCGTCAATCTTTTGTCAATATAAGGGAAAATAGGTGCACACCAAAGAACTTCTGTATGGATTCTCTTGCCCATGTATCAGAGAAGTTCTACAATAGAGAAAACTTCAACTATTTTTATCACTTACTTGAAAATGTGTGATAAGCAAAAATATCAGGTGGTCTAAACTTACGTCTGATGCTACTTACATCCAAAAAGGCATTTAGTGGCATTATACATTAGAGGAAAGGTGGGTAAATTATCCAATGGTATTCAATCATGTTTCATGTGATTTAAAGGCAATGAGTCATGACACAGGAAAACATATTTTTTAATATTTTTATTAAATTTGAACTGAAGGGGTAATAATGGTGATTCAATGACATATATTTTCCATGTGCGTTTTAGTTGACCTTTCATTTAACAATTTTGGCTCATTGCGCCTCGACAATGAGAATAATACATACAATTGTTTAACTAGGTTTGAACCATTATGGCTTATCAGCAACCTTCGGGAATTCACATTTAGCACTAACTGAATAATTGCTATTCACCCAAAAGTACTTTTCACTTGTTTCTGGACTCAGTTTTAAATCACTGGAATGTTTTGCATGTTTATTACGTGCAAGAATTAGCAACATGGGAACCTCAGTGCACTAATGATGCAGACAGGACCACCTTTTAGAGGGTGGTCCGGTATTTACAAAAGTGGTCCGGTCCGGGTCTGGTCCAGGGTGAGGTGGTCCAATTTTGTTACTGGACCGGTCCAGAAGCGGTCCACCGGCATTTCAAAAATTATGATAAAATGAGCGTTAAAACAAGCTATATGACATAATTTCATTTTTAGATATGACAAAATTCATGTGATACTCTTCATGACATGAAAAATCACTGTACCGGTCCGGACCGGCACTTGACTGGTCCGGCCCAGCACTGGACCGGTTTTTTGTAGGTAGTCCTGTATTTTGGCGGTCCAGGGCTGGACCGCGGACCGGACCGGTCCAAGGCGGTCTGGTCTGCATCACAACAGTGCACTGGTGGTTAAACCGTGGTTTTATAGAAACTTATAAATCCCACAACAAAGATGAAAATGTTGCCTCTGACAGTCTGAGAATGAACCCCTAGTGATAATCATTACTTTAATGAAATTGCGTACAACATTTTTAAAACTACATTCCTTTCAAGAACATAAAAAAAGTCTATAGATCGAATGCTTCATCTAAAATAGGTACAGAAATTGGCCAGGCAGAAGATCGCTACAAATCCAGTCTGTGCGCACCGTCCAGCAGAACTATGCTACAATCAGGCAACATAGAGTGTCTGTTAACCCGTTCATATAGACTTTTTAAACATGTCTCAAACAGTTGTCATGAAAATTCACATGCTCAACAGTTACAGTTCAGCATTTTAATAATCTCAATTTCAAATAGTTAAGAAATATTTTGAAATACTTGACTTTTATTGAAAGAGCAATTTACGAGGGGCGTTCAGAAAGTTCGAGGCCTTTTTTTATATGGACACTTATTTTCAATCTAGAACTATAAATTTTGTTACCTGCCCCGAGAAGCTGAACTTTCAGTGTCCATGGCAACCACAGAATGACTTAAAAATGTCCAAATTGTCCAAAATTTTGGAAATCCATTCCAAATATGCTAAATTTTATCCTGTGAAAAAATCATAGTTCTAGATTGAAAATAAGTATCCATATGAAAAAAAGCCTCGAACTTTCTGAACGCCCCTCGTATTTACAGGCATTTTTACTAATTGCAACCTATACATTTGAAAATAAAATTAATAGCCACACGTCATTATCATATTATTCAGTTTGAATATCAATAACAGGTTGAAGGGTCCATAATGTGGGACTGCATGAGGACGCCAAAATCACATACATTTTTTTTCCATTTTCTTATTCCAGAATTTTTCTGTCATGTCATCTCGGCTGTATCACTGAAAAACATAAATAAATGGTTTATAATCCTAACAATATAACTATTTAATTAAAATCTGAAATTATGTTGTGAGGATAATATTCGCATACTATATACGATGGTAAAATGTCTGCTTGACAACAAAAAGAGAACTACAAACAAAGGATAGTTAGGATACTCTTATTATTATCCAACAGAACAGGATACAAGCAAGCACCATCTTCAAAGCAAGGACAAGAATGATCCCCGTAAAATGTAACTACAAAAACAAACACCCCAACACCGACTGCAGATTCGGCAAAAACAGTACAAAAACACAACAACATGTATTCGAAGAGTGCACTTCTATTGACAGAAAAAAAGGCCCCAAAGCAGCAATTAGATTTTCTCAGAAGAAAGAGAAACCATCCAACGGACAAGTGAAAAAATAATCAAAATCACAAACCACATCAATGAAACTAACTAGGCAACCGTTCCTTACATGCTAAACAATGTTCGAAATTTGGAATGTTGAATATTTAAAAGACTGCACAGCATGAAACCCCCACAGTTCCCACTATCTATCTGTCTATCCATCTATCTGTCTATCCATCTATCTATCTATCTATCTATCTATCTATCTATCTATCTATCTATCTATCTATCTATCTGTCTATCCATTTATCTATCTATCTATCTATAATGTATGGTAAGAGTATATGTATATATATACAACATATTCACTGCGTGTTCATTGAAGCTTCTTGGCAACTTAGTCTTCATGGTCTCAGACTCTGCAAGACAGATTTATGAGTCTCACTATCACAAGGTTACAGATGCCTGATGTATTTCTTGCTAATTCATGGCACCCTCAAGGCAATTTGTTGGAGCCTGGTTGCTGATACATAAATATCTCTTACAACATAATAACCACATTTGCTATCATTGAAACTGCTGCTGTGAGGCTCAACAAAGTTTATAATGAATTTTTAGTTGGGAAAATTGTGCAATGCTTCATAAACTACAAATCACGCACCATGTGTATACAGGAGTTGTGTGAAATATTAGCTGGGAAAATTCTCATTCACGCCAGAGTGGCCAAGTGCTTTCACACATCCTCCCATTGCATGACTCGCTCACACTCGCCCTGCCAACAAACTCTACAAAAAACTTAAGATTTCTAAAGCATTATACCACTGTTTGCTTTTTCTGGCCAATCAGAAGCCAGGATTTCGCTCTGATATAATGCTTATCACAGCTCTTACACCTGACCATGATATTGCATGCTTGGCTGACTGCAAGTTGACAAAATCAGTGGCATCCCTATGGGGGGGCACGGGGGGGGCACGTGCCCTCCCATATTAGACCTGTGCCCCCCCAGGTGCCCGCCCCCCCAGGTGCCCGCCCCCCCAGAGAATCGCGTGCCCCCCCAGGTGCCCCCCCACTCGAGACCCCCTAGTTACGCCACTGGACAAAATTGAAGGAAACACTGAAACAAAACTGACCAACAAAGGATTAAAACCAAACAACACAGACAGTAAACAAGGAAGAAAATTGTATCAAGTGAACCTGGTCTCAATGAAAAGGCTCCATTCACTCTTTTTTTTCCACCAATATCTGAAATAATGATCAAATTTAAGGTCACTTGATAAAATTCATTTTAAGGTCACTTGATAAAATACAATTCATTTAGGCAAGCAGCAAAAAAATTTGCAGAGCAGCAGACCAACAATTTTGGCCCTATTAGGCAAGCTCAAAGAATTATTTTTTCTTCTTAATTCGGGGGCTGCCGCCCCCGCCTGCTCCTTGCCTTCTATTATTTTTTTTAATGTATTTTGTAACTTCAAAATAACATTTCAGAGTGCAATACATATGACATACCAGACTACCAGTATGCTCACTGACAATGATGAAAAGGACGGCTGGCACAAGTGAGCTCACTTGTAGTTCTAGGCAGGCCTAAAAGATTTAAGAGTGTGCACCAATTAACTAAAGTTTGTCAAAAGTTTGTTGTAAAATTAAAAATCTTAAGTCAGCTCAATTGTTTGTGTGAGATGGTTGCACAATATGCTTACTCTATAATAGCTTGTTGTTTGGATTTTTGATAATTTTTCCATGATCATAACTTAGTAAAATAACTTTGTTAGCTCAAAGGAATTGTGCAACCATTTACTAAGCTGACTAAAAATTAAAATTTTACAGTGTTGCGGCACATACACAATTTTGTGGTTTCGCCCAGATGATGTCTACAAATGTTTACAGATGATTTCATATTTGTAGACATTTGAGGTAGAAAATACATCATTTTTCTTGCTATTTTCATTGGTCGAGAGAAGGTATGACACCACTCTCTCCTGAAAAGTGACATAGCGTTTTACATGGGTGACCACGGCATTTTAAGCCATTGATCTCCTAACAGGGACTGACTTTAGCAGTTTCAAATTGTGTTTCACAGTACATACATTCTGCAAGTCCAATGTTGTGCATTCAGACGATTAGGATCAGGTGATCAAGGCAATGACTGTTTATAAAGAAAATAAACATGTATAATTTTGAATGTAACATTTTCTCAGAAGAGGGGCTCAGCTCAGGTGGCAGGACAATGGGCTACCAATTGCAGGGTCCTTGATCTGATTCCCACTGGAATTTTCTTATGAATGCTGACCACATCACTGGTCTACCATTCTGTCCTGAGGGACCATTCAGAATTTATGATTCTTGGGAGTTTTGTTGTAGCTTTCTATCAAAAATTTGTACCCCCTTTGGTTTCATGCTTATTTGTACCCCTAGTACATTCCATTTGGTTTTTTAGCATGTCCCCTATTCTTTTATTAAAATTTTTTACCCCCCTTAAGCATGTTGTGAGTAATAAGTACCCCCTTGAAACATGTGTGAAAAATTGGTGCTCCGTTGGGCAAAACTCCCAATTCTCCTCAAGTCATAAATTCTATTTAGCCTACAAGGCACATAGATTCTGGACAAAAGATAAAAATTAGTACTATCCCACTTGAAACATGTAGCACCCGCTCGGGTAAAACTTCGATCTCCCCCGCAACCCAGTCATGCATTCTGAATGGACCCTTACTGATGTCATAGACAATGCTCGCAGCTTATGGTCAAGGCATGATAATTTAGTGTAAATAGATGTGAAGCCATTCAGAGTCAGCTAGAAACTGATTTAATATCAATTGAAACAATCAACAGTTGTACACAAGAGTGTGAAATACAACTGTTCACGAAGAAGTGAAAGAGTTCATGTAGATTGCGGTTTGACATGTGTGAACAACTGCCACAATACCAAGTTGGCCTTTGCTGTATACTATTGGTCAAAATTATGACATCATTTTTTCAGCAAACATCACTTGCTTCAATCAAGCTGAAAAAAAAGTGACATGCAGGATTTTCTGATGTCAGACCAGAAATTTTGCTAAATATTTTGTTATTTCAGAAAAGTCTACAAATATGAAATCATCTGTAAGTGTGCATGAAAACATAGTGAAAAAAAAAAATTTTTTAATATCGACTTTTTCATCAGTTGCGCCAAGTGTAACTATGACGGTAATATAGTTTATGTACCAGCATTGAGTGTATTAATGTACTAACGTAAATCTAAGCGGCTCTTTGAAAACAGAGAGGTGGAAAAAGGAAGACATCAACCGCTGGGACAAGAAACAAATCCAATGAAAGGTACATTAGCAAATGGAGGAAAGCGACCAACTTGCACCAGACAGGTTTAGAAGCAGTCCTGAATTAGATCATTTGAGAGACATTTGATATACATTCTGCCTATATATAAATGGATGATTGGGGCTTTATGTCATGTATTTATGCACCTGGTAGACTAATTACGACAGAGGGAGGACACTGCAATGAGGCGAAGGATGATTGAAACAGCTGTGTGACCGAGCAAGGGCTGGATTCGAACCCTGGACCCAGCGATTGGCAGCCCTGCACTCTACCACTTCACCAACCCTCCCTCCTGCCTATATATAGATAATGGTTCATAAAATTCATACATACATATGTACATTGGTAACTACAATTAATTTTCTATGCCAATAGCTATAGTCCATCATGAATGTGTTGCGGAATAACACATTTTGCCATGCACTTTGGAAACCAGTTTAGGATAAGTATACATCCAGAATAAAAGGTACATTTACATTCAAACAGGGTTCAGTGATAGCAAGTACACATGCCTGATGGCCATTATCATCAAACGGATTTACAGAAGTCGCTGACTGCTCACAGCAGGGATGAAATGACTGGATTGGCAGAAAACATGACTAGGTAACCTCAATGAAGGATTTCCATGGTATCAGTCCATTCAGAACAAAGTTTACAACAGCTTTTTATTAATTGCAACCTATACATTTGAAAATAAAATTAATAGCCACACGTCAGTATCATTTTATTCAGTTTGAATATCAATAACAGGTTGAAGGGTCCATAATGTGGGACTGCATGAGGACGCCAAAATCACATACATTTGTCCATTTTGGTAGTGTGTTTTACTTCCAAATATAGGAAGTCTAGTGATGTTCTTAGGAGTGTTAGAATAGGAGATATTACCATCAATTCATCAACAGTTGTACGTAACCTAGGAGTTATGTTTGATGTTCATGCATCTATGTCTGACCAGGTCACAAGTATTTGTAAGTCAGCTTCCTTCTCACTCTGGCGTCTGGGCAAAATTAGACATCTCTTGGACAAAAATTCTACTGAACGACTTGTTCATGCTTTTATATCTTCACGGCTTGACTATTGTAATAGCCTTCTATTTGGTATCCAAGAATATCAGCTAAGAAATTACAAACCATTCAAAATTCTGCAGCCCGGTTGGTAGCAAGGGCCAAGGTAGCTGAAAATAGTCATGTGACACCTATTTTGTATTCTCTTCACTGGCTGCCTGTAGCATTACGTATACAGTTCAAATTATTGTCTATCATTTTTAAATGTATACACTGGGACTCATCTCCAGTTTATTTGAAAGAACTTTTGTGTCGTAACACTCCGGGTGCCTATAATTTGCGAAGTGACAATGGCGTATCTTTAAAACGACCATCATCAAAAACTTTGAAAACATATGGAGACCGCGCTTTTGCCATCTGTGCACCCTCCCTGTGGAACAGTTTGCCACAGGAGATTAGATGCATAACAGTGTATGAGACTTTTAAAGCCCGGTTGAAGACACATTTATTTAGATCTTACTACTTTTAATTTGTTAATTTGTTTTAATAGAGTTTTATCTGATTTCTTATCTTATTCCGGTTTTTAACTACAATTTTACTTAATTTAAATCATTGTATGAATTTTTGTATTATTGTACAGTGCATTGAGGTCGCTATTTTGATGTAGTGCACTATAAACAAATAAACATTATCATTATCATTATCATTTTATTATTCCAGAATTTTTCTGTCATGTCATCTCGGCTGTATCACTGAAAAACATAAATAAATGGTTTATAATCCTAAAAATATAATTATTTAATTCAAAACTGAAATTATGTTGTGAGGATAATATTCGCATAATATATGGTTTGGGGTCAGTGGGAAAATAAAATGAGGTTTTTTGGCCCAAGCTGAAATACTACATGTACCTGTGCGGACACCGGAGGCCAATTAAACTCAATGTTGGTAGACTCAACATTAAATTTTGTTGCATTTTACAAAAAAATTACACAAAAAAACAACTTTTTAATCAAGAAACATGTCTAAATTTAGATAAATTCACTCTGACAAAATTGTTTAATTAATAATTATAGCTGTTGGTCTGTAATCAAAATAAATTTTTCACCCCCTCTTTTCTGTGACGTAAAATAATAATCATTATCACAAAAAATCATATAGGTAATAATGTGAAAGTGAGATTGCGACGTAACCATGTTGACAGCAGTGTGACATGCCTACTAGTGGTGAAAGTCTGGTTTGATTTTTTAAACCGATCATTGGTAGTACTAAACCTAACCCTGGCCCCCATGCTTAGCATGGGTCATGGGTCGTTGGACGTCGTCCCATTGAAAATCTTGAGATTTCGACATGGCACCAGGAGAATTGGTCTATATCAAACAATTCTTATCCAAATTTCATGAAATTTTTGATTTCGTAGTCTACGAATGTATATTACTGCTGACAGTACTACTTGTGAATGCACTTACACAAAGGTTTGCATGGTACTAATTGATGTTAAATGAGGGAAATGTCCAAGAGACAGCCTTCAACCTCGCTTCGATGTTTGGTGTCACATTTGTGACCTAACCAAAACTACCTATGACATCATAAATGTTTTTGAAGAATTTAAATACGACATCAGCAACTACTCCAGTTCTTAAAACGTACCGCCATTGGGGCGTTCATCATTCTAAGGGTCCACGTTACTCCTACCTCCATGGGGTAAATGGGGCCGTCCTGCAGAGAATAAATTAGAAATTAATGCATAAACTTATGAAACGCTGCTTTTAAAGGTTGATTTCTAATTTGTATAGATATTTTGATAATTTAGAGGAATTTATAAGCAACATTTGCTACTACTCCAGTTCTTAAAACATACCGCTATTGGAGCGTTCATCATGCTAAGGGTCCACGTTACTCCTACCTCCATGGGGTAAATGGGGCCATCCTGCAGAGAATAAATTAGAAATTATTGTATGAAATTATCAATCACTTCCTTTAGATTTGAATTTCTAATTTGTATACAGATATTTGGATAATTTAAATGAAATTATAAGCGATATGTGCAACTACTCCAGTTCTTAAAACGTACCGCTATTGGAGCGTTCATCATTCAAAGGTTCCACATTACTCCAACCTCCATGGGGTAAATGGGGCCCTCCAGCAGAGAATAAATTAGAAATTATTGTATGAAATTATCAATATATATACTTTAAAATATGCATTTCTAATTAGTATAGATATTGGGATAATTTTGAATAATTTAAGAGCCGAAATTTGCATGTACTCCAGTTCTTAAAACATACCATTATGGGGGCGTTCATCAATTGAATGCTCTGTTTTTATACAATATCCATGGGGTAAATAGGGCCCTCCTGCAGAGAATAAATGCTAAATTAATTCATGAATTTATGAAACACTGCTTTTAAATGTAAATTTATCATTTGTAAAGACATTTAGATAATTTAGAAGAATTTAAAAGCAACTTTGGAAACTACTGCAGTTCTTAAAACGTACCGCTATTGGAGCCTTCATCATTCAAAGGTTCCACGTTACTCCTTCCTCCATGGGGTAAATGGGGCCCTCCTGTGGAGAATAGATTAGAAATTATTGTATGAAATTATCAATCGCTACCTTTAGATTTGAATTTCTAATTTGTATACAGATATTTGGATAATTTTAAAGAAATTTTAAGCGACATGCGCAACTACTCCAGTTCTTAAAACGTACCGTTATTGGGGCGTTCATCATTCAAAGGTTCCACATTACTCCAACCTCCATGGGGTAAATGGGGCCCTCCTGCAGAGAATAAATTAGAAATTTATGCATTTATAAACTTATGAAACGCTGCCTTTAAATGTTGATTTCTAATTTTTATAGATATTTGGTGAATTTACAGTAGTTTTATCAGTTTCTTTAACTCAAATTAAAGAAACCGTTACTTCCCATCCATCAATAGACACATTTTTATGATTATGGTCAAATCCTCATATACTCCTCCTTTTATAGTCTGTCACCTTGATGTAGAAAAATTGAGGACCAGTTCACTGTGAAAAATTCAATTTGTGACTCATGACAGCCGATGAAGTGTCATCGTCTCTACTTTCAACATGGGAAACATAGTTTGATTAGTCATGATCAAGATAAGGCCATTTGACTTGTTATAACTGATTCTGGAGTGAAAATCAGATGCATAATCCTTTCGTTCGGCAGTCACCAACAAGCGGGATAAGTCTCCTCAAATCAAATTGACATTGAAAGTATTGGTTGTGATCATGACAAATCATCAGCATGATAACACACGAAGTGTCATTTTCATATTACAACAGTCCACTATTTTTCTATATCAAAGTGACAGACTGTAAGAGGCTGACCTATTTTGCCCTTCACTCCTATATCATTTTTGTTTATGATGTGTCAATCTCCATTTGAATCTTAAAATACAATGAGGTGTGTATGAAATATTAAATGAGTCGACCAGTTCACAGCTGAGGTCATTCCCATAAATTGTGCAATCTAAAAATTGGTCATAACATGTACGTAAATAGCTGAAGACTTGCATACTTGGGCTTGACCATTTCATTTACAGGGGAAGGGTTGGAGTTCTGCTCGGAGGGGAATTATTTATTTTATGGTAACGGCAGCAGTAATTATATTTCAAGTGAGTGATGTACCGAATGTTCATTCCTAAATCAAGCAAAACCATGTTAAAAAATTCCCCTAAAACCAGCCATGCTCCCAAAGTGCAGTATCACCCTCTTGATATGTGTATTTCGGCCGCACTGTCCATTCTGATCAATCAAGCGCATCCACTGGTGCCACAGGCCAATTTCCGCGAAGCTGTACACTGTTTACATGCGTGCTAAGGTCATATTCATGCTCCCCGTTAAAGTGACATGTCAAACGCAAGTGCCAATTCTTGCGAACTGGCTCTCCATTAGGGCATGTACGGTCGCCGCCATAGTGAGGTATAGTAACTTATACTTGCAATGTTATAAAGACAAGTCACTAAATGAGTCGAATCACTAAGGGGGCGACCATTTAATTTCTAAGGGGGAGCTGGAGTATTCCTCAGTGGGAAATGATTTATTTCATTGTAATGGCGACTGTACTTGATTTTGATGGCGTCGGAGGTGGGACCTCAAGTGGCGAATGTGCCACTGGGGTTAGACTCTTATATATATATAGATTTTAAAAACACACGCCTACTATAACAATAAGACTCATCTTTCGCTATTTCTTTTCAAATCTCATATATATATGCCTACACCATACTTTCTGGGCTGCTACAGACACCATGCATATTACCAATATTGTCAGCTTCACTGACCACTCTGCATGTCATATTTTAAGATCAATGGAGAAAAGTGAGATCAAAGTTAGACGTCCAGACTACAATATGTTGCTCTATACCAAGCGTTGAATGCGCATCTTTTCAATTCATCACAGGAAAAGGGCCCAGTCAGCCAGAAGATTATTCCTCAATGGGCTTTTTATCAAGGCACCACATAGTATTGACAAATTTTCTGTAAGGCATACAAAGGAGATATGTAATGGTATCTAATAACGTCCGGTACACATATGTAATTTTGGCTCATTATAATACGAGTAGTCACCCTTTTTTTTTGTCCAAACTTGAGATCTTTTCAAATCTATTCCTTGCTCTCAAGTGTTGCCCACAAAGTCCAGTTTTCTGAACGAGAAGAGAGAAAAGACATAATTTATAACATGTGTGAAATTAATAGATGATGGGACTCTACGTCCTGTGTTTATGCACATGTAAGGCTAATTAGGACAGGAGGAGCACACAGCAAAACAGCCAGTTGCCTTTTGAATATTCATACATGTATGCAGATGATAAGAAAGTAAGCATCTTTGAACCTTTTCAATTAAATTGTAAATCTGCATACAGAATGTTTCAAACTAATGCTTTGCTCTTTACACTCTAAAAAATTCCAGACAAAATTGGTTTTTTAGATTCAAAATGGTTTTTTGAAAAACCAAATTTCAATGCAAAAAACCAAAATGGATTTTTTTAAAAATCCATTTTGGTTTTGCATTGAAATTTGGTTTTTCAAAAAACCATTTTGAATCTAAAAAACCAATTTTGTCCCGACATTTTTTAGAGTGTACTGACATGGTAAGGATTGGTATGTGATTGCAGCGCAGTAGATCAAAGAAAGAATGTTGCCTTTTGCCACAGCTGTATCTAAAAAGGCTGGACCTTTAAGCACTGCAGTACATTCTAAAGGCTTTGAGGTCAGGTTGTCTTTGTGGGGACTTATTGTCTCTTCAAAATGTGTCTGCCAGTTAATGAAACACTCGAAAACGCAGAGGAAATTGCACTGAAAGTCTTTGTTAGGTTTCAGATAAAGGGACCAGGTGTTAGACTGCTTGATTCTGTTCAGCAAAGACACACTTTTGAATCGCAACTGCTGCACCAAATTAAACAGGCATGATTGGAAAGACGCCTTGATCAACTGTTTGATTTCACGGTTCTTCGAATGTCTGCATTGCCTCTGGCCTGGCCCCAGAGTGCCTCAAAATTAATGCTGTTTGTCATCTGACTAGTACAGATGGTAAACCATAAAAATTTTTTATAACCTTAGTTTTCAGAGAAAGGACAATAGAACTGAAAAATCCGCGAATCACGCGACTGTCCAAGGGGCACATGTATAAGAGTATTACAAAAAACACGAAACAGTGTTTATTAAATATGCAAAGTCCATCGAAGAGATTAAAGAAGAGATTCCTCTTCCAGTGATGGCATGTAGTAGAGTCAGGTATGCAAGGGCGTAATTTTCGCGGCAAATGTGGGGGGGACTCGCGGTGACGAGGTCAGAATCTATCATCAAATCCGCGCATAAAAGAAGTCAATCGGGCTTTTCTACATTAATGAATTTTAAAGTTTTGTATGGCATGGTAGCCTACCCAAGCAGAAAGTTGGGAAATGTCTTTTAGAACTGCTCCCTATCAAATTGAATCCAAGGGTCATTACTATTTTTTTGTTTTCACACAAAAAAGTGGGGGTGTCATTTCATATTATGTCCCCCGGGGTAAAAAATGCGGGGGGGACATGTCCCCCCCGTCCCCCCCCCCAAATTACGCCCATGCAGGTATGGTAAATCCGTCCAGGAGGGTAATTACGTCCATCCCCTAATAAAGGCTAACAAGTACTTTTATTACAGTTGTGGGAGTTTCAAATGGAAAATAAACTTGTTCTTCAACTAATTTTGCCCGAATTTATAGTGTTAACAGCATTTAAATGATATTTCAGATCCATTTAAAAACAGAAGACAAAACACAATGAAAACCTGTGACGTCATCACATCCATTTTGTGAATCATTTGCAGGGATCTTGAGGGCCATTTCCCATCAAGACAAAATATATTGAGGATTTTAAAAAGTTTGAATGAGTAGTAGAACCTTATTATTCTATTAGGATTTGTTAAACAACTCATTTGAAGCACCTGGAAAGGTTATACAATGGAAATAAAAGTGGATGGAATTACCATCATTATTTGAAAAAATTGCTTGACTGGGTGCATGATTGTAAATCCGTCCACCCAATCCAAATGGGATTTAAAAATACTTTTATGACTTTAAATATCCATAAGTAGCATAACACTGATTAAATACATTAGATTGACCAATTAGACTGCTTGATTGGGCTAAAAGAGTGTTTCAATTATGATTAGGAAGCCAATTGAAATTCTTGATAGTTTTAACTTGACCTCTCTTATTTGATTCATCTATTACAAATGCATTCAGTACCCCATTATCCTGGAATCCACACAGAATCCTTTCTGAAAGCTAATAAATTGAAACACTTGTAAAATTTAGAAGATATATATAGGTATGTGCTGTATTATGGACAGTGGACGGATTTGCCATCCATGCTGGACGGATCTGCCAGCACCCTGGACGGATTTACAGTCACAAACCTCCAATTTTCGTTGTTATGGTTTCAGCATAATTTTTTTTTAATTTGAATATTTTTTAAATGTTAATGATAGTGCAGGATATGCTCCTTCTAGTGGACTAATAATTATTTTTGTATCTATTCCCTTAGTCATAGAAATAAAGTTTCAGCCAAAAGTGGACGGATTTACCCTCCTTGACTCTACTTATTTTGTGACCGTCAGGTCTCTACCCAGAAGCTCTAGTTCTTAGATTTCCATTCCAGGGTCTTGTGTGGGAGGAGATGGAAGGTTGGACGTCCTTAAAGGCCTTGACATCACATGTGAGTCCTAAGTCTCACACCTCCTTACAACTGACTCTGGTTTGTTTTAGTATAATTCCCCCGCCCTTTGCCAAGTCAGGTTCTGGGATCTCAACACTTTGTAATTGACCAGACGATTTGTTACATTTTTTCTCTTGTAATTTTATATGTAATATACATCAATTTACTACTTTGTATGTCAATGGGTAGGCACTAAAAATACACTTGATTGACTTGAAACCTAATGGTTTGGTACAAAAAATCTGCACAGAACTCGGGGGGGGGGGGGTAGTCCGACAAAGGACTGCCCAACAACAGACAACAATGCACTGACTGAATTCAGCACAGTGCGACACAGAATATGTCGCACCTCTGCAGGGCTGTCTGGGGCAATATATAGGACATCTTGGACTGAATTTCCCAGAAAAACGTATTTAAAGCTTGCATGAACTGACCTGAGGCTCCTACATTTCCCCAAAGTGGTTAAAAGAAGCTGCAAAGTTTTGAATAGATGGACTTGAATATGAAGTATCAGAAAATGGTGGAATATGCACCTGCTGAGAGGAGTTGCAACGGCAAAATTCGTCTGCTGCGGCCAGTAGGGGGGCAGGATTTTTTGGTCCACAGAGCAAACGAACAACCGTTGCAACTTGAGAATGCAGGAAAGTCTCAATGCAATGTGTTCTATCTCAAGACAGCCTACGGCTGTCTTGTATAAGATAGAATTTTTCGATCTGGGGCGGGGGCGGGGGCGGGGCAACGGTCCCTTTGTACTTAAAGTATAACATAAGTTTAAAAAGACATATTTCCATCACATTTATTGTCACAATACACAACACAATGTAAATACACTCTAAAATATTTCAGGACAAAACTGGTTTTTTAAATGGAAAATGTTTTTTTTTAGAACCAAATTTAACAACACATGCTTCTTTCAGTGTTTAAGATTTGGCATAAAACTGCTTGATAATGAAAGGTAAACTGCCAAGTCCAGTACTTTAGCTGTAATCACAGAAGGCAAAGTCAACAGTTCCAGTAGCCTGGATCATGCGAAGTCCTGGAAGAAATCAACCGTATGTTGTGTGATGTGAATCAGATGAGATCTTCTTCCTTTTTTTAAAAACCATTTTACTGAAAAAGAAAAACATCAAGAGGAATAAAAGTCACAAATTGGCATGCTTCTTGGTCTTTCTTCTTTGTGTAAACAAGTCTGCCGAAGAACAAGTCTGGATTGAACTGGCATCCAGAAAAAGGTTGCAAAGTAATCGTCTAGAGCGGATATTCAAACCTCCCAAGAGGTACAAGCTTGCAGATAGTGAAGCATTCTGTAGCAAGTTTGAAGAAATACCCTGCAATTCCACTTTTTGTGTGTGTGTTAGAGTTCGATATATTAATTTCAAAATGATATTCCAGACTGCCGGTCACTACATGATGAAAGGAAGCATAACCTATTATATGAAATTGTATTGAATAATTACATTATGCTACATTCTGCAAATAATATATGTTATTCAAAAAGAGTGGACTCTTGCACTGTGAAAATGGTAATTTCTCAGATAGATAGATAGATAGATAAATTTGGTAAGTGCAGCCCTCTAAGCCCAGTCCTGGGCGCTCACGAGGCTTGATTGATGAGATGGAAGAGAGAGCCGGAGTCCTCAACATGTTATACATCTACCCCATGTGAGGGACCTTCTACTTGCCCAGCACAGACACTGATACTAGGGACCGCCAATTTAACATCTCATCCAAAAGACATCCAGCTGGGATTTTGCTCATAAAGGTCAACTGAAAATTTCAGCCTCCCCACCCGGGGTTCGAACCCATGAAGGCAAAGACCTGTGCATAATACTACATATTGTACCTATCATTCTCAATTCACCCTAATTTATCTTTGTGAATCCCAAATTTGCCATGACCTTACAAAATTGAGTCTGGCTCTTTGTAAACCCTATGGATCTTCTTCATACTTACCCGATCTTTAGCTACGCAGTTGCTAAGAACGTTTGAGAAGTTACATCGAGTTGTCTTGATTATTCTACTATTTATGTTACAGATGATTTCATTATTACACGATTCTCAGGTTCTTGGCCACAAAATACATAGCATTTTTGGTTAATCTGATTGGTTTAGAAGCAATAGAACGTCACACATCTCATATATCAAACATAGTAAGTCCCTGTTTAGCATTGATTTCTCACTATCAAGTGTGAAAGAACACAATCGCATGCTAATGTAATCACCAGTAAGAAGTGTGCGTTTTTAAGTGTGAGCAGTTTATATCAACGTGTTCATACCGAGAAACTTATTCACCTGACACCTGGTACAAAACTTACACCAACATGTTAATGCTTTTCAAGCACGTTTTAAAAACATCACCTAAGCTTTGTGACACGGCCTTTACATGCAAATATTTAATCTTGCACATGCATAGTTTTTTTGTGTATGTTTACGCTTTACATGTTTTTGTTTGACCTAGAAATATGATATGGTGTTCTTAACAGCGCGCCAATTTGATGTGAAAACACCTACGATGTATTTGAAACTGATATATCAGTGCTTTTTCGTTATTGTAAACTTTCAGCTTATGCTTGTAAACTTTTATGACAAGTATGTTATTCTATAGGGCACAGTAACGTCACATATTCCCACTCCAGTGTTGAATAACCTATACATGTCTCTTTTTGCTCAAGATTTACTTGGCTTAGGAAAAAAAATTCCACCTGCAAGTTAAAAGATTCAAAACATGAAATCCACTGTAACAGGGCCAACAACAGCAAATAATTTATCAATAATTGCTTTTGGATTCTGAGTCTTTAAATTATCATATTGATGAACAGTACACTAATTCATGCGATTGCCTACAAAATCTATACATGTGAAATGCAATTATATTCTGTTGATAAGCCGAATAAAATGTCGTAGACTAATTATGTATTTAAACTGTAAGGCCTAAGCTCAAAGATGCTGCAACTAAAGGCACTTCCTGTTTAGGCGTCCACTGTAGACAGGAGCTCTGCAAAGAATTTTGTCTGTCATTGCGCTAAGTGAGCTACTCTCAAGACTGCCTTCGGCACCCATGAGATTTGCTCATATAAGATGTTGATAAATGACAAAGGCTTCCATAATTGTAGACACCTGTAGTAAAAAAAATACTCCATGTTGTGTGAGTTTAAACTCATAACTTGATATAATAGGCCCCTACACGGTTTAGTGAAAAAAAAAGATTAACTCTCTTCCAGAGTGACAGACATAAATAATTTAAAACAGTTTGGGATCTCTTGAGCAATGAAATCGAATTTATGGGATGAGTGTTTCATTGTTGCCTGTTTGTTGTCTCAATGATTCTCTTTTTTAGAAAAACATAAACAATCATTTATATTATGCCGGAAAAAGAAAACTGTTAAAAGATTTCCGATCCCCATCTTTCTCTTCCCCATCTTCCTATTTGTCTCTTTTCCTCATGCTTTCCCTTCTATTTCCTCTTCCTCTAATCAAAATATTCTTCCTCTGATCAAAATATTCTTCCCATAATCAAAATATTCTTCCTCTGATCAAACTATTCTTCCTCTAAATAAAGTATTCTTCCTCGAATCAGAATATTCTTCCTCTTATTAGAATATTCTTCCTCTAATCAGAATATTCTTCCTCTTATCAGAATATTCTTCCTCTTAATCAAATGTCCTTTGTCTTATCAGAATATTCTTCCTCTTATCAAAATATTCATCACTAATCAAAACACTCTTCCTCTAATCAATATATTCTTCCTCTAATCAGAATATCGTTCCTCTAATCAGAATACTCTTCCTCTAATCAAAATATTCTTCCTCTAATAAGAATATTCTTCATCTAATCAGAACAGTATTCTTCTAATCAGAATATTCTTCATCTTATCAGATGTTCTTCCTCTAATCCAAATATTCTTCCTCTAATCAAAACACTCTTCCTCTAATCAATATATTCTTCCTCTAATCAGAATATCGTTCCTCTAATCAGAATACTCTTCCTCTAATCCAAATATTCTTCATTTAATCAGAATACTCTTCCTCTAATCCAAATATTCTTCCTCTAATCAGAATATTTTCCGCATCTGCCATCCCCAACACTTTCTCTTCTTTCTAGTGACTTTTTCTCTTCTTCTTCATTTGTGTTTTTATTTTATTTTCCACAGCATGGAACAATCTATCAAAAGTTGTTAAAAATGTAAATAGCAAATATTTATTTAAAATAACTGGAGTCGGTTGGCTTTTTTAAATTCATCTCTAGTAGAGTGAAACAACTTAGACTCGGTCATGTTCATAATATTTACTATGACAGATTTCCGGCTTATCTCAAGGAGAGTTTTATGAAACATCTTCACAGGTATAACATCCGATCCGGATCTTCCAATTTCAAAGTTTCTCACTCAAAATGCATTGACTCTGCTTTCTATATTAATGGGATTAAGGATTGGAACGGTTTACTAGAGGGCATAAAAAGCATAAATAGAAAGAAAGGCATTAAAAAAGCTGTCAAAAAACATTTTTAAGAGCACGAAGCAGAGACAAATTTATCTCTGAATTTATTTATTTCTGACTTAATTAATATGCTGCTATGCCTCTTGGCCTGAACCGGACCGTCCTAAAAATTTATAAAAATTTCAACTATAAATTCTAGGACCCCAATGGAAATAAGTCCAATTCTCTGGACTTTTTGGGTGTTATCCTGGGAAGATGTTTTACTTTATATATACAATCTAGTCAAAACGTTTAAAAAAAACTAGTATACATCAAAAACTCAAACCATTTCTATCATGTTTTTATTCCGTCCCCTCATGTCATTATGTATATATTCATCTTATCAAATAAAGCAAATCAAATCAAAAATTTACAGTAAAGGTGAAACAATTCCCAAAAGCACAAGCACACTTAAATGAAATTTCTGCTACTGTTACTCATTAATTAGTATTATACTTAACTTTGGTGTGCAATCCAAACCACATTTCAACAGTTACTAGAGAGGTTTTGCTACACGTTTCCGTGTGACGTGTACGTGGGAGTTACCATGACAACAATGTTATAAGATAGCACTTGCACACGTATACTGTCTATTAATGTTTATATATATTATATAGATAGTGGATGGTGAGGAGACCATTATTGAGTTTTATTGGCCGAAGCAGTAATATTGGTCGAGGCCAGAGGCCGAGACCAATATTACCTGCTGAGGCCAATAAAACTCAATGTTGGTCTACTCAACATTCACTATCCCTGCCGGGTATAAGATGCAAAAATCATGGGTGACATGCTCACACCTGCAACAGCTAAAAACTCCTCTCCTAGCGATGCTACTCACCTCAACTATCCACCTATCCTTATTGATCTATCCTGTTCTTCTGATAACAGCAAATAACAGTGAAACAGCTCCCTTATTTACGTTTCCTGCCTCTACTGTTTTTCCCCACCAGGGGCGCATGAATCTCCATTGTAGTTCACTGACTGCTCACGCCAGGGGCTGGCGCCACAGTCTCTCTTCCCGCCAAAACCATCCACACACTCAAGTGTGGGCTTTGGCAATGTGCCAAAATATCTCTAACTCTTTTTCATCACCATTACTTCCTGAAATCCATTCACATCTTTTCTCTGCTTACGTATTTCTCTACCATTTCACTCAAACCACATGCTCTCTGACAAACTGCAGATTTTCATAATTTCCCTGTCAATATTTAGACTGCCATCACTGGCAATCTACCTCTTCATTTTCACATATAGGGAGGGGGGGGCGCTCCATTCCCCCAACAAATTCCCCTCAATGGGTATGTCTATAACTTATATATCAATACTCTTCAATACTTGGCCAAGCAACGTTCACTACGATAGCTAAGAGGTCAACAATTAGGACAAAACCAATCCGCCTCTTTCATCAATGTGCCCATTGCTGAAATTAGTTGTACCAGACAGATTCCACATCTGCATCTGCCATTATCGTTTGTCCGGGGGGGGGGGTCTTCATCCCCCTAAACATGTGCCTCAATGGGCCTTACTAGTTTGTTATATTCTGCACCAAAATTTCTCACTAATAACATGTTTGTAATTTTCCTATTTTCAATTTGAGATTTTTAAACCATGGCGAATAAAAACATATTTAGCAGATTTCGAGTGACCAACTATAAAACATAGGTCTATATTTGATATACCTTTTATTTCTTATCTGAAATATTTGGCACATGAACTAACCAGTTTCCACGCATAATCTGTGCAAAGAAGGAACACAATAAAAACCATTCAATTGAGATTTGAAATGTTTTACAACAAGCAGACAGAAATTGGCTGTCTATCTATACTATCTATCTATCTATCTATCTATCTATCTATCTATCTATCTATCTATCTATCTATCTATCTATCTATCTATCTATCTATCTATCTATCTATCTATCCATCTATCTATCTATCTATCTATCTATCTATCTATCTATCTATCTATCTATCTATCTATCTATCTATCTATCTATCTATCTATCTATCTATCTATCTATCTATCTATCTATCCATCTATCTATCTATCTATCTATCTGTCTATCTATCTATCTATCGTCACCTGATTGGTTGACAAACTTAGGTGCAGAATATATATATATATATGTCTAGTGGTAGCCTGCTGGACTGTCAATCGCTGGGTCCAGGGTTCGAATCCAGCTTTTGCCCGGGTCACCTTCAATCGTCCATCCCTTCATTGCCATGTCCTCCTCCTGTCCTAATTAGCCAACAAAACCAATAAATACAGGATGTAAACCCCAATCAATCATCCATATCCCATGCCTCTTAGGGTTTCAATAAAATTTGTGTTAGTGACAACAGACCTTTTCTTTTGACCAATACAAGAGTAATCTTCTTGTTTTACAGAGCTCAGCTAAGTGACATTATAGTTCTTTGCAGAATAGTGGTCAACTGAAAAAAAATTTTTCTTATTTTTAATTTGCAAACTGACTTTGCCCCATCATCGACAGTTTTCTGTTGGTCTCCTTTTCTTCTTATTTGATGAAGTACTTTAACTCATTTAATTAGTTTGTTTATTGTCACCTATCATAATGCTGCTGGATGTGATAAGTACTGAATCCACTGATTAACCATAACTGACACAAACAAAACACTTTTAGGCGAGTGACATCACATGACCAAGTTGAAAGTTAATTTTGAAACTGTTTGGACCGCTAATATCATCCTATGTCACATTGCCATATATGGCTTTTCTGTACAATACATAAATAAAAAGCTGACGACCGCCGGATGGAAAGACTTTCCCAAAGTAATTACAATACCCATCAGCAATGTATAACATTGCCGAGGGAAAAAATCTTCACAACAGGTATATATGCAACAGAGCTAATCCCTGTTCATTACACATTTTTATGCAGTGGCAGGATTACGCAGCTTCTGACCATCTTACAACATGTCGAGTGAGTAGGCTGTTATTTTATTGATTATACTGATTTATCATTTACCTGCATGTAAGTGATCTCTGCAGATTTGAAGCATTGTAACTCTTATCGGCATGGAGAATGTCACTGTCAGAAAGAATGATCTTATTCATGTATTGCGTATGTTTAAAACCACATTTAAACCTAGGAATTTCCACTCTGACTTTCTAAACACTCATCTACACTAAGAGAATAAATGAGTGATAACAGCACTTTTTATACCGAAATTGGTCAGTTTTTGTTGGTATTGAGAATCCTGGCCAGTGGCGTCCCTATGGGGGGCACGGGGGGGGGGCACGTGCCCCCCATATTGGACCTGTGCCCCCCAAGGTGCCCCCCCATATGAACTTACCAACTCCGGCTAAAATATACAATTAGTATAGTGGGTGCCCCCCCCCCAAAGAATCGCGTGCCCCCTCAGGTGCCCCCCCATTCGAGACAGCCCAGTTACGCCACTGATCCTGGCAAACATTGGCACCACAGTGAAACAGACGATTTTTTAAGGATTTTAGACTGGGAGACTGACGGAACAGCTCTAAACCATTATTCATAGTGCAGTGAATCATGCGTGATGCACGACAGATATGGATCAATTAACTGAGAATCAATTAGGTTTTTTTATTATATCTCTTGATATGCTTGCAAAAAGGAGTTTTTAACTAATTAGCTGATTGCAAATTTAGAAATTGGACCAATATTCATCACAAGGAGTTTCACAAATTTCAAATTTATAGAATGAAAAATCAGAAATATAAAACACATATACAGAAAGGGTGCTAAGCACTTAAAATTAAGACAACCAAATGTGTAAGAGTCCCTAGATAAAGTTGTTCTCCCAGTGACACCAATTTAGCAATGACTGGGAGAACAAATCTGTCCACTGGGAACCCATTTGGTCTCTCAGTCACAATGTTAAAAAATGCACTGCGGTGAAAAGCAATGTTTCCTGCCTATTCATCAATCAGCTTCAGCTGGAGGAGCCTGATGGGTTTCAATGACCCGATACCATGCATTAGTAGACCCAGTTCTTTTGTTTATAAAACCAGCCTTTGTTTTTGACACTTATATTGCTTTCAGGTTAAAATCATGCAAACAGTGTAATGTAAACAGCTTTTAAGTAAATTGGCGTGTGTTTTTGACAATGTTGCTGAAACACAAAAATAACACACAATGGTATATAATCAACCTTTAAAGGTAGTAAGTCCGCATTTTTAGTAGACTGTTTATGGAAAGATTTCAGTCATATTTAACACATCCAAGTTGAAAAATTTACCTAATTGCTGTTCTATTGACAGTATAAGAAGTTTATTTCCTTGTAGTTTTTCATGCCGTGAAAAAGCCCTGCTTTGTTTACATTTCAAGCAATGCAGGGCTCTCCTTAAGTAATTTAAGGCTTTACAATCAATTAAACTCAGTTAATTGTAGAAAATACACAATTCTGTTGATTGAAGATGTATACTCTACTTTAAATTTATTAATTTATGATCAATAACAACAAGATCAATTTTACATAGAATCGGCAGACTTACTACCTTTAAGTAGCTGTTTGAACTGCCTGCTCAGAATTTATGCTAGTCCATTTGGGCAGTTTCTTTCTCATTCACTTGCTTGCTGCATGTGAAATCTGGCAGAGTCTTCATGCCTTATGGCAGTCAAAAGAAGATCAATTAATTGGCAAGGTAACAGATCTGCAGGGATCAGATCTTTGACTGCAGGGAAGTTGGTAAATGAATTTATCATAAATTATACGGTATACATGTAGACTGAAGACTCTGTGATAAATGAATTTATCATAAATTATACGGTATAGACCGAAGACTCTGTGATAAATGAATTTATCATAAATTATACGGTATAGACCGAAGACTCTGTGATAAATGAATTTATCATAAATTATACGGTATAGACCGAAGACTCTGTGATAAATGAATTTATCATAAATTATACGGTATAGACCGAAGACTCTGTGATAAATGAATTTATCATAAATTATACGGTATAGACCGAAGACTCTGTGATAAATGAATTTATCATAAATTATACGGTATAGACCGAAGACTCCGTGATAAATGAATTTATCATAAATTATACGATGCGGACTGAAGACTCTGTGATAAATGAATTTTTCATAAATTATACGATGCGGACTGAAGACTCTGTGATAAATGAATTTTTCATAAATTATATGATATAGACAGAAGACTCTGTGTGCAGAGCAGCAGAGTGTCAGCAACAGTTACTGTAAATGCAAATGCCAACTGCACCACTTATAACAGTAGTACCTCAAACACCAAAAATGCGTCAACGCTGCCACTCATGACTTTAATGCTGCAAAAATAACGGAAAGCCTTTGCTTATATCTGGGTTTATCTCGAGAAATTAAACCAGGACGCAATGTTAACTACCTTAAAACGTCTGGTCCAAGACATTAAAAAAAGCACGTGTGAAAACAATGACTTTAAAATTACTTTGAATTGCAGCTTTATTGGGAAATATTTTTCACATAATTTACAAAATGAATTTTATTTGATTTGTCATGACTGATTTAAGAATAAAAATCAGGAGCATGATCCTAATGTTTGACTGTCAGTAAAAGGCAGTATTAATCTCCTTAAATCAAAAATTATTGAAAGTATTGGGTACGATTAAGACAAAGCACCAGTACGATGATTAACGAAGTTTAATTCTGTAGCAATCCACTCTTTTTACAGACAGTAGCAAATTTACATCATTCTTCAAATTACAGTGCATTATGACAATGTGCATGACAAGCTCAACATGATTTTTTCCAATGACAACAGGTATTTTTAAAAAACTGTGATTTTTCATCCTATATTTAGGAAAACAAATGGTCACCAGTTACACATACACTGAAATATATGCATGTACATGTTCTGTCTAAAATGACTGAGTGTGATATAAATATATTTGAATGCGTAATTTTGGAGTAATGAAAAGTGTGATCATCAGAAACTTTCTGATGTTGGCTTACATTTATATAAAATTAAAGTACCTCATTGCACTTAAAAAGTTCTTAAAATTCCAAGTACTTTTTGCCAAGAACTGGGTACCAGTACAGTACTTTTGAGTTCAGTACTTTCCAGTACCAGTACATTCCAAGTACTCAAGAAGGTTTACTCGAGTACAGAAGTACTTAAGTACTCAAGTACTTGTTAACAGCCCTCTCAGACAGATCACTATTTTTTATTCAATATATTTCTTGTTTAAACTTTTAGTGGGCTGATACTTAATTTGTTTTGGTTCATCAATTTGAGAATAAACAGGAAAATCTGGATAAGGAAGATTTGTAGTACACTGATTTCAAAAATTCTGGGAACCAGTATGCGATTACTCATCCATTATAAGGACACCAGTTTGTTGAATCAAACCACTTTGAATACCATCTTTGTGCAATTTCAATACAGAAAGTCAATAACAACACTAAAACACCCCTCAGAAGACTACTGTGCAGTTGCTGTTTAATATATAGATATAGCTACAGTGGACTACAAAACATTTAGTATTATATGTTCAGTCATGTCAATTTCTAGCCATTGAGTTTTGGTGGACAGCAAACCTTTATTGTAGATTTTACCTGGAAATATGCCAATAATTTGGAAAAAAGTGTTTCCTTCAGAACATTATTGAATTTTATTACATTACCACTATGCTAGAGGGATGCTGATTGGCCGAAATCAGTCACATGAAGCCAACATAAAAACTCATATTGTATGGTTTGAGTGCAATATGAGATTTTTTCCACACAAAAAAATGTACTATTTTTTTTTTTTTTTTCATATTGCATGGTTGGAGTGCAATATGAGTATTTATTGAAAAAAAAAAATCCAAAAATTACATATATATATATGTGTGACTTTTAAAAGCATTTATTTATTTATTGTCAGAGAAGTTGATGTAATAATAGTTGGGTCATTCCACAGTAAAAATTATTAGTATTCTTGTGTTCGTTAACTCCTTTGGCTGGAACCTGTTAATATAATAATATTATGTGATTTTGTATTACCAATTTTTATAACAATTATATCAAATATGATATTTGCCGTCAATAAAAAAAAAGAAAAAAAAAAAAAGAAACTAAGCTTTTTATGTCAAGCAGTTTTCAGCAAAATCATAAAATTATGATTTTGTTTCTAATCATATGCCTTCCCCCTCTTTAAAAGAAGTTATTTTCAATGTTAAATGAAAATCATCAGCTACTGCTTATGTATATTGTGCACGCTTAACAATATCTGAAATATATCCAAAAAGTGATGTCACAGAAAATTCTTCTTTCAATAACCATACGTTTTTAAACCATGTGAAATCAATATAAATATTTGTGGTGGGTCTGAATCTCTAGACAACTACTCCACATTTTTATATCCAAAGACCAACTGAATTTTTCTTCTCCTGCGTATACTGTGGATAACAAAATGACCTAGTCACCAGAAAACATGTCACTGGTGATAGGCCCACTCATTAAATAAAGCATGGCTGTAAAAGGAACGTTCCCTTCTATCTGAGGTAAAATATACCAAGGGGCATCTTCTGATGGACAGGCATCCATGATAATTGCAGATTTTGGCATTTATACATTTTTAGCATGCAGGGTGGCTTCATGGTGTGCTGAAATTAAAAGTATTCTTTTTCAGTGTCACTGGTGTTACCCTAAAAATGGACAATTATTCTAGAATTTTCAAAAACTGCCTCAGTCATGGGATATGTACTGTTTACAGAAATCTACCTGTGGCAACGCCTTTTCAAATCAATGCATCACTGTGGGAAGTTCCCTCTAGTGGGAACAATTGGTATTTCAGTACAAATTGTCACTGGTGTTACCGTCACTGGTGTTACTCAAAAATGGTTAACACTGGAGTCCTAAAGTAACACCAGCGATCAATGGTGGTAGAAAATCCAATGCAAGTCTTATTTTAATGGGAAATATTTCAAACAAATATTAATTTTGTCACTAGTTCAACTTTGAGTCAATTGTGTTTCTTTACTTATACTGTAACACCAGTGACAGTTTTGTCTTAGTTATTGTGGAATGACCCAGTTATAATGTCTTATGAGTATTGACTTTATCTTTATCATTTCTGCCTGACCTTGCATCAGACAAAAATTAATTTATTTTTCTTCACTGCCTGCATATACGTGTATTGTCATTTATCTAGCTATCTATCAATATATTCATATGTGCACATGTAGGCCTATCAAGCCTTTTAGAGGGATGTTACTGTCATCTATCTGTCTATCTGTCTATCAAGGAAGCTGTTTCACCTGAATGAATTCAATTTATTTCACTCATTACATTATTTATTCACTAGCTAAATTTTTTGTAAATTTTATACCACTGTTTGCTTTTTCTGGCCAATCAGAAGGCAGGATTTCGCTCTGATATAATGCATATCACGGCTCATACACCTGACCATGATATTGCATGCTTGGCTGACTACAAGTTGTCAAAATTGAAGGAAACACTGAAACAAAACTGACCAACAAAGGATTAAAACTGAACAACACAGACAGTAAACAAGGAGGAAGATTGTATCAAGTGTAACTGGTCTCAATAGAACGGCTGTATTCACTCTTTTTTATACCAATATCTGACATAATGATCAAATTTAAGGTCACTTGATAAAATAGTTCATTTTGGATAGGCAAGCTGCAAAAAATATAGCGGAGCAGCAGACCAACAATTTTGGCCCCATTTGGCAAGCTCAAAGAACTATTTTTTTCTTCTTAATTCGGGGGCTGCCGCCCCCCAACCCCTGCTTCTTCTTATTTTGGGGGCTACCGCCCCCGAACCCCTGCTCCTTGCTTTCTATTATTTTTCAAATGTATTTCGTCACTTCAAAATAAAATTTACTCAGTGACTGTAATAATCAGCCATACGAAAGAGACCTTGGCTGAGAGGGCTGCACTATCGACCTACCTATCTATCTATCCATCTATCAATCTATCTGTCTATCTATCTAGCTATAAATCCATCTATAAAATTGATAATGTAAGGATTAGTATCTGAAGCTTGTTACTTTATTGTCATCTCAGTGGATTGCCTGCAGAAAAAGCAGTGTGACAGGCTTAAAACTTCAATTCAAACAGTGATATAAATGCCAAATCTGGGCCTATGTCGGATGGCTGTTTCAATTATCCTTCACCTCATTTCTGTTTCCTCTTTCTCTCTTAGCCTACCAAGAGCATAAATACAAGACATGCATACAAAGTAATACACACGTAATTTATATTTTCTAGCCATAGTGCTTTCCATACTTTTGGGGGGATGGGGGTCTATCATCCCCGACCCTTTCGGTATGCCTATCATTGAGCTTGGAAAGCTGCCCTGGCCACGTCATACACTGGTGTTACCCTAAAAATGGACAATTATTCTAAATAAACATACATACATACATACTGTTTTGTGAAGTAGTAACAAAAAGATTAACGTTCCTCCGGTCAGACACACATAATTAACAGTTTGAGATTTTTCAAAGCAATTGAATGAATGCTTTAGTGTCATAGTTGCCTGTATGTTGTTTCAATGAGTTTCTTTGTAGAAAACCATAAACAATTCGTTAAATCACGCCGGAAAAAAGCTGACAATGCTAAAAAAGTCTTCAGTATTTTGTAGATCCTGTAGCAGGGTGAGTCCTGCAATGGGAGGATGAGCACAGGTGGAAACATAATTTTCTTTTCATGTGCTGAACTTTTTTTTCAGTGTCAGATGAGCAGATTTAAGATACAGAAGATGTAGGCAAAATGAGTAGATCACTTTATGCAAAAATATAAATGAGCTACTTTTAAATATTCGAAACAGACATTAATATGTACATGCAAAACCAGTAAATAAAACATGATCATGTATTTAAAAATGCAGAACAAATAAACTGACGTTTTTCAAAACGAGAAACACGTCAATGGCACACCTTGCTTATTTCAAATATTTGAAAGAAAGATGGTAATGAGCATTAAGTTTGTGCGTGATATGCCTATGGAATAAATAAACTTACTTGGATGGTCAAGCAGAAACATTTTTTTTCTTTAGCACTATGAAGTGAAATAATTTTTTTTTTGCGAAACGCTAGAATTCTGAGAATATATTCTCATGATTAGTGTAAATCAAAGCATTAAGAATAGTCCAAATAGATGAAAGCACCCATGACGGTTGGTCGCATATATTTTAATTTGAACCATTTAAACGTTTTGGATTTGCATGTGTTCATAAATTTTATTCAGATATCCCATAATTATATACACTCTAAAAATGTCGGGACAAAATTGGTTTTTTAGATTCAAAATGGTTTTTTGAAAAACCAAAATTCAATGCAAAACCAACATGGATTTTTAAAAAAATCCATGTTGGTTTTTTGCATTGAAATTTGGTTTTTCAAAAAACCATTTTGAATCTAAAAAACCAATTTTGTCTGAAATTTTTTAGAGTGTACAAGATTTGCACAAAGTGAATGGCCCTGATTCAGTGTGCGCCCTGGTCAGGGTACATTAAATACACAGTCCTGTGAGAAATGACCCTTTTCCTGAAAGGTCGCATAAGTTGGACTTAACGATTTGGACAAATCGCTGAGCAAATTGCTCCAATGCTTAATGTTTGCATATTCACACAGAAATTCAGCGATAGGAGCAAATCACTGTGCCAGTCAGTCCAATACCTACTCAGAGAGCTCCCCGATGGCAAGAGAATGATTCGTCCAAATCACTAAGTCTGACTTTTGCGACCTTTCAGGAAAAGGGTCATTTCTCACAGGACTGTGTTATTAAATCATGTTTTTAATGCTTGCAATCTGTTTCTCATTATATTAAAGTGTCATTATTTTGTTAGCATGTATAGGCCTGTAAAGAGGGCACTTTTCCTGTCCTATAAACCCATTCAAAATGGAAATACACATACAATCAGTGGCCTCCCTATGGAGGAGGGCACAGGGGGGCATGTGTCCCACATATTGGGCCTGTGCCCCCAGGTACCCCCCATATGAACTTTCCAACTCTGGCTAAAATATGTAAATAGTATGGTGGGTGCCCCCCTCCCGAGAATCGTGTGCCCCACAGGTCCCCCCCTGCTCGAGACCCCAAGTTATGCCACTGAATACAATTATACATCTTTGACAACCCACTGTATAACCCACTGCCCCTCATTCAGACATTATATGATTATCAATTATCCAATATATAATTTGGTTTATCTTTTCAGGTGATTTCAATGCCAAGTTGTTGAAGTTTCTCTTAGCTGTTCTGATTGTTGCCATTGGGTAAGTTCCTATAGTCACTATGTACAGTGGCCGAGGAGTTGACAGTTAGGGGTGAAAATTTTAAAGTATGACACATATATAGCGGGGGCAAAACTACAATTAAAGATTAGCGCAAAGGAACCATGATATTTAGCGGGGTTGTAACAAAAAAATTACCATGGGTGATAGATTCAGAATTTCAGCGGCAAAAGTTTCTTAGCCTAACATTCAATAACTGAAAAATCATGCATAAATCTCGCCAACAATATATTCGACCATCAAAGTTTCGTCCCCACACCTTCATACAAGGAAAGGTGGCTAAGACCACAAATGTGAGAAGTTAAGACCATGAAGCTTTTGTGTACAGTGTACACTAACTCTTGCCCTCACTAAATATCCACTTTCGCCATTGCTTGATAGGAAAAAAGTAAGAAAGTAGGAATAACACCCCTCGGCACCATAGCTATGGCCTGTGTTTTGCACCTGTCATGGAAAAGGTGATAAGGTTGCTGAAGCTCAATTTTCTTGCACCACAACATTGTCCCATCAATTCAAATGTAATTCAAGAAAATGTCTTAATTATGGCTAACCTGCTTTTAAAATGAAAGTTTGGTACAAATTATGATCTTCGCCTTTCATATGTAGGAGTTTTTCTGCAGTAAGGTAATGCATACATGTGCATCCATCAAATTATATACAGTACAACCAAAATGAAGTATGACTACCTCAGCAGGAAGGAAGAATCAGCCACTACTTTACCCTTTTCCACCTTTTAGCTACCCTCAAATCACTTTCTACCTTTACTTTTTCAAAGCTACCTTTTAAAATTACGTAACATCTGCATTAAGCCAACAGCAATGCAAACTCAATCACCCCAATTGAGTGTGATTTCTTTGATATTGTGCCCCTCTGCTTATTATCGTTTTCATAGCTGCATGTTTTTCAAGTTTGTAATTTGCTTCATTCCAAAACTGTGATGTCAGAGATTTAGTTGAATAATTTCGTTTATTAGAAGCACATATTTCAGGAAACTGACAACAAAATTGTTTGAAATTGTGATGACTGGTGTCTTGTAAAAAACAGCAACACATTTTGAGACTCTTTTGGTGAGGTGCAACACTCAGCTTAGACTTGCGATGTTTGCTGTGGTTGTACACATATAGTAACATTGCCTGGCAGTTTTAAATTCCTTCGTCATCAACTGTGATGTCAAACTCTGAACTGATATGTCACAGATTGAAGATTAGACCAATCACATTGACAGATACCCTATGATGTCAGAGTTTAACTGCAAAACGAAATTTTCAAAAAACACATAGCTATGAAAACAAGTTCTCTATATGGGATAAAATTGTGATGAGGGGTCAAAGGTTGTTGTAAGGAGATTTGGGGTGGAGAGGAGAAAGGAGGGCAAAATCAATAAAAGGAGGACTTCCGACAGAAAATTTCTTACTTTAATTTGGGTTGTATTGTAAAATAATCCTTCTATGCGCACATTGACAACCCAAATTGTTCAAAAATGTTTCGGTGGTTAATTTCAGAGTCTTTGAATTCCAAAGAGCTATCAAGGAGCACAATATGAACTCTATCAACTCACGGTATTACAATAACGATAGGCGTCGGCCATATATCACTCAAAGGAATATTCTATCAAAACGATACAATGAGATGTCCCAGCATGCGGCCAAAATGTCTTGTGAAGTAGAAAGACTGACAAAGCCTAAACAGAAGGATACCCAAGTGAGCGTCACAGGAGGTTGGTGTGAAAAGACGAATCCACAAATTATACACGAGAGAGCAGCCCATGATTTGATCCATGCCATGTCAGAATTCTTGAAGAATAAGAAAGTAGGCAGTTTTGGAGATGGGCCGGGGTCGTACAAGTACATGATGGACAAGGATAATAAAGTTGCTCTTTATGATGGTTTGTAACCTTTACTATACACTGTATACAGCATTTCAACTTTATTCAAGCACGGACTGTTTTTCTCAGTTCTGGCTCGATCAATACTAGTCTGATAAGAATAATTTTGGTAGAATATTCATATAGACATTTTCCACAAATATGTGTAAAAATAATGATATCAATATAATTATTTTTGAAAATAGCACCAATGCACCTTCTTGAATCAAACAAAGTATTATCAGTGGCGCAAAAAGGAGCTCCTGTTTGGGCTCACTGGTTTCTTTTAGTTATTCGGAGCAAAAAGGAGCTTTTAGAGCAAGTACTATTTTCTATCATTTTAAATAACTTTCAGTGCCAATTGGTGCATAACAACACTATGCTACTCTTTGCATTAGGTAAACTAAAAATTTTCTGATGCAGGAGAAAAAAAGGTTCTACAAATCATTGTATATCGGATATACGTTTGATATTAAAAAATGCTCCGAGGGACCCGTCGGATCAAATCTAAATATGAAAAGCCTTGTCATCTGTTCACCCCGTCCATTCTGGTGTTTATCCTCCAGCTTTTTTGTATCATTTCAGCGTTTGACGGTGGCCCTTATTACGGAGAAGGTACGAATGGATCAATTAAATACATCGACTTGACGGCACCCCAATATGGCATGATGTTGTATGACTAAAAAAATCCATGTTGGTTTTTTGCATTGAAATTTGGTTTTTCAAAAAACCATTTTGAATCTAAAAAACCAATTTTGTCTGAAATTTTTTAGAGTGTACAAGATTTGCACAAAGTGAATGGCCCTGATTCAGTGTGCGCCCTGGTCAGGGTACATTAAATACACAGTCCTGTGAGAAATGACCCTTTTCCTGAAAGGTCGCATAAGTTGGACTTAACGATTTGGACAAATCGCTGAGCAAATTGCTCCAATGCTTAATGTTTGCATATTCACACAGAAATTCAGCGATAGGAGCAAATCACTGTGCCAGTCAGTCCAATACCTACTCAGAGAGCTCCCCGATGGCAAGAGAATGATTCGTCCAAATCACTAAGTCTGACTTTTGCGACCTTTCAGGAAAAGGGTCATTTCTCACAGGACTGTGTTATTAAATCATGTTTTTAATGCTTGCAATCTGTTTCTCATTATATTAAAGTGTCATTATTTTGTTAGCATGTATAGGCCTGTAAAGAGGGCACTTTTCCTGTCCTATAAACCCATTCAAAATGGAAATACACATACAATCAGTGGCCTCCCTATGGAGGAGGGCACAGGGGGGCATGTGTCCCACATATTGGGCCTGTGCCCCCAGGTACCCCCCATATGAACTTTCCAACTCTGGCTAAAATATGTAAATAGTATGGTGGGTGCCCCCCTCCCGAGAATCGTGTGCCCCACAGGTCCCCCCCTGCTCGAGACCCCAAGTTATGCCACTGAATACAATTATACATCTTTGACAACCCACTGTATAACCCACTGCCCCTCATTCAGACATTATATGATTATCAATTATCCAATATATAATTTGGTTTATCTTTTCAGGTGATTTCAATGCCAAGTTGTTGAAGTTTCTCTTAGCTGTTCTGATTGTTGCCATTGGGTAAGTTCCTATAGTCACTATGTACAGTGGCCGAGGAGTTGACAGTTAGGGGTGAAAATTTTAAAGTATGACACATATATAGCGGGGGCAAAACTACAATTAAAGATTAGCGCAAAGGAACCATGATATTTAGCGGGGTTGTAACAAAAAAATTACCATGGGTGATAGATTCAGAATTTCAGCGGCAAAAGTTTCTTAGCCTAACATTCAATAACTGAAAAATCATGCATAAATCTCGCCAACAATATATTCGACCATCAAAGTTTCGTCCCCACACCTTCATACAAGGAAAGGTGGCTAAGACCACAAATGTGAGAAGTTAAGACCATGAAGCTTTTGTGTACAGTGTACACTAACTCTTGCCCTCACTAAATATCCACTTTCGCCATTGCTTGATAGGAAAAAAGTAAGAAAGTAGGAATAACACCCCTCGGCACCATAGCTATGGCCTGTGTTTTGCACCTGTCATGGAAAAGGTGATAAGGTTGCTGAAGCTCAATTTTCTTGCACCACAACATTGTCCCATCAATTCAAATGTAATTCAAGAAAATGTCTTAATTATGGCTAACCTGCTTTTAAAATGAAAGTTTGGTACAAATTATGATCTTCGCCTTTCATATGTAGGAGTTTTTCTGCAGTAAGGTAATGCATACATGTGCATCCATCAAATTATATACAGTACAACCAAAATGAAGTATGACTACCTCAGCAGGAAGGAAGAATCAGCCACTACTTTACCCTTTTCCACCTTTTAGCTACCCTCAAATCACTTTCTACCTTTACTTTTTCAAAGCTACCTTTTAAAATTACGTAACATCTGCATTAAGCCAACAGCAATGCAAACTCAATCACCCCAATTGAGTGTGATTTCTTTGATATTGTGCCCCTCTGCTTATTATCGTTTTCATAGCTGCATGTTTTTCAAGTTTGTAATTTGCTTCATTCCAAAACTGTGATGTCAGAGATTTAGTTGAATAATTTCGTTTATTAGAAGCACATATTTCAGGAAACTGACAACAAAATTGTTTGAAATTGTGATGACTGGTGTCTTGTAAAAAACAGCAACACATTTTGAGACTCTTTTGGTGAGGTGCAACACTCAGCTTAGACTTGCGATGTTTGCTGTGGTTGTACACATATAGTAACATTGCCTGGCAGTTTTAAATTCCTTCGTCATCAACTGTGATGTCAAACTCTGAACTGATATGTCACAGATTGAAGATTAGACCAATCACATTGACAGATACCCTATGATGTCAGAGTTTAACTGCAAAACGAAATTTTCAAAAAACACATAGCTATGAAAACAAGTTCTCTATATGGGATAAAATTGTGATGAGGGGTCAAAGGTTGTTGTAAGGAGATTTGGGGTGGAGAGGAGAAAGGAGGGCAAAATCAATAAAAGGAGGACTTCCGACAGAAAATTTCTTACTTTAATTTGGGTTGTATTGTAAAATAATCCTTCTATGCGCACATTGACAACCCAAATTGTTCAAAAATGTTTCGGTGGTTAATTTCAGAGTCTTTGAATTCCAAAGAGCTATCAAGGAGCACAATATGAACTCTATCAACTCACGGTATTACAATAACGATAGGCGTCGGCCATATATCACTCAAAGGAATATTCTATCAAAACGATACAATGAGATGTCCCAGCATGCGGCCAAAATGTCTTGTGAAGTAGAAAGACTGACAAAGCCTAAACAGAAGGATACCCAAGTGAGCGTCACAGGAGGTTGGTGTGAAAAGACGAATCCACAAATTATACACGAGAGAGCAGCCCATGATTTGATCCATGCCATGTCAGAATTCTTGAAGAATAAGAAAGTAGGCAGTTTTGGAGATGGGCCGGGGTCGTACAAGTACATGATGGACAAGGATAATAAAGTTGCTCTTTATGATGGTTTGTAACCTTTACTATACACTGTATACAGCATTTCAACTTTATTCAAGCACGGACTGTTTTTCTCAGTTCTGGCTCGATCAATACTAGTCTGATAAGAATAATTTTGGTAGAATATTCATATAGACATTTTCCACAAATATGTGTAAAAATAATGATATCAATATAATTATTTTTGAAAATAGCACCAATGCACCTTCTTGAATCAAACAAAGTATTATCAGTGGCGCAAAAAGGAGCTCCTGTTTGGGCTCACTGGTTTCTTTTAGTTATTCGGAGCAAAAAGGAGCTTTTAGAGCAAGTACTATTTTCTATCATTTTAAATAACTTTCAGTGCCAATTGGTGCATAACAACACTATGCTACTCTTTGCATTAGGTAAACTAAAAATTTTCTGATGCAGGAGAAAAAAAGGTTCTACAAATCATTGTATATCGGATATACGTTTGATATTAAAAAATGCTCCGAGGGACCCGTCGGATCAAATCTAAATATGAAAAGCCTTGTCATCTGTTCACCCCGTCCATTCTGGTGTTTATCCTCCAGCTTTTTTGTATCATTTCAGCGTTTGACGGTGGCCCTTATTACGGAGAAGGTACGAATGGATCAATTAAATACATCGACTTGACGGCACCCCAATATGGCATGATGTTGTATGACTGGGTCATTTCTCTAGAGGTTGCGGAACACATCGATGCAAAATACGAAGCTGTATATTTAGATAATATTGTCCGTCATGCCGCAGAAGGGGTAATAATTAGTTGGGCATATCCTGGGCAACCGGGCATACAACACATTAATTGCCGACCATTTAAATATGTTCAGAAAGTAATGGACAATCTGGGATTTTATTATTCGCATCCTGAGTCGTTGACGCTACGGAAGTCTACCACAAATAAATATTACAAAATTAATGTCAGTGTATTTAGAAGAAAGGCAACAAATCCTGTAGATTTAGATTCTTTGTGATAAATGTTTTGATGTATGTTTATCTATATATTGTCTGGGATGGGTATTGAAGTCTGTGATATTTCATATGAATTAATTTTTTGATAACGCTTACAGACACTGAACATGATTGGTTTAAATTGCCTCAAAATAACATATAAACATTGTACAAATATCATGAAAAAACCCTCAATTGTAGTTTTTTGTGTCCTGTGAAGTGATTTTTTGAAAAATCGTATTGGCTGCATGGTTGTGTTAATGTGATTCATGCATGGTGGTTAGATCATACAGATTTTTCTAAACAGTTGACTGAAATTAACTGAGAAATTTTTTTGGATGAAGCTGAGAAGCTGAAACTTTAAACTATCATAGAATAGATGTTACTGCATTGAATAAAAAGATAATTATGCTTCTAGCTGTATTAGATCTCATTTAAATAGCAAATTACTGGCTACCATGTTGTTAAAAAAAGGAGAACAGAAAATGGAAACATCACAACTGTTTCAGGGCCTGCAGCAGTTGAGACGCTATGTTGCTAGGCAACCAGGCTGCTCAGAAGTATGTGCAGTGTACCACGCTTGAGTCACCTTAATTCTCAGACAAAAACTAATTTCTGTCATCCTGGCCAAAGTGATCGACAATTGATGTTTTCAAATGCATCGATCATGGCATTGATAGCGTTTTGTTGCAATTCAGTGCTGCATGTGGGTGTAACTTAGGAATTCATTTTTTTGGCTTGGTGTCTATATTGCCACTTTTTTTTCCCCGAATATTATTAGGAACAGGATGTTTGGTAAATTGCATGCAAATTGAATTCTCCAAGAGGAAGGCTCAATCTAATTGCGGTTTGATGCCATATGTTCGAAGGAAGATGACTAATTTTGATATTGCATGAAGAGAATAACTGCTCAAAAAGTTCGGTCCAGCTTATAACTTAAGAAGAAAACACAATTAACATTTTGTAATATTTCCTTTGCTGCCAATGCTAACCTAATCCTTCACAACTTGTTCAGAAGTAAACCCATAGTGGTCATTCCTAATACCACATGTATATGACAATATTTCACATTACTCTCAAGTCAGAATAGATGTTCCTGCATTTTAAGACCATTTTACAAGACCAACTTGTGGCCACGCAACAACAAAATTTCACCTTGTTCATTGGAAATCCCAGGAGGATGCATCCATGGTTTAGTGCATGAACAGTCAGGCAACAATCTGATTTAGGCTACATAAGATTAAAGCTGAGAAGGGCCTGGAAAGCCGACTACATTACCATTTGTCAATGAGAATTCCCCATAAAGACATTGCCAGGTGCACAGTCCATCTCCACAGAGACAGACAATGGACAACAATGCTGAGATTTGCGTGGTATTCCGTTAGGACTGCATGATTATAATATCATGGTATGGTATATGTAATTGCCTTTAAGTCACTCTGCCACGATACCCCAATATATTGCCTTCCAAAAAGGCCAGTGGTTTGAATTATCCCTTTTCTCACTACTGTACGACCAGTCCTGATTCACCCACTAACAGCATAAAAGCAGGACATAAAGCCTAAGTAAATTATTGACCATAATTTTCAAATACGTTTACGACATTTGATACTGTCTTCAACTTCTTTCTTGCTTACAATGAAGATCATTGATATTTCAATTGAAAAAGATCCAATGAACTGCACCGTATGTCTCTTTGAGCACATTTTATATTGCAGAAATAGTATCAATAGATTTGTGTGATGGAGATTATAACTGAGTGATCTATATGCAACACCAGTCCCTGTGGGCATGACATCTGGAGGTGCCTCTGTCCGATCAGAATACAATAGCCATCCCATGACCTTGCTTGTCTATTGGATACTTTGCGATAGCTTCTATACCACCTTGGATGACCTGCACCATGTATTAAAATAAGTTCAGGACCTCTTATGCTTTGCCACATAACTGAAGGCTATCTTGGTTGTATTCTCTGGTCTCTGGAGTTAGCAGAGGTTACACCAAGGTCACCAAAGGTCACCAAAGGTCACCTAGAGCAGGAGAATGACCCAGGCAGGAAATTGAGGTCATCTTTGCTCGGTTACACTTTCTGAATAGGCAAAGGTGATTTTTGTCCAAAACCCGTATTTTACCAACATAAAGTATTTTTATCATCCTCTTTTAGGTTGAAGCATTCCAGGTGGGGTTTATGATAGCAACAATGTTGCCAATATTCTAGAGGCTCCTTGGCCTAACTTTTAAATTACTCAATTACAGATGGCTGTCATAAAAAAAATATCCTTACAAATACATGAAAGTAACAGAACTGAGGATAAGAGAATACACCTAAAACTGGTCATCAATATATTTTTCCAGAATTTCTATACCCTGGGTATCTGGTGGAAGGGTGTTGGTCCCTTGTGTTTAAAAATAATAAATTTCTTTACCAATTTTGTTGAAATAATTTTTTTGTATTTCTTACTGGCTGTCTGTATGGGTCAGTTTCTTAACACTGTGCAGTTTAATTAAGAAACAAACTGTTATATTTTAGGTTATCAATGCTTGAATCAATTCTGTTAGTTAGTATAGTTCATTCAATTTTTTAAATCTTATTTTTCCATTTGAATAATCCACTTTCACTATTCTCTAATTTTTGAATGACTTGTAATGGGGGTCCCTTGCTTCGAATTTATATTTCATAATTTATAGGGACTCCCAATCAACAAATAAAGCTAAACAATCAATCAATCAATCAATCAATCATATATAATATACCTAAAATCTATCAATTTATGTCCTAAAACTTTAATTTTATACAGAATCGGAAGAATAACTAGCTTTAAGTCAATTTACAAACATTAACCAATTTGTCTGCAGTATTTTTTCCTTTTGCTTTTTCAATGAATATATAAGTAGCAAGTAATTTACATACAGATTGAATTCTCGGAGAGGAAGGCTTCGGCTAATTGCAACCTAATATCATATGTATGAAGTCAGATGACTAATTTTGATATTGCGTGAATAGAATGACTGTCTTAAAACTTTGATCTAACTTATTAAGATGCAATAGATAAAGTACTTCCCAAGCAGGTCTGTGATGAATGCAACAAAAATGCTAAAGTGAACCTGATGGAAATGCTGGCAATATAGCCTTGATATTTTGGAGACATTTTAAAAGCTTATCTTTGAAGGCAATGGAAAATGCATTATACTTGACCATTATCATTGCTGCTGAATTTAAAGATAGCTCTGAAGAAATCATTCTGCTTAAGATTGACACTAAATAAGGCACTAGGTAATCAATTGAAGTTTTTCAGGATAAGGGAACTAAGGTGGTTACTAAGACATGAAACACCCACTTATGAGCTACTTAGGTACTAACACTAGTAGCCATGGCCCCGTAAATGGGTCCTTACAGCACATTTGGCTACTTTTGACAACTGTAAGGCACCTAAGAATCCACTAACAGCCAAACATAGGTACTTATGGGTACTTATGTTAGTTCCATCCACTTGCAGAGCATAATGTCTACTAAGAAAGTCCCCTTAGAAGGATTACAGAAGTGAGAATGCCTAAGGTGAAAATCCTTTGTTTGACAAACTTTACAGATTTCATTTCACATCGGTTCATCATGCCCATACTGAGGAAAACACACCAGTTAACTGACTTGCATTGTTTTACCAACACATCCATAATCTTGATAAAACTGACAAATCAAGAAGCGCAGCAGCAAACCCACGACTGCACAGTTCTGTTGCTGGAACAGTGTGATGGAGCATGTGCCATCAATTTTTCTGTAAGAAAATACCTTGATATAGGCCTACATGGCAAAGTTTCAGATATGTACAATCAAACTTTTTATTGGAAGGATGTTGGATGGGGGGGATGGGGACTAGATTAAAACCGATTTTACTTGATTTTCAGTACCTCTAAATCAATAATTTTGGTTTGAATTGAATAAAATTATCAATGAGATAAATAATCTTCCAAAACCCCCAAAAATTAAATTGTACTGTAAATGCTGCATGCATTCCAGAATTTACTCAAATTCTCACTAGGGGAGACTGGGGCAAGTTGTAACTTTTATAAACCATCGTTAATTTGAAACTAAATCAGGCAGATGATTCCCTAATTATCCCCCATGCTATGCTATGGGGGATTGTACTTTTAGTCTCCGTGTCATGGCGTCCATCAAATATCTCAAACACCACACCATGCACAACGCTCATCCTTTCCCAACATTCAAAGACCCCCCTAAACTTGTCAAATCTGACCATAAATCAATAAATATCATAACCATTTCCACATTCCAAATACTTTTTGCTGTGCTTTTGGCCAGCAGCCATGTTATTTTTAAAAGCTAACTCCACCCCCAGGTGTCTCCACATCCTTACATGTATGCACAATTGTGCTCCTGGTGGAAATATTTGGCATAACTAAAATTGGAATTCTGGTGGGTAAAGGTAGATGTGTAGGGCATGGGGGATATGGAGGCAGTATACCTGCTCTTGTTTGATACATGAAGCAGCATTGAAGCTAGTGTTGGAGGTTCGAGACCTGCCTCCTTTGATGGTCATATTCTGATGGTGTGGTCCTTGGCTCAGTCTCAGTTGCACCAGACAAAAATATCATTTTTAATTGTGAAAATGATGTACTAAACATTCATAGATAAAACTTGAAATACAATTGGCCAGTGCTGAATTAGCAACATCCATGTAACTTATAATTTAACATGTTTAAATGATATGTTGTCAGAATTGTGAGTAACACTTTTAAAAGCTGTAATTTGAGTGACATTATCCCCAAACCAAATTGGAGTAACTGGTGGCATGATATGATACATTTAGACAACCAATAAATGGTGTCAATATAAGATACTATAACAAACCAGTTATATGCTGCAAGTATTATAGGAATGATTAAAATACGAGAAAAAAAGGTAAAATACAATGTAAGTTTTAAAAAAGGGATCAACCAACCTGACTAATCCAGTGATAAACCTTACAGCAACACAGGGTTCAGATGAGCAACCTAGAACTCTTTGTGAAGGTCCACAATTATCTCCCAAATTGTTGTGTCCCATTGTTTTAATTGCTTCACAAAGTAAGTTTTTTTAATAGAAAATCACCCCAAGGCAAAAACGACACAACTTACCTAATTCTCCCCTACTTTTTTTTTAAAGTAAAAATTTGAATAATACACAACTGCACATGTGCCAGGCCCCACTGACAAATGTTAGAAATATTCATTCCACAATATTTATGTTAATGTACATGTTTGAAGAAGGAGGATGCATACCTACACCAAATTCATGGTGTTAACAGAAGGCCTCGGTTTAAAATTGCATATTTTATGGTCTTATATGAATCAATTAATTTTGATTTTATACGTAATTTAAAAGCTTTGCCGAAGGTTTAAATGCTCATATTTGCTGTAATGCATGTAAACCTTGTCATATTGCATTGTGGGTTTGCTCAAGCACAGTCTATGCTTGCACATAATCTGGTCTTTGTTTATTTCACACATTAGGATATTGATATTTAATCTCAATATTATGACAAACACAGAAACTTTGCGATGAAATTATATAAAACTGAGAAAAACAATTCTGTAATCCCTCTAAGGAACCTCCACCAAGCATAAGGGGCCTTAGTGTCTTAGTAGCCAGCTAAGTTCCCTTATCCTGAAAAACTTCATTACAAGGCAATTCCTTTTTCATTTAAGTGCTTTACTCAGATTGATATCTTAAAATGTCTGACTCATGGAATCCTACCCTATAATTTCTTGTACATTGATCACCTGACGAAGGATTTCAGCCCATCGAGAGACCATTTCGTAATACTAAATGAAGATCTGTTTCAAAGAGTAGTTTCGTTTGCTTCTTTTGGGGTACCTTGTTTAATGCGAAGAGAGTTGACCGTTAGTAGTTTTCTCAGATGATGAATGTCGAGAAGGTTGGGTACATACCATTTGACAATGTGGAGCCCTTGTTGAGACATAGCCGGGTGCACAGTCCATCTCCATAGAGACACACAATGAACAAAAATCCCAAGATAAGCATAGTAGTCCATTACATTTGCATCTCATACCAAAGCATCTTTAACTGAAATTCAATATTTATGCCATGATACCATGGTACCCAGACAATGCATATCTTGCTTTCCCTATATGTTGGACAGTTAATGTTGTTCAAACATGCGCCCTTTGCCTCAATTACTGTGCTACCTGTTCTTGTCAGCCCACCATGAATTTGGAACCTAAAGCCCAAAGTGTCCTTTATTTTTAAACAATAATCATTTTCTTTAACATTTCATCTCAGTTCAACTTTAACTCTGTGCATTGGCATCAACCTGCATGTTGTGTTGCCTTATATAGTATATTGCCAAAAAACCAGTCGCATGGTGTGCTTCTTTTTGCCTTTAAGATCTGGCTTGAAACTGATACTGAAATTCTTTACTGCCAAGTTTAGTACTCTAACTGCAATCACAGAAGGCAAAGCAAACAGTTTAAATGCTCTTGATCATGCCAAGTCTGTAAAAAGTTACACTGCATGCTGCATGATTTGAATGAGATCTTACTTCTTTACTCAAGAATCTTCTTTTTTACCGATGCCAAAGAAGTATTCAAAAGGGGAAAGGAAAAGTAATTAGCATGCATCTTGCCTCGGCCAATCGTTATTTTATCTAAAATATCATCCAAGATGCTCGACTGACTACATGCAAACAACAATAGCGAAAGTTTGTTTGTTTGTGTTTCACGCCGCTGCAGCACCTTAGTAGGCTATATCGAGGCAGGCGATCGCTGTATCATGATGAGATGAGAAGACTGTGAGTCTGGCACATACCCTATTAATTCAGGGATCCCAGGGTCTTTCAGTTGCCCCAGCATAGAATACCGGATACAACCCACATCCATTTAATGTCCCATGGGCTCGGACTTAAGTGAGTTCCAAGGGTGAGATTTGAACCCACGCCCTCAAAGCCAGTTGACAAGCTCACTTGCCAATTAGGCCACGGGGGAGCTACAATAGCGAAAGCAAAAATTTACTATTTAGAGGTTCAAAATCTGTCTATAAAGCAGAACCACTTATTATTATCGTTTTCATAGATACGTGTTTTTCCAGTTTGCACTTTGCTTTATCTCAAAACTGTGATGTCACAGATTTAATTACATAACTGTATATTGCAAGCACATATTTCAAGAAACTGACCAAATGCATTCACACATGGATTATATATGTTTAGCTTTAATACCTACATAGGTTGATAAATACTTTAATGAAATGAAACTGAACTAAACAGACCACTTGTCCTCAAAGGAGAGTTACACTGCTGGTCAAAAGTTTGGAAAAAACAATAAGCTGCCTAATTAGTGTTTCAAAATGGTATCTGGTTGTTCGGAACTTCGGATTCTTATACTTGATCAAGCCAAAATAGTGGATTATTAAAAATAAATGTGTAAAAATAGCATTAAATTTCAAAGGTTGCTCTCAAAAACGGGGATGGATGATTGATGGATGATTTAGGCTTTATGTCCTGTATTTATGCACTTGGTAGGATTTGGACAGGAGGAGGAAACGGCAATGAGGCAAATGATGATTGAAACAGCCGTCCAACTTTTGGCCTGCCGTGTACATTGACTAAAAACAAATGCAACAAAGTGATTTGAAATTGTGAAGGCGAGTGTCTTGTGAATAATAATAAGACAGGCTTTGTTTTTTTAAACATTGAAACAGACTCTTCTGTCAAGGTGTGATAATCAGCTTGGACAGAAGTTGTTTGTAGTGGTTGTACAAAAAAAGTAACATTGCCTGGCAGTTTTAATTTCCTTTGTTATAAACTGTGATGTCAAACTCAGAACTGATATGTCACAGATTGAAGGTTAGACCAATCACATTCACAGATACCCTGATGATGTCACGGTTTAACTACAAAACGAAGTTTTCAAAAAACACGTAGCTATGAAAACGATAATAACAAATAAATAAGCAATTATACTGCAACTGAAATCAATTTCAGTGTACTTGTGTTCTATGGTACCAGCACGATAAGACCCCATGCTCAAATTCAGATTATCTTTTGTGATTGAGACCACTGTTAGTATTATATGCGACGTTTAATACATTTTTACACATAAGCATACTGTCATATCCTCCTACATTAATTATTATTGCAGGTATATATTTGAGATCAAAAGAGAGAGTAGATCACTCAAGACGATGATATGTTACTGTAAATCAGGCGTTAGGCCTATGTGTGCCTCTTACCATTCATCACTGCAAGGACTTCAAAATCAGTCAGCGGAAGTATTGTTTGATCACGGCATCTTGTTGGAGACAAAAGTTTCTAAAATAGTAGTAGTAATAGTTTTTTGACTGCAAGATAGGTCAGCAATGATGTAATGGTATATCGTTTTGCAATTCAGCAGCATATATATAACTGCGGCTTATAACTCCCTTTTGGCATAGGTATCTATATTGCCACTTTATGACAATATAGATTAATTACCTTGACCAAATTCCTTAGATAAACTGCCATGTTTTTTTAAATCTTATTATTATATTTTTGTTCATGAATGTAGCCTTTTTTCACGGAATAAACTGAGGAAGAGGATATAGGGTAATTTACATACAAATTGAATTCTCAAAGTCGAAGGCTCTGGCTAATTGCAATCTGATGCTATATGTATGAAGGCAGATGACTAATTTTGATATTGCGTGAACAGAATATCTGAGCACTTGGTAGCATTAGTTCAGAATAACTTGCTTAGAAACTTTGGTTCAACTTGATAACAAGCAATAAAGTAGGCTTTAAACATTTGTGATTGGAAAGGCAAGCCTGATGAACATTTTGGCAATATACCTTTATGTTGCAAGTGCTGTTTTGGAGAACACAATCATTCACAACTCATTTATGCAAAAACAGAAAAACCGTAATAGTAATAGTATTAAGCTACGACATGGTCCGTGTGGTTCTTGATTTTAAAGACACTGCTGATTTTTTTTGTGCACATTACGATAATGGTTATTTAATGCATGAACAGGCAGTGGTCAGCTTCACTTATGATGCATACCATTTTACAATTATGGACACATGGAGGCCCTTGTAGGACATTGTCTGGTGCAAAGTTCATATCCATGGAGAACACCTTGGACAACAATGCAGATATTAGCATTGTATTCCATCACTACTGCATCTCATCTCATACTGTTCTTAACTGACTATTGCTACCTCTGTCTCGATTCTTTAGCAAGTCATAATTAGCAAGCTGGTCGCAAAAATACAAGAAGGCCTCATGACAGGATACACCCCCCAAACCCTCTCATAAACTCGGCACCCTCAACTTAACCTCTTTTACCCCAACTTACCCCTTTTCACTTCCGCCACCCTCAATAGGGTGTCCCAAAAAAAGTGAAAGTCTGAAATTTATTGGGGCTAACCTCTAAATGTGTTCTATAGCTCCTCTCTGACTCCCATGTAAAATTTCAGCTCATTTGAAGGTGTTTTAGATGTTGCTCAAGAGCCCCAAAGATAGATAGGGGTTTAACATTGAATTTTCATGCGAAAATAGCTATTTTAACCAATAGCTCACAAATAATCAGTTTCAGTCCACCAAAACACATGGACAGTTGATACAAAGATGTATTAATTATTCTGCACACTGTGGTATCAATTTTATATCTGTACCTCACTTGGTTCTTGTGTTATTGGCAAATATATACTATTTTACATGAAAAATTGACGCCAAGGCAAAGCTCCTTTCTTAATGAAGATTAATTGCAGTCTAATTTTAAATTTAAACAAGAGACAATCACATATTGGTTCCATAGTGTGACAGAGACACAAGAACATCAACCAATGTCATACAATCTGTTTCAGACTATTGAAACAATCTAAGAAGTTTTTTTAAATCACAGAAAATAGAGTAAATTAGTATATCCCATATATATAGATTTTCTCAATAACCAAGCAAGTTACAAATATAAAATTTGTACCACAATGTGCAGAATAATTTTTTTTTCGCATGAAAATTCAATGTTAAACCCCTATCTATCTTTGGGGCTCTTGAGCAACATCTAAAACACCTTCAAATGAGCTGAAATTTTACATGGGAGTCAGAGAGGGGCTATAGAACACATTTAGAGGTTAGCCCCAATGAATTTCAGACTTCCACTTTTTTTGGGACACCCTAACCCTCAACTACCCTCAGCTTCCCTCAACTGCCCTCAACTTGACTCAACTAAACTCAAGTAACCTCAAGTAAACTCAACTAAACTCAACTTACCTCAACTAAACTCGCCTCTCCTCAACTAAACTCGCCTCCCCTCAACTAAACTCGGCTGCCCTCAAGTAAACTTGCCTCCCCTCAAGTAAACTCGGCTGCCCTCAAGTAAACTCGCCTCCCCTCAAGTAAACTAGCCTACCCTCAAGTAAACTCGCTCCCCTCAACTAAACTCGCCTCCCCTCAACTAAACTCGGTCCCCTCAAGTAAACTCGCCTCCCCTCAACTAAACTCACCTCCCCTCGACTAAACTCACATCCCCTCGCCTCCCCTCAAACGAACTCGCCTCCCCTCAACCAAATTCGCCATCCCTCAACTACCCTCAGTTACCCCATGATAAAACAGTGGTAATCCCAGGGGGTTGAGGGTGTATCCTGTCATGAGGCCTACAAGAGCAAAGCTCCAATTATCCATCCTTCCATTTCTGTTTTTTTTTATTCCAAAGAAGAGAATGTTGCAATTTAGCCATAAAGATTAAATTTTAAACTTACAAGGTGAAATCTATATGGCAACTTTCGAATTACAAACATGTTGATATATTTTTCACAAATGAATGTTTTCAGAATATGTGCAACTGAATGATGACAGATTAACTTTATAATAACAAGCTCAACTGAATGTATTTCTTTTATTTGACATGGACAGTATATCTAAATCTTCAGTTGATCTATAAATGTCGCACACCACGGCACTAAAAATAATGGGTTCAGGTCGTTCTGTTGGTCTCATAGTCGAAAATCCTTTAAAAAATACTCTGATAAACTGCTATTGGTTTATCATGATTATTGATTTAAAGTTAACAGACACACAAAGACGAAATCTAAATTACAGAGCATCTGCCAAGTCTTCTTTGAAGAGATAGGTACCTTTATCGCATTGCATGTACTGCCATTTTATAGAAAGAAAACTGTGTCATGCACTTCTTTTGCTGTTTAAGATTTGGCATGAAGCAAATAATGAAAGGTCTAACTGCCAAGTTCAGTACTTTTGCTGCATATCACAAAAGGCAAGATAACCGGATTCAAATACTCAGGACCATGCCATGTCTGAGGAAAAACACACTGCAGCCTGTATGTCTTGATGTTGATAAGATCTTAATTATCTGTTGTTGTTGTTTTTTTTCAACTCAAAAATCACATCAAAGCAAGGGAAAGTAATAAATATGCTGTCTTGCTTGGTCTTGGTCCTTGCTTCTTTACACAAACATATTAGTTATCCAAGAGAGTTGATTGAACATGTGCAAACAATTAGAATGGGCCTGGGTATAAGAAGTCACAATACATGTAAAGCCAGGAAGAAGCAAGCTATTTAAAAAACAACTTTATTCATGGCAGTTTGAACTACCTAGCAATTCTAGCAAATTTCAATGTTTACAAGTTTAGATATGCATTCATATAATCATTGTGGACTATCAGTCACTACTATGATTCCATATTCCTCAAATTTCTAATTTTCTTTTTTGAAGCAATGGAAACCTTTCTGTATTATCACATTTTCTGCTTCGCTGATCACTCACAATAGATATGTTTGAGATCAAAAGGGAAAGTTATATCACAGCTCATAGTCTAGACTACAATATGTTGCCATAAATCAAGCGTTATGTGTGCATCCTGGCAATTCATGAGCTTCAATGTAAGGATTCAGTCTGCTGAAAGCATCTTCAATGACTTTTAATCAAGGAAACTTGCGCAATCAAAGGATCGTTCTATTATTCTCAAAACCTGATTGCTAGTTATAATGTCACAGTCCTCATCATACTTCTGTGGAATCTCAAGTTCTTGTCTATGCTGTTGAACTGTTATGTCAGAGAAGACTCTATTCTAGCATTGCAATGTATTTAAATTAACTACAAGTAAAGCTGTGATGTCATTTTAAACTGGGTTACATTTCCCAGCTTCTAGCCAATGTGAATCCACCAAAGTGAGCATCACAGTTTCAACTCATGTGTCACAGTAAGCATTTTATCAGGGATAGCCGCTGCAGCCACATCATCACAGCTTGATAGCCAATTGGCTGACAATAAACTATACATCACAGTTCAAACATTGATATGTTGACGAAAGCATTACATTTGTGATCCCAATGATCTATCACAAGCAATCACCAGTCTAATCCTGCATAATGTCAGCTTTGTGAGCATTCACAGTAGACAAATTTTATAATCCCCACAAAGTTGTTTGATTAATCTACAAATTTGCTAATTTACAACTTTGAGCTTCGATAGAACTTGCTATAAACAAAAGGCTTTGACAATTTGTTTTTAGACGCGTGGATTATGTGTTTATTTGTTCTGGCAGCTCACTGGCTTAGAGGCTGTGATGTCGATCTTTCATGGGTTTTCCTAGACCCAATTTTCACTCTGACACTGAGTTGAAACTGTGATGCTCAGTTTGGTGGATTCACATTGGCTAGAAGACGGGGAATCTGACCCAGTTTGAAATGACATCAGAGCTGAAGTTAATTTACATATATTGCAATGCTAGAACAGAGTCATCTCCGACATCACAGTTCAACAGCATAGAAAAGAACTTGACATTCCACTTAAATATGAAGAGGACTGTTAATCGCAACTCACCTGCTTATGATGCTTCAATATTAAAAAAGGTAAGAATAAGAAACTTGGAGGCAAATGTTTTCCATACACTTTTTTGATTTTGAGATAATCAGCATTATAAGGTACGTCAAGACCAGGGGCATAGATTTTTAATTTTATGGGGGGGGGGAGGATTTTGGCGAACATAAACTTAATGCGAGGCCTAGGGGCCAAAAGTCGTGCGGCGGTGGATTTCAGGTCACTTTAGGGCCAAAAATCCAATATGTTTAAGATTATCAAAGGCCAGTTCTGAGACTTGCATTTTCCACATAATAAGCAACTGGAATCATGGAAAAAATGTACTATATATAATCAATACTTGTCAACACCAAGTCATAATAATTTGAACTTTTAGGGGGGATAATCATATGATCTCTCCCCCCCCCAGGTTCATCCTCTAGAGGGGGGAATGATCATCTCAGTGGCGGCCGGGGAGGCTCCTCCAATTTCTACGCCCCTGGTCAAGACAAAATACACTACCTGATACCATTGCTTCTAATATGTCTGTGGCTTTTGTCTGGATGGTGAAAAGCTTGTTTGGAAACCCTTGGGTCATATTATTTTCACCTCCTTGCTTGATCATGAACTTTAAATGTGTCAGTTGGTAAATGAACAACTCAAAACTAAACAGGGCAGCACAAATGCATGAGGTCCTGTTTGCTAGAACTGAGAATTAGTTAACTAAAGTAAAAGTAAATTGTTTATTGACGATATCCAAAACGTACGTACAATAATGTTTACAGTTCCAACACAATTGTGCTATAATATTATACACATAGCAGGCTGACGTCAATTCAAGCGTATGCCAGGAAAGTCAAGTACATGCCAGTTGACTATGAGGAGCTCCTTATAAAGACATTGCCAGGAGCACAGTCCATTTCCACAGAGACACACTATGGACAACAATTCCAAGATAAGCATTACAACTGCATCTTATCTGATAGTATCTGCAACGACAGCCAAGATAAATGTACAGGAATTACGACACACATGCACACTGTTTCTCAAGCGCTGGGCCTTGCATTTGTTAGAATTTACTTTATTATGTATACAGAAATTTTAAATAAAAACTATATTTATTTAAATCTACTGTATGCAGTGCTCAGATGAAGGTAATGTCTTCTTTCCATTTTGTTTTGGAAAAAACTGTTGGCAAGATAATTATACAATTATGGACTTCGGTTGAAGTCAATATCAGGTTTTTAGGACCTGACCGGTGATATTCATAGGGATTTTTGTTTTTTTATTTTCTATTTTGTTTTGGAAGTTGTTTTTTTTTTGTAGTTGTTTTTTGGAATCTGAATATTGTTTCCCATATTGACCTGCCGGTCTCTCTCTCTCACAGGTGAACATCACAATATGCAGGTGGCTTGTTACACTGGCATCATGGAACAAAGGCCTATGCTTGTTTGAATCTATCTTATAACTTGGAAATATATATGCTGCACCAGTCCCTATGGTATGAAATCTGGAGTTTTCATTGGAATACAATGGCCTGCTACTGACCTTGTCTATTGAATACTTTGCGATATCTGCTATTAATACCACCTTGGATGACCTGTACCATGTATCAATAAGAAAGACCTGTAGTACATGACCTTTTCTGCTTTGCCACAAAAATGAGGGTAATATCAGCTTGTTTTAGGTCACTATGGGAGATCACAGAGTTCGCTCTGAGGTCACCAATGGGCAGAGAATGACCCAGGCAGGAAATTGAGGTCATGCGATGCTCGGTTTCACATTTCGAAAGGCGGAGGCTGTTTTTGTCCTAAACCTGGTTTTTGCAGACATAAATTGTTTTTATCTGTCTCCTTTAGTCGGAAGCATTCCAGGTGCAGTTTATGATAGCAATAATGTGGCCAATATAGTGAATGCTCTATAGTGAAGTTTCAAGAAATTTCGGATTGCTGTCATAAAAATCAGTTATATAAAGGAGACTACAAAATCACTAAAAAGGAGGGCCTCAGTTTTATCTTTGCAGACAAGGCTGCCATGTTCAAATTTGATTTATATTATCCCAAATTCAAAGGGAAAAATAAAATCCAAAGCTGTGAACTATTTATCCCCTAGTATACAGATGATGAAATTTTATGAGTAAGATAACCATGTATCACTTTCAGTTACAAAAACAATATTTCTATGTGTCTTGTCAGCATGCATTCCCTCTGCTGGAAGTAGTCACTTAGCACAAGTTATTCTCCTTACTAACAAAGCAATGCAGAGGTCATGCATACTTGGAAATTGAAAACGTTCATCTGAGAGTAGCATCTTGGCTATACTTTTGGAATGCCACAACAGTGGGTTGTAACTAATTTTCGGACTACATACTCTGAAATTGAAGATATTCAAATCAGAAGAACATCTTGGTTACATTTGGAGGAATGCCATGAGAGGATTGTGCTGTTTACTTTATCTGTTACTGCATTAAATTGTTGTAAGTTAATATCCTGCCTTAATGAACAAACTGGATCAGTTACCAATTGATGTTGTCATTTAATTATGCTCAAATGGCACCATTTTATTATTTAATTTTTTGGAATGTTTCGAGTCTAAATTGATTATTATGCGAAACCATTTAATTATAGGAGGAGGGACAAATAAAAATATTAAGATTCAAATTCCTTCAAGTAAAGAAAATTTACCGTCAAACGTCCACTTTTTGCCTCTTTTTTCTCCTCGCCACTCCAAGTCTCCTTACAACTACTATACCTTTGACTCCTCACCACAACTTTATCTCAAATTATGATTTCAGTAAAGACAGCTTGCAATGTAATTGCATATTAACAGAGGGGCACAATATCAAACGAATCAGAAACAATGGGGGTGATGGAGTTTGAATTGGTGCTGGGTCAATGTAGATTTAATTTAGTTTTAAAAGGTAGTTTAATGTGCAGAAATTTTCCCATTACCCGATTAATTCTGTATGGTTTCACTAGTGTTAAACAAAAACAAATAATATTTTTCAGTGTATAACTCAAGGCGATTTAAAGTCTATGAATTCTTAAGATTCTGAGTGAGTGGTTCACTACATAAAAACCCTAATACGTGTACCCACAACACATTGTCAAGGGACTGCGTGAGCGACATATCTACCCGGTAAGAGTACCTTGCGTGCAGATCATTCCTTAACTTAGCCCCTAATGACCTACGCAGGGCAATCTAGTACTTCTTTTGAAAGGTTAATTCTCCTTTAGACTCATTCCAGTTAGCCTGTCACAATACCACCAGACCAACCCTTCCCCCCCCCTTAAGTGTGTGAGGTAGAGACAAAGTTAAAGTTTTAGTTAGGTGGTTTGTCTTGAGGTGAAATGCATTGGACTACATTTGGTGGCCATAAAGATGATATGTTTTTATTTTCTTTGAATGTGAACAAACAATTTTGATAGAAAAAGTCACATTATTTATTGAGAAAGTTGGTTTTTCTTCTCATTTGGAAGTCTGAAAAAAATTGTTAGAAAAAAGAAAGTTGCCTGAAATGACTCTGAAATAGCACACGCTTGGGCAATAGATTAAAATCGCATAGACCTACACCTAACATGAAAAAGGGCTGATATTCAGAAATAAATGTATATTAAACCTAAACGTATCATCCGAGTCTCAAGACTCGAAGAAAATTGGCGAACCCCAAATCACCTGTAAAGGCTTTTGCATGATAAGGTAGATGATTAAACATAATATATCAATGATTGAAAATCAATGGTTGATTTTGAATTATATAAAATCTGGGTCATCAAATTACCCTATACATAATTATGCAGTTAGTATCCTCAGAAAAGTGAAAACTGGTTAAGCCTGACCGAAATGACCATACACCTTACTATGCATAAGACAATGATTAATTGGCTAGCTATTGGGGTCCATGCATAAATTCATCACGTTGGCATTACATTTGCAACCTTTGATCTTTCCCTATATATATCATAGCACAACAGTTTGTTGACCTAGTTGAGCAACCCATATATACATTCATGGTTATGTTGAAATAGGTTATTATCACACTTTTCTTTTAGAAAACTGTTTATATCCTCTGTAGACCAAAAATTTGCATTAAAAAAGAAGAGAGGTATCAACACCTCATTGTCTTATAGTGCCATTTTAAAGGTTCCATAAAAAGAAACAGTGACACGCTTAGATAGATTATCTTCAGTCCATTTACCTGAGATAACTTTCAAACTTCTTTAACAGTGATTTACTTAACTCTTTCATCTTCAACAGGAACCACCACCTCTACCTGTATGATAGACCTGTTTGGCTGAAGGGTTCAAATGTACTAGCTTAGTGCTTTGACTAATTTCTTATTTTGGTCCCTTTTTTAAAGGCGTGTTTACTTCCGTAAACACCACTCTCCTTAATCATTGAGAAGAGTCACGGTAAAGTGCACTCCGCTAGCCAAGTACTTTTCAAATGTCCTGTTGAAGCTAAAGGGTCTACCACAACAAAATGAAACACAACATGAAAATATTCTTTTAAAGGATTTTCAACTGGGAAATGGCACGAACAAACAAAAGGTTTAAAATATTATTATTCAGAGTGTCAAGAGACCAGCATCTATAAATCAGCTGAGAGTTCATAATTATTGATAAATCATTCCAAATGGGCATCAGTAGCATACACCGACTGCCTGTTTAGGATTCGGGCTTTCCACCAGAAGAAGTTTGGCATTTTCAGATTGGTAAACAACTAGAAATCAAAAGGATGGTAAAAACTAGAAATCAGCAAAAAGGATGATCTTGATATTGAAAAGAAAAGCCTCACTTTAGGACAACCAAAATTTAATGCATGTTCATTTAATGAGAGTTTCTGGGAAAAAAAATTGGTTCTGTTTACATAAGATATATATCAGTTGCAGTAAACTCAGAACGTCAACTTGTGAATAATAATTATTGCTAAACCTTTTACACCTTCAACTAACTGATACAGTGACTCCGAGTCCATTTCTCCAGATAACCTTATATCAAATGAAGATGTGAATCTCCAATAAATGTTTTAATCAAAGTCTAACTGATCTACAAGGACCGAGTCAGGACATTATTTTTTTCCGGAATTGACTGGGAAGATTTTCTAAGATGTATCAGAGAGTTGTCAAATTCCAATTGATCTCATTAAAGGAATTTGACCTCAGAGCGACAAACTAGCGACTTGTATTGGAGTGCAGTTCTTAGTTGTACTCAATCACTGAGATGGAGTTAAATAAGTTAGAAGAGTTTAAAGAAGTTGAATCGGCTGCACCAGGTTCAAGCAGCTATTTTTTCAATCTGCTGCAACTACATTTTTATTTAGCAGAAAGAAAAGATGCAGATATAGAGGTAGCAGTTAAGAAAAGGATATTGGTCATTACACTTCAAGACCCACCTCCCTCTGTTACAAGAAGAACTGTGAGCATTACCACCTTCTACCTGCTTTAACAAGTAATTTTGTACCCAGGTATTATTCTATGAGAAGAGACCAGTTCAATTTTCTCATTTATGGACAACTGCATGTAAAGCTTGTTAATAAATTAAAAAATATCAGATAGCTGTAGATAATTAGGTGTGAATGAGGCAGTTCTCTGTAAGTAGCTGCTTTTAATGAGGGTTGATTGATGAGATGAAAGACATCGATGAGACAGGACATCGCAGCATACGCACACTGATGACTTATTGGCATGAAAAAGGGTCTATGCATAAATTCATTACATTTGCTACCTCTGATCTTTCTCCACATATATTATGGATCAACAGTCTGGTGACCTAGTTGTACAATGATGGAAAAATCAATTCATAATGTTGTTCTTAACAATTCTGCCCTTTTTTTCAGTTTAATTTTTTAGACAAGGTTATTTGGATGGTTTTGTCCTGGCTTGCACCAGACACCCTGTATAAAACATGTTTGTCAGATGTATGTTTAATTGTGCTAATTTTCATAATGAATATGCTTAGACCGAAACAATTCTTTTTAAGCTTACTCCATCTTTTGGGACTACTTTGCATGCCTTTCGTTGCTTTTAATGGTTAAATTGATATTGTTGCGTGACTTATTCCTGAAGCCAGATCCTAAAGTTTTCATCACAATGAAAGAAGACTGAGCACTATGATTGATTGTCACATTTTAATCAGAAATGATTATTTCTGCCATAGACTATAGAATTGTAAGCAAAGTGTGCTCATATAAACCAAGCTGATAACTGAGTAATTCATATTTAACACCAATTCCTGTTTGTATGAAATCTGGAAGTGCCCCTGTCCCTACTCCCAACCAGAATACGATGGCCATCTTCTGACCTTGTCTATAGGACACTTTGCCATACGAGGTATTTACACCACCTTTGATGACCTGTGAAATTTATCTTCAAGAAAATTTGTTGAAAATTATTTTTTTCAGTTTTGCTACACCACTGAGAGCAACCTTAGCTCATTCCAAGATCTTAGGAGATCACAAGAGTTCACTCCAAGGTTACCAACAGTCACCAATGAGTAGAGAATGCCCCAGGCAGGAAATTGAGGTCACACGATGCTGGGTTTTACTTTCAAGAAAGGCAGAGATGACCTTCTTCAAAAACCTGGTTTCTGGTAACATAAAGCATTTTTATCATCCTCTTTCAGGTTGAAGCATTCCAGGCACAGTTTATGATAGCAATATTGTGGCCAACATAGTGGAGGCTCCTGGGCCAAGCTTTACAAAATCATGGATTGCTGTCATAAAAGTCTTTTATTGAAAGACGCCAGAGGAAAAGAAATGGAGAACACAGACAAAATTCATCACTGTAGAAACAAGACTAAATATAGGAACTTAATTTGAACAAAGGCATGAATGAATAAAAATACAATTTGTATTTACCCAAATCATAAAGTTATAAAACATTCAGTTGTAAACTGATCCATTCTCCAGAATTAAAGTAATTGAATTTGATGAATAAGATGGCCGTATCATTTTCGATATCAGTACTCGCTGCTGGTGGCTACAAATGTAAAGTTTGTATGCGTTTAAAAGATTATTTCTGTAGTCGACTATAAACAAACCATGTTTATCCTGATGTCTGGATTGTAGAACAGAAATCTAGGTAAAACATAATTGTGTAAATAAATCTGATAACAGGGTAATTTATATGCAGCAGCATTCCCTGTCGGTGTAATATCTGGAAGTGCCCCTGTCCTATTGGAATACAATGGCCATCGCCTGACCCTGTCTATTGAATACATTCAGAATATTTACTGACACCTGATGGTAATATGGCTTTTGACGACCTTTACCATGTATCAATAAAAAAGACATGCAGTGCAAACCTTTTCTGCTTTGCCAGAGGGCAATTGTGGCTTATTTTTAGGTCACAGGAGATCATAGAGGTCACTCCAAGGTTACCGTATGGTCACCGATGAGCAGAGAATGACCCTAGTAGGAAATTGAGGTCATAAAATGCTTGGTTACACTTTCCGGAAGGGCAGCAGTCATTTTTGTCCTAACCCTGATTTTTTCCAACATAGACTGTTTTTTGTAATCCTCTTTCAGGTTGAAGCATTCCAGGTGTAGTTTATCCTGGCAATAACGTTGCCGATGTATAGTGGGAGGCTGCTAGGCAAAGCTTTATTAAATTATGGATTGGTGTCCCAAAAGCTCTTTATTAAAAGATACCAGTGGGAATAGGAAATGGAGGAGAGAGAAAAACGTTATTACTGAAGACACAAGACAAAAAGTACAGGACCTTAGCTTTACACAGCTACATTTGTAAATAAAAGTCTTCAAGTGTTGAAAAATTTAATCTCGGCCGGTGTTCTCCAAATCATTTACAAATGGTCTCGGCCTTGGCTCGGTCTCAGAGCCCAAATCCTTGGCCTTGCCTTGGTCTCAGTTGTCTTTAGGCCAGTGTTGGTGTTGGAGGCCTCTGGACTGGCCACATTTGATAGCCTCGGTCTTGGTTTTGGCGGCTCATGCCTTGGTCTCTGTTTCAGCCTCCAATTTCATGGCCTTGACTATAACACTGAGTCATATAAACTGAAAATGATTCTAATGGTGCCGCGCAGAAGCAAAAAATATTATACAAACAGCTATATATTTACGTAAACTGGAGGCTTTTATGCCGTCACACGAGCCCTTGTTCACCAAAACTGATTGCTAAAAAAAATATGTGCGTGGTAGGAGGCACTTAGAAGTCTGTAGACTCTTGAAGATGCTAAGGGACTGACTGAATGAAAATCTTTTTATGGATCCACAACACAAGAGAGCACCTCCTATTTTACAACCATACAGTGCGTGCAGGTGATTCTTTAGCTTAGCCCTCTAATGAACTACACTTATATGCGGAGCAATCTGGTACTTCTAGTGAAGGGTTAATTCTTCTTTAGACACATTGCAGCTATAGCTTTTCTAGCACAACCTAGCACCACTCCTTGCTAGAACCACTTAATTTACTAATCACAAAAGGGCTGAAGTTCGTCTGAAGGTGAGGTTTAAATTAAAATGATTATGTGCTCTAAGGAAGGTACCAAAGTACTCTGAAAGTTTAAATAAGCTATCCAGAATTCCAGATAGGATAAGCCACAAATTGTGATAATCTGTTTCTCAAAATTATTAAAGCAGTGGATAGCAAATATTGTTAAAAAACGCATTGGCCAGCAGCATAACAAAAAAAATATTTATAAAAATTACAATATTTTTGCAACAATATGAAACTGTGTAATACGCAAAACATGAATGGCCTTAACACAAACTGCATTCATATAGGAAGTCAGTATCCTCCAAAACTGGATAAGCCAGACCAAAATGGGTACACACCTTACTATGCATAGGACAATGATTAATTGGCAAGCTATAGGGGTCCTTGCATAACTTCATCAAGCTGGCATTACATCTGTAACCTTTGATCTTTTCCATGTATATCACAGCTCAACAGTTTGGTGACCCAGTTGTGCAACCCAGACATACATGTACTACACAATTTTATTTAAACGAGGCTTATCACATTTTTCTTTGGCAAAATCATCTATACAACATTTGGTTTTTTCGAAAATTAATTTTGTGTAACCAAAGAGAGGAATTAAAACAATCTGGACTTGCAGTGTCATTAAATATTCTCAGTTTGTGGGAGGTGGTACGTAAAATAAATTATATTTATGTAAGTTTACTTACCTGGTCATGCTTACTGCATATAGTTGCATATTATATATCCTCGCCTTAATCAGAATGTCAGGTATCACAGTGTATTCTGGAAGACAAGCACTAATGGCCTCCGATTCAAGTTCATATTAAGATGACATGGCGAATCCCATAATAATCAAAGAAAGATTGATCTTTAAAATATGAAATAATGAAGCTTCTCATCAGAACTTCTACTTGCAAAACAATCTACAAGATGCCATTGACAAACTAAAACTGGCTGAAGTAGTAGAATATAACTAAGTCCTATGTCCGAATAACTATTCAAATGAAGGAAGATGTAAGATAAGAATATCAAATAAAGGAAGATTGTGAGACTGCTGAATCGAATTAGGGATGATGGATATCTCGAGTGTCTTGTAAGCTATGACCTTTAAGAACTCTCTTACACATCTTTTACTACCAAATTGATCTCGGCAAGATTTTTAAAGATGGGGCGGATAATCCAAAGGTTCCAATAATGGATCTCATTAAGGAATGTCACCTCTTCAGTGAAGCTGTGTGAAAGCCAAGAGACCTGAGTTGGAGTGCAGCAGTTCTGTGTAATACTGAATCACTAGAATGAAGTTTCAGAAAGTTAGATTAACTCAAAAGGGTTGAAGGAATTTTTAAAATCAATTTCAAGACATGAAATGAGAATCGACATCTGCTTGATGACTCAGGGGAAATATCAATCCTCTAAACTTGCTCTCTGCATGGGATATAAAAACAACCTTCAGGCCAACCACCATAACAAAATTGATGAGACCAGAATTTGTTGCCTTAGTATGCATGGAACAATGATTAATTGGCGAGCTGTTGGGGTCCATGCATAAATTCATCGAACTAGCATTACATTTCCAACCTTTGATCTTTCCCTATATATAATACAGCTCAACAGTTGGGTGACCTACTTGCAGCATGATCGATGACCTCTTGCATGGTTATCCTGAGGCAAAACCAAATGGCCTATTTTTAATAAATAGCTTATCTATTAAAGAGCTATCTGGCAACAGATAAAATTCTTCATCAAAGTGTTTTGATAGAATACTCTATAAATGCAATTCTTCCATTGCACTGTTAATGAGCAATCTAAAACATTTAAAAGTTATAAGAAAAATCTGCATCTGAAAACATATTTAATGATAGTGAAAACATAACCTTCACTTGCGCACTTCATGGGATAATGAGACAACATGTAGCTGCACCTAAAACATGCCTGGTTCACGAGCTTCTTTGAATACCGAGATAATGATGTCTAATGAGGAAAGATGAAAGGGAAAAATAACATTCTCTGTCTTGTTAAAAGGATGTGGTACTGGTAAATTCTACTGCAAGTCTGACTTAAAAAAAACGGATTCAGAGAAAATGCAGTTCTGAGGACTAGACAGTTTTCCTGCAAAACAGCTAATCAAATCTTCCTGGAATCGAAAAAGCAATAATCATACCATAAGAATTAGTACAATGCCTTATAATTAGAGGAGATCTTATTCTGCAACTGCTTTTGTTCATATATATCAGTATTATAAAATAATTATTATTCTCTGTGCAGGAAATAATGTCACATTTGGTAAAACCGTTTCATTTTTCTATATATTTTATAGATTGGGTTAGGCCTACTGCAATGTGGATGTAATCTTCTAACTTCAAAATGGCCTTTTGTTGACAAAAAAATATCTATCAAATATTATACAAAAGCTGCATTTAGTGCTTAGTTTGCTTAACCAAACTTTGCTTCAATAGAAATGATGAAACCCAAAACACCAACACTCATTTACTCTCTGTATCAATAGAAAACAAAATGCACATCGCTTTTTCTGCTTTGCCAGATAACTGAGTTTAATCTTAGCTGCATCACCAGATCACTAGAGTTCACAAACATCCCTTGGTTTATCCAAGGTCAAAATAATCAGGTAATGACCCAGACAGGAAATTGGGGTCACAGTTTCTTTTTTTACAAGATCGCCGGGATGCTTTTGTGTTTTTTCAGCATTGTGCTCTATGCAAAACATTATTAGTATCCCATTTCTTGAAAATGTGCTAATTTCCTTCGGAGAAATCTGAGCAACTGTTTATCTATTCGAGTCCGCGTTTCTGAATTTAAATACCAGTATTTGTAGTCTATCACAAGAAAAAGCCAATTATTTAGGAATTTGCATGTTACGTGCAAAACTTGGTGTGACTGCTGAGGCTGAGGGAAATCTTTTTACTGGAAATGGCATTTTGCAGCACGCACATTGAATTGATAAATTGCGTGGTGATTGGCAAACTTCTGAGATTGCATGAAGTACCAAACTGTAGTAGTACAAAATAACAGCTGAAAAAAAATTAGATTTCTTTCAAAAAATGGAATTTCTGTTGGTTCTAAGATAATGTGATCAGAATCACCGTAATACCACAGGTTGTCTTTAATTTTTGAACATAAAAGATCCAATACGCTGCCTAAGTAGGAAGGATGTGGCAACAAAATGCAATTCTGTCTTATAACACAAGGTCTTGTAATAATGGGAGTACTCTACAGTTTTTTTAAACTGCATTTCTCATACAATGCCTTTTTCTTGTTTTTTGTTTTAAACTTCAGAAGACAGAAAAAGAGTTGTGCTTCAACCTGATTGAACTCTTTCAAACCAGTTGAACTCCTCTATCTCCTTTTAGCTGCTCTTCCAGTGATTGAATATTATAGTTGGTGGGTTAGGTCAAAGCTGACTTCACTTTCTGATGCAAAGGTCCCCTTTGGCACAGATGTACCTTGGGGTCATCGTAAAAGATTTATCCAAAGACACAAGTGAGATCATCCCCTGGATTGGAAATACAGCCATTTTCCAAAATGGCTGCCGCAAGGGCAAAAAGTCCAATATCTCCGCTTCTATTTCAGCTAGAGAGAAAAAATTAGGGTCAAAATATATGTTTTTGGGGTCAGAGAATTCATTGAAATAGTTTCTAAGTATGAAAAACCAATACTTACACATTTTATTGCAGCCCCTGCTTTAAAAATGGCCGCCAAGCAAGGTTGACAGCACCAGGGCAACTGTTAGTGAACATTTTGTGTTACTTTGACACCATTAGGTTGTATCATCTGCCAAAAATGTTGGAAAATCAATCTCTACTCAAAATCAACATCCTCTAACACAATTGAAAAATAAGACATACTCAATATCAGCTCCATTGAACAATATTTATGTGGTCTTCAAAGCCTCTTAAATTTCTTCACTTCGATCCATCACATTTTGGAATATGCTTTTCATGATAATTTTGCCAAATCACAATCTAAATTTAGGACATTTACATTCCTGATATCAGCATTCAGCATCAACAGCCTATACATAAACAGCACCAAGCTGTGGCTCCATTTTATTTTAGTTATCTCATCGTATCCTGACCTTGTAAACATTCTGTCAATTTACTAATTTTTTCGTAATCACTTAGCTTTCATTTTAATTGTCCAGCAATTCAATCATGGTATGTTCAGTAAATGAAAAATGTGACAAATTGATTTTTTAATATGTATACACTGTGCCATGGTAATTGGCTGAATAATCTTATGTGCATAGCTACAATAGTCACCAAGAAATAACCCATCCACTGCAGAGTCAATCAGAGTGACAAAATGAGTGTCAGTAACTTTGACATAAGAAAAAGTTTGACATGGGTTTAATCAGTATTCATGAAAATTTGTAGACTGGTGGAGAACATTTATAGTGTGCTATGCTATATGACTTGTAAACAGAGGTGGCATGCATGAGTCGCACGACTTAGATGAGCTGAGGGATATTAACTTGAATAGTATGCTGCCCCTGCCCAGGACATCTAGTGATCACTTTAATGTGTTCATTTTGAAGATTTTCTACCCTTTCCTGCCAGTCATAACCATCTTTGAAGAGCAATACTAAAGCTAGCAAGCAAAAAGTTAGAAAAATGTCCTTTTTTGGTGTAAGGAATTAATTAAAATGCGCATTGGAGGACATATGTTTAGATGATGCAATTATTCAAAGGGAGCCAAAATCTTACACCATGAGTATCTTCTGATGAAGCAGTCATTCATCAGTTCCCTTTCATCTTAATGTGAGGCTGATTCATTCCTCCTGATGCTGCTTGAATAGTCTTGAAGAATACCATATACTGAGGACTCCAACGTCCTCAGCCTCATATGACCCTCAACCCAGCACTGTCTTCACTACCATGACCAGGACTCTTTCAGTGTACAGTATCATCATAGACAAGCTAGTTAAGGATGCATGTAGCTCTTGACACTGCCGAAGTTGACATGTAGTCTTATCAGGGTCTCAACTAATTTTGCCAGCCCACTCCATTTCATAACCAGGAAAAGGACCCATTAGTTCCAGAGAAAACAAGTGTACTGTCATGAGAGGTGATGACTCAATGAAATAGGGTAGAGTCAGTCCAGCTACTGATATGCTGGTGGGGGATGAGGATAACTGCACAGAGGTCAGACTTTTTTTCTGACACCAGCCTGATCAACCCCACAAACTCAATCATCCTGTCAGGAACAGGACTTAACTAGAATTGCAATAGTCCTCATGTGACTATAATCTCTCAAATTGTAAAAGGGTTAGGTGTTGATCAGTCTCCTCTGGTCAACAGATTATTCAAATTTCAACAAAACCTTAATGCAGATTCAACCATCATAGCAGTATTCCATACCAAAAAGGAGACAAAAAACCTGTTTTATGTGGCAATGAAGCTGTATCTTCAATCTAGGAGTGCATTAGTCATAAAAACCATATATAGACAAGGGCTGTGTGTGTTATGTAGGCCTATATATGATTGAAGACAATAAGCATAGATGTGGCTGACTTTATGATCAGCCCCTCAGAAAAATTTGGAGTTATGGTACCACCTCAAGCAGCTCATGGAGTCTTTATCATAGTTGGTTACAATACAACAATATTCATCACAACCCCTTATTCTCTATAGCTATGTGTACACATGCAATAGGCATTGAATCAACCAGCTCTTCTGTACAAGTAACCAAACCACTAGAAGTAAAACATCCTTGATACAGTTGAAGTGGGAATAATGGCAAGTTAAAAGTTTGTGACATCTCTAAAAGGCTATATACCATCCCTACAAGCGTTATGCCTAGTAACATTGGTCATCAAAATGGCTCTGACTAGCTAGAAAGAGTAAAAAACAAAGACATGACAGTGGTAACTGGATATCCTGGGCACTGGGCAGGATAATTTGCTAATATTTCTTAGCATAATTCATATTCCTCAGCCAAGTCATACATGCTACATATTGTACCTCCGTTCACTGAGTGTCTGAAATGTCTAACTATGACATGGCATACCATGAATGTTCTGCACCAAACAATAAATTTCTTGAATCATCCACAAACACCTTACCAATATTTTTTGCCCAAAACATATTTTCACACCTGCAGTGGAAACTCCTGAGTCTGGACTTAGTGGGGTGCTCTCTTGGTGACTTTGCTAGCTTAGAATATGAGAAGATGCTGTGAAGTGTGTCTCGTGATTGACCCTACAGAAGTGACTGAACAACAGCCTTAAAGAACACTATTATCTTAAATGTACAGCGAAATTAATTTGACATATATGTTATTTTTCACTCACTGAGCATAGATACGATGCTTGAATTACTGGACTATCAAAATGAAAGCTTGGCGATGATGAAAAAATTAGTAAATGGACACAATGTAAGATCAAAGAAAACTGAAATTACAGGTAAATAGAACACAGCTTGATGCTGTCTATATAAAAGCTGTTTCTTTCTGCTGATATCAAGAAAGTAAATATCCTCAATGTAGATTATGATTTGGAAAAATTATCATGAAATGTATATGCATGCTAAAATGCTGTCGATCGAGGCTTTGAAGACCACATAAATATTTTTCAATAGTGCTGATGTTGGGCATATCTTCTTTTCAATTGTGTTAGAGTGTGTTGATTTTGAGTAGAGATTGATTTCCAACAATGTTTGAAGATTATGCAACTTAATGGTATCAAAGTAACACAAAATGTTCACTGACAGTGGCCCTGGTGCCGTCAACCTTGCTGCTTGGTGGCCATTTTTAAAGCAGGTGCTACAATAAAATGTGTAAATATTGTTTTTTTATGCTCAGGAACTATTTCAATGGATTCTCTGACACCAAAAACATATATTTTGACCCTAATTTTGTCTCTCTAGCAGAAATAGAAGTGGAGATTTTGGACTTTTTGCACTTGTGGCGGCCATTTTGAAAAATGGCTGTATTTCCAATCCAGGGGGTGATCTCACTTGTGTCTTTGGATAAATCTTTTCCTATGACCCCAAGGTACATCTGTGCCAAAGGGGACCTTTGCATCAGAAAGTGAAGTCAACCACCTTTTTTGTTGACCTAACCCACCAACTATTATGGAGAACTGCACTTCAACTCTAGTCATTTGTTTGTCACTTAGAGGTCACATTCTTTAATGAGTTCAATTGAAGCCTTCGGATTTTCTGCTACATCTTAAAAATTTTTCACTAATCAATTCTGAAATAAAAAGATGTAAGAGACAGTCCTTGAAAATCGGTCAGATGGTAATAGAAACTTGAGATTCACATCTTCGATAGAATTATCTAAAGAAAGTAACAATTAGAATTGCCTTCTGTCATGCACCAAAACAATATCAACAGTTTTCATTTAACAGTGGTGAAATCAAATTGATTTTCTGTCTGTTACGCACCAAAATATATCAACAGTTATCAATTAAAAGGGTGAAATCAATCAGAAAAAACATGGTAATAATCTGGAACTAAGGCCTTACTTTCTGTCTCGTTTTTTAATGATGGATTCTGCCTGTCTTCCCCATTTACCATTCTCACTGGCATCTTTTAATAAAGAGCTTTTATGACACTAATCCATAATTTACTAAAGCCTGGCTTAGGAGCCTCCACTATATCGGCCACATTATTGCTATCATAAACTCTAGTAGAGGAGCCAGCTCCCAAAATTTGGCGTTGATCTCAACCCGAGAAGTGAACAGACAATCTGCATAACGTCGGAACCAGGAAATTCTCTATTTTCAGAAAATACCTGTTGCAATGAAATCGCTAGGTTCAATTTTTTGCAAGTCTGGTAAAAAATGATTCTGTATATAAAATTTAAAATGTTCATAAAGTAAGATTTGCATTACCTTTGACTCGATTTATAAAGTGCATTACAATTATGGCCAGCGCCTGACTTTGTCTATTGAATACATTCAGAATATTTACTGACACCTGATGGTAATATAGCTTTTGATGACCTTTACCATGTATCAATAAGAAAGACATGTTGTACTGGACCTTTTCTGCTTTGCCATAGAACTGAGGGCAATCTTAGGTTATTGCTAGGTCACAGGAGATCACAGAGTTCACTCCAAGGCTACCAAATGGTCACCGATGAGCAGAGAATGACCCAAGTAGGAAATTGAGGTCATAAAATGCCTGGTTACACTTCCTGGAAAAGCTGCAGTTTTTTCTGCCCTAAACCGGGTTTTATGCCAACATAGAATATTTTTGTCATTCTCTATTAGGTTGAGGCATTCCAGGTGCAGTTTATGATGGCAATAATGTGACCAATATACCAGAGGCTCCCAGTCCAAGGTTTATTAAATTATGGATAGCTGTCATAAATGTGCTTTGTTAAAATATGCCAATGGGAACAGGAAATAGATAACAAAGAAAACTCTTCAATGCTGAAGAAACAAGTAAAATGTGGGACCTTAGTTTTAAAAATATGGCATAGATGATTTAAAATATCAGTGCGATATGGAATCGGCAATGCCTCACATCTGTAGCGATTATCAAGTGAATTCAATGATGCAATTTTGGGGGACAGAAAATTAGAAATAAAAAAAGTTGACTATGCAATCTTAGCTTATTTTTAGGTCACATTAGGTCAGCTTTCACTCCAATGTTACCCGATGGTCATTGGTCATCAATGGGCAGCTTGAGAATGACCAAAGTAGGAAATTGAAGTCATAAAATCCTTGGATGCACTTTCCAGAAAGGCATCAGTCAGTTTTGTTCTAAACTTTATTTTTGCCAACATATAGTATTTTTGTCATCTTTTTGGTTGATGCATACCAGGTGTAGTTTATCCCAGCAATAATGTGGCTGGTATATAGTGGAAGGCTCCTACGCCAATCTTTATTAAATTATGGATTTGTGCCATAAAGGCCCTTTATTAGAATATTCCAGTGGGAATATGCAATGGAGGAGCCAAACAAAATCCATCACTGAAGAGACAAGACAAAAAGTAGGACCTTTGCTTTACACAGATGCATTTGTAAAGCAAAAGCTTCAAGGGTTAAACTATTTCATCTGGACCTATATTCTCTAGGACTCTATACCATTTCAGGTTGGTTGGTTTTCTCAGGGCAGGGGCCACTTACTTTAAAATTGAGAACTTCCTTCTGAGAGTCGCATCGTAGCTGCACTGAAGAATTCCACCTCGGGATGGTGCTGTCACTATTAGCTGCTGTTCACTTCAGATTTATTGCATTGAATTGCAGTCAATAAACATCTTACCTTAATAAACTGCTCTGGGTCATTTGGCAAGAAAGTGTTGTAATTATGCTCAAATAATCACCATAGAAGTTGCGTTGTCTGATGTACGAAGGGATTGTTGTCTAAAAGTGAAATCAATGATGCAATATTTGGAGAATAAAAAATTACAAACGATATTTGAAGTGTCAAAATGTCTTGCAATCTTTTTGTAAAGAGGTCTGCGGCATGCAATCATGATTTATGCTGCTTCATAGCTACATATCAGTGCTGGAGGTCGACCTCAAAGTTATGTTTTGATGGCCTCGGCCTTGGCTCAGTCTTGGATACCAAATTCCTTGCCTTGGTCTCTGTTGTCTTTGGGCCAGTGTTGGAGGCCTCAGGGCCAGCCTTGAGGATGAGACCAGCCTCAAGGCTACATTCGATGGCCTCAGCCTTGTTCTGAGTCATGGAGGCTCATACCTTGCTCTTGCTTTCGGCCTCGGATACACTGGTCTCAACTACATCATATATGCAGAAAATGTCCCGTTATCAGATTATTTCTGAATGATACTACTTGTGGCAAACAGTAGCAAATTCTAGTATACAAACAGCTATATTCAACTCCATTGAATGTTTATAGGTTGTCACAATAGCCTTTGATAAAAAAACTAGTTGCTAGAAAGTTATCCGTGCATGATAGGAGGCACTTAGATGTCTGTAAACTCTTAGAGATGTTTAGGGATTCACTGAATGAAAATCTTTATATCCACAACACCAGGAAAAAGGACTGCTTGAGCACCTCCTGCTTAACAAAAATACTTTGCGTGTAGGTCATTCCTTAGCTTAGACCTCTAAATTGAACTATGCAGAGCAATCTGGTACTTTGTTTGAAGGGTTAATCCTCCTTTAGACACATTACAGTTAGCTACCCCAGTAACACCTAGCACAACTCCTTGCCAGAACTACTTACTTTACTATTCACACAATGGTTGAACTTTGTCTAAAGGTGAGGTTTAAATTAGAATTATTTTATGCTATAAGGATGGTACTAAAGTACTCTGAAATAAGTTATCCAGAATTCCAGAGAGGATAATCGGTTTCAAAGAATGGATAGCAAATATTTATAAAAAATCACACTGGCCGGCAGCAAAACAATAAAAAATTTATAAAAAGGACAATACTTTTTCCAAAAAATGAAACTGTGTATTACGCAAAAAATGAATGGCCTTAACTCGAACTGCATTCATATAGGAAGTCAGTGTCCTCCAAAACTGGATAAGCCAGACCAAAATGGGTACACACCTTACTATGCATGGCACAATGATTAATTGGCAAGCTATAGGGGTCCATGAATAAATTCATCTAGCTGGCATTATAGCTGTAACCTTGGAGCTTTTCTGTATATATTACAGCACAACAGTTAGGTGACCTAGTTGTGCAACCCATACATAAATTTACTACAATCTTAACTCACAGTGCCATTAAAGAAGATCTGATGGTTCCAATAATTATTGATATCACTAAAGGAATGTGACCTCTGAGTGAAACTGAATGAAAACCAAAATACCTGAGTTAAAGTGCAGTTATCAGTAACACTCAATCACTGGAATGAAGTTAAAGAAAGTAAGATTTACTCAAAAGAGTAGAACGATTTTTTTGTAAATCAAGTTAAAGACATGAAATGCGAATCGACAGCTGCTTGATGATTCAGAGGAAATATCAATCTTCTAAACTTGCTCTCTGCATGGGATATAAAAACAATCTTCATGCCAACCACCATAAGAAAATTGATGAGACCAGATACCTTAGTATGTATGGAACAATGATTAATTGGCGAGCTCATTCGGTTCATGCATAAATTCATAGAACTTGCATTACATTTCCAACCTGTGATCTTTCCCAATATATATTACAGTTCAACAGTTGGGTGACCTACTTGCAGAATGATCGATGCCCTCCCACATGGTTATCCTTAGGCAAAACTGGTGTTTAGATACCTATTTGAAAAAGACAAATGTGACACTTCCATTGTGCTGTTAATGAGTGATCTAAAACATTTACAAGATATAAGAAAAATTTACATCTAAAATATAGTCTAAATGAAAGTGAGAACACAACCTTCACTTGCGCACTTCATGAGATAATAAGATGACATGTTGCTGCACCTAAAACATGCCTGGGTCACGAAATTCTTTGAATGCTGAGATAATGATATCTAATGAGGAAAGATGAAAGGGAAAAATGACAGTCTCTGTCTTGTTAAAAGGATGTCGTACTGTTAAATTCTACTGCAAGTCTTACTAAAAAAAAAAAACGGATTCGGAAAAAATGCAGTTCCAAGGAAAAGACGGTTTTCCTATCAAATATTATACAAAAGCTGCATTAATGCTTAGTCAGCTTAACTGAACTTTGCTTCAATAGAAATGACCAGACATAAAACACCAACACTCGCTTACTCACTGTATCAATAGAAAACAAACAGCACATAAACTTGTCTGCTTTGCCAGATAACTTAGTTTAATCTTAGCTGCATCACCAGATTTCTATAGTTCACAAAGATCCCCTTTAGAAGGTGTATCCGAGGCCAAAAGAGTCAGGTAATGACCCAGACAGGAAATTGGGGTTACAGTTTTTTTTATTTTTTTACAAGATTGCTGGGATGCCTTTGTGTGTTCTCAGCATTGTGACCTATGGAATACATTATTAGTGTCTCATTTTTGAAAATGTGCTAATTTCCTTAGGAACAATCTCAGAAACTTTTTTTATACGAGTCCAAGTTTTTGAATTTAAATATCATTTTTTCGACTCTATTACAAGACGAAACCAATAATTTAAGGAAAATGCATGTTACATGCAAAGCCTAATGCAAAGAGTGATGTGAAGAACGCGTCTCGAAGTTTCTTTTTTTAGGTACGGTGATATATTTCTTGTGACTGCTGAAGCCAAGGGAAATCCTTTTACTGAAATGGCATCGTGCAGCACGCATATTGAATTGACAAATTGCATGGTGATTGCCAAACTTCCAAGATTGCGTGAAGTACCAAACTGATGAAGCAGATAAAAATGTTGCATAAAATAACAGCTGAATTAGAATTCTTTGTGAAATTTCTGTTAGCTCTAAAATAGCATTAGTTCTTATGCCGGTTGTATATTAACTCTCAGACTAACTGAAAAATAAGGTACTGTCAAATCAGAATCACCAATACAGATTATACCAGAAGTTTTCCGTCATCGTGTAACTAGGTCACCAACTGTGGCGCTGTAATACATATACTATTAGGGAAAGATCAAAGCTTGCAAAATGTAAGAAAAGTTTGATGAATTTATGCGTGGACCCCCAATAGCTTGCCAATTAATCAGTGTACCTTACATCCTGAGGTATCCGGTCTCATTGGTTTTGCTATGTGCCTTTTTCTTCTTTACAGCTCTCGCAATTGCTCTGAAGAAATACATTTTTTTCATAGTGTGGACCTATGATGTCAAAGCTGGAGACTCCATTGGAACCTATACAACTTTGGTGCAAGCTATGGTGTCATAGGTCAAACTGGCCAATAGCATTTCATGTAGACAACTTCATCATAGCCTAGCAATTATGTCATGGCCAGATGAGCCAATGATACCACTGCAAAAACTCAGGTGTTAAGTGGGAGGGGGGATTGTTTATTATTTGGTGATACCAAAAGTGCCTGACATTCAACCAAGCATGGTTAATAGGATAACTGGAAATTAATCACAGTTGTTCACCAACATGCTTCTGATCTAAATTGGATTTGATATGAAGCATTTTGTTTACTGTTTGCAGTTTTTTTTGGTGGCTCCTTTCAGTGTGAAACTACCAACAATTACTTTAATCCTATATTGTTTTATTGGTTACCACGGTTCACAGGAGTCAATATGGAGACATAAGGATCAATTGACAGCTTTTGAGCAGAGTGCCCCCTCCCCAGGAGTAGTCCAACCTTGCACCTTAGTTGTTGTGATATTATTGGCCGCTCTGGCAATGATGTAACTGCAAGGCTATGAGGAAACTGTCCACAACAGATGCTATTGGCCAGTTTGACCTATGGCATCATTGATAGCACCAATTTTGCATATCCTCTAGTGCTTGGCAATGGAGTATCCACCTATGACATCATAGGTCCACTCTGGCACTGAGAAAAAAAAACTGATTTCTTCAGATCAATTGCTAGAGCTGTAAAATATTCAGTTGCAGAAGACAGAAAAGTAGTTGTGCTTCAACCTAATTTAACCCTTTGAAACCAGTTGAACTCCTCTATCTTCTTTTAACTTCTCTTTTAGTGTTTGAGTATTACTGAGAACTGCACTTAAACTCTAGTCATTAGTTTGTCACTTAGAGGTCACATTCTTTAATGAGTTCAATTGAAGCCTTCGGATTTTCTGCTACTTCTCAAAAAATGTTCACTAATCAATTCTGAAATAAAAAGATGTACAAGACAGTCCTTGAAAATCAGTCATACGGTAATAGAAACTTCAACTTGAGAATCACATCTTCGATAGAATTATCTAAAGAAAGTAACAGTTTGAATGGCCATCTGTTACGCACTAAAAAATAAGTTATCAATTAACAGTGGTGAAATCAATCAGAAATAACCTGGTTATAATCTGGAACTAAGGTCTTACTTCTTGTCTTGTTTCTTTAGTGATGAATTCTGTTCGTCTTCCCCATTTACCATTCTCACCGGCCTCTTTCCATAAAGGTCTTTTATGATAGCAATCTATAATTTACTAAAGCCTGGCCTGGGAGCCTCAACTATATTGGTCACGCTATTGCTATCATAAACTCCATTTGGTATGCTTTAAACCCAAAAGAGGATGATAAAAATATTTTATGTTGGCAAAAAAACAGGTTTAGGACAGAAATCACCTTTGCCTTTCAAAATGTGTAACTGAGCATCCTATTACCTCAATTCCCAGCAAAGGTCATTCTCTACCTCCTGATATATATTTTCCAGCCACTGCTCTGGTTGGAGCTCACAGACACAGAGTAGCTTGTGCAGTTGAAGGACCTTTAACTTTTCCAGGATGCATTTAGAGCTATTTAGAATTTAAGTTTTTATCAATTCCCTTGAAGGCAGGGGCGTAGCCAAGGGGGGGATATATAGGGTCAGCACCCACCCCCTTTTGGCCGCGCTTTCCTGTTTTCTGGCCAAAATGACCAAAATGGCATTTTATTGATTTTAACAATCAAATGCTTTAGAATACTTGCCATTAATATCAAGTTTGAAGACTATGAATGCATTGGTAAGACCTGTAGTGCATTACCTTTTCTGCGTTGCCAGACAACTTGAGTGCAATCTTAGCTGCATCCGTATAGGCCACGCCAAGTTTATAAACACCGGGTCAGGAAATCCTACACAGGAAATTGGAGTTACATTGTGCTCAGCGTTATAATTTCAAAAAGAAAACCGCGATGATTTTGTCTGGTTTCAGCTGGCCACTTTTCACCTAATAATCGCCAATGAGCAGTTTACTGGAATTGGTGCTAATTAATATTATTATCATCATTATTATTAATCTTTTTTTTTCTTTCTCAAAATATGTTGATTTCCCTGCACAGAAAGGAAAGGAGCACAACAAGATCCTTTCATGTGCCTCGATATTATTCTAACCCATAGGCTTTACCCTCACTCCTGTTTGTATGTTATTTATGTCATAGGCAATAAATAGTGTGGCAGTTAATCTATTGGAGGATAGGGACAGTCTCTGTGGCAATAAAACAGCTAGGCCAAGGCCAATGGTGTTTCGTGTCCATTTGCTAATAAATCTGGTTACCTTTCTAACAAAGATAAGTTTTTCAGTCGCAGACTGATGAATAATCAATTTATAGTCATTTACTTTGTTTCAATCCCATGCAAGCTTTAATATGTCAGATTGATATGCAGCCCTGGTCAACTTTATCACACAAAAGTACAATCAATATAGGAGTTTGTGTGTTACATGGTAAACTTCATGTAAAGAGAAAAGTTAAGAATCAGAACAGTCTTGGTTTTTCGTCTTTTTTTCTGAAGTTGGCTGATTTATTGGGACCACTGTCAAAGAGCATCTAGTTAAAAATGTTGCACAGAATGACAGCTAGACTAGAATGCCTTTTAAGCATTTCAGTTAGTTCATTTACAGAATTTGAGAGGTAACTGAGGAATTTCCCATCAAACACTAATTGATGAATACAAATGCAAGAAATTCTCCTGTTTTGACCAATTGCATTACAGTCCCATTGTGTATTTCCCAGGAGCTGAACTACCCAATAGAAAATGTGTCTGGGTGGACCAGGACTCCCTGACAAGATAGCTTCTACACTGGCATCTGATTTCATGACTTCCATATATAATTCAAGCCTCATTCACTGGACTGGAGACGGATTTTTGTCAGACCATTCTTCATCAATCCAACCAAAACAGCAACTGGGTGGTGTAGAGGTTAAGGTTCCCACCCGCTATGCTGAAGGTCTTTGCCTGCATGGATTCGACTCCCGGATGGGGAACCCGAAATTTTCAGTGTACCTTTATGAGCAAAATCCCAGCTGGATGCCGTTCGGATGAGACGTTAAATTGGCGGCCCCTTGTATCAGTGTCTATGCTGGGCAAGTCAAAGATCCCTCACATGGGGTAAATGTGTAACATGTTGAGGACTCCCTCTCTCTCTCTCATCTCATCAATCAATCCTCGTGAGCGCCCAGAACTGGGCTTAGAGGGCTGCATTTACCATATCTATCTATCTATCTATCTATCTATCTATCAACCACACGTGCATAATTATGAAAGTTATTTTCTTGCCTGTTAGGCTGTTACTAACCATTGACCAAATTGATAAAGACTTAAATCTATTCTAATTAAATACCTTTAGGGTGAAGGTTCCTTCAACCTGATAAAGCTGCCCTGGTCATGTAAGTTCCCACTCAGAGCAGTGAATGACTGGAAAACATTTATTTTTGTATCAGATCTGAGATGATGGTATTTTGGACTTTCTCCTATCGAAGATGTAAATCTTCAGTTTCTTTTAACCAAAGTCAGAGCGATCAAGGACTGTCTTGCGCATCTTTTATTCTAGAATTGATTGAGAAAGATTTTTTAAGATGGGTCAGAAAGTCTGAAGGTTCCAATTGATCTTATTAAAGGAATGTGACCTCTGAGTGACAATCTATAGATTAGAGCTGCTTTGCAGTCCTCAGGTATACTCAATCACAGGGATAAAGTTAAAAGAAGTTTAGTAGTTCAACTGGGTTGAAAGACTTTTAAATAAAAATCAGGTTGAAGCGCAGCTACTCGCTGCATGTCTTCTGCAACTCAATATGTTTAAGGAGAAAGAGGCATCGTATAAGAAATTACAATTTCAAGGAACATTACAGTACTCCCCCTATCATGAGACCCCCTGTTTTGAGACAGACCTGTGTTTTGCCACCGCGTTCCTCCCGCATAGTTAGTGTTTTAATAGCATTTTTCCAGGCCAGTGAGAGCCTACAACCTGAGGGTAGACCAGTTCAATATTACCATTCTTGTAACAATCTTGATTCCAATTTTACTGTACCTTATTTTCCAGTTAGTCTGAGAGTTAGAATCTGGCATCAGAGATAAAGCTCATTGAACTGCTGATGCACACAGCAAATACACAGTGTAAGTGCAGACTTTAAAATGGGTCATCTAAAAATTCTTTGATATATGGCAAAATCCGCACCAGAATATTTTCTAGAAAGATGATAACACAATTTTTCTTCTGCACTCTAGAAGTGATGAGTCAAAAATGTCCCTGTACATTGAACATGCCTTTTTCATGGTATTCTTTGAATGTTGAGATAATGATCTTTAGTGAGGAAAGATGGAAGGGAAAAAAAGGATCACTATCTAACAAAAATGTGACCTGCTCCACCAAAATGGGTTCAAAGTCGGCCTCCTCTCATATTCAGTTGTGAAAATAACTTTATTCTTCTGGAATTGGGCTTTAAAATGAGGTCTTATATGTTTTGATATCTCCAATTTTCCATCCAATCCAAAAATATGGCACCTCAAACATTGATGATACGAAACATCGAATTTTGAGAAAATGGCATTTGAATTTCGCGCCATTGCAATGAAAGAACTAAGAAAATCAAGAATGATGCCCAATTTAGATAATTTAAAATCAATTTTTGGTGACAATGGTCTTAAATGTTCAGAGTAAATGGCTTTTGCCAAAACGTGGTACCATCGGCTAGAAAACATCAAAATGTGACCATTTGACACATTTTGCTAATTTCTGGACAGTACAGATTGAACTCACTTTCAATTGTAACCCAGAGAGCCAGCTGTTGAAGCACAATAATCATTCTATTGTAGATTATATAATTTTAGATAAGTGGATTCAGAAAACAAGTTTCAAAAGATGTTTTCTAGCTATTACTTTATTATATCATAAGAATTTGCACTTCCACTTTTGTTATAATCTCGAATTTACCCAAACATTTGAGCGAGTAATAAAAATTTTATCTGCTCTAAAAATACTGTGCTAAACAATAAATATTATCCATAAATTGATTTTATTAATTTATAAATGTAGGTACACCAAAACAACAATAGTGTCACAGCGGGTGAAACTTTTTTTTTTTTTCAATGTAACAACAAAATTTAGTTGAAGATTAGGTTATTGCGATGCGGTACTACTCCTCTACATCTAGAACGTCCCTTTGTCAACATTATCCATCAAATATTTTAAAGTCGTTACAATACATGCGTTTAATACTCTGTGCACCTGAACTTTGTATCAATAAAAATGATGAGATGTAAAACACCAACACTTACTCACTGTATCAATGGAAAACAAAAAGTGCATGACCTTTTCTGCTTTGCTGGACAAATGAGGATAATCTTAGCTTCATCCCCAGGTCACTGGCGCTCACAAAGGTCCCCAATGGTTTGTCAAGCAAGGGTCAATCGGGTTGGGTTATGACCCAGACAGGAAATTGAGGTCACTGTTTCCTTTTTTGAAACTATACTTGGATACTTTTGACTGGTTTTTTCGTATTGCTTTATAAGAAACATTATTAGTGCCCACTTTTTGAAAATGTGTTAATTTTCGTTTGGAACAATCTAGGGCAGATTTCACGAAAATGTGCTCACAGAGTATCTTAAACTGTCCCACCTTTTTTATTATATATCTGTTGCTTCCTGAATCACATGAACCCATTACCAAGTAAATCAGTGAGCTAAAGAATACATATCAATAAAAGAATCCACCAATATGCTGCTTTTTGCTCTTAAAAATAGTTTTTTATCTCTCATAAGGACAATAATGGATGGCCAAACTTACTGGTCATCTGACATGCCAACTTTGGCACTTTGTAGAATCAACAGAAAACACTTTAGCAAAATATAATGATATGTGATTGATAAAATACAGTTAAAATACTTGTTTTCACCATTTGTAATTATACCTTCAAAACTATAAACTATTTCTGAAAAGGAAAAATAAGAGAGACTGCTAATGTAACTCCATTCCGTCTCAGTGGGCTCTGATGTTAAATTAGCAACTTTTACATCGAAATTTCTCAGTGTTCTAAATTAGCAACTTTTAAATCGAAATTTCTAAGTGTTGTTGCTATCTAGGCAAATCTAAAATTTGAAATTCTGATATTTTATTGAAAAATGTGTATTATTTACCTATATAGACCACCAACAAAATAAACAACTTGGAGTGGTAGCAGTTTTTTTTCATTGCTAATGTAACTGCTAATGTAACTGTAAGATCAGCATTGTCGCCATTGTGCTAATGTAACTCGTGGACAAAGTTGTGGTAAGTCATTTTGCAGAATTTTGTGAAATCTGCCCAAAAGCAACATTTTTTGGGCTGTTACCTGATGATCCAAAAGCCTTGCATATACGTATCTAGAATGAAATGGAAAACCTGCACAATATTGCTCTTATACTATTGTTGGTGTAATAATTTATGGCACGAGCAATAGATGTTGTGGCAGGTAATATGCTGTTGGACAGTGTGGTGATAAAAAGGCAAAAGTTAAATAAATCAGAATACTTCTTGCGTTCGAGGCAGCATAATTTGCCCAGACTAATGAACAATACGTTATGATAAGATGATAAGTCATTGTCACTGTATACAGTAACATTTGTGGTGGAATATGATAAGTTTCATGTAAGGAGGAGAGTTAAGAATCAGAACTGCCTAGGTCTTCTACCTTTATTTGGCAAGTTGATTGATTAGGTGGGACCGCTGCATCCAAAGGGAATCTTGTTTTCCGGAAACCATGCAGCACGCATATATTGGGAGGGTGATTCGTGTTTGCCAAATTTTTGGAAGTGTATGAAGTACTAAACTGGTGAAGCAGATAAAGATGTTGTACAGAACAAAAACTAGATTACAATTTCCTTTTGACATTACAGTTAGTACAATTACTAACATCAACAAAGCAATTTAGAAATCAGGCACAAATCAATTATACATACATGTAATTATCCACTTTTGATTATAGGCATTGCAATCCGATTGCTGAACTACCCAATATAAATGTAAATGTGTCTTGGTGGACTGTTAGGTCACCATAAAATTGTGTCTTCTACACTGGCATCTGATTTCCTGACTTCCATGTTTAATTCAAGCCTCGTTTACCAGACTGGGAAGCTGACTCTTGCTATAGACCATTCTCGCATCAATCCAACCGAATCTAAACTGCTTTTCTTACCTCTTACTGGCTATCGAAAGAAAGTCAGCCCATTTACTTTCTTTATGAATTATTGGTTGGAAATGGTTGGCTACCGAAATCTTTTCAATGCCAGTTAAAATATTGATGAGGTGCTATGATAAGTTTGACTAATATTGGTTAGGAGGTGTGCCCTTGAAGTGGTCATACGTTTTGGCAAAATTTCTTCAGAAAGCGGTTTTCCGTTGCCATTAAAATGAACTGAAAGTAATTGACAGTGTATCAATCAAAATGATTACTGAGCATGAGTAATCGCCATGCAGGTTCAGTTCCCACATGCATAAAACCTGAAAGTACCATTGTCATGTGTGTAATACAATCATTTTTTACCGACCTGGCCAATGGAATACTGTACAATACCTGCCTCAAATGACTTGACTAGACTTGACTAGTGTTGTGCTGGTGTACCCCGGATCAGCCGGGGCAGCTCAAACACCATCTTTGCTTCTTTGTGGAGGGGAGCTGCACTTTTATTTTTTGGTGATCGCCGTATGATGATGAGATGAGAAGACTGGGAGTCTGGAACATACCCTATTAATTCAGGGATGCCCAGGGTCTTTCAGTTGCCCCAGCATAGAATACTGAATACAACCCGCCTCCATTTAATGTCCCATGGGCTCGGACTAAAGTGAGTTCCCGGGGTGAGATTTGAACCCACGCCCTCAGAGCCTGGGTTGTGTATCAATAGAAATGAGTTCAAATGACCCACAGTGCAAGACCATTTGGCTTTACAACATAGCTGAATACTGTATCAGCTGAATCCCTGGGTGACTGGGAATTCAGAGGGCCCTCCAAGGTTTCCCAGGGTCACTAAGGGTCAGAGGAGGCCCAAGGCAGAAAATGGACGGAGCTTTGGTTTCATTTTTATGTCACAAATGCTATTGGCAGTTTTGGGCTGGCTTCCGCCAGACATCCCTCGTAAACCATCATTAGTATCCTGCTTTAAGATGAAGCATCCCATGCATGGTGCTTGTGGAAAGAATACTGGGGCAATATAATCTCACTCTGTCAGTGATGATACTGCCCCTTATTTTATTTGCCCAAAAAAATATTGCCAAAAAAAGATAATGCAATGAGGTGAACATGCAAAAGGTTTCTTTTAAGGTTATAAAATTTACGCTCTCACCATCCTTCTTGATATTTTACCTTTATCATCATCTATAGGCGTACGACAAGCAGATTTTTTGGGAGGACAAACGACGTTTGCCCATATATGGTAATCCAAATTGCTAGACATTTTATTATAAAATTCCTTAAGAACCATTCGAGTTTCCACTGTTTTCTGAACTTTTCTCCGATAACGGAATGAGCGAGACCATTGAAAAGCATAGGCTGCCACTCATTCTGTCAGAGGTGCGGGGCTTATTTCGTGATTATGCCCTACATTCCTCCCTTCATGCCTTTTTTCATTCCTTTGTTCATTCCTTCCTTCATTCCTTCTTTTCTTCCTTCCTTCCTGCATTCTTTCTACCGAATTTGTAAACACAGGATCTAGCTGGCACTAGGATGCTTTTAGGACAAATGTAGTATAAACAAGTTGTTGATAACAGCTAACTTTTACAGTTAACATCAAACAGGACTGCTACAAGGTGTTTCATGTTGCTCACACCTAGTTCCATGTGATAAATGGACATTCTTGAAGTATATAATATATGCTGACCTGCTTTTTTCACTTCTAAGGGAATACTTGATATGTGAACAGGAATTAAGGTATGTTTTTCTTTAGGCTTTCTTATCATTGTCAGCTAATAGTAAATAACATGTCACATGAAATATTGTCCATTAGATTTGTAATATGATTGCACCACTTTCAATAAACTTCCTGTTGAGATTAATTGAGTACAAGCAAGCACTGCCATAGACCAACTGCACAAATCAAGTAAAAAAAAATCATTGTACTTATATTTGAAATTAAAGATTAGATCTGCCAATTCTACATAGAATTCAACTTGCATTAAAATAACACAAACTGGTAAATTCACAACATTGGGGTGATATGAAACAATACCAATCAACACAATTGCATGTTTTTCAGAATTAAGTGAGTTCAATTAATTTTATTAGTCCAGTAGAGCCCCACTATGTCATAGGAACCCAAAAAGCTGTAAAACAAATCTCACTGAATTGAAAGCGAGTGCCCCCCCTCAACGATGACTGTGATGCAGCCATAGTCCTGTGCCCTGCTATGTGAATCCATACAGGCCAGGAGACCAGGCTAATGCAGCCATAGCCACACTGGGGGAGTGTGTGTGTAGAACTGGGCAAGAAATACTTTCAAAATGTCACAATAAAGGCACTAAATGTTAGTTTAAAGATTCGGGGACAAACTTTATGACAGTAACGTAACATACAGTGAAGAAGGGCTCTGAAAGTAGTGGCAGGTGCCCAGTAGCTTTTACAGAAAATTGGGGCAAGAATGTTAACATTTCAGTGTGTGCAAAAAAGCTTGCTTACGAAACCAAGGACTTGCCCAAGGGGGGGCACCCCCAGGGCAGCGCAATAATTCTACATCAACAATCAGACTGTACTGCCTGAATAAGCAATTCCTGGAGTAAGAAACAATGAAAATGGTCCACGGAAATTGAACGTATTTCTTGATTAATATTATCAAAGCAGAGAAAATCTACGTTTGTCTAACAGTAATGTTTTGAAAATTTTAAGTGTCTCTCATAAGTTGCTCTGGACACGTTTCTATTGCAGCAAGAAAATCAAGGCATTCCTTTCCATTAAAGAATTTTTTGGAATAAAATTCCTTCCAACAAGCATTGCATGTGATAAGTCTATCAGATTCATGAAAAGTCACTTTGTATTCAGAGATTGTAAGATTGCTATCTTAAACCAGCTTAAGAGGCAAGCAATTGAGGCTGTAAATGATGTGATATCAACCGCTTCAGCTTCTATTGCATATGTCGTGTCTTAAAAAAAATTTTTAAGTAAGATGAATCCGCTTGATGTCACAGGGCACCATAATAAATTGAAATGAGACTCATTTAACTGGATTGAGGTTATCAGTTTTCTGCCAGTGCAGTGTATTATATTGCCATCCACCACATCTGAAGTGACTAAAGCATTAAGAGCAAACCAATTTACTGTGATAAAATCAAAAACCATTTTATCAACCTACCCAAACCTTCCAACCATTTATTATCGTTTTCATAGCTGTGTGTTTTTCTGAAAACTTCGTTTTGCAGTTAAACCGTGACATCAGAGGGTATCGGTGAATGTGATTAGTCCAATCTTCAACCTGTGACATATCAGTTTAAAGTTTGACATCACAGTTCTTGACAAAGGAATCTAAAACTGCCAGGCAATGTTTTTTTTTGTACAACCACAACAAACAACTTCTGTATAAGCCGAGTGTTGCACCTCCCCAGAAGAGTCTCAATGTTTTGCAAACAAAGTGTGTCACTGTTTTTCACAAGACACTAGTTATCACAATTTCAAATAATTTCCAGAAATGTGTTGTCAGTCATGGTAAGGGACCATTCAGAATTTATGGCTAGGGGAGGTGGGAGTTTTGCCTGAGGGGGCACCAACTTTTCAGACATGTTTTATGGGGGGTACTAATTTTTGACAACATGTCCAAGGGGGGTAAATAATTAAAAAAAACAAAAAGGTCCAAAATGCACATACACTCAGTTTATCGGTGTTTTGTATGTCCAAGGGCACAAGTGTAACGGATCTTATGGATGGATGGATGGATGGATGATTGGGGCTTTACGTTCTCTGTTTATGCACTTGGTAGGCTAATTAGGACAGGGGAGGACACGGCAATGAGGCAAAGCATGATTGAAACAGCCGTCCAAAATAGGCCCAGGTGACTTGGCAAGAGCTGGATTCGAACCCTGGACACAGCGATTGGCAGTCCAGAACGCTACCACTAGAGTGGGGTACTAAAAGTCAGCATGAAATTCAAGGGGGGTATCAAATTTTGACGGGAAGTTCTGGCAAAACTCCCACCCCCAGTCACAATTCTGAATGGTCCCTAACTGTCCTTTGAGAATAAGTGGTCTGTTTGATTCAGTTAGAGTTCATTGAAGCATCTATCAACCAGTGCAGGTGTCAAAGCCAAACAAGCTAAACATACATAATCCATGTGTCTATGCATTTGTTCAGTTTCTTGAAATATGTGCTTGTAATATACTAAGTTATGCAACTAAATCTGTGACACCACAGTTTTGAGAAAAAGCAAAGTACAAATTTGAAAAACATACAGCTATGAAAACGATAATAACTGCCCTAGGTTGGAGCAGCCAAGCCAAAGGCAATCCAAACAGGCTCAAGCAACTTCTTGTAATCACAGCAGTTATTTGGGATATATAATATATTGAAGTTCTTATCTATTCGCTCAATGGCCAGTAACAGTCGGCCAAAGCAGTGTCTGAATCAGCTTTTCAGGTCGGATTGGCACAAGAATAGTCTGACAATATAGTCTTCTGCTTCCAGTACTGTTTAATGAGCCTTGAATTGTACAAGAAAGTCAGGAAAGTAAGATCCATTATACTTTCCAGTTGAAATGTATAGTTCCTATCTGGCTCAAAATATCAACAAGCATGTCCAACGCCCATATTGTGAAGATTGTCTCATTGCAGACACACATTTAACAGCAATGCTGAAGCTATAACGTGGTATCAAACATGAACAAAGGAAGGAAAATCTTAGGGAAACTTGACACCAGTGTGAACAAAATTATAAATACCTCCTGAAATAGTGGATGAATGATTTGTGGTGAGGATTATTTCCTGTCAATTCAGATGTTAACAAAACAGGCAATGTACTTTTTGAGCCTTTTATAAAGTTGTTCTTAAGTCTTTTAGCCATTATTCTCAGCAGGCATTATGAAAATTACTCATCTGCCTTCATACATATATTATATCATACTGCAATTAGCTGGAGCCTTGCTCTCAGAAAATTCAATTTGCATGTAAATTACCCAGCATTCAGGGTATAAAATAAACACACACAAAAACTGGAGTTGTATGATTAAATGAAGAATCAATTAAATTGATAAACTTTGAATTTTCGCTAGTCTGGCTTGGCAAAAAGCATGAATGTTCAAACTAAATTATTCACGTTACGACACTTTTCATTTCATAGAAGGGTACTTTGTAATCTTAGGTGGTAAGATTACCATCATAAAGCAGCTGAAGGATCAGACAGTGCTGTAATAAATGCCACAGTAATTATTTATTGAATATCAAGACCAATCTCACACCATAATGAAGTTCTTCCTAACCAATGCATCAAGCTGAACTCAGGGAACAGCAATACAGTGGTCCCTTCTAACTTGTGCGTATAAAATATTTTCCTGAAGAACATATTCTATATAATAATTATTATTTCTCACAACACATTATTCTTTTCAACAAAACATGTTTCCTTCAATAAGTATTACATGTGATTCTTCTCTTAGATTCATGCATAGACACTTTGAAGCTGAATGTTGTATGATTGTAACAACTAAAAGATTATGCAAGCAGCCTAATAAAAAACTTTAAGATCAACTCTTTTACTTTTATTGCCCATCTCAAGCCTTAAAACGAGGCATTTGGTGAATGCCACAGGGTAACTGAAATCTAGGGGCCTTCAATGGTTTGAAGTAATAAATTTAATGAAAAGCATCGCCTTTTTCCGTAATATCTAAAGTGACTAAGGCATTAAGTTTAATACACTCTTGATCAAAATGCTGGAAAAATTTGGATTTTCCAGGTGTCAGGATATCAAAGTTCTAAAATTGGTGATTGAATGTGTGGAATTGCAAAGATTTTTTCCTCAGACATTAGATTTATGTATAAATGATATCATAAACCATTTTTAGTTGCTGGAATTACTTGAAAACTTTAACTGGGGGACTCGAAACAATTTCTCATTTTTAGCAAAAAATCATCAAAAATCGCATAGTGGCTTAACAACACGAACATAGAATTTCAACCTATGCAAAAAATGCCAACTTAATCTTGATGTGTGCAACCAAAAAACATCACAATATCATGTTGAATGCCACATTCTTTGACCTCAACCTCCACTTGACTTGACATGAATACCACCAATCTGTTTTTTGCTTATATGCTTATATTTTTGACCGATATGGCCATTCTTCAGTGAAAGCCACTTGCACCTGGTCCAGAGTAGTTGGCTGGACCTCCATCTTGTGTGCAGCATGGTCAAAGATGTCCCCATAATGTTATTTAGGTTCATATCAGGTGAAGTTGCTAGTAACGGCAAATTATCATTTTTCTCAATTTTCAAGGTTTGGAAGGATTTGCGATGCCCAACAAGCTTGAGCATTGCCATACATGAATGAAATGTTTCAACTGAAGTGTTCTCTACACTGAGGTATCATTTCCTCTTCAAGCAAACTAAGATAGGAGACTGCCAGGACGTTTCTATACACACTACAAGACAAACATTTCCGTCATAATGGACCATCACCCTGAGCCCTTGTAGTCATGAGGCAGTTTTCAGACAGTATCTGACCACCTTCCCATCACACAAAAATTTCTCCATAAGCTCTGTGAAACATGTGCTAGGATATATTGACTGAGATTGAATTTACTTGAAAAATTCTCAAAATATTCCAGCATTTTGGTTAAGAGTGTTCTCATGTTGGAAGAGGAAATGATACCTGGTCACGTGTCGTAATGTCGTACAATTTCAGAAATTTTGCATTTAAATGATGATTACATGTACTTTACAAATATCTATTATGCAATATTATACACCATTGGAAGGCCTGACTTCTTCTATATCATATTAGGTTTTAAAAAGTCAACTTTATCACAAAATGAGGCTTTTGGCCATCAAAAACCTCAGGAAAACAAGTGATTTTTTTGTGTCCCACATTACGTCAGATTTGAAAAAATCATCTAGAAAGTCAGTTTTCTTGCCAGCGACAAAAGATATTTTAATCTGGTTTTCTCTGCAGGAGTACCTGATTCCTACTTAAGCTCATGAAGCTTAAATTTTCTATCTAACTATTGCAGTGCCTTCTGTAGATCTATTAATGTGCAGCCACGTAAACCTGTCCCGCTGGCAAAAAAAATTCAACACATTTTCTTAGATTTAGTCTGTAGCTATTAATATTAAAGCTAGGAAGTTCTAATATATATCAATTAAATGCTAATAAGTTCTATTTTAAAATGCATTTATCAGATTTTGCTTGCAGGTAAAATTCTTTGTGTGCTGCTTGTCTACTTTAGGCTGAACTCCTTGTGACACTTGCAAAAACCCGTAAAATTGGAGAGGGGTTCTACGTTTAAACCACAAGAACTCGGAGTAAGTTAACCACATCCTTCGGATAAGGCTATTGCCTAAATGCTCATGAGCTTTATTTTACTATGGTATGAAATATTGCTATGTTTTCAATCATTTTCTCAAATAAAGCATGTCCTCTCCAACCCATAGAAAAAGCACTAAGTGTTTTGTAGGAAAAACAAGCTATTTGTGTATCTTTTGCTCAATCATGTGCCTTTACAAGTATGTGAGAAATACAAGTTAAAAAGATATCCAGGCCATGTTCATACATTTTCTTAGAAATTAAAATTCATGATGTCAAAAAAAATGTCCTGATTCGTGCATTTTAACACTGGATTCATTGAAGAAACGGCCATGGTAATACAAACTAAGTGAACCTGGATGCCTAAAAAGGTTTTTTATAATTATCGAAAATGTCAAATATATTCATCTTTCGTTATTTATTACACTAATAATAAACAAATATCTTGTTAATGGAGCCATCAACGATGATGTTTCCGAAGGCGCCTGATTTTTGGTCATTTTTGGCGTTTTTTTGCTCCAAAACACTCTGTTTGACACAGCCGAACACCATGAGTTTCAATCATACAGTAACAAATCTTGACATGGGGTTAATAGGATACCTAGGGATTATTAACCATGGAAATCATGTGTCTTTTGAGACTAGTATCCTACTCAACAGAAACTTTCAGGGTAATGGCAAGCCAGATATCTGTAATTTCATAATAAAAATGGTTGAAAAAGAAATTGTGGCATGTTTAATCAAAATTGAAGTTTTGTATGGGTGTTGATGTTCCTATGCAACAATGTGGCTAGATTTCCAAGAATAACAATGGGTGAAAATTGTTTCTGGACGGATATTTTTCCTGATAAGCAGTTTTTTCAAGAATCAACCCTTCCCTACTTTAAGTAGCGGTATTTTGGTAGTAAACCACCAAATCACTTCAGTCCTCTTTGATTATAGAAACAGTAATATGTTAATTTTATGATAGAAAGATGGAAATTCTCAAATTTCAAACTTCATTTTGACCCCCCATAAGACACTTTGAGTGCAAATACTGTAAAACTGCCCACAAGATTTTTTCGCTTAATGTAATGGACTTCCAAAAGGACAAAAACGGCAGGCCACATCATCAAATGAATAAATAACAGTTACATTTGATAATCTTGCTCTCATACAGCCAAAAAAAAAGAGATACATATGTGTTAAATCCACAGATAGCTCCGGAATGGTATGCTCACACGAGATGCTGAATTCTCATGCACTAGACAATAACTGATATAAGATATATTTGCAACATGTCATGTTGATATCATATAATATCTTATTTTCAATATCAGAATTTGTTCTCAGGTGTCTTGGTAATGTTTTTAAACATTTTACTTGAGATTTTGACAATAATCAGGTTTCAGGCACAGTTTTAAATATGACGCTTGAGAAAGATTTTTTCTCTGTTGCAATAACATAAATTCATTGACATATATAAAGTCTTTTGGAGAAGAGGACATATTTTTTGTTGCTTTTGATTAGTAGGACCATCTTCTCAACTAACTTCAGTGAAAATTTCATGGGAATACAAGGAGTACTTTGTACTTTATAGTAACGTTACTGAAACATAGTCGTTTTTGAGAAAATTGCCTTTAAAGTTTGAGCTTTACATTGATTTGTATGGTGAATAAAATCAAATAATAAGACTTAGAGCCCTGATTTTTGTGAAATTACACTGGTTTTTGGTTTGAATAGGATATTTAAGACCTAATTTAGACCTTTTTGATGAAAATAATTTTTAGTCTAAAACCGCCATGTAACACAAATTGTACGACCTTATGACACATGACCACCTCCGTGTAGAGAGCAATTCAGTTGAAACATTTCATTCATTTATGGCAATACTCAAGCTTGTAGGGCACCACAAATCCTTCTAAACCTTGAAAATTGAGAAAAATGAGAATTTGCCGTTACTAGCAACTTCACCTGATATAAACCTAAATAACATTATAGGGACATCTTTGACCATGGAGGTCCAGCCAACTACTCTGAACCAGGACAAGTGGCTTTCACTGAAGAATGGCCATATCGGTCAAAAATAAGCAAAAACCAGATTGGCAGTATCCATGTCAACTCAAGTGGAGGTTGAGGTCAAAGAATGTGGCATTCAACATGATATTGTTATGTTTATTGTTTGTACACATCAAGATTAAGTTGGCATTTTTTGCGTGTTGAAATTTTATATCTGAGTTGTTGAGCCACTATGCGATTTTTGATGATTTTTTACTAAAAATTAGCAATTTTTCCGAGTCCCCTAGAGAAGGTTTTCAATTAATTCTCAGCAACTAAAAATGGTTCATGATATCATTTATACATTAATCTAATGTCTGACGAAAAATTCTTTGCAATTCCACACATTCAATCACCAATTTTAGAACTTTGAAATCCTCACACCTTGAAAATCCAAATTATTCCAGCATTTTGATCAAAAGTGTATATAGCTTTTCGATGTGTTGCGACTTTGAAATTGTCTTTAATGTTACTTTAAAGCTATATAAGGGAATGACCTGTTATAAAATCATGCCAGATTTTATCCACCTGTCAACATTTTCCTGTCATTTAACTGACCTTATTCGGAGCCGAGAGGCCGAAGTCAATCCAGGCTATTGCAAGCTGCACTGATCGCAGAATTTATCTGGGATTGATTTAAGTTCTTATCTATTCGCTCTATGGTCAGTAACAGTCGAACAAAGCAATGTCTAACTGAATCAGCTTTCCAGGTAGGATTGGTGCCAGAACAGTGTGACAATAGTCTGCTTCCTGGTCCAGTAAATGACATTCCAGTCGTAGTTCTTCTGGGCTTTGTGATACAACAAACTTTCCCAATGTATAGATCATCTCCTTGGATCATGAGGTAAAATGCAATGCTTAAGCAATGGCACAAATTTCAATATGGACTTGTACAACAACAGTAAGTGACATCATCACCAACTTGCGAGGCCAACGGTAAAATCTAACAACTGTTTGTAACACTCAGTTTGGTTGAAACAAGCAATTGTCAAGATTCCTGGTTTGTGTAAGTAATTTGGAGGTCAAGAAAGATGAGTAGAATGGGATAGTGGAAAATGTGAGCCCTATGTTAATCCTTGAAATTCAACTCCTGCGAAAAAAAAAAGCAGTATTTATTGATAACCATCCTGGTGTCACTATTCCGATCGTGGCAAGTAGCCAGATTTTCTTTCTAAATAATTCTCCGTACGGCAGTTTCATTATATTAAAGGGCACTTTGTAGTCTGAGATGGTAATATTACCATCGTAAAGCAGCTAAAAGATCAGGCGGTGTCGTAATAAATGCCACAGTAGTTATTTATTGAATATTTCAAGGCTAATCTCACACCGTAATGAAGTTCTTCCTCGCCAATGTGTCATGCTGAAGTCAACCAGGAATTAATTAACTGGTTTTTGCGGTTAGGATAAAAAGCTCAAGCATCAATTGTCAACTAAATTTCTTGAATCATGTCTTTTATGCATTTTTTAAATAATTCAGTGTATATACCATATTTCCCTGGAGAAAATGCTCGGTTTCATAATATTTTCCAAAAAATATATAGTTCTCTTGAAGGATTGCATGTGATTCTTCTATAGGCATTTTGAGGTTGTAAGATTGCTGTCATATATCAAATAAAATATTAGGCAATCAGCCTTATAAAACTTTAAGATCAACTCTGTAATATTATTGCCCTAATCTTATATTAAAGGGCGCTTTATAGTCTGAGACAGTAATATTCATAATAAAGCAGCTAAAAGATCAGACAGTGTCCCAATAAATGCCACAGTAATCATTTATTAAATATTTCAAGGCTAATCTCACATTGTAATGAAGCTCTTCCCAGCCAATGTGTGATGAGACCAGGAATAAATAAACTAGTTTAGGTGGTTAATATAATAAGCTCAAGCATCAACTGTCAACTTTATGTTTTCCATTCAGAAAATTCGATATCCATGCTAATTATCCAGTATCCTGTTTTTATTTATTGTAAATGCCAAAAACAAAAACAGGAGAATGATTTTTCAAAGATTATGGCATGTCTCCTAAATTTTTAATGGCAATAAATGAAGTGGATATCCAAGTTTCTGCAACTTCATAACCTTGAAGAAAATATTCTGTCTAAAGTTTTGTTGACCAGACATATTTCCTTGAATAGAAATTGCATATGATTATCCTGATGAATTCATGAATAGGCACTTTGTAGTTGGATATTGTAAGATTACAGTGATTTATTAACTAAATGATTAAATAGTCAAGTAACCTCATAAAAATTTAAGACACTTTAAGACCTAACTTTTATTGCTTATCTCATTTCTTAAAAGGATTCTTTATAGCACAACACATTGGGTTAATGTCACAATTAATAGGCTTATATTTTTAGAAATAACCCGTTATAAAATCTTGCAACATTTTGTCCGTCAGCATTTTCATGCCTTTTAACTGACCCTATTTAGGACCGAGAGGCAGAAAGGCAATCAAGGCCATATGTATATCAAGCTCCATTGATCTCAAAACATATCCGGGATAGATTTAAGTTTGTATCTATTAGCTCTATGGCCAGCAACAGTCAGGCACAGCACTTTTGGGTTCAACTCTTCAGGCTGGATTTACACAAGAATATCCTGACAATGGTTTGGTTCCTGTTCCGGTAAATGATCCATGAAGTGTACAAGAAAGTCAGGGAAATAAGATTTGTGCCAATGTACATTCCAGTCATGGTTCCTCTGGGCTCCGTGATACAACAAACATTCCCAATGTATGGATCATCTCCTTGGTGACATACATTGGACTACAATGCCAAAGCTATTGCACATATATTCAAAAATGGACTTTCACGACAAAAGTAAATGACATCATATACAACTTGCAAGGCCCATGGTAAAATCTGACAACTGTTTGTAAAACACTGAGTTTCGTTGAAACAAGCAATTGTCAAAATCAACATTTCTGGTTGGTCTAATTAATTTGCAGGTCAAAGATAATGAGTATAATTGAATGGTGACAATGTGAGACTGATCTTAATTCTTGAAATGTGATCCCTGAAAAAAATCAGAATTATTGATAACCATCTTGGTGTCACTATTCCAGTCTTGGCAACATGCCAGATTTTCTTACTAAATAATTCACCTTACGACAGTTTTCATTTCATTAAAGGGCACTGTATCATATTGTCTGAGATGGTAAAATTACCATCGTAAAGCAGAGCTCTAAAAGATCAGACGGTGTCGTAATAAATGCCACAGTAATTATTTATTGAATATTTCAAGGCTAATCTCACGTCATGAAGTTCTTCCTGGCCAATGCATCATGCTAAAGTCTAAGACCAGGAATAAATGAAGTGGTTTTTCAGGGAAAAGATGATGAGCTCAAGCATCAATTGTCACCTAAATTTTCTATGGATGGTTTCTCAAATCATGCCTAACATGCATTTTTGAATATTTTAGTGTTTGCAATATTTCCTTGAAGAAAATATTCTGTCTAATATTTTGTCTACCAAACATATTTCCTTCAATAGAAATTGCATGTGATTCTTGAAATAATGAATTGGCATTTTGTAGTTGGATATTGTAAGATTGCTATCATTTATTAACTAAATGATTATATTAGGCAAGTAGCCATAAAAAACTACTACCAAATTTTAAATCTTATTGCACATCTCATGTCTTAGAAAGATTCTTAAGGCATGGCACATGCAGTTAATGTCACAGTGCAACTGAAATAAATGGGCTTCATTGGTCTGAGGTTATAGATTTTATGACAAGCATCGCCTTATAAAATCTGCATCTATAGTGACTTGAGTAATAAACACTTGTCCAAGCTCAATGAATATTGCACAATCTGAGCCTCCTGTTCGGACGTGACTTTGAAAAAAAACTGAATTGCTATTTTAAGTAAATGATCCGTTATAAAATCTTGCAAGATTCTAACAATCGATAAGCTTTTTTCTGTCATTTAAATGACCTGAGCTGATAGGCTCAATGAATATTGCACAATCTGAGCCTCCTGTTCGGACGTGACTTTGAAAAAAAACTGAATTGCTATTTTAAGTAAATGATCCGTTATAAAATCTTGCAAGATTCTATCAATCGATAAGCTTTTTTCTGTCATTTAAATGACCTGAGCTGATAGGCCAAAGGCAATCCAGGTTATATATCAAGCTCCATTGATCTCAGAACTTACCCTGGATACATTTAAGTTCTTATCTATTCTCTCAATGATCAGTTATAGTTGAGCAAAGCAGCGTTGGAATCAGCTTTTCAGGTTGATTTACTCAAGAATAGCCTGAAAATGGTTTGCTTTCTGTTCTGGTAAATGAGCCTTGAATGATACAAAAAAGAAAGTCGGTAACTCTGATGCCAGTGTACATTCCAGTTGTGGTTCTTTTTGGCTCTGTGATACAACAGAGATTCTGAATGTACAGGTCATCTCCTTGGAGACAAACATTGAACTGCAATACTAATGCTATTGTATAATATTCAATATGGAATGTATAGCAACAGTATATTACATCAACACCAACTTGTGAGGCCAATGGTAAAATCTATCAACTGTTTGTAACACTCTGTTTGGTTGAAACAAGCAATTGCCAAAAACAACATTCCTGGTTGCTGTAAGTAATTTGGAGGTCAAAGTTAACGAGTACAATGAGATGGTGAAAAGAGTCAATCCTTGAAATGAAATTTCTGAGATTATTGACAACCCTCCTGGTGTCACTATTCCACTCTTGGCAACTAGCCAGATTTTTCCATGTGTTTCCTCTCCTGAATTCATGAATAAGCACTTTGTAGCTGGATATTGTAAGATTGCAGTGATTTACTAACTAAGTGATTATATTAGGCAAGTAGCCTCATAAAATTCAAGGCGCTTTTTACTTTATTGCCAATCTCAGGTCTTAAAAGGATTCTTTATGGCATGACACATCGGGCTGATGTCATAGCACAACTGAAATAAATGGGCTTCTTTGGTCTGAGGTTATAAATGTTGTGTCAAGCATCGCCTTATACTGTTTGCATGCATAGTGCCTAAAGTAATAAGTCGAAGCTCAATGAACATTGTACAATCTCAGTCTCTTGTTTCATCATGACTTTGAAATGTCCAAAATTGAATTGCTTTTTTAAGTAAATGATCCGTTATAAAATCTTGCAAGATTCTATCTATCGATAAGCATTTTCCTGTCATTTAAATGACCTGATTCGAAGCCGAGAGACCAAAGGCAATCCAGGTCATATATCAAGCTCCATTGATCTCAGAACTTACCCTGGATAGATTTAAGTTCTTATCTATTCGCTCAATGATAAGTTATAGTTGAGCAAAGCACTGTTGGAATCAGCTTTTCAGGCCGGATTAATAAAGAATAGCCTGACAATGGTTTGGTTCCTGTTCTGTTAAATGACTCTTGAATTACACAAGAAAGAAAGTCGGGCAACTCAGATGCCAGTGTACATTCCAATTGTGATTCTTTTTGGCTCTGTGATACAACAGACATTCTGAATGAAAAGATCTTCTACTTGGAGACAAACATTGAATTGCAAGACTAATGCTGTTGCAGAATATTCAGTACAGAATGCAGAGCAACAATAGATTAGATCAACACCAACTTGCTAGGCCAATGGGAAAATCTAACAACGGTTTGTAACACTCTGTTTCGCTGAAAAAAGCAATTGTCAAAATCACATTCCTGGTTGGTGAAAGTAATTTGGATAAATAGTAGAATGGGATGGTGAAAAATGTGAGATTGATGTTAAGCCTTAAAAAGAGAAAACGCAACTAGCCAGATTGTCCTACTAAATAATTCAACTTACGGCAGTTTTCATTTCATTAAAGGGCACTTTGCAGTCTGATATGGTAATATTACCATCGTAAACAGCTAAAAGATTAGGCAGTGTCGTAATAAAGGACAAAGTAGTTATTTATTGAATATTTCAAGGCTAATCTCACAACGTAATGAAGTTCTTCCTGGCCAATGCATCGTGCTGAAGTCGACCAGGAATAAATAAACTAGTTTTGTGGTTAAGATAATAAGCTCAAGCATCAATTGTCAACTTAATTTCAATGGATGGTTTCTTGAATTATGCCTTTTATTGCAATTTTTGAAATAATTGTGTGTATCCCATAATTCGATGGAGAAAATGCTAGGTTTCATAAAAATATTTTCCAAAAAAAAAAATCCCTTGAAGCATTGCATATGATTCTTCTAACTTGATTCATGAGTAGGCATTTTGTAGTTGGAGGTTGTAAGATTGCTGTCGTATATCAACTAAAAGATTAGGCAATCAGCCTTATAAAACTTTTAGATCAACTATGCAACGTTTATTGCCCATCTCTTGTATTAAAAGGATTCTCTGAGACATGATGCAATGGGTTAATGTCACAGGGCAACTGACATTTATTAGGTTTCACTGGTCTGAGGTTATACATTTTATGTCTAGCAATGCCTCACACCATATTATAAAGTGCCTAAGGCATTAACATTTTACATTTTCAAGTTCAAATTTCAAGTTTTCATTTGACCAAACAAACATATGGTAGGCTGACACCTGAAATAGAAAGGTCTTTTTTGACTTCATGAGGATTGACCTTTTATAAAATCAAACCAGATTTTATACACTTACCAGCATTTCCCTACCATTGATATGACCTGATTTTGAGCAGAGAGACCCAAGGCAATCTGGGCTATCATCAGCTACATTGATCTTAGAAGTTATCCTGAATAAAGTTCTTATCTATTCGCTCAATGGTCAGTAACAGTCAGACAGGGCAGTGTTAGCATCAGCTTTTCCAGTTAGATTGGCACAAGAATAATCTGACAATAGTCTCCGTCCTGTTTTGGTGAATGACCCATGGATTGTACAAGAAAGTCAGGAAAATAAAATCTGTGGCAATGTACATTCCAGTCATGGTTCTTCTGGGCTCCGTGATACAACAAACATTCCCAATGTATGGATCATCTCCTTGGTGACATATATTGGACTACAATGCCAAAGCTATTGCATATATATGACCTGCTACACCAAAATGGGTTCAAAGTCGGCCTCCTATCATATTTAGGTATGAAAATGACTTTATTCTACTGGAATTGAGTTTTAAAATGATGTTTAGTATGTTTTAATATTTCCATCCAATCCAAAGATATGGCACCTCAAACATCCATGATATGAAACACCAAACTTTGACAAAATGGCATTGAAATTCCTTCCATTACAATAAAGAACTAAGAAAATCAAGAGGGACACTCAATTTAGATAATTTAAAATAAATGTTTGGTTAGATGGTCTTAATTATTCAAAGCAAATTACTTTTGCTAAAACGTGGGACCTACCAACAGCTGAAAAACTTCAAAATGTGACCTTTTGACACATTTTGCTAATTTCTGAGAAATATGTAAAGCCTCCTTTGAACTCATTTTGGTGGAGCAGGTCACATATACAAAATGGACTTGTACAACAAAAGTAGATGACATCATCTACAACTTGCAAAGTCCATGGTAAAATCTAACAATGGTTTGTAACACTCAGTTTGGTTGAAATAGGCAATTGTCAAAATCAACATTCCTGGTTGGTGTAAGTAATTTGGAGGTCAAGGATAATGAGAAGAATGGGATGGTGAAAAATGTGAGACTGATGTTAACCATTACACAAAAAACACGAAATTATTGATGACCTCCTGGTGTCAGTTTTGTTGGAACAAGTACTTGCAAATTCAACATTCCTGGTTGGTGTAAGTTATTTGGAGGTCAAGGAAAATTTGTAGAATGGGATGGTGAAAAATGTGAGACTGATGTTACTCCTTGAAATGAAATTCCTATATAAGATAAAACAGAACTATTTTTTTCTATCCTGGCTATAATATTCCAGTCTTGGCAACTATCCAGATTTTTCCAAGTAAATAATTCACCTTATGGCAGTTTCTATTTCATTAAAGGGCACTTTGTAGTCTGAGATGGTAATATTACCATCGTAAAGCAGCTAAAAGATCAGGCGGTGTCGTAATAAATGCCACAGTAATTATTTATTGAATATTTCAAGGCTAATCTCACACCATAATGAAGTTCTTCCTCGCCAATGTGTCAGGCTAAATTCAGGGAACAGGAATTCAGACAGGTCTTTGAGTTGGCAAAATAAGCTTAGGTATCAACCATTATCGCAATTTCTGTGGGCGTTTTCTTTAATAATGTCTTCTATGCATTTTTTTATTTTGTGTATTTACCATATTCCCCTGAAGAAAATATTCTGTCTGATATTTTGTTGACCAGGTATATTTCCTTCCATAACGATTGCATGTGATTTTTCTATTGAATTCCTAAGTAGGCACTTTGTCGTTGGATATTGTAAGATTACTGTCATCTATTAACTAAATTTTTATATTAGGTAGCCTCATAAAATTTAAGACCATATTTTAACTTTTACTGCACATTTGATGTATCAAAGGGATTCTTTATGACATGTGACTTCGGGGTTGATGTCATAGTGCAACTGAAATAAATGGGCATCATTGGTCTGAGGTAATAAAGTTTAAGTCAAGCATCTCCTTTTACCATCTGCATCTATAGTAACTACAGTTATAAGTCGAAGCTCAATAAACATTGCACAATCTCAGTCTCCTGTTTGGTCTTGACTTTGAAACGTCTAAAACTGAATTGCTATTTTAAGTGAATGACCCGTTATGAAATCTTGCAAGATTAAATCCACCTATCAGCATTTTCCTGTCATTTAACAGGCCACAGTAGCCAGCTTCAGTTGCAAGCATGAGCGAGCGCCGAGCAGGCTACAACATTTCACTGCTGGTGTTGCCAATCAGGTCCTCGCACACATGCATTTTTGAACCAGTTCTGCTGAGCCGGGCCTGACAGGCAGCAGTGGGACTTTAGGGGCAGCACTCCGACTGACCTAGAAGTCAATTCTATACCCAATTTGACTTGAATTTTGTCAGTCTGCAGTCTCACTGCGTTCCACTGCCTCTAGCACGGACTGCGTTCGGTCAGGTCATTTAACTGACCTTATTCAGAGCCAAGAGGCCCGAAGCAAGCCAGGTTATATATCAAGCTCCATTGATCCCAGAACTTATCCAGGATAGATTTAAGTTATCTATTCGCTCAATGGCCAGTAGCAGTCAGGCAAAGCAGTTTTGGGTTCAACTTTTCGTGCTTGATTTACCCAAGAATAGCCTGACAATGGTTTGGTTCCTGTTCTGTTAAATGGCCCTTGAATTATACAAGAAAGTCTGGCAATTCAGAGGCCTGTGTTCTTCCAGTTCTTGTTTATCTGGGCTCTGTGATAGTAAAAACAGTCTGAATGTACAGGTCCCTGGAGACATATATTATATTATTAAACAACAATGCTATGAAATAGTATTAAACAAGAACCATTGTGGATATTTCATACCAGTACGATCAGTAAATCAATTTGTTATCCCTCTATTTAACAGAAATTTATAATTTGAGTTTGACATATTCTACTGATATTTTACTAAAATAGTGGGTTAATTATTAGTTTCAGTGACAATGACATTGTCTAGTTGGTTCAGATATTAACACAATATCACAGAGTATATTTTAAATTTATTCACAAAGATTCAAGCCAATATTCCCTGCACATGTTATAGAAATTACTCATCTGCCTTCATACATATGATATCAAAGTGCAATTAGCTAGAGCCTTCCTCTCAGAGAATCAATTTGCACGAAGTCTTTAAAACTTCCGTTCACTTTATCCAAGTGATTGAATACTACCTGGATCTTCAGTCCACGACCAGTCTCTTGATTGTCACACAAAGGTGGGTCTCCTTTAATGAGATCAATTTATTTTCTATTTCATCTTGAAAACAAAATTGCCTTCTCTCATCAATTCTAAAACTAAGGACTAAGCAATAGACAGAAATTCCTGAGCTATTCAAAGAGGTTAATTTTTTTTTGATTTGGATCAGAGAGACCCAAGGCAATCTGGGCTATCATCAGCTACATTGATCTCAGAACTTATCCTGAATAAAGTTCTTACCTATTCGCTCAATGGTCAGTATCAGTCAGGCAGGGCAATGTTAGAATCAGCTTTTCCAGGTAGATTGGCACAAGAATAATCTGACAATAGGCTTCGTCCTGTTCTGGTAAATGACCCATTTACCCATGAATTGTACAAGAAAGTCAGGAAAATAACATCTGTGCCAATGTACATTCCAGTCATGGTTCAAAGGGCTCCGTGATACATCAAACATTCCCAATGTATGGATCATCTCCTTGGTGACATACATTGGACTACAATGCCAAAGCTACAAATTGACTTGTACGACAAAAGTAGATGACATCATCTACAACTTGGAGGCCCATGGTAAAATTCAACAACGATTTGTAACACACAGTTTTGTTGAAACAATCACTTGTCAAAATCAACATTCCTGGTTGGTGAAAGTAATTTGGAGGTCAAGGACAATGAGTAGAATGCGATGGTGAAAAATGTGAGACTGATGTTAACCCTTAAAAAGAGAAAACGCAAAAATATTGATAACCATCCTGATGTGCCAAATCATGATTTTTCCAACTAAATAATTTACCTTACGGCAGTTTCCATTTCATTAAAGGGCACTTTGTAGTCTGAGATGGTAATATTACCATCTTAAAGCAGCTAAATGATCAGGTGGTGTCGTATTAAATGCAACAGTAATTATTTATCTAATACTTCATGGCTAATCTGACACTATAATGAAGTTCTTACTGGCCAACGCGTCATGCAGAAGTAAGAGACCAGGAATAGATAAACTAGATTTTGCTGCACTGACTGATGTACAATTATCATGCTGAAGTCGACCAGGAATAAATGAACTGGTATTTGCGGCTAGGATATAAAGCTCAAGCATCAACTGTCAATTTAATTTCTTTGGATGGTTTCTTAAATCATGTCTTAAGGTGGCTCACTACTCATGCAAAGTGGTAGTTAGCGCACATTCACGCGCAGCCATGCAGGCCCTATCTATCGTAACGTCACCACAGCAGCAGAGCTCTGCTGACACTGTTTCAGCATCATTTTAAAGTCTGAGAATCTCATGCGGCGGCCGCTTCGTTAGCCCATTTTTGCCACTTCTCTTGGGCCTAGAGACTTCTTGTTTGAAGCATTAGATGCGCTATGAAGAGAACTAGAATCCGTCGGGATTTCAGCTCTTTTTGGTCAAGCAAGTCTAATTTCTCAAAGATGACTTAGTGATAAAAATCATTTTTTTAATCAATTTTAAGGTTGGTAGGAAGGATTGTCAATACCATCACATTGTTCCTCACTATTTTTGGAAGTAAATGACAAAGAAATAAAAAATCCTATCTGGTCAACTTTTTTTGGCACTGTGGTTTATAAAACAAGTTAAAATTTTCAAAATCTAAACGTTTTTTCGAGCCCCTTGGAAAGTCCTTTAAACTAAATATATCTCTCTGAAGTAGTAAATAGTTACCTATTTCATAGAATTGTTTTCTTTAATTTCATGATTCATTGCATGATATGGGATGCATGACCACGAATGGCAGGCCTAAATTCACAGTAAAAAAGTTAAGAAAAAAATTGAGCTTTTCAGGTTTGGCGTGCACTGACTTTCATGTATATAACCTCAAATATTATGAAAAAAAGGCTGGTATTGACCAGATTGGTTTACATATCCTTGCTAGAAACAATATTTTGGATCATTTTGTACCATTTTGAAAAAATTCTATCTTGGAAAGTTCAAGAGTATCGAGCCAACTTAAGTATGATTTTTTGAACAGTTGAGTTATAATGTCTAATATTTTGTTGACCAGTCATATTTCCTTCAATAAAAATTGCATGTTGCGTTTGACATAATATTCTTAAGACATGAGATGAGCAATATAAATAAAAATTTGTCGTAAAGTGTTTCCTCCATTGAATTCATGAGTTGAATATTGAAAAATTGCAGTGATTTATAAATGATAATATTGGGCATGTGTCCTCATAAAAATGTAAGACCAAATTTTAACTTTTTTTGCACATCTCATGTCTTAAAAGGATCCGTTATGGCAAAACACATGCAGTTAATGTTACAGCGCAACTGAAATAAATGGGCTTCATTGGTTGGAGGTTATAAAGTTTTTGTCAAGCATCTCCTTATACCATCTGCCTCTATATTGACTAAAGTGATAATTCAAAGCTCAATGAACATTGCACAATTTCAGCCTTCTGTTCGGTTGAAACTTTGAAACGTCTAAAACTGAATTGCTATTTTAAGTGAATGACCCTTTATAAGATTTTGCAAGATCCCCCTATCAGCATTTTGCTATCATTTAACTGACCTTATTTAGAGCAAGTAAAAGCAGGGCAAAGGCAATCCATGTTATATATCAATCTCCATTGATCTCAGAACTTGCCCTGGATAGATTTAAGTTCTTATCTATTCGCGTAATGGCCACTAACAGTCAGGCAAAGCAGTGTTGGAATCAGCTTTTCAGGCTGGATTTACCCAAGAATAGCCTGACAATGGTTTGGTTCCTGTTGCAGTGAAATATTGAATATATTTCGTACCAGGACAATCAGTAAATCAACTTCTTATCCTTCTATTTTAACCGAAATTTGTAATTTGGGTTAGACATATCGTGTAGAACTAGTGAGTTAATGATTGGTTTTAGTGACAATGACATTGTCTTGTTGGTTCAGATGTTAACACAATGTCACAGAGTATATTTTAAAGCCATGCACATAGTTTGAAGCCATTTTCTCAGCACGCATTATGAAAATTTGTCATCTGCCGTCTTACATATGACACCAAATTGCAATTAACTGGAGCCGTCCTCTTAGAAAATTCAATTTTCAAATAACCATGCATCCTGTTTATTACAATATTGAAAAGGAAAAAAATTACACAAACAAAAATACCAATGAGGGAAAATTGAACAAATTAAGTTAAATATAAAACGGTAAATGATGAAGTACCATGTTTAACATATTGGTGTCTGATTTTGTAACTTCCCTGTGAAGACCTAGGACTTGTCCAGAGTGGGTCCTGGTCTTGAATAATTGTCTGCCTAACATTGTATGTACACTGTATAATTATTTTTGTGAAATTCAAGACCAGATTAAGTTATTCTTATTCATAAGTTTTTCTGACTCTGACCTGAACCAAAAACAGATTCCCATGACACCTTCAGGTTGTAACTGACCACTTAGCAAAAAGATAAATACTTAATCTATCCTTAATGCTCTCTCCGCCTCTCTGGTATCAAGTAAAGGTTGCTTCAGCTGACAATTGTTGGTAGGGATAAGTCGGGTTTGTGAGCATTCACGTTCTACCTACCAAAGAAACCCAGATAAAATATATTAATTGTTGACTTGGTTTCTCTGTGATATATGCGGTCTGACATCATAGGATTTGAGTCTGATCTTGCCAAATAAATAATTCATTTGACCCTATGTCTTAGTTCATAAGAGGATGTTTTGCAGTCTGAGATGGTAAGAATACTATCGTAAACCAGCTACAAGGTCAGGCAGTGTCATAATTAACGTCACAGTAGCAGTTAAGGGGCCATGCCAAGGCTAACGTCACATCAGTTGATGTGCTAGTTAATTTTCCAATAATAACGAATATCACACTCTCTACTTTGTAGAACACCAGACTGTACAGGCAATGTGTTAGTTCTTTTCTTTTCTATATGGTCACTTATATGCGGCTTATATGTTTATCTTTCTCTTTTTCATTCCAGTAAGATACATGTACTGCCATTTCTTGGGATATTGAGTGTCCTCATAGTCCCTCAAATATTTGCTTGTCCTATCATTGCCTTTTAGAGTCCTTTGACCATAGTTTTTCTGCTAACTTGTTTTACTCAATTTAAGTTCTTGAAGTCTTTAAACTTCCGTTCACTTTATCTCAGTGATTGAATACTACCTGGATCTTCTTCTGTCCACAACTGGTCTCTAGATTGTCACACAAAGGTCAGTCTCCTTAAATGAGATCAATTTTTTTCAATTTCATCTAGAAAGAAAAGAGGCCGTCTCTCATCCATTCTAAAACTAAAAACAAAGCAACAAAGCAATAGATGGGATGTTCGTATGTTTTTCAAAAGTTAAGTGAATACACTATAAAAGGTGTTAGTTAATAAATAAATGACGCAAGTGACAAATTTATCTAAAGACATTCCGATGATACGCAATGGTTGATATAACTTTCATTTATTGGTCTCATTACTGGCAACGGAAAACATCAAAATAAAAGGATTAAAAACAACCTTTGAAAGTTAAGGGACCGTTCAGAAGTTATGATGGGGGGTGGGAGTTTTTGCCGAAGGTGTACTAACTTTTCACACGTGTTTCAAGGGGGGGTATCAATCTTTGGCAACACTTCCAAGGGGGGGAAAGAAATTTTAACAAAGAAAGAATGTTAAAAACACGCATAAACTCATTTTATTTGGACTTTTTTACGCGCAAAAGTCCGCGAAATGATGCGAATCTGTAGGCGCGGCCATGTATAACAGTATGTGTGTATTGCTTTGTATATCGAGGGGGGGGGTACTAAAAATTCGCATGAAACTCAAGGGGGCTATCAATTTTTTAAGGGGAAGTTCCAGCAAAACTCCCACCCCCGCAGTCATACATTCTGAACTGTCCCTAAGATAACTATTTCTGATAAAGTAAATGTAAATTTCTTCTTTATTATCATTGACTCCCGATTACCCCTGATGTCGCATGGCCCAGACTAGAAGACTGAGTTTCAGGAGTGAGATTCGAACCCACTACCTCAAAGCAAGTGGTTGTAAAAAAGCACTCTTAACCATTGGCCATAGGGGACTTTAATAACGTCATCTTTGCTGAATAAGTTGCTTAGAAATGATAAAGTGAATATCCAAAAGCAAAATTCTTTAAGAGAGAGATAAAGGAAAGTTTCTTCCCAACTTTAAAAGGCAAAGGAATGTGAGATAGCAGTTTCACATGTTACTGCCCCATTGACTGTCTCAACATGCTGATGAAGCAGAATCCTTTGAATGTTCAGATGACTATCTCTAATGAGCAAAGATCTATAGATAGAAAAATCTTTTTGAAGTTCTGTTCTAGAAAGAGGACATGTCTACTGGAAATAATGATATATCCAGAACCTGTGAGAGTTTATCATAAAAACACTGGGAGAGTATCTTTGCAACTAAAAGTAAGCCCAACCAATCAAATGTGATACTGATAGGTTTAGACAGCTTTACATGGTCTACTGGTTATTATAAGGAATCAGGTTGGCTCCGTGAATTGGAAGTTCTTGTTTCTACAGTGTATACATGTCTTACTCCTTTTTTAGAATTTTATTTCTATTTGAGCGATTTGTAAAAAGTTTCTTAAAGAAATATATAAGGAAATTCTACTTCCAAACTTGTAAAGAAAAATAATATGAGATTGCAGTTTCACAATTCACATGTTTCTGCCCCATTGACTCCTTCAACATGCCAATGAAGCAGAATTCTTTGAATGTCCAGATGACTGTCTCTAATGAAGGTATATAAAAAAAAAATCTTTTGTGAAGTTATATTGCTGGAAAAAGATATCTTTGCTGGAAATAACAAATAAATGAAAAAGAACCACGAAATGGCAAATGGCGTCGAGGCTTAAGTCCAACAAATTTTGCAGCTATAAACAGGACCCAAAACATGGGTCCTGTAGACGTCTAGAGTGTCTCAAGTCTTCATTTTTTAACCTTTTGAGACGTCTGTTGATGGAATATATTTGGCCGATCTAGACAGTCTAGTAATCATTCATTTCTGTATTTTCCAGAAGTGGTCAAATGTCATTAGAGGTTCATTTCAGAGCAATAAAAGACGTCCGGAAGACTTAAAGTTGTTGGTGTATCCGACAGTCTATGTTATGCCATGTTAGAACCTTTACATACGTCTCCAAATATAGCAAACCTGCGACATCCAGACAAATTACTGATTATCATAATAAACAGACATCTCTATACCACAGAAAATTGTTAATAAGTATCTAGATTATAGTCTGTATCATTGATTTATTTGTTGCCTTTTAAACTGCCCTGAGTCAAACGTTTGTTATGCAATGTTCTATGTAAATCAAATGATATTCCATTCAGAGTAATTGATCTGAATATGATATTGTGTGACAGATATCTCAATATCATAACTATTACTGTAGAAATTTCAAGAACCAAAATGATGGCAATTTATGCAGTCCGATTACCAGAATTGTTACTTACAAGCTCCGAGGCTAAACATTGCTGCGTAATGAACGCAATTTGCATCTTTCACCATATCTTTTACCATTGGCCAAGGTCTTTTTTAAGTGATAATAAGCAAACTAGTGGATGACCGAAGGACAAATTAGCTTCTGCTGAATAGTTGTGGAGGTCATATAGTCCAACAAAAGGTTGCGATGGATGAAGATACAGTACAACCCAAAATAAAGTAAGAAAATTGTCTGTCAGAAGTCCTCTGTTTACCTATTTTGCCCTCTTTTCTCCTCTCCACCCCAAATCTCCTTACAACTCCCTTTGACTCCTTACAACAACCTTAGCCTACATTAAGAACCCTATTTAGATAGCTACCAATGTAACTGCAATTAGCAGAGATGCAAAATATCAAGTAAATCAAACACAACGGGGATGATTGAGTACAAATTTGTGTTCTTTAAATGTGATTTTAATGCAATTTTAAAAGGTAGTTTCAAGTAGGTGTAAGTAGTAAGTGATTCAGAGGTAGTCAACAGGTGTGAAAGGGTAAAGTAGTGGCTGATTCTTCCTTCCTGCTGGGGTAATCGTACTTTATTTTTGGTTGTACTGTATGTGATGTCAGAGCAGACCAACAGAGTCTTTAGATTGCATTTATGTCACAGGATGATAAAAGTGGGCAACCACATGTATTAGATATCAAGGGGTTTTCTAATTTGGGCAAAACAAATATTTCCAGGCTTTCTTAAAACAATAATGTCTGGTTGGAGAAACATGTCATGCTATGTCTCAATACCACTGGTTACGAAGCTATTTCAGAGGCAGATGTAAGATATGATAAGATAAGATAAGATAAGATAATTCTTTATTGTATCATCAAACATATGTACATGATGAAACTCGATTTGGCATAAATAGACAAGTAACCAAGCAGTGCAAATAAATAAATATGATATGACAAGAGTAAATTATAGTACTGAAGTAAACAAATATATATACAAAGGATCACAGACTAGATTTATGGTTGTATAACTTGATGGCAAGATTTACAAATGTATTGGCATATCTAGTGGTGCGATGTTTTGGCACAAAAAACTAGTATGTGATGATGACATGAATGGCAGCTAGTCGCTGTTCCCAAGAATGGGGTATTTTATGTGTCTCAATATCGAACATTGAGAACGTGACATCCTCTTGCTTAACATCACTCGCCATATGCAGAATTCAAGCGCCAGGTGTGGATTTGAATCCATGCCCTTCAAAAACCAGAAGCTGGGAAAACAAACACTCTTAACCATTATCTACCATAAGGGAACTCTATTAAGCAAAGAAGGAACTCATAATACATGTACAGTACAACCCAAAATAAAGTACGATTACCCCAGCAGGAAGGAAGATTCAGCCACTACTTAACCCTTTACATATTTTAACTACCCCTGAATCACTTCCTACTTTTACCTACTTGAAACTACCTTTTAAAATTACAATAAAATCACATTTAAACTACAACAATTTAAAATCAATCACCCTAATTGTGTTTGATTTACTTTATATTTTGCACCTATGCAACTTGCAGTTACATTGGCAGCTGTCTAAATAGAGTTCTTAATGTGGGCTAAGGTTGTTGAAAGGAGTCAAAGGGAGTTGTAGGGAGATTTGGGGTGGAGAGGAGAAAAGAGGGCGAAATAGGTAAAAAGAGGACTTCTGACAGAAAATTTTCTCACTTTGTTTTGGGTGTACTGTATATGTTATACTGTCTATGTAGTGACAGTGTTAACTATTGGATGAAGGAGAATATGTTTGCCTTGTGGTCCTCCAGGATTTAGGGCTCATTCTGATGTAATAGAGCAAACCTCCAACGTACCCTCAATCATGAATCTTGCTGTATTTGGCACAATTGATGCTGACCATAACACCGGAATCAAGTTTGCAAGACATAGACTCAGACATATTCTCTTGTGGCAACAGAATAAGCAAGGCTAGAACTACTGCCATTCGTCACTGAGATCTGGAAGCGCAACTGAAACATGCTTGATGCACCGCAAGGAAAGCTTTTTCTAAGATTTAAAGTAATGTACTTTTGCAGTTTTTCAGCATTGATAGAGCAAAAACAAATCTGTTTGCACTTAAATTTGTCATTCATGTTGAAATTTTATTCCCATCTGTTCCCTAAATTTCTCTTCCGCATGCATTACTTGATTGCAGAAGATATTAACAGCATCATAAAGGAACAGTTTGCCAGCTTTATTATTGCCGTAATGGCAACAATTGTCAATGAGAAGTGATTTTGCAGCATTCTCAGGGCATCTCATATGAATTTAGAAGAGTCTTCCTTTATACAAGCTTTTATCTCCAAAAAATACATGTAATGGTTTACCCAGTAAATGAAAGTTATTTTGACTCTTGAGAATTATGGAAAGCAACAGTATTGTAGCAATACAGCAGACAACAATAGACAATCAAATATGTTTCTGTACCACACTGATCTACGAGATACAAACAAGGAGACAAACCAAAAATCTTCTAGTGCTGTTGCTCGCGGTAGTAAAACATTCATACATGTAGAGCAAACCTCCAACTAGAATCACTCTCTATTTGCCAAAATTGATGCTGGCCAGAGCACCCTGATCTATTTTGTAGGATTGAAACCCAGACATAATTATTCTCTTGAGGCAAAGAACAAACAAAACCTAAACTGATCTGCTGTTTCTTGAATGTTCAGAAACACAACTTTAAAGAAAAATTAAGCACATACAGCTCTTTATTTGCTATAAGACATATTTTAGCAGAGTTTCCTCAGTATTTGAAAGCACCAAGTGAGGTTATTTTTTTAACATTAATCCTTTTTTTTTTCTCATGTTCAGTATCTTTTAAAATATTGGTGGTAACTAAGAAACCGTATAATAAGAAAGATAAGAACACTTTATCATTCCAGCAAAAGCCACAGTGCGTAAAGGCAACTGGTCAGAGCTGCATGTTACAACCGAAAGTTCTACATGCACGACAACAAAATATCATCTGACAAAGCTTCCAAAATAGTGGTGTAGTACTTTTTGGAAGTCAAAATAGTATTACGTACATGTACTGCTAGTTGGTCCTTTGGAAAGTCCTTTTTGCTATCATCCACTTTGTCATGAGAGAGTTTGTCACAAGCAGGAGCTTACGAGGCATGCTCAAACAGACAATTTTTCTTGACTAAATTCTATTCAAAGAGTTGAGGCATAAGAACCACAAAGATGGCGCTCCAAGTTAGTGGTGCTCCAAAGGAACTCTTTGTTCTGATACAATATAATAGAGCAAACCTCCTATGTACTCTAAATCATGAATCTTATTGTATTTTGCAGGAGTGATGCTGACCATTGCACCCTGATCTATTTTGCAAGACGCCATCTTAGACATATTCTCTTTTGGGAAAGGATAAGCTAGGCAAGAACTGCTGTGATCTATCAATCAAATCTGGAAAAAGCAAACCACATTGTATTGTACATGTATAAAGGTTGTGTCAATTGTGTGTGTTTATGCAATTATTGGAAATATGATACATCCAGTATTATGTTATCTTATTTTATCTTGACCTGGGCAGGAGAAAGAATTGTGTCAAAAGCACACCAATAACCATATATATTGGACTGTAATGGAATTATTAAGCACATCAGGAAATGAGCCATGGCCCAATGGTTAACGATGAAGCTTGCCGGCTGACTGCCACTTAGCAGATGATGTGAATCCAAGCCTAGAAACTAGAAATGTAATCATTTGCAAAAAAGGATACAAATGTTGCAGTTCTGAAGTTACAAAGTCTTGTGAGATTGACCCTTTTATCAAAATCTAAACTTTGGTTTTGGTTAAATTCTCTGTGGATTGGGCAAAGCTTTTCCTTGCCGTCGAGGAGCTCTCTGAATAGGTGATAGATTGATTGGCATGGTGATTTGCTCATATCCCTGCATTTCTATGAGAATAATATTATGTCAGTATGAACATTTAGCATTTGATTATCTTAAATCACTGGCAATTGCCACTGGCGATTGACACAAGTCTCTCAGTTTAGTTTTTGCAACCTTAAATAATAAATGGGTCATATCTGATAGGACTGTGTCAAGTGATTAAAATAGCAGAACCAAACACTCTTTGATAATCTAAAACACATAGGCTATATCAGTTTTTCTTCTGTTTGACTCTGCCCTCTTGCTCTATTTACCAAGGTTAATGAACCTTGCATTGGCACCATTGAACACAGCATTTCATTCACCCTCAATTTAAGACAAGCCCATTGACCACGTTAAAGACCATTAGCTGTTCTTGAGGGACCCTTAACGGTAGTTCGTGCTTGTGGTACAAGCTCACAGACCTTGTTTAGAATAATCATCCTCCCTAGAGTTTACAAATGACTAATTCTGGTAGTGTGGGATTCAATGCTGGGCTAATCGTACTTTCTTTTGGGTTGTACTGTATGTTCTAGCTTATATGAGTTATTGCCAGAGGCAAATGTAATGATGATATGATCGAATGTGGGTAAAAACAAATTGTTCCCTATTACAGAGAATGGAGCATTTTACTTGCCTCAATAAAAGCATTGAATTTTGCTTAACACCACACGAATGATAGAATTGAGTTACCAGGATAGATTCAAACTCACAACCTCAGAAGCCAGTGGTGGAAAACAAGCACTATTATTCATACGCCATAAGGGACCACTGTTTGGTCATGGGAGAAATCATGATATATGTTAAGACATCTATATAGTGACTACCCACACTGGTGGATAAAGGAGAATAAGTTCTTCCTTGTGGACCTCTGGGAGTAGGGCTCATTCTGATGTGATAGAACAAACCTCATAAGGAACCCTCAATCATGAATCTTGCTGTATTCGGCAGAATTGATGCTGACCATAGCACCCTGATCAAGTTTGCAAGACACAAACTCAGACATATTCTCTGGTGGCAAAGAATAAGCAAGGCTAGAACTATTGTCATGCATCACTCAGATCTGGAAGCGCAACTGGAATCTACAAGACACACCACCAGCGACCCTAACTGTTGGATAAAGGAGAATAAGTTCTTCCTTGTGGACCTCTGGGAGTAGGGCTCATTCTGATGTAATAGAGCAAACCTCCGATGTATCCTCAATCATGAATCTTGCTGTATTTGGCACTATTGATGCTGACCATAACACCTGAATCAAGTTTGCAAGACATAGACTCAGACATATTCTCTTGTGGCAACAGAATAAGCAAGGCTAGAACTACTGCCATTCGTCACTGAGATCTGGAAGCGCAACTGAAACATGCTTGATGCACCACAAGGAAAGCTTTTTCTAAGATTTAAAGTAATGTACTTTTGCAGTTTTTCAGCATTGATAGAGTAAAAAAAAATCTGTTTGCACTAAAATTTGTCATTCATGTTGAAATGTTATTCCCATCGGTTCCCTAAATTTCTCTTCCTCATGCAATACTTGATTGCAGAAGATATTAACAGCATCATAAAGGAACAGTTTGCCAGCTTTATTATTGCCGTAATGGCAACAATTGTCAAGAGAAGAGTTTTTACAGCATTCTCAGGGCATCTCATATGAATTTAGAACTGTTACAGTCTTCCTCCATGCAAGTTTTTATCCCCAAAAAATACATGTAATGGTTCACCCAGTAAATGAAAGTTATTTTGACTCTTGAGAATTATGGAAAGACACAATATTGCAGCAATGCAGCAGACAACAATAGACAATCAAATATGTTTCTGTACCACACTGATCTAAGAGATACAAACAAGGAGACAAACCAAAGTTCTTCTAGTGCTGTTCCTCCCGGTAGTAAAACATTTATAGAGCAAACCTCCAATGTACCCTCAATCATGAATCGCTCTCTATTTGCCAAAATTGATGCTGGCCAGAGCACCCTGATCTATTTTGTAGGATTGAAACCAAGACATAATTATGCTCTTGAGGCAAAGAACAAACAAAACCTAAACTGATCTGCTCTTTCTTGAATGTTCAGAAACAAAACTTTAGAGAAAATTTAAGCACATACAGCTCGTTATTTGCTATAAGATGTATTTTAGCAGAGTTTCCTCAGTATTTGAAAGCACCAAGTGAGGTTTTTTTTTTTTACATTAATCCTGTTTTGTTCTCATGTTCAGTATCTTTTAAAATATTGGGGATTACTAAGAAACCGTATATTAAGAAAGATAAGAACACTTTATTATTCCAGCAAAAGGCGACTGGTCAGAGCTGCATGTTACAATGGAAAGTTCTACATGCGCGGCAACAAAATATCATCTGACAAAGCTTTAGAAATAATGGTATAGTGCTTCTTGGAAGTCAAAATAGTATAATGTACTGCTATTTGGTCTTTTGAAAAGTACCTTTTGCTATCATGCACTATGGCATGACAGAGTTTGTCACAAGCAAGAGCTTATGAGGTATGCTCAAACAGACAATTTTTCTAGACTGAATTCTATTTTGAGAGTTGAGACATAAGAACCACAAGATGGCGCTCCAAGTTAGTGGTGCTCCAAAGGAACACTTTGTTCTGATACAAAATAACACAGCAAACCTCCTACGTACCCTATATCATGAATGTTGTTGTATTTTGCAGGAGTGATGCTGACCATTGCACCCTAATCTATTTTGCAAGATGCCGCCTCAGACATATTCTCTTGAGGTAAAGGATAAGCTAGGCAAGAACTGCTGCCATCTATCAATTAAATCTGGAAAAAAGAACCAACATTGTATTGTAAAAAGGTTGTGTCAATTGTATCAGTTTATGCAAAACAAGTTACAATTATGGGTTATATGATGTAACCAGTATAACATTATCTTATTTGTTCTTAACCTAGAGTAAGAATTGTGTCAAAAGCCACACCAATAACCATTATATATCTTGGACTGTAATGGAATTATTAAGCACATCAGGAAATGAGCCATGGCCCAATGGTTAACGATTAAGCTTGCCGACTGACTGCCACTTAGCAGATCATGTGAATCAAACCCAGTTTAGTTTTTGCAACCTTAAATAAGAAATGGGTCATATCTGATATCCGATAGGACTGTGTCAAGTGAATTACATAGCAGAACTAAACACTCTTTGATAATCTAAAACACATAGGCTACATCAGTTTTTCTTCTGTTTGACTCCGCCCTCTTAAGGTTAATGAACCTTGCATTGGCACCATTGAACACAGCATTTCATTCACCCTCAATTTAAGACAAGCCCATTGACCATGTTAAAGACCATTAGCTGTTCTTGAGTGACCCTTAATGATGGTTCGTGCTTGTGGTACAAGCTCACGGACCTTGTTTAGAGTAATCATCTTCCCTAGAGTTTACAAACGATTAATTCTGGTAGTGTGGGATTCAATGCTATCTATGAAAAATTATGTAGATTGTGGATGGTGAGGAGACCAATTATAGTTCTCTGAGGCCTAATGGTTCAAGGTGCTTGTTTGCGTTATCAGCTTGACTGTGAGATCGTGGGCTTGACTCCCACCCCTGGAACTCAATTTGGTCTGAGCCCATTGGATATTAAATGGAGCCGGGTTGTATCCAGTGTTCTGCGCTGGAGCAACTGAAAGACCCTGGGCATCCCTGAATTAATACGGTATGTGCCAGTCTTCTCATCAATAGTCATGGTACGACAGTCACCAACACTGGATTTTGGAAGGCTCACCGCAAATTTCGTGCCTGCATTGCATTGCATTACCGAGAGTACAATTGCAACAAAAATTACTATTGCAATATTATTCTATATTATTCATTTTAGTGATATATCTGCCAGTCAAAACCACCTTATGCAATCAACCAGATGTGCAAACTGATAAAACTTGCCTGCCCTTTAAGTATCAAGAATTTAAGATAACGGCAATGTTCCTTTCATTGCTAAATCTTAGGAAAAAATTTATTCTGATATGATATTACTAATAAGCCAAATTCCCAAAGATAAAATATTATTTGGGAAATAGATTGAGAAATTGTTTTGAAAGCAAAGGGATATGAGATAGCAGTTTCACGTGTTACCACTCCATTGACTGCTTCAACATGCCGATGAAGCAGAATCCTTTGAATGTCGAGATAACTTTCTCTAATGAAGGAAGATCTGAAGAAAAAGACCTTATGTGAAGTTGTGTTCTAGAATGAGGACAAGATTGTTGGAAGTAATGATACACCTAGAAGAATCAGAGCTAATAAAAAATACACTGGATGTATATCTCTTGCTCACCATTGGCAGTGAAATAAAAATAGAGAATAAAAGGACAATGATGTCTCAAATATTGTATCAGATGTTTCTACCTAATTAACTCCTTTCAGAAATATATTTCTATCCACAGATTATGTCAAAGGAAAACAGAATGCCAAACTTCGAAAGCAAAGCATTGTTAGAAAACGGTTTCAAATGTTACTGCCACATTAACTTCTTCAACATGACAATGATGTAGAATGTTAAGATAACTATTTACAACGAATGTAGATCTGAAAAGAGAGTACGTAATGGACTTTAATAGAAAAGAGCTGGATGGTATCATCTCTGATGTCTTTTAAAATGAAATACCAGTCTTTCTGTTTTGCAAGTGGTAATTTGATTGCCTTCTCTGTTAGCTTGATATGCACATATATTGGGGAAATCTAGATCGCATCAATTGTGTAGCAAAATGATGGCAAATATGCAGTCAATTAAGCCAAATCACAACTAACAAGCGCTGAGGCTACAGGTTGCTTGGCAATGAATGCAATTTGCATCTTTCACGATCTGTCAAGATCTTACGTAAGTGGTACTAATAATCAATCTCTGGACAAATAAGCTACTAAAGAAAATTTGTGGATGGCTTACAGTCTAGCGTAATGTATTTAAAGTTATATTTGATAAAGAAAAGTTAAGTTGGAGGAGTCTATTTAGGCTCAGCAGCTGACCAACAGATTCTTGACGGAATTTAACTCTCAAGTGACATTATGCAGATGTGAATGGACCATCATCGAACATCAATTATAATAAATCATTCAAGGCTGTCTTAAAGTAATGTTTGGTCGGAGAATGTCTTAGCACCTAAATCTTTCATTTGGAGAAAATTCAAATCTCTCTAATTCTGAGAGTTAAATGCCGTCAATTAACGTAATATTCTAGCTTACATGAGCAATTACAAAAGGCAAATGTTATGATTAGATGATAGACTGTGAGTGAAAAGAAGTTGTTCCCTATAACTGAGAATGGAGACTTTTACTTGCTCAATAAAAACATTGAATTTTGATTGCAGGGGCGGACTGGCACCATTTTGGGCCCGTTGAAAAATGAGACGATTGGCCCCCCCATATAAATATTTTTGACATTATTCCATTTATACCAATGTGGGAGGGCCCTTTCCTACACAGGGCCTCACATTGGGGCCTTAACTAAAAAAAGTTTGATTATATCAAGCAATCACAAACTTTGTCAAAATGTTGAACTTTAAGGGTTTTATTTTACTTTATTTTTTGCATCTTTCATGGACCCCCTGTGTGGTTGGGCCCGTGGCAGTTGCCACTCTGCCGCATAGGCCAGTCCACCCCTGTGCGATTAATCGTTATAATTGAGTTACCAGGATGGTTTCGAACCCACGACCTCAGAAACCAGTGGTTGGAAACAGGCACTTTTATTCTTAAGCCATTAGGGACCACTGTATGGTCATGGGAGAAATCATGATATATGTTAAGACATCTACATAGTGACTACCTAGACTGGTGGATAAAGGAGAAATATGTTTTGCCTTGCGGTCCTCCAGGAATAAGGCTCATTCTGATGTAATAGAGCAAACCTCCGACGTACCCTCTATAATGAATCTTGCTGTATTCTGCACAATTGATGCTGACCATAGCACCCTGATCTAGTTATCAAGACACAGACTCTGACATATTCTCTTGTGGCAAAGAATAAGCAAGGCTAGAACTATTGTCATTCATTACTGAGTTCTGGAAGCGCAACTGGAATCTACAAGATACACCACAAGGAATGATAGTGTAAGACCTAGAAAATGTATTTTTGAAGTTTCTACGTGATGATAATACCTTAGCATAAATCTGTTCACATTCAAAGTTTGTCAATTCATGTTCAAATGTTATTTCTATCTGTTCTTTTAACTCCTCATCATTCAACATGCAACATGTAATATCCTAACTAGGAAAATGTTAAAGGCATCATATATGAACTATTTACCTGCTTTATTATCTGTGTAATGGAATTATTGCAAAACCAATAGAGTTTTGACTGCATTCTCAGGGCATTTTAATCTAGTTGAGAAGTGCCTTAATGCCATGCGTATATATAGGGAAGAGCAAAATCCGACCTTCTAATATTTTGTTATGTTGCCAAATTATTTCCAATGCTTTTGAACCTGCTGGTGCCAAAAATCACAACCACTTTCATCTCAAGTGGTTGGAAGTATTGCAACATAGAGCCTAACAAGTTTTCACTCAAAACCCTGAAAAATAAAAATTAGCTTGGCAAAATAAAAATGAGCTTGCCTGCTAACTGTGACTTAGCAGACTGATGATGTGAATCCAAGCCATGGAACAGTAAGAAACGTAGTCATTTGCAAAAGCAGTATTATCATAACAATTTTGAAGTGCAAAGATAAGTTCTACTGCACGCTGTATTTGAAATTAAAACGAAAGGCTATCGACATTTTTTAAATATCTAAAGGCTATACTCACAACAAAAATAGGTAGATTAATAGCTTTCAGAGTTCAATTAGGCCCCTTCTTCAGTTTTTGTGTATGAAAGTCGTGTGGTCATACGACGGTGATAATGACGCGGTGTCACTTGCTGCTAGTATCCCGGTTAATGAACCTTGCATAGGCACCGTTGAACACTGTATCTTTCCATACTGTCAATTTGAGACATGCCCATTGACCATGTTAAAGACCATTACTCTTTCTTAAGGGACCCATAATGGTGGATCTTGCTTGTAGAACCACCCACAGACCATGTTCAGTGTAATCATCTTCCCTTGAGTTCACAAATGAGTAATTCTGGTTGTTTGTGATTCAACACTATCAGTGGGCAGTTCCATTAAGAGGATTTGCAAGCCCTGCTGAAAATTCCGAATATTGTCTGGTTTCCTAATGTATTTACTCGAAAAAGAAATGGTGATTGAACTAGCCAAATCAAATACTTGCTGTCCAATAGATCTTTCTATCCGAGACAAGGTGACATTCACTGGCCTAATGACATTTTATTGACCAAAAGACAGATTATTAAAAAGCAGCAGAAGGTCTTGTGAGAGTAGAGGTTTCTCTTGTAATGGTGATTGCATCTTTGTCACAACATTATAGGACAGGTGTGCTCTCTGATGGTAATGTATTGCACTAGGTCGCGCGCTGGTTTTCACTCGTTAGTAAAAGGTAATGTCCACATGAACCGACATAGAATATCCCCGAGTATGTGGATGTATAAATCATAGTTATCTTGCATCAGATATCTTGAATTTACAATCTAGTTGCAGAAAAGTGTGAAAAATATTTATTTGAATACAGGACCTCAAACCCCATCATGAATATATAATCCTTCCTCATGCAAAATCAGTGGCTTCAAACAATGCAAATTTTGTTTTCTGCATTACACCATTATCACATTCAAGCATTTTGAAGAGAAAAAAGGCGCTGTTAGATTTTGTAAAACGAGAAGACTGGTAAGTTCTTCAGGTATATAAGAACCCATGCTTAAATCGAAAAATAAACCATGAGATCCTGGCTTATGAAGCAGGTGACTGAAACAGTAGTAACAAAACACTTAATATGGACAAACATATGAGGAAAAGGAGCTGAAGTAGTGAGACATTGATTGTGGGATGCCAGGGACATTAAGTTAGAATACCATAGAAAGTATTTGACAAACTTTCCTTTTATTTTGCTGTTGTGCAGATAGACGTTTAATGTTGAGATCTATAAATGGAATAGAGTATCTAATCAAGTCATGATTTAACGAGTAAATCATTCTATAATGGATAACAATGAAATATTATTTCTTAGTTGAACAGCTTACAAAAATCATCTAGAAGAGCCAAGTAATGAGACTTAATTGTACTTGACACAAGAAGATATTTGCCAAAGACATATATCACATTTCTGCTGGTGTACCTGCAATCCCCTTGCAGTCAAAGTTGCCGCGCACACGTGTTGAATTTACGAACCTCGAACATTATCATCTTGATTTAGAGTTTTAAAATCTTTGTAAAATTTAACATGAAGGTATTCATCCTGGGGGCAGTGGATTAAGCAAGAAAATATGAGCAATCATTTTTCCTAAAAGCCAAATGGCACTTTTTATTGCCCACAATTTCTTAACTCCCATTCTCGCTGGAAAACTCATTTATTGTGGCAAATATTGATGCATCATAACTACAATGGCCTTGTTTTTATTTTCAAAAGTGAATTCTGAAGTTCAATAATGCAGTGACGATAACAGATTCATCAAAATGTTCTCCTCTACAATGGCAAGCGTGAATGCCATTAAATGGAACCGGAATGAACATTGGAGTTGGCTAATACAAATTAGGAGATGTGGCCATGCCTAAAATTTCATCCAAACTTAAGTTCTAACAGAACTTTATGGTGAAGAAATATTTTAGAATAGCAGGTTGATTAATCTACAGTGTCGGGGGCTTTATCAGAAAACTTGTCACTGTTTTAGCGTTTAAGACATAATCGACATGAATGCTACTCAGTGTTATGAAATAGATATAGTGAAGTGCACTATAACAATGAAATTCATTACTGTTGAGATTACAATAATCTTTTCCTAACAAAAGTGAGAATAGAGTACTGTCTTTGAACAAATTATTGCTGTCTCGCTAAAGTGTTGTCAGACATAGTTGCATTACCTGTCTGTCTTCTTTCATCCAACAAAACTACTAGTTTGAGTGTGCCCCAGTGTTTCAAGGAGATGGAATAGTCAATGAACATGACCTGTTTCTTTAGCCTGGATTAAGGACAGCCCCACTGACCATGTTGGAGATCATCTACGTTTGTTTAGGGACCTTCAATGATGCATTGACTTGTTCTACAATAACACTGACCTTGTTTTCTCCCCTTGAGTTCTCAAAAGTGTAATTTCAGATTAGTTTTTAGTCAATTTTTGAATTGAGAGTAACACTATTTTTCTTACTGAAAACTCACTGTTATGGAAAATATTGAATTATTGATGCATCAAAACAACAATGACCCTCTTTTGTTTTTAAAGTGAATTTTCAAGTATGCTTCAGACGATAGCAGATTCATCATAATTTTCTCCTCAACAATGTCAAGCACAAAAGCCATTAAATCTACCAGAATGAACATAGAAGTTGGCTGATGTAAATTAGGAGATAACGCCATGCCTATAATGTCATCAGAGCTGAAACGCATAATCAACAATTGCCCAGGAACAGGCCATTAGACAACCACAAACATTTTGCAAATGAGCAAGATATGGCAGTTGGAACTCATTACCTAATTGTTTTCATTCATACTGTGAGAATCCTTAATTGTTATAGACTTACAGCAATAAAATTGGATACTAAATGGAAGTTTATACTTTTAAGTTATCCGTGCTTCTACAAGTTAAACAGTGGACAATGCGAGAATCAAAACAAGTTGTTTGAGTATGATTTGTATCAAGGATGTATATTAATTAATCAGTCAAAATCTGGAAGAAAACATTTTTGGATGAGAGGTAAATAAACTCTATTCTCAAACTTCGAAAGCAAAGGAATGTGAGATAGCAGTTTCACATGTGAGTGCCCTTTTGACTCCTGCAAATGCCAATGAGGCAAAGTCCTTTGTATTTTGATATAACTATCTCAAAATAAGGAAGATCTGAAGAAAAAACCTTTGTGAAGTTTTGCTCTAGAACAAGGACATGTTTGCTGGGAATAATGATATATCTAGAAGAACCTCACTGGCTTTGAGGGCGTGGGTTCAAATCTCACCCCTGGAACACACTTTAGTCCGAGCCCATGGGACATTAAATGGAGGTGGGTTGTATCCAGTGTTCTATGCTGGGGCTACTGAAAGACCCTGGGCATCCCTGAATTAATAGGGTATGTGCCAGACTCACAGTCTTCTCATCTCATCATCATACGGCGATCGCCTGCCTCGATATAGCCCACTAAGGCGTTGCAGAGGCATAAAACAAACAAACAAACAAGAAGAACCCCACTTGAAGTACCCACAGTAGAACTCAATGAGTTTCTTTATTGAGTTTCAATGGAGTCTCTTTATTGAAATACCAGTCTGTCTATCTTGCTTGTGAAATTTTTATCGACTTTAAGCTAGATTAATTACATATTTGGTGAATAACAATATTCCTGTACAATGTCAACATTCAAAATAGCACAATAACAAATTATTCTTTGTTAAATTTTGTCCGAAAATTACAGAACCAACTTGGCAACTCTATATTGATTCAACATTGTGACAACATCGCAACCATGCTCTAAATTATGTAGAATAGAATGGCGCCGTAAAACTGGGTTACTTTGACTGTTCTGTACTACTTTGGCTATCAGATCAGTCCTGTGTCTATCCAATGAATATAAAAACCTGGAATTTTTTTTGGCAGCTACTAGAGCTACTTGTCCAATTTTTATGTGCCTTGATTTTTCGACAATGTTATGATACCCGTGCTTCCTGTGGAGGCCATTTTGGAATGAAGCAGACTTGCAAAATGGTGTGATTTTGCAGGGAAATGTTTACTCTTTTCTGGGTAGGTCAAGTGGACACTGATTGCCTTTGACACTCATGACATAAATTCATAATAATTTTCACTGTGTATTTAGTGGCACAGAACCTTACAATCGCATAATAGTTAAGTAAAATGTAACATCACATACAATTGACAGAATTAAGTTTCTGTGAGAAGATTTGGACCCATGTCCTCAGATGCCAATGTTCGTGCAAACAAGAACTCTTAACAATTAACCACTAGGGAACTTTATTCAACCATAGGGGAACTCTTAATATTATGTTAGGCCATTAATTTTGTACCTCTGCCGACTGGCAGATTTAGGAGAACATGCTTTGCCTTCTGGTCGTCCGGGAGTAGGGCTCATTCTGATGTAATAGAGCAAACCTCCAATGTACCCTCAATCATGAATCTTGCTGTATTTGGCACAATTGATGCTGACCGTGGCACCCTGATCAAGTTTGCAAGAAAAAGACTCAGACATATTCTCTAGTGGCAAAGAATTAGCAAGGCCAGAACTATTGTAATTCATTACTAAAATCTGCAAACACAACTGAGACAAGCAGGATCAGATATGACATTGTTTCGTAGTATTCAGCAAAAATTGTGAATCTACACTCCTGCTCATAAATATTGAATACTTTTTTGGAAAAAAAGTAGGAAATAAAATTAAATTTCAGAGCGTGAATGTAAGCAAGGTCCCTTGTAATGGTCAAGTCATCTTCTCTAAACACTCTTTGAAAGCCTCAACTACATTTTTTGCAAGAATTTTTAATTTTTGGTTGAAGGAACCTGACCCTAAAAAAACCCCTGAATTTCCATATTTCGTGCTGCTGTAACTTTTCCTGGGGACTGCAGCATGCATTTTAAGCAACAACATGTTCTTTCCTTTAGCGGTCACTGGAGGTAGAACTTTACCATTAAATCAGACTATCATGTGCTCCAGCAGAAGTTGCTGAAGTTGTCAGTTTCAATGGAGAATGTTGAAGTATTCGATATTTATGAGCAACAGTGTAAATCCCTAATTATGGCACATCCATAGTGTTTCATAGACTTAGCTAAATCATTGAAATGTTAATTTTCTTTTTTAATATGCCAAATTGTTGATGTTTGTATAATGCATGTATAATTAAAGATTTATATCATGAAGAAACAATATCAATAAAGCAGTTCTGTCATGATTGTTAACCACCCAAAACTTGAGATATAAGACGAAGGATAAAGAAAAAAATAGTTTTGCCCCATTCCTCCGAGTAGAGAAAAAGGGATGGAGCAATCATGAATCTCTTTCTATTTGCTACAATTGATGCAGACCAGTACACCCCAATCTGTTTTGCTTGACACGAATGCAGACATAATCATTCTCTTTTGGCAAAGAATAAGGAACACCAGAACTACTCTGCTCTGTCTTCAACCTTCAAACACACAATTGAAACATAGAAAAACAAATATATAAACATAAGGCATTTTACTTTTCTGAAAGGCATTTCATAGCAGTGTTTCATCAAAACACAAAATAATCCATAAATTGGATATGTCAAATTACGTTCATCATTTTGCAAAGATTTTCCATTAATCCTGTTTTGGTCCTTTGAACTCCCTTTATTTCACATGAAATATCCAAGCATTTGGGGTTATTTGGAAAATTTTAAAAAGGTTAAGCACACATAGAAATTTCTTCTATCCCTGCAAAAATCAGCAATGTTCAAGGGCAATTGGTCAGAACTTTCAAGGCATGTGGAAGCAGACATTCTTTCTTAGCCGAAAACTATCCAGCGAGTCGAGATATATGAATGGGAAGATATGTCTCCACATTAGTTGTGCTCCAAAGGAACACTTTGTCCCAAAATGATATAATAGAGCAAACCTCCGATGTACCCTAAATCATGAATCTTGCTGTAATTTGCACAATTGATGCTGACTAGTGCTGCCTGATCTATTTTTCAGAGTCTGAGACATATTCTCTTGAGGCAAAGGATAAGCAAGGAAAGAACTGCGGTCATGTATGTATCATTCAAATCAGTAAAACAACTGCAACATTACAGGAAACAACATTGAGAAAGAGTTGTGTCAAAAGCCACATCAATAACCATTATCTCCTATATTAAAATGATAGCGTACGGCATTTATCTCAACTTATACTGCATGAATCATCTTCTAATTTCCCCAGTGCCTTCCTATAGACCCCAGGGCAAAACTCTCCCCTTTTGAAGGACATTGGATTCCCCTAAATGTCCTAATTAACACTAATTAGTTTTTAGCTCATTGATGAACAATACACAAGAGGGCAGCACCTGCAAGACCTCTGCAAGTTGCTCTCCATTGACCATCAGGTTATATTTCTGGGAAAACACTTCATTTGTTACACATAGTATTATTGTAACCGATTCACGGGCAAATTGATTTCTATTATATTTTGTTCCATTCTGCTCTCTCCAATCTACGAGAAACTGACTAGTTATAATTATATATCTTGGACTGTAATAGAATTTCAACGCACACCAGGAAATGAGCCATGGCTCAATGGTTAATGAGCTTACCTGCTAACTGTGACTTAACAGACAGATGATGTGAACATGGCAAAGATAGAAATGTAATCCTTAGCCAAAATAAGGATAGCAATTCAGAAGTGCATTAAATCAAGGCCCTAAGCAATCTATGGGAATTAATATGAAAAGGTTATTGACTTTTCTTTCAGTTTGACTTCCCTCATGTTATATTTACCGAGGTTAATGAACTTTGCATTACCACCATTGAATACTGCATTTTTATTCACCCTCAGTTAAAGACAAGCACATTGACCATGTTAAAGACCGTTAGCTTTTCTTAAGGGACCCTTAATGGCGTATCTTGCTTGTGATACAAGCTAACAGACCCTGTTTAGAGTGATCATCTTCCCTTGAGTTCACAAATGAGTAATTCTAGTAACTTGAGATTAAATGCTATCCATGGACAGTGCTATTAAGAATAGTTAGTTAGCCCTGTTGAAATTATCGAATGTTGTCCGGCTTCCTAATGTTCTCACTCTAAAAAATAGTGCTTGAACTGGCCAAATCAAAAACTAACTGTCCAGTAGATCCATCTGTCAGACACAAGATGCCATTCGATGGCCTTATGAGAATTTAATGACCTAAAGACAGATGATTAAAAAGCAGCTGAAGGTCTCGTGGGGGTCAACGTCTATCTTGCCATGATGATTGCATGTTTGCTACATACAACATTAAAGGACGGGCGTGGTCCCAGATGGTGATGTATGGCACTAGGTCAATGGTCGTTTCATTATCAAGTAAAAGGTCACATCCACAATAACCAACCAAAAATATGCCTTTACGTGCAGCTGTAGTAATTATTTAGGTATGTCACCAGATCTCTTGAATTTACAATCTAGTTGCAGGAATGCTTGATCTTAAAAGTCCTGCGAGGAATCTCCATATCACTCGGTCCAGGGTTCGATTCAAGCTCTTGCTTTGTCATCTTGACCTTTGTTTGACAGCTGTTTCAATCTTCCTTTTCCTCATTACTCCTTATCTAATGGATTGTAATAATAAAGTACATGAATACAAGATCTGAAGCCCCATATACTCCATCTTCATGCAAAGTCAGGAGCCTGAAACAATGCTAATTTAGTTTTGTAACATCATTATCATAGTCAAGTACTTCAAGCAAAAAAAAGGTGCTGTTAGATTATAAAATGCAAGAAGACTGGTAAGATGCTCAGATATACATGTATAAGAGCCCAAGCTTTAAAAGAAAAAATGAACCGTAAGATCTGGGCTTAAGAAGCAGGTGGCTGAAACAATAGTTACAAAACACTTAATAATGGACATTTGTGGAAAGGAGCTTAAACAGTGAACCATTGATGTAGTGAGACAGAAAGTTAAGATAACATATAGTAGGGATAAGTCAAACTTCCTTTTATTTTGCTGTTGTGTTATGCTAAGCCAAATCAGGCAAGCAGAGCAAGACCAATGAATATAAGTTTGGTGAAAGTTATAAGATAACGTAACACAGGGGGAGGAGGGCTGTGACATTTTTTGGATACGATTACATACAATTTTGGCAAAAAAAATTCCTAAGCTTCTCCCCCCCATCAACCAACCATTCCATCTATCTATCCATCTAATTTTTAATCACAATGGAATCTGCTGCACTTAAGGTGGCTCGATACTCGTGAACTTTCCATGACAGGATTTCTCAAAAATAGTTTAGAATGATCCAAAATATAGTTTATAGCAAAGATATGCAAAAAAAAGTGGTCGCTACCAGCCTTTTAAAAAAATATATTATGCATGAGAAAGTCAGTTCACCCAAACCTGAAAAACTGAATTTTTTTCTTAAATTTTTTACTGTGAAGTTTTCCCTGCTATTCCGTGGTCATGCATCCCATATTATGCAATGAAGCATGAAATTAAAGAAAACACTTGAAGGGAAAAGCTGATTGCAATTTCAAAGAGATATATTTAGTTTAAAGGACTTTCCTAGGGTCTCGGAATAAAAGTTTTGATTTTGACAATTTTAACTTTTTTTATAAACCATAGTGCTAAAAAAATTTGACTAGATAGGATTTTTTAATTCTTTGTCATTTACTTCCAAAAATAGTGGGGAACAATATGATAATACAGACAACCGTTCCTACCACACTTGAAATTGATATACATTTTTTTTTTATTACCAAGTCATTTTTGAGAAATTAGACCTGCTTGAGTAAAATTGCATGTAAAAATGTTCTATTCTAAAAATATCAAGCTGAAACTCCGGCTGCTTGTAGTACTCTTCATAGCGCATCTCGTGCTCCAAACGGGAAGTCTCGAACCCCAATAGAAGTGGCGCAATTTGCAAACGAAGCGGCCGCCACTTGAAATTCTCAGAATTAAAAAAAGATGACAGCAGAGATCAGCTGCAATGGTGACGCTACCGTAGATAGGGCCTGTCTGGCTGCGCGGAAATATGTGCAGGTGATGTAATTTCGTGAGTAGCGAGCCTCCTTAAGGGGTCTTCATAAAAAACTAAATTCAACTTACATGAATTAAACATACCATTTATGCAATATCCCAGCTGGTCAGAATTTCCTGGGAATTTGGTCATTGCAAGATAAATTCTATCTTTTCGAAATAGTTTTACAAATTTAGTTTCTTGGAATTAAAAGAAAAAAGACTTCCCTAACTGTAAAATGATGTGAATATTTCCCTGATATTTTTGTAAATGATGTGAATATTTCCTTGATTCTTTAGCATCTCTGTCTAAATTATTGTTGTTATCTTTTCTTCGAGGGGGGCTGCTCTCCTTCCCAGCCAGGAGCAAACAGTTATATATGATTAAACAATGCAGGAGATCAAAAAGACATAATATTATGACAAACTCAACAGTCAACAAGCCAATGGTATGAAAAATTATTTGCAGAGATTTCTATGTGGGGTTCGACCCCTCCCCCTCCTCAATGGCCCAAATACAAAATCAGTTGACACCAAAACGGTTTGGGATCACTAATCTGTAAGTAATATAAACAATAGCTGACAAAGTTTGTGATTCACCGAACCTTGACTGGTTTACAAACTTAGTACACTGTTGGTGAAAGGGACTTAGTAAAACCAGGTTGAGATTAGTTAAGACCTGGTATAACAGTTGTTGGTGAAATCGGCCCTAGGACTACACCTGTACACTTATAGAGGGAATCCCAATGGGGTTTTAAAATTTTCTTGCGGTATGGTAGAGATAGGCTTTTTGATGATTCAGCGCTAGTTTAGTAGTTTAGTCATAGGCCGTCTGAGAGTGGTGGCGCTGCAGTCGAGGCTTGGGCTGCAGTCCCCAAAACCTCCAGAATACCTTTGTTGACAATGTCAACACAACTGTGTACATAAGTGTATGCAACTGCCTTCAGTAAACAAAGGCTTATTTGTACAAGCTCTCGTAGTCGTGACATATTGTAGCTTCAAGAACGAATACCCAGACAGGGTAAATTACTCAATATGAAATTATGTAAGAAATTCTAAAAAGCCCCAATGGAAGTAAAGAAAAGATTTTGCAATTTTACCTGCCCTTAACCAATAGGGCTCACTGTTATGAGAAAGACACTAGACCTTTTACTATGGTATAAAGATAAGCAAAATAAGTAAGGGAAAATAATTAGCAAAAAAATCAACATTTATTTTGTATTCTTACAAACAACAATCTTGAATCCAACTAATTCAACATGTAAATGGGTATATATATATTAGCCCATACAACTGTATAAATGCTATAAACTATAATTATATTAATATCATCCCATAAGATGAGATGCATACAACCTTACAATCGTGTAAACAAACCATAATAACATATCTACAAATATGTTTTCTCTTTATACACATCAAAAGAAATACTTATCAAATACTTATGAAATACTGAATAGGTTACTGTTAGCAAAATATTTAAAAAAAATTTGTAATCTTCAAGAATATAAATTTCTTTATTACGCATAAGCCCCCCCCCACAATCTTGTGGGACCCGACTATTTCTCCCTTGTAAAAGAATATATATTTGCCATAAGAGGCACACATGACTTTATATTTGCCATAAGAGGCACACATGACTTTATATTTCTAGAAAACAAACTATAATAACATATGTACAAAGGTGTTTTGAGTTAATTACAATTACAAAAAAAAAAGATCTTTCTTTGGAATGCTCAAGTATATAAAAATATATAATTATTTATATTTGTTTATCTCTGATTCTTAATCTTCTTGCTATTATATTGGTCTCATCTATGTCTTTTTCTAATTTCCTTTTTTTTCGGACAATTTTCTTATCTCGATCTGTACATAATATGTAGAGGAAATAACATGGTCCTAACATAAAAAATACATTTATCTGAAAATAAGCACACCAAAAAAAAAAATATAGAAAAATGTTAATAGTTACAAATAATAATATCTTTTATATAACATAATATGTATATTAATTTACACATCCTTTCTCATGGCAGGACTCATCTCATAATGTATAATTTCACTTTCTGTAGTATTTGATGTATTTAAATTGTTTTTGCAGCAGGGGCATTTCTTACAGAATTTACAGCATTTCTTACATAATTTACACAAGCAGCAAATTACAATAATCATTATGAGAATCGAGACAATTGGGCTTCCAATCAAAATGCTGTATTTCAAAGGTGCACTCACAGCGAGGGAGAAGAAGCCAGAGGAATTGAAGACTGAATTCATTTCAGGCTGAAAAATACAGAACAACAAGAAAATAACCCACTGTCAGCTTAAACAGACATTTGTATTACAGTTCACATTTTTCTCGTCAACATATGTTTTCAATAAAGAAATGTACAGGATAAACAAATTACCTCAACCGTGACAAAGTCATCATTGATGTGATGTTTTTCTTCCTTCTCAGCATTGGGGTGGGATTCCTCCTTCTCGGCATTGGTGTGGCCTTCTACCTTCTCAAAGGTCCTTGGCTCTTTTTCCCTTAAGGTCGAGGCGTCCTTTTTCTCCAAGGTGGTGGTGGGCTCTTCTTTCTGCAAGGTGGAGGCCTTGTCTTCCCAAAGGTGGTGGGCTCATGTTCGTCAAAGGTGGAGGCCTCTTCTTTCTCCTTGGTCCAGGGTTCTTCTTTCGAGCTCGATTCCACTTTCTCTTGCCTTACTGGAACGTCTGTTGGGGCCAGGCCTTGAACTTGCACTTTCAGTGTGGTTTCCATAACCCTGATGACTACCTCCTCATTCTATAAATAAATGGAGATTTTATTCATATATTATAATCTCAATACATTAATTATATTGCGAGATGACTTCCTCACCAAGCCCCCCCCTCCCCACTCGGGGAAACAATTTGAGCGTGCAATAATAGATTGTCTAATTTTGTATCTGTTGTGATTAGCACAAGATTGACAGAAAATGATATTTAGCTGCATACCAACAAGAGCGCGATACCAATCATTACATAGTTTTAAGTGTCAGTATATACAGGGAGACGCCTACAAGATGACAGATTTAGCCTGCTTCATCTCGGATAGAAAGGGGGGGGGGGTACACAGCCTCATTCCCATCAACAGATTTCTATGATCTCAATAGACATTTTCATATGTTAAAAAAAAAAAATCACTGAATTAACTTACCTTTTCACATGTGAACTTCACGCCGTATTCACGTGCAGTGGCACGGACTTCATCCATCAACTTACATCCATTTTTCCCAGTCAGCAATATCGCATTCTTATATCCAACCACATGATCCATAGAATCAATAAATTTCGAGCTCTCCACATTGTCAATGGTAATGTCCACGCTGATTGTCAATCCGATCCTACTTCTGACATCGGGGGGGAAAAAGGGCCACCCTTGCCCTTTCTCGATTAAACAAGTTGCCCGGGCACTTCGCCCGATGTTGACACAGTCACAATTGCCTAGTTTGCCACATGTTAATCCTGCAGTAATGCCTAACATTGACATGAAAATCAACAATGCGCAAAGAGAAGACTCCATTGTCATTTTCTTGAGCTAATTACTTAAGTAGGTCAATGGGCAAGAGACCAATTTTCGCGCCAATTCCAACAGATACACCAAAGCATTGTTAAAGATATTAAGGCGGGGGGGGGGGGGGGATGGTACTGTTGGCCCCAATCAGGAATCCTTATGTTTTCTATATATTGTTTTTGGCTGCTGACCGATCAATTGAGATTTAGATTATACCTTATTGTTATAGATAGATATAGTGAGTGGAGCCCTCTAAGCACAGTTCTGTGCCCTTCACGAAGGTCGATTGATTATATTAGAGAGAGGAACTTTTTACTTGCCCCCACCACAGGTACTGATACAAAAGGGATGGCTACAATTTATTATTAAATTATACCTTGACCATTTAGTCTATTAAATATACTTTTAAATGGATGATATACAGTATTAAAAAAAAAAAGAGAGCATTATTCAAATGTTTTCGCAATAATTTTGAAATGTTGAAATTTTCCTTACTCATCCATTTGAATGCTTTTGTTTGAAAATAAAAATTAGCTCCAAAAAGCAGGTTTTAAGAACTTCTACGTCAGAGCTGCAGTTTTCTGCAGTTCCGCAACATTGGCTTCCATTCCAATTGGTGTAGAATTATTTGACTAACTTTTTTAAGCAGACAGAGCGCGCAATTCAATTCGATTTAGATAGAGCTACACTTCCCAGAAAATCCATTCCATCATTGATGCTGACAAGGAGAAGAAGTTAAGAGAGAAGAAAGAACAAGAAGCACCACATACAAAAGTCAATCTTTAAGGTAATGTCAAATTTTTTCTCATACAATGTTGTAATTTTGTGCCAACATACACACATAAGAATTGAATCTGCATCTTGTAGCATTCTCTTTACAATTAAATAGAATTCCTGTGAGGCAGACTATATTTGAAATCATATCTATTGATCTAAAAAAAAAACTGAGTTTAAATGATTTCATTCTTATGAAGAAAGGTATGCTAGTACAATATTACATTGATTGAAAAAAGTTGAAATGACTGGTTCAGAAAAAGAAATTTAGGAGAAATTTAGGAGAAATGAGCTTTTCTTTTCAATTGTGGACCATAATTACTCTCAATAGATCCATGTCAGAAAGTAAATTTAGAAGAAATGGAGGAGGGGAGATAATTTCTGATAGTTATAACCAAATCCTTGCTTAGTGCGACATTTTTAGGACCAGTCGCACCACTTTTTATTTTGGCGCCCAAAAGTAAATTTCTTTTTCTGAACCTTCTCAAAGAGTGGATCTTATATCAATACTTTGGCTAAGTGGGGAGAGTTGGGGAGCACTGTAACTGTTTCATGATTAGCTTTTAACTATGCAATGGCTATTAAGCACCTTCTAATACCTAAATGTCCTATTAGATTTTTGATCTTTTGGGGGGGGGACATTTTTACTCTTAAAAGTTTTCGCGCTCTTTTTTGTTGCGAGCCACCAGTAAGGGCTCCTCAGTAAGGGCTCCTCAGTAAGGCCCCCCCCCAACCCCTCTCACAGCACCATCAGCAGGCGGCAGCAGCAGCAGGCAGCAGTAGCAGGATATATACTTTTTTGATCTTATACATCATGTTGTCAATTATATATATTTTTTTTTTTTGGCTGGAAGGGAAAGCTTTGAGTTGTGACTTAAATGATAGAAAATTGTCAAATGTTTTGGTACATTTTATAAAATAGGACAAAATTCTATAAATTTACATGTCATTCTATTCTTAAATTTTCGACTCCTGACATGTTGTGCAATGGGGACACAAAAATGTATTCCATTTATAAACTTTTTTTTTGCCTCTTGATGGCTTACTTGAAGGGTGGGGTGGGGTGCAATGAACAGTTATTACAAGTGAAATCAGTATGGTTGAAAAAACATTGAAATCATCCACTTGTGTTCTTTACCAGTGATCTGTATTTATTTTACACCGCAAGATTCTTTGCTTGTGTTAGTAGGGGGCACAAGTAAGTGGGCCACAACTAAGTGGTGGGGCCCTACACTTTAGTTTTGCTTGAGTGCGCCAATGTAAATATGTGAGTCAGAAGAAATATCTTATTCATTCTCATGTTGGCTTTTGTCCATGCAACTTTCTTATTCTTGGATCCAGCTGGATTTGTTTTTTTTTAACTTATATAGTTATGGCTGATGTGGAACGCTTCGATTCAGTCAATGGATTTTTAAATATGTTGATATCAGTGCAATTGACTATGAAGCAACGCAGATCTATTCTGGGTAAACTTTCAAGATTACAGAGGTTGGCTATTGTGGAAATTCTAACAAACATAGTCTATTGTAATCTCGAACCTTCATGCCATAGTGAAACTGAAAAATTACTCAAGCATGAGGCAAAATTGAAAAAAATAGTTCTGGCAGGCAAGCGTGTTGATAACGACATTTTAAAACGCAATCACACAGCAGTGGTCTGCGCATTGAAAGTGGGTCTCAATGCACTGAGTCAACAACAGTCGACACGCCCTAGTACACCAGACAGTTGTCTGTCAAAAGAAGAAAATTGTGAAATCATGGATGTTACATCAGACGATGACAGTCTTATGCAAGAGGCCGAAGAAACATCTGGAAAATAGCCAAAAAACTTCACAGAATATTTTTAATATTGAGACTGTATATTTGCTTTGCTTTTTTGAATGATGTCACTACATAGACCTACATTGAAATTTGGACGAAAGGTTTATGTTATCCCTTATGAGAAGATGGATTCCATTAAGGCTCAGAACCAGCAAAGTAAGGATGACACTGCTGATGAAGGCTCTAGAGGTAGCCTTAAAGATGGTGATGATAATGAGCATACTTTATTTAATGCTCTACATGAACTATTCCCTGACAGACAGGAGTTCAAGAATTCTGTTGCACTGAGTTACATTTTGCGCCTTAACCCCAGCAATGCCAAAGACAGTCAGCTGCTCCTCTACCTACAAAAAGAAGGGTTACCCTCGCCCCTGGACAAGAAGCTCCTCTACCAGAAGTTGGACATTTCAGATGTACCCCCAGCTCTCATAGGCAATCAAGCTTTGAGAGAGGCTCTTGAAGATTTGAGAACTTTTAAAGACAATCAGTTGAGCGACGATCAGGAATCAAGTGAGGATTCCGATACAGAAGGAGATGAAGATTTTGGACAAATCCTCGGACGAGCTTGGGAGACTTATTTAGCCAAGTCAAAAGCTGCAAGACATAAGAGAAAAAAAGGTCACCCACAGATTAAGTCGGAGAAGAGACAGGCTGATGAGGATGGATTCAAGGCAACAGAGCAAGGATCAAAGAAGAAGCTCCAAAAGGAACCAAAACGAGCCGTCAAGAAATTGAAGACTGACAAGAAACAGGACAAGAAACAGGACAGGAAAAAGGACAAGAAACAGGACGATAACAGTTGGATACAACTATTTTAAGACAAGCTCATTACCATGGCTAGGAAGAGACATAAGAAGTTGAAAGATATTGATGGATATCTTTCTAGACAGTTTTACGACCCTAGAAAAGCAGCCAGTTTCAGCAGTCCTACCAAACTTTTTCAGCAATTGGAGCGAATTGGAAATCCGCACAAAATAACATTCTCTCAAATACAAAAATGGTCTAGGGGGCAGGACACTATAACCATGAATCCTGGGAGGATAATGCAGAAGAAGCCTCGACTCAAAGTTGTCACAGCTAAAATCGGATCCATGTACGATACCGATTTACTCGATTTAAGTCAAAAGCGCTTTAAAGATGCAAATGATCAAACTGCCTTCTTGCTTATCTGCATAGACGTGTTTAGTCGTTACGCTCGAGTGGCGCCTCTTAAGAGTAAGAGTGCTGCTGACGTCCTCAATGGATTCAAAGAAATCTTACCCCAAGGAAAATTAAATGAGCTTAGTATCAGGTCGGACTCCGGACGTGAGTACGACAATAAACTCGTCTCAGATTACATGAAAAGTAAATCAATCAACTTTTACTTTGCAACCTCCAGTGTGAAGTCGAATTTCGCTGAGAGGTTTATTTTAACATTAAAACGTCGCCTGTTTAAATTCTTTTATTTCAATTCAACCTATCGCTACATAGACAGATTGCAGGATATTGTGACCAGTTACAATAATACTTTTCATTCGTCTATTTCGATGACCCCTGCCGAAGTGACCCCGAGAATGCCCAAGAAGTGTGGGACAGACAGTTCTTCCCACCCAAAGAGTACAGGAAGGGATTTCAAGCGGCCCACACCAGGGGCCCCCACCGTAGAAAGAGGTTGAAGGAGAAGAGCTTCCAATTCGAAGTGGGCAGTGCATGTCGCATATCATATTTGAAAAGTGTATTTTCAAGAGATTACGATCAAGTTTATTCTGGAGAGATCTTTTTCATTCGAGATAGGAAGGTAGTCCAAGGACAAGCTGTCTACTACCTTAAGGATTATTTAGGCAATGATGTCAAGGGATTATTTTACTCCTTCGAGTTGAGAGGAATCGATCACGATCCTAAAAAGTCCTTTAAGATTGAGAAAATTCTGAAAACTAGACTGAAGAATGGTGTAGAAGAGAGCTTGATTCGATGGCAATCATGGGGAAAGCAATACGATTCTTGGGAGAGGACTAGTGACATCAAATCTCTTGTCAAGAAGAGGAATAATTCTAAGTGAATAATAGGCCTATAGAAAGACTGCTTTTTTTATAATTGTCTTTCCCCACACAGCATACGATGAATGATAAGTTGTTCTACCTCACCAGTGAAGATTCTATAAAATTGTATCCAGCAAACTCAGGCCATGAATTCACCTGTCAACTCTCTCAGATGTTCCCAACTCCCACCCACATGCTGGGATTGGTTGAAATCTCATTCGAAGTCAGTAAGGACGTCAGAAAGCTAGCCAACCGTGACGCCATGCTACACATCATGGTTGATGTTTGTAGGGATTGCGAAGTGGGCTCTCACAAGCATCCAGTCCTGCGACAAGTGTCTCTGAGGGAATACTTACTCAAGAGCACTCCAATTTTACGTTTCCCCAACGTACTCTACTTGCCAATTAGACAGGATTACATGAACAGTATCACCGTATCTGTTCGATTGGCAGACAAGTGCTGTAGCTCTGCAAGACTTGCAAGCGATTTGAACATAAGTGGAGTTACAAGGTGTACTTTTCGAATGAAGGAAGCCTAATGAAAGAAGGACAAAATAAGCACCAGTGGACTTTGATTTTATGATGTACAAGTTTGTGAATACTCTCACAGACAGCAAGCCTTGGACCGAGTATTTTAAAAAGCAGACTACGAGGACAAGTCAATGGCATGCCAATCCTACGCATTCAGTGATTATTTTAAAAGAAGACATCAAAGGTGAGGGAGTCGATGACGCAAAAAAAGTTCAAGTAGTTTCTGAAGTCGCACAGACAACCAAGCAAGCTTCTGCTATCCTGACCAAACGACTGCAAGAGGAGAATATAGCACTACAGGCTCAGAAAAAAAACGGCCAAGGCAAAGCAGGGGCCGCAAAAGCTGCCAAGAGATTGACAAACAAAACCAAGACAATTTTCACCAAATATAAAGATAACAAGAAGCAGACCTAGGAAATATGACGGACGATAAAGTCCTATCAACAAGTGCCCTGAGTTTTGACTCGGCCCTTGATGCCTGGTCTCAGCCATCTGTTAATCTCGGAATTAAAACTATAAGGTTTTTGAAATATAAACCTATTAATTCCTATTCTGCCGAGAGTTCTGTTCGTTTCCATGTGCCAAACAACGGATCGACATACCTTTATTTGCCCCAGACCTCTCTTGAGGTCAAATTTCGTATAGTATATGGGGACAACAAGCTTATTCGAGAAGACGAAGCTCCCGAAGGAAGGGAAAAAAGGGATGCACCAGGAGGATCCTCGGCAGGTCGCGGGACAGCAGGAGCAAGCCAGGACAGACCAGCCGCCAAACCAGGGGGCTCTTCACCTGGGGAGTCTGCCCCCAATGGATTTGTAGGGCCTGTGAATTTTACTCTTCACTCCCTTTTCGACACATGTGAGCTACAATTGGGAGGTCAGACAGTGACAAACATTTCGGGCTATGCATTCAAAGCAGTTGTAAACACTCTGCTTACCACAAGTGAAAGTGTCAAAAATACGTCTCTGTATTCTCAGATGTACGCCAAGGACACTGCTGGCTGTCATGACGATGTCAACCCCACTTTTGTTGGGACAAATAAGGGACTTACTGAACGTTACGAAAGATGCAAGAACAGTAAAGTCGTCACACTGAGTGGATTTATTGACGTGGATTTTTTCAATATGCAAAAGTATCTCGCCAACGGTATCAGCTTGACCCTAATTCTCACAAATACGTCTAATGCCTTCAGACTGCTGACAGCCGAAGAGCCCACGCCTGATTACAGAATTGAAATTTTGGATTACACTCTGATAATGGCACACGTGCACCCCAGCCCGAATGCTTTGCTAGCTACGCAAGAACTATTGAGCGAAAATTCACTGCTGCGCTATTTCTACATTAAGGAGACATTTCACAGATACAGCATAACTTCTGGCGTGACCAATTTCTTTTGTGAAAATTTGTTCTCAAACTCGATACCACAGAGAATGGTTATTTTTTTCATGGCTAGTGGGGCTCAGACTTCCTCATTCAAATCTAATCCATATCTTTTTGCCCATTATGGGTTGACACGTTTGGCTCTTACGATCAACGGAGAAACTGCCCCAGGAGGAATAATTTCCACAAATTTCGAACAGGATGATTTTTCAGAGGCGTATTCAACGATAATGCGCACGAACCCTCAGACTCTAGGCAGAGGTATGGAAGTCACAAATGGAATTACTGCTAAGGATTATGCTAATGGGAACTTTTTCGTCCACTTGAATTTACAGCCTCAAAGTTTCATGGGGAGTTTCTTCCCTCTGAAATCAGAGGGGTCGACTCGTTTGGAATTAAGATTCTCTTCACCCCTACCGGAAACTATAATCATGGGAGTCATCGCTTACACTGGCTCCTTCGTGGAAGTCGATTATGCACGCAATGTATTTCTGGCCAGGTGAACTGAGCGCTAGAGAGAGAGAGAGAGACAGATAGAAGAATGAGGCCCAAAAGTGTCGAGGCAAAGATTTGTATGGACAGTAGAATTTTAAGGCGTTTTGTAACAGTCATGCCATCGCACCTATTGTGTAGGCTGGAAAGGATTGACAGGCTATTGACAGCATCTCGATCCAGAGAAAGGAAAGTTTCTAATTTTAAATTCTTCATAGTACTGTGCAACATTTCAAATACTGATCAAGCCCGTCAAGGGCATTATATAGTTCTATTGAAGCATTCGAATCATTATGAACTTTTCGATCCCAATGCAAGTATATGTAATTTGGACAGTCACATTTTAAAATTCATCATTTCCAATAATTGCATAACAAATATTGTAAAATGTCAGAAGCATTTCAATACTAACTGTGGCTGGGCATGCTTATATTTTGTTGCACTCAGAACTTCTGGTTTGTCCAAGCATGACGCTCTGAATCTACTGCGTATTTCAAGTAAATTTATATATAAAATAAAATAAAAAGGAATTTTTTTTTATATATGTCATTACTTATTGTTATTTTTATATATTATATATATATATAGCTCAACATGTATGAATGTCAATTATATGTCAAAAAAAAAAATTTATGAAATGTCAATTAAAATGTATCAAGTAGCTGTTGAATGTCAAATAATGTATCAAGTAGCTGTTTACATGTATAACAACAAGAACAAAACAAAGGTACTATTAAAATTTTTTCAATATAGAATTTCTGACTCTTTATTATCTCAGAGACATTTACCTCAGTCAGATTGAGATTATTTTTATTGACTCAAATAAAAATTTCACAGAGGCATATATAGTATGCAGTCTTCTCCAGGAAATATATCTGTAGCAAGCCTCTCGTCTTCCTGAATTGTAGGAAAATTGCTGACGACTAAGTAGCCCCTTTCTTGCCTAGATATTGCGTCTGAGTAACTTTCAATCATCCGTCCACTTTGATCTCCAAACATCTGTCTTGCCAATGTCAATACCTGCTGACGATCTCTAAAACTCTTCATTAGCACGTGATATTGTGTGTTCAAACTTATCGTCCTCATGTATTTTGATTGATGGAACAGATTTTGAAATAGCATCACCACAGTCAGACCCTGCAACAGGTAGAAATAGTTTTTTTTTTTTTTTTTGGGGTGAATGAAAAGCAAAGAAACAGATGCTACATTTGTGGAAGAAACGAAGAAAAAATTGGAGGGAAAAAAAAAAAAAATTTTTTTATAGACATACCTTATGATGAACTCCCATGCAGAACAAATTGGCCATTTCCTTTGAGGCACCAACTTCTTGGATTAAGTCATCAATTATAATTAAGCCTCCATCCATGCCAGAGAATTCCGAGTCTATAAATTCTTCCCCTGGAAGTCCTTTGTGGGTGAGCACCAAATTTGGATAGTCTGTCTCCAATTGTTTGACTGCTGACTGATATATGCCATAACAATAGATTATCTTTTTCGGTGGCTTTTGAAACATCTGAGCTGAATGTTTTATCAATCTCAAAGTGAAATAAGTCTTGCCTGAATGACGAAAAAAAAATAAATAAGAAAAGAATGCTGTTAGGCTTCATTTAAATGGCTTTTTTTAAATTCTTTCCTCGTCTGCTGTGATATCTTATAATTACCTGAACAAGTTGGACCAACAATGGCTATGGAGGACGGTGTACAGAAACGAAAAGCATTTTCCTTGAGCAACTCTGAATTGTTGCCTCTATGTAAAGTGTCATAATCATCGCCTTCCTGACCACCTTCATCCATCGTAGTCGTTCCTCCAAAAAAAAAAGAAAGAAAAATACCACCTGTTCATTCAGCACAAGACCTGCTGATGTATTGCTAATGGTGTATTGGTGGTTTTTAGACAGAAGTTTTGCCATGTTTTGGGGGGGGGGGAACCTTTCTTGTTGGATAGTAGAAGGAGGGGTTTGAAGGAAGGGGGAGGAGCCTACATAATGTATGACTCTTGTCCCCACCTGAACGTCCTATTTTTTGCCAAACTGTTATGAAAAAGTGTAGGTGGCGCTATTGCTGTGGGATGGGGCTACAAAGTAATCTGCAGCATGTCCCTCTCGTGTCAAGTGGAGAAAGTGCTATTTTTTGGCTCTGCTGTTGCAGTGTACATATTAAAATGTAGGGGGCGATGCTGTCTGTTCCTCTCCCCAAGTAATGGGCGCCCTCTCTCTCTATCTGTCTTTATATCTTTCTCTGTCTCTTCTTATGCCTATCACTTTTTTATTTTTCAGAATAAGTATAAATTATCAGAGAAGAAAAAATAAAGATGTTCAGAAGGAGGAATGCTACCTTCAGCACCTTTCTTGTCCATGTGAGTTTCTTATAAGACATAGTAGACCTTATATTTTCAAAAAAATAAAATAAAGTGCCATATTAAAATAATAATAATATATATTAAATATATATGAAATATATATATGAATTTGCTCATTCATTCCATCTTACATAATAATTATGATCCTTTTTTTATGCAGGTAATGGCTCAATTGAGCCTTCAGGAACAGGAGTTGGAGGACGGACCGGAGATGAGGCCAATACGGAGACGACGAGGGCACCGAAGCAGGAGGACTAGGTCAAACCCAACCCCTGGAGTAGAGATGGAGCTGCTGGAAAGGGAGTTGGCCACTAATGTAAGTATATATTTGTTTTATTTATTTATTTTTTTTGCCAGTTCTCCCAATGGGTCCCCCCAAAAAAAAAAAGCCTTAACAAATTAGAAATATTAATTTTACTGTTTTTTTTTTCACCACACCAATACAGGATGACAACCGGATTGATTTTGACGAAATGGCCGATTTTGACAGATGGGGTCAAGAGGGGTGTCCATCTCCAGATTTGACTGATGAACAGGAGTCTCTTCAAGGATCAGTTAGTATTATAATAATTTTCATTATTTTTATATAGATCATATTGCAAAGGTGTAGCCGTTCCAAAACCAATAGAAAATCATAGGCTTTTTGGACTTATTGCTCTTATTTTGTTTTTTCTTTTTTCTTACAACAGTATAGCCTGCTGGATGACCTCAGGCTGGACACCGACCTACTACCCTATCAGCGTGCCTCGGCGGCCCAACGTCAGCCCAAAGCCGGTCCAATGCTGCTGACATCGGACCGACGCCGGGTCGACGCCGGACCGCCGAGGCACGCTGACAGGGTAGTAGTAGACAGTGATGAAGACGAACTGGCCAGAGAGCTTTTTATGGCCGTGAGTAACATCTCTTCATAAACATAATATTTAAAAAAAAAAATTGCATGAAATGCTAAAAAATAATGCAACTTTTATTTTTTCCCACAACCGACAGGAATGGGCGAGTGGGGAAGCAGAGGAGCCAGCCATCCACCACAACCCACCTGAAGATGTTGTCGGGGAAGACCGGGCTAGAAGTCTGCGAGCTGTGGCTATGAAGCAGGATGACTATCCGGATTTCTTCCCGAAATGGAAAAAACCGGCTGTTGTTCTGAAGCTCCCATCCCCGGATGTCTGCGAGGAAACAGTCTTCAAAATGCCTCAGTCTCAGTCCCGCAAGAGACGTAGACCGGACACTCCGCGACCTGAGACCCCCCAACCTGGCTGCAGCCGAGATGGCTATGATGTGAGTGGGAGAGAAAAAAAAGCTATTTTGTATGGTCTTGTTTGTTTGTGCAATGAAAATATTTTTTTTTGTCCATAAATAAAACCTCATAATTATTTTTTTTTGTTGACAGGCTGACGTTGAAGAAAATGGGGCTGTTGGTGGAGAAGATCCTTGGCAATACAAGTGGCCGACTAAGGAAGGCTTCGAAGTGAGTAATTTTGTATTCTTTTTGGTGTCTTTCATTTTTTTTGGACCCTTGCCACAAGCAATGATTCATTTTCCTTTCCCCACACCCCAGGAGTGGCTGAGGCTCAAAGGTGACCACCCCTGCTACTCTGACGTAGGAGCAGCCTGCCCATTAGACCTGGAGGATGATGAGGATTATGATCCACACTTCGAGTAATTATAATTTTTTATTGCATTAAAAAATTTTTGATTTATTTACATCTAAGCACAAATTTTTGAAAAATAAAACATGTGGGGCCCTCTCCAGACATGGATAGATAGATAGATAGATAGATAGATAGATAGATAGATAGATAGATAGATAGATAGATAGATAGATAGATAGATAGATAGGTAGGTAGATAGATAGATAGATAGATCACAAACACATATATATATATATATTATATATATCCAGTCTATCCATAAATGTATATAAAATAGGAATGACAAAAAAAAAATTTAAAATATTATATAATGCAAATTATAAATTAAAACATTTTGACTGTTTTTTTCCCCTCCACCAAAAAAAAACCAACCACCAACAAAACATTACAGGGAGCAGCCAACACCACAACCAGCACCACCAGCAGAAGCAACCAGCAGAGTCCCACCACCACAACCAGCGGAGTCGCCACCACCAGAAAGACCGGCCTCTCCGGTCCTGCCCAACCCCACCCGGGTCCAGGGGGAGGTCCGGAATCCGGACAGAGATGCCGACCTGATGCTGATCCTGGAGGAATTCCGAAGATCCTCAAACTACGGCCTCGGCCCCAAGAAGCGGGTCGGCGTTGGGGGTTCTGTTGGTGGGGGCAGACGGAGCCGCAGGACGCTCAGGCTCGCCGAGCTGAGGGAGCTCCGGAGGCTTCGCAGACTCAGGCAGAGGTCCAGACTCCGACGGATCCACCGGGACAGGGCCAACATTGTGGCCGAAGACGTGGCAGCCGGAACAAGTATTAGCAGCGGCCAAGGACATGCCTCCGGCCAAGGACCTGCCTCCGGCCAAGGACCTGCCGCGGGCCGCGGGCCAGAGAATCCAGGGGCGGCGGCCGGGCGGTCCAGCCGGGGCCCCGCGGGGGGCCCTTCCGGGGGCCGCGCGCCTTCTCCGGGCGGCAGAGGCAGGAGCCTGAAGAAGCGCAAGAGAGACGACAAGGAGGAGGAGAAAGATAGAACAAGAAGAAGAGAAGAAGAGAGAGACCCCCCCGACGGGCGGCCAGACCCGCCGGCAAGACCGACGGCGGCAAGACCGACGGCGGCCAGACCGACGGCGGCCAGACGGTCAAAGGGGAGGGGGGTGGGGGGCCCCAAAGCAACTGCAGTCAGACCCGCGGCAACCGCAGTCAGACCCGCGGCAGCAGCAGCAACCGCAGACGGACCCGCAGCAATTGACAACAACAACAACAACAACAATCGGGATGATCCTGAGGAGGGTGGGGGGGACCGAGAGGGGTTGAACTTGCGCACGGCAGACTACAGCCTGGAGTACTGGAGGACTAGAAATGTGGGCCTCACCCGCAACCTCAGGACCTCCTTTGCCCAGGGCACAGTCGAGGAGAGTATATATCGTTTGACGTTTGACGAAAAATATTTGGGGCAACGCCTGGTCGACACGATGGAAGACCTCAACGAGGCCGTGGCCTCCGTAGTGGCCAGGGTCAGGACGAGATACGGTCCGACTGACCTGGTCAGGGTGACAGTGATGTCACCCTCCTTCCACATACCGCAGATACTCACTCTGCAGCCGCTGGAGGATTTGGTGGCGGAGGAGATCCTGGACCTGGTGGAGAAGGTCACTCAATCCGACGACGAACTGCTCCTGGAAGAGGGCCTACAAATTCACATAGCCCTTGCCAGGAATTTTCTAGCTCGCGGGAGAGGTAGCCGCGGATACTACCTCTTCCTGGGTGAGGACAAATCCACGGACGACGTCGCCCGCAACAGATCGACTACAAAGGTCCCCTATGAAGACGGCCTGTGCTTCGCGAGATCCCTGGCCGTGACCATGGCAAGGGCCGATCTGGAAGAGGCCAAGACGAAGCACGGGGGGGACTCCCCGGAGAGTCAGCGGGCCGTCAAAGCTTACCGAGACGTCAGGGACTCGCGCGGAGACTCTCAGCTGAAAGAGGCAAAGAGGTTGCAAAGGCTGGCCGGTCTGAGGCTACAGCCGAGAAGAAGGGGGCGGGGGCGGGGCCGTACGGCCACTCGGGAGAGGGAGACCGGCGGACCGGGAGTCAGCCTTACGGACATACCCAAATTCGAGGCGGCTCTGGGAGTACGCATAGTAGTTTTCGGCTCGAATGCTCACAATAGGGTAATATACGTCGGGAGGGGCGGGGAGGCCGGGGGTACTACTGCTGCTGCTGCTGCCATTACTACCGGTCAGCAGGGACAGTCGACCACCAGGACTCTGTTCCTGCTCTACGTCAAACCGTGCAAAGAAACTTCAGACGTGGAATACGGCGGCGGTGTCGGTCACTTCCAGCCCATCACCAAGATCTCTGGGTTTCATCGTTTCGGCTTCTTCTGTCCCCACTGCCTCAGACCGTCCAGGGACCGGAGGAAGCACTCATGCTTTGGGCACTGCAATCTGTGCGAGCACGAGCCCTGCGTCTATTTGTCGGCCGAGGCCGGGCTCTGTCCGGACTGTAACAGAATGACCAGGTCTGAAGCCTGTCTGGACCGCCACAAGAACAGCGCCACATGTCAGGAGTTGACCAAGTGTCTGGAGTGCACCAGGCTCTATGACAGAAAGGTGGACCCGCCGCATCGCTGCGACATGCGGGTCTGCCGAGTCTGCGAGATGGAGGTGTCGTTGGAGGAGAGCCACTTCTGTAGCATTAGATCGAAAAGGCCTCACAAAATTAGTCCGCTTCTGATTTATGCAGACTTTGAGAGTATCGTGTCGGGAAGAGTCCATGTGCCCAACCTGCTGATAGCTCAGTGGAGCTGTGGAAAGTGCGAGGGAAGCTCCTTCAGGGAGGCCCCTACATGCAGCCAGTGCGGGACGGCCTGCGAGCTCTGTTCGCCCCATGCCAACCGGGGCAAGAGCAAGGGCCAGGAGGGCAGGGAGGTCTGCATGAAGAGGCCAGGCTGCGGGAGCCGTAGAGTTGAGATTTTCGGAGAGGATGTGGCACTGAAATTCTGTAAATTCTTTTTCAACGATCTACACAGAGGCTATACTTTGATTTTCCATAATTTTTCCGGCTATGACGGGTATTTTTTGCTCAGCTATGTATGCAGTCTCGGGGAATGCTCCCCGTTTGTGATCTACCGGGGAAGCAAGGTCATTTCGGTGAAGCTGGGAGGCAGGCTGAACATAAGGCTCATAGATTCTCTCAGCTTCCTGCCCATGCCTCTGTCCGCCATGCCTGAGGTGTTCTCCCTGAAGGATATCAAGAAGGGGACTTTTCCATTCCGTTTCAACTGCACCGAGAACTATACGTATTCCTCGACAACACCGGCCCCCCACTTCTATGCCTGCGATCAAATGAAGAGGAAAGATAGAGAAGCCTTTCTCACCTGGCACTCCGAGCAGTCGGGCAAAAGCTTTGACTTCATGGAGGAAATCATCTCATACTGTCAGACTGACTGCTGCATTCTTGAGGAGAGTTGCATGGCCTTCAGAAAACAAATCATAGAGATGACAAAGAAAGAGATCATCACAGACGTTGGGGATGGTGGAGATTTTAAGACAGAGATATTGGCAGTCGACCCACTCCAGTACAACACCATGGCAGCAGTCTGCATGGCAGTCTTCAGATACAAATTCCTTGCAGAAACCCACCGATGCACGCTGCAGGACGGTCGTCAGGTGGAGGCCACCCTGGTGGACGACAGGTGGACGAGCATGACAGACCTTGAGGATGGCTCCCCTATAGATATGTCCACCTGCCAAACAGATATGTCCGGCGAGCTAGCCAGCAGTGGTGTAGACTCCGAGGGGGGCAGGGGAGGAGGAGGAGGGGGGGCAGAGCAGTCTACCAAGGTGGAGATTTCCACCTTCCTGAGGTCGCCTCTGGCCAGAATGGCTGGAGGAGGATTCGGAGGACAGGACACCTACAGTCAAGTGGCCATAGAATTTTTGCAGTACGAAGCCTTCCGCACTGGGAGAAACATTAGGCATGCTCTGAGCGAAGGTGGCGAATTCAGGGTGCTCACTCCCAGGTCAGGACGCGGCTATCTAAAAGTGGATGGGTATTGCGAGCTGGAGGACAAGGAGAAGATCATCTACGAGGTGAAAGGTTGCGTCATGCATGCATGTCAACTTTGCTTTCCCAAGGAGGCTCCTGACTGGGTGCAGGACAGTCTGAGCGGTCGAAGCAATTACAAGCATCCGTACACCGGGCAATCCATGTCAGAGGTGCACGCGCAGGATGCCAGGAGGGAGGCGGCAATCAGGGAGGCCATCCCGGGGTGTACCATAGTGTCAAAGTGGGAGTGTCAATTCAGGGAGGAATTGTCCAGGGACAAGCGTATGCAGGCCTTTCTCAAAGAGAATCCGGTCCGGCCCAGGCTGGATCCCAGAGAGGCCTTGTACGGCGGCAGGACAAACGCCATCAAGCTCTACGTGAACTGCGAGAAGGCCGATTCGGAGTGGACCAGTATGGAGTACGGCGATGTGACTAGTCTCTATCCCGCAGCTTTAAAATACGAGACCCTGCCGGTGGGCATTCCGCGGGTGATCATTGCCCCCCAAACTACGGACATCTCCCAGTACTTCGGAATCATCTATTGCAGGATGAGAGCCCCTCGCAAGCTCTACCACCCTGTACTCCCAATGAGGATCGGTGGGGCGGGCGATAATAGCAAGAAATTGTTATTCCCCCTATGTGCAACCTGCTGCCAGAACAACAGCAAAAGTAAATGCAAGTGCATGTATGATAGGAGGGACCTCAAAGGAACGTGGTGCTCTGTGGAATTGGACCTTGCAGTCGAGATGGGGTACAAAGTCGTCGAGATTTACGAGGTCTACCATTTTGAGCAGAGATCCTCCGACATATTCTCCGGCTACGTAGACCTCTTCTTGAAGGGGAAGCAGGAGGCTTCGGGCTGGCCCAAGGCGGACATGTCGCAGGAAGAGAAAGACGCCTACATCGAGGACTACAGGAGAGCGGAGGGAATTACCTTGGATGCCTCACGGATAGCCTACAACCCCGGGGCTCGCAAGATAAGCAAGCTCGTGAGTATTGCACAGTATTTATCCCAATTTTTTTCTCATGTTTCTCTTACCAAAATAAAAAAACGTACTAATGCTATATAAAATTTTTTTTTTCATCTCCCTTTTTTTCCTTCCGGATTTTGCCTTGCCTCCGGATTGTGTCCTGGGACCGTAGTGCGCAAATGCGCTGTGGGGGAAGTTCGCAGAAGTTTTACACCGGAAGAGGGACAAGCTGGTCCACACCGCAGAAGAATTCTACAGTGTACTGACAGACCCGACATTGGTGATGGACGACTTCCACTGCCTATCCCCCGAATGCTGTCAAGTGGAATTTCACCACCGCTCGGACTGCGTACCGGAATCGGACTACGTAAACACCTTTGTAGCCTCTTTTACGACGGCCTACGGTAGGATAAAGTTATATCGACAATTGGCCCGGCTTGGAAGAAGAGCGGTGTACATAGATACGGATAGTATCATCTACACATGCAACGGGAGTCCTGGTGAACTGCATCCGCCTTACGGGGAACATCTCGGCCAGTGGACAAGGGAGTTGAAAGCAGGGGACACGATGGTGGAGTTTGTCAGCTCGGGTCCAAAATCCTACGCTTACAGGACAAGGTGCGGTGAGACGGTGGTGAAAGTCAAGGGCATCACAATCAACTACGAGATTGATCAAATTGTCAATTTCGACAGCATCAAGGCACTGGTATTGCACTATGCTGCGCCGGAAGAATTTCCCCTACCCGATTCACTGTCATCGGAGTTGATAGCCAAATACCCTGATAAAATCCACAGGGATAGATACAAGTTTGAGCTTTACGGTAGAGATGTCAAGAAGAAGTTTAGAGTCACCTACAGTAAGCGCCAGCTGCTTAGAGATGGCTCTTTTGACACTGTCCCTTATGGCTTCTGAACCAAAAATACCAAAAAAAAGACAGAAACAAGAGCTTAGCCAGAGAAACAAAAAATGGTGCGTTAATTTTCATTTTCTTGATTTTTTTTTTTTTGCTTACTGGATGTTAGAAAATAATATACATATAAGCTTAGAAAGATTTTTTAATTGAAAAACATCGAGTAATAATTCTTTTATTGACATATATATAGGTGGTCGGTCAGTTAGTTTTTAAAACAAAAAGGGAATCCCATGTGCAGTAGACATGTATGAACTCTGAAAAACAAGATATTGACTCTTTTCTCTTTTTTTTGCTCTTTTTACAGTGGTCTGGAGGATGATGCTGATCTCAGTATCCAGTACGATGGATACCTGGTAGTCGATTACCAGGAGGATCCGGAAGACTGGAACATCCCAGACCCGGAGGAGGACAAACCGGCGCCACCAGGTTGAAATGCCCACCGACCCACCCCCCCCTTTCCAACACCACAAAGAAAACAACGGATACGATTAACGGATACGATTAACGGATACACCGGATAAAACGGACCAGGACTGAAAGAAGAACACGAAAAGAACACCCCAGAGACAATATTTTTAATGTATATATATAAATAATATTTTCACCTTAATTGTATAATTTCCTATGTTTTGTATATATATTTCCTATGTTTGTATATATTTCCTATGTTTGTATATATCAATCATATAATAATAATAAGTTTAATATTTTTTTCAATTTATATTTCATATGCTTGTATATAAATATATCACAATGTTATATAAAGTATTTTTTTAAATTTAAAAGAAAATATCTGATTTGATTTTTCATTTCTTTTTTGGACTATTATTATTATCATCACAAGAAAATATATTTTGTTTTTGTCAGTTACAAAATTCAAGAAACATCAAGATTGAGTAGCCCACCGGACCAAAAACCAGCCGACCAAAACCAACCAACCAACCAACCAACCAACCAACTAACATGGGGTCAGAATGGCACTCAGGATGACAATCAGAACCAAAAAAATAAAAGGTGAAAGTGATTGAAGCTTTTATGCACCAGCTATGCTAATTACAACAAGCACCACCAGGTGGAGAATGAGGTGAAGAATGAGGTGAAGGACCCATCTTTCTATCTATCTATCTATCTATCTTTTCTCCAACCATTGCAAACAGTTTCAAGATAAAAGTCAAAAGCTGTCTATCTGATTGTTATTGTTGAAAAATCTGATTCTTACAATGCATGCATTTCTTCTTTGTGTCAGCGAATTTATATCTCAATATATTTTTGCTAGTGTCTGACTTGGAACTCTCGAAGCAAAAGCAAACAAAATTGTACTACAGATGTGCTTTTTTGTTGAAATAGGATTCTTACAATGTTGACATTTCTTGTAGGCGTGAGAGAATATTTCTTTTTCTATGCTAACTTTAAAAAAATGCAAAAGCAAAACAAAATTGTTCGTTCCAAAAAACAAAGTACTCTTTTATTTCAAAGTACATTTACAAAAGTCGAATTAAACAAAAATGATCAAAAAAAATCTGATTTATCACAAAAGCAATCCAAAAGTCGAATTATAAAATGATCAAAAACAAAAATCTGATTTATCACAAAAGCAATCCAAAAAGTCGAATTATAAAATGATCAAACAAAAATCTGATTATCACACAGCAAACATTTTCTTCCACAATATTTTTGTTTCTACTTACACACAAATAATTAAGAACAATTTTTTCTTTTTCTTTTTTACACACAAAATCCCTGAGACATTTATAAAAAACATTACCAAAAATCGTATTTAAACAAAATGAGATACAATTCTTTTAAATAAAAATAGTATAAAATTATATTTTCTTCTTTTAGCAAAAAAAAAAAAAAACAGTTGAATTTAAAGATTCAGTACAGCAGAAATGTTTTGATTTGAAATGATTAAGGTGAAATAAAAGTTATATAACATTTTAATTTACCCCTACCAATTCAAATAGTCTGCAGGATTACATATCTGACATCTTAAAGCACCTAGCTGATTTTGGTGGTCATCGGGAAATGTACCATCATGTCCATTGCAGGCAAGGCCACCCAATATGTCTGAAACTCCCCGACTTCCTCCTTTATAAATTTTTTTTTCATGTAAAGAAAAAAAAAAAGATAGGAAGAAAAGTATGTGAGTGATTGCTTCTTGCTGATAGTGATTAACAATATCAATTAAATTTTGACTTTAGCGAGGTAGGAAAGTAAGTAAGAGCCTCCTCATAGGCCGTGAGCAAAAGATTGTCCTGTAATGGACACTTGACTACATTGGGTTGAAGCACACCAGCTTTGGTGAAAAGATTCTGCACACAATTCATATAAGTGAACATGTCAAGCAATTCTCTACCACGATAAGGTATTACATATTGCAAAGCTCTCATGGCCAATTGGTACAGAGCAATAATGCGGGCCCTATCACACTGCTCATAGATTTCTGGAGACAGCTTCTTTTTCTTGACGATGGCACAGGCACGTATCTCTTGGGCTACAACTTTGGCTAGGACTGCTGCCCTAGGAGGTCGAGCGATTTCCACAGGTTTTACAATGAGAATTGGTGCATTATGTCCTTCTTCGTCATCATCATCAGGGGCCGAATCTTGCATCTGTCTGCAATTTGCCTGACTCTCAGTGCAAAAAGCATTGACTAGCTCATCAGGGACGTCATCGTCGCCAGATTCATCGACAATAAAGAGACCAAAAGCCTGAATGTTTCCATCCTCACCTTCGTATATATCGCCTTCTGGGGTCTGCTCGTCTTCGTTGTCATGGTCCACTGCTGTCAAAAGTTCATGAATTGTTGGTAAAGCCATCATCAACTCGGTAAATTCTTCCCTGGACATGTTCATGGTCTTGGCTGGGTCAATCTCTCCCTTCCCGCTGTTTTTCTTGGTAGAGCAAATACTGAAATACTTTTCATCATTCACTTCAAATTGCACCACCTTTGCCTGCTGAAAGGTAGTCAGATCGATGCCATCCCCAAGTTGTTCATCAGAAGTCATCTCTTGGCTGAACTTCTTAATGTTATTGTACATTCTTTCCAAAGACCTTTTCGAGAGATATATCTTGCGTTCAAATTTGGTAGGATAAACGACTTTTCTGAAAATACACCAATAACAGAAATTAAGTGATGAGCTTACAAATAAATATACACAGATATACGAGACATTGGGGATAAAAAGGTCGTGAAGAATAAATAATTGTCAAAATTCTTACCTCACAAAAATCAGGTAGCCTTCCTTTGTGTCGCTAGGGTAAATGCATCTGGCTTCAGCCCTATCTGACAGGGTGAAAATCCTTCCGAGTTTGGGGTCCATCTTCTTCTTCTTGCTGAGTGGTGGTATGAATGACGCTGACATCTTTTTCTCGCTTGCAGAAATAAACTTTACGAAGGTGTTGTTGAATGTTCTGTACAAATCCAATATCATATGGGTATGGGTAAAGTGGGGTGGTATAGTGGCTTTTATATGAGCTATTATTGCATTACACAATACCTGTGCAATCCTCTCGCTCCTGCTGGCCATTGTAGAGTGAGTGTATGACATAAGCTTCTTGCCAAATCTTAATGACATCATGAGTTGTGAAATAACATGTTGAAACACGCGCAAATTACATCAGCAATAGGTTGCGAAATAAAGTGGTGCAATAGTGGAATATTACACCATGAAATATGGACTAATTGTATGATGTAATACTTTACATACATGTAATAAAAATATTTTTTTTTTTTGTAGCAAAAATCGGTTTGTGTAAGTGTCCATTGAGTATTTTTTTTTTTCAGACAACATCTTGTCTTCTAACACGCTTCACTTTTGTCTTTAAAACTGGAAAGCTTGGGGATGGACATGCAAAACCAATCGCTGACCCCAAAGTTCCAGTCCACAGAGTCTGATTTCCCCGCTCTAGACATAATTGAATTAAACTAATTAAAATTATTATGCTTAAGAGCGTACACTGCATATAGAATAGAATTTCACCTTTTCTATAATCTCTCAGAGCTGTAGCATTCCTAACAGAAAAATCACCATTGTCCGTGGCATCTTCCTCATCATCACTATGTTCTCCATTATCCGTGCAGCAAATAGGTTTCATACCTTCACAATATATGAAGACCTCTGATGATATGTGGATACAATGAGCAAAGAGACCTGGTAAACATTTGAAAGAAAATATAAACACCATTCAAGGAGTAATGCCAGAAAGGCGGTCCTTTAAGCAAAGCAAATATAAACTTGTTGACGTCAGGGGGGAGGTAGTGCTCTGGGTCCCCAACTGTTTACTCAAGCCAAAGGTATACACTTATGTACACAGTTGTGTTGACATTGTCAACAAAGGTATTCTGGAGGTTTTGGGGACTGCAGCCCAAGCCTCGACTGCAGCGCCACCACTCTCAGACGGCCTATGACTAAACTACTAAACTAGCGCTGAATCATCAAAAAGCCTATCTCTACCATACCGCAAGAAAATTTTAAAACCCCATTGGGATTCCCTCTATAAGTGTACAGGTGTAGTCCTAGGTGTTTCTTTAGCCTGAGATGAGGACAACACCACTGACCATTTTGATGACCTTAAGCGTTTCTTGATGGACATTTAAATGATAAATCTTGCTTGTTCTACAATTCAACTGACCATGTTGTCTCTGCTTGATTTCACAAGTCTTTAGTCAATTGTTGAATTGGTATTTCCACAAGTATTGTCTGTGCATGGAAAACTCCTTTGTTGTTGCAAATATTTATGCATAACCACAATTGAGCTCTATTATTTTCAAGAGAATTCTGAAGTTCAAATATCCTGGAATGATGCCTAATTCATCAAAAGTTTCTCCTCAACAATGTCATGTGGAAAGCCATTAAATCAGATTGGAATGAACATCAGAGTTGGTTAATACAAATTAGGAGAGGTGACCATGCCTGAAATGTCATCAAAATGAAAATGCATTATGAATTGCAGTTGCATTCAATAATAAAAAATGTGAAGATGCAACCGACTGGATCAGTTCTACTCTGTGCTGCTCTTGGTTTTGTGAAAAGCTATCAATGTAGAGCGTGTTTCATTCATCCCTCCATCTTTTATTAAAAACCTTATAGGAGATCTTGTACACAGTCAAATTTTAATTTTGAGTCAGATTAAGTGATTGAGTGATGTGGTTGCACAGTTCTTTTGAGCTAGCATGGCTTGTTGTTTTATGTCACAATAACGGACAGATTATCAAATTGCAATCGCTTAGCGATCCTTCCCACTCTATTCACGTACCTACTGAAAAATCATGCTAGTCTGTCAATTCAATCTCAGCGTGTCATTCGCCATCTTTGTTTTGACCACGTGATCTACATGCTCGCCGCCATTATTCTACCACGCATGCGCAGTTGCGTAAATAGCATGACTCCATTCATGACGCTGCAAAAACGACATAGGTCGCGCCGAAACAGTGGCGCCTCTAGCGGTCGTTCATGAAATCAGCAAAATGACGCAAATACAACAGCGTTGGTCCAGTAAATCTTGACCTGCTTACCGCTCTCTCCTGGCTTGGCATATTACATATTACCTTAAGCATGAAGCTATGTAGCTCATTGGAATTGTGCAACAATCTCACTTCATCATTTCAGCTGACTCAAAATTTCAAATTTGACAGTATGGGGATGCAAACGTCCCTTGTTGTAATGGAATTACTTGTTTGCCAAAACATTAAAGGACATGTGTGTCCCTTTAAGGTGATGCATACCACATTATCAATGGCCTTTTCACTTTAACTTCTCTGATTAGGATTGCTTAGTCTCTAGTTTTATTACAGATCTCGTATTAGTGTGCCATGTCCTTTTCAACTGCCACAGTGCTCTTGTGATGTCAGTATCAGCATAATGATTTCACAGTTGGTATATTTGCAGTTTCAGCTGTGTCACTTGGAAACCATACTGATCACACAAATACAAATTCACACATAAGCTGTTAGATTCTTGCTCAACATTGATTATTCAGTTTGATGTTTTGAATAAATCCAAAAGTTACAATATCCAGCTATATATAATGCATGGATTTTGTGTATAACTGCTATCAGTTTTAGCACTTTTACAACAAATCAAATTCATTCACTCTCATATTCATTTGTTGGTCTGAGAGGTTATTATGTGCTGCTCTGTCTTGACAAAAATAATATACTCAGGATCCATTCAGAATTTAAGACCTAAGGGGGGGGGGGAGTTTTGCTTGGGGGCATCCTTATCACGGATTTCCAATAATTTTTATTTGATGATCGAATTCTTAGCCTCCTTGTCTGGCCTTTTCCCAAATTTTTGGGGAGCATCTACCCCCCCCCCTCCATTTCTCGTCCTCTGGTATGCCCATGCAACACCGCCACATTCACTTCCGAAAAATCTCCCCATCATCCCCATTCCAGTCATCAATTCTGAAGAGTTTCTTTGGCGCAGATCTTACCTAAAAGGCTGAAAAGCCACAAGGTACTGCCCTCAATGAGAAATTTCACAACAGGACACCATGAATGTCCATGATGGATCAAGCAAGTGGCTCAAACATATCAGTTTCACCTGCTCCAACTGAATCAAACAACTATACCAATGAATGCAGATTAATCAATTGTCATTCACACTTCGACAGCCCGTAAGCCGGACTTGTTGGTAGCAGTTGGAATCAACACTCAAGCTTGGAGTGCCAATAGTGATGTCAGTATTGCAATACTGACATCACCTGGGCATATATTCACATGGAACATGGCACACTTATACGAGATCTGTAATAAATGTGAAAGCAAATGAAGGTGATACATATGGAATAAGGCCAGATGTCTAGGACAAAAAACCGAGCAGCAAATTTGCTGCTCGGTTTTTTGTCCTAGACATCTGGCCTTATTCCATATGATTCATCCCCACTTGGTTTGAATAATTATAATTTGTTTTATTTAGATATCTTCACGAATATACCCAATGGATGTCATGTGAGTGCCCGTGGTCAAGTGGGTAAGGTGCTGGACTCACACCCGCAAGGTTGTGGGTTCAAACCCTGCTAAGGGCATGAAGGAAATAAGCAGATGCTCCTTGAATCACTGCTTCACTTTAATGGGGAGGTTGGCTATAGGCAGAGAAAGACACATGATTGAGCAGTGATGGTGCCGTGTTAGCCTGCCAGCTGTATGTCCCCCGGGGGAATGAGACGGATCAAGGTACTGTGTAAAGTCGGCTGAGCATGCAGTTGCAAATTCCAGCAAGGAAGCGGACTATAAACACCCACCTTCTTTTTCATGTCATGTAGAAAATACAAGCTCCAGGTTGTTCAGAATTTACTACCGATCATCTATAAAGTGCCCGGAAATCCCCTGTAGCGTGACTTTGGCGTGTTGGGAAATGCCCACATTTGAAATACATGGTGATGCCGTTTAAAATGACATCACAGCTTGTAGTTGCATTGTATTTATTGCAATGCTAGAGAATAGAGTCGTCTCTGACGTCACACTTCAACAGCATAAGAAAGCATGTGAGATTCCACGTAAATATGAGGAGGTCTGTAAATAATTTTCTGGAATGGTTTATCACTTGTCGCACAGTTACATAGCGGTATGCAATGTGGAAAATTTAAATAGCTTTCATGAGCTAATTAAGATGGCATGTCTCTGATGACACCTTTTATTGATAAGACTTGTCATCATAATTAACTCTCATTCAAACATGGAGATAATTATTTGAATCATTAACAAAAAGACAGAAGTGTCTATCAAATTGTCTTTCAATAGCGCAATCAAGTTATTATCAGTTAGAGAGAATAAGACATTTCGATAGAGGTCGGCGCCTCGACCTATCCACCACAGGACAAATGGTGGAACCTAATTTTTCGACCCAGGATCAATTTAGAAATGGGTTGAAATGATACTGATGATGGTGGAAATACCTACCAAAAGTCATTTTGTGCCTTACCTGGGGTGTATAGGGTCACACAGCCTGTGGAACCCTCCATTCCACCACAGGACAAATGGTGGAACCTAATTTTTCGACCCAGGATCAATTTAGAAATGGGTTGAAATGATACTGATGATGGTGGAAATACCTACCTAAAATCATTTTGTGCCTTTCCTGGGGTGTATAGGGTCACACAGCCTGTGGAACCCTTCATTCCACCACAGGACAAATGGTGGAACCTAATTTTTGCAACCCAGGACCAATTCAGAAATGGGTTGAAATGGTGCAGATGATGGTGGAATAACCTACCAAAAGTCATTTTGTGCCTTACCTGGGGTGTATAGGGTCACACAGCCTGTGGAACCCTCCATTCCACCACAGGACAAATGGTGGAACCTAATTTTTGCAACCCAGGACCAATTCAGAAATGGGTTGAAATGATGCAGATGATGGTGGAAATACCTACCAAACATCATTTTGTGCCTTTCCTGGGGTGTATAGGGTCACACAGCCTGTGGAACCCTTCATTCCACCACAGGACAAATGGTGGAACCTAATTTTTGCAACCCAGGACCAATTCAGAAATGGGTTGAAATGATGCAGATGATGGTGGAATTACCTACCAAAAGTCATTTTATGCCTTACTTGAGGTGTATAGGGTCACACAGCCTGTGGAACCCTCCATTTCACCACAGGACAAATGGTGGAACCTAATTTTTGCAACCCAGGACCAATTCAGAAATGGGTTGAAATGATGCAGATGACTTTGGAAATACCTACCAAAAGTCATTTTGTGCCTTACCCGGGGTGTATAGGGTCACACAGCCTGTGGAACCCTCCATTCCACCACAGGACAAAAGGTGGAACCTAATTTTTGCAACCCAGGACCAATTCAGAAATGGGTTGAAATGATGCAGATGATATTTTTGTTTCTTACCTCTTATATGCCATTTTTGGTGTTTCTAATGCAATAACTTGCTATTTGTCTACCTGCTCACTTCAACATCCTTTTCTGGCTCCAATCCACATTGTTGTGACCTCCATTTTCGCTCATTTTAGCTTCGTTTTTCCTACTGAAAAGCTATTTAATAGTCCTATTTTCTATTTCCAGTACTCATTTATTAGTCCAGACACACTCCACAACACTTGACAGCATTATTTATTGTGAATTTAAGTTTGAAGAGCTCAAACACTGCCAATACACATCCTAGAACTGAACTTCCCAGCAGCCATTCCAAGAATCATAGCCTGCAAGACAGCATACCCTCAGCAACATAATCTGCTTCTACCTAAACATTCCTCATCTGATCAGCAGTTTTCACCTTTAATATCCATTCATTCATTGACTATATAATAAAAATATTTGGATATTTAATTTTATTTCCAGTAGGCTTATAACTTGTATTGTTAAAACTTCTAACCAGCTTGTGTTGCCTATAAGTAGCACTTGTCAATCAAGCCAACTTGTCTTACAAACTTGCCTAATACACCAATCTGCAATAAACTTATTTGTTTGCCTGTACATAATTATTGCAAATTGACAAATTGATTTATCCTCGATTCTAACTAACTCCTTCGGTCAGTCACCAAGTGCCTGATCCTCGATTCTAACTCACTCTTTCGATCAGTCACAAATTGCCTGATCCTCGATTCTAACTCATTCCTTTGGTCAGTCACAAATTGCCTGATCCTCGTTTCTAACTAACTCCTTTGGTCAGTCACAAATTGCCTGATCCTCAATTCTAACTCACTCTTTCGATCAGTCACAAATTGCCTGATCCTCGATTCTAACTCACTCTTTCTATCAGTCACAAATTGCCTGATCCTCGATTCTAACTCATTCCTTTGGTCAGTCACAAATTGCCTGATCCTCGATTCTAACTAACTCCTTTGGTCAGTCACAAATTGCCTGATCCTCGATTCTAACTCACTCTTTCGATCAGTCACAAATTGCCTGATCCTCGATTCTAACTAACTCCTTCGGTCAGTCACAAATTGCCTGATCCTCGATTCTAACTGACTCCTTTGGTCAGTCACAAATTGCCTGACCCTCAATTCTAGCTCACTGTTTTGATCATTCACAAATTGCCTGATCCTCGATTCTAACTCACTCTTTCGATCAGCCACAAACTGCCTGATCCTCGATTCTAACTAACTCCTTCGGTCAGTCACAAATTGCCTGATCCTCGATTCTAACTGACTCCTTTGGTCAGTCACAAATTGCCTGACCCTCAATTCTAGCTCACTGTTTTGATCATTCACAAATTGCCTGATCCTCGATTCTAACTCACTCTTTCGATCAGCCACAAACTGCCTGATCCTCGATTCTATCTCACTCTTTTGATCAGTCACAAATTGCCTGATCCTTGATTTGGACTAACTCTTTCGATCAGTCACAAATTGCCTGATCCCCGATTTGAACGCACTCCTTTGGTCAGTCACAAATTTATTGATCCTCAATTAATTTAAACAAAAATTTTTATTGATCAGTCACCAATTGCCTAGTCCTCATATCTAATTGAATCCTTCGCTCATTCACAAATCGATTGATCCTCTATTCCAACGGTCTTCGTTCAGTCACAAATTGATTGATCCTTGACTCTAACTGACTTCTTCAGTCACAAATAGCAACAATGCACAAAAATAGAAAGCTTTACCCTGACGTGTTGCGGACTGGTCTAAATAAACATGTAAATAGGCTACCATCAACAAAAGTCTCAACTCCATCAAATATAAAATGTATAAATAGCAACAGTGGCTCAATTAAACTCTCAAACAGGTTTGAGATTTTAGCACAAACAGACCCCACGTCAGTCTCTGTAGAAAATATCAGAAATTATCCGGCCAAGACTAATCTCAAACCAAACAATACTCTGAAAACCTGTGTGTGGAACGCCCAAAGTTTGAGGCAGAAAACACAAACAGTTAATTACTACAATGATGAGCATGATCTGGACATCTTTCTTTTCACTGAGACATGGCTAAAAGATGATGACAAAGTTGAAATTGGCGAGTTGGAACAAAATGGTGCATATTTCTTTCTTAGTTCGCCTCGGTTAGGAAGACCAGGTGGTGGAGTGGGTTGCCTCGTCCGATCTGGCATACAAGCTATCAAAAAAGATCGAATGAAGACCAAGACCTTTGAACACATGGAAATCCAAATCCAAGTAGATGGGAAAATTGTTACAATTCTTCTAGTCTATCGCCCAGAACCATCCAGCAAAAATAAATACAGCCTTGCAGACTTCTTTGTGGAATTCACAAAATTTCTGGGACACTACCAAACATTAAACAATGAAATAATTATTACTGGTGATTTCAACTTTCATGTGAATAAACCAGGTGATAACAAAGTCATTCAATTTAACAATATCCTTGAAATGTTTGATCTTGTACAACATGTCTCAGCACCAACCCACGAAGATGGTAATACGCTAGACCTTGTGATTACTCGAGAAAAATCAATACTGAACAACTGCATGGTTAGTGACCTACTCTCTGATCATAATTGCATTCTGTTTGACATTCCAATGAAAAAAGCTAATAAGCCCAAGAAGAAAATCAGTTTCAGAAAAACTAATAAAATCAATGTCCAAAATTTCAAAAAGGACATTGGGAGACATCTGTCTGCAGATGGGCTGGATAAGAAAGATCTCAATGAACTTGTTTGCCTCTATGACTCCATGAAAGCAATTCTTGACAAACATGCTCCAGTTAAAACGTGCGAAGTAACTTTGCGCAAACCTACTCCATTTAACAATGCCGATATCAAGATTCTGAAATCAGCGAAGAGGAAGGCAGAGAGATTATGGAGGAGAACCAGACTTGAAAATGATTGGGAGTCATTCAAAGAAAAACGAAATGCATTGAATTTGCGGCTAAGTCACCTCAAATCGGAAGATCTGCGAGTCAAGATTACAGATTCTAATGGTGATGCAAAGAAGTTGTTCAAGTTACTGAACTCAAGTCTGAACAGAAAACAGCAACTACCTCTCCCACCAAACACAAATGAAGTCGACTTGGCAAATGATTTTAATAAGTTCTTTGATGAAAAGATTAAAACACTCAGGTCCCAGTTGGACTCTACACAGAATGAGACTGTTAACCACATTGAAACTACCTCTCATAGACTGCGACACTTCAGACGCTTGTCTCAAACTGATGTAAAGAAATTGATTAGGGAAATGCCAGTTAAACACTGCCAACTTGATCCTATTCCCACATGGCTTTTGCTTGAATGCATTGATGAATGCCTTCCAATTATAACTGAGATTGTCAATAAGTCACTCACACTGGGGGAAATGCCTCTTGAATTGAAGCATGCATTAGTGAAGCCTCTTTTGAAAAAATGTGGACTGGATCTAATCAAAAAGAATTATAGACCAGTATCAAATCTGTCTTTCCTTGGCAAACTAATTGAAAGTGCTGTTATTAAACAATACACAAACCATCTTACTGCAAACAACCTGGATGATCCGAAACAGTCAGCTTACAGAAAATTTCACAGCACTGAAACTCTCCTGACGAAGATCCATGATGACATAATGTTGAATATGGCCAAAGGGGAGGTATCGATGCTTGTACTCTTGGACCTTTCAGCCGCGTTTGACACAATTGATCACAAAATCCTACTGAAACGTTTGGAAAACAGATATGGTGTTCATGATTCCGCACTATGTTGGTTTGAGTCATACATTTCTGAAAGGTCCCAGTCAGTGATAATTAATGACAAAACATCAACCAAACTTCCGCTCAAATTTGGAGTTCCTCAAGGCTCAAAATTAGGACCAGTCCTATTTAATTCATACATCGCTCCCTTAAGCGAGGTGGCTGCAAAAAATCAAGTCAAAGACCAAAAGTATGCCGATGACGAGCAACTTATTCTGTCCTTTAAACCAACTTTCCTAGATGAGAGAAATGCTGTGGTTAAAATGGAAAAGTGCATTGCTGAGATCAGGCAATTTCTCCATGAAAACAAGCTCTGTAACAATGGAGAAAAAACTGAACTACTACTCATTGGCAGTCCACACCAACTTAATAAACTCCAAGTATCATCAATCCATGTCGACAATGTCAAAATTAATGCCGCCGATCATGTAAGAAATCTAGGTGTAATCTTTGACAAAAACATGACCATGGAAAAACAAGTCAACAAAATGTGCCGGAATGCCTATTTCAATCTGAGAAATATTTCAAAAATTAGGAAGTCATTGGACAAGGAAACTTGCAAAACTGTAGTAAATGCTCTTGTGACTCCTCACCTAGACTATGGAAATGGTCTTCTATATGGTGCATCAAGTCGGTTTATGAACAAACTTCAAGTGGCCCAAAACTCAGCAGTTCGACTCATTTAAGAATTAAAAAAGCATGACAGTGTAAGCCAGCATAGGAAGCAGCTACATTGGCTGCCGATTCCAGCTAGAATACAATTCAAACTGATGTTAACAACTTGGAAAGCAGTCAATGGACAAGCCCCTTTGTATATTCAAAATCTGATTCAGCCAAAATCTGAACCAAACTTTAATCTGAGAAGCAATAACAAAATGCTCTTATATGAACCAACTTCCTGCAATAAAAACAAGTATGAAGACAGAGCCTTTTCACATGCTGCTCCAAAACTGTGGAACCAACTGCCAGAGATCGTCAAGGCCTCAAAAACTTGTGAAGGCTTCAGGAGAAATCTTAAAACTCATCTGTTTAAGAGTTTCTACAAATAAATCCATCTTGCACAAGCGCCACTGAGCAGTTTACTGGAATTGGCGCTATATAAATGTCTATTATTATTATTATTATTATTACCTACCAAAAGTCATTTTGTGCCTTACCTGGGGTGTATAGGGTCACACAGCCTGTGGAACCCTCCATTAGGGTGTCCCAAAAAAAGCTAAAGTCTGAAATTCATTGGGGCTAACCTCTAAATGTGTTTTATAACCCCTCTCTGACTCCCATGTAAAATTTCAGCTCATTTGAAGCTGTTTTAGATGTTGCTCAAGAGCCCCAAAGATAGATAGGGGTTAACAGTAACATTGAATTTTCAGGCGAAAATGGCTATTTTAGCTAATAGCTCATAAATTATCAGTTTATGTTTACCCAAACAAATGGATAGTTGATGCAAAGATGTGTAAATTATTCTGCACACTGTGGTACAAATTTAATATTTGTAACTTGCTTGAGTATTAAGAAAATCTACATGTATGGAATATACTTATTTACACGGTTTTCTGTGATTTAAAAAAACTTCTTAAGACTGTTTCAGTAGTCTGAAATAGATTGTAAGACACTGGTTGATGTTCTTGTGTCTCTGTCACACTATGGAACCAATATGTGATTGTCTCATGTTTAAAATTCAAAATTAGACTGCAATTAATCTTCATTAAGAAAGGTGTTTTGGCTTGGCGTCAATTTTTCATGTAAAATAATACACATTTGCCAATTACACAAGAACCAAGTAAGGTACAAATATGAAATTGGTACCACAGTGTGCAGAATAATTTACACATCTTTGTATCAACTATCCATGTGTTTGGGGGAACATTAACTGATAATTTATGAGCTATTAGCTAAAATAGCTATTTTCGCCTGAAAATTCAATGTTAAACCCCTATCTATCTTTGGGGCTCTTGAGCAACATCTAAAACAGCTTCAAGTGAGCTGAAATTTTACATGGGAGTCAGAGAGGGGCTATAGAACACATTTAGAGGTTAGCCCCAATGAATTTCAGACTTTTTTTGGGACACCCTACCCTCCATTCAATATTACCTTTTTATAAATTTAAAAAAACACGAAAAACTAATTTCTTTGACAAAAAGAAATTCACTTTTTCTTTTCTGCCGGAATTTTTTCTTCAGATCTATACATCATATTGGAAGCATAGTGGTCATGTAATAAAAAAAAAAATATGTCACTATCATGCAATATGAAAATTTATTTGCACTCGTATTCAGATTGAACTCGGGCTGCGTCCTCGTTGAATATTAATTTCATTGTGCAATTAAATTTTCTTATACCATACCTGTGAGCCATCAATCAATCAGAAGCCAGTATTTGGCTAGTATATATCCTATATTCTTTGTTGTTCACTTATGGTCTAATGTCACAAGTTGGTAAAATTTGGGATTTTTGGTCATTCAAGACAAAAAATGGATAATCACAGACATGTTCCCTATATATCAGTAGATTCCAAAATGCAAAAGTGTTTGGTTGTAAATACATTTTTAAGCTAAAAAGGCAAGATAGTGCCGTTATATTTAAATATAAATATGAAGGATTTACAAACTTCAAATGCAGTTTCGCGAAACTGTTCTTACTTAATTCTAATGGACTCGTAGGGTAAAGTGTTAAAGATATCACCATGAAATTTACACAAATTCCAGAAAATGATAACCTTTATACAAAAATTCTAGGATTTGAAATATTTCCCCTTATTCAACCTATTTCAAGGCAGTTGGCAGGTATTGCAGAACAAGAACGTGCTGCATTTATTATCAGTCTCAATGGCAGGGCTCTAATACAAAGAAAGGTTCTACTTACAACCATATTGTGTATAGAGCTGGAAAGCCATGGTCCTGAGCAAAAAAATGATATGAAGGTAATGGCCATTCTAGCAACAATCCTTTTTCCAGAAGCATCTGAACAAAAGCAGTCAAGACATTACATTTCACTATCGGTAAGAATGTCGATTTTGTTGTCAGTCTCAAAGACAGGGCTCTAATACATGAATAGGTTTGACTTACAACCACATATTATACATGAATGAATCGCCAGAAACATGAGCAACAAGAAAATATCCAGATAATGAGCATTCCAGCACACCTTGAACAAGAAGCACCTATAAAAGAGAGGTGTGTCATAAATTTCACAAGATTTGAGAGTGTCAATTTTTCGTTAGTCTCAAAAACAGGGCTGTAATACCATGATAGATTAGAGTTACAACCATTTTTTATATGTACAGCAATGGAAAGCCAAGCTCATGAGCAACCAGAAAAGTAACATTTCCACTATGTGCCATAATCAGACAGCATCTCAACATGAGAGGACCAACATAATTCTCCAAAAAAAGAGGGTGTCAATTTTTCTCCAGTCGCACTTTAGCCCTCTCATCTCCAGTACAAGAGTTGCTGCAAAGTTTTGTTACTTTTTCCTGTCAGACCAAGTCATGAGCAAAACACCAATGTATAAATATTGAAAAAATAAAATACATGAATGGTTTATCTAATGCATCAAAAATCATATTGTCCATTTTGGCTTTGCTTGTGACACAACAACCTCATACTACAAAAGGTCTCATTCTGACATGTATACAGAAACATATTATGGCCTTTTTTCTGTATTCATAGGATGCTCAACTAACCAGAGCACAATACCAAATTGCAAATTTTACTCTATCTCAATTTACTTGCTTGTATTTTAAAGTTTTACATGCATTTTTTTCATGTAGTGTCCAGCGTGACGCAGAAATCTGACCCCATATGTCATCATTTATCATTTATTTAATATATCAAAAGCTCTAAGTGGTGGTAACATTTACTGCTATACATATCAAAGGGGACATCACCGCCTTTCATATGATCCATTATATATGCACAAATTCTATCAGAAAGCTGAGATATGATTGGAAATGTATGTCTAAGTTGGGCCAAAACTGAAATTTTACCAACTCACGACATTGGACCTTATGGGAGTATAAAAAGCCTCATTGTTTAACAAAGCTCATAACACAAACAGCAAAACTGAACCAAACAGTGGAATCAAAACAAAAATAAAACTAAAGTATTATAAATAAAACCTAACGCCTACCTATGACAAATCCATCAATCATATAATTTGATCCCAATTTAAATTTGTAATGCAGTCTGGTGAAACTGAGAACTGCATGCTGCTGCCACCTGGCACAAAAGTTGATTTTGTATGCTACAGCATTGCTGTCCCAAGAAATAGTTCTAATTTCATTGTACATTCACAAAAATTCTATTCAACATTGATGTATACCATGCAGAGTCAGACTTGGCAATCACATTCTCTAAGGAAGCAGAAAAGGCCATCAGCACACTCAGAAACAGGCCCCGGTTCCTCAGATTGAAATGGTATGGACCGCGAGCCCCTGCTCGCGGAATAGCAGTCACTTCATGTAGGTGGCAACACATGACAGCATTATGTTCTGATCTGCCCAGGCTGGAAAAAGAAGTGGCAATGTAACAGCGGTCCACTTGTAGACAGTTTTTAATGCAAATATCATGACTAAGGGTCAACCATATTAGAACGTGAGGGGGAGGAAGGTTATTTTAAATAAACAATTTCTTGTCATGTTCTTGGTAAAATAAATCAATTACCTTTGAGCATTCTAAAATAAACACTTTTTGTTTGATAAAAATTTGAAATAAATAGGTCTAATTACTGCTGCTTGGATGGATGAATGGGGCTTTACGTCCTGTATTTCTGCACTTGGTAGGCTGATAAGGTCAGGAGGAGGACACAGCAATGAGACGAAGGATGATTGAAACTGCCATCCAACATAGGCCAAGGTGATCCGGCAAGAGCTGGATTCGAACCCTGGATCCAGCGATTTGCAGTTCAGCACGCTACCACTAGACCAACCCGCCCCCCCCCTAATTACTGCCATTGTTACCATGAAAAAAAAACTCCAACGCCCCCCCCCTCCTTTAATATATGAAGGCCCCTCCTAACAATCAAATCCAAATGGATATATTGTTCATTCTCCAGATTTTTAAAAAAATTTTCCTTTTCCCATTTCCCTTTATATTTTTTGACAATCACAACATCTTTTTACCAATTATATATATATTGGGTTGTTTTTTTTCTAAAAATTTTACCTTCAAATCTTTCTCCGTTTTTTCACAAACTCTATTCCTTGAATTTTGTTTGCCCTCCAAATTTTCCTTTCCACTTTTTTTGTTAATTTTTTTTTCCACATTATTTTTTCCACCAATAATTTTGTTACATATTCAACAGGTTTTGTTTTCCACATTTTTTTAATTCAAGCCATTTCTTTTTAGATTTTCACTCCAACTATTTTTTCTAATTATTTTGCTTCTGATTAGCTTATTATATTATCCTTCAGGAGCAGATATATATGAAGCGGGCAATTGGGAGACTTTTGCTTATGGCCTGTACAGAAATAATGCAGCCAAAGTGTGACATGACCATCAAAATCCTATAATGTATTTTTTTATCAAATGACCATGCAGTTTTGTTAAGAACATATCTAAGTTCCAGAAAAAATATTTGCCACAGAGCCTCAACCAGTGGAAAAAACTGATGATAGCAGAATAATACCGAATATGTAAACGTTTTTATTTCCATGTCAACAAAAGAAAACTAAATTAAATGTCAATTTATCATCACAGTAAATCAAATTTCTTTATATGATGACATAGGGCAAATATTGTAGAGTCTTCGGGGTAGTTTTCATTGCAGTACATCAAATATATTGTGAGAAACACACTATTTTTGATAATTTTTCTATAATATTTTTTTCAAAAACGTTATTGAATTTCCATCATAAACATATTTGTTCCTTTAAAACGATTTCAACTGTCCTATGTTATGGGTCTGGTTGTTGTCTTCAAATTCATACCAAATAAGTTCCACCGAAGTGAGTATTATTATCATTTTCATAGCTACGTGTTTTTCAAGTTTGCAATTAAAACTCAGCAAAAGTTGAAAGAAGCATGATTTTTGGCCCTTTTTTAAATCCTGATTTTTGAGTAACGATGTCACATGAAATTGCAAAAAATGCTGGTTTTGCTTAGAATCTATTTTATTTGATGTTATATGTCATAACTGATTGAAAAGTATGACCATTTCGAATGAAAAGGGTGTTTTTTGATTGGATATTGCCTTATATATGCCATTATATTATCGGCTGGTTCATGAAACAAGTACAAACTGCTAAAATAACGTGGTAATTGTCACAACAGGTAATATTACTGTCATGGCTCCACCATTTATTTAAAAAAAAATTGAATATGATCAATATTTTTGTGTGCTTGACGCGTGCGACAAATTAATTTTTGTATTCTACCACCAGGTATCAGTCACCAACATGTATTACTTCATAGTCTATTGATCCGATTTACTGTGTTCCAGCCAATCCAGGTTAAAATCAGAGCTTTTCACAAGCATTAAAAGCTCCAAAACAACTAAGTATATGTTATACTAGATCTTAATGGCAAAAAAGATTCAATTGACATACATACATACATGTGCAAAAGGGAAGTTACAACATCCCAGATCAGGAAGCTTCAAATTCGACTAAATTTTCGAAGTCAACCTTCGAACACGAATAATTCAATGATGTTAAAACAAGCACAAAAATATTGTTGTTTCAATGAATTAATGAAGCCTTTGGATATAGAGATGAAAGAAAATTAAGAACATGACAATAGGTTATGGCAAATTTCATACACCTGCAGGGGCGGATCCAGGAATTTTGGAAGGGGGGGGTTCAGGCTGAGTGATGGGACTACAAGGGAGGCAAAGCCCGAAGGGCTGAAGCATATGGGGCAGGGGGTCTGGGGTCCGTTCAAGGACCCCGGAAGCCAACAGAGTTTACATGCTCTCAGATTAATTTTGAGCAATCTGAATGCAGTTTTAGCTGCTTAATCCAACAGATATTTTTTGATGTTTCATCAGAAATTAAAGAGGTTTTGCGACACATTTTCAGGTCCCGTGGACGTGTAAGTTGTCATGACAACAATGTAATAAGATAGCACTTCCACATGTACAAGTCACACAGAAATGTACAGCAAAGCCTCTCTATTAATGTTCAGCTACAAACTGATACAGTGTAGCATCAAGAGTACTAGTGTGTGCCTTTAAATTTTGGCGCACTTTAGCATCACCAACTATCCTCTTCAAATAAGAAACCAAAGAGAACTTTGAAACTACTTTGTGAGCAGAACTCCCATGTATACGACTACCATACGTGAGTGTTCGATATAGCCCATTAAGCTGCTGCAGAGGCGTAAAACACCATACGTGAGTGCAAGGTCACATGCGTGTTAGTCCTCCTGGATTTTTTATGCACGCGCGAGTATTAGTTGTCCATGAGACTTTTTGGCTTGGGTTAAAGGGGGTTTGAACCCCCTGAACCCCCCCCTGGATCTGCTACTGTCAACCAGTTGCTGAATTGGTCCTGGGTCAAAAAACTATAGGTTCCACCATTTGTCCTGTGGTGGATTGCACGGTTCCTTCATCCATGTAACCCCACACTGACCTAGTTACTCAAAATTAATTTTAAGAGACATTTTATCAAAAGCTGACTCGAATTATTCGATTGGTCCTGTGGTGGATAAAAGGTTCCACCATTTGTCCTGTGGTGGAATGGAGGGTTCCCCATGCTTTGTGACCCTATACGCCCCGCTTAAGGCACAGAATGACTTTTAGAAGGTATCTCCACCATTATGTCAATCATCTAAACCTGTTTCTGAATTGGTCCTGGGTAAAAAAACTATAGGTTCCACCATTTGTCCTGTGGTGGATTGCAAGGTTCCTTCATCCATGTAACCCCACACTTACCTAATTACTCAAAATTACTTTTAAGAGACACTTTACAAGCATTTTATCAAATGCTGACTCAAACTATTCGATTGGTCCTGTGGTGGATAAAAGGTTCCACCATTTGTCCTGTGGTGGAATGGAGGGTTCCCCATTCTGTTTGACCCTATACGCCCCGGGTAAGACACAGAATGACTTTTGGAAAGTATTTCCACCATCATCTCAATCATCTCAACTAGTTTCTGAATTGGTCCTGGGTAAAAAAACCATAGGTTCCACCATTTGTCCTGTGGTGGATTGCACGGTTCCTTCATCCATGTAACCCCACACTGACCTAGTTACTCAAAATTACTTTTAAGAGACATTTTATTAAAAGCGAACTCGAATTATTCGATTGGTCCTGTGGTGGATAAAAGGTTCCACCATTTGTCCTGTGGTGGAATGGAGGGTTCCCCATGCTGTGTGACCCTATATGCCCCGGGTAAGACACAGAATGACTTTTGAAAGGTATTTCCACCATCATCTCAATCATCTCAACTAGTTTCTGAATTGGTCCTGGGTCAAAAAACTATAGGTTCCACCATATGTCCTGTGGTGGATTGCAGGGTTCCTTCATCCATGTAACCCCACACTGACCTAATTACTCAAAATTACTTTTAAGAGACACTTTACAAGCATTTTATCAAAAGCTGACTCAAACTATTCGATTGGTCCTGCTGTGGATAAAAGGTTCCACCATTTGTCCTGTGGTGGAATGGAGGGTTCCCCATTCTGTTTGACCCTATACGCCCCGGGTAAGACACAGAATGACTTTTGGAAGGCATTTCCACCATCATCTCATTCATCTCAACTAGTTTCTGAATTGGTCCTGGGTCAAAAAACCATAGGTTAAACCATTTGTCCTGTGATGGATTGCAGGGTTCCTTCATCCTTGTAACCCTACTCTGACCTAGTTACTCAAAATTACTTTTAAGAGACATTTTATTAAAAGCTGACTCGAATTATTCGATTGGTCCTGTGGTGGATAAAAGGTTCCACCATTTGTCCTGGGTGGAATGGAGGGTTCCCCATGCTGTGTGACCCTATACGCCCCGGGTAAGGCACAGAATGACTTTTGGAAGGTATTTCCACCATCATGTCAATCATCCCAACCAGTTTCTGAATTGGTCCTGGGTCAGAAACTATAGGTTCCACCATTTGTCCTGTGGTGGATTGCAGGGTTCCTTCATCCATGTAACCCTACACTGACCTAGTTACTCAAAATTACTTTTAAGAGACATTTTATCAAAAGCTGACTCAAATTATTCGATTGGTCCTGTGGTGGATAAAAGGTTCCACCATTTGTCCTGTGGTGGAATGGAGGTTCCCCATTCTGTGTGACCCTATACGCTCCGGGTAAGGCACAGAATGACTTTTAGAAGGTATTTCCACCATCATGTCAATCATCATAACCAGTTTCTGAATTGGTTCTGGGTCAAAAAACTATAGGTTCCACCATTTGTCCTGTGGTGGATTGCACGGTTCCTTCATCCATGTAACCCCACACTGACCTAGTTACTCAAAATTAATTTTAAGAGACATTTTACAAGCATTTTATCAAAAGCTGACTCAAACTATTCGATTGGTCCTGTTGTGGATAAAAGGTTCCACCATTTGTCCTGTGGTGGAATGGAGGGTTCCCCATTCTGTTTGACCCTATACGCCCCGGGTAAGGCACAGAATGACTTTTGGAAAGTATTTCCACCATCATGTCACTCATCCCAACCAGTTTCTGAATTGGTCCTGGGTCAAAAAACTATAGGTTCCACCATTTGTCCTGTGGTGGATTGCAGGGTTCCTTCATCCAGTAACCCCACACTGACCTAGTTACTCAAAATTACTTTTAAGAGACATTTTATCAAAAGCTGACTTGAATTATTCGATTGGTCCTGTGGTGGATAAAAGGTTCCACCTTTTGTCCTGTGGTGGAATGGAGGGTTCCCCATGCTGTGTGACCCTATACGCCCCGGGTAAGACACAGAATGACTTTTGGAAGGTATTTCCACCATCATCTCAATCATCTCAACTAGTTTCTGAATTGGTCCTGGGTCAAAAAACCATAGGTTCCACCATTTGTCCTGTGGTGGATTGCACGGTTCCTTCATCCATGTAACCCCACACTGACCTAGTTACTCAAAATTACTTTTAAGAGACATTTTATCAAAAGCTGACTTGAATTATGCGATTGGACCGGTGGTGGATAAAAGGTTCCACTATTTGTCCTGTGGTGGAATGGAGGGTTCCCCATGCTGTGTGACCCTATGCCCCGCTTAAGGCACAGCATGACTTATGGAAGGTATTTCCACCATCATTACAATCATCTCAACCTGTTTCTGAATTGGTCCTGGGTAAAACAACTATAGGTTCCACCATTTGTCCTGTCGTGGATTGCAAGGTTCCTTCATCCATGTAACCCCACACTGACCTAGTTACTCAAAATTACTTTTAAGAGACACTTTACAAGCATTTTATCAAAAGCTGACTCAAACTATTCGATTGGTCCTGTTGTGGATAAAAGGTTCCACCATTTGTCCTGTGGTGGAATGGAGGGTTCCCCATTCTGTTTGACCCTATACGCCCCGGGTAAGACACAGAATGACTTTTGGAAGGCATTTCCACCATCATCTCATTCATCTCAACTAGTTTCTGAATTGGTCCTGGGTCAAAAAACCATAGGGTAAACCATTTGTCCTGTGATGGATTGCAGGGTTCCTTCATCCATGTAACCCTACTCTGACCTAGTTACTCAAAATTACTTTGAAGAGACATTTTATTAAAAGCTGACTCGAATTATTCGATTGGTCCTGTGGTGGATAAAAGGTTCCACCATTTGTCCTGGGTAGAATGGAGGTTCCCCATGCTGTGTGACCCTATACGCCCCGGGTAAGGCACAGAATGACTTTTAGAAGGTATTTCCACCATCATGTCAATCATCATAACCAGTTTCTGAATTGGTTCTGGGTCAAAAAACTATAGGTTCCACCATTTGTCCTGTGGTGGATTGCACGGTTCCTTCATCCATGTAACCCCACACTTACCTAATTACTCAAAATTACTTTTAAGAGACACTTTACAAGCATTTTATCAAAAGCTGACTCAAACTATTCGATTGGTCCTGTTGTGGATAAAAGGTCCCACCATTTGTCCTGTGGTGGAATGGAGGGTTCCTTCATCCATGTAACCCTACTCTGACCTAGTTACTCAAAATTAATTTTAAGAGACATTTTATTAAAAGCTGACTCGAATTATTCGATTGGTCCTGTGGTGGATAAAAGGTTCCACCATTTGTCCTGTGGTGGAATGGAGGGTTCCCCATGCTGTGTGACCCTATACGCCCCGGGTAAGGCACAGAATGACTTTTGGAAGGTATTTCCACCATCATGTCAATCATCCCAACCAGTTTCTGAATTGGTCCTGGGTCAGAAACTATAGGTTCCACCATTTGTCCTGTGGTGGATTGCAGGGTTCCTTCATCCATGTAACCCCACACTGACCTAGTTACTCAAAATTACTTTTAAGAGACATTTTATCAAAATCTGACTCGAATTATTCGATTGGTCCTGTGGTGGATAAAAGGTTCCACCATTTGTCCTGTGGTGGAATGGAGGTTCCCCATGCTGTGTGACCCTATACGCCCCGGGTAAGGCACAGAATGACTTTTAGAAGGTATTTCCACCATCATGTCAATCATCATAACCAGTTTCTGAATTGGTTCTGGGTCAAAAAACTATAGGTTCCACCATTTGTCCTGTGGTGGATTGCACGGTTCCTTCATCCATGTAACCCCACACTGACCTAGTTACTCAAAATTAATTTTAAGAGACATTTTATCAAAAGCTGACTCGAATTATTCGATTGGTCCTGTGGTGGATGAAAGGTTCCACCATTTGTCCTGTGGTGGAATGGAGGGTTCCCCATGCTGTGTGACCCTATACGCCCCGCTTAAGGCACAGAATGACTTTTAGAAGGTATCTCCACCATTATGTCAATCATCTAAACCTGTTTCTGAATTGGTCCTGGGTAAAAAAACTATAGGTTCCACCATTTGTCCTGTGGTGGATTGCAAGGTTCCTTCATCCATGTAACCCCACACTTACCTAATTACTCAAAATTACTTTTAAGAGACACTTTACAAGCATTTTATCAAAAGCTGACTCAAACTATTCGATTGGTCCTGTTGTGGATAAAAGGTTCCACCATTTGTCCTGTGGTGGAATGGAGGGTTCCCCATTCTGTTTGACCCTATACGCCCCGGGTAAGGCACAGAATGACTTTTGGAAGGTATTTCCACCATAATCTCAATCATCCCAACCAGTTTCTGAATTGGTCCTGGGTCAAAAAACTATAGGTACCACCATTTGTCCTGTGGTGGATTGCAGGGTTCCTTCATCCATGTAACCCTACACTGACCTAGTTACTCAAAATTACTTTTAAGAGACATTTTATCAAAAGCTGACTCAAATTATTCGATTGGTCCTGTGGTGGATAAAAGGTTCCACCATTTGTCCTGTGGTGGAATGGAGGGTTCCCCATGCTGTGTGACCCTATACGCCCCGGGTAAGACACAGAATGACTTTTGGAAGGTATTTCCACCATCATCTCAATCATCTCAACTAGTTTCTGAATTGGTCCTGGGTCAAAAAACCATAGGTTCCACCATTTGTCCTGTGGTGGATTGCAGGGTTCCTTCATCCATGTAACCCCACACTGACCTAGTTACTCAAAATTACTTTTAAGAGACATTTTATCAAAAGCTAACTCAAATTATTCGATTGGTCCTGTGGTGGATAAAAGGTTCCACCATTTGTCCTGTGGTGGAATGGAGGGTTCCCCATGCTGTGTGACCCTATACGCCCCAGGTAAGACACAGAATGACTTTTGGAAGGTATTTCCACCATCATCTCAATCATCTCAACTAGTTTCTGAATTGGTCCTGGGTCAAAAAACCATAGGTTCCACCATTTGTCCTGTGGTGGATTGCACGGTTCCTTCATCCATGTAACCCCACACTGACCTAGTTACTCAAAATTACTTTTAAGAGACATTTTATCAAAAGCTGACTTGAATTATTCGATTGGTCCTGTGGTGGATAAAAGGTTCCACCATTTGTCCTGTGGTGGAATGGAGGGTTCCCCATGCTGTGTGACCCTATACGCCACGGGTAAGGCACAGAATGACTTTTGGAAGGTATTTCCATCATCATGTCACTCATCTCAACTAGTTTCTGAATTGGTCCTGGGTAAAAAAACTATAGGTTCCACCATTTATCCTGTGGTGGATTGCACGGTTCCTTCATCCATGTAACCCCACACTGACCTAGTTACTCAAAATTAATTTTAAGAGACATTTTATCAAAAGCTGACTCGAATTATTCGATTGGTCCTGTGGTGGATAAAAGGTTCCACCATTTGTCCTGTGGTGGAATGGAGGGTTCCCCATGCTGTGTGACCCTATACGCCCGGGTAAGGCACAGAATGACTTTTGGAAGGTATTTCCACCATCATCTCAATCATCTCAACTAGTTTCTGAATTGGTCCTGGGTCAAAAAAACATAGGTTCCACCATTTGTCCTGTGGTGGATTGCACGGTTCCTTCATCCATGTAACCCCACACTGACCTAGTTACTCAAAATTACTTTTAAGAGACATTTTATCAAAAGCTAACTCAAATTATTCGATTGGTCCTGTGGTGGATAAAAGGTTCCACCATTTGTCCTGTGGTGGAATGGAGGGTTCCCCATTCTGTTTGACCCTATACGCCCCGGGTAAGACACAGAATGACTTTTGGAAGGCATTTCCACCATCATCTCATTCATCTCAACTAGTTTCTGAATTGGTCCTGGGTCAAAAAACCATAGGTTAAACCATTTGTCCTGTGATGGATTGCAGGGTTCCTTCATCCATGTAACCCTACTCTGACCTAGTTACTCAAAATTACTTTGAAGAGACATTTTATTAAAAGCTGACTCGAATTATTCGATTGGTCCTGTGGTGGATAAAAGGTTCCACCATTTGTCCTGTGGTGGAATGGAGGGTTCCCCATGCTGTGTGACCCTATACGCCCCGGGTAAGGCACAGAATGACTTTTGGAAGGTATTTCCACCATCATGTCAATCATCCCAACCAGTTTCTGAATTGGTCCTGGGTCAGAAACTATAGGTTCCACCATTTGTCCTGTGGTGGATTGCAGGGTTCCTTCATCCATGTAACCCCACACTGACCTAGTTACTCAAAATTACTTTTAAGAGACATTTTATCAAAAGCTGACTCGAATTATTCGATTGGTCCTGTGGTGGATAAAAGGTTCCACCATTTGTCCTGTGGTGGAATGGAGGTTCCCCATGCTGTGTGACCCTATACGCCCCGGGTAAGGCACAGAATGACTTTTAGAAGGTATTTCCACCATCATGTCAATCATCATAACCAGTTTCTGAATTGGTTCTGGGTCAAAAAACTATAGGTTCCACCATTTGTCCTGTGGTGGATTGCACGGTTCCTTCATCCATGTAACCCCACACTGACCTAGTTACTCAAAATTACTTTTAAGAGACATTTTATCAAAAGCTGACTCGAATTATTCGATTGGTCCTGTGGTGGATGAAAGGTTCCACCATTTGTCCTGTGGTGGAATGGAGGGTTCCCCATGCTGTGTGACCCTATACGCCCCGCTTAAGGCACAGAATGACTTTTAGAAGGTATCTCCACCATTATGTCAATCATCTAAACCTGTTTCTGAATTGGTCCTGGGTAAAAAAACTATAGGTTCCACCATTTGTCCTGTGGTGGATTGCAAGGTTCCTTCATCCATGTAACCCCACACTTACCTAATTACTCAAAATTACTTTTAAGAGACACTTTACAAGCATTTTATCAAAAGCTGACTCAAACTATTCGATTGGTCCTGTTGTGGATAAAAGGTTCCACCATTTGTCCTGTGGTGGAATGGAGGGTTCCCCATTCTGTTTGACCCTATACGCCCCGGGTAAGGCACAGAATGACTTTTGGAAGGTATTTCCACCATCATCTCAATCATCCCAACCAGTTTCTGAATTGGTCCTGGGTCAAAAAACTATAGGTACCACCATTTGTCCTGTGATGGATTGCAGGGTTCCTTCATCCATGTAACCCTACACTGACCTAGTTACTCAAAATTACTTTTAAGAGACATTTTATCAAAAGCTGACTCAAATTATTCGATTGGTCCTGTGGTGGATAAAAGGTTCCACCATTTGTCCTGTGGTGGAATGGAGGGTTCCCCATGCTGTGTGACCCTATACGCCCCGGGTAAGACACAGAATGACTTTTAGAAGGTATTTCCACCATCATCTCAATCATCTCAACTAGTTTCTGAATTGGTCCTGGGTCAAAAAACCATAGGTTCCACCATTTGTCCTGTGGTGGATTGCACGGTTCCTTCATCCATGTAACCCCACACTGACCTAGTTACTCAAAATTACTTTTAAGAGACATTTTATCAAAAGCTAACTCAAATTATTCGATTGGTCCTGTGGTGGATAAAAGGTTCCACCATTTGTCCTGTGGTGGAATGGAGGGTTCCCCATGCTGTGTGACCCTATACGCCCCGGGTAAGACACAGAATGACTTTTGGAAGGTATTTCCACCATCATCTCAATCATCCCAACCAGTTTCTGAATTGGTCCTGGGTCAAAAAACTATAGGTACCACCATTTGTCCTGTGGTGGATTGCAGGGTTCCTTCTTCCATGTAACCCTACACTGACCTAGTTACTCAAAATTACTTTGAAGAGACATTTTATCAAAAGCTAACTCAAATTATTCGATTGGTCCTGTGGTGGATAAAAGGTTCCACCATTTGTCCTGTGGTGGAATGGAGGGTTCCCCATTCTGTTTGACCCTATACGCCCCGGGTAAGGCACAGAATGACTTTTGGAAGGTATTTCCACCATCATCTCAATCATCCCAACCAGTTTCTGAATTGGTCCTGGGTCAAAAAACTATAGGTACCACCATTTGTCCTGTGATGGATTGCAGGGTTCCTTCATCCATGTAACCCTACACTGACCTAGTTACTCAAAATTACTTTTAAGAGACATTTTATCAAAAGCTGACTCAAATTATTCGATTGGTCCTGTGGTGGATAAAAGGTTCCACCATTTGTCCTGTGGTGGAATGGAGGGTTCCCCGTGCTGTGTGACCCTATACGCCCCGGGTAAGACACAGAATGACTTTTAGAAGGTATTTCCACCATCATCTCAATCATCTCAACTAGTTTCTGAATTGGTCCTGGGTCAAAAAACCATAGGTTCCACCATTTGTCCTGTGGTGGATTGCACGGTTCCTTCATCCATGTAACCCCACACTGACCTAGTTACTCAAAATTAATTTTAAGAGACATTTTATCAAAAGCTGACTCGAATTATTCGATTGGTCCTGTGGTGGATGAAAGGTTCCACCATTTGTCCTGTGGTGGAATGGAGGGTTCCCCATGCTTTGTGACCCTATACGCCCCGCTTAAGGCACAGAATGACTTTTAGAAGGTATCTCCACCATTATGTCAATCATCTAAACCTGTTTCTGAATTGGTCCTGGGTAAAAAAACTTCAGGTTCCACCATTTGTCCTGTGGTGGATTGCAAGGTTCCTTCATCCATGTAACCCCACACTTACCTAATTACTCAAATTTACTTTTAAGAGACACTTTACAAGCATTTTATCAAAAGCTGACTCAAACTATTCGTTTGGTCCTGTTGTGGATAAAAGGTTCCACCATTTGTCCTGTGGTGGAATGGAGGGTTCCCTATTCTGTTTGACCCTATACGCCCCGGGTAAGGCACAGAATGACTTTTGGAAGGTATTTCCACCATCATCTCAATCATCCCAACCAGTTTCTGAATTGGTCCTGGGTCAAAAAACTATAGGTACCACCATTTGTCCTGTGATGGATTGCAGGGTTCCTTCATCCATGTAACCCTACACTGACCTAGTTACTCAAAATTACTTTTAAGAGACATTTTATCAAAAGCTGACTCAAATTATTCGATTGGTCCTGTTGTGGATAAAAGGTTCCACCATTTGTCCTGTGGTGGAATGGAGGGTTCCCCATGCTGTGTGACCCTATACGCCCCGGGTAAGACACAGAATGACTTTTAGAAGGTATTTCCACCATCATCTCAATCATCTCAACTAGTTTCTGAATTGGTCTTGGGTCAAAAAACCATAGGTTCCACCATTTGTCCTGTGGTGGATTGCACGGTTCCTTCATCCAAGTAACCCCACACTGACCTAGTTACTCAAAATTACTTTTAAGAGACATTTTATCAAAAGCTAACTCAAATTATTCGATTGGTCCCGTGGTGGATAAAAGGTTCCACCATTTGTCCTGTGGTGGAATGGAGGGTTCCCCATGCTGTGTGACCCTATACGCCCCGGGTAAGACACAGAATGACTTTTGGAAGGTATTTCCACCATCATCTCAATCATCCCAACCAGTTTCTGAATTGGTCCTGGGTCAAAAAACTATAGGTACCACCATTTGTCCTGTGGTGGATTGCAGGGTTCCTTCATCCATGTAACCCTACACTGACCTAGTTACTCAAAATTACTTTTAAGAGACATTTTATCAAAAGCTAACTCAAATTATTCGATTGGTCCTGTGGTGGATAAAAGGTTCCACCATTTGTCCTGTGGTGGAATGGAGGGTTCCCCATTCTGTTTGACCCTATACGCCCCGGGTAAGGCACAGAATGACTTTTAGAAGGTATTTCCACCATCATCTCAATCATCTCAACTAGTTTCTGAATTGGTCCTGGGTCAAAAAACCATAGGTTCCACCATTTGTCCTGTGGTGGATTGCACGGTTCCTTCATCCATGTAACCCCACACTGACCTAGTTACTCAAAATTACTTTTAAGAGACATTTTATCAAAAGCTGACTTGAATTATTCGATTGGTCCTGTGGTGGATAAAAGGTTCCACCATTTGTCCTGTGGTGGAATGGAGGGTTCCCCATGCTGTGTGACCCTATACGCCCCGGGTAAGGTACAGAATGACTTTTGGAAGGTATTTCCATCATCATCTCAATCATCTCAACTAGTTTCTGAATTGGTCCTGGGTCAAAAAACCATAGGTTCCACCATTTGTCCTGTGGTGGATTGCACGGTTCCTTCATCCATGTAACCCCACACTGACCTAGTTACTCAAAATTACTTTTAAGAGACATTTTATCAAAAGCTAACTCAAATTATTCGATTGGTCCTGTGGTGGATAAAAGGTTCCACCATTTGTCCTGTGGTGGAATGGAGGGTTCCCCATGCTGTGTGACCCTATACGCCCCGGGTAAGACACAGAATGACTTTTGGAAGGTATTTCCACCATCATCTCAATCATCTCAACTAGTTTCTGAATTGGTCCTGGGTCAAAAAACCATAGGTTCCACCATTTGTCCTGTGGTGGATTGCACGGTTCCTTCATCCATGTAACCCCACACTGACCTAGTTACTCAAAATTACTTTTAAGAGACATTTTATCAAAAGCTGACTTGAATTATTCGATTGGTCCTGTGGTGGATAAAAGGTTCCACCATTTGTCCTGTGGTGGAATGGAGGGTTCCCCATGCTGTGCGACCCTATACGCCCCGGGTAAGGCACAGAATGACTTTTGGAAGGTATTTCCATCATCATCTCAATCATCTCAACTAGTTTCTGAATTGGTCCTGGGTCAAAAAACCATAGGTTCCACCATTTGTCCTGTGGTGGATTGCACGGTTCCTTCATCCATGTAACCCCACACTGACCTAGTTACTCAAAATTACTTTTAAGAGACATTTTATCAAAAGCTAACTCAAATTATTCGATTGGTCCTGTGGTGGATAAAAGGTTCCACCATTTGTCCTGTGGTGGAATGGAGGGTTCCCCGTGCTGTGTGACCCTATACGCCCCGCTTAAGGCACAGAATGACTTTTAGAAGGTATCTCCACCATTATGTCAATCATCTAAACCTGTTTCTGAATTGGTCCTGGGTAAAAAAACTATAGGTTCCACCATTTGTCCTGTGGTGGATTGCAAGGTTCCTTCATCCATGTAACCCCACACTTACCTAATTACTCAAAATTACTGTTAAGAGACACTTTACAAGCATTTTATCAAAAGCTGACTCAAACTATTCGATTGGTCCTGTTGTGGATAAAAGGTTCCACCATTTGTCCTGTGGTGGAATGGAGGGTTCCCCATTCTGTTTGACCCTATACGCCCCGGGTAAGGCACAGAATGACTTTTGGAAGGTATTTCCACCATCATCTCAATCATCCCAACCAGTTTCTGAATTGGTCCTGGGTCAAAAAACTATAGGTACCACCATTTGTCCTGTGGTGGATTGCAGGGTTCCTTCATCCATGTAACCCTACACTGACCTAGTTACTCAAAATTACTTTTAAGAGACATTTTATCAAAAGCTGACTCAAATTATTCGATTGGTCCTGTGGTGGATAAAACGTTCCACCATTTGTCCTGTGGTGGAATTGAGGGTTCCCCATGCTGTGTGACCCTATACGCCCCGGGTAAGACACAGAATGACTTTTGGAAGGTATTTCCACCATCATCTCAATCATCTCAACTAGTTTCTGAATTGGTCCTGGGTCAAAAAACCATAGGTTCCACCATTTGTCCTGTCGTGGATTGCACGGTTCCTTCATCCATGTAACCCCACACTGACCTAGTTACTCAAAATTACTTTTAAGAGACATTTAATCAAAAGCTAACTCAAATTATTCGATTGGTCCTGTGGTGGATAAAAGGTTCCACCATTTGTCCTGTGGTGGAATGGAGGGTTCCCCATTCTGTTTGACCCTATACGCCCCGGGTAAGACACAGAATGACTTTTGGAAGGCATTTCCACCATCATCTCATTCATCTCAACTAGTTTCTGAATTGGTCCTGGGTCAAAAAACCATAGGTTAAACCATTTGTCCTGTGATGGATTGCAGGGTTCCTTCATCCATGTAACCCTACTCTGACCTAGTTACTCAAAATTACTTTGAAGAGACATTTTATTAAAAGCTGACTCGAATTATTCGATTGGTCCTGTGGTGGATAAAAGGTTCCACCATTTGTCCTGTGGTGGAATGGAGGGTTCCCCATGCTGTGTGACCCTATACGCCCCAGGTAAGGCACAGAATGACTTTTGGAAGGTATTTCCACCATCATGTCAATCATCCCAACCAGTTTCTGAATTGGTCCTGGGTCAGAAACTATAGGTTCCACCATTTGTCCTGTGGTGGATTGCAGGGTTCCTTCATCCATGTAACCCCACACTGACCTAGTTACTCAAAATTACTTTTAAGAGACATTTTATCAAAAGCTGACTCGAATTATTCGATTGGTCCTGTGGTGGATAAAAGGTTCCACCATTTGTCCTGTGGTGGAATGGAGGTTCCCCATGCTGTGTGACCCTATACGCCCCGGGTAAGGCACAGAATGACTTTTAGAAGGTATTTCCACCATCATGTCAATCATCATAACCAGTTTCTGAATTGGTTCTGGGTCAAAAAACTATAGGTTCCACCATTTGTCCTGTGGTGGATTGCACGGTTCCTTCATCCATGTAACCCCACACTGACCTAGTTACTCAAAATTAATTTTAAGAGACATTTTATCAAAAGCTGACTCGAATTATTCGATTGGTCCTGTGGTGGATGAAAGGTTCCACCATTTGTCCTGTGGTGGAATGGAGGGTTCCCCATGCTGTGTGACCCTATACGCCCCGCTTAAGGCACAGAATGACTTTTAGAAGGTATCTCCACCATTATGTCAATCATCTAAACCTGTTTCTGAATTGGTCCTGGGTAAAAAAACTATAGGTTCCACCATTTGACCTGTGGTGGATTGCAAGGTTCCTTCATCCATGTAACCCCACACTTACCTAATTACTCAAAATTACTTTTAAGAGACACTTTACAAGCATTTTATCAAAAGCTGACTCAAACTATTCGATTGGTCCTGTTGTGGATAAAAGGTTCCACCATTTGTCCTGTGGTGGAATGGAGGGTTCCCCATTCTGTTTGACCCTATACGCCCCGGGTAAGGCACAGAATGACTTTTGGAAGGTATTTCCACCATCATCTCAATCATCCCAACCAGTTTCTGAATTGGTCCTGGGTCAAAAAACTATAGGTACCACCATTTGTCCTGTGGTGGATTGCAGGGTTCCTTCATCCATGTAACCCTACACTGACCTAGTTACTCAAAATTACTTTTAAGAGACATTTTATCAAAAGCTGACTCAAATTATTCGATTGGTCCTGTGGTGGATAAAAGGTTCCACCATTTGTCCTGTGGTGGAATGGAGGGTTCCCCATGCTGTGTGACCCTATACGCCCCGGGTAAGACACAGAATGACTTTTGGAAGGTATTTCCACCATCATCTCAATCATCTCAACCAGTTTCTGAATTGGTCCTGGGTCAAAAAACCATAGGTTCCACCATTTGTCCTGTGGTGGATTGCACGGTTCCTTCATCCATGTAACCCCACACTGACCTAGTTACTCAAAATTACTTTTAAGAGACATTTTATCAAAAGCTAACTCAAATTATTCGATTGGTCCTGTGGTGGATAAAAGGTTCCACCATTTGTCCTGTGGTGGAATGGAGGGTTCCCCATGCTGTGTGACCCTATACGCCCCGGGTAAGACACAGAATGACTTTTGGAAGGTATTTCCACCATCATCTCAATCATCTCAACTAGTTTCTGAATTGGTCCTGGGTCAAAAAACCATAGGTTCCACCATTTGTCCTGTGGTGGATTGCACGGTTCCTTCATCCATGTAACCCCACACTGACCTAGTTACTCAAAATTACTTTTAAGAGACATTTTATCAAAAGCTGACTTGAATTATTCGATTGGTCCTGTGGTGGATAAAAGGTTCCACCATTTGTCCTGTGGTGGAATGGAGGGTTCCCCATGCTGTGTGACCCTATACGCCCCGGGTAAGGCACAGAATGACTTTTGGCAGGTATTTCCATCATCATCTCAATCATCTCAACCAGTTTCTGAATTGGTCCTGGGTCAAAAAACCATAGGTTCCACCATTTGTCCTGTGGTGGATTGCACGGTTCCTTCATCCATGTAACCCCACACTGACCTAGTTACTCAAAATTACTTTTAAGAGACATTTTATCAAAAGCTAACTCAAATTATTCGATTGGTCCTGTGGTGGATAAAAGGTTCCACCATTTGTCCTGTGGTGGAATGGAGGGTTCCCCGTGCTGTGTGACCCTATACGCCCCGGGTAAGACACAGAATGGCTTTTGGAAGGTATTTCCATCATCATCTCAATTATCTCAACCAATTTCTGAATTGGTCCTGGGTCAAAAAATTAGGTTCCACCATTTGTCCTGTGGTGGAAGGGTCGCGGTGCCAACTTAGTTGGACATTTCAGTGGTTATGAAGATTTGCTTTCTTAAGGGTGTCAAATTGGGAGTGCACCTTATATTCCCTCAATTAATTTTGAATAGCCAGCTAGGCTTAATCATATTTAAAATGTTTGCAATAACACACTTTGACATCGGCCACAACACTGACAACTGCACTTTCGTCAAGATCCACATCTACACTAGTTTCCATACCGGGTCCTACAACAAACACAGAATCCGAAGAAGACAATTTCGATGATGAAGTTGAACTCTAGTGATGCGGACCCGACCGCTTTATAACGGTACGGTCCATTACCACCACCTCTTTAGTACCAGACCGCCCTCAGTTGAAAAAAAACCGGTCCAGAGGTTGTCTGTACCGGTACTACCGTTACAGGGAAAAAATTTTTAAATGCCAAAAAAACTAAGAAATTAATTTTTAAAACCTTCATTTTTTGAACTTTTGTATATAGAGACCTTTGGCAAAAATTTAACATAAATTGAAAAACGGTACGTACCGGTGTACCGGACCACCTCTCCTCTGGACCAGACCACCTCACCTCTGGACCGGGCAGTTCTGGACCGGTGGGGGATGGTTTGGTCCAGTCCGCATCACAAATGAACTCTGAAAAATAATTGCAGCTGCTGCATCAGGAGTTCTAACGCTATATATATATACTATCAATAAAGAAGGATGAGGACAAAATAAAGGGTTTTATATATATAATTGTTTTCATGATGATGCCATCCACCCTCAAGATATAATGTGACATATAATGACACGTAACAAATGGTGTTTGGACAAACGAATGGCACTTGTAATTTCATTTGTAGTAACTAAGCAATAACAAGTCAAGTCATGCACAGGTTATCCATCAGTATGTATATATAAGTACTTTGTTATGTTTAAGAGGGTCTCGTTGAAAAACAGGCTTGACCCGAACATGTTACCCTGAATAAACATATTTTCAATCAATTAATCAGGTCCTACCCAATGTAGTAATCACTATATCTTGCTATTCAGAGCCAGATCTATCTTGCAGACCGAAACAATGGCATTCGTCTGAGTGGAAATTTATGCTGAGACAAACTGCAAGCAGTTTGATTTATTGAAACTAATTTGAACAGACGTCATTTCCTGACTTCTATTCTCAACGGAAAACTCATTTATTGTAGTAAATATTGATGCATCATAACCACAATGAATGTCTTTTATTTTCAAAATGAATTCTGAAGTTCAAATATGCTGGGACGATGTCAGATTCATAAAAATTTTCGCTTGAACAATGTCAAGTGGAAAAGCCATTAAAACTAACTAGAATGAATATTGAAGTTTGCTAATGCAAATGAGGGAATGGGAAATGCCTAAAATAATGCCATCACAGCTTTAAACCACAATGAATGATAATTTACAAGTGGTTACCAGTCAAATGAAAGATTACTGACCTGAAGACAGAATAATCTTTTGGAGGCACGGTCCTTGTTGTCATCATGGTGACTAAACATTTGCCACAACATTAAAGCGCAAGTGTAGGTCATGCAGCTACTTCAAGTGACAAATAGACCTTTTCTCAAACAAAGGGACCAATCGGAATTAATGACTGGGGGGGGGGGAGGAATTTTGCCTCATGGGGTACTAACTTTTAATACGTGTTTCAAGGTAGTGGGTATTAATTTTTTACAGCATTTCTAAGGGAGGTAAGAAATTTTAACAGAGAAAAAATGTTATAAAACACAAATATGGTCCCTTCATCCGCATATTTTTATCCGCAAATCTGTAAGTGTAACACAGTATCACGGCATATATGTGTGTATTGCTTTATATGCCAAGAGGGGTACTAAAAATAGGCATAAGACCTAAGGATGGGGCATTAGAAATCCACATGAAACTCTAGGGGGGTTATACATTTTTTACAGCAAGTTCAAGCAAAACTCCCACACCCGTAAATTCTGAATGTTTCCTAAAATGACTGTATACAGTCAGAATAGAACTGTCAATGTTAGTAAGATTGTGTGGGGTATCTAGTTTATGACCGTCATAACCCAAAGGAGTTGCAGGATTATTAAAACACCCACCTCACGTTCCATCAAAAGTCAATTTTTTGCCGAAATATTTCACTGACATTCATGAAAAATTCTCCTCTTACTGTCTATATGTCTGTCTGCCTATCTTTGCCTATGTGTCTATCCTTCTGTATTACTTCCTCTCAATCTTCGTCTGCTTGTTCAAAAGTGCATCAAAGAATCTGCCTTTATCCTTTGTTACAAAGGGCAGCTGGCCAGAGAACGTAAGCTGGCCAGAGAACGTAATAGCTGAGGTACACAGGCCGGTTGTTACTTGAGGAGTAGAGTATTTATTGGGATCGCCTTACAACCTTAGATATTCACCTTGTTATATAACTGTCCTGGTTGCTGCAAAGAGAGGCAATTGTTGGATACTAATGTAAATACAATTTAGAGCAAAAGAAAGAGGTTATATATTGAGGGCTGCTTGCTTATGGGATGTTACTTGTGCAAATATATTTTAAGACTGTAACTCATTAGTTTAGAAAGAAATGTTCTGCAAAAGAAAATAATTTATCAGTATGTGAGAAAATGATTGAGAAAGGCCTCCTCACAAAAAATACATACTTAGAAGTTTGGAATCTATTTGAAAGAGCAGATCTGCCATAACTCGGAACTCAGAACTTGTTTATTTACACATGGTCAAACAGAAAAAAAAAAGTTATAATAAAAATAAGTAAATAATGAACAATGAGAAAAGTAATAATATGATGATGCCAAAGCATAGAGAGACTGTCATTGAGTTTTGAAGTGCAAGAAGTGCAAAAGCCTTTCAAAAATTGAATAGTTTTTATCTGATCAACCCTAATATGAGCGCAGCTCATGGCTGCCGAAGGCAGCCATGAGCGAAGCTCACTTAGCACAAGGACAGCTCATTCTGTGTGGTGCTCCTGTCTACAGTGACTGCCTGAACAGGAAGTGCCTGTAGTTGCCATAAAAGTGGAGCTAGTAGTTTAGTCAGAGTTTAGTTTGGTAAATAATTAAAATACGTCAAATATCTTTTAAAATAGCTTTAAAATTTCAGTCTTGTCGTATAACAATCTCCAATGACATATTTCAAGGATTTAAATCAACTTGTGTATCAACATTGGAAATAATTATTTTCATTCCCCTGATTGTAAGAAGTGACTGAGAATTAAAAGTCACCACAAAAGTTAATGACTTAAGGTGGCTCGATACTCGTGAACTTTCCAAGATAGGATTTCTTAAAAATAGTTTAAAATGATCCAAAATATAGTTTATAGCAAGGATATATAAACGAAAGTGGTCGCTACCAGCCTTTCTTTCAAAATATTTGAGGTTATGTAAGAGAAAGTCAGTCCACGCAAACCCGAAAAACTCAATTTTTTTCTTAATTATTTGACTGTGAAGTTTTTCCTGCCATTCAGTGGCCATTCATCCTATGTTATTAAATGAAGCATGGAATTAAAGAGGACAGTTTTATGGAAAAGCTGATTAAAATTCCAGAATGATATATTTAGTTTAAAGAACTTTTCTGGGGGTTCGGATTAAAAGTTATGATTTTTAAAATTTAATTTTTTTTATGAACAATAGCGCTAAAAAAAAAAGACGAGAAAGGATTTTTTGTTTCTTTGTCATTTGCTTCCAAATGGAGTAAGGAACAATATAATGATACAGGCATACGGCCCTACGGGCCTGGAAATTGATATAAACATTTATTTGTGCAACAGAGTCATTTGTGAGAAACTAGACATGCTTGCCGAAAGTCGCCTACAAAAATTTTCTACTAAGAGTAGAGATCTGAAATTTTGGCAGGTTATAGTCATCTTCATCACGCATCTAATGCTCCAAACCGGAAGTCTCTAACCCTAATAGAAGTTGCGCAAATGTCAAACGAAGCGGCCGACACATGAAATACTCAGAATAAAAAAAAATCCTGAAAGAGTGTCAGCTGTGCTCTGCTGCTGTGGTGACGTTACGATAGATAGGGCCTGCCTGGCTGCGCGGAAATGTGTGCAGATGACGTCATTACACGAGTAGCGAGCCACCTTAAATGGCTCACCAAGTAAGAAATCATAACAACACTTAAGGTTACATAATCTTCATTATCTATCAACAAATTATGTAACAGTTTAATAGTAAAAAGTCATCACTGAATAGCTATGGTTTTATAGATCTCAGTTATGTAGCATCAACAATTTAACATAATAGATCCAAAATTATGGATCCAAATTTAACAAAGATTTGAATTACACAGCTGTCAGTGCAATCTGTCTATCTATCTGTCTATCTATCTATCTATCTGTCTATCTATCTATCCATCTATCTATCTATCTATCTATCTATCTATATATATATCTATCTATCTATCTATCTATCTATCTATCTATCTAATCTTATCTATAGATCTGATCTTATCTATCTATTCTATCTGTTCTATCTATCTGGCCGTCTGCCCAGTGCTTTAAAAGGATAAATAGGCCTTCTGCATGGAAAGTTGAAGATAATGCAGTAGTTCTATGACAATGCTGCGCCAAATTCATGGCAGTACCATTTACATATTAATAGCTACACCATTCTCTTCCATATCACATTTTATTTACACTGTGTATTGTACATAATTATGAACGTAAGCCTAACCAAATTAGAAATTTTATGATGAATGCTCCAAAATAGGACGATAAATGATTGAAAAGTCCAAATTTGACGATGAACAGACCAAAAACTAGTATGCTGGCTGGTTTTCAAAGACGGGATTTCATGCCCTATGCATGGTCAGGTTATTTATATATATAGGCCCTATACTGAGAAGTGTACCCTACGGTCAAGTCCTCCTGGCCTCAAATCCTCTTAAAACCGCTATCGTTGACCTCTACCAGCCTGCAGCCTTTCATCTGGCAGCATCACCTGCTCCACTGCTGACGTTATAAATTATTCAAGAACTAGTGCCTATGATTGTATAGTAGAGTCACCATCTATTTATAGATTTAATAAAAAGTAACGTCATCTCTGGCTGACTCAGTTGTGACGTCACAACCATTGTTTCATCATTGATGACGTCATATAAACGGTGCCACTTTTTCTGTTTGGCACATGCAGAAAAATTGCCTAGTATATCCCTGTGTGAGTGGCTCTGTCTCCTACCATTTGAAGACCTCTTCGCGCAGAGACCTGACGGTCTCCATAATAATAATGAATGTTTGACATTTACACAATTGCAAAGGAGAATCAAGTAACACAAATAAAAAGAATAAACAATGCAAAAGATGATACTGATGACCATGTGAAGGAGCTCCCATGTCTTCCACTTTTTCGATTTTTATTAAATAAGAATTTCACTCATGCTCAGACGCAGATCCATATAAATTAACGATCATTAAATTTACATTTTGTGGCTCATTTCCAGAGTTATTATTAAAACCAACTATTATTTATTCCCGGACAGTGGTCAAACAACAGATTACTGACCAGCGCCACTTTATTAAAGGTAATGCTTGGCACCATTTCACAATGTTTGCCAATTCGCACTCAGCTGCGTTGCAGGAACGTGTGAGGCAATACTTTCCATTCAGTTCATTTTCTGGAAGAAAAAAAACAACTTTAGAAGTTGTTTTTGACCAGTTGTAAGACCTATGAACTGTTGAGGAGCAGCAGAATACAGTTTTGATGACGGAAATATAAAAATGTAGAAATTTAAAGCATTCTCAACCCCTGTATAGCCCCACATTTTGCTTTAAAAACACACACTTGAGGAATATGTGCGCTGACTGAGAATTTTATCCCTTTCTTTAACAGAAAGAGATTAATTGCCTCATGGCTTGACATGCATTGGCGGCAACGTAAATTCAGGACTTTCTTGGAAGAAACTTAATCCTTTCTTTCACATGTGAGACTGTGAGCAATGATACAGAAAATTGCAGCTTGACATGTTATTGCTTAATTCCACCTTTGAATTCCTTAAGGTAAAAAAGTCTTCCTCAGTGCAAAAGAGGTCACTAATGAAAACTGGCAATCTTTTCATTCTGCCAAATAAGTCAAATTTCCTAAGATGTAATCTAAATGTAAGTAGGGGAGACCGGGGCTGGTTGTCACAGGGGCAGGTTGTCACAGTGTGTAAAATTTAACATGCTACTATTTCTATATAAAGCATGCAGGAGCACTGCCATTCTGTATGAATGGCAAAAGGGGAGTCATTTACACCCATCTGGTGAATATATACCTATATCATTTGAAATCTGGATGACCTATTGGACATTTCTTAAAATTCAGAATTCGGGGCAGGTTGTCACACTTTCGGGGCAGGTTGTCACACTCTCGGGGCAGGTTGTCAGACTTTTGGTTATGAGCTCAAATGCAGGAAGTGGAACTCTGTTGGGCAGATCTTGACCAAGAAAAATTATTTTGGACGTATGAGGAATCCTTTACTTGCCCAGTGAAGACCTTAACAAACATGCTACTGTGTACAAGGGTGCCACAAATGAAGGCCTACCAATCAGCAGGAAAGCATTCTGATCTGGAGTAGGATTTTTACTATTTTTTTTGAAAATTTTACATATAAATTTGTAATCGATTTATTTAAACACAATGCAATATCTGCATACATCTTCCGTCATCAATAGCTTGTATAAAGCACAAATTTATATTTGTGTTAGTTTTTTTGGTTTAAAAGCCTGGTCCTAATAGGTAACAACCAGCTCCAAAAAGTGTGACAACCTGCCCCGCCTTTTTGTGACAACCTGCCCCGATTGATGAAAATTCCAAAAACGGGTGACCAAGGCCGCTGTTATCAAAATTTTCACTATTTGTTCTAATGATGATTTAAAGAAATGTTTATATGGTAAGTGTATCAACTGTACCTTTTTCAACAACTATTTGATAAAGAGTAGGATAGCATGCAAGTTGCAGGTAAAAATTTACTTTTTGTGACTGGAAATTTTTAATTGACCGTGTGCCTACCAGACTCCCTGCCAGGGGTCAAGATTTCTCAAAAAGACTCCAGTGGGTTATCAAAGCAGTAAACAATGATTGGTTGAGCTGTGTGACTCCATAGTTTAGTGCAATAAAAAGTGTGACAACCTGCCCCTGTGACAACCAGCCCCGGTCTCCCCTATCATTTCTTTTTGCTGCTTATTTCCTTTACAATATCAATTGGAAATACATTAACATTTGGTCGTATAGTTTTACCAATATACCATTTTGTTTTTTTTAAGACCCCTAAAATTTATGATACAAGAATAAAAAAATTGACAGAGCACCTCCAACAGAATAATTATTGAGCAGATGGTAGGATTAATTGTAATACAAGAGAGGCCTGTATCACAGCACATATAGTTTAACATACATACGTGAATTAAAAAACTGGTTTCTATTTGCCACTTAAATTGCTTGAGGAAATTTTTTCTGTAATACAGTCTTCCAGAATGACAATTTACCCTGATCTATGTTTATTTATTCATTCCAGATTGCAAAGTTTTGAAGCATCTGCTTTCTTCAAGAGTTCTCTTACCAATAAAAGAAACGCAGAAGTAATCTCGATAGCAGAAATAGGAGGAAGATGTCAAGCAAGTACATGTTTTGTATTGTTCATTTTGATTAATCCATATACAGTGGTACCACAGTTGTAAGACCTCCTGTTGCAAAACTGACTTGTCTTATGTGACCGCCTTTGTCACACACTAAATATTATTTCTAGTGCATTTTGCACACAAACGAGAGACCACATCCCCACGAGAGACTGCTTCATGACCTAAAAAGGATCCGTCTTTGAATGCAGGGACCACTGTCGTTTTGCACTACCATAAGTACTATAAGATACAAAGCACATGTATAGCATATACCAGGAAACATAAATCCGCCTGGCATTGGAAATATAAATGTTTATATCATTCAAACAACCGACAGCTTCAATGTGTCTCTTTGACAGCATCATTCTTCATAGTTTAATCAGGCAGCAACAACATGTCACATTGACATGATCGCAGCCTTTCAACTTACAAGACATTTTGCGGATGGCCTAGCTTCTCGCAAAACAAAGATCCATCCTATGAAAAACCAAATCAACCAGTTGCAAGCATCTCCACATTCTTAATTATTATCTGTCAACTGTAATTCATTATGCATTTCAGCTTTGATGAAAGTAGTAGAGCTGCATGTGGTTAAGATGCATTAATATTTATACTACAACAAATGAGTTCTCCGGTGAGAATAGAAGTAAGGAAATGTAGTCAATAAAATGCTATTTGGCTTAAAGTAAAACTGATAATTACTAATTGCTTGCAGTTTGGTTCTGAATAAAATGCCATTGATATGAATTCTAAAATATGAATGAGACAAGGTTGGACACCAACTACAATGTCTGTTTTGTATGTTTTAAAAATACCTTTTTGTCTCATGCCATCCAAGTACGCATTTCAACAGAGAAAAGAGGGTAATAGAAACAAATGATCTTACTCGTAACATTGTGTGACGACAAGAATGAAACAACTGCCTGTCTGACTGGTATTGGAAATTCCAAGCAAAATGCAATCAATCAGAATGTAATGATTTGTCATGAAGGTAATTATGCAACCATGCACATTCTTTTTTAAAAGAGCCATTCATTTGTCAAAATTCCATTTGCTTTGCGTCATTATGTCACAGCATATCTAGTACATTAGTGCATTAAGGCATCTGCCTTTGCCGTTTGTTACAAAGGGCAGCTGGTCAGAAGACATAATCTCCTTAGCTGAGGAACAAAAGCAGGTTGTTACTCGAGGAGTATAGTATTATTCTGGTTGTCTTACAGAACCTATGATATTCACCTTATAGTACAATGTTTCTGGTTCAAAATAGAGAGGCTGTTGTTGGAAAATAAGGTAAATATAATTTACAGTAAAAGGAAGAAGTTGAAAATTCCTGTTAGTGGCGCTGATTTAAGTGACACTACCATATTAACAACTCCCAGTTTTTTAAGGATTATACAAAATTTTATCACAGTTGGAGCTTATTTTCACCACTTAAAAGGAGTATGAGATGCCAAGACCAGGACTGTATATCTTTGTGAGTGTGACAATACTGTGTTTGGTTGTAATAATGGATAACAGAAATCTCAGACAGCTGAAATATGTAAGGACGAATGAAGACCATAACAGCCAGGTGGCAGCACAAGGATGTCAACAAATGTATGACAGAAAATACATGCTGGCTTTAAGAGATCGAGTGTACCACAATAAAGAGTTGAACTGTCTTTCTGAAGAGACTCAAGATAAGATCAAAGAGTTGAATCTGCATAAGAAACGCAAAAGAGGCAGAAGATCCAGCGAAAACAGATGTGAAAGATCAAATGATACAAGATTGCTCATCCATATAGAACCTACTGCAGAGCAGGTAGTGAGAAGACCAGAAGAGAAAATATCGCTCCTTCTAATGAACTGTCAGTCCGTCAAGAATAAAGATCTTAGCATCAGAGACTTTATGTATGAATTTAACTCTGATGTGGCAGTGCTTACCGAGACATGGCTGAGAGATGAAGACTCTATCTGGCTGGCAAGTACAGAACTGAACATGAATGGTTTGAGCATGTCGACTGCAAACAGGAAAATCAGGAAAGGAGGGGGACTAGCACTGGTATACAGAAATAGCATCAAGATAAAGAAAGTGAAAGGTGGACAAGCAAAGTCATTTGAGCATTGCCTATGGCAAGTAAACTTGAAAAACATCACATCCCACTTACTTGCTATTTATCGACCACCATATTCAGAGGAGCACAAAATAACTGTGGCCATGTTTAATGAAGACTTTTTGCAATTTGTTACGGATATCCAGGCAAAATACAAGAACATCATTGTCCTTGGTGACTTCAATGTTCACATCAACAACATCACGGATAGTAATGCACAGAATTTCCTGAATGTAATGCAATCATCAGGATTTTATCAGCATGTGACAACATCTACTCACAAAGCAGGCAACCTACTTGATCATATCTACACAGAGGTTGGAAGCGAAATTACTGTGACATCATGTGAATCAAAAGATTACATCTCTGATCACTGCATTATCAAAATGGACCTTAACATCCCAAAAGAAAACATCATTCGCAAGAACGTCACGTATCGAAAATTCAAACAGATCGATATTACCAGTTTCAAATCAGATCTCTGCTTTGACAATTGCCCAAGTGACAATCTCCAAAACTTAGTACAGTGTTATGAAGAGACTGTGAACAGTGCAATCGAAAAGCATGCTCCTGAGAAGACCCAAACATTGGCCATCAGAAATCGAAACATCTGGTTTACTGAAGAAGTGCATGAACAAAAGAGAAATGTGCGAAAGTGTGAAAGGACATGGAGACGCACAAAGTGTGAGCTGGACTGGAGACATTTTTGCGAAGAAAAGAAGAAGTACAACAGACTTATTAAAGCAACAAAACTGGAGAAAATTAGTGAACAAATAATAACCCGCAAAGGTGATGTAAAGGAACTCTATAAATTTTTCAACACCATCAATGGCAGTACGAAGGAAAACCCCATGCCATCTGGTTCCAATGATGAAGACTCGGCCGAAACATTTGCTGACTTCTTTCTTGACAAGATCCAGAAGATAAGACAGTCATTAGATGAAGTTCCCAAATTCCTACCAGCATATCGACAAACTCCAGATTTTGACAGTTTCACATATCTCAGTGAGAATGACATAATGAAGCTGATCAAGTCTATGCCAACAAAGTCTTGTGAAATTGATCCAATGCCAACCAGCTTACTAAAGACAGTGCTCCCATGTATCCTCCCTATCATTACAAAAATCATCAATACATCGCTCATGAGTGGCAATTTTGTACAGTCTTGGAAAACAGCCATCATTCGACCATCACTCAAGAAGCCTGGTTTGGAGTTAGTACCTGGTAACTATCGTCCAGTGAGCAACCTTGGATTTCTATCTAAAGCCTTAGAAAAGGCTGCTCTGAACCAGTTCATGCAACATATCGATGACAACGATCTTCTTCCTGATTATCAATCAGCTTACAGGAAGAACTTCAGCTGCGAAACAGCCTTGGTGAAGGTGATCGATGATCTTCTGTGGTCGATGGAAAGGAATAAAGCAGTGGCATTAATGGCAGTGGACCTTAACGCAGCATTCGACACTGTAGATCATGATTTGTTGTTGTCAGTTCTCCAAGCAAGATTCGGAGTTAACCAGCAAGCTTTGGAATGGTTCGATACCTATTTACGACCAAGAGACTGCAAAGTAAATGTGGGCCAGAAGTATTCAAGTGAACGATGTCTTCCTTTCTCTGTTCCTCAAGGTTCCTGCATGGGACCAGTGCTCTATCTTGTTTATGCCAGCACCCTACAACAAGCGATCCCAGAGCACATAGACTTACATGGCTATGCCGATGATCATGCCATCAAACTAAGCTTCGATGTGAAAGATCAAGAAGCTGAACGAAATTCCATCAAAGAAATTGAACAGTGTGCTCATCAGATTAACAACTGGATGGACCAAAATAGGTTGAAAATGAACCCTTCGAAGACCGAATTTATCATCTTTGCCTCGAAACAGTATTCACAGAAGATTCTTTCAAGGCAGCTCGAAGTATGTGGGTCTCCAGTGCAACGTTCAGAAAAAATTAAATATCTCGGAGCCATCCTGGATGAAAATCTGTCATTTAAGGAGCACATAACATCCAAGTGCAGAACTGCGATGTGGAACATCCAGCGAATTAAACAGATAAGAAACAGTGTCAGTCAAAATGCATGTGAGACTCTTGTGCTGGGTTTAGTCATGTCCCATCTCGACTACTCCAACATCCTTTTTATAGGACTGCCAAAGTGTGATTTGAACAAACTACAACGTGTTCAAAACATAGCAGCAAAGCTAGTTCTACAGGATGGTGACAGTTCACACAACAGTCTGAAGAAATTGCATTGGTTACCAGTCCATCTTCGAGTCCAACACAAGGCTTTAACCCTTGTTTACAAAAGTCTACATGGGCAAGCCCCAAAATACATCTCTGACTTGCTGAAACCTGCTGCACCTGGACGATCAGGTCTACGATCCATGTCATCACAGACAAGATTATTTGTGCCCTTTACAAGAAAAAAGACTTTTGCTGACCGAGCATTCAGTGTCGCAGCGCCGAAGTGGTGGAATGAACTCCCGAATGTGATAAAAGACTGTGAAAATATAGAATCTTTTAAAGCTAAACTAAAGACTCACTTATTTAATTAACAAATTTTAATATTGATTATTGATTTTAAATTTATACTCTATATTCACTCTATTTTACATTTTATATATATATCACATTTACCGATTTTACATTTCATTATTTTTATTATTGTAAAGCGCATCTGAAGATTGTTTTCAAAGCTTGCGCTATATTAAATAAACCGATTTGATTTTGATTTGATTTGAAAATTGATGGCTGGATGGTCACAATTGCAGAGGCCACTTTAACTGTCTATTTTACCTTAATACTGCGACCCACTGGTTTATCAAGAGATGATCTGCAAGAGAAAATAATTTATGTACCAAAAAGAATAATACGTTTGGAATACGTTTTACAGTACATATAATGCAATATTTCTTACCCTTTTGTTATTCATCAAAAATTTACTTTCACTCGTACTCATGACACAGATATAAATTAACCAGCATTAAATTTTCATTTTGTGGCTCATTTCCAGACTCATTCTTTAAAGAAAAAAACAATAACTAATTCCTGGAGAAGTAACAGATGACTGACCATCGCCAATCACTAGGATATAAAACTGCAAACAGCCATTACCAAGTACAGACCTAATGATAGATTACAGACCCAAAGACAGCTGCAAATAAAGTTCCAGGAGGGCTTATGGGAGGCCAGGTTCCTCTTGTCATGGTAATTACCTGTTTGCCACAATATTAAATAGTCTAGTAGGAACGGGGGGTTCCCATGCACCCGAAAGATATATTTTTTTAACTTTGGTTTTCGGAATCCTCATAATGTGTAGAAAATATTTTTTTATGTTCCCATCGCCAATTATTGTCCCATGTCATCCGTACGGCGGCCATCTTGGATTAACGTCGAAATTGCCATAATTTTGACGAGAAATCACTAACTTCTAAGCTACTTGTCACAAATAGGCATATGATACCATTTTTTCAGGGTAAATCCACCTGGAGAGTTGATTAAAGAGGTCTATTTTGTGATTTGTTCAATTCTAAACATATAAAGGTGAATAAACAGGCAAAAATGGTGAATTTTTCACCAAAAAATCAACGTTTTTTAAAATACAAATAAAGACAATCTCTTCGGACACATTCTGATGAACAGATTGCTAAGAAAAGACTAGCAGTGCATAGATCTATGCAATACGTTTAAAATGACACCAAAATGAATAGTTTACTATGAGTAGAAGCAATTCTAGGTCAAGATAACTGAATGGAAGCGATTCAGTAGCGTCGCTGACGGCACAGTTTTAAATCTCACATGGACGCCACTTCTGAAGTACTTGTCATTTATTGGCATGTGATACCACTTTTTCAGGGTAATTCAATCTGGGAAGTTGATTAATGAAGTCCATTTTGTGATTTGTTCAGTTCTAAGTGCAATAATGTAAAAAATTATTCAAAAATGGTAATTGTTGTTTTTGGTCTTAACCAACCGTGCAATTCAAGAAACATCGATTTCTGCAGGCACCGCAAATGGACAGCTGCACTTGAAAATATTAGATGTATTTATATTCCATCCAAGACATTTAAAATGAAACTGAAATATATAGCATACTATTTGTAGTATGGATTCTATATCTGAATCTAAGTTGGTAAAGATCGTCCATGGTGGCGCTGACATCAGTTTTGCTCGCAGCCACCACCCAGGTGTGGAATTGTTGGTCTACATCAATGGTTGGACACATGTGTGATAGAGTGGACAAAACGAAAGTCACTTTTCACCAATTTATTCCCGTGCAACCTTGTTTCACATGTACAGTTGAAAATAACAGTAGACCCTGAAAGAATACATACAGTTTATTACCATATGCGCACATAAGTGGCAATTAATGGCAGAAATACAAAATATTAATCATATTCTAATATGTTTATACACATACCCAGCCTGAGGGGCAGAGGTCCATACGTGAAGAAATTAACACAACCATGTGCATCAAACCATGTGCATCAAACCATGTGCACCAAGGCACTCCAATCAATTGGCTCTACAAAGAACCAAAAACTACACTAAACCCGAATGTCTAATGCATTATAATATATTAAATACAATTAGGAGTAAGAACAAGTTAATATTATAAAATGTTACACACCTTCTAGCTGAGTAATCCAATGCCCACAAACAGCACTCATGTACAACTAGCTCTGTACTGTTCAAGAGATGCCTGGGAAATGGAACTAGACTAAGCTGCCCCCTGGCAGCACACATTTTAACAGACTGTGAGGACACCTGTCCTGGCTGTTACTAGCCTAAGATGCCCCCATGTGACTTCAGAGATGAACTAATACAACAGTTCTACCACACATGTAAATAGAAATTTAGAGGATGTCAGGAAAACGTAATTTGAATTGGTCACGGAAATCAGATATGCAAATTAATGGCAATTATTGAATTTGGTCTTGAACATGTAAGGAATTTACTTTCTTGATTTTGAGACAGCAGCCTAAATCGTTTTTGGAAAAGGAATGTCACAAAGGCCTATATACATTTTACAAAACTAAACTTGGAAGATCAGAAGTGCTCCACAAAGGTAGTCAGGGTTGCAGGTAATGGAGAAGTGTGATGTTTGGCCAGGTGGAAGTCCAGAAACTGCTTGTTTTCTGTGGAGTAGGTCAATTATGAAGTCAACATCGATTTTGTTGATTTCTTATGATGTCACTAAATCTGAAAATTGTCCCCCAGGATAAGATTCCTTGAGTCAGACATCTTGAAACAGACAACTTACCTGTATTGGTTACCTGTATCTGGATTTGGTACCAATCTTTTGCTTAAGACTTCCTCTATCCATTAAATTTACCAGGAGACGGTGACAGCCGGTAGGCCTGTTGCAATGCCGATGACAGGGACTGGAAACAGGGTGAGGAAAGAACCAACCAAGCCTGCATGTTGGTAGGGAGCCTGAACTAAGTAGGCCAAAGAAATGCCATCGACAGAGCTACTGGGTTGCCGCCATTAATGTACCATGGAGGGGCAACAACCTAAGCTAGGCAGAAAAACAGGGAACCACTGAAGGGTCCCCCAGATACAGATGTCAAAGCACATCTCACGAAATAGGCCGATGACGAACTGAGGATGAGGCCAGGACCCGGACGACAGGGCAAGGACGACCATGGCTAAACCTGCACTAGGTCCGTCCTCTGCAGCGCGTCTATAGGACCCTGGGTGCTCTCCTTCCCTCCCAGTGTTGGAGGCCCACAGTCTGGGGTAGCGGTCGGGTTCCAGTCTTCGATATCCTGCTGCCCTATGCATACTCTGCAGTCAGTCACTCTTCAGCTAGGGGTCCAGTCCATGCTTGGGCACTTCTGGGTGATAGCAAGAGGTGGCAGACCAGGGCCCCTGGTCTCCCGCCTCCTGCTTGCTCATGCCTGGTTGTGCCCTGGGCTTGAGAAGTTGGGGGAGGAGCATCCCTCTGGGGACCAGCCTCCAGAAATGCTTGCAGTACACCTCCCTTCTGGGGCCTCCGGGCTTGGTCATGACGTATGGGTTTGCATCTGTTTCGGGCTTCTTCACTCAGTTTGCTTTGGCCATTCCACCCTGGTGCCACCTCTGAGATATGATGTGCTGGCCATTGGGAATCCACCAGAGTGCCTTATCAGTGGATGTACCTTTTCGGGTCTCTCAGGGAAGAAAATTCCGAGAGCCCATAAATTGGCTGGGATGGGTGGCCTGGGATGTCCTCACAGGAAGCAGCTATGCCATCCGCTGGGGCAGAGTGACCACAGGGAAGTCTGAGGAAAGAGGAATTTGGACAACCAAACAGACCTAGCGGCGGTCCTGGCCAGAAGGGTCAAGGTCACACACCAGGAAAGTGCCACACTCAAGAAGAGGAGATGTCATGTACCACAACGAAACAGAGGTACCAGGGACTGTCACAGAAGGCCACCACTGTTAGTCCCATAGTGGGCGAAGAGGCAACTAACCATTGAGAGCAGAACGACCACCCTCAGAACCACCGTCAGAGAGACCAGCCCCAGAGCGGAAGAGGCAGGGCATTCTGGAAGGATAGTCTGAGACCAACTCCAGTGCACCAAGGAGACTCCAGGAGATCCCTGCTGCCAGTGAGGCCCCACCAGACGAAGGGCGCTAGTACACTTGCAGCAACAGTGGCCATGGACAAGCAGGGAAATGAAGAGCCCAAGAAGGAGAGGAGTGGATTAAGTGACAACAGGACAAAAGAGGCCCCACCCAGGGCAAGTCTACAGCGTCAGAAGAAATATCCCTACCCAGGCAAGGGAAAAATAGACAAGGCTTAAGTAAAGGAGACATTCAGCAGCTGAGCATGCCAGTCATCAGGGCCAACACCTCGCAGGCCATCGGGGAGGAGGGCCAGCATCTAGGGGCACTATCTCACTCGGGCCATGGGAGAACCTTAGATGGACTAAGGAGAGGTATTACATGTTGGTCACATATAGCGGAGGGGTGGGAGGATTTCGAGGCCAAGTCACAATGCAGAAGGGCCAAGTGAGGAACAAGCCAAACGAAGGCCACCAGGCCACCCTAACTAGCACCCAGGAGAGCAATGCCAGAGCGAAGGCTAGGTCCAGGGCTCCATTTGCCAAGGGAAGGCTGCCCCGGAGCAGCTCAAGGGTGTGGGAGGCCGGAAAAAAGCACGAAGCTCAGTTCCAATGCTTGGGGAGAATGGGCTGAAGGGCATGGGAGAGTACTTGCCCAGGCAGGAGTCCAGGCCAAGGTTGTGAGGGTCGAAGAACCCACCGGAGAACCTACCAAATGCAATAAACAAACCCCAGAGGGACAGAAAAGTAAGATGTTGAGACAGGGAGACATCAGGAGGAGTCTTGACAATCCACAACAGAAGCAATCGAGTCAGAAGACAATAGCCCAACACTCAACGGTTATGAAAGATGACTGAGAAACCGCAGCTAGATGAAGAAGCAGCCAAGGAAGAGGCAGCCAGATGACCAGGTAGCCAGCAAGGGGCCCTCACACGATGCCCCAGCGGCACGCAAAAGACCATGCACAGGGTAAAGCCACCACTGGCAACCCAGTCATATGAGGTGACTAGGACAAGGACAAGACATGCCAGGGCGAGATTGGAAATTTGAGGACCAGCCAGGATGCCGGGACAGCCTCGACTCAAGACAAGGAGGGATATGAGGGCAGCAAGAGAAGTTCACGGAAGAGGGACAGCTTCACAGGAAGGAGATCAAAGTCCCCAGCGGTGACCACGATGAGTCTAGGGTGGGAGCCCACCAAGACACGTGGAGCAGCCGCAACTCCAGGAGGAGCAAAAGGGCCAAACAGCCTGGCAAAGAAAGAAGGGAGGCAACACAAGATGAGCCTTGTCAGGAGAGAGGACCTGAATTTGAGAATCCTTGCAGCTGCCGAAGCCCACCTCCAGAGGTGGCATAGGGGGCCCTATGACACCCTGAGCAATGATGCCCAAGGCAAGAGCAAAGCAGAACAGTCAAAGTCGTGGTTGAATGAATGTCCCCAAAGCCACATTGGACCATGAGGGTGGGGGGACTCCCAGCCTGCTGAGGGATGGAGGATTCCAGCCAACCAGGAGGCAAAACTGGGCAATGAGTAGCGACAGAACAGTGGCAGGGGCAGCCAAGAGCAGATTCAATCAGCAGGGCCAAGGATAGGGAAAAACCCTGGATAGGGATCTCCCCTAACCTCCTCCAAGGTGAGTCAATGCTTGGAAGGCAGACGGAGCCAAAGCAGCATGCGGCCCTGGCCAGCCAGGCAGGACCCGAGATGAAGAATGGTGATGACCACAAAGTAACCTGCAAGCCATGGGACCCGGAGTCTTGCAGAGACCGGTCCCAAGGCCAGAGTCCCCCACAACCCAGCAAACAGGGCAGCAAGGAATCCGCCGAAGGAAGGTTTCATGTAACAGGAAGCAGGTTGCGCTGGCACCGATTAACGCAAGAATTAGAGCAAGTACAATGTCTAGAATTACTCAAAAACTCACGCAAATGTCAAAATTCATTCAATCGGCTGTAAGCAAGCGGCTGTCCAGCACACGTCCCACACGTTGAACAGCCGAGAAGAAAGAGGAAGGTTAAGCGCAAGAGACTGTGGGTATTAGGAGGTATGGCTATGGTGCCAAATTTTAAATCTTGGCTGTGAAGAAGTGTGAAAGCTTGTTTGAGAAAATATACGCACAGGTAAGCATTGTCACTCTCTTCTTAGACGAGTGAGAATAAAGCTGTTGGGCCATGAGTGAAGTTAGAGATTACAATTTTTGTAAAATTTTTTACATTTATGCACATAGGACTGAATAAATCACAAAATGGTGTTCATTAATCAACTTCCCAGACTTTTTTACCCTGAAAAAGTGGTATCATATGCCAATAAATGACAAGTACTTCAGAAGTGGCATCCAGGTGAGATTTAAAACTGTGGCATCAGAATAATATTATAGGCCTTTGTGACATTCCTTTTCCAAAAACGATTCAGTCTGCTGTCTCAAAATCAAGAAAGTAAATTCCTCACATGTTCAGGACCAAATTCAATAATTACCATTAATTTGCATATCTGATTTCCATGACCAATTCAAATTACGTTTTCCAGACATCCTCTAAATTTCTATTTACATGTGTCCAACCATTGATGTATACCAACAATTCCACACCTGGGTGGTGGCTGCGAGCAAAACTGATGTCAGCGCCACCATGGATGATCTTTACCAACTTAGATTCAGATATAGAATCCATACTACAAATAGCATGCTATATATTTCAGTTTCATTTTAAATGTCTTGGATGGAATTCAAATACATCAAACATTTTCAAGTGCAGCAGTCCATTTGCGGTGCCTGTAGAATAGAAATCGATGTTTCTTGAATTGCACGGTTGGTTAAGACCAAAAACAAAAATTGCCATTTTTGAATAATTTTTTACATTATTGCACTTAGAACTGAATAAATCACAAAATGGACTTCATTAATCAACTTCCCAGATTGATTTACCCTGAAAAAGTGGTATCATATGCCAATAAATGACAAGTACTTCAGAAGTGGCGTCCATGTGAGATTTAAAACTGTGCTGTCAGCGACGCTACTGAATCACTTCCATTCAGTTATCTTGACCTAGAATTGCTTCTACTCATAGTAAACTATTCATTTTGGTGTCATTTTAAACGTCTTGCATAGACCTATGTAATGCCAGTGTTTTCTTAGCAATCTGTCTATCAAAATGTGTCTGAAGAGATTGTCTTTATTTGTATTTTAAAAAACGTTGATTTTTTGGTGAAAAATTCACCATTTTTGCCTATTTATTCACCTTTATATGTTTAGAATTGAACAAATCACAAAATAGACCTCTTTAATCAACTCTCCAGGTGAATTTACCCTGAAAAAATGGTATCATATGGCTATTTGTGACAAGTAGTTTAGAAGTTAGTGATTTTTCGTCAAAATAATTGCAATTTCGACGTTAATCCAAGATGGCCGCCGTACAGATGACATGGGACAATAATTGGCGATGGGAACATAAAAAAATATTTTCTACACATTATGAGGATTCCGAAAACCAAAGTTAAAAAAATATATCTTTCGGGTGCATGGGAACCCCCCGTTCCTACCCAACTAAAAGGGCAGGTGTGGCACTTAAACGTAATGCTTGGCGCCATTTCGCAGTGTTTGCCCCCTTGCACTCAGCTGCATGAATGTATGGGGTAATATTTTCCGCTGAGTCCATTTTTCAAGAATGCAATAGTTTTAGTTAACTGATCTTGCCTTTCTGGAAGAAAAAAAAACTTTAGAAGCTGCTTTTGACCAGTTGTAGGACTTATGACCTGTTCAGAAGCTGCAGAATACAGTTTTGATACTTGAAGTATAAAAACTGTGAAATTGTTTATTTACTTTTGATGTCATGTGGGAAAGTGAACATTCTCAACAAGTACTGCCCAGCAATTTGCTTTGCAGATTAAATGCACACTTGAGAAATATGTGTGCTGACTCAGACTTTTATCCCTTTCTTTAAAAGAGACAGATTAATTGCCTCATGGCTTGACATGCATTAGTGGCAACGTAAATTCAGGACTTTCTTGAAAGAAACTTAATCCTTTCTTTCACATGTGAGACTGTGAGCAATGATACAGAAAATTGCAGCTTGACATGTTATTGCCCAATTCCACCTTTGGGTTCATATAGATAAAGAGGTCTATATATATATGAGTGCCAAACAGGTCACTATTGAAAACTGGAAGACTTTTCATTCTCCCCACTAAAAAAAATACGTTAGAGGTTATCGATGCATCAATTTTCTTATGCATTTTGTTTCTTTTAAAGATTGCGATTAGAATCAAATTACCATACTTAAACATTTTGTTTTGGAATTTAATTAAATATATATATTATCCAGATGTTTTATTAAAGACAACAAGATCGGTTTTTTAGTATACCATTACCCTACAATTCATGATAGAAGATGAAAGATACGAAAGAGTAGCTTCAACAAGAATAATTGTTGAGCAGATGGTGCAATAATTGTGATAGAAGGCCTGTATCATAGCACATATAGTTTATCATGAACACTTGAATTAAACACAGGTTTCTTACTGTCGCTTTTGCAATTGTTTGAGGAAATTTCTTCTGTCATACAGTTTTTAGTACTGACAATTTACTGTATTCAATATATATTTGTATTGTTCCAGATTGAACAGTTTTGAAGCATCTGCTTTCTTCAAGAGTTCAATTACCAATAAAACAGACACCGAAGTGATCTCCATAGAAGAAATAGGATGAAGATATCAGCCAAATACTTGTATTGTGCATTTTTATGAACATAGTTTCACACTACCAAAAGCACTATAAACTACAAAGCACATGTATGGCATACACCAGGGGCATACAGTACATCTGCCTGGCATTGGAAATAATATTTTAACCATCATTCAAACAACAAACAGCTTCAATGTGTCTCTATGACAGCATCATCATTTATAGTTTAGTAAGGGAGTGATGAGCTGTCAAATTGACATACAAATGCAGACTGCCGTGACAGATCAGAGATGCAAACCAATGTACCTTGACATCCATTTATCATCTTTGTTAAAGCTCATTCACATTCTTAATGTCACCTCCAGTAATGTTTACGAATGACTATACATGAATAATAGAACAGATGGATCCAAATTGAGCCTGTTTCTTTTTCCAATGTCAACTCCAGTCATTTTACTTAGAACAAATGGACCCTCAGGAAGACAAGAGTTAGTCAATGCGATTTTTAATGAAGATCATTACTCTGTCTATTTTTGTGTCTATCTATCTGGCTCAGTGAATGTCTTATCAACAGTCTTAGGACACCTAGCACACTGTTGTGCCGTTGAAAACAATTGAGATAAAATACATATTCTTCTGTCGCATTTCTTTCAGAAGGCTCAGATGATTTAAGAATGTTCACAATTTGAGAACCTGGAAGAAAGAAATAAGCAGCTTACAAGAGAGACGGTGGAAAATGTTGCAACAAAGAAAAAGCTTCACAGTGCAGAATTAAAGAATCTCAGTTTCAGCATCTTATGCGGTTAGCCCTATATCACAAAACTTCAGCTGTTGTATACTGAAAACAGGATTATGGATATTTCCTTTAGCAGTACTAATGCCTAGTCGCTTAAGTATCAAGATAACACAAATGATAAGTGTGTATTGCAACTTGAGCATTAATTGTTTAATAACTATATTAAGTGGAGATTTGGAGTGCAGTATCAAAAGTGCATAAATATGTTTTGGGGCCATCTGTTCGGCATTATTATTTTCCCAGTCAAAAATGTGATATATCATGATATTTGATGCCATTTATTTATATTATATATCATATATTGAAAAAAGATATCTGTATATTATCTTGTCTCCCGACATTACTTAGGAATATTTTTTTTCAAAAATTCCAAATTTAAGGTAAGTTGCTTGAAATGTGACCAAATCAACAGCACTATAAACATTGATCAATACACCATTGATAAAATGTTATATAAATACAAGTTTTCATGCAAAGATAAATAACTTGGTTTTGTAATGCAGTTCCTCACAGACACAAAAAGAACAAGGACAAGATGTTCATCTTCTAGCAACTCATTGATTGCAATTAGATTTCCATTTTGAGGGATCAATCAATTAATTGCATTATTCACAGACAATTTGAGGGAAAGAACTATTGATTTATTCATGAAATGTCACACATCTGAATAAGCAGTAATTACAAGGACCATTTCTGCCAAAAAGAATTAACGATATGATCAGCTGTGTTGAAAAGAGTGATGCGCATTATGTGACAGCCTTCTTCCGAGATCTTCCCAAATTCACTGGGTATCACTAACTGTCTTCTATTGCACACTGATTGGAGACCGTACCCATGTGAGGCACCATTTAATGCCCGCCACGGAGACCACCGCATTGTACTTGATTTGAAGAAGAATAATGCAAAAATATCTATATTTCAGCCAGTCATCACAATTTATGTGTTTTACAGAATTTGGAATATTGAGTGCATTATAAGCCACGTTGCAATGATCAACATTATAATATTATCTGAATAATATGGGACATGCATCACACACAGGCCTCAGCAATAAGTAACATTTCAAAAGGCTTTAAGTGACATTTTATGGCTAGTGTTTCTGGAACATATTATAATTGGTGCGGATAGAAAAATTTTGTATGAATTACATGTTTAAAAAGTGTAAATATCCATACCCGTTATACTAACATGAGTGACATCATTATTGTTTGAAAACTGCCAAGCCACGAATATGATATTCTCTTAGCATTAAGATACAATTCATGCAGAGAGTAATTCATTGCGGCCTTGCAATGAAGACTTCATTACAGGCATGACATAGCTCTTCACAAAACAAGGATCCCTTCAATGTAGAACCAAATAAACCAGTTGCAGGTATTTTCACATTCTTGATTATTTTCTGTCAACTGTAATTCATTATGCATTTCAGCCTTGATGACATTTTAGGCATGGTCACATCTCCTAATTTGTATTAGCCAACTCCAATGTTCATTCTGGTTCCGTTTAATGGGTTTTGCTCTTGACATTGTTGCATAGAAAACTTTGATGAATCTGTTATCGTCAGGGCATATTTGAACTTCTGATTTCACTTTGAAATAATAGAGCTCCATTGTGGTTATAATGCATCAATATTTGCCGCAGCAAATGAGCGCTCCAGCGAGAATAGAAGTTTGGGAATGTAGGCAATAAAAATTATATTTGGCTTTCTGTGACCGCCTTGTTGCTTTCAGTTTGGTTCTGAATAAAATCCAATGATATGAATTCTAAAATATAAAAGTGAGAGGTTTAGATGCCAGCTATAACGTCTGGGTTTTTTTTCTGTTTTAAAAATACCTTTTTGTCTCTTTACCATCCAAGTATAAGCACTGACAGTGAAAAAGGGTAAAAGAAAGAAGATCTAACTTGTCACACTGTGTTGTAACAAGCATGAAACAACTGACTGGTAGCCTGTTGGAAATTCCAAGCAAAATGCAATCAATCATAATGTCATGATCTGTCAGGAAAGTAATTCTGCTACCATGCACTTTGCCAATGACAGTTTTGCCAATGGCATTAAGAGTGCCATTCAATTGTCCAAAAACCATTTGCTAGGCGTCATTATGTCATTTGATATCTTACAAACTCACCATGTGGGAAGGTGGTTATGAATACAAATAATATTTCTGAGCCCGGAAACACAGTATCACCTTATTTTACAAAATTATTACTCTGGAAGATAAATGTTCAGGTACACTTACACATAAATCCTCGTACATATTAAGAACTAGGCTTTGAGGACAACATGTGTGACTGTACTAGGAGTAGGCGTCTTAATCCCTTTGATTTAGATGAATGGCTATAACAACTGCTTTCTTGTGAGACGAGTTACCTATAAATCATTCACATAAGTGGCCTTATATGAAGTAATGAATGAAGACATCAGCCAAATAAATTCATGGCTCTGTGGAATTGATGGAAATTGTATTGTGTTCCAAAATATTAAAACTTGCAAAAAAATTACATAATCATCCGTTCACAATTCAGCAATGTTATAAGAATGGTGATTTTGCAAAATATAATGACAGACAGCAAGCTGTATTTGGACAAATGAATGGCAAAGTTTGTGGCAGCAGAATTACTTTCCTGACAAATCATGACATTCTGATTGATTGCATTTTGCTTGGAATTTCAAATATCAGTCATAGTATCTTATATGTTTATATGCTAGTTGCACATTGTAGTGTGTGTCATATAAGGCAGTTGATCATTGTTTTCTTTTTCCTTTGATTCTCCATTTTCCAATAATGCGCTGGATTCTTTAATTTCTACAAAATCACTACATGGCTGATCACAGAAATGAGCAACAGCCTTCCATAAATCGCATATCATTGTGTATGAAGATAAATCTAATATTTCAGAAAAGGATAAATAAATGCTAACTAGGAGGTATTTCTTCTGAAATTTGCCACTTTTGTTGGTCGATTCATGTTTACTCGAACATCTTTAGTCTTAGACTTTGGATGAACTGTGTTTGAACTGATAACTAAGCAATAACATGACAAGCCATGCACAGATATTCCTCAGTAATTTGTATATGTCAAGAATCATACCCAAAGTAGTAATAACCATATCTCAGTTCGGTTAAAGTCAAAATACGGCAGCGCTGATTTATATGGCATCCCCCGATGCCATTTTCGGCAACCGTTGCCTTGTACGGCATCGCAGAGATGCCGAATTCGGCATCTACGTAATTCAAACGTTTCTCGGGAGGTGGCACTAATGATCGGGGATGAATTTAGTGCTGCCACATTGAGTTTATATATATTTCTTTGATTCTGCCCAAGGAAAATGACACTCTATCCCAGCATTTCTGACATTTTTTAAGTGCTACTTTGCTAATTTGGGTGTCTGACCACTGATTTGGGTGTTGATAATACAAGACTTGACTCATTATAACTCGAGATGCAGATTAAAAGTACACTGAGAAAACAATAATATATTATATATATAATTATAGGGGCTTAACTAGGGGTTTTAAGACGGGGGACAAATGGGCAGTGCTCCTGGAGATTGCTTTTCACTGCCAGAAACAAACCATTACATGATTAGGTCTTACAAAATGTTATCTCAACACTGAGCTATCCGGAAAAACAGAAGTCATATTAATTTTCATTTTAGTATTTGGTTCCATAAACTTTCATTGAAGTATTTGCGTAAAACTTTTTCTCCTTCTTCCCCAACATATTTCCATAAAGGTAAAACTACAGAGTAGGCATGGAGAGTGAGAGGTGACTATAGAGGAGTATATAAAGAGGCAGGGAGCAGATCCATCATCAATGGAGTCTGTGACAGGTATCGGGAGGAGGCAAGAGCTTCATTTTTAATGATGGTCTTACCTTGCCTGACAGTAACAAGAACTAATATAATTGTAAGCATAGTATTAGTAAACCAGTGTTGGTGTAATTTTACTGTTTTGTGACGGAAAATGTCACAATACCGCAACAGTTGCCTTAAACAGCATCGGGGATGCCTCAAACAGCATCAGGGATGCCTTAAACAGCTGCAGCGCTGCCGTATTTTAACCTTTTCTGAATTGATCTTATTCTTCAGACTCAGATTAATCTTTCAGGCAAAAATTATGACTTTCATCTGAGTGGAAATGTAAGCTGAGACAAACCACAAGCAGTGTGATTTATTGAAGCAATATAGCATTTATGCAGGCCTTTATTTCCTGACTTCTATTCTCAACGGAATACTCATTTCTTATGGTATATATTGATGCATCACAACCACTGAAGTGCAAATATGTTAGGACGATGCCAGATTCATAAGATTTTTCGCTTTGACAAAGTCAAGTGGTAAGCCTTTAAAAAAAAACTACAATGAATATTGAAGTATGCTTATGAAAATTAGGGAATGTGGCGTTACCTAAAATAATGCAGGCATAGCTTTAATACCACAATGAATGGTAATTGTTGTTTGCAGTGCTCCTTGTTTTTTAAAAACCCATCTATCAAGCACAAGACAAAAGGGCAGGTGTAGCCACTGTATGTGATGAATGGAGGTTTTCTCTCCCTAAAATAGTCAGCCAGATTAGAACTGTCAAAGTTTATAAGACAGTGCGCATCTGTATGTCTATCGGTCTGTCTTTCTGTTTGTCTATCTATCTGTCTTACCATCTCTCTATCTTTGTCTGTGTGTTCATCAGTGCATCAAAGCGTCTGCCTTTATCCTTTGTTACAAAAGCAGCTGGCAAGAGAACATAATCTCCTTAGCTGAGGTACACAAGCCGTTTGTTACTTGAGGAGTATAGTATTTGTTGGGATCGCCTTACAACCTTATATATTCAACTTGTTATGTAACTATCCTGGTTGATGCAAAGAGAGGCAGTTGTTCGATACTAATGTAAATAAAATTAAGAGCAAAAGACAGAGGTTGCATATTGAAGGCTGGTTGCTCATGGGGATGTTGACAGTGCAGAGACCATGATAACTGTCAAATATATTTTAAGACTGTAGCTCACAAGTTGAAGCAATGTTTTGCAAAAGAAAATAAGTTATCAGTGAGTGAGAAAATGATTGGGAAAGGTCTGTTCACAAAAAAAGACTTATTTAGAATTTTGTAATCTGTTTGAAAGTGCAGATCTGCCATTTTTTCCGCCTTTAAGTTTTCATTAAGTAAGAATTTCACTCACACTCATTACATAGATATAAATAAACCAGCATTAAATTTACATTTTGTTGCTCATTTCCAGTGTTATTCTTAAAAACGAAAATTACTTATTCCTGGACAGTGGTCAACTAACAGATTACTGACCAGCGCCAGTCAAGAGGACATAAAGTGGCAAACCGCCATTACCAAGTACAGGCCTAATGACAGATTACAGACATTAAGACAGCTGCTTTAAAAGCATCAGTAGGTCTTATGGGAGGCCAGGTTCCCCTTGTCGTGATAATTACTTGTTTGCTGCATTATCAAAGGGCAGGTGTGGCACTTAAATGTAATGCTTGACATCATTTCGCAGTGTTTGCTCCCTTGCACTCAACTGCATGGATGTGCGGGGTAATATTTTCAAAGAATGCACTAGTTTTAGTTTTACTGGACTTGCCCTTCTGGAAGAAAAAAATAACTTTAGAAATTACTTTTGACCAGTTGTACGACTTATGTCCTCTTGAGGAGCCGAAGAATACAGTTTTGATACTGGAAATATAAAAACAATGAAATTGTTTATTTGCGTTTGATGTCACGCATTCTCAACCAGTACAGCACAGCAATTTGCTTTGCGGATTTAACACACACTTGAGAAGTATGTGTGCTGACTCAGAATTTTATCCCTTTCTTTAAAAGAGACTCATGGCTTGGCATGCATTAGTTGCAACATCAATTCAGGACTTTCTTGAAAGAAACTTAATCCTTTCCTTCACATGTGAGACTGTGAGCAATGATACAGAAAACTGCAGCTTGACATGTTATTACCCAATTCCACCTTTGAGTTCCTTTAGAAATAGAAGTCTTCCTCAGTGCAAAACAGGTCACTAATGAAAGCTGGCAGTCTTTTCATTCTGCCAACTAAGTCAAATAATCTCAGACTCAATCTAAATCTTTGTATCAGTTTTCCTTTGCAGTTTATTTCCTTTACAATATCAATTGGAAATACTTTAACATTTGGTCGAATAATTTTACAGTATGCCATTCTGTTTTTTCTAAAAGACCCCATGATTGATTTAAGTATACTATTACCCTAAAATTTATAATACAAGAAGAAAAATATGACAGATTACCTCCAAAAGAATAATAGTTGTGCAGATGGTAGGATTAATTGTAATACAAGATAGGCCTGTATCAAAGCAAATATAGTTTACAGTCCTTGTCATATTTACGTGGAATCTCAAGTTTTTTTTCTATGCTGTTGAACTGTGATGTCAGAGCTGACTCTATTCTAGCATTGCAATATATGTAAATTAACTACAAGCTGTGATGTCATTTCAGACTGGGTCAGATTCCCCAGCTTCTAGCCAATGTTGATCCTCCTGAACTGAGCGTCACAGTTTCAACACAGTGTCAGAGTAAGAGTTTTATCAGGGATAGCCCCTACAACTACGTCATCACAGCTTTATAGCCAATGGGCTGACCGTAAACTACGTCATCACAGTTCAAACATTGATATATTGAAGGAAGCATTACATTTTTGATCCCAATGATTTATCACAGCAATCACCAGTCTAATCCTACCAAATATCAGCTTTGTGAGCATTCACAGTAAACAACTGTTATAATCCTCCCAGAGTTGTTTGATAAATCTACAAACTTGCTAACTTACAACTTTAAACTTTGATGGAAGTTGGTATAAACAGAAGGCTTTGACAATTTGTTCGTAAACACATGGCTTATGTTATGTATATTTGTTCTGGCAGCCCATTGGCTGAGAGGCTGTGATGTCAAACTTGCATGGGTTTTTCCCAGACCCAATTTTAACTCTGACACTGAGTTGAAACTGTGATGCTCAGTTTGGTGGATTCGCATTGGTTAGAAGCTGGGGAATCTGACCCAGTTTGAAATGACATCACAGCTTGTAGTTAATTTACATATATTGCAATGCTAGAATAGAGTCATCTCTGACATCACAGTTCAACAGCATTGAAAAAAAACTTGAGATTCCACGTAAGTATGACAAGGACTATAACATACAAAAGTGAATTAAAAAACGGGTTTCTATTTGCCGCTTAAATTTTTTGAGGAAATTTTTCCTGTCATAGAGTCTTCCAGAATGACAATTTAACCTGATCAATATTCATGTATTCTTTCCAGTTTTGAAACAGATGCCTTCTTCAAGAGTTCAATTATTAAAAAAACAGACACAGACGTGGTCTCCAAAGAAGAAATAGGATGAAGGTGTCAGCCAAGTATATGTATTGTATTGTGCATTTTGATGAATATTGTTTTGCGCTACCAAAAGTACTGCTATAAACTACAAAGCACATGTACGTGCATGGCATACACCTGGTGGCATACATCCGCCTGGAATTGTAAGTGTAATTTTTACTATCATTCACGCAACAGACAGCTTCAATGTGTCTCTATGACAGCATCATCCTTCACAGTTAAGAGGCACTTTTTGTAAAAACCTGCGGGGGTGGCCGGGGGTTCGTCAGACTTTGCAATGTGCATTACACCGTTTCGAAGCTGTAAGTCTCGCTAAGAAAAATTTTTTGAAAAAAAATAAAAATTCAAATAATATAGGTGGCGCCACAGTCAAATTGGAATGAGTGCCCACGAGTTTGAAAATAGTTTCCGAAAATACAGGTGTTAATAAAAAACTCCACTTAGGTCACGTACCTGGATCGCGTTTCCTTTTTGAAAAAAGTTCCCCTGAAGTTGGTATGTCTTCACCTCAGGTACTGGACTGAAAACAATGGCCACTAGGGGGTGCTGTGGTAGGGTCATAAATCATGGTATTTGAAAAAGAATGAACTCAACAAGTTTCCTTACACTTCTACTTGTCATGTGCAATTTTTTACGTCATTAAATTCACAGCTCTCAACAGAGGCCACCTATCAATAAATGGTAATTTTGAGTTTCATAATTTTTCCCTTTTGAGGATTTGTGAAAAAAAAGGGGTCTGACATTGGTCAACAAAGCAGCTGTTTCCATGGAAACCGCTGGCTCTAGGAAAAAAATGTTGGTGAATTTTTCTTAGTGAGACTTACAGTTTCGAAACGGTGTATTGCACATTGCAAAGTCTGACGGACCCCCGGCCACCCCCGCAGGTTTTTACAAAAAGTGCCTCTTAAATAAGAGAGTGGTTAGTTGTCAAATTGACAGAGAAGGGTGGTCTCCACGGACAGAAGCAAACCAATGTACCATGACATCCATTTATCAGTCACATTCAGACTGATTCACATTCCTGGATCTGGAGTCAATGCCAGTCTTTTTCATTGGTGACTATAGCACATACGGACTCTCAGGAAGACAAGAGTCAGGCCATGTCAATCAGATGTTTAATGGAGTTCTATCTCTGCGTCGATCGATCTAGCTTAATGAAAGTCTTATCAACAGTCTAATAATACTTTGCACATTGTTGTGTTCTTGAAACTGTCTTAACCTAAAATATATATAGCTGTTGCAATTCTTGCAGAAGGCTCAGATGATTTTAGAACACAATTTGAGAACCTGGAAGAAAGAAATAAGCAGCTTATAAGGCAGATGGTGGAAACTGTTGTAACCAAGAAAAAGCTTAAGTGTCTGTGCAGAATTAAAGACTTTCAATTGTAGCAACTTATCCGGCAAGACTAATATCACAATGCTTCAGCTGCTGTACACTGAATACAAAATTTGATAATACATCTTCTCTGCGGTATAGAAAGGGTATCATCATTGACATTCACTGACAGGCTGATTAGTGATGCTGTAAACAGCATATTCATTGCAGCCTTTCAGCCAAGACAACATTTTAATTTTGGCCTAGCTTTTCACAAAACAGAGATCCACTCAATGAAGAACTAAATCAACCAGTTGCAAGCATCTTCATATTCTTGATTATTCCCTGTCAACTGTAATTCATTATGCATTTCAGCTTTGATGACATTTTAGGCATGGTCACATCTCCTAATTTGTATTAGCCAACTCCAATGTTCATTCTGGTTCCATTCAATGGGTTTGCGCTTGACATTGTTGAGTAGAAAACTTTGATGAATCTGTTATCATCAGGGCATATTTTGACTTCCGATTTCGCTTTGAAATACTAGAGCCCCATTGTGGTTATTTTAATGCAACAATATTTACCACAGCAAATGAGTTCTCCAGCGAGAATAAAAGTTTGGGAATATAGGCAATAAAAATTATATTTGGCTTTTAGTAAAATGGATTGCTTGCAGTTTGGTTCTGAATAAAATGCCAATGACATGAATTCTAAAATGTGAAAGTGACAAGTTTAGACATCCTCCCATTGGAGGGTTCATGTACACTCACCCTGCCAACAAGTACTTCAAAATGAGTCTTATGAATATGCTAATCCTTTTACAGCTTTTTTCCGGTGTTTTAATGATGTTATCCAAGCAATTGTTATTGATTTTACACAAAGTAAATACTGAAAACAATAAATACAACAACAATGAAACATTCGAACATTCATTCAGTTGCCTTTAATGATCTCAAACTGTTAATTATGTTTTTCACACCGGAGGCTTCTTAATCTTTTAATGATTTCTTCACTGAAACACAGGCCATGTCGTCAGGGCAGGCTTACCCAGGCTATACTGAGAGGTGAGGATGAGTTTAGAGGCCATATATATCTGTTTTTTTCTGTTTTAAAAATACCTTTTTGTCTCTTCCTTCCGAGTATGGTATATAGCACTATGGCAGTGAAAAAGGGTAAAAGAAAGAAATGATCTAACTTGTCACACTGTGTGCTAACAACCATGAAACAACTGACTGGTAGCCTGTTGGAAATTCCAAGCACAATGCAATCAATCATAATGTCATGATCTGTCAGGAAAGTAATTCTGCTACCATGCACTCAGCCAATGACTGTTTTGCCAATGGCATTAAGAGTGCCATTCATTTGTCCAAACACCATTTGCTATGTGTCATTATGTCACTCTATATCTTGCAAAATCACCACGTGGGATAGTGTAAATAATATTTCTGAAGGTAAATGGTTTAGCACACTGAGATATAACCTTCATGATAATTTTAGGATCAATCAGAAAAGCAGGGAGAGGGCAAATGGTGCTTTTTACCAAGCAGTTAGATTGTTTCTTCATTGCAAAATGTATAGGGTAACTGTCTTATAACCTGTAGTATGCAGGAATAAAACAGCCTAGCTCATTGTACATTGACATTCTTGATTGTACACATTTTCATGTCCCACATTTGTGAATTATAAAACTGCACATCAGCGAGTGGCAATTATTACGGTGCAGAAGATTGAAGGGGCCGACCAGATGATCTTTGGGTCTATGGTTTGATTGAATAATGGGCCCAAGTCATGGAGTGGAATATATATTTTGCTTCTTCAACTTCTTTGAAGCCTTTGTAATGCAAGAAAATGGGGGGGTTTTGTGCTTACGACATGTCTATGTTATCATGTCACTCCTCATTGAATCAAACGCTAACAAGGAAAGCCAATGTTTTTATATCAGGATATAATCGTTGATTGAATGTCAGCTTCCAGGAAAACTGGTCGTAAAAAAGAAATTCAAGCCCTTTGAAGTGTTTGACCTATTGTTCTCAGCACCAGAATTATGAGTTATATGAATGCCGTGATACTCACATAAGAATATTCTAGGATAAAAAAAAGTCTTATGAAAACATAATCTTCTTGGCTTCTTGGCTTCGTCAGAAGAACGAAAGGAATTCTAGACCTCCAGATTTCTCACTTCGTAAGACTTCTGTATCTGAAGGAATTCAACAGCGGAATTGAGCATTAACATGTCAAGCTGCAATTTTCTGTATCGTTGCTCACAGTCTCACATGTGAAAGAAAGGAGCAAGCTTCTTCCAAGAAAGTCCTGAATTGATGTTGCCAGTAATGCATGTCAAGCCATGAGGCAATGATTCTGGTTATTTTAAGTAGGGAATAACAATTCTGATGTATTTCAAAAATTTCCCAAGAGAACACTGACATGGCGGAAGCCGACTGCTGAGTAGTAATGGATGAGAATAGCTAATTTTTTATTCAGGAACACCAGCAACTCACTGAAGTTTTGTACTGACTTTATTTACAGAGGCGAAAGCAACATCGCAAAATACAAAATGTAGAATAACAGGACAATAACAGTGAGAATCAGTGAAATTTTCTGAGAAAATCACCCTTGGCCTTTTTCTGGACTGATGCTTTATTCCAGCAATAAACAACACCAAAAGCTTTGACCCATCATTACTGCCAGTTTTAGTGACTACAAAGGCCAGTGATCAGGTACCATGCATCACTTCCAGTCACCACACCTGCCCTTTGATGCTGTGGCAAACATGCAATTACCATGACAACAAGGACCTTGCCTCCCAAAAGACCTTCTGAAGCTTTTAAAGCATCTGTCTCGAGGTCTTTAATTTGTCATTAGCCCAGTAATTGGTAGTGGCTACTGGTACGGCTTGTATCTGATGGACGTGTTTTGGAAAATAAGGCAATGGAAAATGCAATTTAATGTGTCAAGGTTTGTGACTTACTGAAGAACTCCAGCATGATTTGAATAGAACATGCATAGTTGTGTTGTCAATATTCATTTGCATTGTCAATATGCATTTACATTGTCAATAGAGCATTACATCAAATCAACACAAATTTGTATCAAAGATAAAAAATACATCAGTGTTATTTCTTGCTCTGTGAAACCAGTCACATTTTCATGACAACAACCTTAAAAAATTATTTAAGCAATTCCGTAATGTCTGATTTACAGATCAGACAATTTAGTAGATTGTGTAGTCCTACAATTACACCTTCGCTATTTCATTGTTTTAAAATCAGGCTCAAGGCAAGGTAATAGGGGCATCAAACGTGCCATTAACCAAAGCTCCAAGTGCAACAGGAGCTGAGCTACAAGGCAAAATGTCATGGTGTCGGACGTACTCTCACTGCTTCTTTCGAATGCTGCTTTATTACAGACAGTTTTGCAAATCCATCCAATTTTTGGGCATTATGCATCTGAGCAGATATTCCAAGGAAAACAATGTTTTGGGAGGGTTCACTATATTTTTACAAGGGTGTGACTAACCATAATGTTTTAATTCCAATTTTCTCAAAAAAATTTCCAGCCCGATCATTAAAATCTTTACATCAAATCGAAACTGAGAGCATACAATGCAACGCTGCTTTGGTATTCTTTGTCTTCCCTCCGTCATAGGCATTATAAATCACCATGATATAATATACATTATACCATTCGACACCTCTGTCAGCCAATCACATTACAGTAGTTCAGGGGAATAATTCTCATATTCTTTGTTGTCCAGTTATCCTCTCATGTTTGACTGTTTGAGTGTTTGTCTCAAGGTATAAGCCAGTTATTCACCATGGGATCACGAATATGTGTTTATCACACCTCGGCCTAAAAGCCTCGGGTGTTAAATCACATATTCCCTCTCCCGTGGTGAATAACATTTACGAATGGAGAAAGTAGCAAGAAAAAGTTACATGTTGAGTGTGAATGCCAGCAAGACCCACTGTGAAGGTCTAGTTATATTGCCTAACTATTTGAATGTTTTGACTACTGTTTAGAAAGAATTTTTGGTTGGATGCACCCCATGCACCTGCAGCTAAACTCAGTCTGAAATAAATATTAGCTATGTTGTGAGAAGATACTAACCAGCATTGTTTACTTTCATTTGGACATTGAATTTGAATATGTTACGTTTATTTTAACATTACACCCTAGTCAGCACATTGATGACATGATAATTGAATACTTCTATTTTGTTTGCGGACATTGGCCGTATTTTGAACTTCAACAAATCTGATCATTTGACTCATTTTAAGGCATTCCTAAAAGTAGGTCAAACTGATATTGTGTGAATCAAAACCATTCAAAGGTTAGAAGATAAGGAAGTGGGTCACAATGGATACATACTAGCATGCACAATTTGTGTATACAAGTTGTATTTGAAGAATGGATCCTATAAAGAGAATTCAAAATCAGCTGTTTCTTGCCATTAATGGCCAAAGAGACACTTATAACTGTGCTGAAGTGAGACGCATGCTGTCGGAATACACAGAATTGATCAATCGCATACTGTCGGAATATCCAGAATTGATCAATCTTAAAAGGATAGATGACTCTTCACAAGAAGTATCAACCCCTTTGATACAAGCATGCAGACTAGGTGAGTGTAAACAGTGTGAGGACCCTGAAGGTCCATATTGGGCAAACACGTTTTTTTTAATGTCCCAGAGCAGGGCCTATGGCCTTTTGTCATCATCAATGACATTGTCATGTCAAAGTTAGCGTGAATCCTAAAGCATTTTACTGATGCAAGAACCATCCAAAGTTATGATACCCAGGATTTACATTGGTGCCAAAGATGCCCTGGCTTTGATCTTGTGTCTCTCTGCTCTGAATGTTTTCTTTCAATCCCCAAAATTCTTCGTTGCTGTGCAGAAGATTTCTGAGAAGGTTTCAGAAAAGTATCTTCTTCTTTATTTGTTACGTCTTTCAGACCGAAGACAAATTGTGGCACACCACAATCTGCCAAATTTCTATTTTTAGATTGAGGCGCATACGCAGGATCACAAGGAATATATAGAAACTCCATCAAAAGTTCTCTTACAGTATTAATCACAGCCAATTTAATTATTCTACTACTACTCATGTCACAAAATTAAAACAAATATTCGCCATGCAGATTTAGACAAGAAGTGAAAAACAATTGTACTTTATTTTGCAGGTTTGTATGAAGTTGTGAAAATTCTTCTGAATAAAGGAGCAGATGTTTTAGCCTCTGGAAACATCAATCAATATCACTATGGAGTGATAAGAGCATTAAGCGTAGGACATATTGGAATAGAGTTTGGTGCCCTGGACGATATCTTTCCCCTTTTTGCAGCCACTCTTTTTCCTTACATAGACGAAAAGATATTAAAGGCATTGTTATCAGCCGGGGCAGATGTCAATCAAAGAACCGCAATAGGACAAACAGTACTGCATGTCATTTGCATGTATGCGTATGGAAGGGAACGAATCAAAGAATTTTCACTTGATGATGATAGTTATTTTCCGGCTGCAGTGGATTCAAGGATGACATTTATAAAGATTCTATTAGGTCAGGGCGCAGAGGTCAACATATTCGATCACCATGGGAAATCTCCTTTACACTACGCCACTCAAAATGGAAATCAATATTTTACATCTGTGATCACCATGGGAAATCTCCTTTACACTACGCGACTCAAAATGGAAATCAATAAGATATTTACATCTGTGATCACCATGGGAAATCTCCTTTACACTACGCGACTCAAAATGGAAATCAATAAGATATTAACATCTGTGATCACCATGGGAAATCTCCTTTACACTACGCGACTCAAAATGGAAATCAATAAGATATTAACATCTGTGATCACCATGGGAAATCTCCTTTACACTACGCGACTCAAAATGGAAATCAATAAGATATTAACATCTGTGATCACCATGGGAAATCTCCTTTACACTACGCGACTCAAAATGGAAATCAATAAGATATTAACATCTGTGATCACCATGGGAAATCTCCTTTACACTACGCGACTCAAAATGGAAATCAATATTTTACATCTGTGATCACCATGGGAAATCTCCTTTACACTACGCCACTCAAAATGGAAATAAATATTTTACATCTGTGATCACCATGGGAAATCTCCTTTACACTACGCCACTCAAAATGGAAATAAATATTTTACGAAGATTTTGCTTCAAAAAGGAGCAAATGTTTATCTGAAAGACAATGTTGGTCTTACTGCACTGGACTATGCTGCTACAGAAAATAAACAACTAACATTGGCTCTGATAGCCAAATACAATTTCCCCATGGAACAGGTCATTAACGCTTATGAATGTCTTGGCTTGGATTCCACTTATCGCTATTCGATAGATTCTGAAATCTTACGAAAGGCCACACTTCTGAGACATCTACATGGAATTCCAAAGACAGTTCTGCCACCTCTGGAATGTTATGGTTTTGAAAGTGAATGGCAGACTATTGAAGAGCTGGAGGAATATGAAGATAATTTTGGTCAACTATTAACACAATGTCTGTTGGCTCGAGAACGGATAGGAAGAGAAAACCACTTCGATTTTTCGTCCAGGTTACTGGCTCAGAACCGTAAGTAGAAGCAGATGCACTGTCAATAAATTTGAAGGCCCAGCATTCCATTTTCAAGCCAAATATTGTTTTATGTGTCAAGCCACCTACTTTCAATTCTTAAAAGTATTTTGTATGAAATTCCGAATAGAAATTTATAGTTTATTTCATGTGTAAAAATATTGTTATTATTTCTGAGTGAAACTGAAAAGAAAAAACATTCATATTTCTTTATCAGGGCCAAACGTATAGCCTCATGGTTGGGAGGGGGGATTTGGAACAGCCTTCCTTGGAATATTTGGGCCCCCTTGGAGACGTAACTCAACCAGCCAAAAAATAGAGGTGTGCGGGAGCATGGGTCTTTCAGTAACGATGATACCCCCCCCCCCCATTAAGAAAAATTGTGCTGGAGGCACATTAGAATATGTATACCCTGCAAAATGGGGTTCTTCTCAAGAAAATTGTTTGCTTCCAAGGTGCTCCCCCCACTCGAGACTCCCCTAGTTACGCAACTGCTTAAACATTCAGTTTCAGACTGTAACTTGTTTGAAACCTCATACACTCTATGTCAATACCTTTGTTTTGTTCTACTTAATTCTTCAAGATCAATTGATTTTGAGAATTATTGGTAAAATCATTGATATAGGGCCTCTTCAGAGTCTAGGAATTGAATTGTCTATGAAACTCAGCATGCGTGCAGCTGAGGTGCAATATATACCAGCAACACCTTTGAGGCACCAGTTAATTAAGAAAGTGAAAGTTTAATGTAGTGGGAGGGGGCTACAAGATAATCTTCTCAAGTCAGTTATTTGGGCTTTTCGAAATTAAAATTGTCGTGTCAGTTGGGCCCTTTGAAATAGATTTCACCAGTCAATTGAGGCCATGAGGGTCTCCCAGAATAAATTTCTCGTTCTCGAGTCAGTTGGGGGCCCTTTGAAATCAACTTCTCAAGTCCGTCATGTGTGAAAGTAGATTTCTTGAGTCTTTTAGGCCCGCTGAAAACTAATTTGGTGAGTCATTTTGGGGGCCCTTTGAAACAAATTTCTCTTGTTAATTAAAGGTCTTCTGCAATATATTTCGCCAGTCTGCTTGGGGCCCTATGAAAAAAAAATTCTCAAGTCAGTAGGCCCTCTAATAATATTATAGTCATTAATGCTGTGGTTGCTCTATTGTTTCGAAAATTGTCATTTTCTTAGTCCATAAACACACTTCAACTTCCAACTTCCTCTCTCTTGGGCCCCCTCCTGGCAAATATTGGGGGGGGGGGTGTCACACCCCCCCCCTATATATCCCCCCCATGAATGTGGCGCTGCATGTTGTTTATTTCTGTAGTCCATTTACAGAGAATTTTTGTCACATCCAAAATTGTAACAGAGAACAGTTTTCTTTTAGGGACAGCACTTCAAATGGTCATTGTAAGACCATAAAAAAATCTCTCTTTTATGTTAAAAGAGTGAAATTAAGTCGTATTGGTTATAAACAAGTCCAAAAATTCATGAAATGTATACACCATAAAAATTTGAAGCATAGAAATACAGGTAGAACGATAATGTGGGTTAGGCCTACTTGGGACACACACAAAAATGCAACATTGAGTGCATATCATAACTGTTTTAGAAAATATTGGTCACTTGAAACAAAACAATTTAAGAAATCAACAAATGAGTCTAATAGACACCTTCTCCCGGTGATTGAATTAATCTAACTTGCATAAAAGAGTCACACTTTGCTGTCAAGGTACACAGACACTATTGTTTGTGTTTTTCGGAGAATGACCCTTTTACATTTATCCCAATTATTTTTCAGTTTTTGAACGGGGTGGAACAAATCGGGACAAGACGTTTTTCAATTCACTCATGAGGCACTGGCTTGATCGCATTTCATACTTTGAAAGCCATTTGCACTTTGCTTACTCGATGATCAAGGAAGATGTCTTTGTAGATTATGCCCGGGCTCATGGACGGCCTCTGTCAAATGATGTCCTGGTGAAGTTTGTACTGGTTGCAATTGACAGTTGTTGTGTCATTCAAAACAGGCTGGAATCCGAAAGAAAACCAGGGTGTGTACAAGAAATGATCAGTGCCATGGAGCAAATATTGGTTGTAATCGGCGGAGTGATCTTACATTTGATGACGAGAAGTGACAGAAATTCTCGCAACAAGCAAGACCGAGAAAGCGACACTGAGTTGAAAACATATGTGAATCATAGAATTGCCAAGATCCTCTTGGACGAACTCGTACATCGGTGTCCAATGATTTCATCATCCTTAACTGGTTACACTTCCCCAGTGACTTACATACTTTTCAAAGCCAAATACAAACACATTATTTATGCATCTTTAACAAGGCCATGTCTTAGGTATAATTACCACTTAGCAAAGATGATTACTGAATCATGCCAGTGTGACCTAAATGCCATGGACAGCGATGGAAACACTCTTTTGCACATTGCCATTCATGATTCTTGGCAGGAAATTGACACAAGAAGGTTTTTCGCACTAAATCCTAAAATAATAGAAGAACTTAAGATCACAGCAATGAACGTTGCCCAGATTTTACTTGAAGAAGGATCATACCCTCATGCCAGGAACAAACAAGGCAGATGCCCTGGGGATATACCACAGGACACCAAGTTTGAAAATATATCTCCTGAAACTTACCTAATTCCTTTCAAGGATATGTTGAAGAACTATGACACATCCTCAACATTGAAATACTTGGTTGCCATAAAGATTGTTGATTCCAAAATTCCTTACAGAAACCAGCTGCCAAAGGATTTGGTAAAATTTGTGAATTTACATTAATTGATTTTTAATAAAATATTATTGACCCCAGGACCCCAACGCACTAAAACATTTTTTCTGTACTGAGTAAAAAAGTTTTTTTCCATCCTTTGTTCCATTTGTTAAATGACTCAGTACAACTACAGGACTCTTGTTCAATGTAGGGGAAACAGTGAATCATGAATGCTACATTTCATAAATTGTACGGCTGAAATCGGAAGCAAATTTGTGACAATAGTCATCCATGAAAAGAAAGCATTTATTCTTGCCATAAATATTACAAAAAATGGGAGTATAATTATATATGCAGACCTTTCAAAATAATCAACCTGGTCTCTCTGTAGGTACAAGAGTTGTCATCATTCAATATATACTCTGTCAAAATACAAGATCAGAATTGTCATTACCTCATATAGTGCAGTATCACAAACCTCCAGCAGACGTCCTCTGGTGTTTAATTGACCAGATCTCCAGCAATGGTCCAGTAATCTTTACTGCTCAAGTATCAACAGGCTTGTGTTCTTTAGCTAAGAGATCACGCATCACGCTTTCTTGCCCGATGCGCTGTGTGACAAAGGACAGAGGCAGATGTTTAGCGGTGCTGAAGGAACTAAGCAGAAAAACAAAATGAAACAAGGTAGAATGGTATATAAGTGGACAACTTTATAGAACTCCATTTTCTGGACTCATGTGACTACTGATTTTAGTTGCAATCAATGCTATATATTTATATTAGACAGACGTGTAGAAATAGAGATGGAAAGATGGAAAGATGCATAGTACGGATCAACAGAATGTGCATTTCTATGAAATTTCGAAAATCAGCACTTCCCTACAAACATACTTTCATTTGAATGACCCTGCAAATATTTTTAATTCCAGACACTTGTATGATGCTGTATATATTAATTTCATTTTCTGTCCTACGAAAGTCATCGTGAATAAAATACTGAATACCAGTGTTTAAGTTTCGCCCTTGGCCTTTTTATAGATCGATTGTTCATTCAAACAATAAGAAACACCAACAGCTCTAACCTGCCATTACTGCCGGTTTTAGAGACTGGAAATGCCAGTGATCAGGTACCATGCATCACTTCCAGTCGCCACACCTGCCCTTTAATGTTGTGGCAAACATGCAATCACCATGACAACCAGGACCTTGCCTCCCATAAGACCTTCTGAAGCTTTTAAAGCATCTGTCTTTAGGTCTTTAATCTGGCATTAGGACAGTAATTGGTAATGGCTACTGGTACTGCTTGTGTCTGATGGATGGTTCTTGGAAAAGACGCAATGAAGGGAAATTTTGTGGATCTGTACTAAAGAAAGCTTTCATCCCATGAATTTGATACAAACCTTTTTGCCAAATTGAAAATGTGCTCTGCAAATATTCATCACAGCTTTTCAAATACATGATCAAATCAAAGTGTTAAATTGTCTCAGTGTGCAAAAGCATGTTTTTTTTGTCGACTCATGATAAATTTGCCATAGATTTTGAAATATCTGTCATTCTTAGATCAATGAAATTGATTTTTATTCGACGAATTTGGCTTACATTTTGAAAGCTTGTCCAAGGTATAGAAGCACTAAGCCTATATGGAACATTTGGATATCATTCACCTCCTTTAATTCATATTTACTTGCTTTCAAACATCTTGTTTTAAAAACATTTCATTCAAATTTGTACTCTAAACTATGACAAAGCAATTTTTCTACCAATAACAAATAATAATCGGCAGTCTTTATCAATTTAATGGCCCTGAAAAAGAACTGATTCGATACAAAAGACAATACCGTTGAAGGACGTGAAGGTCCTTTCAGTTGTTAAAGCGTAATCAGTGGATAGAGTTTTATATATTATACATTCTGCAAATATCTGTCCCTCAGACCAGTGGCGTAATGGTTATAGCAGTTGCTTTAGAATCCACTGACTTTAGAGGACATGGGTCCAATCAAAGTCCTGGAACTCAATTTGAGTGAGCTGGTTGCGGTGTGGCCGGGGAACGTCAGCCACTGTGTCACCATTGTCCAACTTCCATGTCTGGTGTGATTAGTACCAATACTCCAGCCACACTCCAACCAACTGCAGCAGCATGGCGATGTGCAATGAAGCAGAAAGGACAACAATCCAGACTGAACTGGATCTTCCATACATTATTTGGGCCTTGCTGCATTGAAAGATTGTAACAGCACAGCTAACCTGAATCTACAAGTTGTAAAGTGTTGTAGAGCACAATATTCCTGCGCTTTAGAAATGTAAATTACGCATATTATGTAAATATTGAATTTTGTATTTTTACAATAATTATTATTGTTATGTTATATGTGAATTTGTGAAATTTGTATGTATTGACAAATTATTCAAATTTAAATTCAAAGTTTCATTGTTCACCTTCAATGGTCATTTTGTATGACGTGTATTTTTAAGTGAATTGTAAGCCCAAGAGGGCTGGGGGCTAGTTTGTGAGCCCATTTCACAGAAATAAAGAATGTTCTCACTTTCTCTCTCTCTCTGTAAAATAAATCAATAAAAACAACTTCTCAATGGACTTTGTCAATAGTGATCGTTATGCTAGACTCCATGAGTCCTTATTTTTGCCGACGACACAAAGTGTCAGAGCTAGGGACTCTTTCATGATTTGGATTGTTTGGATTCTCCAAAAAATGTTAACTGATTGGTTATGCAATTTATCATAAATATTGCATTTTCTTTATGTCCAAAAACAACTAGTGTGATTAATTATCAAACTTGTTATGTGACTTTGTTTTGATTATGCAATTGTCTATTGTCTAACTTGCATAGGCACTGATAACTTAAAACTATAAACATTAGTCTGCAACAATAAAAGATTCCATCAGTACGAAAGAAAACAATCAGGTAACAAGTTCAATCTGCAATATCTTGCTCATTTGCATGCTTCTTGTGGTGTTTACATGGCCAGTTCCTGTAGACCCTCGTTATGACAACAAAGCAAAAGAAATATTATTTGGAATCTCCTACTAAAGCATACCTCGATCTTTTCTTGTCATGGGCCTTGAACTTTCAAGAGTTATATTTTTCTATGTTTGAAAAGAATGGAACAAGTCAGAAGATGCCATCATATTTTCAAATGTCAAGAGGGTTCTTTCATGTTTCTCTGACATTTAAAAATCCCTCATTTGGGTGATTCTTTAACAGAAAGACGATTTTCGGAATGTCATGTTTTGCCAGATGTAGAACAACTTCAAAGGTATTGATGCTACTTTTTTCTTGAATAGGTGGGCCTCTATTTAAGGTGGCATGAAGTCTAAGTCCCCAATTGAGGATATATTGGTTTCTGGACTGAAACAAATTGCATGATTTGACTTTTCACGTCTAAAAATGAAAATGAAAAGTCAAGAGCATAAGCCTTTGAGGGATCTTCTTCATTGGGCTCTAGGATGAAGGTCCTTACTTTGACTGCTCCCTCAATCTCTCATGATTAGCAGGATTACAATGACTTGTCCTTCATCCAACTTTTGTAGATCTTGTCGAAATTCTGAAGGTTCTTTGAATTAAGAAAAAAGAGTGACCTTAAAACTGACAGAGTGCACTTGAGTCGACAGGGTCTCTTCATTTTGTCTGATCAAATGAAGGCAGCTCTCATAGAGTCCTATTACAAAGTCAGGCTAGAAGTAGACCATGGAGTTGTGCCTACCATTCCCGATAACAATGAGCAGTAACAACATCAATATCATATCATACAATGTCAGAGGTATAAGAGATGAAAAAAAGAGACTTGCTGTATATAGCTATCTTAGGAGCCACAAGGCAGATATTGCATTGTTACAGGAAACTCACTGTAAATTAAGGAAGGAGGAATTTCAATGGGGTAAAGAGTGGGAAGGACAGAGTTTGTGGAGTAAAGGTTCCTCCAATAGTAGAGGGGTAGCAATACTGTTTAATGGGAAACAGAAGTTTGATATCGTGAGTACTTCTATAGACCCCAATGGAAGGTATATTGTGTGTAAGGTGAAAATGGAAGGAATGTTATACAATATTATTAACATATATGCACCAAACGTTGAATATGAGCGTGTGATGTTCATTAATTCTTTACATGAAAAATTGTGTGTTGAGGAGGAGTGTGAAACAATATTATCTGGAGACTTCAACTGTGTTATAGATAACAAGCTTGATAGAAAAAATTGTAGTAGTATTGTTGACATTGGGCAAGTTGACATTAAGAAAGTAATGGAAGTCTTTGATTTAGAAGATGTATGGCGCAGAAGGAACCCTGACAAGTTGGCATTTTCTTGGCATAATAGGGGGAGGATGTCCCGTATTGATTATTTCCTGGTGTCCAATAATTTAGATTGTCAAATTCAGGAAGTAGATATACTAACAGCACCCTTTTCTGACCACTGTCCAATCAATTTAAAGATCCGCACAAGTGAAATAAAGAGAGGGGCTGGCATATGGAAAATGAATTCAGATGTAATCAAGACAAGCCTTTTCCAGAAAGCTTTTCTATCAATGTGGCAAGAATGGAAAAAGCAGAAAGAAAATTATGATTTAGAAGTCTGGTGGGATTTGGGTAAAAAGCGGATAAAGGAATTAACCCAATGCATAGCCAATCTTCTTGCACAGCAAAAAAAGATTGAGTTTAATACACTTAGTAACAGGATTGAATTTCTCAAACAGAGGGATATTAGACACAATGAGGTGAAGGATTTAGAGATCCAGCTGCGGGATATGTACGAAGAGAAGGCTAAAGGGGCAAAAATTCGGTCAAGAATAGCTTGGTGGGAAGATGGGGAACGGAGTACGAGATACTTCCACAATCTAGAGAAAAAAAGGGGAAAGGATAAATTGTGGGAGTCGATTATTGACAAAAATGGTAATGAGGTATTTGGGTCAGAATGCATACAACAACGCCAAGTAGAATTTTATAAGGAGCTATATTCATCACAGAAGGTAGTAGAAAAAAATGATAATTTTGCCTTTTTTCTGAATGGTATTAATTCAAAGTTAAGCACAGGTAGCAAAGAGAATCTAGAAAGAGATATATCACTACAAGAGCTATCTAAAGCTTTATCGGCAATGAAAAATAATAAGAGCCCTGGGCCTGATGGTCTCATTGTGGAATTTTATAAAATATACTGGAATGATATTAAGGATGATTACCTGGAGGTTGTAAAGAAAGGCTTGGAAAGTGACAAATTAGCATATTCCCAATATCTAGCTGTCATTGTGTTATTGTATAAAAAAGGGAATCGCTAAGATATTAAAAACTGGCGACCTATCTCATTACTGAATACAGATTATAAAATGTTATCAAAAGCTATAGCAGAGAGAATCAAATCTGTACTACCCCAAATCATAAGTACTGATCAGAGGGGTTGCATGCAGGGGAGGTATATCAGTGAGAATGTGAGATTAGTTGAGGATATCATTTATGAAAGAGACGATGAGTCAGTTATTTTGTTACTTGATCAAGAGAAAGCTTTTGACAGAGTAGAGTGGAGTTGGTTGTTTTCAGTGCTAAGAGCCTTTAATTTTGGGCCTAAGTTTGTTTCATGGATTCAGACGTTGTATAGGCACGCTAGAACATCTATACTAAGTAATGGGGCACAATCTGAATATTTTAATATTACAAGAGGGATACGTCAAGGAGATGCAATGTCTGCACTTCTGTACATTATACAATCAGAACCTCTTGCTTTGAAAATCAAAGAGAGTGAGGAGATTGAAGGGGTCCAATTGACAAACAGCACAAGTGAGTGTAATGTGAAAATTGCTCAATATGTAGATGACACAAATATTTTCCTAAAGAATAAAGAGTACATTTCACCATGCTTACAAATAATTGAGAAGTTTGAAAGAGTATCAGGATCAAAATTAAACAGAAGCAAAACTAAAGCATTGGTTTTAAATAATGAAAATATAGGAGTTCATGAAGGTATTTCATTAACACAAGGTCCTGAAACGGTACTTGGAATCTCAGTGGGGAAGGTTTGCAAAGATAATGAATATTGGGACGAATTGATTGAGAAGCTTAAGGGTAGACTGAATATTTGGCGATGCCGTGATCTTTCCTTGCAGGGAAAAACTCATATAATACGAAGTATAGGTATATCTGCCCTATTATATGCAGTTGAGATGAAAGTACTTCATCCTGAACAAATTAAGAAAATCAATGACATAATATGGGGTTTTTTATGGTCAGGAAAAAAACTAGCCATAAGGAAAGATATTTGTTGCTTACCAAAATATTTAGGAGGCCTTAATATGGTAGATTTAACAGCAATCATCAAGGTCAAAAGGTTACAAGCTCTAGTTCAAATTTTGAAAGGAGCAACGAACGACAGCTGGAAAATCTTAGCAGAAAAATATCTATGTTGCCTTGACAATGATTTTAAAATGCAATATTTTAGTTTGAGGGTATCAAATTGCAAAGACCAACTCTTAAGTAAACAAATTCCACAATTTTACAAAGAGATGATTCTTACTTTCCAAGAATTTTGCAAAAATGGTCGTGTTAAAGTCACAGATGAAGATGAAATACTATGGTGTAATGAAAATGTTCAATTTAATGGGAAACCACTTAAGTATAAACATTGGTCAAAAGATGGAATAAATTTCCTAAGTGATGTCATAACTGATGGACAACTGGATAGAAACAAAATATTGAATAAGTTGCGTTTCAAGGCTGCATTCTTCTTTGAGTTTCAAAAATTGAAGTCTGCTATACCCAAAGAATGGTTAAGAAGGCAGCTAAACTTAAATAAGCCTTTTGACAGGTTTTCAATTCTGAGACTGAAATTTAAAGTTCAACGTGATGAAGTGAAGGAATTGGCATGTTTGACCGCAAAAGAAATGTATAATATTTTGACTTTGCCTAACAGTCATCAGGAAAACCCCTCAAAAGCTTATTGGTTAAAAAAGTTTCCTGAAAGGACCATAAACTGGAGACTTTGGTTCCAATATAATTTTGTCAATAAGCACTTGCCTAGAAAAGTATGTGACTTTAACTGGAAACTGTTTTATGGCCAAGTAAATGTTGAAAAGAGGCTTAAAACAATGAAATATTCAGATGGTATATGTAAAATTTGTAACTGCGAAATAGAAACTGTTGAGCATTTACTGATTGACTGTACAGATATTATGAATATATGGAAAAATGTAGAGGATATTTTGAAGAAATTGGTCGATAATTTTTCTGTTGATAAATTTAATATAATTTGTGGTTATCTTGATGATGAAGAAGATGAAAAAAGTGAAATTGTGAACTTGTTTCTTAGTATCTGCAGATATTGTATTTGGAAAAGAAGGAATGTGATAAGGTATGAACAAGTAACAATTACGGTTGATAATTATATGAGGGTAATACTGTCCGAGCTGACTCAGCATTGTAACACCTTGCTGCATAGTGCATTTACATCAAATATAGCAAAAGGTCTGATAAACAGGGTATTTGATTATATTCGTTAAGTTAACAAAGTGACTGTATAAATGATTTCTACTACATGTGGTGCTCTCTTGGGGACGTGGCTAAAACCATCCCCACTGGTTAATCAAAAGACGTTTTTCTTCAGGGGACGTGGCTGAAACCATCCCTAAATATATAAGTATGGGTTGAATGTGATGGAAAATGTGATGGAGAAAGTGAAATGTGCTGTGTGTTAAATGTGATGGAAAGAGTGATATATACTGTGTGTTAGATGTGATGGAAAGAGTGATATATACTGTGTGTTAGATGTGATGGAAAGAGTGATATATACTGTGTGTTAGATGTGATGGAAAGAGTGAATGTATGTGTTTGTGTAACTTGTTTATGAATGAATAAAAAAAAAAAAAAAAAAAAAAAAAAAAAAACTGACAGCAAATCAGAATTAAGGCAGTATCAGCATTCAGTGGCAGATTTTGTCCAGGAGAAACATCTCTTTCAGCATTTACTGAAATACACAATTTTGATGTCAGATAATGCATACTCATTAATATCTTTGTATTCAACTACACTTTATCAAATATTTTGATCTTGCTCTTAGCTAGAATATTATAGCCTACCTCATATAATGACCAAGAAAAATGGCTCTTTATCGACCTCTAACGCCATCCTGGTCCTCCTTATTGACCTAATGGATAGATGGATGGATAGATAAATATGGTGCATTCAGCCCTCTAAGTCCAGTTCCTGGCACTCACAAGGGTCGATTGACGAGATGGAAGAAAATGCCGCAGTCCTCAACATTTTAGTTCGAGGCCCCCTATAGTTACACTGTGGACAGCTGCCAGAAGGAGAAGCGCTCTTTGCTGATCTACCGCAAAATTTGTGTTTTTTCCGGATCTGGGAATTCATAATGTTGACATTTTGAAGACATCCTGGATTTACAGCTTCTTTTAAACTACCCCCTAATGAGAGATTTTCAAATGTCAAAGAAACATAGAACAAGGAGCATTTTCCGAGACAAAAGTGTTGTAGAATGACAAATTTTAAAGCAATGTCAAAATAAGCCTGCTTTAGCAAGAATTTTCCTAAATGATTTAATTTGGTTCACTTCATGTGAATTCCAAGATGTTTTAATAAATTCAAATGAGCATTTTTTTATAGAACACACAAATGCCTTATACTATTGTGTTAAGTCATATTAAAAAAAATGGACAAGGAAAGAACAATCAATTTTTCATTAAATAATTAATTAATCAGAATGTCAATGGTTTTTGGCTGTACAATCAGATAGTCTTAAAGATTTCCCCGCATTAATAAAATGTCATTTTCCTGAACATCATAATAATGGCCTTGGTGGTCCATACACTAACAAAGCATTTTTATTTACAACTTATTCAGCAGCTATAATTATGTCAATTGAAGAACATGTCAAATTTTAAAGAAATTATGATTAATATCTCGATGTCACATTACAATGCATGATTTCTACAGAAGCCCAATTTGTCAATTTCAAATTCTCCTTATGATGTAGGAGTGACAAATATTTCAAATTAAATGGCCAATTGGTCATTTGTTGAGGTTCAATCTTCAGTTTTTACGCTAACTTCAACGCTTTATCATGCTATTGATTTTCTTGAAATTGAAGTTTTGGTTGATTATTTTAAAGGCAATAATCAATATTCATATTTAGTTCATTCGTCTGAATGAATATTAATTTTGTATTATTATTGATTAAGAATTGCATGTGAAACACTTGAAAGGAGCAGAGGAATGGGAATGTTCAATTCATGTAAGTGATTTTTCCTTGTGATGTGGAAGTGTGACATCATATGGCAGTTCCATAGGTTTGCATTGGAAACCAGGTTTCCGCATGAGGTCACATGTTGTTCAGTCAATGATGGCTCACTCTGCATTGGATGTCCTATCAAATATGAGAGGTAGCATACCAGCATGTGACTTCATGTTGTGGGTGTAAAAATGAAACAACAAGTTGTAGCCAGTAGGGGCATATCTGGAATTGGCCTGAGGGGCAGGCATGACATGTGGTGTATCAGCCCTGTTGATATTTTGGGCCTGAAGGGGGGCGGGCAAGCCCTTCAACCCTGAACCAAAGGCATACAAAGAAGATAGCTCTTGATTTCAATATAGTGATCACAGAGTAGATTCTCCCTCCCTTCGCCAGAAGGGTGAATCCATCTAACAAATTCAGTGCCATCTGTAAGTAAGTGAAACACATGATATTGTGCCATTGCAGCAATGCTAAACATCCTCAACCAAAGCGCTTGTGGAAGCATGAATTCTCATCTGATGAGAGGAAAACATATCGGGTCATAAAGGCCGATATGTGAGGCATGTCTAATAACAATGGCAGCGAATTTTCTCTGCTCTAGTCGGAGTTAGGTATGGGTCAAAGTATTTGATAAGTAAGTGAACCACCCTTCCCTATTAAATAACATTGGGTCTGCGTTTCACTTACTTATCAAAGACTTTGACCCATACCTAACTCCAACTACAGCAAAGAAAATTAGCTGCCATTGTTATCCCACATACCTTACATATCAGCCTTTATGACCCAATATGTTTCCCTCTCTTCAGATGAGAATTCATGTTTCCACAAGCAGTTTTCCTGAGGATGTTTTGCATTGATTCAATGGCACCATTTCATGCGTTTCACTTACCTACAGGCGGCACTGTAATGTGCAACTGTGTATCACCATAGCTGTGCCACTGACAGCAAACAGTAGGCAACATTCAGATTAGACAGTTTATGAGTTGTTCATTGAGTCATATAGCTTGTAATCTTCTTCTTTTACTCAGTTTTGCTTGATAAGACTTGCATACTATGTCACATACCATATATGGGTATTCTCTACACTACATCATATGCCAACACACTCCACACCAGAGCCAATAACAATGTCCCAGCAGTGTCATGTCATATGCCAAATTTGCACGATTTTTCAAATTCTACATACTTTCTGGAAGGATAATACTAATTTTGTTTTGAAAGTGTGATACAAAGAACTCCCTAATGGGCACATCAACATTGCAGCAACATTGTCACAATGTCGTAATGTTTGTGAAATTACATGTCATGGTACGGTAAAATGAGTTGCCACGACATCGTAAGGCACACAAAGAGATGATGTTAGCATCGAACATTGTGGCGCACCTTCTGTTCCCACCAACAAAATTTAACCATATTTGTACATTGAAAGGTGACACAGTCACTTCAGAACAATGACAATTTTCCGTGGAGGGGACATTCGCACAACTTTTAATGACAGTCTAACTAAGGGACCGTTCAGAATTTTGGACTGGGGGGGGGTGGTAGTTTTTGCTGAGGGGGTAATAACTTTTCACATGTGTTTCAAGGGGGGTGCTAATTTTTGACAAGATGTCCAAGGGGGTAAGAAAATTTTGCACAACATATATAAACATGTATAGCACACTCAGTTTATTCACACTTTTTTACCTGAGAAAGTCCGCGAATCTGTGCGGGTGGCCGTCCAGGGGGCACATCTATGACATTATGTGTGTATTGCTGTGAATGTCGAGGGGGGTACTAAAAATACGCAAGAAACCTAAGGGTGGGGTACTTAAAATCTGCATGAATCTCAAGGTGGGGGTATCAATTTTTGACGGGAAGTTCTGATGAAACTCCCACCTCCCCAGTTATAAATTTTGAACGGTCCCTAAGGGTGAAAAATACGCAAAAGATTATACTTTGTGTGAGAGATAGGAGAGTACATTGGGCAAGTTGGTCTTATAAAAATGTTTGTGTATAATTCAGGCTGGTTTATGTCCACGCGGGGTTATCTTCAAAAATGACTGGAAATGTAAGATGTATTCCACAGACATAATAATTATAGCCAGTAATAATATGTACAGAGATGGTTTGATATTAGACATATCAACCAAGTGATGGTTTTATATAAAACGTATACCTTCCTACAGTACAAATTTCTAAATGTGGCTCAACTTAGCTGTCTATAGCTATTCATTACCAGTCTTATCCATATCTATCCATAACTATCCCTTTCTATTCATTTGTACACACTGGAATCTCTTTACCCCTTGTTTAAACAATAGTAATTGTGGATAGCTATGGCTAGCTATGGATACGTGTAGCTTAGTTTAGCTTGGAATGGCTATGGACAGATAGCTAAGGCTAGATTTTAAAAGACGAGCCACTTTTAGAAATTTGTACTGTATCTACTCTTCCGAATACGATCAAAAACAAATAAGGTTCCATTATGGCTTTTATGATTGGACCACCCTAATACAGGACTAATCTGATGGAGTTTTCATAATTATGTTTATGTTAGTAACCATATCAGCACACCATGGTTAATATCAATTGCGCTTTATTCAGAAAAATCATGATTGAGCAGCCGTCTAGGATATTTCCGTAATGGAAGAAACCCATGACTGTCTGTTGGCGAACAATTATGTCATTTATGCAATGACTGATAAACCCCTACTGAATCTCACATTGGAATTTTTCTAGTTTCCAATAATCATAATTATCTATATTTTGTGATAATCCACAAAACTGCATTAAAATTATTTTCTTTGTCATTTGGAGTTTTGAACAGAAGCTTACATTATGGAAAATTTGAAGGTTACACACCTTTCTTTCAAAGTAAAGGGTGAGTTGCGTTTTTTACCTATGCTGAATATTTCCACCAGGGGTGCAATCATGCATACATGGATGTGGCGACACCTGTGGGTGGCATTTGCTTTCCGAAATAAACATTGCTGCATTTTGGATGTGAAACTGGTTATGATATTTAGGGTAACATTTGACAAGTTTAGGGGGGTCTTTGAATGATCAGCATTGTGCATGGTGTGGTCTTTGAGATATTTGATGGATACCATGAAATTGGGACTGAAACTGGATCGCACCATAGTATAGCGTGGGGGATAACTAACTTATGGAAAAGTGCAGAGAAAACCAACATTTTTATCTCTTTGAACGGAACTTTCCCTGAAGATAAAACAGCAACAAAATCTGTTGGCTTCAGAACCCCCCCCCCCAGAAAAAGATTAGGCTTAAAGGCACTGCCAAGGTCATTTGTCACAAATACTCCTCCCTTAACTAACTTCTGGCTACACTCTTGCTTTGCTTAGAGTCATGTTACAAATTTGTTGAATTCATCAATAATTTAATGTGTGTGTTGAATCAGGAACAGTAATGTAAAAAAGTTTGAAATGCTATATGCATTTTCTGTGAATAGAAGCTTCCAAAATTGCTGGTAGATTGGATTACATTATCAGGACGAAAAGCTTTTGTTGATAATACCGTGCAAACTCAGTTTTCCCCCCACATAGATTGAAATTTGAAAGTGAAAGTTAACATTTATCTGAAACATTTTAAAATAAAATTGAATAAAATATTGGAAAGTTGTCAGTAAAACTTCATGAATGATGTCTGACTGCGCTAATGCCTTTGCTTTGACAAGTTTTCTCCACAGAAGCCCAATTTGTCAAATTGAAATCTACTTCATTGATGTATGAATGGCAGATATTTCAAATTAATGACAAATTGTTCATGTGTTGACACAAAACATGCTTTAAATATCAAGAGATTTAAGTGTAAGGGCGATGATTTAAAACTAAATATGAATGTTGCTGTCCTGATTGATGAATTTAAAAGGTAATGATCAATATTCATATTGAAGTTATTTTGTTGATGTCAAAAGGTTCGTATGATTAATGAAATATTTGGTTGTAGAAATGAATCAGTTTATTCAAATTTGGTTTTCCGAAATGAGTCATGGATTGGCTGTTATATTCTGAAATTGCATAATTGGCCTCACCTCTCCCATATTCAGAATTATCAGTATTGTCTACATGCAATTGGTCAAAGTGGATTTTTTGAAGTGTTGAGACTTACGTCACTTACTGCTTTGCTTCAAACAAAACTAGAACGGGCGCTCGAATAGCATATAGCTTCACTGTCCATTTAAAATTGAATTTTGACTACTGCAAGATGTATTTCGGTTGATTTTTCTGTGGGATTTCTTTTAACTATAGTCTAGTCCAGGAAGGATTTTGACAAACTTAACATAGTTAGAAGATCCTAGATTTTTAAAATGTTATTGAGCAAGGCAATTAGTACCAACATCCACTGAAAAACCTTTTGTATCAATTTGTTGTGGGTTATACTACACATTGACCAGTCTAAAGGGTGAGTTGCGTTTTTTACCTATGCTGAATATTTCCACCAGGGGTGCAATCATGCATACATGGATGTGGCAACACCTGTGGGTGGCATTTGCTTTCCAAAATAAACATTGCTGCATTTTGGATGTGGAACTGGTTATGATATTTAGGGTAACATTTGACAAGTTTAGGGGGGTCTTTGAATGATCAGCATTGTGCATGGTGTGGTCTTTGAGATATTTGATGGATACCATGAAATTGGGACTGAAATTGGATCCCACCATAGTATAGCATGGGGGATAACTAACTTATGGAAAAGTGCAGAGAAAACCAACATTTTTGCTCTTTGAACAGAACTTTCCCTGAAGAAAAAACAGCAAAATCTGTTGGCTTCAGAACCCCGCTGAAAAAGATCAGGCCTAAAGGCATTGCCAAGGTCATTTGTCACAAATGCTCCCCCCTTGACTAACTTCTGGCTACACTCTTGCTTAGCTTAATTTCAATTTCAAATTCAATTTCAATTTCAATTTCAATTTATTGACCACTAAAAAGCACAGAAATACATCATCATGGTACATAAAAACATTGTGGTAGGCTGACATCTCTTAGAGATGTATGTAGAGTCATGTTACAAATTTGCTGCATTCATCAATAATCTAATGTGTGTGTTGAATCAGGAACAGTAATGTAAAAAAGTTTGAAATGCTATATGCATTTTCTGTGTACAGAAGTTTCAAAAATTGCTGGCAGATTGGCTTACATTATCAGGACGAGAAGCTTTTGTCGATAATACAGTGCAAACTCAGTTTTCCACCCACATAAATTGAAATTTGAAAGTGACAGTTAACATTTATCTGAAACATTTTTAAAAAAAATTGAATAAAATATTGGAAAGCTGTCAGTAAAACTTCATGCACTAATGGAGGTATATATTTTTCACTATCTGGCATGTACACGAATTTGTATACCTGCAAAAACGAACATATACACGAATTTGACATTCGTTTAAGTGTGAAATACTGCAATTCACGAATCTGTGTAGGTACAAAAATGAACATTGCAACCCTAAACTAACTCTAAACCTAATTTTGACCCTAAAACTGAAAGATATAACACCTCCAAGAATGCTGGTATTGGCAGGTAAACAAATGAATAATAAAGCACATACACGAATGCTAGTTATAACACATACGCGAGCACCTATGCTCATTTTTTCATGTCCACAAATTCATACATGTTCGTTTTTACACCTCCACAAATTCGTGTACATGTCAGATATTGAAAAATATATACATGAATGCCTTTGCTTTGACCAGCTTTCACCACAGAAGCCAAATTTGGCAATTTGAAATCTACTTCATTGATGTGTGAATGGCAGATATTTCAAAATTTATGACAAATTGGTCATGTGTTGACACAAAACATGCTTTAAACATCAAGAGATTTAAGTGTAAGGGCGATAATTTAAAACCGAATTTGAATGTTCTGATTGATGAATTTCAAAAGGTAATGATCAATATTCATATTGAAGTTATTTTGTTGATGTCAAAAGGTTCGTATGATTAATGAAATATTTGGTTGTAGAAATGAATCAGTTTATTCAAATTTGGTTTTGTTGAGACTTACGTCACTTACTGCTTTGCTTCAAACAAAACTAGAACGGGCGCTCGAAGAGCACAAAGCTTCGCTGTCCATTTAAAATTGAATTTTGACTAATGCAAGTTGCTGCACACAAGGGGCCGACCAGTCGATAGTTGGGGGCGCTTCGGCTTTTACCCCCGGGACAAACTTTTTTTTTGGTGCACAAGGCGTCAGCAAACAATTTTTTTGCACGCGGACACCCGACAAACTTTTTTTTCGTAAGTTTAACATCGAGGTAACCTAGCTAGAGGTGGAAACAAACTTCTTTTTTTTCATGTGTGCCGAACAATTTTTTTTTTCAGTGTAAAGTTGGAAACAAACTTTTTTTTCACCAAAAGCCATAGCCCCCCTCCCCAAAAGATTATCTGGTCGGACCCTAAAAAGTCTATGAACACTTCTACTTATATGAAGGCTTGAATGTTATAGCAGCATCATTCGTTGGATTATGTACAATTGCATGCAAATTTCGGCAATTCTCGTCAGATTTCCATTAAATAGAAATGGAAATGTTGCTAATTTAGTGTTTTGACACCTTCTTCAAAATGTTTTATAGCCGTTTTTGCAGAGAAAATGTAGAAATATCTACCTTGTTGGCTGCTAGTGCTGCAGCAAACAATGATTGTGCATGCTGCACTGTAAAGGCCTTTTTGAGATTTTTGTTATTGTGGGCCCTAAAAAGCTCCAATAGTCACCAAAATTTAATCAGTTCTTGTGTAGTACAAATTAACACATTATGCCAAAGGAAATCTAAATCCATCCAGTAGTTTTAGCAGGAAGCAACAGCTCACATACACACTAACGCACATGCTGAAGTGCCAGGGACCACAATAGCTTCTCAGCGAAGCTAATAAAGCAAAATAAGGCGACTTTACAGCCCATAATTGCAAATTAATTAGAATTTACAATAACAATGCTTGATGCAGATTGTCATTTGTTCAAATGCATTTTATGTAATCCTCTCTATATTTTATGGCCAAGATGAACTTACCGTTTCAATTACTGGCAGGAGAATTTCAGAAGTTTGGTAGTCTGACAATCTCAACGCATGAATGTGAAATATATCAGATAACGTAAGTAAGTAAGTAAGTAAGTAAGTAAGTAAGTAATTAAGTAAAATTTTATTTAAAGTCGGAGGTGACAATATAAACAATAACACAAGCCACCAGGGCTTTTAGCCGACAGCTATAAAACAATTAAATGATGATAATTTACAGATGAAAGATGAAATTTCAAAAAAAAAAAAACCCTAACGTCTCTCCCAATGTCAGATCAGTTCTTCCCTAGGGGGTTTATCAATCACTATAATTTAATACAATATGGCTTGCCTACTCATGGGGTTTTGGGGCATCTGGCATTATCCATGGTGTGTTGATGTGATTACTATGACACTAATATAAACATACGGAATCACAGTCAGATTAGCTCCGCAATCTGATTATTTAAAAAAATCCAAATAAAACACATGGAAATCTATTATGACAATTTCTGACAAAACAGCCTCTTCCCATTCAGAAATGCATTTTCCTTAAACTGTATTAAACCCCGCCAGGAACATGAGAGTCTTGCAAAATTGATGAGTTATGTGATAATTTTCACTTAAAGTGTTCCTAATTATTACATAAATATGACACTTGCAGTTTCGGAGGTACAGTTGAAAGACTGCTTCTAAATTGTTAATTGATTCAGTTTTATTCATTAACGAAAGTATTAAATGACAGAGAATTGAAACGTTAACAGCTCAACGTTAACTCATAAAATTAATAAATAAAATAAATAAAGTATTACTGTCTGTTACAGAGAGCTAATTAATGCTGCCACTGTCATGCAGCGTCCTTTTCATGTCTACGGAAAATTAATCCTTGTTTTATTTTAGGCAATCTTACAATAGTGTATGCTCTCTTCCAATGCCCTTCTTTGCTCTAAAAGTGCGTCGCTTTACTGTGTGTCTGAACTAACTGAAGCTGTCTCCTGAGCAGAAAATACTCCTAGGAATATCCCTAAGTACCACTTAAGAGGTCCCACAGCTGTTTGGTTGGACACAGAAACAGAACCAGATGTGAGAGACACTTCAAATATGACATCACTTAAAAAAGGCCATCTTAGTGACTCTACTGGGGTGGATGAGGGTTGGCCTGAGATTCTTTGACTGACCATTAGGAAATATTGCAATTATAGTATTTGTTTTTCAAATATTGCCATTTTGCTAATTTGCTTATAGTAGAAAACGCTGCAGGAAGCTTAGAACAGTATAAAGAACTGTTTGGTCTGTTTTTCATAACTGTTTCAAAGTCATATTAATACAGCTAAAACTAATGACTGAGAATATGCAAATGTAAATGATGTCCTACACATGTTTCAAAACTTTTTTGATTTTTAGAAACTTAAAAGTTGTTTTGCAGGTAATGATCACAAACTGACGGTATTATTAAATGCGTATATAGATTTCAGATGTTCATTTCAATATCACTCTATGTAAGGCTTTCTATGGACTCCACATTTTAAGATATAGGTGATGAAGGAGTTTTTGTCCTTATTATAAGCAAAATGGATATCAATGACATCAGAAAGGTCTGCTTCAAATGCCAAACAGACCTGAGAATAATTCAAAAGGGCAACATTCTGTTCAGAGAACTTGCTTTGAATAACCTCATATTTTTGCTTTCCCATTAAGGTTTCAATTAAAACAAGTTGCTCATCAGATGTCATCTGGGACCTGTAAGCCCAGTTCTGGCATGCTCATCAGGGTCACCATCCCGAGATCAAATACCATCACAGAATAGTATTTAGCTAACAAGAACAGCCTTGTGGGATTGCCGTAAAGCTCTGACAATCTGGCCTTGATCGAATTCCTTGAATAATTTGCAAGGATGCCAATTCCTGTTGTAGCGAATTAGCTGGTAATTTGAGTTGCAACTACATCAATTATCTGTTAGTTAATATCTTTTATTAATGAAGTGAATCAGATAATTCAGTAATTTGATGATGACTTTCAAAGATGTTATTGGCGTTGGATGTGATTGGATAAGTTTATTTACACAACATAATGCACGTACATTTGTACGTAAGTGATAAATCAGTAATTATGAATATTTTGCAACGTTGTGCTGGAGGGCTCAGGAGGAAAATATCTGCCATAACCCGTAGGTTGGTGACCCCCTCCTTCCTTATATACATATTCTCGGACAAGCAGCTAATGTTGCAAATTTAAAATGCCAGTATGAAAAAACTCGAAAAATAATGCCAAATTTTTTCCTCTGGTAAAAATCACACATAAAGCCTGCTACGTCATCACACAGCTTGGCATCAAGGTCCTTGAATAGAAAATTACGAATAGAATAAAAGAGTATTATCGATTTAAGCCACGAGAGAAGAGAATATGTTGGAGTAACTGTTAGTTTCTTGCAGAGGAGATACACTGTAATGGCTTGCACCGATTCAGAAATAAGTATATATTAAGAGAATTCAAGATTGAGATGAACAGAATCATGAATCTTACCCAGTGGCCATGTAACCTCACCCGACGTCAGACAGACATCAAGTAAACATCTTGACGTTTCCCTGATATTAAAATAGGTCAACTTGGCCAAAAGCCTTGCTGTAAGACTAGCTTAAAAGTGAGATTCTCAAGAAAAGTGATCAGGGTGTGCAGTACAGCCCAAGCAATTTCCCTCTACCCCATACACTCAAGAAGATGCCTGCCCTTCCACATGCTTCATTTTCTGCTGAATCTGCTCAGTTCCCTCAATTCCATGCTCACTTTAAAAGTTTTATTGACAGTAGAAATCAAATGCAATTGTGAATAGTATATAATTTGAAATAAATTGTTGCCATTTTGGTGATGGTGAAACACAAGGCTGAGGACAGCAAACACAACGAATTGTAAGGAATTGTTCCTGGATACGGTTTAAGCACCGGCTTGGAAAATTCTATTTTGTTTGACAATATTTCCGACACACACACAGTCATCTACAAAAGAAGATAAAATAGGTAAACTATAATCGTTCAGCTCTGCATCTTCCTAGAACCAGATGCTGCAGAATAATGGTTGGCAATAGAGAATATCCTTGGGGGATTACCTTGCTTCTCCAGGAAAGCAGCCTTGCTCGAATTTCTTGAAGCATTTGCAAGGACACTCAATTCTATTGCCACTAGCCAATTGCCACTAATCCAATGGCGGATCCAGACACAGTGGTCTAACAGGTACCTGAAGGTTCTGCAATCGAGTATCCGGATGGTCATACAGTACAACCCAAAATAAAGTACAATTACCCCAGCAGGAAGGAAGAATCAGCCACTACTTTACCCTTTCACACCTTTTGACTACCTCTGAATCACTTCCTACTTTTACCTACTTGAAACTACCTTTTAAAATTACATTAAAATCATATTTAAACAAAACCAATTTAAACTCAATCACCCCCATTGTGTTTGATTAACTTGATATTTTGCACCCATGCTAATTGCAGTTACATTGGCAGCTGTCTAAATAGAGTTCTTAATGTTGGCTAAGGTTGTTGTAAGGAGTCAAAGGGAGTTGTAAGGAGATTTGGGGTGGAGAGGGGAAAAGAGGGCAAAATAGGTAAACAGAGGACTTCTGACAGAAAATTTTCTTACTTTATTTTGGGTTGTACTGTATGTATTATTAAAAAAATCACTTTTAATATCTGTGGTCAAGGAGGGGGGGGGGGGTTTGGCCCCTTAGACCCCACTGGATCGGCCAATACTAATTGTGATGCTAGTGCATCAATTCTCGGTTAGTTAATACCTTGTCTTAATGACGTTAATCAGATAAATCAATAACTGTCGTTCAACTACGTAACTAGAGTTACCAGAGAAACTGCTAATGTTGCAAGTAGAGGATGCAAGCTTGAAATTTCTTGAAGCATAGCAAAAAGTTTTAGGCCTCTCAACTGTTGTATTCTACACTAAAGAGCCCATTAAAAGCCTGGAATATGGTTTGCACATTGTTTTACCAGTAAGTAGCAATATATCCTTCCAAATAATGAAAACAAATAAGGTTCCACTATGGCTCTTAGTATACCAACCTAACAGAGAACTAATCTGACTGTGTATCCATCTGTTTGCATTAGTGTCATGTTAATAATACTACTGCACCATGGTTAATATCAATTGCACTGAACTCATGAAGATTCATGATTGAGCACACATTAGAGATTTCCATATCCATATGTCACTTACTCAATGATTGATGCAACCCCGAAGGAAGAACATTTCATGATTGTTTCATTGAGGTTGGTATTATCTGGATTCCCAATCATATCCACTGATATCACTTACAAAAATTGTACAAAAGTATTTTTCTTTTTCCATCAGACCTTTCAACAGCAGTTTAAACTTGTGAAAGTAACACATCTTTCATTTAAATGCATCAGTTTTTCATGTTTACTACCAGATAAGCATACATACAATGAAAATATTCTGATGTTAATACTTCTTAAACTTATAGTCCTGCCTCAAAATATCAAAACTTCATATTCAACATTCATCTAAAACTTTTCGTATCAAAGTTTAACATTCGGAAGCTGTCAGTGAAGCAAGATTGATCACATCAAAATGTTTGATGTGCAGTAATGCCTTTGATTGGACAAGCTTTCACCACAGAAGTCCAATTTGTCATTTTGAAATCTACTTTATTGATGTGTGAATGTCAGATATTCCAAAATTAATGGCAAATTTGTCATGTTTTGACACAAAACATGATTTTAAACAGCAAGAGATTTTTAAAAAGTGTTGGGGCGATGATTTAAAACCGAATTCGAATTTTGGTGTCCTGATTGATAAACTTAAAAGGCAATGGTCAATATTCATTTTGAAATTCCTTTGTTGATGTAAAAAGCTGATATGATTAATGACATATTTGGAATTTGCTAGGGGTTTATGGACTGAATCAGTGAACTTCTTTAGTATTTACTGAATGAGTCATCGAAAGAGTACATCATCCTGAAATTGAATAGCTTCTTATGTCTCTTTGACCTCCTTTCTTCCAGGACTAGTTACTTTCACTCAGTATTATCAGTATTACATTGATCATACTGATTGTTCTAAATATCTTCAAGAGTTTCTGAATGTTTTGGAAATGATCTAGAGAGAGATGAAATTGCAATAACTATCTGTTATACACTGAGATTCATTTATCCCAGAAATTCAAAATTAATTAATGATTTTGTAATATGTTTGTACTCTTTAGCTTAAAATGTTCAAATGTCATTTCTTTGATTACACTGGTTCCATTTTCCCCTGTCACATATAAATTTGCATGCACTGAGTGTGTCATATTTACTCGACAATGTTGTGGTATCATAATGTTGTTGTTGTTGTTATATTTATTTGTCAGTGGAGGCCCCAAATAAAGCCGAGGCTTATCTGGCTGGGGCCGGAAATTACAAAATATTAATAGTTAAATCAAATATAAATTAGATTGGTACATTCTTATGTTACAATATGATGGTGATAGGAATTTTATTGTTATTGTTGTATGATTTAGTAATGTGATTAATTTATTCAAGATCAGTTATCATTGCTGTTGTACTTGGCAAGTCCGTCTGTATGTCAGTCGTCAGTCTGTTCCAAATATATGTGTGCAGCAGTGTCGATTGTCTAGTTTGTTGGTCGATTCTCTGGTTATTTGTTGTAAATAATTATCAAATATAGGAGGCAAAAGTTTTAGCTGTTGCGCTATGTGAATGTTTAATATTGTTTGTGACTTCACAATCATAAGCAACTGCATGCAGCTCTGCTCCCAATTAGTAATATTTGCATGATATGTACATTATCCATGCCTATGTGACAAACGGGTCATTCCACATGAAATCAACTAAAATTTGAAAAGTGCCCCACCTCACCATCTCAGATTTTCACAAAACTGCCCACATTTGAAGAACTATATATGGAATGAATGTATGCAAAATATCAGTTCTGTAACTGCAAAGAGATGGAATGACCCAAACATAATCAAGGAAATTAAGGTGCCATTATAGTGCATATGCTGCCACCCTAATACAGAGCAAATTTGACTGTGTTTCCATATGTTTATATTAGTGTCATAATAATCACATCACCACAACATGGTTAATAACAGACGTCCCAAATTCATGAAGACTCATGATTGAGCAGGCATTAGAGATTTCCATATCTAATCATAACCCCATGAGTAGGCAAACCATTCCTTAGTAATAGGATCATATAGTGATTGATGAACCCCTTAAGGAAACTTATTCTTACGTTGAGACAGAAGATATCTTATATAATCCCATATTCATGTTTTGAGATAGTCACACATAATCCAGATCAGAATTTTTGATGAAATGTCAAGTTTATTTTGGTCCAAAACGAAATAAGAAAATAATAGTCAATTTAGAGCGCCACTTGTAAGTGAAACAGGTGATGTTTTGCCATTAAGTCAATGCTAAACATTCACAACCAACATCTCGTAGGGGTGCGGTCTCTCGTGAGGGTGCAAAATTCATAAAAATACTACTCAACACAGGAGAAGGCAGTCATATAAGACAAGTCGGACTTACAACAGGAGGTCTTACAATGCAGGTAATAATGTCCTAAAAAATCAGCGACATATCTAATGGGGAGGGGGGTAGAAATACATCTAAAAATCCAATAAAGAGGGGTGACAGCAACTTCCTAAAACCTTCTCAACCCTCCAGTAAAAAATTCTTAAAAGAGTATTAAATTCCTGAGAGACACATTGAAAGGCAACATTGAATTTCTAAGGGATCTATTTCTATTAATTAGAAGAAGGTATTAAATGTTAGAGCAATTTAAACATTAACAGCTCAAATCTAGACAGCTAATTAGTGCCGACACATTTCTGTAGCATCCTTTTCAACTCTACAGAAAGTCAATCCTTCTTTTGGATAGTATTTTTGTTTAATAATGCTTTCTGCATCTCCCCGTTTTTGCACTCAAAGTTTGTCATTTTACTGTGTGTCTGAAATAACTGAAGTTGTATCCTAGCAGAAAATCCTTCTGGAATATCCTAAAGTGCCTCTTGAGAGGTCCCACAGCTGTTTGGTTGACACAAGAACTGCACCAGATGTGACGGACACTTCAAATGTGACATCACTTAGAAAAGGCCATCTTATCTTTCAAAGTTGGCTTTGGCGACTCTTCTGGAGTGGATGAGGTTTGGCTCGTGATCCTGTGTTTGACAATTAAGAAGAATTACATAAAGATTTTTTCATGTTGCCTTTTTGCAACTTTCGTAATATTGTGGAAAAACATTGCACAAAGTTTTGAACAGTTTGTGAGGACATTTTCCTTCCTTTTTTCATAACAGGTATATGATATCACTATAATTAAAACTGGTGATTGAGAGCATGTGATAGTTAATGGTATAATTCTTTGTATTGTATTGTATTGTAAAATTCCCTTGTTTAATAACTGTTTTGACTTAACAGGTTTCTGGAACCATGCATCTAATTCGTTTTACTGAAATAGGTCACAAAACGTGGTATTTTTATGAATTATGAGTGAATAGAGATCAGATATTCATCGCCATAGCACTCCATCTGAGACATTAGGGAGACTTGACATTTGGAGAAAACGGTGATGAAGGAGTTCCCAGACTAATCAAAAGTAAAGGGTATCTCATCAGAAAGATCTGTCTCAAATGTCAAAAAGACCCTGAGGATGATGTAAAAGAATAACAAAGTGGTCAAATAAGTCAGGGAACTTGTTTTAAGATAAACAAATATTTTGTGCTCCTAAGGTTTCAATAAAAACTAGTTACTTATCAGCATTTCAAACATTTCCCCAAGTGAGGGTTATTTTACTTGTCACATGCAGACACCAATACAAGGAGCCTCAAATTTTTTAAAAAGTTTTAATTATAATAAAATAGTGCTGACAGCACATAGAAAAGCCTGGAACATCATCATACAGCTTCTTACCATGATTCCTGAATGGTTGGTTGCAAATAGCATAAAACACTGTTGGTGTTGTGGTTTCTAAGCCGCCAAAATATGTGCATAATTCAGAGGGCAATGGGCATATTGAAGATTTGCCTTATCACAGTTTGTTCGTACTGGATATTCTCTGCAGCCAACTACATTTTTGTATGTTCTGATTTTGATGTTACATAGATTTTCTGTGAAAAGCTGTCGAACTTTATAATATCTAGAAATCTTCAGTATGTTACGAAAATTGGCCAGGCAGTGATATCTACCAAAATTGGCTTATGAGAAAATGTGTTAAATTGCAATATCACATCCAAATTCTCATTTTTAAGAGCTGATGTGTGTACAGTTATTTGTAATATAGTCTTTTAAATATGTTATTCAAAGCTTTCAAATCTCTGGGAACACTGAGCAACATCGAAAAGTATGTTACCGAAGCATGGCATTTAAAATACTTAAATGTTGACTGTGCATATAAGATATTATCTTTTGTCTATATGTGCGTAACTGCAGATATTTAAATAACATTTCTACGAAAATACCATTAAAAAATACAAATGTTCTGCAAAGCCTTCCAACATATTCAATTTGACGAGAGCCTTTTAACGTGCAGGAAAGACAAACACATTTTCCATAATACAGAGCATGTATACACTAAAAACACTTGCACTTACATGTATATATACTTATATTGCACTTATTTCAAATCTTCAATTGACATGAAATGCATTGATCATTTACTTGTTGAGAACATGTTTTTTAGATGGAAGATTTGAACACAATAAGGACAACAAAGAGAAACATGGACAACAATTATTTCAGAAAGAAAACTTACTCTGTACACACGCTACATAAGCAGCAATGGTGACTTAAACCTGTACTGGTACAGCGAAGATGAACAATTTGCGCAACATCTTTAACTTTGAAAATAATCGATAATATGTATGTATCAGTGAACTGAAAGATATCTGATAGTCCATTACATTGCTAAGTCTAAATTCCTGTATTTGGAAGTGGTCAGCCTGTTGATGGATGGAAATTTGTTTGAGAGTAATGGACCCAGATCAGGCAAGGTAATCTGTCCCTCAGTGTCCTATGACCACAAAGTGATCAATGAGCCAGTTGTCTGAAAGTCTGACAAAATGTCCAGGAAGTGTAGTTCTGTAGTTAGATTGTTGCAGTGCATTTGTTACCATAGTAACTGGGAGACCAACTGGCTGTTCCCGTGTCAAACCAAACAGCTGTGTATTTCTCAAGTGGCACTTAAACATAATCCAAGAAAGGTTTTCTGCTAATCACATTTAGTTATTTCCAATTCCAAAACAACAAAAAAGTCATGTGTTTTGAGAGCAGAGAGGACGTAGCAAAGGCTTAACTCTCCTGAGAGACATTTGAGATCCCACAGTACCCTTATATTTCCAGGCACAGTGGCCCATGTTTTAAAATACCCTGGCTCCTGTGGTCACTATGTTATCACACTGGGCTAGTTGTTCTTGACACACGGTCTCGGACTCATCCTTGTATGTATAGGAATTCTGCAAGCATATCTCCTGCAATAATTTGTGCTGTAATCATATCAATATGTTTGAATGTAGTAATGCCATCGCTTGGACAAGTTTTCACCATGGAAGCCCAATTTGTCAATTAAAAATCTACTTTAAAAATTGATGTATGAATTGCAGATATTTCAAAATTAATAGCAAATATGTCATGTGCAGAGTAGACACAAAACATGCTTTAAAACATCAAGATATTTAAGTGTTAGGGCGATGATTTAAAACCTCAATTTCAAAATGTGGTGTCCTGATTGATGAATTTAAAAGACAATAATTAATATTCATAATGATGCTTTTTATAGCTGAAAAAGGGTGGCAATGATTGATATCATTGGGAATTTGAATGGACACATAGAAATGTATCACTTACCTCAAAACTTGAAACACTAAATGAGAAATTGATGGATGGATGACCGAGGCTTTTTGTCCTGTATTTATGCACTCCGTAGGCTTATTAGGACAGCACTAAATGAGTCATAAAATCAGTGGTGTATTCTGAAATTGTACATTTGGCCTTGCCCCTTTCATGATCAGCAGCAGGATTGGTGACTTGTCCTTTGATTCCTGATAAATATTGTTTGTACATATGTATCTTTGATCAGAATTGGGTTGTTGGGGAGTATAGGCCTACGTCATCCATATTTATGTGACAAACATAATTGAGGAAAGTAAGGTGATATACGATCCCTTATGCTACCATCCAAATACAGAACTAATCAGACTGAGCTTCCATATGTTTATATTAGTGCCATAGTAATCATATTTCCACACCATGGTTAATACCAGATGGCCCAAATTCATAAAGACTCATGATTGAGCGGGCATTAGAGATTTCGGTATCTAATCAAAACCCCATGAGTAGCCAAACCATGGTATCATATGATGATTGATGAACCTCTAAAGGAAACTTATTCTTACGTTGAGACAGAAGATATCTGATATAATCCCACATAACTCAAATCAGATTTTTTTTTGCTTTTTTGACCTGTTACTTAAATGTCAAGTTCATTTTGGTCCAAAACAAAATCAGAAAATAATATTCATTTTAGAGTGCAAATTTTAAGTCAAACAGGTGATGTTTTGCTATTAGGTCGATGATAAACATTCACAACAAACCTCTCGTGGGGTTGCGGTCTCTTGTGAGGGTGCAAATGCACTGAAAATACTACTCATTGCAGGAGGAAAGCAGTCACAAAATACAAGTCGGTCTTACAACAGAGGGTCTTATAATGCTAGTCCCACCGAACCAAAAAGTCATCATCATATCCAATGGGGAGGGAGGTGGGTAGAATTGCATAAAAAGATGCAACATAGAGGGGGATATGGCAACTTTCCAAAACCTCCTAAACCCTCCAGTCAAAAATTCCTGAAAGAGTATTTAGCACATGACAGACAAATTGAAAGGTAACATTAAATTTCTAAAGGATCTATTTCCATTAATTAGGAGAAGGTATTAAAAGGCAGAGGATTGAAACACTAACAGCTCAAATTCTGAAAGCTAATTAGAGGCTGACACATTTCTGAAGCATCCTTTTCAACTCTACGGAATGTTATTATCGTTTTCATAGCTATGTGTTTTGTTGAAAACTTCGTTTTGCAGTTAAACCGTGACATCATTGGGTATCTGTCAATGCGATTGGTTTAATCTTCAATCTGTGACATATCAGTTCAGAGCTTGACATCACAGTTAATGACAAAGGAATTTAAAACTGTCAGGCAATGTTACTATTTGTGTACAACCACAACAAACAACGCATGTCTAAACTGAGTGTTGCACCTCATTAATTGTTTTCCAAACAAAATGTGTTACTGTTTTTCACAGGACACCAGTCATCACAATTTCAAACAACATTTTTTGAAAGTAATTGAAACTCTCCTTTGAGGCTAAGTAGTCTGTTTGGTTCAGTTACAGTGCATAGTGAAACATACATGATCCATGTGTCACTGCACTTTGTCAGTTTGCTGAAATCTGTGCTTGTAATAAATGCAATTATTCAACTTAATCTCTGACATCACAGTTTTGGAATGAAGCAAATTGCAAACTTGAAAAACACGTAGCTATGAAAACGATAATAATTCTTGTTTTAGATAGTATTTTGTTTAAAAATGTTTTTTGCTTCTTCAAGTTTTGCTCTCTCAAAGAGTGTCCTTTTACTGTGTGTCTGAAATAACTGAAGATGTCTCCTAGTAGAAAAACCTTCTTGGAATATCCCTAAGTACCACTTGAGAGGTCCCACAGCTGTTTTGTTTGACACAGGAACAGCACCAGATGTTAGAGACACTTCAAATATGACATCACTTAGAAAAGGCCATCTTATCTTTCAAAGGGAGCTTTAGCGACTTTTTTGGAGTAGAAGAGATTTGGCTCGGGATCCTGTGGTTGACCATCAAGAAGTATTACATAAAGATAATTTTGTGTTGCATTTTTGCAACTGTAGTTATAGTGGAAAAACATGAAGCTTTGAACAGTTTAGGAAGACTTTCTCGGTCCATTTTTCATAGCAGTCATATCAATATAACTAAAGTTGTGACCAAGAATATGTGATGGTTCATGGTGTCTTTCCCTTGTTTATTATCATTATCATAATTTTGTGTTTTTTGAAAACTTTGTTTTTGCAGTTAAACTGTGACATCATCAGAGATTGTGATTGGTCCAATTTTCTACCTGTGACACTCAGTTAATTTAGCGTTTGACTGCGCGGTTAATGAAAAAGGAATTTAAAATTGTCGTGTACAACCACAAACGACAACTTTTGTCTAAGCAGCTAAGCCAAGTGTCACACCTCATAATAGTTGTTTCAATGTTTTGCAAACAAAGTGCGTTATTGTTTTTCACAAGAAACCAGTTATCACAATTTCAAATAACTTTTTTTTAACTTGTTGTCAGTCACTGTAACAGTACGTGACTATTCAGAATTTATGACTGGAGGGGGGATGGAATGTATGACTGAAGGGGCAATAACTTTTCTCAAGTGGTTTTCAATTTTTGATGGGAAGTTCTGGCAAAACTCCAACCGCCCCCCCCCCCTTCACAAATTCTGATTTGTCGATAACTCTCCTTTGAAGATAAGTAGTCTGTTTGATTCAGTTATAGTTCTTTGAAGCCTATATCAACCAATATAGGTACAACAGCCAAAAATGCGAAACATACATAATCCATGTGTCAATGCATTCATCCAATTTCTTGAAATATATGCTTGTAATACAAAAAGTTCTGCAATTAAATCTATGACATCAAAGTCTTGGGACAAAGCAAAGTACAAAGTGGATAAACACACTGCTATGAAAACGATAATAACAAATGTTTTTGTAACCATCAAATTTGCGTTAAGTTGCACAGCTGTTTGCCTTGACACAGGAACCGGACCAGATGTAAGAGACACTTCAAATACGACATCACTCAGAAAAGGCCATCTTATCTTTCAAAGGGGGCATTAGAGACTGTTTTGGAGTAGATGAGGTTTGGCTCGAGATCATGCATTGGACCGTCAGGAAGTATTACATAATGATTATTTTGTGTTGCATTTTTGCAACTTTCTTTACGATGGAAAAATATTGATGATGCTTTGAACTGTTTATTGGAAGACATTAATTTTTCGGTCCTTCTTTCATAACAGTCATATCAATTTAACTAAACTGCTGTCTCAGAATGTGTAATAACTAATGGTGTTTCCCACTATTTTGAGTAAATGCGTTTTTGGAGCCTCCAATTTCTTTTTCAGATATAATTCACAGGCCTATGGAATTTTATATGAGACTAGAGCTCAGATATGCTTCTCCATATCACTGAATCTGAGACTTGACATTTAGAGATATTGGTGATGAAGGAGTACTCAGACTTATCAAAGCAAAGGGTATCTTGTCAGAAAGATCTATCTCAAATGTCAAACTCACCCTGAGGATGATTTAAAAGAGCAACAAGGTTGTCAAACAAGTCAGGGTAGGCTACTTGTTTAAGACAAACATATATTTTTGTGCTCCCATTAAGGTTTCTCTGAAAACAAGTTGCATCTGGGACCTGTAAGCCCAGTGTGTCCTAAGCATGTCATACATTTCCCCATATGAGGGATCTTTTACTTGTCACAAAGAGACACTAATACAAAGAGCCACCAATTTAAGTTTTTAATTATATAACAAAAGTGTGCGACAAAACAGAGAAAAGGTGTTGGACATGCACAGACATATTTGAAACCAAAGTGTGTGCAGGCATTTAGAAATAAGTACATAGCTGTAAAAATCCTGACAAGTCAAGACGATGCTATGTCATTTGCACCAAAAATACACTGGAATTATCTCATATTATGCAATGACATCCATCTACCTTAGCAATCGCTGGAGTTACCATGCCATATGCAGGCAAACACAATCCCAATATCAAATACCACAACAGCACAGCAGATAGCCACAGCAAACAGCCTTGCTTGTAGGATTGCTTTACAGCTCTTAGAATCTTGCCTTGCTTGAATTTGTAATAGGATTTCCAAGGATGCCACATCATTTTGTCACTAATAAGCTGTTAAATTGAGCTGCTAATGCATCAATTCTCTGTCAGCTAATACCTTGTCTTAATGAAGTGAATCAGATAATTCAGTAATTGTAGAAGCTGCCAATGTTGCAAATATCAAATTCCCTAGAAAATAACATGATGTTGAGTTTTTTAAAACATGGTCCCTGAATCGCTGGTTACAAATAGCTCAAGGTACCATTGGTCTTGTGTTTTCAGAGAGACCAGATATTATGTCTTGAATTTGTGTCTCGCAAAATAGATTTGAAGACCATGGTCAGCATTAATTTTGTTAAATACAGAAAGATCCAATGTTTAAAAAGGGCACATAGGAGATTTTCCTTATCACATGTGTATGTACTGGGGATTCTGTGCAGCAAAAAGAAGCATGGACACAAATTATTTCAGGAAGTACTTTACTCTGTACAAATGCTACACAATCAGCAATGGTGACTGAAGCTTGTACCACTGCAGCAGTGATGATCAACAAAATTGAGTATTATCTTTTAATAGATAAATACAGTGGTACCTGCATTATAAGACCCACTGTTGTAAGACTGACTTGCCTTATGTGACTGTCTTCCTACTCAAATGTTGAAGTTGTAATTTAATGCATTTTGCACCCTGACAAGACTGACCCTGATGAGAGACCACTTCGTGACTGCAGAAGGGGCACTTTCACAACACAAAGACAATGGTAATCTATAACCAGTACATGCATTAAACTGTTAACTGTAAAAAATTTGGAAGTCCATTATATTGCTTAATCTAAAGTTCCTGGATTCGACAGTGGTCAGTCAGACTGTTGATGGATGGAAATTTGTTTGAGAGTAATGGACCCGGATCAGGCAAGGTAATCTGTCCCTCAGTGTCCTATGACCACAAAGTGATCAATGAGGCAGCTGTCTGAAAGTCGGACAAAATGTCCAGGAAGTGTAATTCTATTGCTAGACTGTTGCTTAACAAACTTTCCATCATAAGCAAAGTAGGTTTATTGTCCCAAAAGTTTTGATGTATTTATAGAAAATTATCAGACAGTACAGCAGTTAAAGTTCTTTATCATCTGTCCGTATGATACCCAGTATGCTATTAATTAATTTATGCTTGACTTGATACGGTTCCCATGAAAATAGAATCTTGAAAATGGATGTTTTCACAAAAGTAAGTTACAGTGACTAAATGGTTTCACAAGATATCGAAAGCTGAGCGCAAAAAGGGACTTAGTGCCACTAAGTCTCTTTTTGAATTATTGCATATTTCGAAAGTTCAAGATCTTAGGATTAATGCCTGTGAATATTGGAACAAAGCAGTTTCAATTAAAAGAGATATTGCAGGTCAAAGTACAGGATGACAGTATTTGTGGAATTAAGTGGAATTTTCAAATTTTTGTTGTCCATTTTTGTCTCTGCCATTAGAAAATTTCACCCAACGCAAAAAGGCGCATAGTGCTCTTATGCACCTTTTGGCGCTGAAATTTACTTAGCAATGATAGTAAAAATACTAGCACTAAGCTCCTTTTTGCACAAAAACAAGTGCATCTATGCTCCTTTTTGACCCACTTATAAACCTTTGTTTAATGTAAGAGGGAGCATTGGTCTTATTTCATAAAAAAAGTAATAATATCAGCATCATTGTTTTATATACATTTGAAGAAAATGTATATATGACTGTACGTACCAAAAATTATTCAAATAGGACCAGTATTGACCAAGCGAGAACTGAAACAACTGTTCAAAAGCAAAAGGCCTTTTTCTCAAAATGCCGTTTTTCCACTAAGCTTATTTTTGCGCCGAGCGGTCGATATCTTGAAATAACATTTCAAGGAAAATACCATAAAGAAATACAAATGTTCTGGAAAGCCTTTCAAAATGTTCCAAGTGGTGAGAGTGTGCATTATGTAACATTTAAACATGCACTAAAGATAAACACATTTTCCCATGATATGGAGCTCTCACTAAAAAAACACACTTATAAACTTACACTGCACTTATTCATAGTCTCCAAGGTGATATGCATAGATACTTTACTTATCAAGAACATGTTGTTTTAGATGGAACATTAACACAACAAGGACCTCAAAAAAAAAAATCATGGACAAAAATTATTTCAGGAAAAACCTTAATCTGTACACATGCCACACTAGCAGCTATGATGACTAAAGCCTGTACTGCTGCAGCAGTGATGAACAATTTGAGCAGTATCTTTGAAAATAATATATAATATGTATGTATTAGTAAACTACAAAACATTTGGTATACCATTATGTCACTTAATCCAAATTCCTGTATTTGGCAGTAGTCAGCCTGTTGATGGATGGAAATTCAGTTGAGAGTAATGGACCTGGATCAGGCAAGGTAATCTGTCCCTCAGTGTCCTATGACCACAAAGTGATCAATGAGGCAGCTGTCTAAAAGTCTGACAAAATGTCCAGGAAGTGTAGTTCTACTGCTGGACTGTAACAGTTGCTTAACAAACTTTCTTTCATGTCGACAGTATGTTTATTGCCCATATAGAAACAATGTTTTTGATCCATTTAAAGACACATTATCAGACAGCAGTTAATGTGGCTTATCATCAGTCCATACAAAATTATGCCCAATTAGCAGTTAATTAATTTATGCTTGACTTGATAGACAGATAGATATAGTAAGTGCAGCCCTCTAAGCCCTGTTCTGGGCGCTCAAGAGGGTTGATTGATGAGATGAGAGAGAGCGGGAGTCCTCAACATGTTACACATATATCCCATGTCAGGGATCTTTTACTTGCCCAGCATAGACACTGATACAAGGGGCCACCAATTTTACATCTCATCTGAACGAAATCCAGCTGGGATTTTGCTCATGATGGTAAACTGAAAATTTTGGGTTCCCCACCCATGGTTCGAACCCATGCAGGCAAAGACCCTCAGCGGAGCAGGCGCGCACTTCAGCAACTTGGCCACCCAGCTGCTGCTTTGAAACGGTTCCCATGAAAATAGTTCTAATCTTGAAAATTGAATTTTAATTGATGTCGTCACAAAGTCAGTTATTGTGCTGCCTAAATGGTGTCTCAAAATATATGGATGCTTTTGTAAACGAAATCATCAAACAGTTGAGAAATCTAACGGAAATAATACTATTATCAAAGAAAATGCAAAGCCCATTTCCTAGATTGATTTTTAATGCATGCCTTTTTTAAAACAGCTGAAGAGAAACATGCATAAAAGACCATGATGAAACATCCTGTCTAGACTTAATGTAATACTTCATAACTTCCCCTTATATAATCTCAGGCCGAGACCAATCCACTGGCGTTGAGTCACTAGTGCCCGATTTGAAGGATAAGATGGCCTTTTCTAAGAGATATCATATTTGAAGTGTCTACTATAAGGAGAATGTAGAACATGGAAAAAAACCACCTTTCTACATGTAATGCTTCACAAAGGTCCATCATATAGGATCTCGAGCCAAACCTGATTCACTCAAAAAGAGTCACTGATCCCCACTTTGAAAGATAAGATGGCCTTCTCTAAGTGATGTCATGTTTGAAGTGTCTCCCACATCTGGAGGGGTTCCTGTGTCAAACCAAACAGCTGCGGGACCTCTCAAGTGGCACTTAAGGATATCTCAAAAAAGGTTCTCTGCTAAGAGTGCTACTTCAGTGATCTCAGTAACAGCTGCAGTAAAGTGATGAAAAATGTCGAGACAAAATTGGTGTTTTAGATTCAAAAAGGTTTTTTTTGAAAAACCAAATTTAAATGCAAACAACCAATATGGATTTTTTAAAAATCCATGTTGGTTTTGCATTGAAATTTGTTTTTTCAAAAAAACATTTTGAATCTAAAAAAAAATATTTGTCTGAAATTTATTAGAGTGTAGCTGCATAAATCCTAAGAGAGTTGAAATAATAATTATGAGTAATTTTCACTCACAAAACAATGTATTTGCTCTGATAGTGATAGATAGATATATAGATAGATATGGTAAGTGCAGCCCTCTAAGCCCAGTTCTGGGCGCTCACGAGGGTTGATTGATGAGATGAGAGAGAGAGCAGGAGTCCTCAACATGTTACACATTTACCCCATGTGAGGGATCTTTTACTTGCCCAGCACAGACACTGATTCAAGGGGCCGCCAATTTAACGTCTCATCCGAACGACATCCATTGTGTGCATTGACAATCGTCCACATTTGCAAATGTTACAGCTCTCATACCATATTTATTTACACATGAAATCCAATCAAATGCCTCTACAAAATAGTAGTCAGCTACACTCTAAACAATGTCGGGACAAAACTGGTTTCTTGAAATCTAAAATGTTTTTTTGAAAAATCCTCCTTGGTTTTTGCATGGATGTTTGGTTTTTCAAAAAAACATTTTCCATTTAAAAAACCAGTTTTGTCCCGAAATTTTTTTAGAGTGTATTAATAGAGAACAGCCCTGTGGATTTGCCTTAAAACTCTGGGAATCTGGCCTTGCTAAAATTTCTCAAAGAATTGGCAAGGATGAAAGATTCTGTTCTCGCTAATTAGCTGTTCATTTGAGCTGCTAATGCACCAAGTCTCTGTCGATTAATACTTTGTGTGATTCAGATAATTTCGAAATTGGATGATGCCATTCGATTATGTGACTGGAGTTCAATGGAAACTTCTAATGTTGCCATTACAAAATGCCAGTATTAATAAACTCGTCATACAAAGTAGATTTATTCTTACTTTTACAACTCACACATGAAGCCTTGAACACCATCGCACAACTTCGGACCAATGTCCCATTGTCCCCGGATGGCAATATAGATATTAGCATTTCAGCGTAACAGGAATTTTGTTTTTAAGCCACCAAGAAATATAATCATTTGAGTTTGCTTCTTGTAAAATAGATAAAGGCAGGGCCGAACCCATAGCCTCATGGTTGGGGGGTGGTGTAGCACCCTTGGGCCCCCCTTACTTTGACCATTTGGGCTCCCTTTCAGAAACAGCTCAACAATATCAGATAACGGGGTTCGCGAGAGCATACATCCTCCAATATATTATATAGATAGCAGTGAAACCCCCCCCCCCTTGGGAAATTGTGGTGTATAATACAATAATGTATCATGTATGCCCCACAAAATGTAGTTCCCTCCAGAAAATTTGATGACCCCAAGATGCCGGAGGGACTGCGGGGGTGGTCACAAGAAAGAGGGCAAGTAAAATGTACGCAACAAAATTTCAACAGACTGTCAATAATAATTTTGAATATATGCTGAATAATTTATGCCTAAAATTTGTAAAATAAGGCCTTATAATGTTTTCTTTTTTATCAGAAGGGTACCCCTTGCCTCTAAGCCAAGGCAGGAGGGGAAATTCCCCTCCTGTTCCGGCACCCCTGCCTGCCCCCCCCCCATCTTGCGACACCTTGATTAAGCCACTGCTTTAAAAACGCACACTTTTAATCTGCAAGAAACTTTCTAGCAGACACACATGAATGTCTTATTTTTGTTCAATTCAATTCTATTCTATAATCAAGTTCAGTGCAAAATTGCAAAATGTGTGAACACAATTAATTACCTTGCTGCATCTCAGAAAGAGCATTACAAAAGTTCTATTACAGTCTGTCACTTTGATATAGAAAAAGAGTGGACTGTTGCAGTGTGAAAATGGCACTTTGTGTGTTATCATGCTGAAGATTTGTCATAATCATACCCAATACTTTCAATGTTAATTTGATTTAAGGTGACTTGTCTCGCTTGTGAGTGACAGCCAAACGAAGGGATTACTCATATGATTTTCACTCTAAAATCAGTTATGACAAGTCAAATGACCATCTCTTGATCATGACTAATCAAACAGCCTCTATGTTAAACATGTCGAAAGTAGAGAAGATGACACTTCATCTGCTATCATGAGTCAAGAAGTGCATTTTTCACAGTGAACTGGTCCTAATTTCTTCTAAATCAAAGTGACAGAATGTAGAGATAAACGACAAGATCGAAGTATCAAGTTTACAACTGTCTCGTTTCAATATGGGCTTTTAAATATTAGGCAAGTCAATATGTGCCTGTTGGGAGAATTGAAACTCACAAAAGGATAAAAGTGAATGGAATGGAATTAGTGATGAAATCAATGACGCTGTGGAGCCTGTTGTACGTTTCTATTTAGCGGTATTTTAGTCAAAAACATGTCTGAGCTACCTCTATCTTGGGCACCCTTTGGCCAAATATTGGGGGGGGTGTCACACCCCCCCATGGGTACGGCCCTGGATAAAGGTGATATGGTCCACATTAGTTGTGCCTAATACAGAAAGATTCATGACTGAGGGTACATTAAAGAATTGCTACATTTGCTTCACCCAGAGAATCTACCCTAGACAAATCACTCCATCGCTGCATAATTATTATCATAGCATTTTGCGTCACAGCGTCATAGCCAATCAGTGAGCAGTATTTCTCTCCTATTCAAATCTTTACCGGCGATTGGCAGGAGAAGTACTGCGTCCTCCGAGGGCTAAGAGATAATCATATTTTAAAGCTCTCCGAGGCATATATCTATTCCATTAACTTGCAAGCCTCATTTGCATAACGTGTTTGAAGGCATGTTCATTGGTCAGCTTTGTAGGCTCGTCTGACTTAATCACTGAAGGCTTTGCTGAAGTGCATTTGCTTATGATCTGATGTTAAGGTTACAGTTTCTTTCCAAAGCTGTAGCACGAACCTCCATTATTCGAAATGGAGGTTGTCTGAACAATAGGCGGAATATAATAACAGAAGAAGAAGAAGAAGAAGAAGGAGCACTTTGTAATCTATAAATGTGCTGTGTACATAGAAAACTTGATAGGCAGGGAAAATATATATAAGACTGTAATTGATATGTAACACTAATACCTTCTTATTTGAAGTGTTCAACTAATATCATGAGCAATTATGTTTGTTCTCTGAAAACATGCTTAATCTTGCTCAATTGAGAGGTCAGAAAATGTCTTATATTAGAGAGGTTTTGCTACACGTTACGTATGACGTGTTTTTAGCAAAACCTCTCCATTGTCGTAAATTTTTAATATTTTGCCACTACAGTGTGCAAACAACACCCAGAGAATCTGCTGAAGTGGCAAACAATAAATACACAAGCAACAATATTCACTATGCTGAAGGATGGTGCACACAATACCTAAAAAAAATCTGCATATTAATCAGTTTTATAAAATTGTAAACTGCCACAACATTTGCAAGTCCATAATATCATTTTAAAGCCAAATTTGCTGGATTCATCTGTGGTCAGTAAATTGATGGATGGACATTTAGGTGAGAGTGATGGAACCGGATCAGGCAATCTGTCCCTCAGTGTTTCATGGCCACAAAGTGATCAATGACCCGGCTACCTGAAAGGCTGTCCGATGTTTTGAGAAGTGTAGTTCTATAGTTAGACTGTTGCTTGAAACTAACTTGACTGTTACTTGAAACTAACATTCTACCATATCATAGATATATTTAGTACATCAATAAAAAAACTTTTTTTCGTCGTGATGCCTCTAAATGCATACTCAATATTAGAGAGCAGTAAAAGAAATATTTTCTGTGGGCAGGCAATATGCTGTAAGCTATGCCTGACTTAGGAGGATGCAAAAACCAGAAAACATGCACGTCCCTTTTACAATGTTGGCAAGCTTCTTGCTTATGAGCACATTATCCGTATCTCTCTTTGACATTTTGATGTTTGCCATTTTTGTGAGAAAATCCTATTTTAAGGACAAGAACACTTTCATCTGTCACATTACAAAATGCCAACTCTTAAGAAACCTTCTGATATGTGTTATATCTTCCCCAACTCTCACCTTATATGAAAAAAGCAGCAATTTTAGAATGAATATCTAAAACGTGAATTTGAAGCTGAAGCAAAGGCTATGGTAGCTTCAATGCAACCATTCATGGAAGATGAAAAAAAAAAAAATTCAAATACACTGCCAATACAGGAAGTCATTCTTGCTTATTAATGCAAGTCTTTTGAGGCAGATCTGGAAAAACAAACCAACATCATCTTCATGATATATATATATATAAACCTCTGTGCAATATTGTCATTACATCTCAGGAAAAAGGCAAATTGCTAAAACGCAAGATTTTGTTTTGTATTTATGTAAAATTCTAAACTGTCACCCTTATGACCTCAAGCCGAACCTCATGCCCCTTTGAAAGATAAGATGGCCTTTTCTAAGTGATGTCATATTTGAAGTCTCTGTCACATATGGTGCTGTTCCTGTGTCAAAGCAAACAGCTGTGAGACCTCTAACGTGGTACTTTGGGATATTCCTAGAAAGATTTTCTAAAATTATTTCTCGAAATTCATTTTTGTATTCGGGTATGTTCAATAAAACGTTTTGAGGGAAGATGTGTACTTTTTTTTTGGATCTTTCTTCTTTTTTTCGAAACGTCTTTTTTTGGAAATATTAATTTTTGTTTTTTATGATTTTTTTCTTTTTTTCGAATTTTTTTTTTTCCAAAATGTTTGGAAAACAAAAATTCCAAAAAATTGTCAAGAGCATTCGAAACCCAATTTTTGTACACAATTAAGTTTAGTCTCACAACTGTGATTGAACCGATAAGCTGATTAAAATGGTTCATACAGTTCAAAATGTTCCAGATGTTTGCTAAGACTTGCTGCAGCAATCCTTTCATACTGTTTAGATAGAAAAGACAAATTCGACATGGGCCTATAGTTAGTGAGGCACTCTGCATCGAATGTTTGCTTTTTCGAAGTTGGTTGTACCTGTGTACTTTTAGAACTGCCAGGAACTGTGTCCTCTGTAAGGAAATATTGATGGTCCTTGTAATCACAGGAGACACGACATGTTGTGGTTGTTTTTCAATTCAATTCAATATCTTTATTCGCACACAAAGTGGCATAATAAATATTTACAAATACAGAGATAAAAAGACAAATAAAATTGATTTTAAAAAAAAAGAGCATATATAAAATAACAGAAAATGTTAAGCTTTAAGTTTTAAGTTGGCACCAGGTAGGTAAAACCTCATTCAGTACATAACGTGAATAACAAATCCTTACTCTCTTCATAATTTAACATACTGTCTAAAACACCATCTCTCACAAGAATTAACTCCTTGACCGTGTGGCCAACAACAGTGATATTCCTGGCAAACCAAGCCTTCTCTTGAAGTTAAATGATAAAACTTCTTCTATATTATACTTGTGACAAAAATCTCTAACTTTCTGTCCTGTGACAGAGAAAGGACAATTGAGACAATGATCATACACATGTTTGAACACAGAGTTACATCTCTCATTAACAATTCCTTTTATAAACCTAATAAATCGAGTTTCTAATGATATATCTAGAGGCACTGTGTCCATAATAAAAGGTAATAGATAACAATGCGTTGTGTATGGTACATTAGAAATAATTGTGTATGGTACATTAGAAATAATTCTCACAGCTTAAAAAGCGAGTTGGGATTGGATCTAAATAACATGACTTCAGCTATTATTTCTTTGAGCTGAGTTGGTTTTCAGGAACTAAGATGACATTTTGGTGGTCCCCCTACCCTGTGGGGTAACACAAATACAAGAAAGTGTTATTAGGGTAGTGAGAGGCAAAATAAGGGGGGGGGGGGGTAATTTGAGAGGGTACGTGTCAGAGGACTGGAGCAAAGGGGGAAGCAGGGGGTAAGTGGTGGGAAGAAAGCAGAAGGCAAGTGGGGGGAAGCAAAAGGCAAGTGGGGGAAGCAGGAGGACAAGTGGAGGGGATCAGGAGGTTAGTGGGGGCAAGTGCTGGGAAACAGGAGGCAGGTTGAGGGGGAAGAAGGAGGACAAGTGGTGGGGGGGGGGGTCAGGAGGCAAGTGGGAGCAAGTGCAGGGAAACAGGAGGCAAGTTGAGGGGGAAGCAGGAGGACAAGTGGGGGGATCAGGGGGCAAGTGCGGGGAAACAGGAGGCAAGTTGAGGGGGAAGAAGGAGGACAAGTGGGGGGGTCAGGAGGCAAGTGAGGGCAAGTGGGAGCAAGTGCAGGCAAGCCGGAGGCAAGTTGAGGGGGAAAGGGGGAAACAGGAGGGAAGTGAGAGGAAGCGCGGAGCAACTGGGGGGGGGGAGCAGGAGGCAAAAGGGGGTAAGTGGTGGAAAGAGGGGGGTAATCAGGGGCAAATGGGAGATAACTGATATTGCGGGAATAAGAAAAGGGAGCGGGGGGGGGGTCAAGAGGCAAGTGAGGGCAAGTGGGAGCAAGTGCAGGGAAGCCGGAGGCAAGTTGAGGGGGAAAGGGGGGAAAGAGGAGGGAAATGGGAGGAAGCGCGGAGCAACTGGGGGTGGGAGCAGGAGGCAAGTGGGGGTAAGTGGTGGAAAGAAGGGGGTATTCAGGGGCAAATGGGAGATAACTGATATTGCGGGAATAAGGAAAGGGAGCGAGCCGTTATCCTGTCATGAAACCTGGTAATTCATTAATTCACCAACAGCAGATGTCTTTGGTCAATAGTGCACTGCAAAATGCACGACCTTTTCGAAATTGTGAATTTGAACTTATAGATGGTGTAAGGAGCTTTTCTAATAGTACAATGGATATTTCGAGATGATATTGTCCTTGTCAATGACATTGGTGTTACACCTTTGGGGATAAACAACAACATCCCGTGTCAATCAATTTTTAAGTGTGTACCAATTGAATGAATTCTATAATTTCTATTGGCATAGAAGAGAATGTTCATCACCAATATTTTCTGCAAGAATAGAGCTATACAAAAATTTGCATTTTTAAATTGGTCCTGCTTTTTTGCCTGCAGACCCACAGGGTGTATAGGCAAATTTTGCACTAAACTTTATGTTCCTTGAACTTTAAAAGCAAATGACAAAGAATAATGCAACTTGGAATCGATTTAAAGGAAGTTATCAGCTTTCAAGTCCATTAGTGTGATGGATTTTGAACCAGGTTTGGTCTCACAATGGGCACCCAAGTGACAGGTCATCAACTTTAGTTTATTTGTGTCAACAAAAATTTCAAAGCATCGTAAATGGCACTAATATGTCATTCAGACAAATCCTAGTTAGTCAGTGGGTTTGTGTCACATAAAATAGACCTGTAAGCAAGAGCATAGTGTATGCGAAAAAAAAGAAAAAGAAAGAAAATTAAACCAATTATCATAACATTGGGCTAAAAATCACTGGAATCTGTGTAATACACCAGGGACGGATGCAGGAGGGGGGGAGGATGGGGGATGCATCCCCCCACCAGACCAAAATTTACATATTTTTACATGTTAATTTTATCCGCACGCAGTCGGGTTATGTCGTGAATTTTGTGTTCCGCAAAGCAATAGCCCGATAGACGCCCCCTCCAGAATTTTCTGGATCCTCCCCTGTAAAACACAGATGTCAAGCCTCAAGCAATCACTGGCTTTATTGGAATAGTTCTGCACGGTGGCCTCATCAATTGTAATGGATCCCAGACTTTCCCTGAACTGCCATTAACCAAAGCAATGCAAAATTTTAAAAAAGCAAGATCCGCTGAGGCCAGGTTTTCAGACTTCGGACTTTCACCAGAGCTTGATAAAAACATGTATGAAAACTATTATGCTATAAGACCTATTTATATGCCAATATCATATTTATATGCAGGTGCAAGAGTTTTGGAACAGTGGCCAATACACATGTATGACGCAAACATTATTTCCATAGTAACTGCAGTGGCCAAGGTGAAAAGTCCAGTATCGCATTTATGATTCACTCTTATTTGTATTCCCAACTTGATGAATAATAATATACAAAAAGGTACAGGTTATAGCAGCCTGTGGCCAGAGCCTAATTGTCTAGTCATTAAGAAAGTCAAAGATGCTATGCTCCGAAAGAGCCCGCTTATTAACTTAATATTGACAGAAAATTGGTCACTTTTGAGCTCAACCAATCAGATTTAAGTTCTTGAAAATGTATATTTTGTGAGAACTTTTCTGATTGGCTGATTCTACAAGTGACCTCATTTCTTTCCAGATGAAGTTTAATAGGAGCCCAGTAAGAGCATGGCATCTCTGAATATGATATTGACAGATAAAGAAAAGACTCTTTTTGGGCTTTGGACTGTGCTGTGTACAGAATCAAAGAGTAATCACTCAAATTTCCGCGACTGTAATGCAATCAAAAGAGTTATGTATAAGATGGTTTTAGTATCCATATAATGCATTCTTTAGTTTCTTTGTGATCTATGCCATACGTATCTGATGTGTTGCCATGTCTGAAGTAATAGCAGCCATCCATTGTCAGACACGTTCCAATGCACTGCATGTAGATCATCTGACCCAGTTCGGTTTTCTTATAGCTAGAAGACCGGAGTTCATAATTTACGAAAGTGCCAGCAAATCCTCGTTTTTGGGTCAGCCTCATGACTTGCTCTTCTGAAATGGCACAGGTGGATACATTCAGAAGTGCAATTTTAGAAAAAGAACGCATAAAAAAGGAGCAATCTTAAAATAAGCAAATTTTCATTCCCAACTTTTTTGTCACTAATTTAATTATACCAATTTTTTCTTCTCCAAGTGTTTTCCAAATATGCGTCTTTTAACATAGTGTGTACCCTGACGGGCTTCATTAAAGTCCGGACATTTATTCTTTTAGCAGTATGTTTTTAGAAAATAAAACAATCTGTTATTAAGCTTGGATTACTAGGGTGACTACGCCATGAACCAAGCATGATTTGGACTAAATTCATGTTCTCTAATTGCTGCTGTTCTTATCAGCCTTTTGTTGTGACATTATCAGCATTATTGGCTCAATGACAACACTGAAGCAAAGGTGATATCACAACAGCAGCAATAGAAGCAGTAGAAGAAAACGGCTTCTTGAGCTGTGTTGACAGCAATGTTATTCCAATGGGACTACCTCAAAACCATTGCTACAACATGCCAATGCTTTTCAAATAGTTATGAAATTAACTGCTTGGTCATGGTGTCAGGATCAGGAGGAGACAAATATTTTTGACAAGTATCAGGTACGTTTTTAACTACCAGCCAAAAACTTACTTCCAAAACAAAATGTCCGGACTTAAGTGCATACATACTTGGACAAGCCAGGTCATCCGCTGTCACACTGATCCATGTTTTTCCTGAGCAGGGGCTGTTCATCACTGTGATAGTTGTGTTCACCTTTGCCCAGCACATGTTGACATCGCAGGGCAACGGGTTGTTACTCAACTCTATCAACAAACGCGTGCAACTTACTCCACGGCAGTAAACGTATGCATCTTTGACCTTATTTAGCTGATTACCCCACAGGCGAAGTTCTGTTAATTGAGGCATGTGTTGAATGTTGCTCATGTCGAAATCAGTGATGGCATTACCATCTAAGTCTATCTTTTTCATCCCAGTGGCGTTGGAGAAGGTGCCGGCCGGTACACTCGTAACCCTATTACTATTCATTAAAATATATTCTACAGAGGGTCCGAGTGATCTTGCGAACAAGATTGATGTTATTGGGTTCAGGTACAGGTCGAGGGTCACTAGTTTGTTGAATCCGTGGAAATAATCAATTGGAATGGAAGTGATATTTGTGTTTTGACCGAGGTTCAATGTTTCAAGCGAGTTCTTAGCTCCCTCTAAGTATGGAACATGATTTAATCTGTTTTGATAAACATATAATAGTTTCAATTTCACGTTATTGACAAAGCTGTTATTCGGTATGCTCGAAATTTGATTGTTGAATATATACAGTTGTTGAAGGTTAGGCAGGTTAGAAATGTTCGGAACTTGATTTAGCATGTTGTCGTTTAAATAGAGATACGCTAAAGCTGGCAGCTGCAGGATGCCCTGGACTGCTTTTATCCGATTGTGATTTATACTAAAGAAATACAATCCATTGCAGCCTAGTAGTTTTGCAGCATCAAGTGTTTCAATGTTGTTGTGATCCAGTTTGAAGATGAATAGAGCTGCAGCACTTCTGGTTACATTCGGGATGGTTGTGAGATGGTTCCAGTCCAAGGCGAGGGTCCACAGATTTGAATAGCGCACTACGTGGTCCCAAGTTGAGTTAGAGATCCCACACTGTTTCATTTCGAGGTGTCCCAGCGATGCGTCAAGAGCCGGAAAAAACGGCACAGTCTTGATGGGGTTGTATGATAGATCGAGGAATTGCAATGGTGTATTGTTAAAAGCATTGGGCGAGATGCTGCTTATTTTGTTCTTATTCAAGTTCAGGTTCTTCAACAAAACTAAAAGTGAGAAATCCGTGTCAGTGATGGCTGTCAAGTCATTCTCAATCAGGTTTACGGTGACAGAATTGACAGGAATGTCGGTTGGAACGGCTGCCAATCCAGCGCTATTGTTTGTGTATGTAGATGCCACGGAACCATGAGTGCAACATTTCAGCAGTATAAACACAAGATGCACCTTCATCATGGTGACAATTCTGGAAAAAAAAACACAATATATAGTAATATAGTATGATTTTATATAGCGCCCATTCCAGATAAATCTGCTCACCGGCGCTCACCATTCTGAATGTCAATCAAACCAATCATTATAGTGATAACCTCTGGACATGGCCGGAGCGGGGTTCAAACCCACGTCCTCATGCGTACATAGCAGGAATGCTAACCATTGTACCACAGAGCCATATGAAGATACATCCTCATCACGATGACAAACATAGAAAAAACACAAGATACATCCTCATCATGCATGGTAAGAAACATGGAAAAGACACAAGATACAACCTCATCATGGTGACAAACATGGAAAAGACACAAGATACATCCTCATCATGGTGACAAACATGGAAAAGACACAAGGCACATCCTCATCATGGTGACAAACATGGAAAAGACACAAGATACATCCTCATCATGGTGACAAACATGGAAAAGACACAAGATACATCCTCATCATGGTGACAAACATGGAAAAGACACAAGGCACATCCTCATCATGGTGACAAACATGGAAAAAACACAAGATACATCCTCATCATCATGACAAACATGGAAAAGACACAAGGCACATCCTCATCATGGTGACAAACATGGAAAAGACACAAGACAAATCCTCATCATGCTGACAAGCATGGAAAAGACACAAGATACATCCTCATCATGGTGACAAACATGGAAAAGACACAAGACAAATCCTCATCATGCTGACAAGCATGGAAAAGACACAAGATACATCCTCATCATGGTGACAAACATGGAAAAGTCACAAGGCACATCCTCATCATGGTGACAAACATGGAAAAGACACAAGGCACATCCTCATCATGGTGACAAACATGGAAAAGACACAAGGCACATCCTCATCACCTTGACAAACATGGAAAAAACACAAGATACATCCTCATCATGGTGACAAACATGGAAAAGACACAAGGCAAATCCTCATCATGCTGACAAGCATCGAAAAGACACAAGATACATCCTCATCATGGTGACAAACATGGAAAAGTCACAAGGCACATCCTCATCATGGTGACAAACATGGAAAAGACACAAGGCACATCCTCATCATGGTGACAAACATGGAAAAAACGCAAGATACATCCTCATCATGGTGACAAACATGGAAAAGTCACAAGGCACATCCTCATCATGCTGAAAAGCATCGAAAAGACACAAGATACATCCTCATCATCGTGAAAAACTTGGAAAAGATACAATATACATCCTCATCATGGTGGCAAACCTGGAATAGGCAGTCCTTTATTAGAGGGTGACTATTTATTTTTGATCTTTTAAAAAACATTACCTTGCTCAGTTTTGGTGAGATAAATTAATTCTTTTGAGGCAGTCTTGAAACAAACTATCACTGATGCTAGGGTGCTGCTTGATTTAGGAAGTTGAGCACTCAAAGTAAATAATTGCTGTCGCAGTTACCATGAAATAAACAATTTAGCACGTAAAAAAAATTCCAAGCACCTTCCCCTTAAAAACTAATGGTCACCCTTAGATGAGATTTACATCAGCTACGAAGAAGCATGCCCACCAGCCCCTGCCAAGTTCCCACCACTAACATAATTATATTTAACCCAGCAGTAAGTGCCCTTTTGTCCTAGCTTTTATGTAATAATTTAGCTTGAAGGATACATTTTATCTCGCCACATAAATGGACGAGTGTTGCTGCAAACATTTCCAATGAATCTTTTCTCTCAAATAAATAATTCAAACAGAATCATAAATTTACATTTCACGAATTAAGCAGGTGGCCCCTTGATAGCGTACATCAGGGCTCGGAGGGGTCTCCCCATATAAATTATATTTTGATATGGTTATTATATGGCCTTTTTCTTTTTCCCTGTAAATTTGTATATACAATTTATGTCATTCATGTGAATAAATGCCTTTGCCTGTCTTGTCTGTTTGTCAAGTTGTAGGGGAGAGCGGGGCACAGTGAGACGGCGGGCACAGTGAGACAAAGCCCGTAGCGTCTAGCTGGTACTGTTTACAGATCAACCCTCTTTTGTATAGCACAAAAAGTAAGTAAGTGAGAGACTGTCCTATATCCTGCGTGCCTACACAGCATATCGAGAGTGGAATTTCAATATTTTGGTTTTTAGCCAGTAAAAGTAAATAATTTTGCTAAACGACTTTTTGTTTTAATTCACATGAAAAATGGTAAAATGAAAATCAATTGCCAGGGATTCAAACCTTTGATTATTTGTCTAAGTTTAGTGAGATGATGAACTACAATACACGCATCCGGTCCGCAGGATTCAAATATTTTATAAAGAGAGCTGCGTGGGGCACAGTGAGACAGTTTGAGGTGGGGCACAGTGAGACATCACAAAATACACTCGAAACAACTTGAATGTAATTCATAGCTCACAATTCACTGTTAAAAACAAAATGCCTGCTATAAATTATAAACTACTGATTTTAGTGATTCATATCCAAAGAGAAGCATCAGAAAGAATTTTGATTAGTAAGTAACCGGTGTGGCAGGTTAAATAAGTCGTGCATGTGTCCTGCGCGATGAAGTTTCGAAACATGCTAAAAAAAAGGACCTATACATTCACCTAGTCAGCTGCTTTTATGTGAGTACAGTAGTTTCTGTAGCAACAATTGATAGAGCAATTCCGCAGGTCGTGAGGATCAGCGGTTATGGCAGCAGATGCCCTGTCTCACTGTGCCCCGCCTGCTGTCTCACTGTGCCCCGCCCACGGGGCACAGTGAGACAGTAAACGAGCATGGATGTAACTCAAAATTTCTCCAAACCTTTAAAAGGTAGGACCTGAAACTACTGGACACTTGAAAATAAAAAAAGTGTCTCACTGTGCCCCGCTCTCCCCTACTCTAAACCGCTGCATTTTTTAATATATATATATAAGGACATTGCCATTTCTATGATTCTACAATATCAAGATCATATGCTTCCAAGACTTTGTTAATATTCCTGACCAACTTATAAGGGGCACGATTTAATCTCAAGGGGGGGGGGGGTTGGAATTTTTTATAATAAATAATTTCTTACTCAATAAATTTCTTTTGCGCAATCTTGAAATAAGTTATTTCTGGTGGTGGTTTTTCTTGAGAAGGTGTTGCTTGATTAAAGAATGAATATTTATTGATGACGGGCGCTCAAGATAAATAATTACTGTCGCTGTTACCGCGAAAGGAATAATTTCTCACTGAGGAAACTCCAAGCCAGCCTAACATTGACTCAACATCTTTTTGCAAAACTAATAAAAATATTTTTCATTTTAAAGGTCTTGAAAATGTTCAAATATCATTAACGAACGTTCAGTAATGAATCTTACCTTTCTACGATTTTTGTAAACGTTAGTGTTTTATGTGTTTGAAATTCTTTATTCATATCCAAAAAAAAAAGATATGTACATTTTTAAAAGAAGTATGATAAGGGAAAATTAAAGCACAGAGCACAAGAAAACAAAAGAATTTACATTGTGCATAAAAGCATAATTATGTCTTTATATTCTTGGTAAGTGAGGAAGCTATCACTAACACAATGATCTTGTGTGAGTTTCATCCCAAGTTACTTGTGATATGTGCAAATCGATTCTAAGGATGCTTAGTATATATATTGGTCTTATTATGCCTCAAAAATACCAGATGATATACTTGGTTTTTTTTAATTTTTTGTTACATTTTGAAGTACTTCGATGTTTATGCTAAAAAAAGAAAGAGTGAGAAAAAAAGTGTTCTTTGATATTGTTGATGCTCGAACATCCTAATACACCAGCTTTTGTTCACATTGTTTACACAAAAAGGAAATAATTTTCTAGATATCTTTTGTTTCTACCAATAATGGAATAACTTTCATGTAGACCCATATTAGCTACAGTTCTGACAACAGTGTTATCTGACTTACATATATTCTTGATGAGATTAATACTTCTGCTTGCTGTGTTGGCATTTAGGAACTTCAGTACCTACCTTTTACTATAAGATGATGAGAACGTCTCTTGGATACCAATTACTGATGCATGATCGCAAATGAGTCCTATATTAATCGGTGACAGATGCAGCTAACCTTTGACTTCATGAAAAGCTGAGGAGTATCTTGGATATCGATTATTGCTGGACCAATACGAATTAGCCTGAGCAATCAGCAACATAGGCAGCTTCTTTTCTTCAAGTCACACTCTAAAAAATTTCAGACAAAATTGGTTTTTTAGATTCAAAATGGTTTTTTGAAAAACCAAATTTCAATGCAAAAAACCAAAATAGATTTTTTTAAAAATCCATTTTGGTTTTGCATTGAAATTTGGTTTTTCAAAAAACCATTTTGAATCTAAAAAACCAATTTTGTCCCGACATTTTTTAGAGTGCAGAAGATGCTTGATCAACATCAAGTTGTGAAATTCATCGACAGGCTGTGTTGATCAGGTTACCTGTAGACTGGGATTGGTTGCCAGATACACAGTGTCGTAAATTAGTCTATAAAAATGTATGAAGCCAAGAAAATTCAATATGAATAAACATGTTTCCCAAAAGGAAACAATTGGACTTTAAAATTTAAGCAGGCAGATGAAAAGGATCAATTGGCTTTTCTTGCATTTATAATACAATTCTTCAGCTTCAAGGCATTCTGTGTCACAAGATATTTCCTGTTTAGTTTTGGTGATATATCAGTTGTATACATGATCTGGTACAAAATACCTGAGGTGGTTTCCAAAGTTTTTGTCACTGCCCCCCCCCCCCCTTACAACTCACTTTTTTGCACCAACAAAGTTCTTGATACGCTGCATTTTTATTGGTCTGCCTAATGTCATGCAAAAGCCATAGCAAGGGCTTCTAATATAAGCCTAGGTATATATTATAATAAGACCAAATGGGTATGACTGTATTTTGAGATGTACTCCACGAGTTGAAGGATATCTTCACAAAGTGATAAATAAGTCAAATCTCCAGTGTACCTCAATCATGAATCTTGCTATATTTGGCACAATTGATGCTGACCATAACACCTTGAACTATTTTGCAAAACGCAAACTCAAGACTTAATGTATTGTCTGGTTATTGTTCGCCAGTGTTGCATTTGGAAAAAAAAAAGTCTATGAAACAATCATACAATACGTAGAATGATTTTATAGCCTTTACCTATAATAATATTGCTACACCATCTTTTGGAATATGAAGGTTGTATAGCTGTATACTTCGCAGAAAAACTTTTCTTGGAATATCCTGTCTGAAAAGAACTGCCGCCCTGCAGGGGGACTATCTGGTTAACTTAGCAATATCCCTACACACCACTTGAGATGCCCCACAGCTGCTTTGTTTGACACAGGAACAGGCCCAGATGGGAGAGACACTTCAAATATGACATCACTCAGCAAAGGCCATCTTATCTTTCAAAGTGGCCATTAGTGACTGGCGAAGTGGAGGAGGTGCTTTAAGATTGTATGAGAGATGGAAAATTCTTGTTACAAACAATATAGGTTGGTTTTCTTTTGCTTGTGATAAGCTCTTTTTTTCCAAGGCAGAATATCGAATGTTGGATAAGCTGGATAAGCATTTATTGATCACTTTATAAAGGATTTTTCAATTTTTGCATGTTTTAAATTGTTTTTGAAGACATGCTCATTTTGAGCAAGACAATTGGCTCAGCATGTTCAATTATACTTTCAGTGGTTGGTATATGCGCTTATTTCCGACAAGGGGGGGGGGCAGTCAGAAGTTGCCGTTAACAATTGATACCCCTTAAGCACTCTGGGACCACTGAGTACGGTAATTAAATTTACCGTCTCCGAAAATGGTGACCTGCTTTTTTGGTCTTCAAAGTCGTGGTTTTTGTTGTGGATTTACACCCAATATGTCAAATTCTAGTGGCATTTTGGCACTGGGCATGTTGCTTACAGCCATTCTAAAGATCCAGAGACAAGTGGGCATGTCTTTAATGAAGAACTTGTTGAGAACTTGGTCGTTTTAAAAATGAAGCGGGAGACGGTAAATTCGTATGAAGGAAAATGTTGTGAGAACGGTAAATTTTATTGCGGGAGACAGTAGATTCGTTCTTTCAGTTGAATAAATAAGCATTTTCCATGGAATTAAGCCTTAAATGTGGACCTGTGGGCCTCATTGCTGTATAATATGACCATGCCAACTGATTTTTTGTTACATGCGATTTAATTATACCACGTGATTCTGGTCATTCACAGTTGCCTCTGAGAAATCAATGCAATTTATGTACTTGCTACGTTTGACATATTACTGATAATATCATTAGCTGAGTGACGTTGTCTTGTTCCTGAACCAGTTAGATTAACAAAAATGCTACGTATTTAGTGGCCAGAGAACTTTCGAATCGCATACTAATTAAATTGTCTGTAATGCCTTTTGATTTGTTGATAAATGGAAACTTGTCAATTGTAAATCAGACCACAGAACTGAGACTCGTCTATGAGAAGGCATGACTGGCGTCATTTTTGCAGTCTTCCTATTAAAATATTTAGCTAACATACTCAGCAGATTATTGAGACCAATCAATCAGACCTTACAGCAATTTACCTATGACCTACAGATATGTATACATACAGGTCTGCACTGAGGATCAATTCAAGTGACTTTTCTGGATCAAACCCAGTAAAATTGCACGACAAATCTTATTCGGCAAAACAAGACCATGGGATCAAAGTTTCAAAGTCAGTTATAATTTTCCTGCATATATAGGCTAGATAGTCCAGCATATATGGGCTAAGGGGCATTTTATGTTTTTTTGGGCCCAAAAGTGGGGGGACACGTGCCCCCAGTGCCCCCCCTCCCCAGTTCCGCCACCTCTGGATCATAGATAGATAGATAGATAGATAGATAGATAGATAGATAGATAGATAGATTGATAGATAGATAGATAGATAGATAGATTGATTGATTCACAGTCTTCTAAGCCCAGTTCTGAGAGCTCATGAGGGTTGGCTGATGAGGTGGGAGAGAGAGCAGATATTCTCAGCATGTTACACATTTACCCCATATGAGGGTATTTTACTTGCCCAGCATAGACACTTATACAACGGACCACCAATCGATGTCTCATCAGAAAGACATCCAGCTGGCATTTTGTTCATGAATTGTGGGTTCTCTAACAAGGGTCCGAACCCTTGCATGCACATAGAAAACTGGAACTTGAGTGGAATTATTCAACTTTTGAAACCTGAACAGGAAGGCCTGATTGGCAAAAAACTATAATACACATGACAGATTATGACTATACCTACCATTAATACTAGCAGGAATGTCACCAAATTTACCATAAAGGTATTTCTGAAAAAAAAAGTTATTTCTGAAAAAAAAAAAGTTATTTCTGAAAGAAAAACAGAAGCTATGTTCCATTTGCTTGGCCACTTTGCTTTCTTGTACCAGTGTGAATACTCACTTAGAGCGGGGAACAAGCTAGGGAAATCCATAGCAAGCCTTGCGGTCTTTCAAACTTCAAAATTTACATTTTCTTGCCACTTTATACTCAAACAGTATTCCATGTTTATGTGCTAGGGTTTACATGTTAATGATTTCATTTGTTGAACTTGTGATTCTTTGGACTTGCACTCTGAAATAAGATTGTTTTAGCCTATTCTGTCGAAATAAAACCATTAGCCTAAGAATATATAATATCAAACTTCACTCTGTAGTGTTGAGCCGCTGTTGGTCATACAAACTTCAATATATTGGTTTCAACATTAAAAATGACTATTGGGTATTTCTATCTTTGATAAAACAAGATGTATCTAACTGTCGTCTTTCTGTAGGCAGTGACAAAGCAGTTTTAGACTTTAATCATCGAAATTTACCGTCTCCCTCGATAATATTGCTGATGAATTTACTGTCTCCCTCTGCTGAATTTACCGTCTCCCGCTTCAGATCTTCTCACCCTCATTTCATGGAATTAAAACGATTCCACATCTAAACTTTGGTGGCTACTTCAGAAGAGAAACTCACTTGTTCATTTTGATGCAAAATCCCCTCTTTTAGAGGTTTTATTAACTGTTCCTCAGCAAGATAAAATCCTTGCTTCAGACTGAAAATTTACAGGTCGCCATTTTCGGAGACGGTAAATTTAATTACCGTACTCAGTGGTCCCAGAGTGTTAAGGTTTCATGCAGATTTTTGGTTAACCCTTCAGAATAGATGTCGATTTTTAGTACCACTCCCCTCAAATACAACGCAATCACTTTATTTGCAAAACTCCAAATAAAACCAGTGGTATTTTCATTTGTGATGTAAATGTGGAGAGACGACTTGATGATATGAGAGTGTCTGGAAACTTGGCATTTTTTTAAATTGGCGATGATAGACATTTTGCCACGAAAAGGGGACTTCTGCTAACGGCCAGCCCTAATGCCTAAGAAAAGCTATAAATATGATTTTCCCAAGCAGCACGTTATCAAACTCGTCCTAAAGAACAATAAATATTGCTTTATTGTGATATATTGCAGTCCCACACTCTAAAAAATGTCGGGACAAAATAATAAATAATAATAATAATAATAATAATAATAAATACTTTATTAATCACAAAGATTGTGAAACTTGGCATGTGTACTCATATACAGGAAAGAAACAATCAATCACACAGAGAGGATTCACACAGTCATACATACATCTTAAACACATACATTCAATCACAGACATACAAGTTAAAGTTTAAAGTTTATTTATTGGTTTTTTAGATTCAAAATGGTTTTTTGAAAAACCAAATTTCAATGTAAAACCAACATGGATTTTTAAAAAAACCACTCTATATGACTCAAAAGCAATCTGTGAGGCCATAATATCATCCTATGTTTTCAATACTATCAAAACGTGTCACCAACTGAGTATCGATGAGGTCGCAAGTTACTGAATGCAAACTTAACAGTTCATTTCAATGCAATGATAGGGCTTGTTGTAAGGTCATTGATGTCCACCAGCAGCTAAATGTTCCTTGTCCTTTTTTGACTGTAATTTATTTTAACAGTTAAACTTCTTGTTATTCTTATTATAACCAAATTGTATAATTGTCTGTACAAATAAGGCAATGCAGGGCTCTCATATCGTGTGAAAAACTGGGAAAATTACTCTGGATGCAACTGATGCTTCCATATTTTGGGAGTCCATTATAGGCCCTATCAAATTTGTCGGACTCCACAGTGGTCATTTTGTTATTGACCGATCACCATTTGGTTGAGACTGATGGGTCTAGAGCAGGCAAGGTGATCTGTCTCTCAGTGTTTTATGACCACAAGTGATTACTAATGGGCCAACTGCCTAAAAGACTGACAAAATACTGGGGAAGTTGGGTGCTCTATAGTTAGATGTTTTCCAGAAAATAAATTGTGTCCATTCCATAACAAGAAATTGCCTTGTCCTTATTGGGCTAAAAAAAAAAAATTAGAAATTATACAGTCTGTGAATGTATTCTTTTTTATAAATGTGGAACCTTTTTTCTTAATTAGATTGTCTGTGACTTCGCCTGCATGTTATATCAAAGAGCAAAATGGCTGTCAAAAACTGTTATTCCATAATATAAGAAAAGGAAAAATGCAATATTCATCTTAATAATTGACGTAAGTCATCTTGCAAAGGCCATCCTGTTTCCTGTATATACATACTAGTATGTCCATTCCATCAAGATTGCGAACATATCTTTAAGTTGCTTTTTTATGGCTAGTTTGGCCAGTCCACTTGAGAAGTTTGCAGCGTTGTAAAGATTTCTTCCCATCTAATCACAAGTCTCCACCCCTACGGAACCATAAATAAGAATTAGGGAAGGCTTTCTACATCTGTAAGGAAACCCAGTCATGTGCAAATAGCCAATGCGATAAACCAAATGCTTTGAATTGGAGATTTGGGGAGGATGCATCGCATCAATGGAAGTTTCCCAATGACTTTAGATAGATAGAAAGATAGATATTTTCTATTTCCTTGAAAGTCACTGCAAACTTTACAACTATGCAGATGATGATACCATCAGCCAGAGTGATCATGATATCTCTGAGCTCGAGAGAAAATTGCCTCCGTAAAAGCAGTGGGCTGGTTTAAACAAAACGGCATGCAAGCAAACGCTCCAAAATTTCAAGTAGCTCTGTTCAAAAAATCAAAGATAGTAGAGTCTTTGAAGGTCAAGATTGACCGAGTGGTCTTAGAAAGTCAGCCATCCGTAAAGTTATTGGGAATTACAGTTGATGAAAAACTAACTTTTGCTGATCACATCTCAAGTATCTGTAAAAAAGCTGCTGTACAAGTTTATGGGTTGAAGAGATTATCAGTATATTTGTCGAGAGAAAGCATGTTTAACATTTATGTTTCATTTGTGGTATCTAATTTTCTGTATTGCCCTCTGACATGGCATTTCTGCTCGAAAAAAGATACGAGAAAGGTAGAAAAGATGCAAGAGCGAGCTTTAAGGATTCTCTTGAAAGATGTTGAAAGTGATTATAATATGTTATTGCAGAAGTCTAAAAGGAACTCTTTGTATATAACTAGAATCAAGCTTATTATTACTGAAATGTATAAAATTGTGAATGGTAATGCTCCAAGATTTGTTCAAGAACTCTTTGACAAAAAAGACCATATTTATTCTCTCAGAGACAATGATGTATTTGTGCTTCCTTCCTACAATACAGTAGCATATGGTAAAAACAATCTATCTTATCATGGTCCGTTTTTCTGGAATTCACTTGAAGCTAAGTATAAGAATGCAAATAGTTTAAATGAATTTAAGGAAATGCTCAGAGGCTGGTTGGGACCAACATGTAATTGTGGCTTTTGCTTAGTATGTCTACTTAGATAGTGTCCTTTTGACCAAGTATGTTTTAATGGTGTTTTATGATATGACTTGTTTTTAATGATGCTCTTATGAATCTCGTTTCATCTTATCATCTCTCATTTGTATATATTTCATACTTTTAACTGTGTTTTATCATGGATAAAAAGCATCTGTGCTTCTGTTTTTTGTTGTTGTATGAATCCATGTAAAATAAAGATTACTTTACTTTACTTTATAGTCAGACTGATAGATGGATGGATCGACATTTCAAGTTTAACAGAAGTTTGGACCTGATGTGAAAATGCCTCACATGTGACCTCACTTAACCTGAGCCTATAATTATTTCTAAAAGTGACTCAACTATTGTATATACTGCAATACTTTTACCCCTTGTTCAAACAATGGCGGTTGTGGCCAGCTATGGATAGATTCGGCTAGATGCTGCTAAGTTTAGGTGTAGATTTATATGTCTATAGATGGATAACCAAGGCTAGATATTAAATGACTAGTAACTTTTAGAAATTTGTAATGTAGATAGGTTGTTGGATAGATGGATATTGATATCAAGTTTAACATACAATGTAAGTCCAGACCTGATCTTAAAAGAACCTCACTTATGACCTCACTTTAGTTGAGGCTATAATTATCCTCTCTCAGAGTGGGTTATAAATATGAGTGAAGGAGATACATATTATCGCATATAGCAGTTTTCTCAACTAGACTTTTTCTTTAAAATGCAAGCATGTTTCAGGAGAATGATCATGACTCATAGGGGAGCTTTTACCAGTTTAAGATTCTGTGTGCATTTTAGGAAAGCACTGCCAAATTGCATTTGCCAATTAGAGTCAAGGATGGTAAATCCGTCCAGGAGGGTAAATCCGTCCACCCCCTAATATAAGCATATAATTACATTTGTTACAGATGTGTGAGTTGCAAAAGTAAGAGAAACTGGTTCTTCAACAAAATTTGTCGTCTTTATTGTTTTGACAGCATTTTAAATGTTATTTCAGGTCCATTTAAAAAATGAAGACAAAACACAATGAAATCCTGTGACGTCATCAAGCCATTTTTGTAAATTGCAGATTATAATCTCACAGGCTTATCCTCTCAAAAACAAACGTATTTAGGTAATTAATCATTGGATGAGATGTAAAATTATATTATTCTACTAATAATTTATCAAATTACTCTATTATGACGATTTTAATAGAAATACAGTAAAAATAAAGGTGGACGGAATTACCATCATTCATTTTAGAACTGGCTTATTTGGGTGCTTGTAAATCCGTCCACCCACATCAAATGATCTTTTAGAGTACTTTATGACTTTTAATATTTATAAATTGCATACAACTCATAAGAGAAATTAGTTTTGAGCAATTTTACCCCTTTGATTGGCTTAATAAGGTTTTTTAATTGTAATTGAGTTGGTTAATTGAAATTCTTCATGTTAATTTACCTATATTATTTCTTTCTTCTGTTATAAGTGAAAGCAATACTCAATTATTTAAAAAGTGGCACAATATCCTTTGTAAAATACAATAAATTACAAAACTTGAAAAAATAACAAGATATGATTGGTGTAAGCTGCATTATGCCCTGTGGACGGATTTACCATCCTTGGTGGACGGATTTACCAGCAGAGTGGACGGATTTAGGTGCCCTAACCATCAATGTTTGTTGTCATGGTTTCTGCATACATTATTTGAATATTTGAACTCTTTTGGCTGTCGAGAATAGTAAGGAATAAGCCCCTTCCAATGGACACATTTTTATTTTTGTATCTATTCCATTTTTCCTGGAAATACAGTTCCAGCCAAAAGTGGACGGATTTACCCTCCTTGACTCTAGAGCCATTACAGAAACAATAAAGTTTTGAAATGGTTATTTTATGATGCAGTTGATAATGATTGACACTAATTAGATATTGCATGCTAAATGAAAAGGCAAAATAAGAGTACTTTTAACATGGAACCAACAAATTATTCCGTTTCATTTTAATGCAAACCCAATATTTGTTTAAGGTATTTAATTTTAAGGAAATGTTGCACAGACATAACTGTTATTATCCTTCCCAAAAGTATGTAGAATTTGAAAAATCTAGCAAAATTGGTATGTGACATCACACTGATGGGGCATCGTGATTGGCCGAGGTGTGGAGTGTGATGTAGTGTTGGCACATGATGTAGTGTCCAGAATTGCCATATATGGTATATGACATAGTATGAGAGTGTCTTGAAGCATAACTGAGTGAAAGAAGAAGATTACAAGCTGTGTGAATCAATAAACAACTGTTGCTCAAAACCTGCCTAATCTGAATGTTGTTTATTGTTTACTGCCAGTGGCACAGCTAGGGTGTCTCATGAAAGGGGATATACATTTGCACATTTTTTGATGGGTGGATTAACTCTTCTGGGGAAGGGAGGCAGGATCAACTCTGCGATCAATCAATATATCGAAATCATGAGCAATCTTTTTTGTGTGCCCTTGATTCAATATTGAGGGGCATGCCTCCCCCCCCCCAGGCCAAAGATTAACTTGCTTCCCCCTCCATGTCAATTCTAGATATGCCACTGCGGGCCAAAACTGAAGGTGTCATTTTTATACATATGGCATGTAGTCATCTGCTGGTGTACTACCTCACAGATTTGATATGACATACTATGCAGAGTGAGCCATGATTGGCTGAACAACCTGTGACCTCACATGGAATGCCTGATTTCCAATGCTAACCTATGGGAACTGCCATATGATGTCACACTTCCACCTCACAAGAAAAAAAGTCACTTTCTACATACTTTTTGGAAGGATAATAATGTAATTATTGTGCTAAATTATATTATGCGTGTTCCAGATTTAAGTGGTGAATGAAAGTAGTTCTAGCCTACCTTTGCCACAAGAAAATATGCCTGAATCTTTATCTTACAAAGTAGGATAGGGTACATCATGCAGCGAAATTATGGTTCCCCGTGTCCTAATGGTTATAGCAGTTGCTGGCCTAAGCAGACGTGGGTTCGAATCCCAGTCCTGGAACTCAATTGGAGTGAGCTTGATGTGGCTGTGGCTGGGGAGGGTGGCCACTTCTGTTGGCAGGAGGTTCAACTTCGTGTCTGGTGTGAGCAACAACACTTCCGGCCAGACTCCACAATAGGGCACGGACAGCCTCTCAGTCTATCTCACTTTTTGAGGCGATGCTTCAGCCCTTCGCTGATGTGCTCTTAGTCACTCTATTCGGCACCATTCACCTCCGATTAGCTAAGTACAGGCATCCCGACAGGACGCCAGAGGCCAAAATTCGAAAGTACGGCTATGAAACTACGTCTCGGGTACATACGGCCCTAGTGTTGTATGTAGTAAAACATGGACAGGACAAAGTCGTGGAATGACAGGCCGCGGGATTTTGTAATAAAATGTGGATGTGCAGAGGTGGAAAGGGACGCCTTTTTGTTGGATTTGTGCAAATAACAGGCGGTTGGTCAAATTTGCCTGAACAAGCTGAATTTCCTTTAGAAATCGCCTCTTTTTTTTTTCTTGTTACATCTTAATTCAGGGGTTCACTAATCTATCATGAATGACAATATTATTTGCCCTCAGAGGTGGTATGCTTAGATATGGAAATCTCCACTATTTGCTCAATAAGAAATCTTCAATAATTTGGGGTTATTGATATAAACCATGGTGCTGTGATATTATTACTGTGACTCTAATATAAACAGATGGAATCGTGGTCAGATTACTTCTGTATTAGGGTGGTATCATATGAGCCATAATGGATCCTTGTTTGTCTAAATTATATTTGGCAGGACAGGACATAGATATGGATAATGTTAACCATCCTCCCATTGAAGTGTTTTTTACACCCACCCTGCTGCTAACAAGCACTATAAAATGCTGAAGTATTCTTATCTTTTAACAGCATTTTTTCGGGAGTAATTTGAATAATTGGTTGTTGCTTTCTGGTGAAAAAGTACTTCAAACAAGCTCCAAACAACAAACTGTCAGCATTACAACGTTTCTCTTAAGGACCAATGAGAATTTATTGTGCTAATCGATGATTAGCAATTGTGTGATATTTTTTTCCAGCATAAATTAAATAATTAAGATGTAGTAGTGCAGAGAGTGCAATAAACTTCTTCTTACTTCTGGCCTTTCTTCAAATTAATTATTCTAACAAGTGGTATTGCTATCAAAGCAGTACACTGGTATCTCATAAAATAACCTGCTTACATTGGCAATTTTAACCCTTAACTAGATGTCTCTCAACAAATTGCTCTCCTTGCCCTTGTATCCAAAGACTATTGGCTGTGCAATGTCACCATGGGGAATCTATTTTTCTTTAACCTCAGTTTAAGACAAGCTCACTCACCCATGTTGAAGAACGTTAATGTCTCTTAAGGGACAATAACACTGACACATTCTTGTAGTACAAGGGCTGGAACCATGTTGTTGTTAAAAGTTATGAGGGTGTCTTCTCTGGTGTTCAAAGAGAAATATTGTAATGTAAAGGTAAATGCATCTCGAGCGAACACACAATGTACATTAAGCCAAGAGCCATTTTTGAGATTCCAATCAAATTTACTTTCTCTTGCACTAAATAGCATTTCTAAAGTTTTTCACAATCTCCATTACAGAGATTAGCTGAGTGCTTATATGTGGGCATGTTCAAATCCATCTCTTACCGGGTTGACAGACAAAAGAGGACAGAAGGATGACATGGCAATGAGGCGAAGGATTTTTGAAACTGCCATCTAACATGAGCTCAGATGACCCGGTAAGAGCAGGACCACTAACTGAGACAACGCCTACATCAAGATAGTATGTACCTTCTATCTTTTGAGAGAACAATCAGCTGTAAAGGTATATTCAAATCGAAAGGACTTGCTGCTGATCCAGACAAAGTAAGTATGACAAATAGACAACTTTAATAAAAATCCAAATTTAAATTTGAAAATCATTTTATTCTGACGCACTTTCACCAAAATCACAACAGGAATTAACCAATTCATCCCTGTAGATCCATTTCAAATATCAAATATACCATTAAAAAAGTTTCAATTAAAAGTAAATCATCTCCTCAACATCTCAAAATTTAGATGTTTAGAGCATGTTTTGTGTCTCCGAATGACAAATTTGCCATTAATTTTGAAATATCTGCCATTCATGCATCAATGAAGTAGATTTCAAATTGACAAATTGGGCTTCCGTGGGGAAAGCTTGTCCAAGCAACAGCATTGCAGCGCTCAAACATTTTGATACCATTCATCTTGTTTCTTTGACAGCTTCCAAGTATTCGATTCAAACTTCAATGGAGCAATTTCAGGAGATATGGAGCTTTCCTGATTCTAAGATTCCTTACCTTTCTTTAAAGTCAGGACTAACAAGGATCTAGATTGTACAGAGCACAAAAACAAGTAACAACATAATCTGGTAAGAATGTCATTGAGTTATAAATAATATGCATGCTTTATTAAAAGTAAACATTCCTCCCCTAAACTTAATTAATTCCTGCATTCGTCATTTCATAATTAAGAGGTGCCATGGCCAGGTGGAAAAGGTGCTGGCCTGGTAACTGAGATGTTGCAGGTTCGATTCCCAACTATAGCACGCGGGAACCGAGATGATCCTCCATGAAGCTTTGCTTCACTTCACTCAGTGTATATATGGGTACTTGGCTACAGGCAGTGATGGCGATTGTAGAATTAGCATTGTGCACATTGGAAATGGCTGCCTGGCTGTATAATCCCTAGAGAGTTGAGAAAGGCTCATGCTTGAACAAGCCTGCCAAAGGTTTAATTGTAAAGTCTGTTTACATTAGTTGAACTTGAGAATTTTGAAACATCGCTAAGTTTTCTTCCTATCTAATCACATCTCTCTACCCCTGCTGAACTATGAATAAGAATTACAAACATAGGCGTACGCCGTACGGGGCGCGCAATTTTGGGGGGGGTGAGCGACATTTGCCCGAATTTCACTATCTAAATTTATAAAAATTTCAAATTAAATTGCCTGGAAATCATTAATTTTCAGTAGTTTTTATTTAATCATCTGCCCGAATTTTTTAGCCTTTTTGCCCGAATCTTACTGTTTCCAAAACTTTTGGGGGGGCGATTGCCCCCCCTGCTCCCCCCTTAGATACGCCTATGATTACAAAAGGCTTCCCCCATCTGTAAGGAAACCAAGCCATGTGCAAATTGCTGATGTGATAAACCAAACGCTTCGAATTGGAGATTTTGGGGAGCATGCATCTCTTCACTAGATGTATGTGCCGCATCAATAGAAGTAGACCCGAGACATTAGGTACAACGATTTTTCGCCTGAAATGTCAGAGGAACACTCAGAATTATTTTCATACACGTTGCAAGATGGTCATCGAGCACAGCTTGTGGCATGCCTATACATTCATTTTTATCTATTTAATATATTGATAATTATTGCCTTTAGTAGTTGCTATTTGTAAAATATATCCCTAAATGAGGTGAACATCTTCAGTCCTTTGTTATTCAAGTTTCGAACAAAACCAGAAGAAATTTGTGCGGCTTAGTTATATGATTATTATAAACAAATAAATAATTTATTCTAAATTAAAAGATCTGTTGTGTGTATCCAGAAACTGTAATATTTTGTCTGATTATTTTTTATTGAAATTACAAACGGATCTGAAGAGATCGATCATGCGTCAATTAACAGGGAGCTGTTATAGGTTCAACATTCTTTGTGTATTACGGTATAGCTATCTAGAATTACATTTGTCCATAATCGAAACAATAAAGTTTTGATAAGGTTATTTTTTGAAGTTGTCGGTTATTGAAAAGAATTCGATATTGCATGCCTAATGATAAGGCAAAATTAAGATTACTTTTTAGCAAAGAACTGCCAAATTATTTATATCTATTTTCATGTAGACCAATTAATTGTGGAGTTTAGCTTTCACGAAATGTTACATATTATGTGCCTATAACACGAATATTGCAGAAGCTGTAATTAATAATCATGTTGTGACCAGAGAACATGTCTGATTCTCTGTTTTGCAAAGTAGATCAACAATTGTGCAACATGCAGAGAGATTCATGAATGAGAGTACAATTAAGAATTGCAGTGTCATACATTTTATAGGAGTAGTAACATAAAAAGCATTGAGGGTTGCTGAATATTTGTGATTTAAAGCTTGAAATCAACAATGCATATTTTCCTTTTAAAGTCGTAAGTGAATTATTTTCTATTTTCAAGGATTCCACTACAGAGCTAGTAAATTGGATCAATGATGCTATTTTATGTGAATCTGCAATTTGACAATCTGCAATGTTCACTTTCTTAAGCAGAGTCCCTGGATAGAATGGTCTATCCTATTCTTCAGAATGGTGATCTGCAGCATGAATTCATTGAAATACCATTTTTCAATACCCAAAGATATTTTGTATTTTTTCAAGGCTACAGGTACATGTTCACTTAAGTTTTGGATATTCTGCTCTTAACACAGCATTAAATAGATGTATCTGAATCAACCAGATAATAGCAAATCCCAATGAGAACATTTAGTTTAATTCAGGAGTCCATCAATAATTTTATGATTGAAAATATTATTTTCCTTTTGAGAGTGGGGTATGATCAGATATGGATCTCCAATATTTGCTCAGTGACACATTTTCATGAATTTCTGGCGATTGATATTAACCATGGTGCTGTGCTATTATTACTATGACACTAATATAAACAGATGGAAACACAGTCAGATTAGATCTGTATGAGGGTGGCATCATAAGAGCCATGATGGACCCTTATTTGTCTTAATTATATTTGGTAGGACGGTGGGTATGTATGGATAGGGTAAACAGACATTGCAGTTTGTGGGATTCACATAAACCCCATGCCTGGAAAAGATCTGCATCATGAAACAGTGTTTTAATTTACACTGCGTAGCACTCTGAATTGTACAGAATATAAGAATAAAAAATCTCAATATTTTTGTATACTTTCATTGTACTGCTCAATTACTGAAGAACAAATGAAAATTATTTGGCATATGAGAAATACGTCGAGTAGAATGAATGGATGTATTATTTGGGTAAATTGGGTTTTATGTTGAGTTTTTATGCACTAAGTAGTTGGATGGGTGGATTACACAAAGATGAAACAAAGAGACAAATTATGGTCGAAACTGCTATCCAACCATAGAGCTACTAGCATAATATTATTTGAAATTATTAAGCCTTTCAAACTGCTTGTACACTTAATATTTCAAAGCACAGCAACACAATGACATCAAATAAAACCGCCTAAATTGGGCACTTTAACCCTTAATGTAGTTTTTCAGGATAAGGGAATTTAGCTGGCTACTAAGAACTTATGTCCATTAAGGCTTAGTGGAGGTCACTAAAATGGGGTAATCGAACCGTTTTATGCAAAATTTTTTAATAATCATATTGAATATGTGTGCAAACGTATGTTTCGCTTGAGCAAACCTGCAGTGTGATTATTATGTAATGCATTACAGAAATCATAACATAAGCATTTAAGGGGACATTCTTAGTAGCCACCTTAGTTCCCTTATCCTGAAAAGCTTCAACACATGTCTTCACAAGATTCTTCTCTCCTGGCCCTCTTACTCAGAGACTATTTGTTCAGTAGTGCTTCCATGGGGAATCTATTTTTCTTTAACCTCAGTTTAAGACAAGCACACTGACCCATGTTGAAGAACGTTAATGTGTCTTAAGGGACAATAACATTGGCAGTTTCTTGTAGTACAAGGGTTGGAACCATGTTGTTGTTAAAGTTGTGAGGATATCTTCCCTGGTGTTCTCAAAGGGAAATGTTGTAATTTTAAGGTTAATGAATACCTCATGTGCACCACACACATCAAGCCATTTTGATGATTTCAATCAAATAAACTTTTTTTTCCATTAAATATAATTTTTATTTTTTTTGTTTCACAAAAAGAGAATGCTTCCTCGTGAGACACCGATTCATGTTTACCGTAATGGAAGCAATCAGATACAGTATAGAGGAGGCGGAACTGTACTTGACCTACATGTAACTCACTCTATAGATGGAAAATAATATTGGTAGACCATTTTCAGCTACGTCTCTGCTTCTCAAAAGAGGATTTACATGGATTTCTTGTACATGAAGAAAAGTCGAAGGAATGATGGATGAATTCATAGGGCTTGACACCCATTTTATGCACTTGATAGACTAAATAGGGCAGAAGGAGGACATAACAATGAGGCAAAAGATGATTGCTTTCCAACATTGCCAACATTGGCTCAGGGCAAGGACTGGATTCAAACCCATGATCTAGCAATTTGCAGCCCTTCACATAACCACTTGGCTAACCTTACCCTTGGCCCTTTAATAGAGAGAAATAAATCACATACTTCCAGGCAGTATGTTTCTTCTATTTCAGAAGAGAACCTTCAGCTATTTAAGAGTTCTACAAAATATGGTGACCAGTATAAAGGTATTTTAAAATTGAAGGACAATTTGCTAATCCTGAAAGAGCAGGGATCACAAAGTACCCAAATTTACACTTTCAAAACCTAACGGGGCACTCGCACCAAAATCAAAGCATCAGTTGAACAATTCATGTCAAATTGAAAATGGCATTAGCCAAGCCTCCCTTTATATTAATCTCAATTTGCAATGTGAATATTGATTGCTTCCTCATAGAATGATCCATCAGAACGCCAATTTTCAAATCAAAGTTGTAAATTATCACCTCAACATTTCATAATCTGGATGTTTGAAGCATGTTTTGTGTCAACACATGATAAAAACGCCATTAATTTTTAAATATCTGCCATTCATACATCAATGAAGTAGATTGCAAATTGACAAATTGGGCTTCCATGGGGAAAGCTTGTCCAAGCAACAGCATTGCAGCAATCAAACATTTTGATGCCATTCATGTTGTTTTACTGACATTTTTTTTTGTGTGATATTTGATTCAGACTTTGATTAAAACAGTTTCTCCAAAGACTAAATTTATTTGTGATTTTACTAGTGATACACTCTTCGAAATTCCAGTAGATATGAAGCCCCAACTTAATTCTTTTGATTATTTCCAACAAAAATGATAATTTAATACACCAACTTAATTCTCAAATATCTGTCATAACAACATCAATGAAGTGGATTCCAAATTGACAAATCGGGCTTCCATGGAGGAAGCTTGTCCAAGCAAAGACATTACAGCAATCAAACATCTTGATACTATTCATCTTGGTTCACTGACAGCTTTCAACCATGCATTTGATTAAACGTTGCTAACAAATTTCAGCAATTCTGATTCTGGCATACTGGCTTTGATTCATGCAGCTAAGAGCTACATAGGTATTGATTATGGACATAAAACTGCACGTGACCACGACCAGGCCTTTAAGGCAATTTAAAGACTAAAGAAAGATGGTTTAGAAGCTTCAGAAGGTCTCATAGTGACAACTGACAAGGTCCTTGTTGTCATGGTGATTTTGTAGGCCCTTGGAGGTGATGCATTGCACCGGATAACTTGCATATTATTCTCTCTTAGAAAAATTTTCTTTGAAAGCACAAAGTCAAAAAGTTCATTATGCAAGAAATATTCCAGCAATACAGAAGCAACACTATCTATACTGCACTAATGCAGATTGCCATCAATTGATTTAAAGCCACATTAATTGAGGCAAGCAGGGCATTACTCTTGTCATCTGTCATTCTGCTTCCTCATTTATAAGCAATTTGCTTGTTACTTGGTTATTTATTTATTTGTTTAAGTTATTTTTACAAGAACTATATTATATAATTTTCTATGCACTGTACAAAAAGAGAAATTTCAAAATGTGAATATATATATGAGATTAGAAGATGAGATTAAAATCAAAAGAGCAGGCATATCAAGTAAATTCTTTTAAATGCTGTTTAAGCAACATAGTCTTAAAAGCTCTTTTAAAAGAGTGAAAAGATGGTGCTTCCTTTATTTGATGGGGTTATGTGTTCCACAGCTTGGAGGCCCAGGTGTCGAAGCATCTATCGCCATATTTGTTCAGTGTTCTTCTGATGGTGAGCTGTAGGCCTGATGTTGAGCGTAGGCTGCGGGTTGGCGAATAGCGGATAAACAGAGAAGAGAGGTATGAAGGCATGGCAGGATTATTGAGACATTTGAGGATGGTTCACATTTCTTTAAATGGTTCAAAATTTGAAAACCTTGAAATTTCAGCTGAAAAAATTTCGAAAATTTTTCACTCCAGAAATGCCTTTTAAAGTTTGTGTTGGGTAGGTCTAACAATCAGCTATCACTGCGTTTTCATGTCCAAGGGTCCCAATGCCCTGCTGATCTGTACTGAGGTGATAAACAAAGCTGTAATGTTTTTTCGACTGTCATTAAAATCACACTTCTAACTAAAAAATCCTGACCATTTGGGGCTAAACAATCTATTGCCAATGATTAGGCCAGTGGCTGTTTCATTTTGGGCAAGTTCCAGGTCTCTAATGGCAATTATATTTTAGGAACTGCATTTTGATCAATTAAAATACCAAATATGTGTGTCATTAGCATCATGCCTATAACTTGAAATCCGTACCATTTAGAGCAGAATAATGTATTACCAACAAACAGGAAAGTGGCTATTCTGCACACAATGAGCTATATTTCAGGTCTCTATGACCAATAGTTATTGAGATAGAACAAATCCTTGAACCAGAAATTTACAAAAACAAACAAAAATACTCTTTCCATCAATAGTTTGGATTCTAAATAATAAAGATGATCTCCACTATTCCCTGCAGTGCCCAATGTCTTTGCTATACCATATTTAAGATGCTAGACAATGGTAAAATGTTGCAGGCACCCCATATTTGGTTAGTAGTTTCCGAGAAGAATCAAACTTCATACTAAGCATGTCAGATGCAAGGAAAATTCAAAAATGTTATGTAATAGTCTGTTGAAACATTTATTGATAATATTTATTCAACTGATTTCAATTCCGGTCACCTGCAACAAAATTTTAGTGAGATAAAGGCAATAAGCCATTTTTGACATGATGCTAATGACAGCGTGATGGTAATGATAATTACAGTAAAAATCTTTGTAGGGACCAGTGCAAAACTGGCAGTCTGGCAATATGTGCATGCAATGACCTGATGAACACCAGAAACATGTTCACAGTGATTTTGGTCTAGAAATATGCTGTCAAAATAGAGTAGCAAGGCGTTTGCTAATGACAAATTGAGATAGGACACCTGACATGCTGACAGAAATAATCTAATATGTTGGTTTACATAAATGATACAGAGCTAAAGATAGTTCAGTTATTTTCTTGGGTTCTCAGACAACATCAGGCACAAGGTTTTCTCACAGAATGTGTGTCCCTTTATTTCTTACTAAGAAACAAATCCGGCGTTATGCTAATGACGCAATATTGGAGACATTGACACAACAACCTCCTGCTCTTATACAGAATATCATTTCAGCTATTGGTGACCAGATTTTTGAAGACTGACAGTCAAGTCTCCAAGTATGGAAAAGTTTAATTGAATCAGAATCCTGTACTAGTTTTTGTGATGCGATCTTTCAAAGAAAGTGTTGGTGGAGACAGGCCATTTTCAGGGGGGTTGGCCACTTCAATGCTATTTTTTGATGAGATAAAAATATTTTGCCACTTATTTTTTGTGTTATAAGTTTTGCTAATATCCTTGTCTATGACAAATGACAACAAGAGGTCCTCTATTGGTCTTCCTGCCAGCATGAATTATCATTAAACACTGGAGACAAGAATTTCAGACTTATCAAATTTTGACCCAAATTCAATTCCATTGTGCACAGGCAGCAGCCTATGTAGTTCATAGAGCACAGTATTGATATGTCCTGTTCTTGGAATATTTGTGATGATACGTGCAGCACAATTCTGGGCTACCTGCAGTCTTCGCAGGCCATGCTCAGAAATGCCTGCCAATACAGCATTCATTTGGCATAATTGAGTCTCGACAAAACAAGCCCAATCACTGCCTTCTTGCAGGTATCATCATCTAAATAGTGTCTGACTTGTCTGATTCCATGCATATGGAAATTAGACTCCGAAGTCGACTACAGAAAATCAACTAGTGAAGTCATAGTTACCTTTCAAAGCAGCAAGTTGAAGTTCAGTCAAGTCAAGTCAGACTTGAGTAAGCTAAAGTCAAGTCATTGTTGCATAACTTAATCAATTTTTATCGCACTGAAATGGTTTTGGTATCATTTTAAACAGCATAAAGAGCACATCACATATTTCATACTCTTTTAAGACTTTTTAAAGTCGATGCAACATTAAAAAATCCCAAGAAATATCTCACATTTGCTGACGGTACAATTCTCAGAGTGCACAAATTTTGAAAATTGCGAAATTAAAATGTACTGTTACGGAATATTAAAAAAAACCCCTTATAAATATCATTAAGAGGCTGAAGTAAGCTGATGTTAATTGAAGTCAAGTGAAGTCAGAGTTGAACAACTTAGCTGGCTAGTCAGTTGAAGTTCTCGCCAAGCAAGTCAGAGTTTCAACTCTGACTGACTTCGGGGTCTAATGGAAATACATGGACATGGTCCTTGCCTTGATGTGACATTGTGAGATTTGCGCTGATCATCAGGAGAAAGGCCACAGCAGATGGCAGTGCTGCTGGTAGCGAAATCTCGGTCCAAATAAGACAGTGTGAATAAGGTGACTTTTCTGACACAAGGTATTTTCAGTCAAAACCTTTTTTTACCTCTCCCACACTGTAAAATTTGAAAACTGTGTTGAAGCTATAATTTGAGCTGTCTGAGAATGTTAATAATTTTCTAGCTATGATAGCTCAATCCTATAAGTTGTCAAGGTGTGATAGCTCAATGCTGTAAGTTGTCCTAACGAATCATAACATTAAGCTGTGAAAACATGAAAGCTTCAGTTGTTGCAGATAGCTTGAACTCTCAGTCATGCCACATATAGCGCCATCTATAACAAGCATTTCTCATAAGACTGCATTTAGTTTTAAATAATTATTTACTTACAAGAAAACAGAACATTTATATTACACTATCCCAGAGAAAAAAATGAGTAGCACATCACTTTAGTTGGTTACTTTTTTATTTTTATCTCTCTTAAATTAATTTGAGGGAGTAACTAGATGCATGCTTTCACACGTCAACCAACATTTCCAAGTCAGAGTGTGTTCAAATATAGGCTTCTAGCACTGTAAACCAACTCAGATGAGCCAAAGGCCATTGGGATTTATTCACAAGAAATTAATTTTTAAATCTCCTTGTGATGCAATGGTCTTTGTTGAAGGCATCTTTGGCCTGTCCATGGTGTGTTAAATGAAGCATACTGGATCACGTGGATCCCCTTGAGGGATCAAACAATATTTTGGGATTACAGCCCATATTCATAAATAACTTTACAAGACAGCTCACACAAATATAACACAAAAACAACTAAAAATAAGTCAACACAGCTCAAAATTTTGAGTTGTGTCAGCTTGGATCAATAAGTCAACAAAACTCAATATTTTGAGCTGTACGTCAACACAGCTCATTGTTTTGAGTTTTCTCAGCTTGAATACCTTAGTCAACATAGCTTAGTATTTTGAGCTATCTCAGCTCGGTATTTTGAGTTATCTCAGCTTAAAACATTAATCTATGTTAGCTCAATCAACTTGTGCAACCATCTCACTCAATCAATTGAGCTGAGTCAGTGCCTCCGATTTTACAGTGCAGCAACAAATATTCTTTTTTGTGGGATCTGCAAAATGAGGAGAGTACTTTTTAGTAACACCTGAAGTCGTGCACACAGTGCAGAACAATAACATAGAACTCTCTGGGCCAGCTGTAGTGTATCAAGACTTTGATCAAAAGGCCCATTTCACCAAAGCCACATCAATCATGAAGGCTAAACCATCTGGTCACCACTATTGATGTGTTGCAAATTCTCTAAATCACCCTTCACAGGACTTGGTTTATCACATTGGAAAGTTGCACATGACTGGGTGTCCATACAGATGTGAAAATCCTCTTGAGGCTTCTTTATGGTTCGAAGATTTGAATGCATTGAAATATTGCTGGGGCTTAAGAAGAACTTCAGAAGCAAGGGCGGCAGCATTTTAGGCCCCATAGCAAAATAAGTCTAGGGGAGTTGCGTAATGCATCATCTTCTGTTGATTTTGGTCCACGTTTAGTTTGTTACAAGCCAGTGTGCAGTCTGTGCCATGCCCCTATGCTTGACTCAGACCACTGGCAATTCAAAATCGACAAGTTGTGAACGGGCTTTATATCGCACACATATATATACATTTAGTAATGATGTCAAAAAGCGAAGCCATAAGCACAAAATCGAGCATTAGATATTCCCATGAAGGTTTCACACGACTGCAAGACTGGCATTTTGCTTGAAAACATTCAAATGGTATTTTAGATAGGGAGCTGCAGGCTTGGAAGAAGATGATAACACTTTCCTGCAGGACTCTTGATAAAGCATTTCTGCAGCTACATTAATTTAACAAGGGCATGATATTTTGAAAATTGTCATTTCACATGCTACAGTGTCATTGATTATTTTCTGCAAGTTTCACTAATGTTGTTGCATGCAGAGAATAACATTAGAGAACTTTATACCACATATATGTATTGCTCCCTGAATTTACCATGGATATTGTATTTTTTGAGCTGTCTGTGTAAATATCGATATAAAATATGACAAGGATATGTTTGATAATAATGTTCATTGCACTTAAGCAATATGGCTTTGGAGGCTGTTATGTGGCAAATAAGACTAAGTTAAATTGTATCAGAGCCGATCTGTGCTGGGAAAATAAAGATCACTCAGATGGGGTAAATGTGTAACATGTTGAGGACTCCTTCTCTCTCTCATCTCTCATCTCTCATCATCATCATCAATGGACCTTCTGACATAGGCGTAGGAGGCAGGGGGGCTGGGGGGGGGCTGAGTTTTTACTTTGTGTGGCTATGTGGGCAATATTTTTCGGGTAGCCCCCCCAAAATTAATTGACCTCCTACGCCTTCATTAGCATGCACCTCAAAATGGATTAGAGCTCTTCACAGTTTACTAAGTCTATCTATCAATTTATTCATCTATCTAACTATCCATCTCTAAATATATTTTCTTTTAATTTTATTGTCATTCAGACAGTGGCGTAACTAGGGGGTCTCGAGCGGGGGGGGGCGGCACGTGATTCTCTGGGGGGGCACCCATAATACTAATATAGTATATTTTAATCAAGGTTGGAAAGTTCATATGGGGGGCACCTGGGGGGCACAGGTCCAATATGGGGGGGTACGTGCCCCCGTGTCCCCCCCATAGGGATGCCACTGCATTCAGAGTGGATATCCATTGTCTTGATATGCAGCACTTTCAGCTGCATGCGTCAGATAATAAGTAAAAGATGAACTGTACTTTTTGAGGGCCTGACCCGACCAATGTTACAGAGATATATCCCACATAATTCCCAAGATTGTTTCTAACAGAAAAGATCATTCAATACACCAATTTTAAAATCGAAACGGTAATAATGTGTCCTCCTTACCTTTAAATCTCAATCCGCAAAAGGCTTGTTTTCTGTCTCGAATGATCCATCTCTAAATATATTTTCTTTCAATTTTATTATCATTCAGACAGTGGCGTAACTAGGGGGTCTCGAGCGGGGGGGGGCACGTGATTCTCTGGGGGGGCACCCATAATACTAATATAGTATATTTTAATCAAGGTTGGAAAGTTCATATGGGGGGCACCTGGGGGGCACAGGTCCAATATGGGGGGGTACGTGCCCCCCGTGTCCCCCCCATAGGGATGCCACTGCATTCAGAGTGGATATCCATTGTCTTGATATGCAGCACTTTCAGCTGCATGCGTCAGATAATAAGTAAAAGATGAACTGTACTTTTTGAGGACCTGACCCGACCAATGTTACAGAGATATATCCCACATAATTCCCAAGATTGTTTCTAACAGAAAAGATCATTCAATACACCAATTTTAAAATCGAAACGGTAATAATGTGTCCTCCTTACCTTTAATCTCAATCCGCAAAAGGCTTGTTTTCTGTCTCGAATGATAAATCTAAATTGTATGAAGTTGAATTCTATTAGACAAATTGGGTTTTCATGGTGAAACCTTGTCTCAGAAAAGGCATTACAGCTATTAAACATTTTGATATCATTCATCTTGTTTCGCTAAGAGGCTTAAAAAAGTAAACTTTATTTGTTCAGCGACACTTATTCTAGCATGCTGACTTTGATTTGCATTCATGCAGTATACAGCCACATAGATATGGATTGTTAAAGAGTCCTTTTAAGTAATCTTGTTCTAATATGTCACACACAAAATATCATAATACTACAGTGTAAGAATGATAACAGCATAATTTAAGAAATATAAATTCAGCTTAAAGGCAAATATAGAGGATACACGTTTGGCCAGATATCTCAGCAACCAGAGGTCCTACAGTAGAAATGCACCTACCTATGCGTGGCGTAGATTTTTGTAATACGAATATCACTTTTTGTGATGTTTTGATGTTGTTTTTGTCCGATTTTTGTCAATTTATGATAATTGCAGTCCCAATTTTGCACAATCCTGACATTCGTGACGCAACTAACCAATCTGACACACAATTGGTAGTGATGTCACAAAAAGTGTGCTGCAGTGCCACCCCAGACTTAGTCTTACTCATGTTTGTATCAGCAGATCAACCAATCTCATTGTTTTGATTTGTATTGACTCTACAAAAATGCGAAATTTCAGTCCCGATTCCAGAAATACACACTGTATACCTCTGTCTTGTGTCTATAAGGTGTTTGGGTAAATGAAGAATTTTAAAAGAGTGAAAAAAGCAACAATTGCTCTTGCCAATGTGACACATTTATGAGGCACTATGAAAATGTTCTTATATGGCAATAAATTTCAATTCAATTTTCTGTCCCTTCAGTCCCAACGGACATCCAGGTATTAAACCGCCATGTTAACACCCCTTCCAAGTGCACCTTTTAAGGACAACTCGACAAAAAAACTGCCAGAGGCCATTAGCCTAATGACAGATTACTGGTCAGCACCATTAACCAGGACATAAAACTTGAAGTGACCATTACCAATTACAGGCCTTAAGGCAAATTAAAGACTAAAGACAGATGCCTTAAAAGCTTCAGAAGGTCTCACGATGGCAAGGTCCTTGTTGTCATGGTGATTGGTGTGGCCCTTCAGTTGGAGATAATACACAGCACCAGATAATTTGCTTATTATAATTTGAAAGCACAAGGTCAAAAAGTTCATCATGCAAGAAGTATGCCTCATTGCGAGTGTATATACTGAGAGTGTGTGTGGCCAGTTACAACCAGCAATTGAGAAGCAACACAATCTAGTAGTCCATCTACGCTAAACTATGTAAATTGCCATCAGTTCATATAAAGCCACATTAATTGAGGCAAGCAGGGCATTATTCCTGTCATCTGACATCTGTCATTCTGCATCCTCATTTATCAGTAATTTGCTTGTTACTCGGCTATCAACAGAAAGGCCAGAGCAGATGACAATGCTAGTAACCAAGTCGCGGTACAAGTAAGACATTGCAATAAGTGGACTTTTCTTTAAAATCAAGGCTGACTTTTCGTATTACTCAGACACTGATTTGGAGGGTTCTAACATGCATTTTTGTCAGTTAGATCCCGACCGGTGGGAGCAAATGTGAGTTAGTACCCGACAAAGAGGTGTCTAACTGACTTAGACATCATACGCTTCTTCTATTATACATTTTAACTTATAATTGTAGCAAAATAAACAATAATCTGATTGTTTTTATTATTTAAACAGAATTAATCCCTAGCTGGGCACTAACATGCAATATTGTCAATTAGATATCAGCTTTTCTAATGGTAAAAGTACCTTGGTGATGTCTAATGTGAACAACAGGTCTTTTCTGCAGAACACCCTTTTACCTTGACCAGCAACAGACATTCTTTTTGAGGGGTCTACAAGAAGGTGAGTGTACTTTTTACTAACAGATGAACTCAGTTCTGTACACAGTTCACAAAAAATTACATCATAGTTTCCTATGCATGTTCAATGTTCAAGGGCTGGCTGAATTTAATCACAACTTTGATCAGACGGCCCGTCACATTAATGCCACATCAATCCTGGAGACTTCACCATCCGGTCACAACTATTGACGTCTTGCAAGCTCCCTAAGTCTTCCATTCACTGTGCTTGGTTTATCACTTTGGCAAGTTTTGCATGACTTGGTTTCCATACAAATATGAAAATCTGCTCTTTAAGTTTATTTATGGTCCAGAGATGTGACTGTATTGAAAGTTAGCTTAGGCTTATGGAGAACTTCAGAAGTTGAGATGATCTGATGCTCTGATGTATGGTGAGGAAAGTTTGAAGATTTAAAAATGGTGGATACAGTTGCTATTGGGTAGGAATAACGGCTGTGCTTTTTAATGAGCCTGTGCTGATAGTTGAAGTTTGGCTTTCACTGGACACAAACGAAGTTCTCACTTGCCCTCTAGGAATTTCATGACATTAATTATGCAAACTAGATGTTTGGATGTGTTCACATAGAAACAAAACAAACAGATTAACATCAAATTAAAAAAAGACACCATGAACGCCAATCTTTCTTCCTTGCTGTTTTTCTTCCTTCTGATCTTTCTTCCTTCATATCTTTCTTCCTTCATATCTTCCTTACATAATACAATTCAGGCAAAAGAAATAACTCAGCAGACAGCAATTTTTAGAATTGCATCACAAAATAAAAACTCCTTATATTCTTCAGTCGTCAAATTAACATCAAGGAATACAGCGTAATTCAATATAGTTGACATTAGACTACTGTCTTAAACAATGGACAGTGTGATGATATTATCTGTAATACATTATTTTGATGGTTGTATCACAATACAGGTCCTTCACACTGTGGCTTATTGACTTTTAATCCAGTTCACATTATTATTATAGGTATGTCGATCAAACATAATTATAACATGCTCTGATGTTCAAAATGTCTGGGTAACATTACGAAAATCATAGTAACATTATGTGCTTGTTGAGCGGTTGCTAATAGGTCAAATTTTCCTTGGCTGGACCAAAGAAAAGCCTTGTGTTCTAATAAGATCATTTGATTTTTCTCAAAACCAACCAAGAACTCGGTTAAGACAGCTCTCCTTGAGCCAATTTTCATAAAAAGTATGGCAGCAAATATTCAACATCACTCAGGACTACAGTACAGCCCAAAATAAAGTATGCCTCTCCCGGAAGAAAGGAAGAATCAGCCACTACTTTAGCATCTCCCACCTTTTGGCTTCCCCGAATCACTTCCTACCTTTGCCTACTTTAAACTACCTCTTAAATCGACCTTAAATTTGCTTTAAACTAATACCGATTTAAACTCTATCACCCTAATTGCAGTGTTGGAGGTCCATATTTTGATGGCCTCGGCTTTAGCTGGTCTCTGATACACTGTAAATTCTGAAATTCTGAGTTAGCTCAAATGATTGAGTGAGATGGTTGCACAATTTGTTTGAGCCATGATAGCTTGCTGTTTTGAGTTATGATAATCTTTATGATGTTATAACTTGCAAACAACAAGCTATCTTGGCTCAAAGGAACTGTGCAACCATCTCACTCAATTAATTAAACTAACTCAAAATTCAAAATTTGCAGTGTACCAAATCCTTTGCCTTGCCTCGATCTCGGTTGTCGTTGGGCCAGTGATGAAGGCCTCGGGACCGGCCTCGTCCTTGAGGCTATATTTTTATGGCCTCGGCCTTGGCTCGGTCTCGGATGTTAAATCCTTGGCCTTGCCTCGGTCTCGGATGTCATGACCTCGACTACATCACTGCCCAATTGTGTTTGATTATTTGATATTTGGCCCCTTGCTAGTTGTAATTACTCTGCCAGCTGTCTTGATAGAGTTCTGTACATATTGAATAGAGTTGTGGTGAGGAGTCAAAGGTAGAGATGTAAGGAGATTTGGGGTGGAGAGCAGAAAGGAAAGAAAAATAGGTAAACTTACTTCATTTTTTGTTGTATTCCGTCTCGAAATGAATGATTCCAATAAAAAAGAATGTTGGGATTTCACATTTCGCTCCCGCTGAGAACTGCTTTTCATCAGAAAATGTGCAATTTCATGCAGACTTCACCTCCATTCTTCCATCATAATGCTGAATTTGGCAAATTTTCATGTGAGGAATGTCATGCGCATTTTGCAAATGGGGTGCTATTGAAAATGCCCCTGGGGTTTGACTGAAAAACTGAATTGGCCATCAGCAACTTTCAGAAGGAGTGTTTCAACGTAATACAATTGAGCTTCTCGCAAATACAACTATTGATACAAAAATTTCAATGTCATTTCATTTTGAGAGAATTGATACAGTGTCAAAATATCGGCATACTTCCTTTATACACAGTATACAGTGGTCCCTGCGTCATAAGACCGCCCCTTCTGCTGTCATGAAGCGGTTTCTCATGGGGATGCGGTCTCTCGTCGGGGTGCAAAATGCACTAAAAATACTACTTAGTGCGGGAGGAAGGCGGTCACATAAGACAGCACGGTCTTACAACAGGGGGTCTTATGACGCAGGGACCACTGTAGTGTCAAACATCATTTTCTAAGTCTCCAAAGCATTTTAATTTTAAAATGTTAAATTTCTATTCCAAGAGAAAGTCTCTAAATAAATGATACCCAGGAAAGGTATTTTAACATGAACTATAGCGAAATCAATTGATAAATTATTATTTTTCTCCAATTTGTGACAATACAAATATTAGGGGAGAGCGGGGCACAATGAGCCGCTTTTCTCTATTTAAGCACTTTTGGCCTCAATGGTAAGTAGCTGGTTGCTTTATATGATCATAGCAAGACCTCTTGGCTAGCATATTGAGTGTTGTTACGTTATATTCTTTATTTCTAAATAGTCAAAACATTGTCTTGAAAAAATCGTTGTCAAGCGGCTCATCATACCCCGACCCTAGCACTCCATGAGCCATGGCATAGGGGGCTGTCTACATACATGTATTATCCTTCTCATTCAACTTTAAAGAACTAATATCTGATAAATCAGATCGTCAGCCTAAAGCAAAATTGGCCTAAGTCAGACTTAGGCCATTTTTCCTTATTGGTACCATAGGAAGGCCCTTATGATAATACATGTGCTAAAAAAATTTGGACTCCTAAATTAATAATAAACCCCTCAAAACCCCAACTTAATTTTTGCACAAATGGCCAAGTCCTGTTGACTTAGGCCATTTGGACTTAGGCCAATTTCGTTATCACTAATTTTAGTGGATATAACCAATATTTTTCGGTCATCATAGTGAGGATTAATTTTATTGAAGTTGTTTCCTCGCATTTCATTCATAAATTTATGGAGAATTGCTTAATAACACAGCTACACCACAAAATAATTTTGGCCTAAGTCATTTTTGTTTCAAAAAAAAATTTGGCCTAAATCAGTTTTTCGCTGTTTGCTGAAAATTGCCAAAAATGACTTAGGCCAATTTTGCTTAAGGCTGACGAGATGATATACTTGAAATTTCCCCTTGGCACATACCACGATATGTATCAGATGGATTTTGCATATTTTTCTATGAAAATAGCACAAATGTGTCCTAAACAGCCGCTGATGTCTTCCACTGTAGTTCTGGACTTACAATAGTATAATTCTTGCTAAAATTCAGCTTTAATTGCATGAAGGACGTACATCAAAACTTTATTGAAACTGGCCCGTGGAGCCCAATCTCCAAGTGGCTCATGGTGCCCTATTTGTAAATTTCATCTATTAGTGCATATCACCATTTTATAGTTTATCATAGTATCAATGTTATGATATCATCCTAGCACCTTACCTTCTCTAGGAAGACTAAGTATAATGAAGACGCCGGAAATAGTTAGTTAAAGTACCAGAAGAAAAAGTTCCACCGTTCAATATTTTACTTTTCACTTGTAAAAAGTACTTTTTTCAATTCTTGGTGCTACATTGAAAAGAAAAATTATGATTGCTACCCTAGAGCAGGCTCTAATTCTATGCTTATAAAGGAATATATGGTTGCCTATCAAGCAGTTCTATCATGCCGTTTGTTTTGTAGGCGCCATGGCTCATGGTGCCCCTCACTCCTAAAACCGCTAACATGTAGCATAACTCCTCATCACACAAACATCATACTGGAATAGAAGAATGTTTAATCCAAATAACTTTTACTGCTCAGGGAATTTTTAAAATAAAAGCAAAAATAGCAGCTTATGGACACTCGGTTCAGGTAACATAACACTGGCAAGTCTTCAACCATGACTTTGATAAAATGGCACAAATAGATATCACCAATATGATAAGAATTGTTTGGCTAAGCTTATTTAAATGAAGACAGAGGGGTTCATTTGAATAAATTAAGCTAAAACAAACACTATTTAAAATCTAATTGAAACAACAAGCCTATTAAAATCAAACATTAATTTTTCATCAGATCATTAAAAGAGGCAATGATTCAGGAAAGAAATTAGGACTCCATCGTTCTAGACCTTGCTCACAATTCAATTGTTCTCCAAACTAGAAAATTCTCTTTGTGTTATAATGAGAGCAATTCCAAGGAATATTAAGCCAACCTTCGTGAAATGGCCAACTGATTTACATGTTTTTGTCATGAAATTGACCTGTATTTTGTGATGAACTTAATTTGATTGATTTTTGTTTATTTTGCAATTGCCCTTCTTCTGAAAATTATTTGAAGACATGCAGAAGAATTTGTATTTAGTTTAACAATAAGTCCAGCAGAACTTCTTTCTCCAAAAAATAAAGTAACATTTTTTTAAAGTCCTGTCATATTTGTATAAAGGTTCACAGGTTTTTCTTTCTGCATGTTATAATAATAGCTGGTCACATTATACAGACTGACACTGCCTTGAAACAGCTAGTACAAACCAAAATATTTTCCTAAATCCCTTGATTTCAGGAAGATCATTACCCTTCCACTACATTCGATTTTTTCACCCATCCATTCCTTGCTCACCATAAAAGTAAATCATGCACATAGAACTACTTAAGTGGTAAAAATGCATCCAGGTTTTAAGCAGTTATTGAAAGGTTTGCAATGTTTACATATACAGCACTTTTAGTAATGATTATATTTTAATCTATCCTTTGAAATTAAGAACAGAGAGGCTTTGAAGTACATCAAACTGTTTTGAAGTGCAATTACAAACATCTCCTTGAAAATTATATCGGTTTTGTACAGTACCATGAAGACCCATTGTACCTTATATGAGATGCTGTTCTGGGGTAGGCCTGTATATAAATGATTCTCCATCACTTCATTTCTCTCCAAATCAATTTGCTTATTAATCAAGAGCTAAATAAGAACAAAAATGCATGATACATCCTCTTTTTTCAGGCATCTGGCAACAAAAGCATTTAGACCAAATTTTAGCCCCTGTCACACCTTGCCGTTTTAGAATGCGTGTGTATAACGTGCTTAGCACGCTGGTGAACGTTCCTTGTAAGTTTCATAAGTTATATATAAGTTTCTCAAACGTTAGAAACACACAGATACATATTGAAATAAGTTGTCATACGTCCACAGAACGGAAAACTATTAAGCATGTTCAAAAATCATTGACGTACACCAACGTGTGGCTAGTAAGCAGTGGATAAGTCATAGGCACGTTGGAAGATCGTTATCATTGTTTTACACTAGTTTTCAACACGTTTTCCGCGTTTCTCACACGTTTTTTTACACGCACAGTACGTCCCCAATTCGTTATATATCTGCTCAAGAAAATTTAAAGAAATATGCAGTAAATTGTCATCAACCAGGCCCATGTTACTAACACGCCCTGTGCTCGTTCTTTACACGTTTTGTACTAGTTTTTAACAAGTTCTGTACTCGTTTTAAACACGTTATATATGTGTTTTGTACACGGTTTAATCCAACTGGAACAGCCCTTTTTTTGTTAGTGCAAACGTTTTAAGAGAGGTTTTCTGAGAGCATCAAGGATTTGGTGGAAAGTGGGGGTCAGCGGATTTGAACGAAATTTGGTGGAGATGTTACCACAACTGATCGAAGAAAAACCTGACCATCAGTTTTCATTTTTATAAATTTGCCTTTCCAGGAGAGCCCTTTAAACAAAATGGCCAACAATCGCCTTTTGGACCAATTTTTGACGTTTTCAGTTCAAGAATACAGTGCATATTTGAGGATATCCTGCTCTTTTTTTATAGATGCCAAGGCCACAATGTAAACTAGGTTCATTTTCTACATTCATAAATAACATTTTTGCCAGGTTTCACATTTCTCCTGTAAATAGGCATTTCTGTATACCCCACTTAGTGCGGCAGTATTTTCTCGACTTTTGCAAATTTGGAAATGTGCAGAAATTGAAAATAGATATCCTCAAATTGCCAATCTGAACATGCCTACCCTGATAGTCCATTATAAGTGGCTAAAACTACAGCTGTTAGTTGACAAATTCCATTAAAAAAATCACGGTTATTCTCATAAGTTTTTTTTTAGAGCCTCGGCAAATGAGCATCTTTTTTTAAAAATCAAAAAAGGTTAAAAACACCCTAAGAAACATGTGAATAGCAAAGCTATCCCTACCTTTTCAGTAAATTTGAATACATAGCCTTAAAGAACAGCATATGAGACATATATTTCATTAAAAATATCATGGTTAGCCTTCTAGAGTTTTTCTATCCAGCCCCAGCAAATAGGCATTCTTTTTATTTCTTGAAAATGGTGCAAAAATGCCGAAAATCGAGAAAACCACTGTAAGCTACTCCCATATGGAAAGCCTTCCCCTTATTTCTCAAAGAAGTCAGATATACCACCTTTAAGAACATAATCAAATACACGTATTTCATTAAAAAAATTGCGGTTAGCCCAATAAGCTTTTTCTACACAGCCTCAGCAAATAGGCATTCTTTTGATTGGTTCAGAACGTTGTGAAAAAGGCAAAATCAAGAAAAATTGCTCTGAGTTACGCCCATAGAGCAGCTTTCCCCCTAATTAACTAGGAAAGCCAGTCACGCAACCTTAAAATAAATCATGTAATACATATGTTTCACTAATAAAATAAAATTTATTCATATTTACATTTTCCACAGAACCTCGGAAAATAAGCATACTTTCAAAAAAGTAAAGAAAAGTGAAAATCACCCTGAGAAATATGTGAATAGCACTCCTAACCCCATATTTTCGGTAAAGTTGAATACATAACCTTAAAGAGCACCATCTAAGACATGTATTTCATAAAAAAAATCATGGTTACCCTATTAGGGTTTTTCTATCCAGGCTCAGCAAATAGGCATTCTTTTTGATTTCTTCAAAATGGTGCAAAAACACCAAAAATCGAGAAAACCACTGTAAGTTGCTCCCATATAGGAAGCCTTCCTCTAATTTCTCAGTGAAGTCAGATATACAGGCTTAAAGGACATAATCTAATACATGTATTTCCAGGAGAAAATCACAATTAGCCGAATAGGTTTTTTCTACACAGCCTTAGCAAATAGGCATTCTTTTGACTTTCAAAATATCGTGAAAAACGCAAAAATCAAGAAAATTATTTACACCAGTATACCAGTCCTTTTCATAATTTCTCAGTAAAGCCAGTTATACAACCCTAAAAAATGCCATCTAAAACTTGCATTTTACCAATAAAAACAGTTATTCCAACTTGCTTTTTCTACAGACCCTCAGCAAATATTTAAAAAAAGGCATAAAAACCTTAAAATCACCTTAAATCCAACCTTTCCGTATTTTCTCTGTAATGCCAGATGTAAAGCTGTAATGAACACTATCTAGTGCACAATTTTCATTTAAATAAGAAGGTTAGTTCTGCAGGTTTCTCTCCAGGGCTTTCCTGTGAATTTTAGTAAGTATTATTATTTTATATATATACAAAATGATATGAAAAGGCAAAATTGCTCCTAGCAACACCTGCTTTGCAAGTCTAACCCTGATTGCTCTAATGTTGCGCCAGTACTGTAGTATTCCTCCTCATTTCTATGTAAAGTCAGTTACACAACATTGAATAACTCCATGTGATTCAGATACATAAATCTCTCAAATGACAATTCACATTTGGGGCCATTATGATCCAGAAAGCTGAATTGTGTTTTTGTCTTAATTAATTAAATGGAAGTATATCATGAAAACCTTTTGTTTCCTTTTGCAACACCACCTCTAGTAAAATATCAAAGGTACAAAGGTTCTGGTAGGTTTACATTGAACACATTTAAAACCAACTTGTTTTCTCTTTCTCTCTTTTGTCTTTCTTCCTCTTTTCCCCATCTCTTCTTTTCTTTCCTTCTTTTCTTCCTTCCATTTCTTTCTTCCTTCCAATCTTACCATATCCTTTCTGTATTGATTTCTTCTTTTTCCCTTCCTTTCTTCATTTCATTTATTTAGTGGTCTATTGTTTCAAACATCTCAGTATGAAAATACTCAACAGTGTTTACAATTTAATATATTATTTAAAAAGTGTGATACACAGGGAATTATGTATGAATTTAAAATAATAATTTTCATGATAGTCTAGTGGCTGTTTGTGATTGCCACGTTCACAGTTTCTAACATAATGTGTGTTTCTTTCATTCCTTCTATACTTTCTTCTTTAAATCCTCTTGCTCTTCATTTTTTCCTTGCTTCTAACCTTCTTTAGTTCCCTTCTTTTCTTCCTTCTTTGCTTTCTTCCTTCTTCCCTTCTTCCTCTCATACCTCGCTCTCTGATATTTTTTTTTGCATTTCATACTTTTTCTTCATGCATTCTTTCCTTCCTTCTTCGCCACTTTCTTTCCTTTTTTTAAGATTATTTCCCTCCTTTGTACCTTCCTATCTTCCTGTATACCTTCCTTCGTACCTTAAATTGTTATGATCTTCCCTATACTTACTTCCTAGATTGTCCTTACTTTCTGTCTTACTTTCTGTCTTACTTTCTGTCTTCCTTTCTGTCTTCCTTTCTGTCTTCCTTTCTGTCTTCCTTTCTGTCTTCCTTTCTGTCTTCCTACTGTCTTCCTTTCTGTCTTCCTTTCTGTCTTCCTTTCTGTCTTCCTTTCGTTTTTCCTGCCTTCCTTTTTTCCTGGCCTCCTTTGTAGTTTTCTCTCTGCCTTTCTGTCTTCCTTTCTTCCTGCCTTAATTTCTGTCTCTCTTCCTTAATTCCTTTTTGTCTTTGTGACTTCTTACACCATGAATACACATCATCTTTCAGTGGTGAACATTTGGAAAAGTGTTTTGTATTGAGTAACGGCAAAATTTATTTTTATAGTCCATCCAAAAACAACAACAAAATGGTGGGAGACTGGAGTCTATTCATACAACACTAATTTTTAGAAAGATAGAAAGCTAGCCAGGTGCATACCACCAGTATTTATCAACTGGTTTTTCATCATTCTTCACACAGTTTGACTATTCTTGCTTATCTATATTTAAAAAAATCGTACCCCGAATAGACCAGGGGCCTTGCTATAACAGTTTTGAGCTATGTGAATGGGACAAACATGGCAATGTTGTCACAATGTTGTTACAAAGTTGTCACAACGTTTTCATGATGTTGCTACATTTTAGATGTGTCCACTGTGATATAACAGACTTTACTGAGCAATTAGTGGGAGACTTGCTGTATGACTAACTTCAAGTGATGTTCCATATTTTGGCCTTTTTACACTATTTTGGAGAAATCAAAAGAACATGTAGAAAGAGCCTATGTGATCAATCATGATTCCTTAGTGAAAAACACCTATGTTGTTCTTTAAGGCTTATCATTTACTTAGGTAAGGAAATAGGTTATGTAAGGGTGCAACTTTGAGTGCTTTTCTGGATTCTTGCCATTTTTACAGCATTTTGGACAAGTTAAAAGACTAAGATGAAAAACAATGCCTCTTTGCTAAGGCTCTGTATATAAAAGACCATTGAGGCTATCCATGTTTTTGTATGAACAATTTGTATTAGACTGTGTTCTTTTAAGTTATCAAATTTATATTTGACATTACTGAGAATTTAGGGGTAGTTTTGCCATTCACATGTTTCTTAGATTGATTTTAAGGGTTTTTTTTTTTTACTTTTTCGAAAGTATGCTTAATTGGCGAGGCTCTGAAGAAAAATATATATGAATAAGAATGATTTTATTTGTAAAATGTATGTATTAGATGGCATTCTTAAAGGTAGTATGAATGGCTTTTTTGATAAGATATGGAAGGGACGGGCATGCTGACCAGTGCAAAAAATTTCTTGATTTTGCCTTTTTTTGCAATATTTTTAACAAATCAAAAGAATGCCTATTTGCTAAGGCTGTGTAGAAAAAACCTTTTCGGCTAATTGTGATTTTCTCCTGGAAATACATGTATTAGATTATGTCCTTTAAGCCTGTATATCTGACTTCACTGGGAAATTAGAGGAAGGCTTCCTATATGGTAGCAACAAACAGCGGTTTTCTCGATTTTTGGCGTTGTTGCACCATTTTGAAGAAATCAAAAAGAATGCCTATTTGCTGAGCCTGAATAGAAAAACCCTAATAGGGTAACCATGATTTTTTTAATGAAATACATGTCTTAGATGGTGCTCTTTAAGGTTATGTATTCAACTTTACTGAAAATATGGGGTTAGGTGTGCTACTCCCATGTTTCTTAGGGTGATTTTCACTTTTTTGAAAGTATGCTTATTTTCCGAGGTTCTGTGGAAAATGTAAATATGAATAAATTTTATTTTATTAGTGAAACATATGTATTAGATGATTTATTTTAAGGTTGCGTGACTGGCTTTCCTAGTTAATTAGGGGGAAAGCTGCTCTATGGGCGTAACTCAGAGCAATTTTCTTGATTTTGCCTTTTCACAACGTTCTGAACCAATCAAAAGAATGCCTATTTGCTGAGGCTGTGTAGAAAAAGCTTATTGGGCTAACCACGATTTTTTTAATGAAATACGTGTATTTGATTATGTTCTTAAAGGTGGTATATCTGACTTCTTTGAGAAATAAGAAGAAGGCTTTCCATATTGGAGTAGCTTACAGTGGTTTTCTCGATTTTCGGCATTTTTGCACCATTTTCAAGAAATAAAAAGAATGCCTATTTGCTGGGGCTGGATAGAAAAACTCTAAAAGGCTAACCATGATATTTTTAATGAAATATATGTCTCATATGCTGTTCTTTAAGGCTATGTATTCAAATTTACTGAAAAGGTAGGGATAGCTTTGCTATTCACATGTTTCTTAGGGTGTTTTTAACGTTTTTTGATTTTTAAAAAAAGATGTTCATTTGCCGAGGCTCTAAAAAAAAAAACTTATGAGAATAACCGTGATTTTTTTAATGGAATTTGTCAACTAACAGCTGTAGTTTTAGCCACTTATAATGGACTATCAGGGTAGGCGTGTTCAGATTGGCAATTTGAGGATATCTATTTTCAATTTCTGCACATTTCCAAATTTGCAAAAGTCGAGAAAATACTGCCGCACTAATTGGGGTATACAGAAATGCCTATTTACAGGAGAAATGTAAGACCTGGTAAAAATGTTATTTATGAATGTAGAAAGTGAATCTAGTTTACATTGTGGCCTTGGCATCTATAAAAAAAGAGCAGGATATCCTCAAATATGCACTGTATTCTTGAACTGAAAACGTAAAAAATTGGTCCAAAAGGCGATTGTCGGCCATTTTGTTTAAAGGGCTCTCCTGGAAAGGTAGATGTATAAAAATGAAAACTGATGGTCAGGTTTTTCTTCGATCAGTTGTGGTAACATCTCCACCAAATTTCATTCAAATCCGCCGACCCCCACTTTCCAATATATTGGCAAAATCCTTGATGCTCTCAGAAAACCTCTCTTAAGCACGTTATATACATGCTATCTAAATCGTCAAGGTGTGACAGCCACTTTACAAAAATGGTTTATGACAGTATTCAAATAAATATAATAGTCCTGGGAAGAACTATGGCAAGATCTTCTTTCTCACAACAGGATTTTGCTAGTTGCACACAATTTTATTGCCGACATTACATCCATTGTCTTTAGCAAAAAGGGAAAAGGCTTTATAGTTGTGATAAAATTAATTTTAACAGAAATGATCTGACATATTGTAAAGTTATTATTTAACTTATCAGAATAATTGCAGGACATACAGATCGGAATAAACATTATTTAATGCACATGCATACGGTTTTGATTTTTACCACCATTTTCAATTATGTAAGTTATGTTCCTTTTTTACGGGGATTTATCATGTGGCTTGCTTTGATATTGGTTGTAAGCTACTTGAACTATGACAGACATGAGTGTGTAGTAGTAGTTATAGACTTCCACTAATAGCTGTTTTTCTGTCTGGTAAGCACACCAACCATTTCAGTATTGGTTGCAATAATTATTACTAGAAAACCCGTTGCAAGCAGGCATTTGAGCCATTTAGGGTAGGATATGTGTGCCTGAATATGACAGTGAAGGAGGGCCTGGTGGTCAAAATTGATAAGCATAAATGGACATTTGAATATGAAACAGTTTGCATAAAAATGAAAATATAATGGTTATGTCTGTTGTTGATGGAAAATGTCAGATTGGGCTTGGAAAACAAATGCACTTTTAGTTGAATAAAAATTGGCAAAATCAGGAAATTTGTAATAACAGCAGTTTCTTGGTACCCCAAGAAAGGAAATTTTTTGTAGTTTCACCAAAAAAAATTCAACAAAATTCAACACTGGGGAAAATTGTCAAAACGGTCACCATAGCAACCAAAGTCAAACATTTTAATAGATTATTAGAAGTAAACATTTCATTTATTTTGATTAGGTTATTTTGGAGACATCATTAAAAGTTGTGTCAATAATTGTACCCCATGCATGCCCACTACTTGCGTTAAAATCAAACTTAGGGGTAAAATGTTCCAAACATTCCAAAATAGAATGTTTTTATTAAAATTTCATGGTTTTTAAAGTATATCTGTCGCATTTTCACTTGCAATAGACCAGTGGTAAAACTAATCTTCAAATGAAGCATATCTATGGAAAGAATATTTTGTCAGCCTTCCTATGGTATCATATTTATCTTTGAAAAGTGAGTTTTGGTACCAGAAACTTGATTGTTGCACCACCAATGTCAACAAAATTTGTGGCGTTATCGAGACGCTATCCGAGGCCTAAATTATACAATATTAACAATATTAACCTAGTGCTATCCAATCATCACAAAACAGGCCAAAATATACTCCAACTGGCCTTTTATAATAGCACATACACAATCATGAATGGAATTGGCATGTTCTAAAAGTATGTTGCCATAGCAACCAAGATCAATTATGACAGCAAGGCAAATTCTAACACAAAGTAGTTGTTTATTTCTGAGGAAAGATGTACTTAGGCTGTGAGTATCATCACATTTTTCTTTGCTTTTCTCCAAATGAAGCATACAGTAAAAAGGACATATCCTCACCTTCCCCCTGATGTGATATTTCTCAAATGGAATTGACTTTGTACTGTGTATTTATGGGCATATTGTGGTGGCAGCAGTTGTCATTGTGCCTGGCCCCTGCTGCCACCTGGATAGCCTGAGAGAAAGCATATGACCCAGTTCTGCACATTGAGCAAAAGTTGGAGGGAAAGGTGTCAAATGAAGGTGTTTTTTTAAAGAAGGTAGGTATTGTTCCAGTACAGGTACTATTGCAAAACAAAGTAAATGTCAGTGTTGTGGCACATGCAACGTTTCATGAGTGTGTTGAGAACAGGGACAGAGTTATGCTTGAGACATGGACCGAAGAGAGTTAGCACTTTTATGTTTGGATACACGACTGTAACATTTAATGACTGAAAAATAAAATTCTAAAATTGATCCATGTATCCCTTCAAAATAATTTACAAGATGAAATATTGCTGTTATGTATTAGGGCCCTGCACGGGACTAGATTTTTGTCTCACTCCCGCCCGTTCTTTCCAAATCTGCTCCCGCTCCCGTCCCGTCCTAGGCATTACAAAGATAAAATTTTCCGAATTTTGACCCACTCCCGCCAAATTTTGTCAAGTTCAGTCCCGTTCCCGTCCCGTGCAGGGCCCTATTATGTATATTCTTTGTTGTGAGAACAAAAAGCAGATTTGCTGTTTCAGGGCATTTCCAAAGAATGTGTTCCTCAGTCTAAATTTTACCAGAGTCACATAACCTATGTTCACAGGGGATTCTGCATGGATCACCTGTCGGTTTTGATACGTAAGGGATGTATGCGCTCTAAAAAGTGTCGGGACAAAATTGGTTTTTTAGATTCAAAATGGTTTTTTGAAAAACCAAATTTCAATGCCAAAACCAACATGGATTTTTAAAAAAATCGATGTTGGTTTTTTGCATTGAAATTTGTTTTTTCAAAAAACCATTTTGAATCTAAAAAACCAATTTTGTCTGAATTTTTCAGAGTGTGAAGAATGGGGTGATAGTGCTGGACATGCCATCCTTAGGATTATTTATTCCATGAACTTCAGCTCAAAACAGTTGCATGTCATTTATAAGATATAATGTCAAAAGTTTGTATTTTGCTTTTCTTATCAACAAAGGAAAGAGATATGGTCATCCTGAGGGGGTATTGGCAATGGGGCAAATGTTTCAAGGTTATTCTCATACATCCCAGTCCTTAGCCTCTGCGAGAAGTGATAAAGCAATATTGAACCTTGAAAACTCAAGCAAAATTTTGTCTGCTAAAGAAACTGTTACACTGGTGAAAGAGAGTAGGCCATTTTATCACTAGCTCAGAGTGGGAATTCAAAAGAATTGTAGAGAATAGTAGAACAGTGTGCTAAATCTATTTGATTTGTTTGATCAATTCAAAATTTTCTCATACCCTTTTTTTCGTAACAAAATGTATCTCTCCCTTGAAAAATAAACAAGGTTCCAGCTGAATCAGGAGCCAAGTTATGATCCATTTCTGGTTCTCTGGCCACTATTGAAGCCATCGTGAATGTCCCAGTATTCTCATCCCCCCCCCCCCACTAAAAATGTTCCTTAGACCATATAGATACAGGATCAAGAGAGAAAATAACTTTAACTGAAACTTTTGGGTCCCAACCCCTCTACTGCCAGACTAACACCGACAGTATTTCTGCCTTTGAGTGAAGGCCAAACGATTTAGTGGTATCACTGCCATCAGAAAGGGGCGGACTGGCCTAAGTGGCAAAGTGGCAGCTGCCATGGCCCATCCACTCAGGGGGGCCCATGAAAGATTTTTAAAAAAATAAAAATTTCAAGAAAATTGAAATTTTGAATTAAGGGTCAATGTTGTTTGTTCAAACCACACTAAGTAGATGATTTTCACTGTTTGTCAAATTAGGCCTGTAGTATTTTGCTTTTGTATTTTTAAATATCGTCAGTAGACGAGTAGTAGGGGCAAAGCATCATCCCAAGTCATACCATGACAAAATGGCCCATAACCTTTGCTAATTCATGAATACTTAATTAACTGACCCAGTTTTGGCTCAGCCAATCAGGGAGTGCTACATCACATTTTGAAATTGTTGCTTCTGTTTCACACTGTTACAAATGGAGAAATTGTGTATTGTTGAAAGGTGCTATCACAGTTCCGAAAATTCCATTGAATTATGTATTTTCACAGTTCTGAAATGAAACTGTTTGAAAGTTTGCTTGTTTTACACTGTTTTTCTCAGTTGCCAGTAATCCTCTAAGTGTCCATAATCGGACTAAATCTGCCTGCAAAATGCTTATGACCTAAATAAGCCGCCAATCACAGAAGAGGTTGGAAATAGCAGAAAGCCCTGTCCATTTTAGCAGGGCTTGCGTGGGGAGGATGGGGCAAAGGGCCCATTGACTTATTTTGTCACCGTGCCCGAAATGTCGCCAGTCCGCTCCTGGTATCAAACCAAATGGACTTCAACAGGGTCCAGGTGTCACTGACCCAGTAAATATTACCAAATCATTCTCTGTAGAATTATGATTCAGTAGCCCTGCTTTATTACAACAAAATGATGGATGATGATGGATGGATGAATAGGAAAAGTGAGGATTTCTTCCTTATTGCATGACATAACCGATATTCCCATCGCAACATGAGATCACAGTGTCACCAGCATGGAGAAATTTATGAAAAGGCAAACACAGAAAAGCAAAGCATCAAGAAATGAGTGAGTAACCTTTGCGGGACACTATTACTCTTCAGAAACCAATCTGATGAATAAAAAATTGACTTATAGATTTTTTAAGATTATAAACGATTTTATTAAACAGCCATGACCATTTTGCATAGAAGTTTGTTTTTCCCGTATTTTAGAGTGTTGTCTTATGATCTTATCTTATTATATGGTCTTGAGTGTTTGAGTAGGAGGGTGTATCTTGAGGGAAATTGATGTATCATTGAGTCAATGATTGAGAAAAGTATTTCAATGTAATGATCGTATGCAGCTATTTTCAATAGGAAAGTTGTAATATCTCAAGGAGAATAAAGATAATTGAAACCTCAGTGATGTCATAGCCATTACTGAGGAAAATGTAACAAGGAATTCAATAGCAAGCCATTGGCAGGTACTGCAAGAACAATCGAAATCTAATTTGAGAGCATTCATGATACACGGTCTTTCGACACTCCGTTCCTCGGCTTTGAGGAAATTTGACAGTTTTGCAAGCATTTGTTCTGTCACATAGTGGGCTGTCTAAGCCTCAAAAACAGGCCAAAACCTGCACTTCATAGTACAATTATCCCATATGGCATGAATCAACTACAGGACCCAAGGGTTCATTTAAAAGGTGGACACAAGTTGAGGCTACATGTTTCCACCTTTTTTTTCTGTGGTTTCCATGGCAACTACCTCAAAATAGTAGAAATTAAAGACATTTCCTTTTTTGGTATAGCTCCTTTGATTTTGCATGTATTTGAAATCTTTTTTCAGATAAATTTGAAAAATTGGGAGCTCTTCATTATTCTTTTATAATTATGCTAATTAGTGCAGATTTTATTACCTTATTTGGGCATTGCCTCAGTAAAAACCTCCATATTTTCCAGAAATAAGGCAAATCCAAATGTTTCTTAGAGCTTGTAGAAGTGAGAAATAGTGATTACTTCAACATTTTCAAGGAAGAAACATCATTATATATGCAGATAAGAATATCAAGAATTTGAGTGACACGGCATTGTGGAACATCTCAAAAATTACATTTCCATGGAAACATGCAGCGAAAATCTTCATCATAACATTCTCCATCGTAATTACAATGTATCTCACCTAGTTAGATGCTTAACAAATAGAATGCAAGTTATTACATATTGAAGGTTGGTAATCTATAATATTGTACAGGGAAAAATAATTATTTCTGCTTAGAATAGGTTGCCATGGCAACCTAAGATCAGTGATAACTGGTGTCATTCGCTAAATAAACATATTTATGTTATTTAATGCACTAATTTAGTGTTTGAATTGACTTTCTGCCTTTACTTTTTATCAAAAGTTACTGGTTTGACAGCATCTTAATATTTGAACAAATCTGTTGCTAAGCAACCAGTTACCACTACAAACAAAAATAAATTTGTGATGGGTTTAACCAGTTTATTTTTTTCTCATGCTGAAACCACCAAAGAAAGTTTTGTTTTCATTCACTGACATCCAGCAGACCTGAATATCTTTTTTCAGGGCTTTCTTGGTTGCCATGGAAACCACCTAAAAGTAAAATCACGACTTATCTTACTAAATAAATGATCTGGAAACCACGTCCAAATTAAATTATCCATTTGTGAGACAAATTTTGGGAATCATTGAGCAACTATGTCTACATGTAATTGAAATAGTGTGTAAATATGGTTGCCAAGGCTCAATAATGGCTATTTCCATGGCAACTGGTCCAAGAAACGGAGCAACTGGCCTAAAATTGTACAGATTTAGGTGTCTCAAGCATTGCAAATGATCCAAAAAAGTACACATTTAACTGATTTAAGTATTGTAAGATTTGTTTGATCCCTAATTTGATTGAATCCTTTGAAGAAAAAACTCAGGTCTAACACATACACACACAGTCCGTGGTGATTCTGGTGAGTGTTGGGCAGCCTCTGGTCATGGACTCAGGGACATTCCGGATGCCGGATTCAAAGAGTTTCCCCTTTCTCATCCTTGGCAGATGGTGCTGTCTGTGAGATCAAGGCCAGGGGTGTATCAAGAAATGGTCCGAGCGGGGCCATAACATAACCCGGGCCCTTAAATATGCCACTGATCCGTGCAGTCTTTGAGTTGAGGCTTTCCTCAACACAGAGTTACATCTCTGTGTTCCTCAATTCCAGGGTTCATACAGTGGCTGTCCATGACTCTGTGAATCTGGGTGTCCAATGGGCCCTGAGCACAGCACAGATAAAAACACCCAAAAGAGTACTCAGAACTGCTGAGGAGGATATCCAAAGAAGCCACAGAGAGTTACAGATTATTTGAACAGAAATTCAAGCTTTTGATGCACTTTATACCCAGCATGTTCGAGCTGTATGAATACTTTTGTCATGCTGAAATTTTATGTCTGTGTGCCTGCTGAGCTTGAAAACAGATATGCTTAAGTTTGCGGTATTTGACAATTACAATTGATTAGGGCAATGACTTAAAAGTGAATTTTTTCTCCTCCCATCCCTGAATCAACAGTAAATACCAGTTATGTGCAGAATACTTAGCTGTATGAATACTGTTGTCCGTAACTGTATGGTGATACTGTAAGACTTATCATTGGATGACTTGGATGGTTCTCTTAAAAAAATTAATGGAGTTTGTGCTGGAGAGATTTTTCCAGGCTGAAACCTGGCATTCGCAGCCTTGGGATCTGTAAGGGTCTCCTGGAGATCGGGAGCATTGTGATGGGCAGTGGCGTCCCTATGGGGGGGAACGAGGGGGGGCACGTGCCCCCCATATTGGACCTGTGACCCCCCAGGTGCCCCCTATATATACTTTCCAACTCTGGCTAAAATATACAATTAGTATAGTGGGTGCCCCCCCAGAGAATCGCGTGCCCCCATGTGCCCCCCGCTCAAGACCCCCAAGTTACGCCTGTGGTTACCTCTATCAAAGGATCTATAAATATTGTCTTGTGAACTTTGTGGTTTTTCTGGACTACTAACTGACCTTTCAGGGTGAGTTGAGATGGCGATACGGTCAATTACTTACACCCATTGGCTTTTGGGGATAAACAATGATACTCAAACTGTTTCTCTTCCACTTCATTTTGACTTTCACAAAACAACCCAAGAGACCTCTTCATGGCGATAACATCCTTCACAGACTGTCCCGCTTCTTGGATGTTGCCCTGACATTGCATGATGGCCACCTTGCAGGCAGTTTTACTATCTTGGAGGGCTCGCATTCAAGAGTGTTTGGTACACAATTCATCAACATTTTTGTGGGTGCATCCATGATAAGCTGAAGGATCATAAATCAGAATTTCGGAATAATACAGGTCAACACTCTCTTCAGTTTTCTGTACATTGTACCACAGGGGATTTTGAACAATTTTTCATTGTTAAGTAATATATTAATACATTGATATATTGAACATGGTTCAGAATCCCCTGTGTATTGTACAACATCAAGTAGCTCTGCCGTTTCAAGCTCCAGTCATTTTGACATTGTGGAAACAGATGTGCAAAAGTTCCTGGAACAAGGGAAAACTGTTGTCTGTTGGACAGTTTCAAAGACAGGTACAATGTAACTGCATGATAAAATAAGCACCTGTAGCCATATAAGTTTCTCACGAAAATTCCATTTGTGCAATCAAACCAGGGTCATGAATTAGAATTCATAGTTCTCCTGTTCCCAGACCTCGTCTGCAAATTTGTGAATATCAATTTCTTGGTAGTTTATATCATACCAGAAAGAGTTTGATGGTGAAGCAGCTGGTTCCTGTTGACACCTTCCTTGTAAAGCAATTTATGCTCATGATGAAAGCCCGCATGAAAGACGGTTTTGCCTGTACTGCCAGTGGCAAGGTCTGTGCTGCATGGAAATTTGCTCGAGGGAGGGATGATCTTGAGTCATGACCAGTCAGTTGCATACAGCCAAATTAGATGTGGACATATAAATGATGCGGGGTTGGGTCAGCCCAGTATAGCTATGTAAGGACTGTATACTACATGTAGTGTTCAGCGGTGACATTGTAGATGGATAGCCAGTGTTCAGTGGTGGTTGACTCATCAAGGTCTGGGCACCTGGTGAGTTTCCTGTCGACAAAGTCCCTACATTTAGCATCGAGGTTGCGACATTTTCTAAAGTTTGGCTCAATGCTGCTCACGTCCCTCATTTTCTGCTGTTGGTGCTGACCAAGCTCCCAACTTTTCCATTTTTAGGCCCTCTCCCTTCTGTTGTTGTTGGCAGGTGTCCATCTGGGTGAACTGTTTGGATGAGTGTAATGTCTGATTATTATCAAGGGATGTAATCTTGATGTCTTGCGCTGTTTCGGAGACAGATGGATGTGGAGCTTCAGATATAGGCATACAATACGGCGATTTCCATCCAAACCAGTCTCTCTTTCACAAATTTTCTGTCTGCCTATTCCATGTTGGACCTACTGTTTGAAGTGACAGAACCTGTTGGAGAGCTGTTCACTTGCGGCAAGCAATAGGTATTTGGAGATTGCTCGACACTGGCTGCAATAACATTGACTTCAGTCAGTGACTTCTCAATGTTGATGGATGGTGCACTTGTAGCTGGTGCCCCTTTGTTGGTAGCACATTCAATGGAAGATGCTGGCTACAACAGTGTAATAGGGTGGGTCAACCTTTCTGCAATTCAATGGCATTGGCACCTTTCTGGTGTGAATTTTGAATGAAAAAAATTCATGTTTACCTTTAAAATACAACAAAGTAAACGTAGTTTGAGTAAGCTTTGCAACTCAACATTTTGCTCTAGTTAGTTTGGTATCTTACGAAGCCAGAAAAAAAGGCTATTTCCATGTTTCTAACTACACCTTTTATGTTATTGGTTATCGTCTGACAGGTGAGGCCAAAACGGACGATTGGATTTCTGTTGTTACATCCAACTTCAAGGCAGCAATGGTTAGAACTCACAAGGAGGCCAGATCTCCAAGTATGTCCTTATTTGGAAATATTCAAATTAGCTAATTTACATACATTTATGATAAAAATGTAGAAAAGCTGATCCTTTGTAAATATTAACCCTGTCTATAAACTTGGCTTAAAAATTGAATGAAATATCAAGGAAAACATGTTTTTTGCGTAATTTCTGTATTGTTAACATATGTTGCCATGGAAACCTAAGACATTACAATTATGGCATGTAGATCATATGTTGCTTTGCTAAGAATAATTTGCACCTTCAAACATGCTTTTCCGTCACAACAATCTAACCAGAATGTCATTGAAGTGATTTTATTGTGACTGAATACTCAAATTCATGGCCAAAAATTAATCAATTTCCTTATTTGACAATATGCAAATCAGCTAATTTGCATATATCTTGATAAAATGGTAGATGAAATCTTTCTCTTTCAAATGACACCCTATTTGACAATATAGTTAAAAAATGAGGTCAGATATGACAGAAATTGCCTTTTTTCACTTTTTAGCATTTTCTATGCGTATGTTGCTATGGATACCTAACTACTGAAATTAAGTTACATATGGAGCATGTTGTTTTGATAAAGAGAATATTATGCTCGTTTTAACATGCTTTTTCGGAACAACAATTCGGATCACCCTCCTGTAGATATGATTTATTTGCAATTAAAGGTACCTATTTTTAACGTAAAATGGATGAATTTCCTTATTTGGAGATATGCAAATGAGCTGATTTGCATACATTCAAAAATGAAATGTAGAAATTCTTCTCTTCTTCAAATAGACACTCTATTTTTCAATTTCCATCAAAAATTAGTTGCGATATGACAGAAAATGTACTTTCATGTATTTTTCTAAATCGGTTGCCATGGAAACCTCCAAAACAAGGTGGAAACATGTATCTAGAATGTGTGTCCACCTTTTAAAATACTTTGCTGGGCATGAAGATGCTTCATGCCAAATGGCATGTTTGTACTATGAAGTGCAGGTTTTGATCTCTTAGACAGCCCACTAACACTACTATCATTCCATCAGACATTCATAACAGCAGCGGGACAAAATACCTAATGCAGCCAAAATTACTGAATGGCAGTTCCATCAATAAGGAAAACCATAATTTGTCAGAACATTAATTCTGTGAGCTCGCTCTTTGGCACTCATGCAATGAGTGTTGCTCATTCATCTGATCGAAAACCATTTGCGTCATGTCAAAATGTCAAATACAGGAGGGCAATTTAACAACATGCAGACCTACAATGTAAGCAGCAGGAAAGTGATAATCAGTTTTCTATACTTGAAGCATTCACTTGTCTTTATATCAATTAGTAGATACCATGAAACAACTGTTTGGATTTATTCAGAATTTGCCAAATTTTATAATCAAGATTTCATACCATTGCTAATAGAATTTCTGGGAAACCACTGTCTTACAGTTATGTCAACTTGATCTGAATCAGCTGCCACAACTGAATTTTCAGTGATCCCCTAATTTTGGTGGGGCGGGGGGTGGGTGGGTGAAGGTTGCCCAACTGGCACCCCCTCTGGTGCCCCTCTGTCCTCCACAGTCATGAAAGTGGCTCATATCTCACATTAAACCAAATCAATCAAGGAGGCTGCACCATCCAGTACGACTATTGATGGGTTTCAAACTGCTTAAATCTGTTATTCACAGGGCTTGGTTTGTCACCTTGGCAAGTAGCACATGATTGGGTTTCAATACAGATGTGAAGACCCTCTCTTAGTCTAATTTATGGTTCAGATAAGATGTGACTGTATTGCAAGACAGCTTGGGTTTTAGAGGAACTTCAGAAGTTTATATACTCTGCTACACTGTAAAATTTGAAATTTCGAGTCAGCTCAAATAATTGAGTGAGAAGGTGGCACAATTTGTTTGAGCTAACATGGCTTGATGTTGTGAGTTATGATAATCTTTCTGTTGTTATAACTTACAAACAACAGCTATGCTGCCTCAACCATCTCACTCATTCATTTAAGCTAACTCAAAATTTAAATTTTACAGTGTACAATGACGTTTTGCTGAGAAAGGTTTGAAAACTTTTAACAGGCAGAAACAGTTGAGGTGTTCAGATTATCAGATAGAAATCATGTCTATGTCTTTCAAAGAAATCAGAGCTTCATACTGTAGTTTAACGGTCACAAAAACCGAGTCCCCAATTGCTCAATCAATGATTCAAGACCTCAGATACAGTAGGTAGAAAAAAAAGAACACTGGAGAAGGATGCAAGTATTCCAGTAATCGAAAAATATACTTATTTTCCTTCATGATTTTAGCTTTCCTTTTGTGAAGAGCATAGCTCCAAAAAGTCTTTTACTAAGAATAGTTTTCATAAAGAAACATAACTGTTCCTGAAGGGTGAAGATTCACCCTCCTACTCAGGCACTTATGTCGGTATTATAAGACAAGATGGCCTTTGCAAAGTGATGTGATGTTTGAAGTGTCTTCCACATTTGGCCGTGTTCTTGTGTCACAGGAAACAGCTGGTAGACCTCTCAACTGACACTTAGGAACCTTCTCTGAAAGGCTTGCATCTCAGTGTACAGCTTGTACTATTTTCAACCCAGAAAAGAGCTTTGCAGTGATGCCGCAGAAGACATACATGGTTGCAAGACCAAAGTTCGGAGATAAATTTGTCATAATGACCTCCTTAAGGAACCTTTACACTGTACATAAAGTAGACACCCTATTTGAATCAGAAATATGTTTTTTGTATTATCTGCGGTAAAGAAGACATATAGTTGCAAGTGCTAAAAAAGATAATAATAATAATAATATTAAGTACTTATATAGCGCCAATTCCAGTAAACTGGTAACTGGCGCTTGGTTAGATTAGCTGGTATCACCGTAGAATTGTGCAAAAAGATATGTTTTCAGTCGTTTCTTGAAGTTATCAAGTTTCTTTGATTTTCGCACATTTTCAGGTAAGCCATTCCACAGTATCGGTGAAGAATAGGAAAAGGCTCTATCCTCAAACTTGTTTTGATTATGTGCGGCAAGTACCTCTAACAGCATTTTCCCATTGCTGCGGAGGTTCAGGTCATTCTCAGGTTTATGTTGAATGAGATCTTTTAGGTACTGAGGTGCTTGATTATGCACAGCTTTCCAAGTAGTTGTCATAAGTTTGAATTGGATCCTTGCAGGGATTGGGAGCCAGTGTAACTCTTTCCTGTAATGACTGACTTTATCTTGTTTTTTCAGACCTTCAATCAGTCGTACAGCTGAGTTTTGCGCCACCTGGAGTTTATTTATCACTTGTTTCGACGAACCATAGAGCAATCCATTGCCATAGTCTAAATGAGGCGTGACTAATGCATTGACAGCTGTTTTGATTTACTCTTTGTTCAGTGACTTACGCAGTTTTGAGATGTTTCGAAGGTTAAAATAAGCATTTTGACACATTTTGTTCACTTGATATGTCTGAGACTTGACTACTGAAATGAATTTCTGTCAAAAAGCAAGAACAACCGCTAAAAATAGAGCTTTAGATTTTCACATAAAAGTCTCCAGAGAATGCTACAATTTGAAGGATATTTTCCTGGAATGTTCAAAATGGTATTTTCAGATAGGCAGTTGCGGGCTTGGAAGAAGAAGATAAAACTTTCCTGAAGGACTCTGATAAAGCAAATTTATGGCTGCAGAATATTACAAGGGCATTATATTGTGAAAATTGCCATTTTACATGTTACAGCATCATTGATTACTTTAATCATCTTCTCACTGATGTTATTAAAAGGGATAACATTACAGAACTTAAAATGAGATATTTTATTTCCTAACTTAACTTTGTGAACCTTCCAGAGAACGGACTGGCTGATAGTATGAAGTTGCTTTTAATGAATTATAATGAATGAAATAAGGAGCTCCTAAAACTGTTACTATTTACCGCTTTTATCTTTATTTTACATTTGATTTCATTCCAAATTAATTAATTATTAAATTGCTTTTAATGAATTATAATGAACGAAATAAGGAGCTCATAAAACTGTTACCATTTACCGCTTTTATCTTTATTTTACATTTGATTTGATTCAAAATTTATTAATTATTAAGTGGCTTTTAATGAATTATAATGAACGAAATAGGGAGCTCATAAAACTTTTTCTACTTACCGCTTTTATCTTTATTTTACATTTGATTTGATTCCAAATTAATTCATATACTGTGCACATGTATTATATCTCTTTTTTGGAGGCAATATAAAATTTATTCATTACTTATTTGAGTACTTTTTGGGTAGCTCTCTATATATCTTGTCTGTTTATATAAGGCACGACTCAGACATACTTTCTGTGGCTGAGAATCTATCTCTGTGTTTCTTGTCCTTATATTGGTTTGTCTCCATCATTGATTTGTTTTCTTCATATCACGTGACATAGAAATGTCTCTTTGCACTCCAATATCACGTGACAATGTCATGACAGTATTATGACAGGGACATTTATTTTCTATATTATGTCTATCTTCTAGTAGCTGCCTCGTTGAACATTTTGTGGCCATAAAACAGGATAGGATGGGATATTTTATTTGCGCAACTTAAGAACTTACAATAAAACTGATAGTTTGTTCAAAGCCAATCCTTAGCAGTGTGTTAAAACATAAAAAATTATTAGTAAGATCCCTTTTTTCCCACGGTAAAAGCAAGAATCATATCGCATTCGACACAATTGATCATGACATTTTGCTAGAAAGACTGCGTAACAGGTATGGTGTGCAAAGTGCAGCCTTAAGATGGTTCAAATCTTATATTTCTGAAAGATCACAGTCTGTGATAATAAATGATAACATGTCATGCAAACTTCCTCTCAATTTTGGAGTTCCTCAAGGTTCCAAACTTGGACCAATCTTATTTAACTCCTATGTTGCCCCAGTCAGTGAAGTAGCTCGAAGAAATCAAGTTCACGATCAGAAGTACGCTGATGATGAACAACTTATCCTGTCGTTTAAACCAACCTTTTTGGGTGAAGAACATGCAAAACAGAAAATGGAAAATTGTATTGCTGAAATCAGAAATTTCTTGCATGACAACAAGCTGTGCAATAATGGAGATAAAACTGAGCTTCTTCTGATTGGAGCACCAAACCGACTGAAGAAACTTCAAATGACATCTATCAATGTTGACGATGTTGAAATCAAAATTGCCAACCACGTCCGCAATTTAGGAGTGCTCTTTGACAAAAATATGACCATGGAGAAGCAGATCAACAAAATGTGTCGTAACGCATATTTCAATTTAAGAAACCTGTCGAAACTCCGAAAAAACCTGGACAAGGAAATAGTTAAAACTGCTGTCAATGCACTTGTCACTCCTCATTTAGATTACTGAAATGGGCTGTTGCATGGCACTGCTACCCGGTTGTTACATAAACTTCAGGTTGCTCAAAACTCGGCAGTTCGATTAATTGAAAAGTTGAAAAAACACGAGAGTGTCAGCCAGAGTAGGAAACAACTGCACTGGTTACCAATCACAGCAAGAATTCAGTTCAAATTGATGACAACTACGTGGAAGGCAATGAACAACCAGGCACCACAATACATCCAAGAACTTATTCAAGTAAAATCTCAACGAGAACACAACCTGAGAAGCAACCACAAACTGCTGTTAGCAGAACCTGCTCCATGCAACAAAAATAAGTTTGAAGATCGAGCATTTTCTTATGCAGCACCAAAACTCTGGAACGCTTTGCCTGATAGAGTGAGAACTTCACAAACACTAGAAAGCTTCAAGAAGAATCTAAAAACCCATTTGTTCCAGAATTCCTACAATTGATTTGATCTGAAAAAGCGCTGATGAGCAGTTTACTGAAATTAGCGCTATATAAATCCATATTATTATTATTATTATTATATTATATCATAGCTTTCAATGAATGTCCTTACCACATACAGCCATCTTTTCAGTTAATCATTATCAGGTTTCACTTTGTCAACTCCGTCAAGCCAGCACTCTTTGAGTCATTCTATCAACATTAAAAGTATAGCAGCAAAAAATCTTTTCCATGTGAAAATGAACAATCCAAACCAAAAAGGATGTTGGAATTTCACATTTTGCTCCAGCAAGTCAAGAACTGCATTTCATCAGAGGACGTGCCTTTCATGCAGACTTCCCCTCCATTTTTCCACAAACAATGGCTCATTTGGCTAATCTTGATGAGTAAATGTCTTGTGAATTCTGCAAATGTGGTGCTACTTAAAATGACCCTGGGCTTTGACAAAAAAAAGTAGCCTTAATTTTCCATTATTGTAAAAGGAACATTTCTGTGTACATGTAATCCAATTGAGTTATTTGTTACAGTAAACGAACCTCAAGTGCTTACAGAAAAGTATTGAAATGTGTCTTGTGAAGTCACAGCCTATCTCTGCCATGTTATTCCTTGTGACTCATAAGCAGTTTGTGAGGTCATAGCCTATGCTTGCTATGGTAGTAGGGAAAGCCATTTGACGTGTCACACCACTCATCAATGAGGTCACAAGCTCCCTTATGACAAATTGACAGATTATTTCAATGTATTTGATAGGGCTTGCTGTGAGGTCACTGAGGGCCAATAGTTGCTGTTTGTAAGTACTCCTCATTTGTCTACTGTAATACAACTATTGATACAAAAGGTTAAGTACATTTTAAATTAACTGTTTATTTCCCTTTACCTCCATTACGCCTAGCATGCATCACAAAAACCTATTTTTCTGCGAAATAATTTGTTGATTAATTTCCAAGAAAACGCATCTGAATAGGCTAAAGTATACCCATTTGGATATTATTTTCGGCAAACAAATGTATATACAATTGCCAACATAAATAGAGAAAAAAAGTTGTATTCCCATTCTGTTTGCAATACATATCATGATAAAGTGCCAAGTTGTGCCATGAATAGATCTAACTGATGTATCATACAATGCAGTATGTATATTGCACATTATAAAATCAGATACTACATCAAAATGAAACAACATGCCCACCTACACTAAAAATTTAATTAATTGTTCCTCCTTTTTCTTTAACTAAGGACGTGAAGCAATGAATCAGAAAAAATAATTAGGACTCCATTGTTCCAGACCTTGTTCACAATTCAATTGTTCTCCTAATGACGAAATTCTCTTTGCGTTAAAAAGAGAGCAATTCCAAGGAATATTAAGCCAACCTTTGTGGAATGGCCAACTAATTGACTGCTTGAGTTTGTCATGTAAATTACATATCTTGTGATGAATTTGTCGGTTTGATTGTACAATATTTGTCCCGGTTAGGCAATTACCCTTCAATTGATAATAATTCTGAAGTGTATCTCCAAAAATAAATTGAGATATCTTGAAAAGTGCTGCAGTTTTATTATAAAAGAAGAGCCATAATCCCAGGGAAAGAAACAAGGATAAATGTTGTCCTGTTAGTCACTTGATCTTAACGTCACTGAGTGTTACAGGTACACAGGTAGAACTATCAATCCATGTCAGTTTCCTGGAGTGACAATTCATCTTCCCTTAAAAACAGCAGGGCAATTTCGTAAAGTCTGATTCACAGATTTGACACTTTAGCAGCTTGTGTAGCCCTACCATTACACCTCATCTATTTCATTGTTAAACAGGGATGAGGCCAGGTAATAGGGGTATCAGACAAGCCACCAACCAAAGCTTCAAGTGTAACAGGAGTTGCACTATGGCCAAATGTCATGGTATCGGACGTACACCGTGTGATATACGTCCAACACCATGACATTTGGCTTGTAGGTCAGCTCCAGTTACACTTGGAGCTTTGTTTGGTGGCTTGCCTCATAACCCTATTACCAGGCCTCATGCCTAGCTTACAGTGAAATAGCTGAGGTGTAATGGTAGGGCTACACAAGCTGCTAAAGTGTCAAATCTGCAAATCGGACTTTACGGAATTGCCCAGCAGTTTGTAGTCTGTTGATATCCCGGATAATCATGATATGAGTGAATTGTATATCATTTTGAAATCAGATTTTCAGGTTACTGATTTTTATATCTTCAATGTAAATAGACGGGATTTCTATTCTCTTCGCTTACAAACAACCAAACAACAGTGGCCTAATTGATAAAATATCGAGGAAGGAAATATTATTGACTTAAAATAGCTTTATGTTATTCAATATCTTGCCTTTCCTGCAGGTCTCAAGAAATTTTAATACCCGCTCCCCCCGAGCTTGTTACTGCACATGTGTAAAAAAAAGAAATATAATCTAATAATACTAGTTTAAACAATAACAAATTTAAAAATCTTAAAGTACTGAAGTTCATGAAAATTTCATTTGTCTTCAGCAACCATGCAAATTTACAAATGGTTGCTTAGTGATTGTACAGATGTAAACAACAACAAATACTAGAAATCTCGAGGTGCCAAAGTCATGAAAATTTCAGTTGTCTTTAGCAACCATGCAAAATTTACAGATAGTTGCTTGGTGATTGTATCGACCGGAATGCACTGTCTCAAGCTAGATCTTGGTATTGAAATAGACTTGTTGCACATTCAAATCTTTTTCACACTCAACATGAGAATAGCCATGGCAAGACGCCGATTGGTAGTTCTACTTGCTGTTCACCTTCTCCAGGGCATTTCAGGTGAAATTTCCGGTAAGGGATAAACTGGTAGTTTGGCACTTCTATTTATGGACATGTACAGGCCATAAATTATTATTTGATGAATTGTACTTTCAGTTCAAGAAAGCTCATTCAGTCAACATCTCCAAGGACCAGATGCTCCAATACCGTTCATGCTCGACTGTGCCAGGCAATGTTTGAAAGCCTATCGCTGCAGGGCATTCCAGATCAACCAAGAACAGAACGGACGCTTTGCTTGTTCAATAAAGAACAAAACTGAAGACTTGACATCTCAACCAGTGTACGAAAGACTGTATCCAGGGACCACACCTCAAGGTAAATTGTCTTTTTTCAGGAAATTGCCCGTCTTTTTCTTTATGGTCAACAGGGGCGTAGATCCTGGGGGGATGGGTGGGATGCATCCCCCCCTAGGATGAACCTGGGGGGGATGATCATATGATTATCCCCCCTAGAATTTGAAATTATTTCTACTCGTTGTTGAACAAAATCTATTACATTTAGCAGTTTTTTCCATGACACCTGTTGCATGTAATGTGGAAATTACATGTCTCAGAACTATCCTTAAAGAAACTAAAACATATTGGCTTTTTGGCCTTGAAATAGCCCCCAAAATCCACCGCCGCGCTATTTCAATCCGTTGGGCCACGCGCAAATTTCGCGTTTGCCGAAATCATCCCCCCTACAAAAATGAAAAATCTACGCCCCTGATGGTCAATAAACCAAATCAAATCAAATCAAATACCCTTATTGTACCAAAATTCCAAATATACCAGGAAAAATAATTATGTTCATATAAACATGGAATGAAACTTCATGTAATACAGCGTAAGAATGACAAGTCCCTTATTGCATTGAGACAAAAAAGTACTATAATAACTTGAAAAATCCACATTATTCCCCAAATAGTGTCATCCTGAACTTTAACCTGTAATATCTCCTTTAGTTGATCCCACTTTGTTCTGATATTCAAAGTTCATATTTATCCTAAGGTCTTGAAATTTCAAAAAAATGCTAGAATTCAAAAAGAGACTTAGTGGCACTAAGTCCCTTTTTGCGCTCAGCGGTCGATATGTTCAAATGGCTGCATTTTAGTTGCTAACTTTGTGCTGTTAATTATACAGTTAAACACCACCCACATAAGGTGGAACTGGGGCGCATTGGGACACTTTTAATATATACTAACTTGCTCATTGCTGAAAGCATTGAGCAACTCAGAAGTTGCATGAATATACATGTATCACCAATACCATTGAACCTACCCTGTTCGCAGTCAGACATCAAAATGTAAGTCGTGGTCATGACTGTCCCAATGTCAATTAAAAAAGAATTTTATCACTCAACATGCACTAGATATGACATATAAGAAGTGCGTAAAAACCTTGTAGCCAATAGTTAAATATTTTGCACAGACTGTCCTGAGTGCATTCATCTGTGTAAGTAACACAGAGTGCTTTGCCTTAAATTTGTTCACATAACATTGTTGAATCGAGTGCACCCAATGTCACGCTGCTTGTGGTGAAGTGCTCTGATAAATGTCAATTTTATTGATTCCACTGTCGGTCTACAACCACAAACTACTACCAGAACGTGAAGTAAGAAGTCCTGGTTCCTGCTAGTGACCTTTTGGGTGTTTTATACGAACTTTATTGTCGTATTTTACTCTATTTTAACGGCGTTTTGGTCCACCGGAAGTCACTCCAAAGTAATCATAACAAACATGCCACCCCCCGATCATGATGAAGACAGTCATCAAGCTCATGAGGGAGACGAAAATATCACAGTAAACGATGGTTCAGCTGATGCTACTGGTAGTACTACCACAACCACGGAGCTAGTAGTATGTCCTTCAAATTGCCAAGGTCCTGTTAAACCCGGTGAATTGACTAAGCTTGTCTCCTGCATTGTATGTGCCAGAAAATATCATGGATCATGTGTAAACATCAATGTGAAGTCTAAAACTGTCGTCCCATTTTTTACATGTCATGAATGTAACGCCTCCATGATTACCTCCATCACTTCGATGTCTCGAGATGTAGCTTCTTTCAAGCAGCTCTTTATAGAGAAAATGACATTGATGGAAAAAAGCATCAAAGTGAGTGAAGAAACCAACGCCAAGCTGATTTTAGAAAACACCAATCTTCAAAAACAAGTGGCCGAGTTGACAACTGATATCAACAGATTGAAATGGACTAATTTCAGACAACCCAAAATACGATCGAGTCATTCTCCAAGTTGGAACAAATGACATTTCTAAAAGTGAAGTTGCTGAAGTTATTCCGAAATACACAAAACTTCTGAACGTCGCTAAGACCAAAGGTACTAGAGTGTGTGTGTCAAGTGTGTGTCCCAGACCTGAAAAGCCCCAACTCAAGGACAGAGTTGAAGGGCTGAATGCCCACCTTCAGGTCGTCTGCTCTGACCAGGATCATGATTTCCTGGATAATTCTCCATCTTTCTCTCTCGGTGATGGAACAATTAACGACGGCTACTACCAAGGAAAGGGTCCGCATCTCTCAAAAGCTGGAACTAACAAGGTTGCCTCTATCCTCAAACTGAAGATCAAAAATGGAATAGAAGATGTCACAAAACGCTCCCCTAAGCCTAGAGAACGCCGTCCCACGGCCTCTATCCAAGGCAGCCGCAACTATCCCTCCAGAAATCCTCAAGGCAACCGTCTCTCCAAACGTAAAGACTATCAAAGCAACCGTGGAGCTCATACATCTGCTGATGACATCGCCTACAACAATGACGGCTGCTATTTCTGCAATGAGCCTGGCCACTCAACAGACACCTGCGAACACAGTGGGCCTGTCAGCTGTCACTTTTGTGGTCAAAAGGGTCACAAGCACAAGCACCATCGTAATGGATCATCCTACCCATCAAGTTCTTCATACTAGGTCGTTGGCCAAGTTCAGATGGCCGCACCTGAGTGTCATTCGCAATATGTACCTCCTCGTGAAGCCTATCTCATTAGACAATGTGATGTTCTGTTAAATGCTCCTGACCCATCTACAGTCAATGAAGAAATGGACAATGTAAACACCGCAAATCCTCAACCAGATTACTGGAGTGATCTGAAATCTCTTAGGTATAAGCATCCTACCTCCCTCATAATTGGATTTATTAACATAAATAGCATTCGCAACAAATTTATGTGTCTTCATGATATTTTCAACACGGGCCTTATAGACTGTCTCAGCATAATTGAATCGAAAATTGACGACAGTTTCCCCGACGCACAATTTTCAGTTGATGGATATAGTCTCCTTCTAAGGCAGGATCGCACCGACACTAGTGGTGGTTTGATGACATTTGTTCAAAGTGATCTGCCACATATAAGAAATATTGATTTGGAAGAAAATAATGACAGCCTTCAAAGCCTCTGTATAGAGATTTCCATCAACAAAGAGACTTGGCTCATAAATACCATCTATAGACCCCCTTCATCTTCAATTGAAATTTATTGTGACTCTTTACATCATGTTACGGATAAAATGATTGCTCGTTCAGGAAATATTGTGATTATGGGGGATACAAACATTAATGCTTTAAACCCTGCAAGAGCCAAAGTGGTTGAAGACTTCACGAGCACCTTCTCACTGACCCAGATGGTCCGGTCGCCAACCTGCCACAAAGGAACTCCAAGTCTGATTGATCACATCTACACCAGTGTGCCAAGACGTTTATCCACTACCATCAATTTCAACTGTGGATTGAGCGACTTTCATGACTTCATTGCCACATGCACCAAGGTCTCTGTCCCGAAGCGAAGCACCAAATTTAGATATTATCGTAGCTACAAACATTTTAATGAAGAACATTTCTTAGGTGACCTTGCGACAACTCCTTTTCATATCGCAGATATCTTTACAGATATCGACGACTCGTATTGGGCATTTGATTTACTTTTAAAGGATGTCATCGATAAACATGCTCCACTAAAAAAGAAGAAGGTTAATCAAAATGATGCCCTGTTCATGAACAGTGCACTTAGGAAAGCAATGTATAGCAAAAGGCAGGCTCAAAACAAGAGTCGAAAATATCCCAGCAACCAGAGGCTACGTGAAGATTTTCGTAAAAAGAGAAATGCGTTTGTTTCTCTGCGACGTTCTTCCATGCAAACCTACTTCAAAGAACGTTGCTCAAAAAGTTCAAATTCTAAGGACTTCTGGAGAACATTACGCCCATTCTTCACAAACAAAAATGCTCGCAATGACTGTTGTGCTATTCAAGAGGATGAAGCAGTTTTCACCAAACCAAGTGACATTGCAAGTATTTTCTCCAAGTATTTTGCCTCAATCACTGATGACATTGGCCTTCAGGAAGACCTGGACAATGAACTGTCAAGAATCCTATCACACTATTCTGATCATCCGAGTGTTAAGGCTATAAAGGAGATCAACAGCAGTCGTTCCTTTAATTTAGTATATGTCACTTCCAATGATGTCACCAAGATACTCAAGTCACTAAATCCCAACAAAGCCACGGGTCATGATCAGTTTCCTCCTAAACTCCTTAAAATCAGCGCTCCTGCACTAACTGAAAACATCACCAAATTGACCAACAAAATCATCACCTCTGGAATATTCCCTAGTGCCCTGAAAAAAGCGGAAATAAGCCCAGTGTTTAAATCGAAAAATAAGTGTGACAAGCGCAATTACAGGCCAATAAGCATTCTTCCATGTCTTTCGATAGTCGTGGAAAAGCTTATTAATGTTCAGCTTTATAGCTTCACTGAAAAGATTTTCCATCATAGGATTTCGGCCTACAGAAAATCATATAATACAGAGTGCGTAGTGCTTAAGGCTGTGGAAGATTGGAAAAAGTCCCTGGATATGGGCAACTATGCAGCCGCTGTGTCCATGGACCTTAGTAAGGCGTTTGATGTCCTGCCCCACGGGCTTCTCCTCGCCAAACTCGACGCCTACGGATTCCAACATGACACTGTGAAGATATTCAAGGACTACCTGAGCCATAGAGCCCAACGCGTTAAAGTAGAAAATACCAAAAGCGACTGGAACCTAATTAAGAAAGGCGTTCCACAAGGCTCCGTTTTAGGACCAGTGCTATTTAATCTGTTCATTAATGACATTTTTCTTTTTGTTAAAAATTGTGACATTTATAATTACGCTGACGATAATGTACTTTCCTTTTCAACTAAAGACTTCAATGAACTTAAAGATACGCTTCAATCTGACCTCAATGATGTTATAAATTGGTTCAAGTTAAATGGCATGAAGGCCAATCCCTCTAAATTTCAACTTATATCCTTTGGTAACACTAATTTAAAAAATATTGTAATTGGTAACGATGTCATCGAATGCTCTTCCTGTATAAAATATTTGGGTGTATTAGTTGATGAAAAGTTGACTTTCTATGATCATGTATCACATATTAAAACTAAAGCTAACAGACAAGTTAATGCACTTCTTGGTCTCAGTAATAATCTTGACAGGGAAACTAAATATGTCATGTACAGAAGTTTTATATCAGCACATTTTGACTATTGTCCAACTATCTGGTCATTATGTAACAAGACTACTTTTTACAAACTTAGCAGATTACAATGTCGAGCCCTCCGCTTCGTATCTGGTAACTATGATGCGTCGTATTCTGAACTATTAAAAGAGTGCAATGTCAGTAGCATCTCTAAACATTGTGTCATGAAGATAGCAATTTTAATGTACAAAGTCGCAAATGATTTATTACCTACTTTTGTTGTTAATCTATCTAATAGAAATGACAGGTGTAGTTTGAGGAGAAACAATTTCTTTCTATTAAAGTATCCGCGTACTACAAAATATGGTAAATTGTCTTTGGTGTACATTGGTGCTAAACTGTGGGGAGATATCCCCTCTCATGTAACAGGCTTAGACTTATGTGATTTCAGGAAATACATAGCTTCTGTCACTAAGGATGATATTTGGTGTTATGTAAATGTATTTTAATGGTTTTTATGATGCAATTTTGCATTGATTTTAAATTATGGTTGTTTTTATTTCTTGTTTTATTGTAAATATGTACATATTATATAATTTTAGTCACATAATAGCTATTTGCTAGTGTTGTATCGTTTTACCCAGTGACTCTAAATAAAACTTTGTTATTGTTGTTGTTATTGTTATTGTTGTTCACTATGCCTCATTTACTGTGGCCTGTATACCTATTATGTCATGTCCCATGTCATTCAGTTGGCTTGGACACTCACATCCTGCCATATAAAGTGCGTCCCAATGTGCCCTGTGTTCAGTGTCCTAATGAGCCCCGGTTAGGGCCGGTTTCATCAAAAATGTTTTATTAAAAATTATCAATTTTTCCGAGCTGCCAAAAGAAAAGGTTCAAATAATGCTCAGATATATAAATAATACATAAATCTGATGCGTGAGAAACAAATAGCAGCTATTCCTCATATTCAATGACCAATATTAGAATATTGCAGTCCTGCCATTTCGAAAATCCTTATTATTACGGCACTTTGATCACCTAAAGAAAGGTTTCAAATAATGCTGAGCAACCAAAAAACAGTTTGTAATATAACTTATAAACAAATTGAATGTGTGAGAGGCAAATGTCTGCAATTCCTCACATTCAATGATCAGTTTTAGAATAATATATTATTGCTGTTCTCATTCTCCAAAAAAACAAATTATTCCAACATTTTAAGTACAATAGATGAAAATAATTAATGAAGAACTGTCTCACATTATGCTCTGGCTAAGCTCAAACAAATGATCAATAAATGAATCCAAACCAATCAATTTCAGAGTGCTGGAAGTTAGAAGTGGACAGTGACACTGTCTATGGCCTGCAACCTGGTCCAAGGGAAGACGATCGACCAAGGGTATTCTTCTTCGGAGAAACAACTGACCCAGAATGGTGCAAGGAGCAGTGTGCTAAGGAACCACGTTGCTATGCTTATGCCCTGAGCGGACCATCTCATGGTAATTGGGGAAACCTGTGCTACGGGAGAGGGTTTGGTGCCCCAGAAGTAATGGTTCCTTTGGTCGGAATGTATTCAGGCATAAAGTTATGCTGATTTGGGTTATATCTTATTCTTGTATCATGCAAGGATAATACAATTTAGAATATAGTATTCTGATATTTAAAATGTCAAATATTCCAATGATAGGTTTAAATTTGTCGAATGTACATCTTTTGATCAATGTTTATACATTTCAAATTGAGCTCTAAATGTGTTTCTTTTTTAAAGGACAAATCACCCTCTCGGACATTGAGGTAGATCTAATGTTGGTCTAACGAAGCATTAAACCTCCACTCCACATCGGACCCAACGTTCAGAAACTACGTAATTTGTCGACACATTTCTCAGACGTTAATACGTACTTTTAGACGTTGATACGAGTGATACAAGCCGTATCTGTCCCTACGAAGTATTTTTACGTTGAACTGACTGCCTTCGACCGTCTTCCCGCCTTCTAGGATCCAGCGTCTCGACGCACCTTCCCCCCCTCGCGCATGCGCACTCGCGTACAAGAAGCCGCAATGGCGGGCTGACTAGATTGTGTGAAATCTCGGATGGTGTTTTGCTTATCACGAAGGATTTAACGCATTGACAAGCCTCATAATGTGGTTTGCTTCCTAGATTAACTACTTGGCTACCACTTGAGCATGTTTTGGACGGTCGGAAATCTTTATTGCGAAAGATTTAGGCCCGGCAATGTGAAAAATCGAACGGCCTGGTCGGAGCGCCCCGGCCCAGGAATGACTCGATCAGCTGTTTTAGTATTTGTGATTCAATTATGGACTGAACATGGACATATATACCCCGTTCTGGATGGATATACCCCGTTACCAAACCGGGGAGGACTCATGGACGTGGATACGGCCGGAATTCGTCGTTGGACACCAGCGCTGGACTCACAAGTAAGTCTCTTCAAGATGTCGATTTTTTCCAGGGGCGGATCGTCTGATGGGAGGGGGGGGGGTTTCAATTCTGTTCAGTTTAATTCTGTTTATTAGTTATTAAGGTCTTTTGGTTCAGTTCATCATGTTTTTAGGTTGATTTATATATATAGCGTGTTCGGGATCATTGTCCAGGTAGGGTGGGGTCGGGGGGGGGGAGAGCATCCCAGCGACTGGTTCGGAGGATTTAATTATTTTGATTGAGATCTGCAAATATAAAACAAAAAATTAAAGCAGTACAAACAGAGCTATCCAAAAAGGATGGCTCCCAAAATTAATAGACTTTTCTTCCTCATTTTACTGAGCAGTCTACAAGTCCACTTAGGGACTATAAGATAAAATTATATAAAAAACACTTACCTTGAATGGTGAAATTGAAAATGTTACTGCAATTTTACCTTGATAAAATTGGAACATTCTCGGCATCTAGGACAGTTGCATTGAGGCACCATTAAACTTGGGTCTCATTAAATTTTCATATGCATCTTTGTGGGTGTGGAAAAAAATTAAATTATTTTTAAACCAGGATAAGCTTTCTTATTTTTAAAAGTACATATGTGGATTTAATTTTTACTGGTTTGTCAACTTTTTCTTCATGGCTTCATCTTATCGACAACAGTAACCATCCTGTTGGAGTTTTTATATATTACAAAGTTACCAGATAGATTGGAATAGGTATGGAATAGATGGCGCTACAAGCTCTCTGAGAATCAGGATCCTAGGTTCTGCAACTTTGTGCAAACCTTCAACAAACCTTTGGCAGATACGTATGATCAGACGTTTGACCTGAACATTACTTTCAAACGTTGTCCATACATCTCAAAAACACGTTGGAGAAACCTTGGAAGTTACGTATGACCAAACGTGTGACCATACCTTTGATAAACCTATGAATCAAAGGTATGGTCATACGTAATAGTCCAAGGTTGCTAAAACCTCTCAGATGAATGTTCGACAAACCTATGAATCAAAGGTATGGTCATACGTAACAGTCAAACGTTCTTCAAACCTCTCAACCAAAGGTATGACTTACGTAATAGTCTAAGGTTTTATAAACCTCTCAAATCAATGTTCGACAAACCTTTGAATCATAGGTATGGTCATACGTAATAGTCATATGTTCTTCAAACCTGTCAACCAAAGGTATGACTTACGTATGACTGACACGTTTAGCCAAACGTTACAACCAAACGTTCTTCCAGCCTCTCAACCAAAGGTATGACTTCCGTGTGACTCTAACGTTAGGCCAAACTATAAAACAAACTATCTGCCAACCTCTTACTAACGTCACGACCTACGTTTGGTTTTCCATCTGAGTGCAACGTTTGGAAATTACATTTGCCCTACCTTTGTGATACGTTGTTTGGCCCAACGTTTGATTCTAACCTAAATAATTACGTAGTGAAAGGTTTGATTTACGTTGGTGCTCAGGAGGGCAATTGTATAAATTTTCACTCTTATCCTTAACTACACTGTCTACACATGTGGTACACACAATATTATGACAGAACTTTTATTAAGATGTTTGCGTAATCAGGCCATGGAACCTTTGAAACCGTATATTTTATACAGATAATTGCTGCATCAATGTCCATTGTTTTTATTGTTGAATTTTTCGTTCACACTAAACCACCAGAATTACCTCATGTCTCCTTATAAAATATAAAGCTGGGAATCACACATTTTTGCAAACCATCCTGATGTTCCTAAAATTGTGACATTTCACCTCAACTCAATCTTCTTCCCAAATCTGTGAAAAGGTCTCTCTGACATCCACATCAGCAGCACAGATGGCCTAGTAACATTTTGTCTGCACTATGAGTGGGTCAACAGACAGTCATTTCAGCTACAGAATGTTATGATCTTTCTTCGATGACAGGCAAAAAGCAGGAAGTAATTCCAGAATCGGTCATCCTGTTAGTCCCTACATTTGCTTCATATGATCATATCTTATTCACAGCGACTACTGAAGCCCCGTTCACACTTTGGCGATTTGGAATTGACAGTAGTCTGCGTCAAGCAAAGTGCCTGTTTCAGAATTGACAGGGCCTGACACAGACTGCTCACTGCCTGTCACAGACTGGACGTGGACTACTGTCAATTAGAGATGCAGTATTATGTAAGGTAGACGCTGACCAGTGAAGCGTGACACAGGCCATCACAGACTGGACATGGGCTCTAGAAAAAAAATTGGGCAGGTCGAAATTTTCCCAGCTGTCAGTCTGCATCAGAAAAATCACAGACCATAAGAACACACATCTTACATTCAGCACAATGTAGACGTGCCCTTGACGTGCGTATACTATGAGACTTGTTAGTGTCACCATAGAAACATGCGACAACATGACGTTAACATTGCAGCCTGTCTGCGTGAAGTGCGCACACTGTCCACGAGTATTGTGTGTCAATAGTTGTGTTGCTTGGCAAACCAGTGTCTTGTTCCCGCCGTGTATGTGTTCCCTTGGTGACAGTCTGTGTCTGATGATGACAGAGAGGCTGAAGTGAATCCTCTGCAAATTGTGGAATCTTGACATTACGTAAAGCAGCTAAGCATCGCACACTGCAGGCTGACTGGACGCCAGCTTGACCCCAACTGGACCAGGCTGTCACAGTTGAATGCACAGGGCTGGAATCAACTTATCCCTGAAACTGCCGCATACCAATCCCAATTAGAAATCGCCAAAATGTGAACGGGGCTTTAGTTGTGTATCAACTGGTCACCTGAAAATCAATGAAAATACAAAAAGGAAAATATCAGTGCAAGACTGCGTCTTCCGCCTTTTATCTCCTCTGGTTGGCTGGTACAAAATGTTCATTAGTAAACAAATCTTTAAAAAATTTACTACTGAGAACCCTAACCATTCCATGAACAGATCTGCTTGTAGAATCTAACCTATGCTGGCGTTATAATTTAATTGCGATAAAGAGTGTAACCTTACAATGCTAACAAGACTCAAGTTCTTCCGTTTCAGAAATAAAGTTCCAATTCCTCTCTCTGCCAACACATCCCAGCTCACATTTAAGGTAAATCGCACAAAACTAGATTAAATAATGAAAATTTGTCCAAAACTCTACTAAATTATGGAAAGATCATTGCTATGTTCATGTTGAAAGAAATTTTAATGAAGATGTTTTAATGCATCTCTTGAAAATTACCGTTACAATCTTAGAAGTAACAAGTCAGTGGTAGAGAGAGCTGGGGATTACAAAGCCATGGCTGCAACATCTTATAACAAAGAAACAATATTTTTAAATTGGGGAACAAACAAGGGGCTGTTCAGAAAGTTCTCACAATTTTTTTTTTGTCGCAAAATTTTATTGGTCACAATTAATTGTATTTTTACATTAATACCTATGATCGATAACACAACTTCATTGTTAGATTTGGTTGAAAAAGTCGAGCTACAGTGGTTTTCATTCTCATGCATGGTTACCGTATAACTGAAAAATGATGTACATTTCAGATTGGTGTGATAATTTCAAAATAGATAGTCAAATGCCTGAAAAAGGGTCTGTGAACATTTCGTTAAGCTGTTTCAAGGAGGCATATGAACTAGGGTGCATCAGTAGCCCCAACATCAACAGATCAAGCTGTACCTTGGTCCATAGTTGTGTTTTACCACACAAAATAAGATACTAAAATTTCAGCTTGATCGATGAATACTTAGGGGTGCCTCCAGAAGCATATTTCCTGTGAATTTTTCAGGAAAAGTTACGTTTCCGTAGGATCGCGGTTTGTGATAACTTCAGTAATATATAAGATAGAAAAAAACTAATTACATATTTGGATTCTAAAGAAAATTTCCTTCAAAATGAATACCTGGAAACTATGTTTCCGTCAACACCGGTGATCATGAACTGCAAGATATGCTTTTACTTCGATTATTATGTACGACGTCACTGCTGTACATAAGTTTCTGTTTATAAGACTAGCCCTAATACTTTTTGTACAAAAAGAGATGGGTCCATGTCACAATACCTTTTTTGAAACACCACATAGTGAAAATGTAAAATAATTATTACATTTATTCAATAGCTTCTATTCTTGTCATGGAATTGTGACTACACATTAATTCTACGATATAGATGCCATATATGTACAGATTATGTACATTGACAGTCTCGCTAAACATAGTCCCTGCTATACTCCAAAAATTTTGGTTTTCCTGAAAATATAGAATGTTTCACTGTTCAGACAATAATAATATTTATATTTCATTAATTTGCAAAATTATGCACAATTGTACAATGTACATGGACCCATCTTCATGGCACCATAATTTAAGTTTTTGATTATAGCAAGTTAAGAAGTCATCTTGACCTCTAGGTGATTCATTATCATCATAGTAGACCTTCAGACTTCTTTGACACTGAATTAAATGGCTTCAAAATTTCAATCTCTTACCTTGCATTTTATCGTCTACAGGACAATCATACCCTTAATTCATGGATGCTTTACGCTACTCCTCCCAAACTACTCAATGCCCACAACTACAAATTTGCAAGCAACTTTATTTCACACCTTACAACAACCATATGTGGGTGTGGTTTCTCAAACTGCTCATATTATGTGTATTACAAGTGAACTTTGTTGTCATTTATACACGCCTATCAATCTCCTCTCATGTAATCCTGATTGTTGTTCTGTTTTCCCTGGACTCCAATGGAGGGAGGGAGCCAGGGAGGGCCCACTGTCTTCAAAAACTGGCCCTTATAAGTGCATTCTCACGGGTACTATGCTAGTATGTTTAATTTGCCTTCTCCAGGTATATCCCTTGCAATGAAGGATAGCAAATAGGTAGTCCCATGTCGATAAACAGATGTTAAAATGTCCCAATTAAGATATTCTTTGGCAAACAGTGCATGTCCCTGACACTTATTCTTATGTTCTGATGGTGTTTCAAGAGATGGTGTTTCCAGACGCCCTGTTGCAAAATAGCAGGCTGGATTATCTTGTTTAGCATTGTTTGGCATTGACTGTTTGTTATAATCACCTGTTTCGCACCTCAGGTTAACAGAGTCCACACCTGAAATGTGATTGCCACAGCAATAGGTGTGTGACCATGATAAAGCAAATGTTTAGCTTCAGAACATTACAAGGGCGTAATATTGTGAAAATGGCCATCTCTTATGTTACAGCGTCATTGATTACTTTCAGCAAAATCTCACTAATAATGATAATATAATGCATTTGCAGGAAATAACACCATTTTACAGAACTTCGACCCTTCCTCATTTTCGAGATTCATCTTTTGTAAAGCAATTCGGCACGTCTGATCAGCATGCACGCTGGCTTTGATATAAATTCATGTAGTTCAGAGCTGCGTTGATATGGATTATGAAATATAATATTATTTAATCTTGTGCGAATTAATGCTGGAACAAACTTTGAAATATTGAGAAAGATTTAGATGACAGACAGTTTAAAAAGAACAAAATCAGCTTAAAGGTAGTCAGCATACATTATATTTATATGCTGTTTGTGGAAATTAAGAAGATACAAAAAAACACAGCCACAACTGCTTTTACAAATGTGACACATTACGTTTCACAAAGCAAATGTTCCTTGATGGCATAGAATTTCATATTGTTCTTCTGTCCAACTGAAAAGTGCAACTTTTAAGACCAATTCACAAAAAGAAAACCGCAAACGGCCATTAGCCCAATGACAGATTACTGGCCAACTCCATTAAGCAGGCCATAAAACTGCGATTGACCGTTTCTAATTAAAGGCCTTAAGGCAAATTAAAGACTGAAGGCAGATGCTTTAAAAGCTCAAGAAGGTCTTGTGGCAACAAGGTCCTTGTTGTCATGGTGATTGGTGGGGTCCCTGGAGGTGATACAAGGAAACAGATCACTGACATTGTCGCACTAATAAAACAAAGTAAAAACGGGAAAAGGTCAAATCATTGATTGCTAAAACTTGAAACGTTCAGGTATTGCCCAGCTGGGCCATTCCACGGAAAACAGGGAAATTTGCGTCTTCTCTATATAAACCAATCTCATTGTGCTCCTGGAGGGATTTAGGTCGTCTAAATTAGCTTGTTGTCTCAATTATACCTACAAGATGAAATGATAAACCCAAATTCTCAATAAAGCTGCATGTGGAAAATATGCACTGTCCCATGTTTGGCTGAGTTGTCACAAAATGAATGTCTTTTTTTTCATTTCCAAGTTTAAATGGCATACATATCTTCAAAAATGACTGTAACAAGGCAGTCAGTTCATTAAATTATTGCATTGGCTAAGCTGAAACACCAAATGGCATTATTTAGCTGTAACACTAAATTTAACTTTTAAATTTTTCACCGAAAATGTGTCTTCTTATTTTGCATCATTTCTGTTACGTTTCATTACTGTAGCAATTGGCACAGCCCAGTTGATCCTACACTTCAAGTAATAACACCCAGGTGTCAGCAAGCAATTGCAAGCTCTTTCCACAAGAAAACTTTCATTTGGATCAGTATCACCAAAATGGTCTGACAGTCATCATCCAAAAAATTGTTGTTGAGTAGGTTTTTGATGGATCATCGCTGTTACGCATGTTTCGCATCCATAAAACATGTTGAGCAAATGTGCAACCTTGTGCTGAGTGGGTTATATGGTCATGATCAACTGGTGAGTAGATGGTTTGAAAGCCATTTGTTTCAATGCTGCTATTGATGTTTGAATGAAAAAATATCATTTCTGTTACGCATCATTTCTGTTACATTTTACACGTCAAATGTAACAGGAATGACAATATCGTAACAGAAATGATGCCATGCCTACATTACCCATGCATAGATATAACATAACTGGACAGAGATTAAAAACAATTAAGGATTAGAAATAAGTTCCATACAAAGTAATCAATTGCCTTTTATAGAATATTTTGGTGAGGCCACAACACGGCAATAGCAGAATATTCAAGAAATGAGTCGAGTGCTTTAAATGTAGACAGAGGATGTATGAAAATGCACAGTTGGAATTGAACCATTTCACGCATTCCCTGTAATGATTATGATGAAATTTGATATTTAAAGCTATTTTTCCAAGTTAACAACATTTGTGTTACAATATCATCATTTCTGTTACAAAACATCGTTCATGTTATGATTATAGTTAGTTAAACTGCCGTGTGGCTTTATGTATTGCTCTGATCTGGACATGAATTGGCTTATCTAACAGTCTTCTGTTAGTGCTTTGGAGTAAAGTTAGTTTTGTCTCATTTTTATAAGATACCAAAGTGGATTTAGTGCTTTAGGGGCTAGACTTAGCATCATTTCTGTTACTTTTCAATTTTCATTCATCCCAAATACAGGCAAAAACTGAAGTCATGCATAAAGAACCAAAATATAGTGAATATGGGACACTTGACTATTTCTTTAATAAATGATTGAAACATGCAGGTTCTTACATACAGGGTACATCACACAGAAATTGTATCGTAACAGAAATGATAAATTTTAAGTTTTTGGAACTTTCCAGGTGTCGTCAGACGCTTATGGGTCAACAAACTGAATTTCAACCAGTAAAATATTAAGCTAAAATTTTAATACCAAAATTCTGCCTTTCAAGAAAACCGATAAGCAATGTTCGATAATCCTCCAAAATTCGTCTTATAATTTCCCTATTTTCCATGGAATGACCCAACTAGAAACCAAAGGACAGGCCTATCATATTAAATAATCAATACTTATTCCATTATGTAGAGTTTGGCCAGCCTGTTATATTTTTACCATTGAAAAAGTTTGGATCTAGTTCTAATTGGAGTTCTTTACAAAAGCACCTTTACTTGCTGTCTTTATGGTTTTTAGCTTTTTTTACACTTTATTCGTTTTTTTTAGAATTTCAGAGATTTCAATTTTACTTCAATGTAGGTAAAGAACATTTCAAAATTACTATTGTTTGTAGTTTTTATTTTTAAAAGTGAATCTGAATCACTTTCTTTTACATTAAAGACTCAAAGTCAAAGAAACATGCAAGTTATCTTCTTTGGGAAAATTGGTTTGCCCTGAATGTATTTACTCGCTGTACACATATATATGTAACGCTATTAAGAACTGAGAATGTGACAAAATGAGCTTTAGATATTTGCAGGCTGAAGTTTTTAATGGTATTTTCCTGGAATGTACAAAATGGTATTTCGAGATAGGCAATATCAATCATTTAGTATACATTCAAATGGTATGTAGTCGGATCAAAACGATTTCCAAAGGAATTATGAAAGTTGTATTAAACGTATCGCACAAGAGATATAAACATCTCTTTACCAGAGTGCACTTGACTATTTTCACCCAGCTGCAAAGAAGCAACATCTTCAATACTGCACTAATGCAAATTGCCATCAGTTCATAAAATCACATCAATTGAGGCAATCAAGGGCATTAGTCCTGTCATATGTCATTCTGCTTTCTTATTTACCAGCAATTTTCTTATTACCAGGTTATCAACAGAAAGGTCAGAGCAGAATGATGGTAGTGCTGCTGCATGCCAAATCTCAGAACAAGTAAGACAGTGCAAATAAGCCAATTTTTTGGTTAATATGAGGTATTTTCTGTAAAATACATTTTTTGCTTAGGGCATTAGTCCTGACATATTTCATTCAAAGGAATTGTACAACCATCTCATTCAATCAATTAAGCTAACTCAAAAATTGAAAATGTACAGTGTATGCTGGTGATGTTGTTTGAACGGCATTGTACGAAGGGCATACTGTACTATATTCTTATTCTGGTTCATTAGAAAGTTTTTCTGTAAAAGTTAGCCTCTGATAAGGCCAGGAAATTTATCTATTGTCCCAAAGGTCACTGTGAAATTGACCACTTGTCCTATCATATTGAGTCAAGACATTAACATTTTAACTAAGAGAAAATAAGTGAAAAAGATGCATTTCAAGCGGTCAAATATTAGAAAAATTGTCCTAATTCTCTTTGAGACAAAACAGCCTTCTTTAACTCTTAATGATACATATCTCTATCCCAGAAGACTCACTCTACTGCTCAAATGCTTATCCATGCTATGAGTCAATGTGATGAGATGGCCTTTGCAAAGTGATGTGATGTTTGAAGTGTCTTTCATATCTGGTCGTCTTCTTGTGTTACAAGAAACAGCTGGAAGACCTCTGAAGAGACACTTAGGAACCTTCTATGAAAGACTTGCTGCTAAGTGTACAGCTTGTGCTATTATTTTTTCTCATAATACACTTTTTGCACAGATGGCAAAAATACTTAGTCACAAGAGATCTTTCATTATAACCCCCAAAAAGGAGGTATATATTTTTCAATATTTGACATGTACACGAATTTGTAAACCTGCAAAAACGAACATATACACGAATTTAGCATTCGTGGAGATGTCAAATATTGTCATTTACGAATTTGTGTAGGTGTAATTACGAACATACTAACCCTAAACTTGGCTGAAACTAACCCTAAACCTAATTTTGACCTTAAAAATGAAACATGTAACACCTCCACGAATGTTAGTATTGGCAGATCCACGAGTGAATAATAAAGCACATTCACCAATGTTAGTTATCACATATACACGAGCACTTATGCTCGTTTTTACACATCCACGAACTGGTACATGCTCGTTTTTGCACCTCCACGAATTCGTGAACATGCCAAATAATGAAAAATATATACATGCAAAAAGGAACCTAAGTAAGAGCAGCCCTCTTAGCCCAGTTCGAGATGCTCATGAGGGTTGATTGATGAGATGAGAGAGACAGTGGAGACCTCAACATGCTAAACATTTACCCTATTTGAGGGAACTTTTACTTGCCTTGAACAGACACAGATACAAGGTAACAAGGGTCTCATCCGAACGACATCCAGCTGGGATTTTGCTCATGAAGGTTCACTGAAAATTTCAGGTTCCCCGCTCTGGATTCGAACCCAAGCAGGCAAAGACCTTCAGCGAGCAAGCAGGGACCTTATGTATGTACGTATGTTTGTTTATTAAACTGCCTACAGAAAATAGATACTATAGTATTATCATTTAACAATTAAAGTAAAATCATTTCATTGCATGGCAAAGGACACATTGTTGTAAGAACAAAAATAAATATCTGAGACTTGTCATTATGACTACTTCAATGTACCTATTAAATTCGTAAATACAAAATTATTAATATTCCCAAGAGGAAACTCAGAAATGTGACTGATACACGGGTGAGTACAAGCGATTACAGTTGCCTGATTTTTGTTGTTGTTTTCTTTTTATGAGGTTAATTGTACTGCAATGACCATTAAAAATCAAACAAATTGTTGTTCAACCGGAACAGAATGACATTATTAGATCACGAAAACTGCAAAAACGCAGTTCTTTCTGGTTGTTATGGTTAACTGGTTATTTTCATTAAAGAGAATCTGCATGGAAGACATAAAACAATGTTACACATAAATGCAAGTTCTGCTTCAAGAGAAACTGTTAGTCCCAAATGTATTTACTCAACATGTAATGCCATGAAAAAGTGATACCATCTGTATGAAATGGAGCTTTAGATATTCGCCCGAGGTCTCACAAGTCCCCAACTACTGATGAAGATTTTAATGGTATTTTCCTGGAATGTACAAAATGGTATTTCGAGATAGGCAACTGCAGGCTCCGAGGAAGATGATAAAAGTTCCTGAAGGACTGTGATAAAGCAAATTTATAGCTTCAGAAATTTCACAAGGGCATAATATTGTGAAAATTGCCATTTCACATGTTACAGCATCATTGATTTCTTCTAAAAATTTCTCACTGATGTTGTGGAAAGGAATAACAAAATATTACAGAGCATTGAACATGATGTCTTCCTTGATCTGTAAAATAGGTTGACAATTAGATGGTTAGTGGTTATGTACTGTCTGTATAAATGCACATTTTATTATTATGATGCCAGAAAATGCTTTAAGCTAATGGAGGTGATTCAGATGAGACAATTTCTAAACTATCTTGTGAAGCAAAACTCAGAAGTATTTTCTGTCACTAAAAGCAGCCAAATCAGTGTTTGTTGACCTGTTTTGGGGGTTGTTTTTTTTTCAAAATGAAAGAGCCCTTTTTTTCATTCCTACAAATCACGTTTACCAATATAGGAGAACCATTGTGTGTCATGGATAGTTTGCTCCAAACAGTTTTCTTTTGTCATGGGTGAAATAATCCCCATCATTTTATCATTGATTTGTTGTCTTCAGAAAGCCTTACATCACGTGATAAGGAATTGTCTCTTTGCACTCCAATATCACGTGAAAGTGCCATGCCAGCGTCATGACAGTGCCATGTTGTCTCTCGGGGGAAAAATATTGATGTGACGGTATGTGTACTTTCTATAATTGAACAAGATAACCTGTTTCAATCAACGTAAATGTAAACCAATTTGTCATGCACAGGCAAGATAGGAATGCCAATGGAGGCGGAATCTTATGTTATGTTAAAGAAACTATCCCTCACAAAAATCGTTCAGACATTGCACTTAATATTAATGGAATTGAAACGATAGCGATTCAAATCAAAACATCCAATAAAAATATGATTTTCCTTCACATCTATAAACCTCCTAATGTAAATATAAATTGCCTTACAAATGTATTAGAAACTATGCTTAACAAATGCCTCTTGGAAAGTGATAGTGTCTATGTAATAGGAGACCTTAATGTAAACTTCTTAAATCCTCCAAACCAGATGGTCGAATTATGCGATACATTTGATCTCAGGCAGATGATAAAAAAGCCGACATGCTTTAAAAGTGTAGAAAACCCTACTCTGTTAGACGTTATACTAACAAATAACCCAAAATCTATTAAAAAGACTGCAAACTTACCGCTAGGCATCAGTGATTTTCACAATTTTATTAGTGCATCAACCAAGCTAACATGCCCAAATAATGAACCAAAAACAGTACATTACAGATCTTTTAAAAAATTTACTGAAGAATCTTTCATAAAAGACCTAATGTCAACTCCTTTCCATGTCTCTGAAATATTTGATGATGTAGACGACCAACTGTGGTTTCATAATTCCTTACTCGTAAATGTAGTTGATAGGAATGCTCCTAGAAAACAAAAAATTATCAAATACAAGCCACTTCCATACATGAATGACAATTTGAGAAAATCCATAAATGTCAAGGCAGCACTTAGAAGAAAATTCCATAAAACCAAAAATAGAGAATGCTGGGATAAATTAAAACATAGGCTGCGTAGCAGCAAACCTTCAGCGAACAGCAACATTTTTAAAGGACACCATTACACCATAAAAAAGATGTGAACCACATTGCATGTTATATTTGCAATAGTGGCCTGATCTTGGTCTGAAATTAGCTATATGACCCGCCATATACCCGACTGCATGCCAGGGTATGTGGAACGATGGAAAGACCTTACTGGAGCAATATACACATAATATGAACCAGTTTCATGCATAAACAAGGAATTAGTTGTGAGGTATGGGTCAGAATGTTTCAAAAAGCATTAAGAGTAACTATGAAGCAGACCAACAAAGGGCATTAAAACACTATATAGGGAATGTATATAAACTTTGATCTATGGACATAGAATGATGGCCAAGTTTTGGCCTGGAAACAAAAAATAATAATTTTAATATTTCTTGTCAATATTTCAAGATGTATAGAATATCCATGAATCACACCCACAAAAGACACAAATATATCATATAGGTGACATGTGTAACAAATTTCATCCATGTACCTGCAATTGTGACCAAGTTTTGGCTCGAAATGAAAAAAAAAAATTAATTAATTTTTCTCAATATTTCAAAAAGTATAGAATATCAATCAATCAGACCATGAAAAGGCACAACTAGATCATATAGGTTACATGTGTGAAAAATTTGATCCATGTACATGTAACAGGGGCTGAGACCTAGCCCGTAAATGAAAAAAAAATAGTTTTTAATATTTTTGTCAATATTTCAAAAAGTACAAAATTTCCATCCATGAGACCATCAAAAGGCACAACTAGACCATACAGGCTACACTTGTACCAAATTTCATCCGTGTGCATGCAATACGGGCGGAGTCCTAGCCCGGAAACGAAAAAAATATTTTTTTTATATTTTTCTCAATATTTCAAAAATTACAAAAGTTCTATCAATCAGACCATCAAAAGGCACAACTAGGCCATACAGGCTACATGTGTACCAAATTTCATCCATGTACATCCAATAGGGGCTGAGTACTGGCCCGGAAACTATCTATCCGCCCGCCGCCCGACCGCCCGGACGCCCGCCCGGCGGACGGACAACTTTTTACCAAAGTGATAACAATACCTTCTTCGAACTTCGTTCGCTGAAGGTAAAAAGCAAAGAAACCTTGTCAATAAGCTAAAAAGAGCCTCACTAAAGCAATATTTTGATAAGAAATGTAATGAGAATGCTAATAAAGGCAAACACTTTTGGGAAATTGTAAAGCCTTTTATGACAAATAATGTGAAACGTAACAACCAAAATGTTACTTCATTTGAAAATAATACATTAATTAGTAATCCGATAGATGTCAGCAATACCTTCAATTAATTTTTCATAAATGTAACACAAGATCTTAGCGAATCCGAAAAAGTGCAACAAATGTCAGCTGATCAGGTCATTGACCACTACAAAAATCACCCGAGTGTTAAGCAAATCCAAAACTTTGTAACCAATGAACAACAATTTGATTTCCAGCACGTAAACAGATCAACAACTTTGAGTAAGCTCAAACTCTTACAAATGAATAAGGCAACGGGTTTCGATAAAATTTCTCCAAAATTCTTGAAAACTGGCTCAGAAAGTATACGTAGGTCACTAACACCAATCATAAATGAAAGTATAAAGAAATGTAAATTTCCTAACTGTAACAAAGAGGCAGAAGTTACCCCTTTATATAAAAAATCTGATCAACTTGCAAAAGAAAATTATAGGCCCTTAAGTGTTCTAACTTCCACATCGAAGGTATTTGAGGGAATCATGTGTGACCAGTTAATAAGTTTCATGTCGCCAGCACTATCCATTGACCTTTCTGCATACCGAAAGTTGTATAGCTGCAATAATGTACTTATTAAATGCATAGAAAATTGGAGAAAAGCTCTTGATGATAACTGTAATGTAGGGTGCGTACTTATCGATCTCTCCAAAGCATTTGACAGCCTACCACATGGACTTCTTATTGCTAAATTGCATGCCTATGGTGTGTCAGTCCAAGCATGCTCTCTTATCATGAACTATCTGAAGAATAGGAAACAAGCTGTTAAAATAGGCGACATTAAAAGTGATTGGATGAACTTAAAGACAGGTGTCCCGCAGGGTTCTCTGATGGGACCGCTGCTTTTTAACATATTTATAAATGACTTCTTGATAAATCAAAGCACATTATGTGAAGTTTATAATTACGCAGATGATAATACTCTTTCCTACTCTCATAATGACTTGTCAGTAGTTAAAGATAAACTCGAGATAGCCTCTGCGAGGGCAATCAAATGGTTTAATTCAAATTTTATGAAAGCAAACCCAAATAAATTTCAAACAATATGTATTAGCAGGAATAATTCTGAAATGGAATTAGAATTACAGGGCAATACTATTAAATCTGAAAATGATGTCAAGTTGCTAGGCATTCACATTGATAGCAAGTTGAATTTCCAAAATCAAGTATCACTAGTAACTAAAAAGGCAGCAAGACAAATAAATGCTTTACAACGAATATGTAGGCACATTGATTATGAAGGCAGATTAAGAATTTATGAGGCTTTCGTGGCATCAAACTTCGTCTATTGTTCTGTCGCGTATAACACTTTCTCTGTCGGACAGGACCGAAAATTTGAAAAATTAAATGAAAGAGCTTTACGATTAGTCTGTAATGATTATGAGAGTACATACAATGATATTCTATTGAAAACGAATAAGAAGATGCTCTATGTTAAGCATAGGTATAACTTAGCTGAATTTGTTTTCAAAGTCACGAACAACTTAGCGCCGCCTGTTGAAAGTTCATTTTTCAATAAACAGGTATCTCCGTACAACATGAGAGATAATAACAAGTTAATTCAACCACAATTTAACACAATTCAGTATGGCAAGCGATCTATTCGATATCAAGGTCCCTCATTGTGGAATATTCTACCCTCTCACATTAAGTGCAGCCCGGACATAGTCTCTTTTAAGTCAGCGTTGATAAAAAGCAATAGTCTGAATATATGTGATTGTGGAACATGTCTTCTATGTCTAAGGAACTCTTTGTAAAATAAGGGCCCACATTGTATATTGTGAAGACACAAACGGGCTTATTAATGATTAATGCTTTCTGAAAACTCATCCGTACATAATTCATCTCATCATTTTGCCTCTTGTTATTGTTGATTTTATCTTGTCGGTCAAAAGCTTTGTAGCTTGTGTTGCTTGTTTTATATTTCATCACCCACTTTAAATAAAATTTTACTTTACTTTACTTTACTTTACTTTACTTTAACAACTTACAGGAAGCTTACGTGCTCTTTCCAGTAGCATTTTTTCAGCCTGTACTTTCTAGTTTTAAAAAGAAATGAAATAAAAGAAAAGAAACTCCTACTCCTGAAACTCCCAAGAGATTCAATTTCAAACTGATCGATAACAGGAGACATACATTTTTCTACAATATTGCGACCTTATTATCCTTCCAGAAAGTACGTCGAAAGTGATTTTTTTCTTGTAGGGTGGAAGTGTGACATTATATGGCAGTTCCCATAGGTTAGGATGGAAATCAGACGTTCCATGTGAGGTCACAGGTTGTTCAGCCAATCATGGCTCACTCTGCATAGTATTTCATATCAAATCTGTGAGGTAGTATACCAGCATATGACTACATGCCATGTGTTTAAAAATGAAACACATTCAGTTGTGTCCCGCAGTGGCACACATAAAAATGACATGGCGGGGGGCATGTTAATCTTTTGCCCTAGGGGGGAGGCAAGCCCCTCAATGTTGGACCAAGGGCACCCAAAAAAGATTGCTCATGATTTCGATATAGTGACTGATCACAGAGTACCTCCCTCCCTTCCCCAGAAATGTTAATCCATCCATAAAAAATGTGCAAATGTGTATCCTAGGGTGGCCTAAAAATGTACAGGAAAATATTTTTTTCTGAAATTCACATCGCATACCCCCTCATTTTAGGAGAAATGGTGAAAAAAGCACCTTGTTAAAATTTCATGAAAATCAGTCAAGTCTAAGTGGTCTCTCAAGGCCCCTCAATTCTCACGAAAAAGAAACATTTCAACCATTTTCGCCAATCCGCGGTTTGCCACAACTTTGTCAATTTTTAATGAACAACATTCTAATTGCCATGGTTGGAAAGGTCTCAAAATTAGCTTCAATTTGCATACCAACATTAATGGTCTAGGATGATATATTGACTCCCATGGACTCTTCAGCTAACAGTGCTTATGTGCAAAAGCGTTTATTGAATGACTAAACCTGTTCAAGAAAAGATTTCCATTAAATTTCACTGTCAAGTAACATGTTCTTATTCTCCAAAAGGCAGGATGACCCGATAAAACATTAAAAAAAAATTTTACCATGGAGAAACCGGCTTTGTGAGCTGTAAAGTTTTAATGTTAGATTTTGTCTAAAGTGCTGAAAACATCGGCGAGGGGCTGTTGCATTTCATAGTTTAACTTCATAAGACATAAATATAGGACAACATAATTTATATCATGTGAAACATAAGAATATTGTCTTTCTGGTGGTACCCATCATGTTGCCATGTAATAAATTTGGATGAAGATATGAATTTGAAATACTACAATTCCCCTCCTGCAGGCCCTGCTATTTTATGAGTTTGCGACAAACTTCAACATAAAATTTCATCACTCATAAATAGGGCATTCCCATGGTCAAAAATCTTTTTTTTTTTTAATATTTGGTCATTCTGGAACTGGGAAAATAAGATTCACAGCAATTTACAGCAAAAAAAAATAAAAGCCTGGCTATTATCAGGATCGGTGGTTCAGCAACAATTTCATTCATGGAAAGTGTAAACTGAAGAGCCTATGGGAGTTGAGATATTATCTTAGACCAATAATGTTGGTATGCAAATTGAAGCTCTTTTTGAGACCTATCCAACCATGGCAATGAAAATGCAGTACTGTACAAATTGACGAAGTTATGAGGAACCGCGTCTTGGCGAAAATGGTTGAAATTTTCCTTTTTGCTAAGAATGGAGGGGCCTTGAGAGACCACTAAGACTTCACCGATTTTCTTGAAATTTTTACAGGGTGCTTTTTTCGCAATTTCTCCTAAAATGAGGGGGTATGCGAATAGAAAATCAAAAATTTTGTTTTTTGGGCCACCCTAGTGTATCCCCTTCATGAGACACCCTAGCTGTGCCGCTGGCAGCAAACAGTAAACAACATTCAGATCAGGCAGCTTATGAGTGACAGTTGTTTATTGATTCACACTGATTGTAATCTTCTTCTTTCACTCAGTTATGCTTCATGGTACTCTCATATTATGTCATTTACCATATATGGCAATTCTGTACACTACATCATGTTCTATCACTACATCATACTCCAGACGTCAGCCAATCACGATGCCCTATCTGTGTGAGGTCACATACCAATTTTGTTAGATTTTTCAAATTCTACATACTTCTGGAAGGATTATTATTTGGCCATCATCAGGTAGAAAATAACTGGAATAATTATTGAAAACTGAAGATTCTTTAGAAACATTTAATACTTTTCCTGTTATACAACATCAAATTAATCAGTGGGACTTATAGATTTTAATTAACAATCGACATGAATAATTTTCTATCATTGCAACAAAACTTATCCCTGTAAAATGGGAATATCTTTTAAAAAATGCATTGAAGATAACGTCACATTTATGACACTAAGAATGAATATTAATTTTATAGGAATGAAAAGTCATTATATCCATATTATCATTTTCCCCTGCAGAATACATGTGCTAGGAAACAAATCACAATAATTCTCAGTGTCTACAAACATGGAATCCTCTGTAAACCAAGCCAGTGTTAAAATAAGCTGTATATGTAATACCAGATGCTTCTAACAGGTTATTTTGGATGTCACAGTCAATCTCTCAAAAACCAACCAAAGACATTTCTGGTAGATTATCCAAAGAAAAATATCTCTTCCTTGCCAGTTATTTCTTGCAGAAAACTATCTGGATATTTTGTCAGTCTTGTAGCAACTGCCTCAATGATCACTTTGTGGCCATAAAACACTTGGAAATTATTGCTTTGCCTGTTTTTGGTCCATCAGTCTCACTCAGCTGAATGTCCATTATTCAATAACTGACTGCCCACTGCCAAATTCAGCAAATTACTGCAAACATATAACAGACTCCATGATATTGAAAAAAAAACAATGGAAGTGATGTTTGCTCGAAAATGGATTTCCCAGTACTTATTAGTTAAACTCTGATTTTGATTTTTCCTTAATTCACTTCTTTTAAGGTAAATCTAAAGTTCTGACAAAATGCATGTTAGAAAAAAGATGGTGTCCAAATGACTCAAACCTCACACACTTTAATTATACTCAATTATTTTAATTTGTTCCTTTTGTAAAAAAAAATAATCAAATGTTAATTGGTTATTGTTTGTGTTTAGCAGAGCATTAACATGAAGAATCCTGGCCTTGCCAATGCCATGGTAAAAGTGCATGGTGAGGTGTAATGAGGGTAAAGTTAACCATGAAACCTCAGGTCCAGAACCTGCTATCACAAGATTGTCATTGTAAGACTAAGACTAAGACTAAGACTTCTTTATTGGTCATTCTTGTAAAATATATACAATAATACAGAATGAAATTGTTGGTGCAAATACTTGACATGATGAAAGAAACAAATTAAACAAAGCATTAGTTTACTTGCACAGCTGACCATGGTTTCATGACATTTAAAATGTTAATTGCTTCAGAAATGAAAGAGTTTCCGAACCTTACGGTTTTGCACACAGGCCTACAGAGTCTGGTACCATGGGGCAAGAAATACATGAATTTGTTTAGTGGGTGAGACTCATCCTCATACAATTTCACAGCAATACCCTCACATGTCGACCTGTACACATCAATTGGATCATATACAGTGTCATTTTTGGTAATTCTGGTTGCTCTTTTTCTTAACTTCATATAATCATTCTTTTGGTTCTTAGTACATGAGTTCCACCAACATACAACTGCATAGCACATGACACTTGCAACAATGGAGTTATAGAGCAGGCTTATAATGCTACCATCAATACTCTGTAAAATTTGAATGCTGTGTTGAAGCAATAATTTCAGCTGTCTGAGAATGTAAATAATTTTCAAGGTATGATAGCTCAATGCTGTAAGTTGTCCAAACGAATCATAACATTAAGCTGTGAAAACATGAAAGCTTCAGTTGTTGCAGGTAGCTTGACATCTCAGTCATGCCACATACAGCGCCATCTATAACAAACACTTCTCATAAGACTGCATTTAGTTTTAAATAATTATTTACTGACAAGAAAAAAGAACATTTATATTACACTATCCCAGAGAAAAAATGAGTAGCATACCACTTTAGCTGGTTACTTTTTTATTTTTAACTCTCTTAAATTAATTTGTGGGAGTAATTAGATGCATGCTTTCACACGTTGACCAACATTTCCAAGTCAGAGTGTGTTAAAATATAGGCTTCTAGCACTGTATACCAACTGAAATGAGCCACAGGCCATTGGGATTTATTCACAAGAAATTAATTTTTAAATCTCCTTGTGATGCAATGGTCTTTGTTGAATGCATCTTGGGCCTGTCCATGGTGTGCTAAAATGAAGCATACTGGATCAGGTGGATCCCCTTGAGAGATCAAACAATATTTTGGGATTACAACCCATATTCATAAATAACTTTATAAGACAGGTCACACAAATATAAATTAAAAATAAGTCAAAACAGCTCAAAATTTTGAGTTGTGTCAGCTTGGATCAATAAGTCAACAAAACTCAATATTTTGAGCTGTAAGTCAACACAGCTCATTGTTTTGAGTTTTCTCAGCTTGAATACCTTGGTCAACATAGCTTAGTATTTTGAGCTATCTCAGCTCGGTATTTTGAGTTATCTCAGCTTAAAACATTAATCTATGTTAGCTCAATCAACTTGTGCAACAATCTTACTCAATCAGTTGAGCTGAATCAGCGAGTCCGATTTTACAGTGGATGAACATTCCTTAAACATCTTACATAATACATTCTCTTATGAAGTCTGGTCATAGCAAATTTACAATGAGAGTCCCATTTAAGGTAATCTCGAATAAGTATTCTCAAATATTTATATGAGTTAACCACTTGTTACAGACATACAATTTTCATATAACTGAGAGATGAAATATCTTTAAACCGTCTGAACCTGAGTGCCTAGTAGAAATATCTCATTTTCACTTTAAAAAAACATTAGAAATTATTCAGTTTACAGTTTACAGGAATTTCACATTTAACTTTTGACAAGTGCAGAGGAATGGCGAAATTATTTTACAAAAAAAGGTATCATACATATACATAATTTTCGCTTTTCTTCTTCTCTGTATGCTTGAAAAATAATATGAAATAGATGTGCACTGTAGTAATTATAAAATCACTCATGACTTTCTACTAACATATTTGCAGGCCATCTTTTTAATTAATCATAATGATGTTCCTCTTGTAAATCAAACAGACAATCTTAGAGTAATTTATTCTTTAAAAAGTAGAGCAGCAAAGTTTCAACCTCACTGCCATCTGAAAATCAGCAATCCTACTCTAAAAGAATGTTGGATTTTCACATTTTGCTCCAGCAGAGAACTGCATTTCATCAGAGAATGTGCAATTTCATGCAGACTTCCCCTCCATTCTTCCACACATAATGCTTCATTTGGCAATTCTAATGTGAGAAATGTCATGTGCATTTTGCAAATGTGGTTCTATTGAAAATGCCGCTGGGTTTTGACTGAAAAACTGAAATAGCTTTTAGCAACATTTTAACTCTAGGAAAGATCCAGTGTAATACAATTGAGTATCTTGTGTGACATTTTTCTATATGGGGTTGAGAATTTATTAATTGGGGGGAGGGGCTGCTTGGAGTTTTCCTCGGCAGGAAATTATTTATTTCAACGTAATAGTGGCAGTAATTATTTATTTCAAGCGCACAAAGAACCCGAATATTCATTCCTAAGTCAAGCAACGCCTTGTTAAGAAAAACTCCCACCAGAAATTTTTTTTTCAAGACTGCCCAGAGAGAATTTATTTTGAGATTAAATGGTGGCCCCCTAATATATCAATAATATTGATACAGAAATCTCCGTATCTTTTGGTTTTGAGTCTACTTTCACATGAAATCACTTGAAATCGCTTGAAGTTTCGGTATTCAGCTAGGCGTATAAGGCCTTTTTCTTCTCTACTTGCCCCTGGCACCATTGCACTACAGTGTAAAAGTATCACTATACCTTCTTTAAACATAGTATACTCAGTATACTGTCACAGTATCAGTCACAATTTTGCGTTTAGTTAGTTTTGGCAATATCTCTAAGGTATTTCAAAATGTCCAAGTACAATTCCAAGAAAATTATCCAAACAAATTAGAAACATTATTGAAATTTATTTACATTGACTTTGTTTAAATGACATATATAAATAGCAATGATATGATTATAATTATTAGGCTTAGCCTATGTTCTTAAAGACAGTTATCCTGTAGGCAGTCGTACACATGACGTCAAATGATGTCGGGATAACATCTCTGACATCACAGTGACATCCGCTGACATCAAAATATGTCCCATTGCCTACAGGGTACAGGGCTATATTAAAAAATTAATCTATATTTAAAATCAGAACAAAATAACGTGCCATCCAGAACAAAACTTAATTGAAGAGTCCTTTCTTGTTTCTTCAAACAAACGAACAAAGGCCATCAATCAGAAAAGAAATTAGGGCTCCATTGTTCCAGACCTTACAATTCAATTGTTCTCCTAATTACGGAATTCGCCTTGTGTTAAAAATCAGAGCCATTCCAAGGAACTTTCATCTAACCTTCGTCGAATGGCCAACTAATTTGACTTGTCTTTTTTAACAGACTTTTTGGCTTGATTGTCTAATATTTGTCCATTTTGGCAATTACCTTTTATCTGAAAATTATGTGAAGCCAGAAATATGACATAAGACTTTATTTCAATAATTATTCTAGCACAATTCTCAAAAGGAACTGTAATCCTTCCAGAAGTTTGTAATATATTTCAAACAAGACACAACAAATTGTATTACTGCAACTAGAGCCATTTACAATTGCCAGCTATAGTAACAAATCAATTACTGGAGTTACACTTCCAACAAAGATAAGCATTACTTGACCGATTCTTTACCTTTCTTTGGACGTCCAAAAATAATATTTACCCATGATGGCCACTCAAAATTATAATAGCAAGATATAAATTATATCAATAATCCTGACTTCTTGCTCAATGACTATAAAATTGGAAATTTGCCATTTCGGTCCAAATTATTAAGGTTCTGTGCTTCAACAAACATGCAATAAGTATTTATGTGACATTGTTTGCCATCAAAATGCAAGTTTAGAAATTACTTGTTTTTCTTTTATGACATTAATTTTTGGTAACATTAACCCTGCAGGATGGCCCACAATTTTTACATAGAATTACGTCAACACAGAAAAAAACTTTTATATCATTAAGACTAACTCACATCAACAAGACTAGCCAAAAGTGCGGATGGCTTTCTGCTTCATAAAATATGCTTTTTTTATACATCACATGTCGATGTTGACTATACAATGACATTTAGGCTATGTTTGCACAATTGATCTGTTCTGTACATAACAGAAAGCAATGTTCTCCATTGGGAATTTGTTTGCATTGCCAAAAATACATTGGTCCAGTTTTGACCTTTAAATCACACAACTTGAAAAATATAGCATATGTTTTATAATCATAATTTTTTACTTCATAATATTGTATCAATCAAGGTTGGTTTTAATATTAAGTTGTAACATTCAAATAAATCACATGAAGAGAATCAAAGCATACATGCACTTGGTATTGTTGCAGGTAAATGTGAGAACTAACACTCTAAAAAATCTCGGGACAAAATTGGTTTTTTAGACTTGAAAAATCCATGTTGGTTTTTTGCATTGAAATTTGGTTTTTCAAAAAACCATTTTGAATCTAAAAAACCAATTTTTTCTGACATTTTTCAGAGTGCAAAGTAAATGGAAAGGTGAGTATCGTCTTGTGGGCATGTTGATTAGGAATTTTTTGAGTTGTACTGTAATCCTTGTGAGATTAGTTGATACCCCTATATCATCATCATAACAGCAGCTGTGTCATTTCACTTGATAATTAGTTTGTCAAAGTCATCCATAAAATATGTGAATTTCATTGACTAATGGATGCACTATAAATTGTCATTTATTTTTTAGGTCAATAGAACGATTTTTGTTATTGTTATACACTAATAAGTCTTATTGAAAACTAAGCACTGCAGGGAAAGTAAAATAATATATCAGAATGACAATCATGTAACAAAACTTAGTTTCTGCCATGATTGTGCTATGAGTGGTAGATCAGCATAGTTTCACGCCTGAATTTATTCCAACCACAGGAACCATAGCTTCCGGGGCGCCAAAGCCTCTACCATAGCACTGGTTAGCCCATTTAGGAATAGACGACGTGCAAAAGGCATAAGCATAACAACGTGGCTCTTTAGCACACTGTTCCTTGCACCATTCATGGTTTGTCGTATCTCCAAAGAAGAATGACTTAGGTCGATCTTCTGTTCTTGGGCCGGATGGTAGTATGCCAAAGAGACTGCTGCTACCACCTATAAAGTCCCAACACTCTGAAATTGGATTGAATGAATAATATAACATAACATAACATAACATAGCATACATTTATTGGTCACAAATGTGAAATTTGTTGGCTTTAACATCCAAAAGTTCAACATTTTAAAATAGACTAGAGACAAATTTAAATTTTGCATCAAGAGATTTTGATGGAGTTCCGAGTCTTTGCATTGGAATTAAAGTGTTTTTTTATCTGTTTGTCCTGGCACATGGGACTCTGATATTTTGGAATACAGTGGAACCTGCATTATAAGAGAGCTTGTTGCAAGACTCATTTGCCCTATGTATATGACCTTCCTCCGACACCAGGTGCATTTTGCACACCACCATGAGATACTGTTCATGAATCATGACGCAGAAGAAGCGGTCTTATTATGAACTGTACAGTGTACATCAGTGCATTTCTTAACTTAGTAATAACTGGCAGACCAAATGGTCTCCTAGTGAACAGATTTGGTCTCCTGCCAAATTGATATCACTGGGAGACCAATTTTCCTAGAGACTCTAGTAATTAATTTCACATTTGGTTGTCATAATGTGTATTTTCTGAGTGCATTTGAAAGTGAGGCTTCTTCTTTCCATATGAAAAATATTCTTCATGCTCCTTACAACAAAACCTCAGCTTAAGTTATTTATCTCACTGATTTCCAATTTTGAAAAATGTATAATTTTTCAACTTGTTGATGTGGAAATGAGACAAAGTTCTGAATTAGCAGCCAGGTCAATATTTCAAGCTCCCAAGCACATCTTCATATAAATATATATAATTGATCTCAGTGCATCTGTAGATGTTGCAAATCACAGTGCTACAAATTCCGTTTGTTTCCCAGTCGACAATTCTTAAAAAATGCTCTGCTGGACTTCCATTGCATTTTCCTCATAGTCAGAGACAAGTAGAAAAAAAACAGAGATTTCAGTGAAAGCAAAAATAGATGAATTGCCTGTGTGTAAAATTATGGAAGCTGACACTGTTGATAAGGGATAAGAGGACCATTTTATTTTATGTTTTTTTTGTTGGCAAATCGCAATACAATTACAGAAATTACAATCCTTAGTAACACTATCTATTTAAGATTGTTTTAAGCACAATGATATTCCAAAAAATAAACTATATACCAATAGGTGTGCGTCCAGGATATAACCTTTCAAACACTGGCTCTGACATTAAGTCATCCGTTTTGTTCTTGGTTGAACAAACAAAGCTTTCATTTTGATCTTGGCTGATAGTGAATGCTCTGCAGCGATAGGTCTTCAGACATTGCCCAGCGCAGTCAAGCTTCAGTGGAAATGGTACTTTTGATACGTGAATACGTCTGGTGAACCTACTATGTTGAACTGAAAATACATATCATCAACAAATAATTACCAGTTATGTATTATGTAGCATGGACTGAATAAACAGCAGCTATTCCAATTCACTAGGCAACGCTTTCAATCAACCAAAACCCTACTAAGAAATTTATTCACATTTTGAACTAATTCTAAAACTTCAAAATTTGGCCAGCAGGTGTCTGTCTCGCTTGGCCTAAGTTGTATTTAGTTTTGAAACATTATACAAATACGGCATGATATGAGTGCAATATGAACATTTATTTGCACGAGGAAATTAGTGTTGAGGGCGCAGCCCGAGTTCAATACGAATTTACGAGTGCAAATAAATTTTCATATTGCACGATAATAAGTGCCGTATTTGTCTTATTACATGACCACTATGCTTCCAATGTAATGTTCCATTCCGAAAAAAAAGTTCTAAAAAAAAGTGAATTTTTTTGTTTGGGAAATTTGAAGTCTAACCGTGCAATATGAATAATCTGGAAAGAAAACTATTTTTTTTTGGAAAAAATCTCATATTGCACTCGAACCATGCAATTTCAGTTTTTATGATGTCGTCATGTGACTGATTTTGGCCAATCAGCATCGCTATAGCATAGTGGTCATGTGATAATATTATCAATATGAGTAAAGATGGGTGCCATCAATTAAACAAATAGCAATACACATTAAAGAAAAAAAAAAGCCTGATGAACGACATGACTGTTAACTGAGAGCTTTACATTTTAATGACCTGGTTGTAGGCTAGACCTGTTCAGAATACAAACAATGTGGATTTTAATAACCTCCTGCTTGGTTTCCCATGCTTTTGGGTATGGGGAATCCAAATATCACATTCATTTTGATCTAGGTTGAAGGGAAACCCTGCCTCAAGAGCCCTCAACATATGTTGTCAATTTCGACGGAATTCGCCTATTTTTCTATGATTTTATGTTACATTTTGTCTTAAAACTTGATAGCAATTCATCACAGAGCCATCAAAATAGTACCAAATGAAAGAAAATTAATTTTCCTATCAGGTAAGTATGTGGTTTGTCATGAAAATGTGACACAGGAAATTAGATATTTACTTTTTCACCAAAATTGGTAAAAAAAGGCCTGAATTGTATACAGTTTCAGATATGTTTTTACATATAACTCCATATAAAACTGCTTCTGGGCTCAACTCATGGCACCATATGGCAGATTTGAAGTATTATGTGGGATCAGTATCATGTTTTTTACCTTCAGCGAACGAAGTTCTAAGAAGGTATTGTTATCACTTTGGTAAAATGTTGTCCGTCCGCCGGGCGGGCGGTCGGGCAGTCGGGCGGTCGGGCGGTCGGGCGGTGGGCGGATAGATAGTTTCCGGGCCAGAACTCGGGCCCTATTGCATGTACATAGATGAAATTTGTTACACATATAGCCCATATGGTCTAGTTGTGCCTTTTGATGGTCTGATTGATGGATAATCCATACTTTTTGAAATATTGAACAAAAAGTTAAACAATTATTTTTTTCGTTTCTGGATCAAGACTCGGTCACTATTGAAGGTACATGGATGAAATTTGGTACACATATAGCCTATATGGTCCAATTGTGCCTTTTGATGGTCTGATTGATGGGTATTCTACAGTTTTTGAAATATTGAGAAAAAATAATAAAATAATTCTTTTTCATTTCTGGCCCAAAACTTGCCAAGGATTGCATGTACATGGATGATATTTCATACACATATCACCTATATGATGCTGTTGTGCCTTTTGATGGTGTGATTCATGGTCATTCTATACCTTTTGAAATATTGACAAAATATATTGCAAATTATAATTTGCTGTTTCTGGCCCAAAACTTAGCCTCTCTTGCATGTACCTGGATAAAAATTCATCCACATATTGCCTATGAAGATCTTTCACTGGTCTCATTGATAGGTAGTTTGAACACTTTTTTAATATTTAGAAAAAATTAGTAAAATATAAATTAATATACTTCTTGGTTTTCGACCCACAGCTCATAACCTATTCCTTGTACATGTATGAAACTGCACCATTATATGTGTAAATTTTTCTAGTTCAGCCTTTCAATGGTTTTGTACATACCCTGGCAGGCAGGCGGGCAGATGGTAGGGCAGCGAGTATATCGATAATTTCAGGCCAAGATTTGGCCACGATTGCATTATACCAATTTCGTCAACATCGTTTTAATGACTATTACAGATGTCTTTCGCTGAAGGTTTGCTGCTGCGCAGCCTATTTTTAAATTGTACATGCTTATTAATCTCTAATTACTCATTAATGATGCAGTAACTCCAAAAAAGTACCAAAAATTCTATGTATCATAAGTAAGATTCATTAATAGATAATGGTACAAGCCTCAAATTATGATTAATTCTGACAATAATGAATTTGTTGCAATCATACAGGATTTGTAATATTTTGGCAGAATATATTGTAACTTTTTATGCCACATCATTCACAACTTTCAGTGACTTCAAACTCATTCACCTCAATCTGGTTTGCATGATCTTCCCATCAGGCATCATATTTATTTAGCAAGTACATGAATGCAAGTATGGTCCGACATCCAATGTAGGGAAACAGGCTGAATGAACCAACAGTTGACATTGGAATTATTCAGTCTTCTCATTCTAGAACTCTTGGCTTCTCAATACTAAACAGTTTAATAGCAACGTCAAGCTTCATGGCTGTAACTTCGTCATAGATCCGTCAAGTGTTGAGAGTAGAGTGTACCAGAATATCATGAGGGCAAGTCACTCCCTTGGAACTGCAGAATGCACATTGCATCCAGCCTCCAAACAGGATTCATGCCCTTGTGTTTTATACCACATCAGGTATCAGTGGGAACCAAACTCAGAGAGGTCTGACATCTTGGAAGATCAGCTTAAGAGACAGTATCTCATATTGCTAGCATAATATTGTGGGCTGAATTGTTGTTTGGCTTGATTTTTTTCTCGATCCGTTGCTATTTGGCATGGTCAAAAAAGTTTTCTTGGCAGAATTCAAAGATTGCTTGCCCAGGGAATGTTGTGAGAACCACAAAGATCAAGATTGTATGTCCAAGATGGAATATCAGTCCAGGGGTAGGTGGACTCCTGAGAAGGAAGAAAAAATATTTGTAACTTTAAGACAGAATCATGCACTCAGGACTGTAGCCCAAGAGCTTGCAAAGAGAAGTGGCTATAAGATGACATAGGTTTGTCTTTAAGAAGATCCTCCAATTGGTGTCCAAATAAGCAAGCCTTAAGTCACTATTTAAGTCTTTGTATTGGCAGGAACCTCTATGCTGTGATCATGTCCATGTTAATGATGATAGAATAAGTGAAGTTTGATGCCATATTTCTTGATGTCCAATAAGTGAAGAAGAACACGAAATATCTTAAACAGATCTTGGGCTTGCTTACACCATCCCGTAAAGAACCAACAAGCACCTGCAATGAGTAGGATGAGAGCTCTTGAACGGGAAAACCAGTATCACAGAGTTAATCTCAACTGAAGATTTCTTGACCCTGACAGACTTTTTTTGTTCTGAGAATCGGGTGTTAGTAAAGACTCATGCAGACACACTTCATTCTCCTATTAAAAGAGGATACAAACATGTGTAAATACATGCAAGCTAATCTGATGCCTGAAGGGACAATATATAGTAAGTGGAAGAATTGTGAAGCAAGTGAAAGTTGCCAATGATGTGATAGAAATGAATCATGAGTGATTTGCTCAATATTTTACTAAGAATCCCTTGCCACTAATGGTTTTTAATTTGACTAGGATCAGATGGGAAGAATTTTTAAAATTTTGGCAGGCAGGCACTCAATCAGTAATATTGCAAATAGAAGTGAACAAAATGCATAGTCACAAAAATTAACATGATCTGAAGCTTGGTATTATTACCCTTGAACATATCTGATTGTGCACAGTATTTTCGATATTTTTTGTTTTGTTATTACCACTTCATTAATGAATTCTTGGGAATTGATAAGCATGCACAATGTATGCAACAGGGTACTGATGCTATATAATACTTAAAATCTGTCATATGGTGCCATAAGTTGAGGCCAGAAGCAATTTTATACGGAGTTATATGTAAAAACACATCTGAAACCATATACAATTCAGGCATTTCTTACCCATTTGTGAAAAATGAAATATTTAATTTCCTAAGCAACATTTTCATGACAAATCACATACCTACCTGATAGGAAAATTAATTTCCTGTCATTTGGTACTATTTTGAAGGCTCTATGATGAATTTCCATCAAGTTATACAACAAAATGTAACATAAAATCATAGAAAAATAGGCGATTTCCGTCGAAATTGACAACAAATGTTGAGCGCTCTTGAGGCAGGGTTTCCCTTCACCCTAGACCAAAATGAATGTGATATTTGGATTCCCCATACCCAAAAGCATGGGAAACCAAACAGGAGACTATTAAAATTGACATTGTTTGTATTCTGAACGGGTCTATTGTAGGCTCATGTTATATTAAGAATGTTGTATACTACAAATATATACAATGAACTTTTATAAACAGCTAAATGTCTTATAAAGATATCAACATAATAAGTCTTTTCTTTTGCCATAATACAGTACAATAAGCTGTGCAAGTAGAAATAGAGGCAACAAATCGTGAAGGGCTATATCGTATGCACTTTCCAAGACCACCTGTGTATTGCGGCTATTATCAGCTATATTAATTGAATTATGATTGTTTAAGACACAGGATATAATAATCATGATATAATACCATTATTCTATGATTCTCCATTTTTTATGGCATCGAAACTGAAAAGCTAGACTGCTATTGCATTACGTAAAAATATATAGAATTGGGGGACTTGTGAAATTGAAGTCAAATTAGGCATCCAATTGGCTTCCAGGGCACGTGGACCATTACCTTAAAGGCCTGCTCCAACAAATCCGAGCAAAACATTATTATATTCTACCAGGGGCGGACTGATCTGTGTGGTAGAGTGGTAGCTGCCATGGGCCCAAGCAATCAGGGGGCCATTCAAGGTGCCAAAAAATCAAAAATCAAGAAAATAGCCAAAATTTCTATCTTTGTGACTGAGTTTGTGATTGTGATAGAATCAAACTTTCAAGTTTGGGCCCCAATGTATGAGGGCCCTGTATAGGAGGGCCCTTCAACTTTGGAGTAGTACTAAAAATAGGAATGTTGGAGCCCTTGACTTATTTTCCACTGGCCCAATTGTTGCCAATCCGCCCTTGTATTCTATGTCGGGGGAACCGGGTCACATTGGGACGCTTTTAAGGTCTACTAATTTTTCTCAACGCTGAAAGCACTGAAGAACTCAGAAGTTTGCATGAATATCACCAATACTATTGAACTTAAATACAAGGCATAAGAAACTAGACTGTGCCTACCCTTTTGCAGCCAGAGAGCAAAATGTGTGTCACAAAAATGACTAGCCGAGGCACATTGGGACATCAGCGGGGGCACATTGGGACATCAAGTAAAAAATTAATAACTTTAAACAGTTTTAAACATCTAACATAAACTGTCCTGGGTGTGGACATCTATGTTAGTAACACACAGTGCTTTGCGACAAATTTGTTAATAGAGCATGGTAATCCACTATGCCTCTATCCACTGTGGCCTGAATACATGTTGTATGCTGTCCCAGGTCATTCAGTTGACTTGGACATTTATATTCTGTCATATTAAGTGCGTCCCAATGTGCCTCGAATTCACTGTTCCAATGAGCCCCGATATCACTTTTACACAAAAATGCTAACGTCTCAGGCACCAGTGAGTGTGTTTATCACGATAGCAATTCATAAAGTTCTGTTCGTTATGATATATCAAATTCATAAAAGCACTGAGAAAGCCTCATTGTTCATGATTTGTTCACAGAATGGTTTGAATTGACCCCCTCTGTGTTTACTTTAGTAGTAGGAAAGCAAACTTTTCCTCGCCATACTTCTGCATGTGGCCGTAATTTGTCATCAAAACAATAGAAACGTCAGGATGTGAAATTAAAAGATATGATGGAACTACCATATCATATACCTTGCCAGGAACCAAGAAAAATCACCGTCTCATTGTGCCCCGCATCCCAATGTGCCCGGGTTCCCCTTAACTAAAACCGAGAATCCAGCTTTGTGGATTGCTAACTTAAGGGACAGACATTCATTCTATTTTCTGAATGAAATTTGTATATTTAACACAAAATTGTTTTTCATGAAACCATACTCCTATGGAAAAACCAACATTCACTTTTCAGAAAAACGTTTTGGGTTTTAAAAAAAGGTTTTTCTCAAAACATTTTTTAAAGTGTGGAAGTCATCTTTTTTGGATTGCAAACTTAAGGGGAAACATAATTTGAGGAGGGTGGATTGCGAGTTTTTTTTTTCTTGTCAAAAAGTATTAATCTCCGGGTAGCACTGGAGGTAAACATTTTTTTAGGGTATTTGACTTAAGCATTTATTTGTTTCTAGATCAAACGGGTACCACCATGCATAAGAAATTGTTCAATTCACCAAAACTTGGTTTGCAATTATTTCTTTAAAACAACCTAAGCCCCTCCCGGGACACTTGATTAACGGTTGCAAACTTAAAACTTAAAATACATGTTTAATCGAACTTATAATTATTCTTACCTGATAAATCACATGAGATTCCAAGAATAAGGTGAGCGGCAACTATGACTATCCATTTTTGTCTTGCCATGATAACTCTCACATCCAGAATGAATACATGTTTGAATGGCGTTATTGTAAAACATCTTAAGTTCAAAATATTCGATTTAAGCATGAGCCCCGTATTTTAGTCAATGAAGTTATCAATGAGCCATCATAAATGTTTGAATAGTTGAATGGGAAATTGATGATCAGCTTGTGGTTGTGTAGAGCGTTTCTTTAATTATGTCTATGTTGTTGACATTTATGTTATATTTATTTGACATTTTACATGTATTGGATTGCAGAAGGCGCTTCTTGTTGACTTGTATCAGTGTATTTTTTAACATGCAGTGCCACCTGTAAGTAAGTGAAATGCATGAAATGGTGCCATTGCATCAATGCTAAACATTGTCAACCAAACTGCTTGTGGAGGCATGAAATCTCATCCGATGAGCAGAAAACATATTGGATCATAAAGGCCGATATGTGAGGCATGTGGGATAACAATCGCAGCTAAATTTCTTTGCTGTAAGTGGAGTTAGGTATGGGTCAAAGTCTTCAATAAATAAGTGAAACACAGGCCCAATGTTATTTAATGGGGAAGGGCGGTTCACTTACTTTGACCCATACCTAACCCCGACTACAGCAGAGACATTTGGCTGCCATTGTTATCACACAAGCCTTACATGTCAGCCTTTATGACCCAAAGGCCCAAATTTTCATGTTAGGTTTAAACTTGGTTTATCCCAGGGTTGTACCTAGTTAAACCCAGTTTGGATAAACCAAGTTTAACTTGAGTTTAGACCCAGTTTAAAAACCGAATTTTCATGTCTGACAAATCTTGGCTAGACCAGGTTTATGGATCGAGACCGAATTTAAACTCAGTTTGCACCCAGTTCTATGAAACAAGAAGAAGCAAAATGTAAAGAGATAAGTAAGGAACAAAAGAAAAGTAGTAAACAAAGAGGAAGAAAAATAAGCAATAAAAAGAAGAATGCTAGAAGGAGAAAATAAAAAATTGAAAGGAAATTAAAGCAAAATCAGGGAGTATGGTCACAAGAAATGTTGAAGAAATACACATTGCACATGAAGTTAATTTAGACTAATTTCAAAGAAGAAAGGTGAGAAGAGAAACTAAGAAGAAAGAAAAGAAGAGTGAAAAGCATTCGGAAATTCAGAAGAAAGTAAGAGCATAATTAAAAAGAAGAGGAAAAATAAAAAGGAAAAAAAACATAGGAAAGATAACCCAAGAAGAAGAAACATCAAGAAGACCAGGAAATAACAAGAAAGGAGATAAAGAAAGAAAAAAAGATGAACATATAATACAGCCATAATTAAAGAAAAAAGCCGAAAGGAGAAGAAATATATGAAATATGAAAAGAAAAAGGAACAAAAAGATTTAAAGAAAGAAAAGAAAGAGGAAAGGGATGAAATAGGCCATGAAAGAAGGAGATAACCGAAAGTGAAGAAAAGAGAAGAGGTAGAAAATGAGGATGACTGCAAATGAAGAAGCCAAAAGATGCAGAAAGAAGACCAAATGGAATAACAAAGGAAACCAGATTAAAAAGAAATGAAGAAAGAAAGAGAAGACAAAAAGGGGAATATGAATAGAGAGGGAAATCAAAAACGGGAGATAAAGCAGTTTGAATAGATAATTAGTAATGGAATGAATGATTATGTAAATGCCAAAGCATGAGGACAGCAGCATCTCGACCCATAAGATACATTTTAAAGACAATAAATTTTAATGAGCTGCAAATACTTGCATTACTATTCTCCTAATAAAAAGTTACGACAGAAACATGCATGAAAATAAAAGATGTATAAAAAGTATTTTTGGGTAAAATTTTGGGAAATAAAAGAAGAATTTGAAAAAAATGTCCACGGGGGAGTTATGGAAAAAAAAATGTTGAAACAAAATTTGAAAAAAAAGCATTTTGGGGGGGGGGGGAATTTCAAAAAATTTTTGTAAATAATGTCGGGGGGGGGGGGAACTTGGAAAAAAAAAATCGGATGAAAATTCTTGGAAGAAAAATAATTCAGAGCACAACTGATATCCTTAACTAGATCAGTGAAAAGGAAATCTGACTTTTCAGACGCAAAATCCACACTGAAGGCTTCCAAAACCAGGAGTTAAACCACCCCTGAGCAGGTTTCTGCTAAAACCAAAGAAAAACCTGGTCGATTTTTAAAACCAGACATGAAAATTTCGAGAAAAGAAAAAGTTAAGTTTTAATATCTTAAACTGGGTTTAAACCTAGTTTATCAACAAACAAGTTTAAACTAGAGATGAAAATTTGGGCCAATATGTTTTTCTCTCAGCAGTTGAGAATGCATGGCTCCACAAGCAGTTTGGTTGAGGATGTTTAGCATTGTTGCAATGGCACAATATCATGTGTTTCACTTACTGACAGGCGGTACTGTAGTACTGTATCTTGGAGACCACATGTTATTGTTAATAGATGACCAAATTGGCATCACTGGGAGACCAATTTTCCAGAGACTCTCATAAATTTCATACTTGATTATCTGTTTTTATTAGATTGTTAGTTCGCCTGTAATGGTAATTTTCTGTTTCTACAGTTACTGGTCCTTCTCTTTTAAATGAAACTTCACTGAAATAGCTTATCTGTACAATGCTTGTATACCACATTTTATGTATTAGATGCCATTCCGTTATTAACGCCCACCCCCCTCATCTGGAATTGATTTTATTCAAATTCCACCATAATATGACCTTATCCAACCTTTTTCAATGTATAGCAAAAACGTGCCAACACGTAGCCCTCAAGATTGCTTCCATATTTGATTTGGTTTTTTTAATTATTAATCACTTTTTTTCTTTTTTAAATTTATTGAACCTCCAATGGAGAGAAATATATATATACAAATTATCAATCATAAAAACACATATCACAGTCTAATTAAAAACAACAGCTCAATTACAGGCTCAGTGGGTTAGTAGAGAAAAAAAATTGTAGTACCATGGAGATATCATTTAGAATCGATTGGATTCATTAATATAATTTAAAGTACTCATTATTATATCTATTAGATTACTTAATCTAATCTAATAAATTAAAATGTTCAAAATCATTTAATCTAATATAATCTAATCTAATTTTCCATTAAATCAGCATTTAATCATGATTATATGTTGATTGAATAATTTAATCAGATTAAATCATTTAATCAAACTAAACCATTTAATCAGATTGAAAAATTACAGTTGTGCTTGAAAATTAATGAACCCATAGAGATTTACCATTGAAGACAATTATAAAGTTGACTAAACGTACTGGCCATAACATAAATGATGTTGCATGAATCATTGAACCAATGACTGTATTATACCATTGAGGTTTCCCACTACATGTACCAGCCTGGCCGTTGGATTTGTATCAGGGGTCTTTGCGTTAGATAGGGATTATAATTGTGCAAAAGTAAGTGCACCCTAAGCATGACGTTAAAAGATAGGAGCAGTGGGTGTACTTACTTTTTACAGTCATTGTTTCAATAATTTGTGTAATATCATTTATGTTGTTGCCACTACGTTGAGATGACTTTATCATTATCTTCAATTGTAAATCTCTATGGGTTCACTAATTTTCAAGCACAACTGTAATCCAATTAAATATTTACTTCAATTGTATGATTGCGACCAATGATTGGTTGTTTCATTAATCAGCAAAGTAATCATACCAAATGAAATGTGTGGAGAAGATGTAAATAACTGATTAGTGTGGAGTATTGAATTCAAACTCTGGAAGCATTGTTTAGTGACACATCATTCAAAGATGCATGTGTGCCTTTACCAATTAGTAGGCCTATATTACTGTTATCAGTTCGATGATTATGTAAGATCATTACCCTTATCTCACAAAACTAGATCTGTGGAACATACAGTGACAATACTGAAGCAGAATGAGCAAGTGACGGGAGAGCCCCTATCTCCGTCTTATGCAATACATAAATTATAAGATACCCATCTTGAGGGAATAGGAATGATATAACAATTAGGTTTCATAATTGGTTAGTTCAGTGGAAAAATAAAATACTTCACAAGGAGACCATATTTCTGTCAAATTAGATCCGTGAAATATTGTGTAAGGGGCCGACCAGATGATCTTTGGGGGGGGGGCTATTGATATTTGGTGAAAAAAAAACATTGTTTCCCACTTGACACTGAAAAAATAAGTTTGTTCAGCACAAGGAAATGAAATAATAAGTTTGTTTCCACCTGTAGCTGGGGTACCGTAAAGTTAAAAATTCTGATAAAAAAGTTTGTCGCGACTGCTCATGCGTAAAAATTGTTCGTCAACGCACTGTAAACGGGAAAAAAAAGTTCGTAAAGTCCATAGCCCCCCCCCCCCAACTATCGTCTGGTCGGCCCCTAAAGTGATCTAACAAAATTTGGTAATTTATTATTGAATTGTTTGCTCATATCATGTTGGTATTTATGTGACAATATAATACATAGTAATTTTCTGAATAACCTATGTAACCAATTTTAATTTTTTCCAAAAAAGAAGAAGAAGAAAACAACAAAATGCAGTGGTCTGTTGTTCGTAATTTGGGCAATGCAGGGCTCAGCTGGGGTGAACCGGCATAAGAACATCTTCAATTGACCTGAAAATTCACAAGAAGTCTTTTGGACTTCATCCACAACTTTTGGGAAGGTTGGGCTCTGATTGGTTAACTTTGTCAAAATTTGGTACGCCCTAGCATACAATCATTAGAAAAAGCCTCATTTCTTGTTTGAAAACAATGACTGCCACTGCTTAAAATGCATGAAAACATAGGTTGTTGGTATTCATTTTGAAGCTCTTGATCAGAGCTTTCTAGAGAAATCATTATCCTTGATGTATCTCTAATATTGACTGAGTTGTACGGAGAACCGCGGATTATTTTAATGATCGAAAAATAAATATTGCATAATTTTCAATTGCAATCAGCCACCCCTAGACCTTAATGGATTTCAATGAAATGTTAGGGTTTTATTCAGGACACCAAACCTCACCCCCGAAAAAAAGTCAGAGGTGATCCAAATATGTAAGGGGGCTAGATGCACCCTACTATCCATGCAAAGTTAAACTCTTTGACATGTAAGCAGTCAGTGAGGTCATATTCTCTACTTCCTGTGTTATTAACCAGAGTCACTGACCAAGCCAAACCACTCACCAATGACTCCAATGCAATGGATAGGGCTGTTGTGAGGTCATTGGTGTACTCAAACATCTTTTCTGTAAGCACTCGTTTTTCGTCCACTGTAAGACAATCCTTAGAGCTCTTTGTAGATTGACGATCCTTGGGAAAAAATTAATTTTCTTCTTTTTAATTTGCAAACTAACTTTGCCACGTAATTGACAGTTACTTGTTGGTCTTCTAATCTTCTTTTTAGGTATATACCTTAAATTGGTTAATAAGTATAGGTTATTCACCTAGGGAGAGGCAATATGTGATTTATCCAGCGAGGGCGTTAGCCCGAGCTGTGATAAACACATATTGCCGATCCCGCGGTGAATAACCGGCTTATACCATAAGACAAAGCTGAAAGTTGTCATTTATTGCTGTGTTTTTTTCACAGCTTCACTTAATATTCTCCCATGGGAGGATAACAGGACAACAAAGAATATGGGTTTTATTGCAGTGAAATACTGGCTCATGATTGGCTGACAGAGGTGTCGAATGGTATAAGTTTATTTATTCACACCTATGCTGCCAGTTGAATGAACTGATCCTACGATAAGTGACACAAACAACATTCTTAAGGTGACTGAAGCAATGTACACTGCACATATATATACTTCTGAGCAGCCTGGTTGCCTAGCAACATAGTGTCACGACTGCTGCAGGCCCTGAAACAGTTGTGACGTTACCATTTTCTATGCTCTGTTTTTTTAACAGCATGGCAGCAAGTAATTTGCTATTTAAATTAGATCTAATGCAGCTAGAAGCGTAATTATTTTTTCTATGAATGCACTAAGGTCCATCCTATATTTTTTTTTCAGTTTCAGCTCCCCAGCTTCATCCACAAATTTTCTAAATTGATTTCTGTGAACTGTTTCTAAAATAACCCGTATTTCTTATTTCTTAAGTTGAGATTGGCACAGTCACGGGACTCTAGTAAAGAAATGACTTGTTGAAAGATTTTTATTTTCTGACATTTGTTTCAAAATAATCTGTTTATGATGTATGCAAATGTATAAAAAAAAAATGTCTGATCGTTTTCTAAAAATTTGATTATTGCCAAAAATTTTCTTTACCTTTAATGCAAATGTTTTAGTGTACATCTATGGGAATACATTTCTGATGTTTTTGAATGACTAATGCATTGGATGCTTTATTCTGTAAAGCACCAAAACTCAATTTATGACTTTTTAGCCGTCAACAGCTAAACAAACCTGTTGCCATGGCAACCAAACCAGTCAGTGAATTTTTTTTTCATTTATTATTTTTGGAATGCACAGGTGCTATAAAGTGTCTTTGCAAAATTTTAGAAAAATCTATCTGATCTAACTACCACGCTCAAGTCACCTCAAGCCATTGACATCACAAGAGCAAGTTGAATGTTTATTTTGAAATTGTTTGGACCGCTAATCTGCAAAGATCTATAATGGGCCAAGCTGCACTCAACCAAAAGGTACTGACATACAGTGTAACTGTATAGAATGTTTGTTACTGACAATGAGTACTTAGCAGGCTAAATATCAGAATAGTATTATTCTTCATTTTTTTAGCCTTGCATGATCCAAGAGTAAGATATAGCCCAAATCAGCATAACTTTAAGCCTGAATACATTCCGACCACTGGAACCATTACTTCTGGGGCACCAAACCCTCTCCCATAGCACTGGTTTGCCCAGATACCATGAGATGGACCGACCAGTACATAAGCATAGCAACGTGGTTCAGTAGCACACTGCTCCTTGCACCATGCTTCGTCAGTCGTGTTTCCGAAGAAGAATAGCCTAGGTCGATTTTCTTGTCTTGGACCTGGTAGCAGCCATTCGACAGCGTTGTTGTTCGCTTCTAACTTCCAGCACTCTGAAATTGATTGGTTTAGATACATTTATTGATAATTTGTTTGAGTTTAGCCAGAACATATTGTGAGACAGTTCTTCATCAATTGTTTTCACTTATACACTCTTGATAAAATGTTCGGATAATTTTTTTTTTTTTTGAAGAGTAAGAACTGCAATATTCTAAAACTGATCATTTAATGTGAGGAATTGCAGACATTTGCCTTTCACTTATTCAATTTGTTTTAATTATATTAAGAATTTTTTTGTGGCTGAGCATTATTTGAAACCTTTCTTAAGGTGATAAAAGGCTGGAATAATAAGGATTTTCGAAATGGCAGGACTACAATAGTCTAAAATTGGTCATCGAATGTGTGGAATAGCAACTATATGTTTCTCACGCATTAGATTTATGTATAATTTATATTGTGAATCAATTTTTGATGCTGCGCATTATTTGAAACTTTTCTTTTGGCAGCTCAGAATATTTAATGAAAGGTCACTAAAAGTTGAATCATGGCACAACAAGGTGGACTAAAAATTTCAAAATATGCAAAATATGTCAACTTGATCTATATGCCCTTGTTGATTTAGTGAGAATTATTTTATGGAAATGTTAGTGTCATCTGCAAAAGTTATTGGTAACAAACTGGATGATACATTTATCATGTCATTAATATACAGAAGGAAGAATAATGGACCAATAATGGATCCCTGTAGGACACCACACTTTGAATATAATCAGGGGAATCAACTTAATTAAATGTGACATATTGTTGTTGACATCTAAATAATCTTTTATCCAATTATGAGCAGTACCTATCATTCATATATATTCTTGGAGATGGAAATAACTTTTTTTAAGCTCTAGGTGTCTGAAGATTTTATCACAGAATTTGTTTTAAGCTTTTCAAAGAAGAAGGAGTTTGTTTTAAATTATGTAAATATATAATCATTATACCAATACGGCATGATATGAGTGCAATATGAGAATTTATTTGCACGAGGAAATTCATATTGAACGAGGGCGCAGCCCGAGTTCAATATGAATTTACGAGTGCAAATAAATTTTCATATTGCACGATAATAAGTGCCGTATTTGTTTTATTACATGACCACTATGCTTCCAATATAATGTTCCATTCTGAAAATAATCATTTTTCGGAATTTTTTTTTTTCAGTCAAAAAACAAAAATGAAAAAAAAAATTTTTTTTGGAATTTTTTTATTTTTATAAAAACTCATATTGCACTCTAACCATGCAATATGAAAAAATCTGAAAAAAAAAAAAATTGTAAAAAATTTTTTTTTGGAAAAATCTCATATTGCACCCGAACCATGCAATATGAGTTTTTATGATGTCGTCACGTGACTGATTCAGGCCAATCAGCATCGCTCTAGCATAGTGGTCATGTAATAAAAATGTTTATTGTAGTTTCTAGAAAATTTGTTGAAGTTACTATTGACCTGTTTTGATGACTTGTAAGCCTATATAGGGCTGGGTGTATTTTTTTACACAGGTCATATAAATAAAGAATTTTTAAAAAAGCTATTTTAATGGGATTTCATGCTCGACTGTGTCAAAGTCTTTCTTTAAATCTTAGAAGACACCATTTGTAACCTGTTCATTGTCAATTGCTGATAGTATTTTATCTATCAAAGACCATCCTGATACTTGCACAAAATTTTGTTGCTTTTAATAAAATACTTAAGTTTGTTATTCATAAGGTGTTCAAATATATAAGAAAATAAAGGTCGAACTCACACTGGTCTTTAATTTATCATCGCCAATTATGGTTCCTTATGCTGAGGATGGGTAAACTAACAGATAATTCAAACTAGACAACAAAGCTGATAGAATGATATCCAGTAAAAAAAATACAAAGCTCATATAGATCCACTATTTAAAAAATTAAAAATTCTCAGAGATTAAGATATTGTAACTTGAAAACTTTACAAATTGTATTATCAAAATAAGTCAAAGATGCCGCCAATTTATTTACTACAAATATTTGAATTACAATAACATAACATTTTCAGAGACACAATAGTTGAAATAATAGATTTTTAGCTCCTAGACAAAACCATAAATTTCCCGAAATCAATATCAGATACCAACTGTCTATTTTACTAAATAAAAATGAAAAATGTATTTTAGAAAAACAACTGCACATAGTCTCTAATAAGTCTTAATCTGGGAAATTGTTTAATTCACAACTGTTATGTAATTATGTAGAACTAATAATGAAATGTTACTTCTTAATTAGTGATTATTAAATCTATACGTATTTCAGAATATTAACTCTCTGGCCTTTACTACATTTCTTTTCTTTATTGTTTCTTTTTTCCATCCAAATTCATTGTTGATCATATAATAATATTCTTTTTGATTTGTTTACCAATTGTATCTTTTACCAAATATATTTATTGTCAATTTTAAATTACTTAATTAATTGTTATGAATTAATGTTTTTTCTCAAAAACAAGCAGTGACAATGACGTCCCTTTGGGGGGTATGGGAGGCATGAGGGGATACAGGGGCACGTGCCCCACCATATTGGAACTGTGCCCCCCCCCCCCGCAGGAGCCCCCCGTATGAACTTTCCAACTCCGGCTAAAATATACAGTTGGTATAGTTGGTGCCCCCCAAGGAGAATCACATGCCCCCCAGGTGCCCCACCCCCCCTGCTCAAGACCCCCCCCCAGTTAAGCCGCTCCAGTGACGCCTATCCAGTTACGCCGCTTGCCTCCTTGACCATAATTGACATGACATGACATGAAATGTGATTGTACTTTTAACACTTCTATGGTGGAAAAACATCTGAAAATCTGAATCTGAATCTCCAGACATTTTTGGCTATTTTTAAAGCAGTTGGGAAAAATCCCCGTGTAATTGAAAGAATACATATGAGGGTTGATTGTAAAATATATATTTATTTGCTGTTTTTACTGCTTTAGTGTCTTCAACTGGTTTAAGATAAATTGAATTTAACTTGTTATAAACTTGCGAAAATCAGTCAAATACAGCTAGTCCTGTATTTTTTTTTAGTCTGAACAGAGATAAAATGTAATGTGGATGGTGTTTAACAGTATAATACTGAAATGCAAAAATTAGGAAACTGATGTTATGGCCTAGGCCAGGGGTGCCGGAAGGAAACGAGGGCAGCAGGGGCGGTCGGGCAAGAAACATAAAAATTGATATTTATAAGCCATTTTGTGAATTTTAGTTGGTTGGCCTTGTAGGCCTATTTCAACCAACAGACAAATGTATTTCATGTAAAAAAAATCAATGAGAAATATAGAAAATTCATAATCTTTATTTGATTTTAAAAAAATTACTCAGTTGTGAGACTTTGGTAGGAAATACAGTAGAAATGAAAGTGGACGGAATTGCCATCCTCATATTAAAACTGACTTGATTGGGTGTTTTGTAAATCCGTCCACCTACGTCAGAGTACTTTTATGTTTTGCAATGTTTATAATTGGCATATAACTGATTACAAGAATTAGATTGGGGCAATTGATACCACTTTGATTGGGATAAATACATTTTTTGTAATTGAGGCAACCAATTGAAATTATTGCATAAAAATTGATATCTATTATTTAATTCTTCTGTATTTCGTGTAGTCATTGTCTAATTATTCTTATTTTAACACAAAATCCACGGTGAAGGTTGATAAATTGCAACTTTTCACAAATTATAAAGATATGATAGATGTATTATGCCCCGTGGACGGTTTTACCATCCTTTCTGGACGGATTTACCAGCAGGATGGACGGATTTATGAGCCCCAACCTTAATTTTTGGTTGCCATAGTTTTTTTTCCTTTTTGAATGTTAATGGTAGCACGGAATATGCTCCTTCAAGTGGACTAATTTTAACTTTTTAACTGTTCCCATTGTTTGGCCAATAGGGGTTTTGGCCAAAAGTGGACGGATTTACCCTCCTTGACTCTAATACATTGAACCAGCAGTCAAACTGTGTGTGTTGAAAAGAAGTTTCTACATCTTTCATGAAGTGCTTTGCAATATTTTTGATATATTGCTGACTGAAACCATATGTCACAATAAAATGCCTAGCAAATGTAGTAACTCTATTTAACATGATGAAATGACTATATGAAATTTCCACTTGGGAACAGCACACACAGCAAATTTTAAAATTTAACTTCTGTTTTTCCCTCAATCAATATTGTGACCAATGATATCGGTGTAATTGCAAAATTTAAAAGAGAAAATCGTTATGCATTAATATGACCATAGACACAACACAAACTCATGCTTGGTACAACAAAGAAATCAATTAGATCATTAAATTGTATTTTATTGTCATAAACATGGCAGTGGCGTAGCCTACCAGGGTGGGGTTATTGCCCCAACCATGGCACCTGTTACCCCACCTCTTGCACTGAGCCTTAGCATTGATGTCTAGCTCAGATGGAGGCTCTGTTGTTGAATTTCTATTAATGTATCATCATGTTCATGTATCTAAATATATTTAGATCTATCTTTTGAGAATATTTACAATGAAGGGATCAGGGTATTCTACTGATGTTGTGTCAATATGTGGCCTATCGAAGATCCCCTGAAGATTTAGGAGGAGTGATATTGAGATTATTATTATTGCCGCTACATAAAATTCATGTCACGCGAATTAGATTGGCCCTTTTTCGACCAACCGCCCCTGCGGCACTTGTTTCCTTCCGGCACCCCTGAATTCTACGTATAATACTCAAAGGAAGCAACTCTGGCTTTTCATCTTAAATGAAAACATATACTGTTCAAAATTATAGTAATTCATGCAGCATTGAACAATGTTCACATTTGTAGAAATCTATGAATTAATTTGGAGTACCATACTTATTTTTCTGTGTCTGTGTTCAACAACTTCCATAACAGTCTTCACTTCTAAGTTCTAACACAATTTAGCGGGGCAGGTATGTAAAAAAATAGTGCATTTATACATAGAAGCATGAAACTTGGTGCACACTTAAAAAACATCTGTACAAACATATTTGGATAGGGAGCCACTTCAGATTTAGCTTAGGCGGCTACCGTCAGCCATTTTCCAAAATGGCGGTCGATTCTTCCACTTTGCTGCTTTCTGTGTATTTTCTACAAATAGAATACATGTAAATATTGTTTTTTATTGCTTCTCTAAGTATTCCGTACATTACTATAACATTTTTTGGTAGCCTTGGTCTATTTTCAGGTCTGTTGGAATCATTTTTGTTAGAAATATTGATTCAAACACTGGATTTCGCGGTTACGGATGGTTACACCAATTCTCTATAAATATCAAAATAAATTACATATTTGAATTCCTTGTAAGAAGAGCTTTCAAATGAATGGTCGCATCAATGGGTTTAATAAACTGTGGCAGAGGGCGCCGGAGTGCGTCCACCTGGCGGCGAAATGACTAGCAGCAGTGTCATTTGTCTTGTTGCTGCTGTCTAGAACACATCTCTCTGAAGATCTCTAGGAAGCCTGACAAGTCTCTGATACCCTATTCCACATTGGCGACAAGGATGAGATATTGCTTGTAAAGGATATATTATCATCACAGTCAGTCTTCTGGAAAATTTCAGAAAAATCGGAGGTATTTTCGTCACTTTACTGGCCATTTTACAGCTGATTAGCGTCCTCAGAAACGTCATTTCTCGCACGTCGTAGTGGCGCGAAAACATTTTAAGTTCATGTCACTTGATTGGAGTCCTTGGACTGTATTTATTGGCCATTATTAAGCACGATTACAGAGCGTTTTTGAACACAGAAGGATAGCTGTGTGGATTGGAAGGTTCAAGCATTTTCAATTGACAATTCCCAGCTGATTACAAGGTGTGACTGTTAATTGCAATCCAGTGGAAGTGGCAGTTCAAAAGCTGTCAACAGACTGAACAGTGTCAATAATTGAGTTTCACTGTGTCTGTTCAAATTGACTAAGCTGTCAACAATTGTAAATCTAAAGTTCCATAAAATTGAACTCTTGAACGCAGTGCACTAAAAAGAATAATTTTAAAGCATTTTGAAAAAAAAAAAAAATTCTTAATTAATAACAGCGTAGAACTGTTACATAAATGATATATATATGACATTGATGATTATTTGCTGAAACTTATTTTCAAGTGTTGTTGACCGTTGCATTTAAGTCAAATTTAAATTGCAAAATCAAATTTGACAATACACACAATACACAATTACAACATAGGCCTACATCAAACCGGAGGAAGTGGTCATTCAAATCACCTGTCAAACTGGTGCAACTGGATTCCAATTGACAATAATTATTCTGTTTACACTCCTTCAGGTGGAGTCCCAAGTTTACTTATTAATTTTTTTTTCTCCTTTGTCACTTGGAAATTTATTGAAAAAAAAAAAATTTGATTATTTAACAGCGTAGCACTGTTATATCAGGCCTATATATGCTTAAGTAAAGTTTAAGTAGTACCATAAGTGGTTTGCATGTGTGATACTGACTCTGACTGACCAAGTTCTAACAAGAATCATTGGATTCAATTGACAATTTGTTTCAATTGATTATTTATCAACTTATTGTTCAACAGGTCAGTGCCTAATTGGAATGATGAACTTTTGATGCTCCTGGATTTGAATCACACTTTTAAGATTTATTCACTGATATTTGTATTTTGTCTTATTGAAAAAAAAAAGTTTTTGAATTCATGATAACGGCGTAGCACTGCTATTATTATTTTTTCAATATAGTCATTTTACCTGCATAGCCGGTTGTTGAGCAGCTTCAATTAATTCAAATTAAGGGAAAGTTTATGATAACGGCGTAGCCCTGTTATATTACTTCAGATTGACAACAGAGCCTGTTAAATTTTGGATTAATTTGGCCCCATTTTATCAACTTTAAGTTACTATAGTGTTTGGAACAATCACCATTCAACGATGTCATTTCATCTGGACAAAGCGACAAAGGAACAGTTACTGGAGATCAAAGGAGTGGGGGAAGCCTCAGCTGCAAAACTACTGCAATTCTTGAACAACCATGGTACCATCAAATCATGGCTGGAGTTCTTGTCTTATGCCAACCATGTCAAGCTTGATGACTTCAAGATAATGCATCAAGAGGGTAGCATTACTTCAAATATTGCTGAATTTATTGGAATGAAGAATGCTGAAGCTGATGAGCAGGGCGGAGCCACTGCGAAGAAAGAAGCAGAACCTGATGGTGCTGCTGCTAAACCATTTGATGCCGAAGCGGCCTTTAAGCTGCTGTTTGAGCGGATGGATCGTCAGGATGAACAGCTGAAGAACATCATGCAGATCCATCAGAAGAGTGTTGATGAGCTGGAGCAGAAGATTGAGTTACGCCTGGAGGAAGTGACTCAGACTACTAACTCTCAAGTCAGACAACTTCAGCGAAAGGAATGTGACCATCAGGAGGCCTTCCAGAAATACGATGTTCAGATTCAGAACATTGCTGATAAAGTGGATGCTTTGGATCTTCGTGTTAGGACTAGTAATACCACTGAGAAACATCTACTCTCTAAGGGACCGGCATTATCGGATGTTTTCGGGGGTGCTCGGAGCAAGACACCCATACACTTGCCTGGAAGCGGTGCTCGTAGTCAAGCACCAAACAGCGCTGCCATCTCATGCAATAAAGACCCTTACCGGGATGAAAATGGAACAAAGAAGCACGATGTGAAGATACCGGATGCTAAGAATAGTAACGAAAAGGATCAGGAGAATACCGCCGGAGAGCGGCAACATCGACGAACAATCTCAACAGACAACCACTGGGAAGATCCTTTTGACTACCAACTAGCCCCAAGCAAAGTGAAGATTGATAATTTCGAAGGAAAAGTTGGCGAGTGGGAGAACTGGTATCACAAGTTCTCCATTATGGCGTCAACTGGTGGTTGGAATGACCACGAAAAACTGTTTAAATTGACCTCTGCGCTAAAAGGTAATGGGTTGACGGCCCACAGGAATTTGCCTAAACATGTGATCAAAGATTTCGGGCTACTTTGCAGGGCTATGGAGGAGCGATTTGGAACGGCTGACCCAGCAACCAAGTCAGTAATGCGGTCAGATCTCTCTACTGTGAAACAAAAAGATGATGAAGACCTTGAAGTTTTTGCGGACCGTGTCTATGCATTGACGATGGATGCATTCCCTCCTGAGACAACAGTGGCACAACTTCAACTATTTGCAGTGGAGAAATTTTTGGAGGGATGCAAGGACAGCAATTCTTCATGGCTTGCATTAAATGTGAAGAATCCACAAACCATTGCTGAAGCTGTTTCTTCCGTGAAAATGGCACAGGCCAGCTGCAAGCGGATGGGGGTGAAATACACTGCTAGGCCTAAGCAGGTTTTTTCTGAGGATCCTCCGGGAGTGAGAGCTATGCAGACTGCTGGCAGCGTAGACTGCTACGAGTGTGGTGGGAGAGGCCATATGGCGAGAGATTGTGCAAATCTTGTGAGGACTTACTGCAGAGTATGTGGCGACGACTGGTGCGACGGGAGATGTAACTGGAGACGTAGATCTCCATCACCCATGAGACGTTATGATGAGAATCGAAAATGCTGGGAGTGTGGAGATACAAGGCATCTGATGTTGGATTGCCCCTTCAGAGATAGAAGATTATCAGCGGCTCGGAGCAGCCGAGACAATTCTCCTTATAGACATCCTTCAGACTCCAGAAATTGGCGTGAACATGATAGATATGATGACAGGAAGGAAGCTGACAGCGGACGCCATTCTCCAAGAAGTAGTGATGGTCATGGAAGAAGTTATTTACCTCAACATAACCATCATCCTGAAGAGAGAAGACAGAATTACTCTGAGGATAGGGGGCGCTACACAGGAGGAAGATCTCGCTCCTATGATGATTATGGAAGATCGGACCAGGCAAGAGCAGGGTCGGAGAACCCCGAAGACAATCCAAATGATCACCATGCTGGCCGTAAACACTAAAATGCCCACAAGATTGACATAAGTCTGGCAATGGAAGTACATTAATGTTTGTTAACTTGAATGTACATACTGAATGTAAATACTGTTAAGTTTGGAGAGATGCAATGCTGAAGTAAATTGTTTGTGCAGGACTCAGGTGTTGAAGGTGTTCGGAGAAACACCCATGTAGAAAATAAGTGTACAGATGGCCTTGAAGAAAGAAGAGGGGAGAGGAGAGAAGTGAAATCATCAGCTGAGAGAAGTAATAACAGTTACTGTGAGAGTGGGAATTTCTGAAGATCCGACCACTGCTAAGAATGGGATCCAAAAGCTCAAGAGGCCGTAGAAGAGGAAGGATACTACAGTACAAGATGGCTCATGATGAGACTGGAGATTGACTGACGGAGATCGGTATCTGAATGGTAGTTGAGTGGCTTGGAACTTTTGAGTTGCTGTTTGCAGAAATAATAAAGTTGGTCGTCTGCGTCTGCCTGCAAGAGCATCTTTGGTGAAGATGGCTGGAGACGGAGTCTTGTTGTTAAAGATATATCTATTTGGTATACATATGATTATGTATCGGTCTAAGAAGTTGGTCTTCCTAAGAAGTTGAACTTTCTAATAAAGAAGAGGTCTCAAAAAGAAAAGGGGAAAGAGTGTGGCAGAGGGCGCCGGAGTGCGTCCACCTGGCGGCGAAATGACTAGCAGCAGTGTCATTTGTCTTGTTGCTGCTGTCTAGAACACATCTCTCTGAAGATCTCTAGGAAGCCTGACAAGTCTCTGATACCCTATTCCACAAAACTTTTTATGAAAATGGAAAAAATTAAAATAAAACGATTTTTGAAGATTTTGTTGTTTCTTTAATTTTGACAAAAAATTCACCAAAACTATTGATGCGACCATTCAATTGAAAGCTCTTCTTACAAGGAATTCAAATATGTAGTCAGTTTTAAAATCAAATGAGATTTCATGAAACTATGGGAAACTGCGAAAATGATACATTTTCTTCAACAGTTCTAACAAAATGGACCCTGACTATCCTAAAATTCCTCAGTTCAATCCAGAAATCAACTGATAATGTTCTTTAGATCTGTAGAAGGATTAATGAGCACTGTTTCAATACTTTAATAATGTAGGCACTTCACAGAAAGCAGGAAAAGGAGAAAATTAGCCGCCATTTTGGAAAATGGCTGCCATGGGTCAACCAGGTCAAATCTGAAGTGGCTCCCTATCTACATATTTTCTTTAAGATGTTTTTGAAATGTGTTGAAAGTTTCTTGCTTCTATGTATAAATGCACTATTACTCCCCTATTCATGACAAATCTGCCCCGCTAATTGTTCAGCTGGCTTCTGTATGAGCAGTGTCCACTTGTACTCAGTTTAAAATTTGTGTACCAGCATCTCCTTTTGCAACATTGTACCTTCCATTTATACCAGGATCCTTTGACCCATCCAATCTGTCCATAGTAGTACAAATGTCCAAACATTAACCGGACGATAACTCTAAATTGATAGCTTGTTGGGACATATTTGGCTTTATGTGAATGTGGTATGGATATAATTTACACAGACACTCAGAGTTTTTCTTCTTTCTGTTTCCATGCAGGTTCTATGACTATTTATAATCACAGTTACTTTAGGACGTTTTCAAGACACTCCAATAGAGTACAGATATTGTCTTTTTTGTAACTTCAACAACATTGAATCTGAAATGCACTTTATCTTTCATTGTCCCTTTTATAATGATATTAGATTTGAGTTCTTCAACAGGATATGACAAATTTATTTCTATTTTGACTTATTAAATGATGACAGAAAAATTGAATTCCTGATGAAAGATGATTGTATTAAAGAAACAGCTAGTTTTATATGTAACGCTTTTGAAAAAAGACAAAATGCTTTGTATACATAGTTTAATTTACGTAATTGTTGATATTTGCCAATAATAATACGATACTTGCAATTATATATATACCGACCTCAAATTAGCAATATATGATATTTGTAAATATGTAAATATTGAAAATTAACATTTAAGAGTTTGAATTACATATCTAATAGTATAACTTGAACAAAGCTTATATTTTTTGGGATTGCTATTACATATTGGACTAATGTATATAAATATATCAACAAATCATTTCAAATTTAATTCAAATTTGTATTATTCAACGAAAGTTCTTTTTTGATGTACTATTGTTTTGAAGTGAATTGTAAGCCCAGGAGAGCTGGGGGCTAGAATGTGAGCCCATTTCACGTTAATAAAGAATTTCTCTCTCTCTCTCTCTCTCATTCAATTTTGGGGAAAGCAGTTACCCTCGTCCTTCTTTAACATGGGATCAATTGGGATGACCTAGTTTTCTCAATTAATTTTGAGAAATTGAGACGAGGGTCAGTTCCCCTCGTCCAGTTTTGCCACAGTGAAAGTTTTGCACATACAGATGTAAAATTTTCAAACTTTCATTGTAATATTTTTATTGGAAGTCCCATTATTAGCCAATTTGTAATGTTGCAAGCACTTAACCCCCCCCCCACAAAAAAAAAGTGGAGCTTCTGTGAATTCGGGCAAAATAAGACATCATTCCAGGAAACAACCTGACTGATACAATAACCACATTAAATTTTAAACACAATGGCTGCTTAGAACGATTTTATCCGATATGAATTAACGCTTGATGCTATCTCCAATTTATATGCCAGAAATTAGGCCACAGGGGCTTCGTGCCTATATTGGCCTTGGGCCTTCAGCCCAAAATGACACTATCATCATCATCAACTAGAAATACAGCTATGTACAACTTTTTTCTGCAATGTACGATTTTCTTTAAACTTCACCAGACTGAAGTTGACATGTCTCTCTCCAGTTCTAGTTTAATCTGGTGCAATTTTAATGTGAAATTAAAGGTGTTGAACTTGAGTCTCTACTTTGTGAAGGTGTTACAATATGAAACCAATGAGGCATGGACAAAATATTATAATAGATAAACAGCTTGGTATTATCTCTATCCTACATGATCATCAAAGTTAATCAGGTCAAATAAATACAGGAGATCATCAAAATAATATTTTTCCAGCAGTGGCACAACTACTCATACAAGTAACATAGGAAAAATGTTCATACCCATTGCAGTGTTTTATAACATAACTAGTATTACTTGAATATTTCATTCATGTGTATCTGAATTTTCCTAATATTTTTGGAATTTTCCTGCAAAATTGGGATTAGTCTTGAATAAGGAACCTTGAGTTTGGGGTCGACCAGACGTAACTACAGTGCCGCCTGTAAGTAAGTGAAACATATGATATTGTGCCATTGCATCAATGTTAAACATCCTTAACCAAACATTCTCTGATTTCTCTTTCTACATCCAATGATTAAAAAATTACCTGTAGAGACTTTCGCTCTGCTTAGCAAGCAGGCTTCTTCAGTACTGATGTTGCTTGTGCTGTAGTTGTATGACAGTTTGATAGAGGTGCGAAAGCTCATAACAACCTTCATCCCTGTTGATGGCCCCCTGTGTGCGTTGGATCCAGATCGCTTCCCTCACTTGTCGTTTGCGTCTGTTTGCTTCTTTATCTATGACCTTAGTGCCCTCCCAGTCTATGATGTGGTTTGTAGTAGTCACATGATCCGTGATTGCCGACTTGTGGATGGTACTTTCGGACTGTCTTTTGTTGTTTCTAGTGAAGGTTTGCCCTGCGACACTCTCCGCTTCTTTTCTGTGTTCTTCTATCCTAGTTTTTAGCTGCCTTCCAGTTTCACCAATATATGATCTTTCACACATCTTGCAAGGTAAGGAGAAACAACATCTGAAGAAAGCCCTGGAAAACTGTGGCTATCCAACGTGGATCATGGGAGAGAAGAAAAAGGAGGATCAAAACAAGAAGAAAACCAAGAAGGACCAAGAGCGATTCAAAGGTCAGGTCATACTACCTTATTTGCAAGGAACAACAGAAAAATTAACAAGAATCTTGAAGAAATACGGAATAGCCACTGCGGTTCGACCATTTACAACACTCAGACAACTTTTGGTACATCCCAAAGACAAAATAGAAAAGGAAGAAAGTGGCGAAGTGGTCTACAAGATACCTTGCAAGATGTGTGAAAGATCATATATTGGTGAAACTGGAAGGCAGCTAAAAACTAGGATAGAAGAACACAGAAAAGAAGCGGAGAGTGTCGCAGGGCAAACCTTCACTAGAAACAACAAAAGACAGTCCGAAAGTACCATCCACAAGTCGGCAATCACGGATCATGTGACTGCTAAAATCCACATCATAGACTGGGAGGGCACTAAGGTCATAGATAAAGAAGCAAACAGACGCAAACGACAAGTGAGGGAAGCGATCTGGATCCAACGCACACAGGGGGCCATCAACAGGGATGAAGGTTGTTATGAGCTTTCGCACCTCTATCAAACTGTCATACAACTACAGCACAAGCAACATCAGTACTGAAGAAGCCTGCTTGCTAAGCAGAGCGAAAGTCTCTACAGGTAATTTTTTAATCATTGGATGTAGAAAGAGAAATCAGAGAATGTTTAAAAGAACCATCCAGCGAGATGTTCAGAAATATCCTTAACCAAAATGCTTCTGGAAGGATGAATTCTCATACAATGAGAGGAAAACATTTTGGGTCATAAAGGCCGATATGTGAGGCATGTGGGATAAAAATAGCAGCCAATTTTCTTTGCTGTAGTTGGAGTTAGGTATGGGTCAAAGTCTTTGATAAGTAAGTGAAATGCAGGCCCAATGTTAAAACATAGGGAAGGGTGGTTCACTTACTTATCAAAAACTTTAACCCATACCTAACTCCCACCACAGCGAAGAAAATGGGCTGCTATTTTTATCCCACATGCCTCACACGTCGGCCTTTATGACCCACATTGTTTTCCTTTCATCCGAAGAGAATTCATGCCTCCACAAGCAGTTTGATTGAGGATGTTTAGCATTGATGCAATGGCACAATGTCATGCGTTTCATTTACTTACAGGCGGCACTGTAGGTTTTTTCGGAAAAGGGCTAAGGAGTTTTTATTAAGTGAAAATAAGCATGTTTCACATGTGTGACACTGCCACATAAAACAGAATTTACGATACTTTATGCCTGTTCTATAAGTTTTTTGTGCTGACAGTTATATCCCAGAACACTATGTATTTACCAGGAGGTGTTGTCCCTGGATAGAGTCTTTCATACACTGGTTGAGATGTCAGGTCTTCGGTTTTGTTCTTGATTGCACAAGCAAAGCCTCCGTTTTGATCTTGGTTGATCTGGAATGCCCTGCAGCGATAGGTCTTCAAGCATTGCCTGGCACAGTCAAGCATGACTCGTACAGGAGCATTCGATCCTTGGAGACGCTGGCTGAATGAGCCTTCTTGGACTGAAAGTAGAATTTATCGAATAATAATTTTTTATCGAATAATAATTTTTCACCGTGAATTGTCCTCCTTAAACTACGATCTGGATGATTTACAATCAAATTCAATTTAGATCGACATTTCAACATTCTGTATGTCAATTTAATTAAAATTGACTCGTTTAATTTTCTTAAACATAGTCCATTGATTCAGTTCAATTCATCACCATTGCAACTATAAATTAATCCAAATTATTGTTATTCAGTTGATGAATTGATTTGTGGTCACCACTGATTAATAGACAATTAATTCTTGCTCGTTTGTTTGAAAATTATGTAATAATTATGTTGCTACCAAAATCACCCACCATGGATAAATGAAACAATCAAACAATCAAATAAGAATATGTCAAAAGACACACAAATCTGTGGTTTAGTACCTAAAAAGAGGTATCTAACTACCAGATTATCCTTACCGGACAGATTACATGAAACTCCCAGAAAAAGGTGAGTAACAAGTAGAACTACCAATCGGTGTCTTGCCATGGCAAGCCTCATGTGGCGAATGAACAAAATTCAAATATGCAACAGGTCATACCGCGATCAAGTATCAGACATTTCATTTCCATCAATACAATTACCAAGAAACCATCTGCTGTTTTTTCATTTCTGAAGGAAATGGCAGCATCAATTTATTTTTTTTAATGTTATTAACAAAATAGATTTGATGAATGTGACTCTTCTGTGATGTATCTGCACTTCAAAAAAGCTGACAGCAATTATTAATTGAACACCATGAGACATCAATGACAATATTTTCAGTTACAGTAGGTGAAAAACGGGTGCTTATGGAAAAGCAATTGAATGGTTCTTGTGAGGTCATATCCATATCCCTGCCATGTTATTCCGAGTGACTCGTTTGTGAGGTCATATCGTACACTTGCAAAGCTGGCAGGGAAAGCCAGTTGACGTGCCACACCACTCATTATAGTCTGTCACTTTGATATAGGAAAAGAGTGGGCTGTTGCACTGTGAAAATGGCACTTGGTGTGTCATCATGCAGATGATTTGTCATGATCATACCCAATACTTTCAATCTTTATTTGATTTAAGGAGACTTATCCCGCTTGAAATTAAATGGTAATTCCTCTGTTTTCAGCAATTTTTTGACACAATATAATTGTTGTCCATCACATGAAATAAATGGCAGTTTTTAAAAAGCTTGATTTCCCAAACCTTGCCAAATTTTGTTGGCTTAACGTCATGGATGAACCTTTGGTATTTTTAAAAAATCCTTTACAATATAGATTCAGAAGTTACTTGCTAGTCTTAATTGGTGTTGTCACTTTTTTATGGCTAATTTGTCAATACATAACTTGGAATGTCATGGACTTTCAACAAAAAGCAATTTATTGATCTTGTAAACTTTCTAAATGGACCGTCAGTGGCGTTTAATTGGATAGTGGTATTTAATTTTTTCAATATCAATTTTCATTACTATGTGCCATTAATAATTATTGGTTGCGCCTTTTTCAAGCTTGATAAAAAAAATTTTTTGTAAACAAAGTTATGGTCATGTCAGAAGTAATATTTGTAGTGTTTTTGTGGCACTATATCATATTAACTGTTTACCTGGAAATTCACATTATCAGTCATAAGACAGATCTTCTTCTTCTTCTATAATCCCATGTAAATTAAAACCCAGCCTTAGCTAGCAACTTAGCAGCTGTGGTTTGCGACAAGGTCTTATTTACAGCTTCCTCGAAACAGTCTAATGATTGATTTTGGAAATTCTCTGGTGCATTCCGTCTATCCATCATTATCAAACTTTCTTTGGCATATACAAAAAGCTCAATGTGAAGAACTTGTATTTCTTGAAATGAGTGAGTCATATTAGCATCTTTTCATTATCATGTTACACTCTTTATCGCAATTAAATTATAACGTCAGAAGGGTAGACTCAGACTCAGACTCAGACATATTTATTTTCAATAGAGAATAAGTTATGAAAAAGATAAATAAACTATTGATATGCTATACAGTACTTTTTTTTGTTTGACAATTCTCTATTGAGGGTGACCCCTTTAAGTCTAGTAGGCCGCTATCAAGGGGCCACCCATAAAATGAAATATTGTTTTTAAGTCTGAAAAAAAGAACAAACTAAAGTCCCATGAGTCCCATAGCATAATATAAATATATGGTTGACTAATTACCAGTTTTAAGTAGATGTATTGTCATAAGCTTTACTCTTAAATAATATATTCATTTCTATAATAATAGTGTGATGAAAGAAGAATGACAGTCTGTTACGTAATTAATAAGAAAAATACAGCACCAGAGCCTGGTATTAAATAATAAGTAGATCACATCAAAGTTTTACAATGTAAATTAACGGACTAGGAAGATAGGGTAGATTCTACAAGCAGATCTGTTCATGGAATTAATGGTCAGGGTTCTCATTAGTCTAAAAAAAAAGTAGGGGAGACCGGGGCTAGTTGTCACAGGGGCAAGTTGTCACAATGCTTATTACTCAGCTACATTTTTTAAAGATTTGTTCACTTATGAAAATTTTGTACCAACCAACCAGAGGAAATAAAAGGCAGAAGACACAGTCTTGCTGGCACTGATAGTTTCCTTTTTGTATTTTCAGTGATTACCAGGTGACAAGTAGTCACTGTGAATGAGATACGAAGCAAATGTAGGGACTGACAGGATGACCTATTCTGGAATTACTTCCTGCTCATTGCCTGTCATCGCAAAAAGATCGTAACATTCTGTAGCTGAAATGACTGTCTGTTCACCCAGTGCAGACAAACTGTTAGTAGGCCATCTGTGCTGATTTAGATGTCAGAGAGACATTTTCACAGATTTGGAAGATTGAGTAGAGGTCAAATGTCACAATTTAGGAACATCAGGATAGTTTGCCAAAATTTGTGGTTCCCAGCTTTGCATTTTGTAAGGAGACATTTCATGAGGGTATTCTGGTGGTTTAGTGAGAAAAAAGAACCAATGTTAAAAACAATGGACAATGATACGGCAATTATTTGTATAAAACATACCATTTCAAAGATTCCGTGAACTGATTACGCATACATTTTAATACAAATTCTGTCATAAAATTGTGTATACCATAGGCCTATATACCCCATAATGTTTACAATACCACATGAAAAAGCAGTGGATATATCCCATGTGGTATTGCGTTGTATACTCAATGGTTTGGTGTATACTCAATGGTTTGATCATTGTTGATGATGTCATTGCATCGTTTACTATTGTGACTTCATGGCCATGGCGACGTCACAACATTGTGACATCATCAGTTGAGCTGCTTCATCTGTGCTCTGATTGGCTGAAGCAACTGTTGAGTATTGATTTATGCTCATATTATTTGAATACTACAAATTAGTGAATTGTCAACTTGAACATGTAAAACGTGCCTGTCTTGATTTGTTTGATGCATTATTATGGCCAGGGACTATTGTGAGCAAGTTGGGCAGTAACAAAAAGAGGTAATTGATGCTTTTTGGGGTAAAAGTAAAAACTGTGGATTTGATACATGTTGAGTGGCCTGTGTGACACAGAATCTGCACTCATCAGATATTGCATGCAAGTGAACACTACGACAGCAATAAATAGACTGACTTTACAGTGGCTTACCAGTACTGGGCAGTGCTAATTTGCCAACACTAACGTTCTTAATGGACTGCATTTTTTAAAACTTCAACTACACATAGGTGAAGTTTCTTGTTTTTTTGGTATTATTATTTTTCTTTTTTATTATTATTATTCCGAAAAATGTCTTCGGAAAATTTTCAAAAAAATTCATATACATGGCCTACAATAATCTAAGAATACAATTTCTAGATATTTGGCCTTCACCTACTTTTCAAGGTCACACAGCCCTTCAAATTATTACCGGTTTGCACTTTCCTGTACATGGAAAGGTCCCTGACACTTTCTACACAGATTGACCTACTTTCATGAAAGTAAGTCAAGGTCACATTTTTCGAAGTCCATATTCATGGTTTAAGTTCTATTGCGGCATCTCAGAATCTGTAAGTCGTAGTGTCTTATCGATGGTGTCATTACGTCCCCAATCTCTGCAGAGCTCTTTCTTTTACGTTTTTACAACCAGTTCTTGAGTTACGTAATTTTAAAGTCTTACCGCGTCACCAAAACCGGCGACCTTGAGAATTTGAACTTGAAATATCGATTTTAGCTGATAACATGTCATAGTAAACCCACCCAAATATAAACCTAACGAGCCCATAAAGACCTTTAAATTTGACCTTGACCTCATTTTTCACGGTCATTTGACTCGTCAAACTTCACAAAGTTGCTGTTTTAAAATTAATTTTTTTTCACCCTGTCATATTCATGATATCAGTATCATTCTTATGTATTAGATGGCAATTGACCTATATATTATCAATGCCTAATCACATTTATTTATCTCCTTCAATCTATTTATTAAAAATTACAAATATTGCTATCGGAAAAATTTTAGAAAGTTACACAAAGTTGCCATATATTCAGTGTCCGCATTGGGCACTCGTCAGGTGGCCAAATATGACCTCAACAGTGCCTGGGTGAGTAGACATCAAGCTGGAGGATGTGGATATCTTATTTAACACAAATATCACCAGAAGGAATAATAACCTTAAATTAAAAGTGCTTGCACCTAAAACCACGCAATACAAGCACTCATTTGTTCCAAAAACTATCAGTGACTGGAATAAATTGAATCAGAGACAAGTAAATGCTGAAACAGTGCCAGCATTTAAAAGACTCTTACAAATGGACTAGCATGCACAGCACACCACCCCATCAGCCCGATACTCTTTCTGAGGACTGCTGATTATTAATCCAGATCCAGATCCAGCTGAACTGGTCCGTGTGGGCGAGCATCTCCTGAATGATTATTATCGCTCCTATATTTGCGTCATTCACGTGCATAGATAGAGAGCAAATTGAGCAATTGAGCATGCTTTTGAAGTCTATTTTAACAAGATTGCAATAATATCACCTGATTGCAATCAAGACGGTTCTGGCCTTCTTTTGACACCTTCTGATGGTCATTTTACCCCCATTCAGTCAAGTGCTATTGAGATGACCTGTCATAGCATACACCAGCAGCCTATATGCAATTCAGCAAAGCATGTCAAGCTTAGGTCACAATGCCCACGCCTACACTTTATGGATATATGCAAGTGTCCCAGTCATACGCAAAAAACATAAAATGATAGAAGCTGGTGGACCATATAAAATAATAATAAAAGCTGGTGAACCATATATAACCATGGCAATGATGGCATGACTTTCATCGTTTATGTCACCTTTTTTGCAGGAGCATCAATATCCATCATCTATAATTAATTGGGTCAACAATAAAGACACTTGGTGATCAATTGGTAAAAGACTGAACGTTTTTTGTCAGCGAGGCTTTATTAATCGGAGCTATTTTAAAGCATATCAATTAATAATTATAACATTTTTGACATTTTGAGGAAAACAACTAAATGATTACTTCGAATCATCCGAGTTCCTCCGTGGCCTAATGGTTAAGAGTGCTTGTTTGTGCAAGCACTGGCTCTGAGGGTGTGGATTCAAATCCCACCCCGGAACTCAATTTAGTCCAAGCCCATGGGACATTAAATGGAGGCGGGTTGTATCCAGTGTTCTATGCTGGGGCAACTGAAAGACCCTGGGCATCCCTGAATTAACAGGGTATGCACCAGACTCACAGTCTTCTCATCTCATCATCATACGGCGATCGCCTGCCTCGATATAGCCAACTAAGGTGCTGCTGAGGCGTAAAACACAAACAAACAAACAAACAAACTTCGAATCATCCAAAAAAAAATACAACTGAAATAATTTAGGCCAACAAGAATTTGTCCAGAACAGTAGATCATCAGAACTACTGGTCCCTTTGGACCACTAGTAAATTCAACAAAGCGCAGACACTGCATATTTTACAGGGAAATATTGATTCTATAGGGTTACAATGCATGACTGACCCCCCCCCCTTTCCAAATGCTGCCATTCTGAATATCATATTGATTTTGACCCAGAGAATGTTTTTCAAGGTCAAACTCAAGGTCAAACTCAAGGTCATTACATGACGAAAAATTTTACTTTTTTGACATTCGTTTTTTTTAAACATAGAAGGAATCAAGATATTGCTACACAAATGACAGAGATACTTTCTACAATAGTCTAGAGGCTCTCTGTAAACTTTCAAGTTCCTCGGATTGTCCTACGTTGCACCGTAAAGGTCACAAGGTCAAAAAATGAGCAAAAAATTTGCTGTATTTTTTCAAAGTTCTCAATTGTAGCATTATTTCAAACAACCGTAACTCCAGGTTTAATTAAGATACAGAGAATATAAAAATAGATCTGGAAATCCCAAATCCTCCTCTAGTTTTCAATTCTGAACATTTTGTCGTAGCTCCGACGGTTTTTAAAAAATATCGGTGGACCCTGAAAATTTCATGTTTTTTGTCAAGTTTCACAATATATCAATATTTTGACAAGAAAGGAATCATCCTTTTCTGATAAACTTGTCTGGACATATCTCTGAGTTCTATCTACATACCCTATCAGCGTGCCTCGGCGGCCCAATGTCGGCCCAAAGCCGGTCCGATGCTGCTGACATCGGACCGACGCCGGGCCGACGCTGGACCGCCGAGGCACGCTGACAGGGTAATCCTGCCAAGTTACTCTGGTTGGTTAATGCACTTTTCAGCTTTTTTGGACAGAACTGAAATGCTCTTAAATGAAGCTCAATTAAAGGCAATTGTGCAGTTTCACTCCAAATTTTCGGCATCAGGAGTCTACTAAAACATGTCAGGGGAAAAAAAAAAATTTTTCGGGGGGTCACTGCATCTTTTAATAGGAAAATATGCTATTTTTAGCTTAAAATCTGATAAAAACACTAAAATAGAGGCCGAGGGATGAATTTTAATAGTAGGAATGCAAATAAGGTGTCAAATGAAAGAAGAGAAATAGCACTATATGATCCTGGAGGCGCTTTTTTGAATTTTGGCCTGAGTATTTTTTTATTCCCAATAAAGATGCCAAAAATGGCTCTGTTTCAACTAAAACCCCATGGAACAGGGATTAAAATTAAAATTCCAAAAAAGCGCCTGCATCATCTTGTAGCACTGCTTCTCTGCTTTCATTTGACACCTCATTTGACACCTCAGTGCCCCCCCTGAAAAAAAAAAATTTTTTCCTTGACATATTTTCTTGGAAGCCTTATGCCGAAAATTTGGATGAAATACACAGAACTGCCTTTAATACAGCAGCATTTGAAGGAATAGCAGTGTAGTCCTAAAAAAGCTCAAAAGTGCATTAACCAACCAGAGTATAGATATTTCCATCAAACCGTTTTTGTTCCATAGTGATTTTAAGTTAAAAACTACTTTTTTTTTTAGTGATTTCTAAGGTTCGTATTTCTGCATTGTGCCATATTTTCAATCTGCCGTAACTCCGTTTCTAATTAAATTACAGAGAATCTGAAACCAGATTTGGAAAGCCCAAATTCTCCTCTGGGTTTTGTAATGGCACATCTTCTTGTGTTATATCTCAGATGGTTAAAAAGATCGACAGACCCTGAAAATTTTATTTTTCAGAAATTGCAGTCAGTTCCAAATGATTCCATGTACTGGTCGATGTACTGGTCAATTTATTGACCCATGTACTGGTCCCTGTACTGGTTCATGTACTGGTCCATGTTCTGGTTCATGTACTACTGGTCGCTGTACTACTGGTTCATGTACTGGTATATTGTATACTGTACATTGTACTGTTGCATTGTACTGGTGCATTGTACTGATGCATTGTACTGGCACATGTGCCTGCTGCATGTGTCTGCTGCATGTGCCTGCTGCATGTGTCTGCTGCATGTGCCTGCTGCATGTGTCTGCTGCATGTGCCTGCTGCATGTACTGGTGCATGCACTGGTGCATGTACTGGTGCATGTACTGGTGCATGTACTGGTGCATGTACAGGTGGATGTCCAATGTTCCATGTACTAGTTCATATATTGGTCTATGTGTTTTTCTTTGCATACTTGCATGTACTGCATTGTATAACAGTAGGATTCCTGTATCCTTTTCCAAGTACTTTTTACTTGCTCATCTACTTGTGTCACTTTCGAGTTACTGGTGCTGCAGCAGTTTAAGTTTTGTGACTGCTCGTGGTTACGTCTACTAGTTTCATTTATTTTTGGCAAGACAGCGTCAGTGATTGCACACATCCCAAAAAGAGCATAACACTCTGGTTTAAAAAAAAAGTCATGGCAATGGCAAAATTAATGCTACAGTGTGCCAGGTTTGCCTGTTCTTGAATTACTTCCTGCTCAATGCGAGTCATCAGAAAAATAAACATGCTGCTCTGGTTTGAAATGACTCTGTGTTGATCAAAAGTTCAAAACTCAGTGATGGCAAAATGTTAGTGGGTCATTTGTGCTGCTTTGGATATCAAATGGATGTTTCCAGTGATTAGGAAATTCGAGTGGGGGTGAAGAGTCACATTTGTTGATTAGCAGGATAACCTGCCATTGAAAAGCGGTTTCACAATTTAAATGGATGTAGGGTGCATGTTGTAGGATGAATCTTACAAGTTTTCACAACTGGGCACTTTGTAGTTTGGCAGGAGTAGCATGAGGGGTCCGTGAATTAAGAGTACTAGCATAATTCCTGTGAAATGGGAGAAAATATCAGCTGAACATTATCTAAAAGTTACTGTCTTTCCAGAAAGTACATAGAAAGTGATCTTGTTTTCTTGTAATGTGGAAGTGTGACATCATATGGCAGTTCACATAGGTTAGCATTGGAAATCAGGTATTCCATGTGAGGTCACAGGCTGTTTAGCCAATCATGGCTCACTCTGCGTAGGATGTCATATTTATTCTGTAAGGTAGTACACCAGCAGATGACATGTTGGCTCGATTTCACCAACTTGCGACAAGTCGAAACTTTTGAGACTGACCAAACAGACTGGTCTCAAATCCAACTCAATCTTTTCAATGTTATTCACCCCTGAATCACAAGTCTAAATAACAAAATCTGTTTCACCAACAAAATTTTTAGAAGAATTAGCTGGGAGTCACAATCTAAGAAGGCCAAAATAGAGACTTGCTCAGAGCTAGTCTCAGCAGCAGTTCTCCCTGGTGGGCAAGTCTGATTTGTCCAGAGAAATGACAGATCATTAGCCCTGAAAAGAATGGCTATAATTTCTGTTAATATACTTTTTGTATCTGATATACCAATGTACCCGCATCATCAGATACATAGATAGGCAGATGCATAGATAAGCAGATGGATAGATAGGTGGATAGATAGATATATAGATAAATTGATAGACGGATAGATAGATAGATATATGGATATATAGATAGATACACAGATAAGATAGATAGATAAGAGATAGATAGATAGATAGATAGATAGACAAATAGACAAATAGATAGATAGATCGACAGATAGATATATAAGATAGATGGATAGATAGACAGATAGATGGATAGATGGATTGATAGATGGATAAGATAGATAAAAAAATCGATAGATAGATACGGTAAGCGCAGCTCTCTAAGCCCAGTTCTGGTGCTCACGAGGGTTGACTATTGAGATGGGAGAGAGAGCTGAATAACATATCATCCAGTACAGAGGGGGATCGAGAAAAAATTCAGAAGTGGGAGGGCTGGCGAATGATAAAGGAAATAAATATTTTAATTAAGTATGAAGGTCAATGCTGAGGTGGGGGGGGGGAGGTAGCAACCCCCTAACCCCTTCCCTCTTTCTGAGTTTTATGAGGAACAGTTATTTATTGGAATACATAGCTTGCAAACTTCTTCTTTTACTTATTTATATGCTTGATAAGACTTCCATATTACATATCAATATAGGCCTACATTGTGTGGCTATTCTTACACTACATCACATGCCAACACTGCATCACACTCCACACTCCAGCCAATCACGATGCCCAAGGAGTGCAAGATCACATATCAATTTTGCAGATTTTAAAAATTCTGTGTACTTTCTGGAAGGATGGTAACGAGAGTGTCGCAGGCACAGCCACCACAAAATTGGGCCATAGGCGTTGGGCTAGGTTGACAGTATGCATGAGTATGAAAATGTATAATAGTCATAGCAGGAAGAAAATGAGCATAGACGGGGCCAGCCGGGGGAAATCAGGGTTAAAATAGGGGGGAACTGATAACGCGGGAATAAGAAAGGGAGCGGGGGTATATCCTGCCATGTGTCACTTGGAGACCAAATGGTCTCCCAGACAGATTTGGTCCACCAGTCGTTGCCAAATTGGTGTCAATGGTAGATCAAGTTTCCTAGAAATTCTTCCTTAATTCCATGTTCGGTTTGTCGTGATTTGTAATTCTTGGTTGTATTTGAAACCAAGGCTCCTTTTCATATCAAAACATTTTCTTAGCTGTCATTACAATTGTAATGAATTTACAAAAATTTGAACTACAATCTTTGTAACTTGGTTTGGTTGAAATCGGCCGAAATCCCAAATGAGCAGACAGCTAAACAGTTCAAGACCCTTTTGCAAGCATGTCATTGAATAAGTACATCTTATACATTTTCTGCTGATCCATTGATGTTACGTAACACAGCAATATGAAGCTCCAATGGTCTCCCATGCACTCGAAAATCCTTAGTAGTAGTAGTAGTAATTATTGAGGTCAATAGCACTTACAAAATGCTCTGCTCTGTAGAATTGGCAATTTTGGGGATTGGCTGCCCTATAAATGGCTGCTCTGGTTAGTGCTCGCTGTAGAATTGGCCGTCTTAAGGGTTGGTCGCCTTGACTGTTCTCTATGGCATAAGCGTACTGAGCGAAGGATTTTTGGAGGGGGATTAAAGATTTACATTTAATGCCATTTCAAATGAAATTTCCTTGAAATCATTAATTTTCAATAGTTTTTATTTAATCATATTCCCAAATTGTTAAGCCTTTTCGCCCGAATCTCACTGTGTCCCAAACTTTTGGATGGGCGACTGCCCTCTTACAATTAAATTAGAAAAATATGTGACTATTCGATATCCGTGTTAAATAGTTTATATGCATGCAAATTGGAAGAAGAAAGACTTAAATAATATCAAGTTCAGCCTAATACGTCTTTCACTAAGAGGCCTTAAAATTATTATAACAAACTTTTTATGGCTGCGGTATTTCGTTAGATCTTTATATGTTATTTCTATAAGTATGACATACAAATTTATTTTGACATCAATTCGAACACCACATTTGATATTACGATTTAAAAATATTGGGATTATGAAATTAAATTTTAAAAATTCGATGGTCAAACACGATTTTGGCTTAATTGTTTTTGAAATAGGCCATAAGAGCTACTTGTAGATAGAATTTAAAAAACTCCAAAAAAAGAGGTATTTAACTAAATAATAGTCCTTACCTGATAGTTGACATGAAACTCCCAGAAAAAGGTGAGTTGCAACAAAAACCATCAGCTGATGTCTTGCCATAGCAGTTCGGAATATTTTCAGTAAATAAAACTAAATTGTCAGAAATATCATGTTCAAGATATTCGATTCAGGCAGACTCTGCATTTCAGTCAATAAAATTACCAACAATTAAAATTAATTTTGCAAGGTTGCCTGGGACAGATGAAATTATCATAAGCTGGAATTTTATGACTCTTTGCAAAATATTTTCCCATGATAATCAATAAAATAGTTAAAAAGAATGACATAAATTATCGCCACGACGCCTTCGACTGACGCACAACATACATGCATAATATAAAAGAATAAATAGATGGACAGCAGTGCAACGGAACAATCCATACAGCAGCAGGGGAAAACGGGGCACAATGAACCGTTTTACTGTAAACAGTCATGCTTAAAAGGGTTTGAGGCTAAATGATTATGAAAGCAACTACTTTGGCAAAAAAAATAGCACATCAGATGTCCTGAATTTCGGGAGCCCTGTTTGCAAAACAAAATCACTGATCTCCATAATTATTCCATAGACTATTGAATTGTAATGAATCGGCATTGCCTAATTGTTGTTAGAGGCACATCACCCAATTTGCTCACCAGGGTGTGCATGTGTCTGCTTGCAAACCACAATGACCAGGGGGAGGGGGGGGGAGTGGAATCTCTGTTTGCAGAATGGCACATCACCATGAACTACAATGTAACAAGATGATGATCAATGATTCTCCAGCCAAGAACCTTGATACGGGCCTATCTTTTTGACAGTTTGATCTTCAGTCAACACTAATAAATTTTTTATTATGTAATAACCAATATAAATCCGGTTCTTCTGAATACATAAATTTGGCAACTTTTATTTGAATGGGTGGGACAGGAAGGGTAATCAAAATACCCAATGACATGTGCTGTTATTTAATGTTAGGCCTGAGCCCCTGTATGGGACAAGTGTCAATCATCCCATTGGGCAACCATGAGAACTGAGAGACACACTTGCGAGAATTAAAAATAAGGAAATCTGATTAATAATAGGGATATCTAAATTTCACGAAACATTCCGTTTTAATAGGAGTTGTCTCATAAAATGTTGTATATCAAGTTCAATCATTGACTGATGCATCCCAAGGGGCACACAATGTAAACACAAAGTTGCTGATTGGTGGAGGGCTGATTTGTTGGTCACGTAGTCGTAGGTATGTATGGTGGAAATTGTGTTGCCACAACGTGAACACTACGTCGGGTATTTTTATAACATTGTCACAATGTCGCAAGCTAATGAACTATTGACATTGCCTCACAATGTTGTGAAAATGTCGCCACAAGGACGCATGCTAACGTCATTTCTTTGATGTTGCTTCACTACGTTGTGACAACATAATTTCTACCATACAATTCTTCCTCATTTGACGAACTGGGCGATGTTGTTGCAAAGTTGCTACAACATAGATATGCCCATAGGGATGAAATTTAAGAGTGATGCATACAATTAATTTTTCCTTTAATACAGGACACAGACACTGCTCTCAATTATACATTTATTAATAACATTGATCATAAGACGTAAATTTGAAAAATTTGACCTTTCAGTGCTATAAGCAGTATATATTGATAATAATAATAGTGATTTATATAACGCCTCTTCCAGGAAACTGCTCAGAAGTGCCTATTGGTGGACATTGATCATTTGTAGAATGTTTAAAATAAGTGAATTTTCAGGTTTTTCTTAAAACACTCAAGGTTCTTAGCCGTGGGTACACTATCTGGTAACTTTTTCCAGTGTTTTGGTGGTGCAGAGGAAAAAGCTCGATCTTCAAACTTGTTTTGACTGTTTGAAGCTTGTTCTGTTAAAAGGAGCATGCTGTTACTTCTGAGATTATTGTCTTAGTTTGGTTTAAGTTGGACCAGCTGCCGAATGCTCATGGGTGCTTTGCTGTTTAATGCCTTCCCGGTATACATATATAGTTGTCATTATTATGACAAATTGTATATTTAATTGCTACCTTTTCTCTTGAGAGACTGAAGAAAGTAATATCATTGGGCCATTTCACGCCTAATGAACCAAAATCAAGACATTTTCCCACATCATGCCTTCCGATTTTGATCACATTTTAACCTGACATGCATCGAATTAGGACATACAAAATATTTCTGTCAAATTCCACATATTTTGCTCTTGACAGCATTTTGAAAATGTTGGGCTTTTAACATAAAATTAGTTTCTAATCTTTTGATATCTCTGAAAAAGGCTGTTGAAATTATACTGTCTCAAGATTCTTCATATTATTATTAAGAGATAAAGGGCATAATGTAAGCTCAATATCATGCAGACTGTGTCTTTCATCTATTTGCACCAGCCTTTTAAATTTTGTTTATTTTAGCAAACATTTTGTAAATTTATTGTTTTTGGAATTTTTTCACTCAAAAACCAACCATTCGGAAAAATTAACACTTTGCACACATTCAGGACATGTATCGAATACTACTTGTATAATGAATGGAATTATGTATTCTTACTTGCTCCTAACTCTAATACTCTTTGTGTACTTGAAGAAAATCACTGGGCAACTGACCATATGACAGGTGATAGAAACTTGACATTACCTATTCAAGTCAGTCAATGGCTATTGGAAAACACAGGTATAATATCTTATTCTTAAAAGTTTGTTATAATTAATTGTCCAGCATGTGCTCTTTTAAAATTTGTTCTATAAAAGGTATCATAATTTTTAACAGATGATTTGTGGGGCCAACAGCTGATTGCTCAATATCCTGCAATAAGATCAAACTGGTCTACTTAATACAGGCTGAGAACCTTTTACACTTTATTCATCTGTTCTGATACAATAGAGTTGAATCATTGCGACCACCTTATCTTGCGAACATATTTCCTCCGTTTTCCAAGCAGTGAGGATTCATTTAAAAAAATTCCAATATTTTTGGAACTTTTTAAATTTCAGTACACCTTCAGCAAACTTCTAATTGTAAACAGTTCAACAACAATAAGTCTCCCTTTAGAAAAACTTAAATATTTAAATATGTTGTGTTAGCTGACACATAAAATCCCAGAGAAGCAGTGGAAAATTCATATATCAGCGAAAGAAAACCATGGAAAATGAAGAAATAACATAAGAAGTGTTATCATTCATTAATAATCCAAAATTAACTTTATTTACTGACTGAAAGTGGGTTAACATGGCCCAACAAAAGCAAAAACATCAACTTCATGAAATCAAAAATTGTCAATCTTCAACAACAACATCATTACTCTGTATATCCTCTGCTGGGGTAGAGGCCAGCTAATTCCCCAGATCTAAACCCTATTGAAGACCAGATAAAGCAGGCTGCATGCAAACGCACAGCAGGATACACTGATCTTGCTGACTTGAGACCCATCCAGGTGGAAAAATGGGCCGCCACTTCCTAGCTCTTAAACAAATGAGTGAGAATCGGCCCCGAGTGTGCAACAACCTGTCCCCAATATGTGACAATCTGCACCGAATGCTGAATTCTAAAAAAATTCCAACAGGACAACAAGATTTCTAATGATATCCTATATATATATTTGTGGAAGAAACTATATCATCTCAACCATAAGGCTTTTTCCTGTCAACTAATAACACTATGAATCTTACCTCCAAACTCTTGAATTCACATGAGGATTTCAACCATGCGACGATTTACCTCAACTCTCATTAGTTTTGCTAATTACAACTAATTACTTAAAATCGCCATGTGGTGACACTGCCATCCTGGTTAAGGTTTCTGAAAGTGACCATTTGTGACATTAGTATTTCACTTACAGTTATGAAATTTGGTACAGATATTGGCCAGTGGGTATTGGTTAGGAGTATGTGGAGAAGTCCAAGATGGCTGCCATTTTGTGGCGGCCATTTTGACAGCCATTCTTGAACTGGCCACTGTGACCTTAATGTTCCCGTTACAGTTATGACATTTGGTACAGCTATTGCCCTATGGGTATTGGTTGGCAACATGTCTAGATATCCAAGATGGCTGCCATTTTGTGGCGGCCATCTTTCTTCATTCTTGAACTGCCCACTGTGACCATAATATTTCGCTTACAGTTATGAAATTTGGTACAGGTATTGGCCTGTGGATATGGATCGGGAACATGTTGTCAAATCCAAGATGGCAGCCATTGTGTGCCGGCCATTTTGGCAGCCATCTTTCTTCATTCATGAAATGCCTGCTGTGACCTTAATATTTCGCTTACAGTTATGAAATTTTATGCACGCATTAACCTGTATGTGTTAGTTGGGAATATGCCAAGAAATCGAAGATGCTGCCATTTTGGGTTGGCCATTTTCCCAGTCATTCTTCAACTGCCCGCTGCGACCTTAATATTCCGCTTAGAGTTAACTTTGGTACAGGTATTGGCCTGCGCGTATTACTTGGGAACATAGAACAATACTTCACCTACATCTCGCTTCAGCTGTATATCATTCAGTTTCCTTTCTTAGGGGGGAGGGGGGATTTGGCAGTTTTCTTCCATGGGAAGGCATATCTTTCACAGTGACGCCGGCAGTCATTACTTATTTTGGGTGTCTCATGTCCTCACTTCTTCAATTAATTTCTAATTCAAAGAAAAAACCATGTTACAAATCTTTTTTTTTTACGACTGCCCGAAACTGTTTCTTTTTTTTACCAAAACTAGCCAAGAAGTTATTTCTTTAACACAGAATCAAAATGGTCCCCCCGCCCCAACATATAATGAAAATGCTGTTTACTGTCCATATATTTTTCCTCTCTCACACATTTTGTGAGACTCATTCTCCAGACTGCCACAAACCTGCTTGACTGCCATTTGTGTTATCCTTTATCGCGGGTCAATGCTAGTAGGTATATATTCACCAGTTGGATTTAAGTCACTCCCCCTTTGACATTCATATAGAATCACTGATTATGGCAGCTAGTCCTCAGGACACGCAATCTAAAATGTCAAGGAGTGACTGGGCCTTTAATTTTCAAAATGTTCTCAAATTCAAAATATTTGAAACATGGGATAAATGTATTGCAAGACTTCATTAAACATGTATATATAGCTTGTATAATAATTTCATTTAAATCCGCAGACATGATGTGGGAGGCATTGGTCCATTTGTTATGGAATGGTCCTAAATGTTGTCATCCATTACAATTCGCTTATAATCACAACAGACATATCAGATCATTATCTCTGTTTAGCTATTATGCAAGACTTCTAACAAACTGAGGTTAGCCAGCAGTATACATTTCGCAAAATTGATGATACAGTTCTGCGTAACATGAATGCTAGTCTAAGAAATAGAAACTGGAATGATCTTAATGCAATGACTGTGCATGAAAGTAGTGAAAAATTGACATCAGTAATTAAAGAAGTGATGGATTTTTATGCACCTGAAAAGACAAGAGTCCTGGACATAAAAAGTCATCACATATTTGTCATCAGACGTACAAAAAGGCTGTCAGAAAAAATAGAGAAAGTCCTGAATTCATTAATTATAAGGAATATCGTAACAGGCTGAACGATATCAGAAGAAGGGTAAAATTTGCCTATTACAGAGAACTAATCAAAGAAAATCAACACAATTCTAAGAAGCTCTGGGACATCATAAATAAATTAACAGGTAAACTGAATAATAAAAAAGATATATCTGACGAAATTCTGGTTAATGGAATAAAAGAAAGCAGAGCAGGTATAGTAAGTGATGCAGTGAAGTTGGGAAACGACTTGCGGAAAAAATTGAAGAAAAGGGTAACATAAAAGATCCCATACAAAATATGGTGAATCCAGTGGAGCATAGCCGTTTTCTTTTTCCCACCAATGCACAAGAAATTGTAAATTTAGGGAAGAAACTAAAGGCCAAAGATAGTAGAGGCTATGATGAAATTTCAAATAGAATTTTGAAGAAGATATTTCCTGGAATAGTTGAAGCTTTGAAAATCATTTTTAACAAATCAATGCAAGAAGGAATATTCCCTGATAATATGAAATATGCAATTGTCAAACCACTTTACAAAGGCAAAGATAAGACAGAAATTGCAAACTATCGCCCAGTCTCTTTTCTGCCGGTAATGTCAAAGATTCTAGAAAAGGTGATACATACCCGAGTACATGTAGTGAATTTCTTTGTAAAACATAACGTACTATCTGAACGGCAGTATGGATTCCGAAAAGGACGAAATACAAATAATGCTATTTTAGATTTCACAGGAAATATCCTGGAAAATATGAATAGAGGTCATCACACTCTAAGTCTCTTTCTTGATATGTCTAAAGCCTTTGACAGCATAAAACATGACACTTTGTTCAACAAATTAGAATTTTATGGCACTAGAGGAAGTGAAGTTTCATGGTTTAAGAGCTATATTGCAGTAAAATATAAAAATACAGTATCAAATAATTTCTTGATGTCATATGGTACGCCACAAGGATCTGTCTTAGGTCCACTGATATACATAGTGCTGGCAAATGATATTGCTAAATGTTTGAAATTCTGTAGTTGTGTTACATTTGCAGATGACACAACAGTTTTTGCGTCAGGGGGAAATTTGAAGTTTTTATATAGGAAAGTGAATGCTGACTTGAAAAATCTCGGTGACTGGTTTGACAGTAACTCACTTACGTTAAATGTTGAGAAATCAAAATACATCCTCTATCGCACCAAAAGAAAGGAAATAAGATAAAAAATTATTGCTGGCAACTATAGCCTTAACATGGTAAAAAATATGCTTCCCTCTGAAATTAAGCTGCAGATCTACCATTCAAATATTGAAAGTCATTTGAATTATGCTCTCAATGTGTGGGGACCAATGCTTCAACTTAAAGATTTAAATCAAATCACAAAACAACAGAACAGAGCGATCAGAGCAATTTTTAAAGCAGGCATAAGAACTCGAATGCTGCCACTATACAAAAGAGCAAAAGTACTTACGATACAAGATCTAATACAGTTAAGTCTTGCTAGAATTTCCTTCAGATATGTAAAAAATACTCTCCCACAAAGAATTGTTGATTTGTTCGATGTTATTGATCATGTGCATTTGACTAGAAATAGAAACCTATTAAGAGCGCCACAACATACAATAGAACAATACAATAACAGCTTTTTGGGTAGAGCTCCACATATCTGGCTTCACTTAGATGACCATTTAAAAGACAGAAAGAATGCTAAATTATTTGCAAAAAACTATACCAAATGGAAAACGTCCTTATATTTAAACTAAAAGCTAATGATAACTTATTATCATCCCCCAACTCATCAATCATTCATCTTATTTAAAATTATGTTTATTCATCACCAACCTGTATGTAAATATATGTTTGTCTACAGGTATGTATGTTGTTGTTTGTATTTGTAGTCTGGGTGCAACTTGATATACAGTACAACCCAAAATAAAGTACGATTACCCCAGCAGGAAGGAAGAATCAGCCACTACTTTACCCTTTCACACCTTTTGACTACCTCTGAATCACTTCCTACTTTTACCTACTTGAAACTACCTTTTAAAATTACATTAAAATCATATTTAAACAACAGCAATTTAAACTCAATCACCCCCATTGTGTTTGATTTACTTGATATTTTGCAACTCTGCCAATTGCAGTTACATTGGTAGCTGTCTAAAGAGAGTTCTTAATGTGAGCTAAGGTTGTGGTAAGGAGTCAAAGGGAGTTATAAGGAGATTTGGGGTGGAGAGGAGAAAAGAGGGCAAAATAGGTAAACAGAGGACTTCTGACAGAAAATTTTATTACTTTATTTTGGGTTGTACTGTAGTTTTTCTAACTCTGTTGTGTCCCGTCTTTTTGTTTTATGTCCTTTGTTTAATTGGTTGTTCACAATATCATGTAAAATGTGTGTATTTCTACAACAAGATAAAATAAATATATCTTATCATATCAAGTTTAATATGCATCATACAAGTTGAAGTCCATTGAACATTGGTTGAATATATAATATGAACATCAGAAATAAATTATCATAGCTGGATGGCTTTGTGGTTAAGATTCCGAAACCTCGGGAGAGGAATCCAAAATTTTCAGTGGACTTGAGCAAAGTCCCAAATGGGCCAAATTTCACTCACACAAGAGGTAAGATCAGTGGTGTTAGAATGTTTGTTGTTTTGACATAATTATTCAGATTAATATTTTTTACAACTAAATATAGTCCTTATTTGATTCTGAGTAATGAAATTTTCCTACACTATCCTTATATTTATTCAGTCTGTTTTTTCTCTGAAAGACGATTCATTGTCTTTAAGTATCTTCATTAAAAAGGCAATGACATTGAGGACTATGCAGGCTTAACATAATTATATGTATCAGCATAATATATTCTTGATTGCACTAAACCTCGGTCAGAATCAAGCCCAAATTAGCATAATTTTATGCCTGAAATTCTACCAATTGCCCTAACCATTACTTCAGGGGAGCCAAAGCCTCTCCCATAGCACTGATTTCCCCAGTTAGGCATATCTGGTTCAATTAGTTCATAAGCATAGCAACGTGGTTCCTTAGCGCACTGCTCCTTGCACCATTCATGGTCGGTCGTATCTCCAAAGAAGAATACCTTTGGTCGATCTTCTGCTCTTGGACTAGACTTTAAGCCGTAGACACTACTGCCATCTGGTTCAAATTGCCAGCAGTCTGAAATTGATAGAGACAACAATAATGAGATATATGGAATACATTCCAAATACATCGGTATTTTTAATATGATAGTATTGTTATTAATGATTTTTTTTTAAACTGAAAACTTACTGTATTCCTAAAAACAGAAGCTACATTAACGTTAAACACATGGTTGCGTGTTGAAATAGCAATGATTTCCTAAACAATATCTACCTTTGTGTGTGGTCCCTGGATACAGTCTCTGAAACACCAGTTGAGATGTCAAATCTTCAGTTTTGTTCTTGGTTGAACAAACATAGCCTTCATTTTGATCTTGGTTGATCTGGAATACCCTGCAGCGATGGGCCTTCAAGCATTGATACGCACAGTTGCTTATGGACAGTAATGTTGCTGTTGATCCTTGAGGACGTTCGCTGAACATACTCTCTTGAACTGAAAGAGCAAATTGTGAAATTAATAATCTCAAATTCACAAAATGATTCTCATGAATGGTATGGATGGCACAATGAAATATCAATCCGACACAATGGCGTAAGGAAATACCATTAAATAAATATGTGGCTATTCTATAGCCATGTTATATACAGTACAACCCAAAGTAAGGTAGAGCATTTTCTGTCACTAGTCCCCTGTTTACCTATTTTGCCTTTCATTCTGCCCTGTGAGGGCAGTAAAATCATTAATGCCCAAGCCGAAGGCAAGGGCATTAATGATTTTACTGCCCGAGGCTGCCAGTCATTAATCCCGGTAATGCCCGACAAAAAAATAGTATTAGCATTATTTTTACTATTTACTACAAGTATGCATACCTAAAATCTTATTTTAGTCAAGACAAGAAAAACAATAGATCCGTCCACTAAAAACAATATTTTTGTCACAATTAACATAATAATGTAGCCTATTCAGGTGCTAATGCCAGCTATGGCCTAAAACTGCTAATGGCTTTATGTATTCTTGTGGTCGTTAACTTCTGCGGCTGGAAGCTGCTAACATAATATTATGTGATTCTGTGTTATCAATTTTTATGACAATTATATGAATATGATATTTGCTGTCAATGAAAAAAAAAGTATATGAAATTAAGCTAAGAATCAATTATGTGTGGCCTAATTGTTTAATAAATAGGCCATAAGATGCATGTCGAAGGAACTAAAGAACTCTTAAAAATAGGTCTTTAACTAAATCGTAGTCCTTACCTGATATTTGACATGAGACTCCCAGAAAAAGGTGAGTAGCAACAATAACCATCAGCTGATGTATTGCCATTACAGTTTAGTTCTCTAACATATATACTTGTAATGATTAACAGATATATCAAGTTCAAGTTATTCGATTCATGCATCAGACTCCTCATTTCAATCAATAAAACTGCCAAGAAGTAAAATTAATTTTGCAAGGTTGCCTGGGACAGATGAAATTATCATAAGCTGGTGTTGTATGACTCCTTGCAAAATATTTTCCCACGATAATCAATAAAACAGTTACAAAGAATGACGTAAATTATTGCCACTACACCTTCGACAGACGCACTACATACATGCATAATATAAAAGAATAAATAGATAGACAGCTGTGCAACGGAACAATCCATACAACAGCAGGGGAAAACGGGGTACAATGAACTTTTTTTTTTTCAAGTTTGCAAAAAAAAAGTGTCTTTTAGCAGTCATGCTAAGGATTGAGGCTAAATGATTTTGAAAGCAACTACTTTCACAAAAAAAATTGCATGTCAGGTGTCCTGAATTTCAGGAGCCCTGATGTAAAACTAAATCACAGATCTCAATAAATATCCCACACTTGGCACTGATCCTCATTGAAAACCCATGAGGAACAGCCCATGGGATATAATTCTGTGATCCACCATCCCTAATTTAAATATGATCCACCATCCCTAATTTGAATATGATCCACTATCCCTGATTTACATATTTTATTTATTTGTGGCACTACTTCAGATCACACATGAGGTCACAATCACAAAACATGACATCACAACAGCAGCACATGACATCACAATAGCAGCTGAGCCACTATGACATCATCAGCATTTGTGACGTCACCAGCAGTCATGCGACTCTTTTGGCTTTGTTTATAGCAACCAGTCAGACTCCACCCACTTTGTCATTTGTTTATGTTACAGTTTGATCTGATTGGTTTGGCCACCATCAAAACATTAGATCCATCCACCTCAGTGATTGGGTCATTATTATTTTTAATTATTCACATTTAAGCATTAAAATACCCTCATATGTTGTCAAAATAGCAGAAAATGTGGGATATAAATAAAACCCACTCAGGGTGGTGGATCAGTCCACTGAAACCCACTCGTGGGCTGGCTGGCGGAGGAACTCACGAGTTATATTATTTCATAGACTATTGACTTGTAATGAATCCGCATTGCCTCACCATGAATTAACAAGATGGTAATCTATAATTCTCAAGACAAAAAAAAACGTTATACAGGGTTATCTTTTTGTGACAGTTTGATCTTCAGTCAACACTACTTACAGGGCCGTGTTAACCATAGGGCAAACGGGGCATTCGCCCAGGCCCATGACCTCAGGGGGGCCCATTATGAAGCTGAAAAGAGTTGCAACAGTAAAGGAAGTCTGTCGGATAAGTGACGAAGCAACATATATTCAGAATTTAGAGAGCTTTTTTTTTTGGGGCAAGGGAGGCCAAGGGATGGACTAGCCCTATGGACAGGAGGGTAATTAATGCCCTGGGGCCCAATGCCTAAGGGGCGCTACCAGTTTCCTTAAAAAAAAAGAAGTATGAAAAATGGTGTAAAAGACTTAGAAGTCAAAATTGGATTTCAGGCCTTATAAAAAGATGTCTTTTGAAATTTGTCGGCCCTTCTCAATCCTCATACTACTTATATTTTGCACTTTTCCTTTCACGGACCTGAATAGGCATGAGCCCCAAAGCCCCCTACACCCTCCTGAATCTGCCAATATCAGCCCCCTCAATTAACTGTATAAAGCCAAGGGCCCCTTACCTGATTTTCGCGCAGATGTTTTTGTCTAATTTGAATATTATACACCATGGCCTCATAATGGACGATTGACAGTTGCGGTGGGATTTATGCGCCCTGCTCTTATCCGGGGACACAGTAGTTTGTTAATGGTCATCATTCTACTGTCCTTGTCAGGTGTCAAGGCTAGTCATTTTCCACATCATTTTGTCTGCAAAGTTTGCTTCAGAACTAAACACTATAAAAAGTTAGAAAAAAGCAAAATGCCAGACTTTAATTTGTGCCAGTAAACCACCGAAAAAAATTTGTCTTACATTTGTTTGATACTAGAAATGCGAAATAGGTGAATGTTTTTGGTACGCATTGATAGTATTTTGACCAAATTGTGTACAACTGAACTAATAATTCAAACACCAGTGAGACGACTGCTCATCAATAGTCACAGAGAGTGATAATAATTTTTCTCGGGAGATAGTTACATTGATGAATCATTCTACAATTGTGAGGGTAATTGATCCATGATGAATGGTACTCCCAAGCTGTTGACATTATGGATATTTCTCAATTCACAACTCTCTGATACAAAGATCACAAAACAATTGTGTGAGAAGCATTCCAACACGGACTCATGGCATTTAACCAAGGTAATATATGACTGTCTCTCAAAAAATGCCACAGTTGTGTACATTTTATTACTTTATGATGAATTACTTGTGGTCCTTATTGATTAAAGATAGCTAAAGAAAGAACTAAGGGATCTGTAACTCAAAAAAAGCTACCGGAAAAATCAGAACCAGCTCAATTTTGTATTTGAATGAATATAGGAATAATTTTAAAGTCAACCAAATATAGAAACGTTAAAAAATAGGGACTGGCAGGGAGAGATATTGTATCACAGTTGATGACCAGGCCAACTTTAATCTATATCTTGTCAGTTTCTGGCGGCATAAATCCAACAATATTGATGTCGTGATCTTGGGATCTGACAGTTGTGGAATGACTGCTATCCATTCATAATGTCCACAGCTTCGGCGTACAAATTCATCATGGATCCGTTACCTTCACAATTTTAGAGTGATTTATCAATATCACAATCTCTAGGGGTAAATCATTGACCTAATATATTAAAAAAATGACAAGCAGTGTATCTTACGTGTTCTTTTTTTTTCAAATACAGCCGAATCATGTCTATATACCCAATTACCCATACATCAAAATTACAGTGTTTTGTTTTATCCTGCATTTAAATGTGTGAACCAATATCCTTTGATGTATCCATTAGTAACCTTCTGTCTTTACAGACATTTCCTCCTATCATCAAATTCTTTCTCATGCAAAAGGATAATAACGCACATCTGACATCACATCAACCCGTATAAATGCCTCAGTAATAGTTTGCTTAATGACGTGTCGGACTACAAATTGTCCTTTCCGTGTAAAATGTTATGCCTAGCTGTAATGACTGCCGGAAAATAGTAAATGATTTCTATCTGGAAAAAAGGTTTTGGTCAGAATACATGAGTATTTTCCCCATACCAGCAGTTTAAAAATTTGACATTTTCCATCAAATATAAAGGATTTTCTTCTGACTTGACTACCAACATGTGATCTAAAACAATCTTATTATTCATCACATTGTGGCAGGCAGCAGCCTTGCCTGTGATTGCAATAAGGAGACATCTGTGAGCACTATGTGGAACCAGGCAACCAGCACCTGTGAGACACCTGTGGAGAGACTGAGAAACACCCATTGCAGTTGAAGTGTGGACACAGAGAAGGCAAGAGCTCCCAGCATCGAGTTCTCCCATATGAACCCATGCACGCTACAACAACATCATAGACAGAAACAACCAGAACATCTATATTTTTTAGCCATATAATGTGATGCATGCGTTTTTCTCCACAGAATGAAATGTAAAATAATTGTACATCTTTTAGACATTTACAAACCACCCTCTAGTTTGTGTGTCATTATAGAAAATGAGACAGGCTTTCTAATCTTTTTCCAAGAGCAAAGGTAATGATAACATCAATCTGACATCTCATCAGCCTGTAAATGTCCTACTAGTGTTTATCACTGCAATGTGTGGGTCAACTGAGAGTCATTTCCAAGCAAAGTGTCATGCTCTTTCTGTAATGGCTGCCAGGACGCAGGAAGTAATTTCCGAATAGGTCGTTCTGTCAGTCCCTGAGCCACTGCTATGATTTGCTTCATGTTTCTTCCGATGTGACTAAGCTGTACAAAGATATTTCTTAATCCATTTGCAATGTGATACGTCCTGCTGAATATACTGTACAATTGTACATCTTAAACAAAAAACTCTGTTGTTAGTGTGTCATTACAGAAAATGAGACATTCCCTCAAGTCCTGGTGCAAAGTAATGATAACATCAATCTGACATCTCATCGGCCTGTAAATGTCCTACTAGCGTTTATGACTGCAACGTGTGGGTCAACTGAGAGTCATTTCTAAGCAAAGTGTCATGCTCCTTCTGTAATGGCTGCCAGGGCGCAGGAAGTAATTTCTGAATAGGTCATCCTGTCAGTCCCTAAGCAACTGCTGTCTCGCTTCCTGTTTGCTGGTGTAACTAAACCTTACAAAGATAATTTAGATATATTTTTGATGGCAATCAAATGGATTGGTTCATCATAGAATTTAATTTAGATGCTTACTTTAAATTTTAATATGCTTGCCATGGGTTAAGATACACTAAGCTTCAAAAAGTGTATATAAATATTTAACAGGTACATGTAACACAATACTATTATAGTGTTGATTGCATAAAGGCATGTTTTCATGCCACTACTAGAACAGATGGATGACTTTCCCCAAAACCCCTATCATGGTGACTTAATGGCAGTTCCATCAGTCAGGAATATCATGATTTGTCACAGCATTAATTCAGTGAGCTTGCTCTTTGGCACTCATGTGATGGGTGTTGCTCATTCATCAGAAAACCATTCGCCAAATGTCAATGTGTCAAATCACATGAGCTCTACACAGCCACTAAAAAACCCAAGCAGGAAACCAACATCCCATTCTTTGGATCCTGGAAAGAGGCTCTTTGGAGCAGTGGTTGGCATGCTCGCCTTGTACACAAGAAGACCTGGGTTAGATCCCAGCTCTGGTCATCTCCTGAGGTTATTACTATAATGACTGACATTCATTATGGTGAGCTTCGATGGGAAGATTTCTCTGGAATTTGTGCCAAATAAAAACATACTATATTATATTACTACAATAATAAACTTGTTGAATATAAATGTACATACGGGTAAGGTAGATGGTATGAATTTGATGATGATAATATAAAATTTTTATAACACACATAATGAAAAACAAAAATAGGTTGTGACCAGCACCTTTTAAGAACTATTGACACTTGAAAGCACTCCAAATTGTCTTCGGAAATAACATTGAAAACATTGGGAAAATCATGTTTTTTCAAATTTGTCGGCTTATAAAATGAAAATACCCATGATAATATAGTAAAACTTGGTAATATTCCAGCTGAGATATGAAATAGCTATTTTATATTTAAAAAAGGGTGGGGTGGGGGGTTCCCCAGGGTCCTGGGTGGGGTGGGGGGTTCCCCAGGGTCCTTTACAAACCATGGCCCATAGTTAGCAGTGGGCCAGCCACCAATGAGGGCCCCTAAACGGATATCTATCACTGATATGATTTTACAGAAAATATTAAGCTAATGTTTTGATGCCAACTCAACTCTAGTCTTTCTTCAATGAACATGATAAACCATTTCTTCTTGCTGGGACTGTCGTCTCTACGATAATATGCTGATATAAGCTGTCACCTTGTCACCTTGATGTAATGCCAGCAATGAGCTAGAAATTCCTCACCATTCATCCATCCATCTTCATTAATCATTTTGTTGCAATAAAGGCAGGTCAGTGAATCATAATTCCATGTAATGATATCTGATAATATTCCCAGGTACCATGGTAGGCCCAGTCAATCAGAAGTCAAGTGTGGTCAAAGAGTATATTTGTGAGGCTTGTTGGCCATGTATTTCGAGTGCCAAGTCCTACAGAGATTGAATTAACAGAGTAATCATTGACATGTGTTTGCTACTTAGTATCTATGGGATAATGTTGCACAGGACTGAGAAAATAAAAGGATATAAGTAAAGATTCAGATTGTTTCCTAAAAGTATTGTCCATCAGCAAGAAATTCAAATGAAGAGCAAAGCACAATGTGCCAAATATGTGGCAATCTGACTGGTTTGAAATTTGGATTACTTCAATTCCGCACTCCATTGCATTACCTCTTTTGACACCTTGGCTCCTTGAGTATAGAGAAAAGGTTTGAGGTTTTTTAGAGGGTGGCCAGTCAATATTTTAAACTTTTATTATTTACTATGCTTTTAAGAACCACCCTAATGTGTTTAGAGAAGAGGTTTGAGGTTTTTTATGGGGAAATAACGTCCAGAAATGCGGTTTGAATGTTATTCTGGCACCATTCCACCTCTACCCCCAGAATTGGCTGAAGTGAACATCTGCAGTTCAAGATGAGACTTTCCAGCTGATACATCTTGCCAAATGTGATAAACCAAACCCTGTGAATTGAAGATTTGGGCAGTTTGCTGCACATCAATAGCAGTGGGTCAATGGTGCAGATCAAAGTTGTGATAGGCTGCAGCTGACCACAAACACCCAGATGGAATATTGATGCCTGTTCTCTGTACTGAGAAGTGGCAAAGAGAGCTGTCCAGTGTCCACGCTGCTGGAAATATGTGATTACACCAGCGTATTATCATAGAGATGATGGTTCCAGTAAGAAGATATGGTTTATCGTGTTCATTCAGGGGAGACTATGAGTTGAATTAGCGTCAATAAAGTCAAATTATATGATAAATATCGATTTACAGGGTTTGAAGTTTTTCCTGATAGCAAAGTATGTTTTAATGGAAATGTTGACCATAGTTATTTATTTGAGCATGCAATATCCTCAAATCTTCATTTATAAATCAAATTCAAGAATGTCCAGGACACTTGGCAAGAAATTATTTATTTAAAAAAGAATCCTCCCCTGCAAATTTAATGATTACTCACAAGGTAGAAATCTTTGTCTCTACCGTGCCTCATTATAATGCAAACTTACAAGTGTACTTAGGTCAGTAAGCATTAATATATTGTGAACTATAATTTAGTTGTTACTTCCTTTCTTAAGGCAAATGCAATGGATCAGGCTCTAGTGAATGATGGCTGACAGAAACGAAAGGATTTATGTACCTTGCTCTTATCCAGGGCCACAGAATTTTGTTAATGGTCATTATTTTACTGTCCTTTCCAGGTGTCAAGGCTACATCACTTTGTCTGCCAAGTTTGCTTCAGAGCCAAACACTAAAATTATTTGCTTAATAAGTCAGTAAATGTAGTTCAAATAAAAATAGAAAAAGCCTTGATAAAAGCTGACTAACCTTATTTGTATGAATATAACACTGAAAAAGAAGAATCTCTCACTGAAAAGGTAAACAGGCAAATTTGCATTTGAAGGAAGGCAAATCAAAATGTTGTAAAAAACCAGCTACTAATTTCAAGCTCCAGCGATATGACAACTCATAAATAGGCATGATAGATATCTCACAGGTCTTGCCCAGACCATCTGTAATCCATATCCTATCATTTCATGATGACACGATTCTCACAATATTGATGTTGTGATCTTGAGATCTGACAATTGTGAAATAGGCACTATCCATTCATAATGTCATCAGCTTGGAAATACAGATTTATCATGGATAAGTTATCTTGGCGATTCCGCAGTGTTTTGACAATATTTCCAAGGTAAAAATTAATATGATCAACGATCAAAGGCCATAGTTTGTGTATATTTTATTTGTGTTGTCCCTTTCTTTGTTGAATACAACTGAATCATACCAGTAAACTTAAAACAAAATCAGCGTTTTCTTTTATCCTGCATTTATTGTGTTAACCAATATCCTCAGATATATTCGTTACTGACCTGCTACCATTATGGAAGACATTTCCTCCTGTTATCAATTTCTTGCAAAAAAACTTTCATCTGATATCACATCAACCAGCAAATACCTTATTGATGTTGTGTGATTTAGACACTTCTTTCTAAGCAGAATGTCATGCTCCCTGTAATGGTTGAATGTTAAGAAAATAATTTCTATAAAACAGGTTTTTGACTGAACATGGGGTTTCCCCTTATTACCAGTTCGAAACGTAGACCTTTTCCTTGAAATATAAAAGATTTCCTTCCAACTTGTCTACGAGCACATGGTCTGAAATCAAATCAACATTCATCACATCATAGACAGGAACAACTGCAAGGTGCGAAATTTTTCTTTTAAAATCCATTTGCAATGTGATACAACATATTGATTGAACAGTTCAGTTGTACATCTTAAACAAAAAACTCTGTTGTTAGTGTGTCATTACTGAAAATGAGACATTCCCTCAAGTCCTGGTGCAAAGTAATGATAACATCAATCTGACATCTCATCAGCCTGTAAATGTCCTACTTGTGTTTATCACTGCAATGTGTGGGTCAACAGAGAGTCATTTCTGAGCAAAGTGTCATGCTCTTTCTGTAATGGCCGCCAGGGCGCAGGAAGTAATTTCTGAATAGGTCATTTTGTCAGTCCCTGAGCCACTGCTATGTTTTGCTTCATGTTTCTGCTGGTGTAACTAAACAGTACAAAGAGAAATTTAACCAAACATAATATCTAGAATGTCAGTCTTACAAAAGGTCATCATCATTAGGATGCGGGGAAGTTATAAATGTTGCAGACAATAACAGTTTCACAAACAAACTCCCCCCCCCGAAAAGTTTACAGTGCTTGTCAATGGGCAAAAGACATGGACTTTCAAAAATGTTAGAGGGCCGGCACGGGCCTCCCCCAAGGATCACAGCACGTGCAAATGCCAGTCAGCTTCTTAGCCTACGATCTCATTTACTTTGCGTCGTGTTTTGTTTGGTTTATTTATAGATCGATGTTGTGACGTCACCAAGCACTAAGTTGAATAGGTGTCGTCATAGCAACACCATTGCAGGTGGCGTTCATGACCAGAACAAGACTCACTCTCATTATTGTTATTCATGACTCCCATTATTCACAACTTGCATGACTACGCTGCTAAGGAAAGCACAGATTTAATACACCTGAAGGAAAAGCCTGTACATTTTTTTCAGTCAAATGATTTTAATACACTGACAGTAATAACAACAGCAGGTCATAAAAATAAAATACTATACAATATTCATTTCTGGTCCAGTTTTGAGGAGAAAAAAAAGTCTTGAAATAGATCATTTCTGATGGATGGATTTCTTAACAATTGTTTGAAAACTAATAATGAATGTTTCACTCAGTTGTGATTTTTTGAAAGTGCTTAAGTCTTCCTGGAGTGTAGTGTTAGACAGGGGTGTGTCAACTAGATTGGTCACTGCATTTTTGCAAGTCTATCTTCTGTGCTGGCAGCATTTTGATACGTTGTCATAAAATTTCGTATTCTTCACTACTTTATTGTTCTTCTTAAACCCCTACGCCATAATGACTCAAAACTAGTTAAACAATTGTGCATGTATTATTTTCATCGCCGAGGCGCAGCCGAGATGATAAAAAATTAGCTACTGTATGATATCATATTTCAAGACTTTGTTGAAATTTACCTATGGGCACTCTACACTAGCATTGTCTACATAATTATATTAATACATACTCAAAAAGTAAGACATTGCTTGCCATTGGCTAAGATACACTAAGCTTCAAAAAGTGTATATATTAAACAAGTAACACAATACTATTATAGTGTTAATTGCATAAAGGCATGTTTTCATGCCACTACTAAAACAGATGGATGACTTTCCCCATCACCCATACAATGGTGATTGAATGGCAGTTCCATCAGTCAGGAATATCATGATTTATCGGGGCATTAATTCTGTGAGCTTGCTCTTTGGCACTCATGTGATGAGTGTTGCTCATTCATCAGAAAACCATTCGCCAAATGTCAATGTGTCAAATCAGATGAGCTCTACACAGCCACAGAAAATTCCAAGCAGGAAACCAACATCCCATTCTTTGCATCCTTGGATGTCGCTCCATGGTACAGTGGTTAGCATGCCGGCTTTGCACACAGGAGGACGTTGGTTCGATCCCCGCTCTGGTCATGTTCTGAAGTTTTTTTGGGAAATACAATTGCAAATAAAAATTGACATCCATGTTGTGTGAAAAAAAATTTTAAGATCATATCATTAGATCTGCCCAAGCATCATAAGCCAGAGCATAGATGATAGGTAGAGGAGAGAGGGGCTAGTTGAAGCACGGGGTTAGTTGAAATTAACTTGGCCTAAAATCACCTTTATTCTAAATTTTGGGCCAAACTGATACTCTTGGTAGATACCTAATTTTTGGCTCTTGTTATCATATTTTTAATCCTTCAAATTTTCAAAATGTTAATTCTTCAGGCAAGAAAGTCTGTTTTATGTGTTCAAGTAACTTATTTGCTCAGTCTTTGGGGGGAGTTATTGCGTAGTGATATATTGAGTGATTTTCATCCAGATGAACTAACCTTATTTCTAAATTTGCAAACCTACAGTACAACCCAAAATAAAGTACGATTACCCCAGCAGGAAGGAAGAATCAGCCACTACTTTACCCTTTCACACCTTTTTGCTACCTCCGAATCACTTCCTACTTTTACCAACTTGATACTACCTTTTAAAATTACATTAAAATCACATTTAAACAACACCAATTTGAACTTAATCACTCCCATTGTATTTGATTTACTTGATATTTTGCACCTCTGCTAATTGCAGTTACATTGGCAACTGTCTAAATAGAGTTCTTAATGTAGGCTAAGGTTGTTGTAAGGAGTCAAAGGGAGTTGTAAGGAGATTTGGGGTGGAGAGGAGAAAAGAGGGCAAAATAGGTAAACAGAGGACTTCTGACAGAAAATTTTCTTACTTTATTTTGGGTTGTACTGTATGCCTAATGCACACCCGGAAGGTTTTTGTTGTTTGATTTTGATAATACAGAAACATAAGACAATATGTGTGATGGGGTTAGTTGAACCATGCATAGTGGAGATGGCCATAACAACTATTTTAAGTTTTCAGGTTGCCTTGCAAGTCATTGTTAGTTGGACCTACTGCAGTTAAGAACTACTACAGTATATATTTCTGAAAGGGAAATATGTATTTTTACAAAAAGTTGAATGAATTATAGTACAAAATTTATATTTAAATGAATATTGTGCTGATGCTAGTGGTCATCATAGGGATATAGTAATGCAAAGAAAAGTAATTTTAAAAGGTATTTTAAAGTAAGAAAATGTAGGAAGTGATCTGGGGGGAACCAAAAGGTGTGAAAGGATAAAGTAGTGGCTGATTCTTCCTTCCTGCTGGGGTACTCGTACTTTATTTTGGGTTGTACTCTACCTACTCTGAAAGAAGACCTTAGTCTTATGGCCCACATTTCTGCTAAAAACAGTCTGTAGATTGTCATAATAAGCAGTGTGGGCAGCTCTCTTTGCCACCTCCCTGTATCGAGAACCGGCATCAATATTCCATCTGGGTGTCTGTGGCCAGCTGCAGCCTATCACGACTTTTATCTGATTGCCCAACACACTAATGCCATATCCATCAAGGAGGCTGCACCATTCACCCACCGCTATTGATGTGATGCAAACTCCCCAAATCTTCAATTCACAGGGTTTGGTTTATCACATTTAGCAAGATGTATCAGCTGGAATATGTCATCATTGACTTCAGATGTTCACTTCAGCCAATTGTGGGGGTACAGGTGGTATGGTGCCAGAATAACATATAAACAGCATTGCTGGACGTTATTTCCCAATAAAAGGCCTCAAACCTCTTCTCTATACACAATAGGGTGGTTCTTAAAAGCATAGTAAAAAATAAAAGTTTAAAATATTGACTGGCCACCCTCTAAAAAACCTCAAACCTCTTCTCTATACTCAAGGAGCCAAGGTGTCAAAAGAGGTAATGCAGTGGAGTGCTGAATTGAAGTAACCCAAATTTCAACCCAGATTGCCACATATTTGGCACAATGTGATTTGCTATTCATTTGAATTTCTTGCTGATGGACAGAACTTTTTAGAAACAATCTGAATCATTACTTATATCATTTTTATTTTTTTGTCCTATACAATATTATCCCATGGATATTAAGTAGCAAACACATGTCGATGATAATTATGTTAATTCAATGTCTGTTGGACTATGGCAATCCATATACATGGCCTAGAAGCCTTATAAATGTACTCTTTGACCATGCTTGACTTCCGGTTGACTGGGCCTACCATGGTACCTGGGACTATTATCAAATATTATTATATGGAATGATGATTCACTAACCTGCCTTTATTGCAACAAAATGATGGATGAAGATGGACGGATGAAAGGTGAGGAAGTTTCTACCTCATTACTGCCATAGCATCAAAGTTGCAAAGGGAGTAGCTTGTCCCAGCACATCTGTACAGATGACTGTCCCAGCAAGAAGAAATGGTTTATCTCATGTAATTCAGGAAAGACCATGAGTTGAATTAGCATCAACAAATTTGCTTATTCTTTTTGTGTAAAGTCATGTTAAGCTACATGATAAATATCAATTTACAGGGTTTGAAGTTTATTCCTGATGGCAAAGTTTGTTTTAATGGAAATGCTGACCATAGTTATTTATTTGAGCATGCAATATCCTCAAATCTTCATTTATAAATCAAATTCAAGAATGTCCAGGAAACTTGGCAAGAAAATTATCTATTTAAAAAAGAATCCTCCTCTGGAGATTTAATGATTACTCATGAGGTAGAAATCTTTGTCTCTACAGTGCCTCATTATAACACAAACTTACAAGTGTACTTAGGAACAAGAAAATGGTATGATAGATGATTTAGTACATCGAAAAAGTTAGCTCACTCACAAGTGATAGCTATTAATCCTCAGTCTCATGTGCAAACAAATAGTGCAGGGTGTTTAAGAAATGAGCATGGAGAGTTTTAAAGAGAACCACATTTGCAAAATGGGCAAGAAAGAGACCTATTTTACTTACGATTTTCTAATAGCAAGCACTCAAATGAATAATGCGTGGAAGAACGTGGAAAAGTTTGAACAAGAGAAATTAAAACACCTTAATGGGTGAAGTGAAAATATTTATAGGACAAGCAGAGCACTGTATTCCACTTTTCTCATGCCAGTGAACAGAAACATTAGAGCAATTTGGATTTTTTTCAAATTTTATTTGTGCATATTTGGCAACTTAAGCTGACTGATGACGTCTGACCAATAAAACAAACTGAATAATATTCAAGTAATTTCAACAATTCTAAACACATGCATTCCGACTGCAGGTCAACCTTTCCTCATGATGACATAGTGTGATCATACAACTTTCCGGTCAGTAAACATTTATTTATTCTGAACTATAAAATAGTTGTTACTTCCTTTCTCAAGGAAAATGCAATGGATCAGGGTCTAGTGAATGATGGCTGACAGAAAAGAAAGGATTTATGTACCTTGCTCTTATCGAGGGCCACAGAATTTTGTTAATGGTCATTATTTTACTGCCCTTGTCAGGTGTCAAGGCCATTCATGTTCTTCATCACATTGTCTGCAGAGTTTGCTTCAGAGCCAAACACTTAAAACTGTTACTTAATAAATCAGTAAATGTAGTGCAAAGAAAAGGGGAGCAAGACTTCAAAAAGGAGACATTCCTCTTATTAGTAAGAATATAACACTGACAAATAAGAATTTCAATTGTGTATGATGTTAATCAAGGATGCCGGAAGGAATCGCGGACGGCAGGGGCGGTAAGATAAAAAAGGGCAAATAATTTTTGCGCCAATTTCGCGTGACAAAATTTAAATAGAGAGTCACTAATAAGTTTGAAAATATACTTACTTATTCTGACAAATATGTGCCTAAAACTAGTAAAATAAGGCCTTATAATGTTTTTTTCTTAAAGATCTGAAGGGCACCCTTGCCCCCCCCCCGCCCCCCTTGGACAAGGGCAGGAGGGGCAATTGCCCCCCCCTGCCCGCCCTGTTCCGGCACCCCTGATGTTAATTTGACTGAATGTAATTCTTTGAAGTAAAGTGAATGCATGCCGACTTTTATAGAACTAGACAAATGATTTCAGACTCAATCGAGATGACCAATCACAGATTGGCATGGAGAGTGATAGATATTTCTTGCCCAGGCCATCTTTAATCTATATCCAATCAGTTCATGGTGACATGCATCTCACAATAATAATGTTGTGATCTTAGGATCTGACAGTTGTGAAATAGGCACTATCCATTCATAATGTCACCAGCTTGGGAGTACAGACTCATCATGGATCAGTTATCTTAGCGATTCCACAGTGTTTTATTAATGTCAATATTTCAAAGGTAAAAATTAATATGACCAATGATCAAAAAGGCCATGGTTAATTTGTGTATATTTAATTGGTGTTCTCCCTACCTCTGTCAAATACAACAGAGTCACACCAGTACACATGTTTTATCTTGCATTTTATTGTGTGAACCAATATCCTCAGATAATATATTCATTACTGACCTGCTATCATAACGGAAGACATTTCCTCTTGTTATCAATTTCTTGCAAAATAACATTTATCTGATATCACATCAAACAGCAAATGCTTTATTGATGTTGTGTTATGTTGACGTGTCTTTCTAAGCAGAATGTCATGCTCCCTGTAAGGAATGCCAGAAGGTAGGAAATGAATTCTATAAAACAGGTTTTGGTTTGAATATGGGGTATTTTCCCCTTATTAGCAGTTCAAATATAGACATTTTCTTAAAATATAAAGGATTTCCTTCCAGTTGTCTACCAACATGTTTCTGATATCATATCAACATTCATCACATCATAGACAGGAACAACTGCAAGATGCAAACATTTCTTAATCCATTTGCAATGTGATACGTCCTACTGAATAAACTGTACAATTTTAAATCTTTACAAACCACCCTGTTAGTGTGTCATTACAGAAAATGAGACATTCCCTCAAGTTATTCTCCATGTGCAAAGAAATGAAAACATCAATCTGACATCTCATCAGCCCGTAAATTTTCTACTAGCATTTATCACTGCAACGTGTGGGTCAACTGAGAGTCATTTCTAAGCAAAGTGTCATGCTCTTTCGGTAATGGCTGCCAGGGCGCAGGAAGTAATTTCCGAATAGGTCGTTCTGTCAGTCCCTGAGCCACTGCTATGTTTTGCTTCATGTTTCCGCCTGTGTGACTAAACTGTGCAAAGATATTTTTATGTACAGCAGTTGTATTTTGGATATTGAGTCTGACAATTGGGCAGTAATATTTGTTGCAGGCATAAAGTGCAGAGGAAAACAAAAATTAAATATATGGAATTTCACATTGAAATGCTACAGTTGATAGTTTCATAAAATAAAAACAAGTAATGGCAAAAATACTTACTACTATCCAGGAAGAATTTGTTAGTCTCACCTAAGCTTGACAAGAAATCATTTATTTAAGAAGAATCCTCCCCCCAGGAGATTTAATGATTACTCTGTTAGGTAGAAATATTTATGGCTATACAGATCATCATTATAATCTAAACTTACAAGTGTACTTAGGTATAAGAAAATGGTATGATCGATGATTTACATCGAAAAAGTTTGCTCGCTCTGAAGTGATAGCTATTAATCCTCAGTCTCATGTTCGAAAAAATAGCGAAGGGTATTTAAGACATTAGCATGGAGCAAGTGCACCACATTTTCAAAATGGGCAAGAAATTTCACACTAAGATTTTCTAATAGCGAGCACTTGTATGAGTAAAGTGTGGAAGAACGTGGAAGAGTTTGAACAAGTTGGCCAAATGAGAAATTAAAATCCTTCATAGCTGAAGTGAAATTATTCATAGGACAAACAGAGTACTGTATTGCACTTTTCTCTTGCCAGTGAATAGAGAACTTAAGAGAAAATTTGGATTTTTAAAATTTTCATTAGTGCAAATTTGGTAACTTAAGCTGACCGATGACGTCTAATCAATAAAACAAACAGATTAATATTCGTGTAGTATATATATCAATAATTCTCAGCATTTCGACTGAAGCTCAACCTTTACTCATGATGACGAAGTGCGATCATACAACTTTCCGGTCAGTAAACACTAATTTATTTTGAACTATAAAATATTTGATAAATCCTTTCTCAAGGAAAATGCAATGGATCATGGCCTAGTGAATGATGGCTGACAGAAAAGAAGGGATTTATGTGCCTTGGTCTTATCCGGGCCACAGAATTTTGTTAATGGTCATTATTTTACTGTCCTTGTCAGGTGTCAAGGCTACTCATGTTTTACATCACTCTGTCTGCAAAGTTTGCCTCGGAACTAAACAATAAAAAAAGTTGGTTGATAAACCATTAATGTATTGCGAAGAAAAAGAGAGAAAGCCTTCAAAAAGGAGACATTGATCTTATTTGTAAGAATATAACACAAAAAAAGAAGAATTCCTCAAGTTCAAAAACAAGGTAATATTTTTTGTGCCTGATTAACATTTGACTGAATGTTATTCATTGAAGTAAAGTGAATGCTGACTTTCATAGAACTAGACAAATGATTTCAGACTCAAGCTAGATGACCAATCACAGATTGGCACAGAGAGTGATAGATATTTCGTAGGTCTTGCCCAGGCTATCTTTAAGCCATATCCTATCGTTTCATGATGACATGATTCTCACAATATCGATGTTGTGATCTTGAGATCTGACAGTTGTGAAATAGGCACTATCCATTCATAATGTCATCAGCTTGGGAGTACAGATTCATCATGGATCAGTTATCTTTGCGATTCCACAGTGTTTTGACAATATTTCCAAGGTAAAAATTAAAATGACCAATGATGAGAAAGGCCATAGTTTGTGTATATTTAATTTGTGTTCTCCCTTTGTCGAATACAACTGAATCATACCAGTGCCCATATATCAAAATTAATGTTTTGTTTTATCCTGCATTTTAATGTGTGAACCAATATCCTCAGGTATATTCATTACTGACCTGCTATTATTACCAAAGACATTTCTTCCTATTATAAATTTTTCGTCTTTCAAAATAAAATTCATCTAATATCACATCAATCAGTAAATGTCTTATCGATGTTGTGTTATGTTGACGTGTCTTACCAGCACTGATATTCCTTTCTAAGCAAATGTCATGGTCCCTGTAACAGTTGCCAGAATGTAGAAAATGATTTCTTTAAAACAGGTTTTGGACTGAATATGGGGTATTTTCCCCTTATTAGCAGTTCAAAACATAGATATTTTCCTTAAAATATAAAGGATTTCCTTCCAACTTGTCTACGAGCACATGGTCTGAAATCAAATCAACATTCATCAAATCATAGACAGGAACAACTGCAAGATGCGCATTTTTTCTTTTAAAATCCATTTGCAATGTTTTACGTCCTACTGAATAAATTGTACAGTTGTACATGTTTACAAACCACTCTCTTGCTTGTGTGTCATTACAGAAAATGAGACATTCCCTCAGGTTCTGGTGCAAAGTAATGATAACATCAATCTAACATCTCATCAGCCTGTAAATGTCCTACTAGCATTTATCACTGGAACATGCGGGTCATCTGAGAGTCATTTCTAAGCAAAGTGTCATGCTCTTTCCGTAATGGCTGCCAGGACACAGGAAGTAATTTCTGAATAGGTCATTCTGTCAGTCCCTAAGCAACTGCTATGTTTTGCTTCGTGTCTCTGCCGATGTGACTAAACTGTAGATATTTTTATGTAGTTATATTTTTAATATAATTGATTCAGACAATTGGGCAGTGCTTGTTGCTGGCAAAAAAAGGCAGTCAAAAATTAATTACATTTGGAAATTTATATTGGAATACTACAGCTGATAGTATAAAAGAACGATAAGTGAGAACAAAAACACTTAGAAGAGAATGATTAAACCACTAGCAAGAGAGAGATAAATCACTTACCATTGACATTCAAATTCAAAAACGAAATTTAAAAGGAAAAGACCAAAACATTGCAGAAAGAAAAACAAAAACACAACAAATTAGAATCTCACACTCCATTTTGCAAATATGTGTGCACTGAGAATCTTTACATGTTTTTCATTATGCAACAGATATTAACTGCCAAAAATGTCAGTAAAGCCTGAACAAGTGACACAATATTATCGTGGTGCCGATTGCATACCACTGCCACAACATACACGTATGTGCGACATAGATCATACCATGATGATGGAATGGCAATTCAATCGTGAATATCATGATTTGTTGGACGAGAGTACTTTGTCCATGATCAGCAGTGATCAAACCAAGTGAGATATTTGAAGTGCAATGCCATGAACATGGCATTAAGGTACTCAAAAATGTCCTTTAAAGATTCTTGCTTTACATATTATGCAGAATGTCATAATCACACAGTTCCAGCAGAGCAACTGCTTTCTTTGCCATTCCTCAGTACAGGGAGTTGCTCCGATATTCCGTCTTGGTGTTTGCGGCCACCTGCAGCCCATCACAATTTTGATCTGATAGCCGAACAAACTAATGCCATATCCATCAAGGAGACTGCAACATTTGCCCATGCACCGTTATTGATGTGATGAAAACTTTCGAAATATCCTATCACAGGGTTTGGTCTATCACATTTTGCAAGTTGCACTGGAAATTTGAATTATGGTGATTCTGGTAATGGTGCTATGGAAACCTCATCCATATAGTTGAGGAAGTTGTGTGTCAAAAGTTATTACACAATGGTTCTGAGTTGCAGTGATAGAAAGTCAAAAGAAATTTCTGGAAATTTGGCAAAGTAAGATTTTATTTAAATTTCTAATTCGAGATGATTGACAGCACTAATAATATAGTGAGAGAGAATCTAAATTTTATTTACATCCCATGTATCAATTTAGTCATAATATGCATTGCACCCTAGCATTGTTACTGATTGTTGTCACTACCATGTCCTGAAAATGATGTATAACATATATTTGGTCGCCGTACAATAGTAAAAAATGATAGACTGCATAGAGAGGGAAAAAGACCTTCATAATCGAAAGAGCTGAAATAGTAAAGATATAATTAATTTTACAAACGGAACCAATCTGTCCCTTGAGGGAAAACAGTTGTGCCACCTTTGTGGCAAATAAATCACATGATATGGAAATACAGTTAGCCCGAAGAGTTAGAGACAATCATATCTTATAAACAGAATATCCTATACTAGATTTACCCATGATTTGCGGCAGGACTATAATGGGGAATAATTAGCCCCCCCCCTCTACCTGCATGGGCATCTGGCCGCGTGTTGCTAGCAGCAGTAGGTGAGAGTGAAGTGTGTGGAGGTTTTTGGCAGGAAGGCAGACGGTGGCACCAGTCCTAAACGTGAGCAATAGCGGAATTACGATGGAGATGCATGCGCCCCTGGTGGGGAAAAACAGGAGAGGCAGAAAACTCAAATAAGGGAGCTGTTTCACTGTTATTTGCTGATATCAGAATGAGGGGATAGATCAGTAAGGATAGGTGGACAGTTTAGGCGAGTGGCATTGCTCGGGGAGGAGTTTTTAGCTGTTGCAGGTGTGAGCATGTGACCCATGATTTTTGCATCTTATACCCGGCAGGGATATGATGCATCTCGGATCAACACATATGAAATAGAGTTGGTACCAGCCAGTTCACTTGATCTCTGAGTCTGTACTAAAAAACATTTGTATGTTATATCTAAAGCACAAATTCAGCGTAACCAGTTTGTCATCTACTTGTACTATAATTATAATTATTGACATTGAAAGGGGGGAAAAACTCTAATGGTTACAAGTTATGCTGACAACCAAACAATTTTGGAACCACAGAGCAAGTTGTCCCTCAATACATAATTGTTTCATGTCACACAATTAAAAAAACACAAAGTGTCAATGTCATATGCGTACGGGACACGCTATTTTTAGGGGGGCGAGCGACATTTGCCCGAATTTAGAGATTTAAATTTAATGCAATTTCAAATGAAATAGCCTAGAAATCACTAATTTTAAATAGTTTTTACCTAATCATCTGCCCAAATTTCTTAGCCTTTTTGCCCGAATCTTACTGTTTCCCAAACTTTTGGGGGGGCGACCGCCCCCCCTGCCCCCCCTCCCGTACGCCTATGGTCAATGTTCTTGCCCCTGTGGACAATTTCCTTTGAGGAACGTTGGTCTAAGGAAGCATTAAACCTCCAATTCACATTGGACCAAACGTTACTAAACTATGTAATTTGTCGACAAATCATACGGCATTTTAATGCGTAAGTATATACGTATTCTGGGCGGAGCATTTTTTAAGGATTTTCGACTGGGAGAGGGAGGGAACTTTATAGCGCCATGATGCGTGACATTTATCAATCAGCTGAAGATTCAACCAATATATTTGTGTTATGATATGCTTGCAAAAGTGATTATGTAGAGTTGACAGCTAATTTAGCGTTTTTGCTGATTTCCGCCAAAACAAATTAGATAAAATTGAAATTTTTGAAAATTGGAAATCAGAAAGATGGCATCAGCAAGAATATTATAATAATAGTAAAGATACTAAAAGAATACTTTTTCCTATTGAAAGGAGCAGCCTCGCTTTCGGATGCATCCAAGAATTACAAATCATGACAAACTGAATGTGAAAATTGGTCTCCCATTGATACCAATTTGGCAATGACTGGGAGACCAAATCTGTCCACTGGGAGCACCATAATTTAACAAACCAGAAATGTTAGCAGGAGTATTCTGGCTATTTTAACCCATCGGGCGGACTGGGGCTGGTGTGCATGCTTCACAGTCACCCTGTCAATCGGCGATGTGAAACATGTTGATTTCTTGACAGCGCTCGCACTTCGGAATTAAATGGGACGATATCTTGCTTTATATGACCTGCGATTTGGTTTTAAGAACGGAATCCAACCTATAACATCTTTGGGAAACGTTTATATCAGTGTTACTCGTGTTCTGGACTGATTGGCAGTGTGCACCAGCAGTAGCGAGGCGCCGGCCAGGGGTGGATCGCTCGGATAGCCCGGGGGACTGCCGCATTGCTTAAGGCCGAACCAACCACCTGGCCCCCCTCAGAAAAAATAAATTAAATTGAATTAAATAGAGCCCTTGAATATTGGCCCCCATTATGGTTAGACAAAGAATGCTCTCATATGATTTTACTACAGGAATTCTTTTTAGGGGGGGGAGATTTCAAGAATTTTTTTTTTGGAGGTCTTCAGGGGATGGAGGGTTGGTCAATTGATTTTTGGAGATATGCAAAGAGAAAGCATATAAATTAAAACAGTGAAGATAAGAGAAAACAGAGAGAGATATAGTCAGAGAGAGTAGAGCCAGGCAACAAGCACTGAAGGTGGCTCCAAAATTAGCAGACTTTTCTTCCTTGTTTTACCAAGCAGTCTACAGTCCATTTAAGGACTAAAATAAATAAGAATATTCGCTTACCTTCTAAGAGATTAATGCTGCAACTCTGAAGAGTTGGAAAAATCCCAATACAAATGGGCCTGCAGGACAGGTGGCATTCAGTTGCAAGTAGGCTCAGTTTAACTCTGGTGTTAACTGATTCTCTCTTGCTCGTTTGTGGTTGAGCAGTACTTCGAACAAACCTTTGTCAGATACGTATGATCAGACCTTTGCCCTGAACATTACTTTCAAACCTTGTCCATACATATCAAAAACACGTTGGAGAAACCTTGGAACTTACGTATTGCCAAATGTGTGACCATACCTTTGATAAACCAATGAATCAAAGGTATGGTCATACGTAATAGCCAAACGTTCTTCAAACCTCTCAACCAAAGGTATGACTTACTTGTGACTCGAATGTTAAGCCAAACTATGAAACAAACTATCTGCCAACCTCTTACTAAGGTTGCAACCTACGTTTGGTTTTCCATCTGAGTCGAACGTTTGGAAGTTACCTTTGCCCTACCTTTGTCGTACGTTGTTTGGCCCAACGTTTGATTCTAACCAAAATAATTACGTAGCAAAAGGTTTGATTTACGTTGCTGCTCGGGAGGGTGCTGAAGAGTTGCTAAAATCCTGAAATTAAAGACTATTAGAAACAAAAATGGAATCATTCAAACAAGATCTTTCAGTTATACTAATGTCAACGTTTGTAGACTCCTTTAAGGATTTCTTAATTATTTGATAATATAAAGCGTCTAATTATCACAGATTACACAACTGTCTGGATTAAATCCAATTTTCTTCTCATTTAACGAAGTTTTTTAAAACTAAATGAAAGAAGGAAGGGTTCTTCTGTTTTCTGTGAACAGAAAAACAGACAGCATACTTATTATACTGGGACTAATGGTATTTGGACCATCAATGGCACATCATAGTGCATTTGGCAGTCAATTTGTTACCAGTAAATGGGAAAATAATCCCTAATATGTCTGCCATATCTGCAGGTAGGAGAAGCAAAAGGACCGACACATATGGATCGCTTCAGTGGCCCCAAAATGTCAAAGAAAGTTTTGCAAGTTAGGAATGTCAAAACATAGCCAAAGCTATTAGCTAAAAACTAATATAATTATGTAGACAATGTCTAGTGTAGCGGGTCCGAGAGGTAAATCTTGACAAAATCTTGATAAATGATATATAGTAACCTATTTTTTAACATCTCGGCTGCGCCTCGGCGATGAAAATAATACGTACGCAATTATTTAACTACTTTTGAGCCAGTATGGCATGTTTCTGGACTCAGTTCTAAATTACTTGAATGTTCTGCACGTTTATTATGTGCGTGATGGGAACCTCAGTGCACTGATGGTTGGCTACAGGTCACGATTTCTAGCAATTCAAATCACAGACCAGACGCAGCCTGAAATTGCCAATATCACCGTGGAATTCAGTGATGGAAATGGAAAATTTTCGTCGGGGGAGATTTGGCTGTCACGGCAGAGGCGTGCCATTCCAAATATTAGAATGAGGAGAAATATTTGGAAATCAAGAGTAGGGGAGACCGGGGCTAGTTTTCACAGGGGCAAGTGGTCACAATGCTTATTTCTCAGCTATGGATAGTCGTAGCTGCATGTCAATTAAATCAATTTTGATATTTTTTTACATGGGGAATATTTTTGTGATGATATCACAAAAATGTGTAGTCTGTCATGTGCTATGTGAAGATTTCTGAAAATGACAGTTCAAACTCAATTTCTTCACCATTTTCAAATTTTTCATTGTCTTCCAATTTGAGGCAATTATTGGGAGATTAAGGCACTGATTCACGATGGAATTAACCCATAGTCTCCGTGAACAATTTGTCTGTGTTTTCTAAGTGGAAACAGAATATATTCTCTTTTGATTACCGAGCTATCGGATGGACTTCATGATTGTGACGAGGATAGGCCGGGGCTAGTTGTAACAGGGGCAAGTTGTCACAATGTTTATAACTGGGCTATAGGTGGCAGCAGTTCTGTCGTTATTAAATAAATTTCAAGATCTATTTGATTGCTAAGCTTTTTGCATGATGTGGTTGAAAGAAAGTATAATCTGTCATGTGATATGTGGACTTCTTAAAAATTACTTTTTCAACAGAAATGTTTCAATCATTTCATTGTCCTCCAATTTGAGAAGCAATTATCTGGTAGAAATAAGCCCTGATTTATGATGGCATTCATCCAAGTCTTCGCAAGATGTGCATTTTTGTTTTTCAAAAAGAATCCGATGTATTACAAGCTTGGATTATTGAAAATCTGTCCGTAGATGTTAGATAGGCCATATTAGTGGGACAACTTGCCCCGGGCTCGGGGCAAGTTGTCACTTTTTCACTAAAATGACTTTGAGTTACAACATGACCTACAGGGAAACACATGGTTGATAAATCAGGACGAAAGCTGAATAAAAACTTTCTCAGGACTTACAAAAACGTTACAGGGCTGGAAGTTTCCAGATAACCTGAACCTAGAGACTACTCAGATACTGTCAAACTTGAAGTTAAAAAAATTGTGACAACTAGCCCCGGTCTCCCCTATACTTTGGCTATTAATACGTGGAGGACTGAAAAAGTGAACATGACGATTATATATTTACCACTAATGATTAGGGGAGCTGTAGCAGCTGAGTTCCGTACCCCCATTTCCATCACTGCCGTGGATAATCAAACGCTCCACTAGAACACTTCCCCTCAATAAGAACGCTTACCCTCAAGTAGAACGCTTTATGATTATCCCCCGTGAATATGCGAACGGGGTTTAACAACACTGTCAACAGTTACTGTCAAAACAACCTCATGCACAAGTCCTTATTCTTAGAAGTCTGTGACATTCTTGTGATCTGCAAGACATTTCTTGAACAATAACTGGAAAGAACTAAGGTTAACAGTCTAAAATATATTAAACAGACACAGGCAAACAGTGCAGGTGTAGTTTTGAAATAGATATTTACCCTGCAACAGCTGTCAGACGAAGTGACATTCAGCTGTCAGCTCAGACATGCATGCGCGACCTAATTTCGCTTTCTGCTGGTGACGTCACGTGCCTCACTTTCGATGTGGAGAGTCCTATTAGGTGACATGACATCACAAACATTGTGCGAAAAAATAAACCAAACAAGAAGCGACGCAACTTTTTGAGATTGTAGCCTGAGGCAGCTGACTGGCAGTTTGCACGTGCTGTGACCTTGGGAGCGGCCACGTGCCGAACCCGCTATTAGCTATTATGAAAGTTAAAAAGTAACCCTCTTGAGGGCAATGTTATATTAATGCTGGTTCCCGTGAAATTGACTTTTAAAATACATTATGTTATTCAAAATATTAATATCTTAAATTGTAGTCCTTATTTGTAAACTGATAACCTTGCCACGCTTGGAACAGCTTGTCATGTAAGAATAACATTAACACCTGGGATAGCAGACGTACTAATCGAGTGTGAAACTTTATCCAAAAGTGAATGTAACAGTAGTTAGAATATTGAATGTGATGTCAAGCAAGTGACTCAAATTTATCATAACTGCCATTGATAGAAAATGTGCATGCAGATATAACACTTGACTTGTGAGACAATAACGACATCACAATTCTATTATTATAGAGTCTCACCTCCTTCCCTTTTTAGATTGGCAGTTTTAGCATATGGGGTGCCATGATTTGTCTAAAAAGTAATTAACTCTGGCTTTCATGTCTTGGGCAATTATTTAATAATTGTTCATTCGTCTGAAAACTATTTGCGAAGTGCAAGAATGTCATATTGCCCATGCTCTCCACAGGCATAGAAAGGCATGTGCAGATGAAATAAGATTAAACATTTCTGGCGCGCCAAATGTTATAGTGTTATTTTGAATAGATTTTGCGAAGTGTTATTGTGAATAGATTCTGCGAAGAACCAAAGACAATTTTAGCAAATTACAAATTAATTGTGAGTGAGTGGAACAAAATGATATTCAACATACATCTTTGTTTGATACTTTTACATTAAGTTTTGCAACTTGACAAAATAATGACCCTCATCAATATTTCATTTGGGTGCATGTGATCATTATTGAGATGTAAGATCTCTGATTTAATGCAAACTTCAAAATATCTGTACTGTAGTACAGCACTCAATCCCTTCCTGGAATAACACAAGGTTTGGTTTATCACATTGGCAAGCTGCATATTACTAGTTTTGCTGAAGATAGTGGTACTAGAAAACATTGTCTCAAGACTTGGGTGTCATGTTGTCAAAAGGAGTTTTGATTGCCAATTTTTAGCACTCAAAACATATTCCAAAGCTCAATATCTCGCTCAGAATTGATGTTGTACAGAGAGTATGAAGTAGATTTGGCAGTTCTATGAATCGATACTATTTGACTCTTTGAGCACTGGAGACATCTTTATCCAGAAAAAACAAGGTCAGAATGCTGCCATAATCACACAGTCAAAGCAGAATAGGTAGCTCTCTTTGCCACGCCTCAGTACAGAGAGCCTGCATCAATATTCCATCTGGGTGTCTGTGGCCAGCTGCAGCCTATCGAGACTTTGATCTGATTGCCCAACACTCTAATGCCTTATCCATCAAGGAGGCTGCACCTTTCGCAAACTGCTATTGATGTGGTGCAAACTCTCCAAATCTCTTATTCACAGTGCTTGGTTTATCGCTTTAGCAAGTTGCTTTGGCAATTCTTTTCAATTTCATGAGGTGGTGTTAGGGAAACCTCTTCTGTACAAAGGAGTGACAGAATGGTTCTGAATGTTTTTTAAATTGCAGAGATCCAAACATCAACATAGATTGCCAGAAATTTGGCAAAATATCATTCTTGCTGAAGACTACACTTGTGAAAAAAATCCATGCATCTGCGTTTAATCTTTTGAAGTGTTACTGGTTGTTGTCAGCACCATGTCCTGTATGTTAGCCACGCAATAAAACAAACCTTGGGTATATAGAACGGGAAAAGGAGCTACACTCTCCTGTAGAAGAACGAGCAGAAAAAAAATGTAATTGAGATCAAACAGGGAAGCAATTTGTCCCTTGAGTGAAAAGAATTGTTTAGACTTGGGACAAATGAATCATGTAGTGTATGGGGAAACAGTTAGCCCCAAGAGTGAGGGACAATCTGATCTTATAAAGGAAATCCCCTGTGCACACTCCATCTTTAATCAGAATATTTTGGGAGGAGATACTGTAAGCCAGGTCTAGTGATCTCAGCATATGTATAATAAGATACATTTTCATTCTCAATGGAAACCGAACATATTTATTACCGTTAATCACTGTTGTATAAAATATGTGATGCACAAATTCAGAATGACTCGTTCATCATCTTAGGTCTATATAATATTATACTTTTTGAAACTATAATAGAAGAAATGCAAAACATACAACTAATACAACTTCAAAAAATATAAGCAAGTCATGTATACAAAAAAGAAATTGTGAAATCATGGAGAAAATTGTTCTCTCTATATATGAAATGTTTTCTCAATACAAAAAATCATAACAATAAATGACAAAAAAATATTTGGTACATATTAATCTGTATTTTTTCCCATTTTTTGAAATTTTGTTTATCTTTTTGTTACCTGCATGATGGTGAGGGAAGAAAGAGCGAACAGCAAAACAGACAGAATATGTTTGGACGAATGGCTTATAAACCATCAATGGCACATCAGAGTGCTTTTGGCAGGTAATCTGCTACCAGCAAATGGGAAAATAGTCCCTAATAAGTCTCCCATATCCACAGGCAGGAGAAGCCAAAAGACTGACACATATTGATCAGTTTAGTGACTCCAGAATGTCAAAGAAAGTTTGCTGAGTGAGAAATGTCAAAACAAATCCAGGGCAGTTATGGGAGTTGATAGAGATGGCTGCATTGATGCTTGTTTTAAAAAAGTATAGTTTAGATTAAACACAAAACCATCAAACTTAACCGAAGCGCTTTTGCAAAGTTTTTAAAGTGAGAATCTTGTACTGCTGGGCAGTGGGTATGCTTGCAATTCAGAGAGAGGCACTTCCCTGGCTAGTGGAGGAATCGATAAACTGTTGTGCTGAAACAACTTGGGACTGATGTGTCTAATGTTTAGAAAATTGAGTGAAATGAAGAGTGTGTCAAAAAGAAATTTGGGACAATTTTTTTTTTTTTTAAGTACCAAAAGATTTCTTGTATAGAAAATTGGTTCTCCCAAAAACATGCTGCATTCACGAAAATGCAGCCTTGTGAATTTCCAAAAACCAGATTGGAATGACATAGCTGACAAGCTCAAAACACCAATCAAGATTTTGAATTACCATTATTTTTTAGATTAAAAAAAGTGACTAAAATGTATCTTTGTATTGATTTGCATGTAGATATGAATACCCTTGTGAGACTGCAAGGAATTCATAATTTCAAGATAAGTGAGTCTCACCACCTTCTCCATAATATGCAATGGCAGTTCCATCAATAAGGATTGTCATGATTTATCTAAACAGTAATTCATTATGCCTGGCATATCTGGGGCACTGATTTGATCAGTATTGTTCATTCATCCGAAAACCATAAGCAGAGTGTCAGCATGTCAAATTGCCCATATGCTCTCGACAGAAACAGAAAGGCATGTGCAAATGAAATCAGACCAGGCATTTCTGGCACAGCAAAATGCATTGTTGAAAAGTGTCATTTTGGATTGGTTAATTGAAGAAACATTCATTCGCATTACTTTTCAATAAGTGACTCAAATGTATGATTGTACTGATTTTTTCATACAATATGATAACCCTCCTGAAGCTGCAAGGAATTCATAATTTAAAGAAGTGTCAGTCTCACCCCTTAACTGATAATATGCAATGACAGTTCCATCAATAAAGATTGCCTTCATTTGTAATTCAGTATGCCCTGCATATCTGGGGCACTGACGTGATGAGTATTGTTCATTCATCTATAAACCATTTGGTGATTGTCAGAATGTTTGATTGGCCATGCTTTCCACAGCACTGGAAGGCATGTGGATATGAAATTTGATTAGAAATTTCTGGCATGCAAACACGTACTTGCTGCTAATTGTATTTTGGATAGGTTAAGTGACTAAACGAGGGATAAACTGGTATTAAATTCTCTCAAATTAGAAATCAATAGCAAATAAGAGCAGGTCATTTTCATTATGCATTGCAATAACATTGGATGTCTTTGGTTGATACTTCTACAAAAAGTTTAACAACCTGACAAATAACCCTCATAACTAATAGTAATTCATTGGGTTCTTGTGGCCGTATCAGTAGTCAATGATCATCAATTTTATTTAAATGTGGGATTCTTTTAGTGACATTACACAGAATTTGGTCTGTGTCATTGATAAGTGGCATAAATATGACTGAAAATGTGACAGTACAGGAAAACATTTTCCAAATACTGGGGTGTTATGGCATCAAAAGTAGTTTTGATTGCAAAAGTACAATAATCTAATTCCAAGGAATATTTTAGAAGTTATATCATTCAGACGGCATGAAGTAGATTTGGCAGTTCTGTGAATTGATACTATTTGACACTTTGAACACAAAAGACAACTTCATCCAGCAAAAAGGTGGTCAGCATGCTGTCATAATCACACAGTCCAAGCAGAGTAGGCAGCTCTCTTTGCCACTTTTCAGTACAGAGAGCTTGCATCAATATTCCATCTGGGTGTCTGTGGCCAGCTGCAGCCTATCGAGACTTTGATCAGATAGCCCAACACATAATGCCATATCCATCAAGGGGGCTGCACCATTTGCCCACCGCTATTGGTGTGCTCCACAAATCTCCTGTTCACAGTGCTTGGTTTATCGCTTTAGTAATTTGCATTGGCAATTATTTTCAATTTCTTGAGATGGTGTTAGAGAACCTCTTCTGTACAAAGTAGTGACGGAATGGTTCTGCATGCTTTTTAAATTACAGTGATTCCAACATCAAGGTAGATTGCCAGAAATTTGGTAAAATATCAGTTGGCCTACACTCCACATTCATCATTCTTGCTGAAGATCACGCTTGTGACAAACATCCGAATCTTCATTTTTTATATCAAGATTGTATTATTTCATGCATCTGCATTTAACCTACATATTTTGAGATGTTACTGGTTGCTGTCAGTAGCATGCCCTGTATGTTTGCAAAACAATGCAAAAAAACAACCCTGGATATATAGAATGGAAATAAGAGCTACAATGTCCTGTAGATGATGAAACTGTAAAAATATAAGTGAGATCAAGCAGTGAACCAATTTGTCCCTTGAGAAAAGTTGCTTAGCCTTAGGACTAATAAATCATGTAGTGTTTGGGGAAACAGTTAGCCCCCAGAGTGAGGGACAATCTGATCTTATAAAGGAGATCCCCTGTGCACACTCCATCTTTAATCAGAATATTTTGGAAGGAGATGCTGTAAGCCAGGTCCAGTGATCTCAGCATTATGTATAATAAAATACATTTTCAATCTCAATGGACACCGAACATATTTATTACCGGTAGTCACGTTGTATATAATATCCAATTAACAAATTCAAAATGACTCCTTCATCTTAGCATTATACCTATTTTTTGAAACTAAAATAGAAGAAACTTCATCAAATACAAAATATACAAATAATGCAAACAAGTTAAAAAAATAGAAACAAGTCATGTATACAAAGATAAAATTGTGAAGCCAAGGAAAAAACTGTTCTCTCAGTATGTGAATTATAACAATAAAAAAACTAGAAATTATTTGACATGTATTTATCCGTATTTTTTCCCATTTACTTCATTGCACATAGCTTTTTGTTAACTGCATGATGGTGAAGGAAGAAAGAGTGAACAGCAAAACAGACAGAATATGTTGGGACTAATGGCTTATGAACCATCAATGGCACATCAGAGTGCTTTTGGCAGGTAATTTGTTACCAGCAAATGGGAAAATAGTCCCTAATAAGTCTCCCATATGAAAAGGCAGGAGAAGCTAAAGGACTGGAACATATTGATCACTTCAGTGCCCCCAGAATGTCAAAGAAAGTTTGCCAAGTGAGAAATGTCAAAACAAATCCAGGGCAGTTATGGGAGTTGATAGAGATGGTTGCATTAATGCTTGTTATCAAAAAAGTATATTTTAAATTTTACAGAAAATTATTTATATTTAACAGAAGTGCTCATCTGTAAACTCGGAATCATCCGATGCTCGGACATGCTTGTCATTCAGAGAGAGATACATGGATAATATGTTGTACTGAAACTAATTTGGACTGCTGTTTCTGATGTTTAGAAAATTTAATAAAAGGAAGAGTGTGTAAAAAAAATTGGGAAAAAACTGTTTTTTTGAAGTACCAAACATTTGGTTTCTTGAGTAAAAAATAGGTTTTACCAAATACCTGCTGTGTCCATTATAATGCAGCTATAGGAATTTCCTAAAAAATCCGATTGCAGTGATATGGAAGGACAAGTAAAAAAACACCAATCAAGTTTATTGAATGAACATTATTTTTTGGAGTGAAACAAGTGACTCCAATTTATAACTGTATTTATTTGCATGCAGATATGATAACCCTCGTGAAGCTGCAAGGAATTCATAATTTTAAGGTGGCTCGCTACTCGTGCCAAGTGGTAGTGAGCGCACATTCACGCACAGCCAGGCAGGCCCTATCCATCGTAACGTCACCATTCTGCTGACACTGCTTCAAGCTCTTTTTTTAATTCAGAGAATTTCTTGCGTCGGCCGCTTCGTTTGCGATTTGGGCCACTTCTATTTGGGTTAGAGACTTCTCGTTTGAAGCATAAGATGCGCTATGAAGATGACTATAAACTATCAGACTTTCAGCTCTGTACTTTCATTCTTTGTAGGCGATTTTCGGCAAGCATGTCTAGTTTCTCAAAAATGACTCTGTAACAAAAATAAATGTTTATATCAATTTCCAGGCCCATAGGCCCATATGTCAGTATCATTATATTGTTCCTTACTTCATTTGGAAGCAAATGACAAAGAAATAAAAAAATTCTATCTCGTCATTTTTTTTAGCGCTATGGTTCATAAAAAAAATAAAATTTTCAAAATCATAACTTTTGATCAGAACCCCCAGAAAAGTTCTTTAAACTAAATATGTCTTCCTGGAATTCTAATCAGCTTTTCAATAAAACTGTCCTCTTTAATTCCATGCTTCATTTAATAACATAGGATGAATGGCCACTGAATGGAAAGGAAAACTTGACAGTAAAAAAAATCAAGAAAAACTTTTAGTTTTTCAGGTTTGCGTGGACTGACTTTCTTTTACATAACCTGAAATATTTTTAAAGAAGGACTGGTAGTGACCACTTTCGTTTATATATCCTTGCTATAAGATATATTTTGGATCATTTAAAACTATTTTTAAGAAATTCTATCTTGGAAAGTTCATGAGTATCGAGCCACCTTAAGAAGAGTCAGTCTCACCCCTTTATTGATAATATGCAATGACAGTTCCATCAATAAAGATGATTTGTTATTCAGTATGCCCTGCATATCTGGGGCACTGACGTGATGAGTATATTGTTCATTCATCTAAAAACCATTTGGTGAGTGTCAGAATGTTTAATTGACCATGCTTTTCACAGCACAGGAAGGCATGTCGATATGGAATTTTATTAGACATTTCTGGCATGTGTGCACGCACTTGTTGAAATGTTATGTTAATTGAATAAACGAGGGATAAACTGGTATTGAATTTTCTCATTTAAAAAATCAATAGCAAATAAGAGCAGGACATTTTCATTATGCTTTGCGGTTACATTGGATGTCTATGGTTGACACTTCTACAAAAAGTTTTACAACTTGACAAATAACCTTCATAACTAATTCATTTGGGTTCTTGTGACCAAATCAGTAGTCCATGACATTACACAGAATTTGGTCTGTGTAATTGGTCAGGGAAAACATTTTCTAAAGGGTGTAATGGCGTCAAAAGTAGAACTTTCTGATTGCAAAAGTTCAACAATCAAAACAGATTACAAGGAATCGGTCAGAAATTATATCATTCAGAGGGCATGAAGTAGATTTGGCAGTTCTGTGAATTGATACTATTTGACACTTTGAACACTGAAGACATCTTTATCCAGAAACACGGTGGTCATCATGCTGCCATAATCACAAATTTCCAGCAGAGTGGGCAGCTCCTTTCGCCACATCTCAGTACAGAGAAGCAGCATCAATATTCCATCCGGGTGTCTGTGGCCAGCTGCGGCCTATTGAGACTTTGATCTGATAGCCCAACACACTAATGCCATATCCATCAAGGAGGCTGCACCTTTCGCCCACTGCTATTGATGTGTTGCAATCTCCACAAATCTCCTGTTCTCGGTGCTCGGTTTATCGCTTTAGCAAGTTGCTTTGGCAATTCTTTTCAATTTCAAGAGGTGGTGTTAGGGAAACCTCTTCTGTACAAAGTAGTAATGGGATGGTTCTGCATGCTTTTTAAATTAAAGTGATCCAAACATCAACGTAGATTGCCAGTAATCTGACAAAATATCATTTGGCCTAAACTCTACATTCATCATTCTTGCTGAAGATCACGCTCTTGACAAGCACCATGCCCTGTAGGTTTGCCAAACAATGCAAAAGAAATTATAAAAACGTGCAAGCACTTTAAGCAGCGCCTATACTGAATGAAATGGAAATTCTATCCTCCTGTTTATTTTATTTTAATTAAATATTTATAGTGCAGACAACATGTACATATAGCAATATATGATGTATCAATGAATCTATCAATCAATCAATCTATTTATCTATCTATCTCTCCTTCTCTATTTGTCTCTATTTATCTTTCTTCTATTTATATACTTATTTATCTACTTATTTAGAGATTAATGTTTTATCAAATATATTTACCTGTTATTTATTGTACTCTGTAGGCCTACTATTTTTTGTCTGTCTATCTATTTACTTGTATGTCTATTTAAACAGACAGGACAAATCTTCAAATATATACTATTATCAATTGTCAATGGATTTGTTTCATTATCTGACTTTTGAAGTTTCTTGGCTCTTGATTGGTAATTTAAAAATAGCATGCAATGCATGCACCGTGTTCTCGGGCAATTCACTCAGGCCACAGTAGCTGCTCCAGTTGGATCTATCTATCTATCTATCTATCTATCTGTCTGTCTATCTATTTGCACCCTCCTGCACAGTGACCCTGCTAAATCAGGGCATGCTTTCAACTAATAAAAGCGGGGGGTATTTTAACTGTTCTGGAATAGGCTGGCAGCTGCCTCATTTTTTCAGGGTACCTGCTGGAGGATGTCTATTTGTTCTAACCATAGAAATACATAGAAGGGACATGAGGCTCTGGCAGATGAAGCAACCAAATCCACCATCTTGGAACTGCCCAGAGTACTGGCACAATGGACTGTGACGTCACCAATAACTGTGATGTCACTTATAACAATTGCATGACGTCACATCATAATTATTCTATTGTGACATCATGTCTCAGGTCAGTTCCAATATGGCGGATTTGGTGACCTCATCTTGAGGTGGCATCATACAGCCTCATGTCCGTTCTATGTATTTCTATAGTTCTAACGCCCCAAAACACAAAAACTGTCAAGTGCAATTCTGAAGTGCCATCATCCTTCAGTTAGTGCTGATGACATGTAATTCTGGCTGTTTCAACTGCTATTGAACATCCCTTCTGAGCTCTTCTGTGAACTTCAAATTAAGAAGAAGGTAAAGTACCCGTTTTCGTAATTAACTATTTTTTCTTCATGCTAGGGCTCTAAAAGTTGATGCTGGCTAGTAAAAAATATTTATGGACTGTATGCTAATTTTGGGTAAGATTAATAGCATAGGACGACCTCCTGACTGTTGACAAGCTTTAACAAAAATATCTTTGCAAATTCTTACAGAACTGTGGCTAGCCTTTCAGAATTCTAAGTTTCTTCGAGAGTTCTGGAGGTAGTAGTAATACACTGGCCTGCTAGCCTCTTGAGATCTGGTATCTTGGGTAAATATTTAGAAAGATTCTTCATTACCCTTGTCGCTACCAGTCCTATTAAGGCCGAGAATGGGTAAAATTAGCATTTCTGTGCAGTTGTATTAAGAACTGATAAAAACTGCCCGATTAGATAGGTAGCTGGATAGTCTTTATTTATTGAGGGTAAACGTATTAAGTATACACTTATCTTCCACAGGGCCCTCCTGTCTGAAGAAAGGTTTAGGCTAATCGGTGCAAAAATGACATAAGGATGTAAAAGTCCTGTCAGCCCCCTCCCATTGATCACAGAGACTATAACAAACTTCTTTGTTGTTTTGCAGGAGAAATAGAAGGAGAGGTAGTGACGATGGACCCAGCTCAAGTCCTGGAAGAGGTTGTCCAGGATGACATGCAGGTCATCCACGAAAGTGTCCACGAAAGTGTCCACGAGGTTGTCCACGAGAATGTCCAGGAGGAGGTCGTCACTCAGGAGTTGGACCATGGACAGGTGATGATTTATAAAAGTTAACCATGACTCAGAGTTGGCTAAAAAGCAGCTGTAAACTGTTTTTGGCAAGGCATTTGCTGTTAACCACCGCTAAGCAATAAATACTGCCTTTTGCTGCCTTAAACGGGTTTTACCCGAATCTACATGAATCAACTTCATTGTCGCAAATAAACTAGAGGGAGCCACTGGTGGAGAGATAATACAGTGAACAGCTAATTTTAATTATGGAGAAATGTGCCAGAAATAAGGATTGCACCTATCAAATTTTTATGAGAAGTTCGACATAAGACATCAAAGGACTTTTTCATCACAAATTTGACTATTGGAAAAATTCTGAAAACAAGAAAAAAAAGGATTTTACTCACCATGGGACGAGGATTCAAAAAACAAGCAGAAAATGTCCAAAAGGCACCTAGCAACCAGGAAGATACAACATTAAAAGGTATTGAAAATGCAATTTTACACTGTTTTGAGAGTGAAAAATTTTCTTCAAGTGCCACTGATGCCATCAAGCCCTTATTGACAGAGCTACAAAAAGAAATTAATTCAAATAAAGACACAATAAAAAGGCAACAGCAACTGCTAGAAGATCAAGACGCCAGAATTTGTGACTTGGAAAAGAGGCTGAATGACAGGCTGAATGAGAGCAATCTGGAAACGAGGCTGGGAGGACAAAATATGGAAAAGAGGCTGAAAGATCAAGATAAAGAACTACTTTCATGTAAAATGAAAATACATGCACTTGACAAGGCAAAAAGAGGAAAAGTGCTAAGAGTGATCGGATTGGCTTCAGATGAATTAGCAGACACAGAATTCATACAAATAATAAAACGCAAAATGGATATTGAGCTTCAAAAGCAAGACATAATGACCAAAGCACTTCAAAGCCAGCCAATTGATAAGAAAACCATGACAGAAAAAGATCACAAAAAGAAACCAAATGTGACTCTTGTAAAATTCAACAACATTTGGAAAAGGAACGAAGTTTATTATATGAGAAGTAAGATGAAAGGCACTGGCATATACATCAACGAGAATTTAAACAAAGAGGAACAGGATATATTCTTCAAATGCAGAACTTTGAAAAAAGAAGACAGAATATTGGCCACGTTGACAAGGGACTCAAATATAATTGTCAAAACAAAGGAAAGTGAGAAAGTCACCATAGAGAACATGGACGACTTCAATTTATTTCTGAAAAAAATTAACAATACTCAGTAAAGAGACAAGCAAGGCACTCCATGGATCGGCTTAACCCTACTTCGTCACTGGAATTTAGCAATAGGCCCATTTAAAACATATCAAATAAATTGAATTGCCGAGTTTTTTTTAAATGATTAACTAAGTTTCAATAGCAATCATGTACACATACTATATACACTTTTAAAAAAGTAACTGTACTTATGAATTTCAATTTTTTAAAACTAACTATTATTATACGTCTTTCATTTTAATGCTGACATATGAAATAATTTTCACTGATATATCCAATGCTTATTTTTCATTTAATATTTTTAATTTCAATTGTTATTTTAAGCTGAATTTTTTATTTCCATATTTCTGATGTTATAGTTTTTAATGCATTGTAATAAATCTTGTATCTGGTTCCAGCTCGATAAGCATAATATTGCTTCCTCTGGTGCCATAATAAACTTACATACATACATACATACAATTAGCTTGCCTTGTAATGTGTATTAATTAATGACACTGTATAAATTGGCAAAAATAAAGTTTAGTCTAAATTTCATACATTCGTTGACCTGTAAAAATATTTTGATTTCTTGATGAGTTTCCTTAATACCAGGCAAAAAATTAATTGGAAAATCAAGTTTAAGGCAGTTCACGGTGGAAAAGTGCCTGAAATTTTAGCATGGTGGTATTGAGGTAATCCTCTTGTACACTCACATGACACTAGCAGTGTACATTGAATTACAGGTCTACCTGGACGAAAACGGTGCTATGCCTGAAAAGGTGATTTTCCGAGATGAAGAAGGAAACTACATCGAAGAGCAGGTGATAAGCGGCGAATACGTGGACCACGCGCAGGTTGAGACGTTGCTAGAACAGACCAACGACCAGGAATATTATGAGATACCCCAAGAACAAGAAATACAGGTCCCTACGGAAGGAGGCGTGCACCAGATATCCCCTGAATTGTTACAGGTATGTGCTTTCATTTATGGGGTGTTCCAGAGTTCAATCAATCCTGGTCAATGGTCATAGAGGACAATGACAGTATTTTCCTCAACTATCCCGTTATCTTTCAACTGAATTTTGTCGCGACTTTTGCATAAATTTCAAGAACATTTTTGTTTGCAATAACAAGTTTAATTTGTCATTTCCTCCGTCTTTTGGAGTCACTAAAGCAGTACTTCAATTATCTTAAGTTTTTTCCATCTAGATTTTGCTGCCTACAATTTTTGCTTTCTAATCTTTGTCCCTGTTAATCCGTTAGTCTTCAAACAAAAAAGTTAATACATATTATTCATTTTACAGACAATTATGGAGCGAGTCAACCAGCCTAACGCTGAGGCTGCAACGGGAGTCACGAACGTCATCAACTTGTCTAGTTTACAACAACAAGAAATTCAACATCAAATACAACAACCGCAAATACATCACCAACCCCAAATACAGTACCAAATACAAAGCCCGAGAGTAGTGCACAAAAAGCCCAAGGCGACGCCGAGGATAATAGTACCTCAACAAAATCAACTGCAACAACAACAAGTGCGAACTGTTAAACAAATAGTCCCCAAACCTGCAACACAAACAATTAGTTTGACGAATCAGATAAGAACTGGTGCCACAGGAGGGCGTACAAAAGTCATAAAGCTCGTACAACCGAAAGGCGTTACGTTAACGACCGAACAGATTCAGCAAATAATGCAGCAAGCTCAAGATGTCATCTTCGATTGATTGCAATCAATTTCTATTAATTTTGACTGATTTCTGTCAAATTCAGTTGATTTCAATCAATTTTAATTAATTGTTGATTTTAATTGATTGGAAGGTTGTCTGTTAACTCCACTTTGTTCTAATCTGTTGGTATTGTTGAAATTAGTTGTTAACTTCACAATAACTGGTCTTTTGTCCTTTTATGATATTCTCGTCATTTGTTTGATTTTGTTACGGATTATGGTCTCGTAAAATTTGTTGCGATGTCATGTTCGACTTCAACTATTCATAATTTAGTTGTCTGAGTCACTCGTCAGTCTTACTGCCATATTGGTGTTAAATTTGAAGGTCTACGTTCATATTTTCAATATATATTTTTCAATATACTACTAGTTCTGAATGACTGACTGTTAAAATGACAATGGAAAACAGGGCTTGACTTGTAGATTTGTTTGTTGTGGACCGTAGAATCAGATTTTGGTAAAACCAAAAACTTACTTTCATCATGGATGCAATTTAATTCGGTATGTCACTGTGCTTCAAAAAGATTTCACTAACCTGAAACTGATAATGGGCTAGCACTCACAAGTTTCTCAGACATTCTTTTATGCTGCCCATGCACGGCTGGAATATTTAACATTGGCAACTTTGTGTTCTCCTTAAACAATATGTAGGCCTAATACACTCCGTCTTGTTATTTTCGGGAAATTCTCGGTAGTGAAACCAAAATTAGGCCTTTTGACTTGCATCAATATAGAAACTAAAAATAATTGAAACGTCGACATCGCTTCACAATATATAATAAGTGATGATAAAATCAGCATTTATTACAATGCAAGTTCACTATCAAATAAATCTTGATTTCAAGCCCTGTTAATCAACATTAATACTGTATCTTTACTCTGCTTGTTACTCAAAAGACTTGTGCTAATATCTGGTATTTATTGTATAACCTTGTGTGGGTATATATATCTTATTTATAGACAAAAAACATAACATGACAAATACTTGCATCAGAAGACACAACCTCAACTTACAGAAATACACACATATTCACTAAAAAATCTCAAATATTTTCTTTTTCTCAAATGCAGCAGTTGTCAAATATTTTTGTTGTTTAAACAATTACAAATGTGTCATTTCCTTTTCCTTATTTATAATTTATAATAATGATAGTAACACAATGAAAATTTGAGAATTTTTTGTGATTGAATTGCAAATGAGTTTGTCTAAAATTTTGCTAAATTTGAGTCTCGAAAATGTCTTAAATTCTATTTCTAATACGTTATATAGCAGTGTCCTTCTATCTTGGTAAAAATCAGTTAAATATTGCAATTAGGAATAATTTGATATCGATGCCTATTAACAATGAAATTCAATTAATGCATTTATGTATAATATATAATATTTGATAGGTCTCAGTACCAGAAATGTTTTATTCTTTGACTAGACATTAAACTCATCTGATTTCAATTTGACAGTTTCTGCGAGGGTAAACTTACCCACATGTTTGTTTAATAATACAACATTATATAACATAATACAGAACTGTGTCCTTAAACTCGTTCAACTATAAGGTTATATTTTGATCTGTAAATTTATTACTGAACTGTAAATCGGTTATTTCAACTGTAAAATATGTAAATACGTCTGGTAGCTTGTTTTAATATTTTGTGTGAATGGTAAACTCTTGCATGTACAGGTAGAAAGTTTGTTGATAAGCAAAAAAGTCAGAACTTCACGAAAGTTGATGTTACAGACACAGCCATGATGTCTTGATATTTATTGTTTATTCTATTATTACTTGCTATATTATTCATATATATAAAACTGATGTTATGACTTTATGAGAGATTCGCAAAATAAATGTTTCAAAAAAATATCAAAAATAACTTTGTGGTAACTTTAAGAGGGGGAGGGTTGGTCTAGTGGTAGCCTGCTCGGCTGCCAAACACTGGGTCCAGGGTTCGAATCCTGCTCTTGCCATGCCACCTGGCCATATGTTGGACGGCTGTTTCAAGCATCCTTCACCTGCTGTGTCGTCCTGTCCTAATTAACCTACCCCGTGCGTAAATACAGGACGTAAAGCCCAATCATCCATCCATTGTTGTAACTATCATTATATTTTGTTCAGAAATCAGAATTTTATTTTGAGTTAATGTGTTTCCTCAAATGCGTTTCCACCTCTTTCTCTCGTGAACCTCCAGATCTGGAGTTTGAACAGTAAATCTGAAGTGTGTGAGAGGATATTTTGAAGTTTTGATTAGTAAAAACAATAGTACTATCACTACTACTAAAAGTCTAAAACTCACAGAATATAGATTGTGCTGATCATGTGACGTTCAGTCTAAAAAGCATTGCAGCCTTGGCTGTTTCAATATGGTAACTATGGAACTCTAAATTAACTGCATGTAGATTGTAGAGTAGACTTTAAACATAAACGTTCATTAGTTAGTCAATCGAATATCAAGACATTATTAAGGGGCATATTGTCTGGGAATATTCAAATCAAAAATATGATAACCCTCGTGAAGCTGCAAGGAATTCATAATTTAAAGAAGTGTCAGTCTCACCCCTTTACTGATAATATGCAATGACAGTTCCACCAATAAAGATTGCCATGATTTGTTATTCAGTATGCCCTGCATATCTGGGGCAGTGACGTGATGAGTATATTGTTCATTCATCTAAAAACCATTTGGTGAGTGTCAGAATGTTTAATTGATCATGCTTTCCACAGCACAGGAAGGCATGTGGATATGGAATTTTATTAGACATTTCTGGCATGTGTGCACGCACTTGTTGAAATGTTATGTTGAATAAACGAGGGATAAACTGGTATTGAATTTTCTCAGGTAAAAAAGCAATCGCAAATAAGAGAAGGACATTTTCATTATGCATTGCGGTTACATTGGATGTCTATGGTTGACACTTCTACAAAAAGTTTTACAACTTGACAAATAACCCTCATAACTAATTCATTTTGATTCTTGTGGCCAAATCTGTAGTCCATGACATTACACAGAATTTGGTCTGTGTAATTGGTCAGGGGCATAATTATGACTGAAGATGACAGTACCGTGACAGTACCGTAAAACATTTTCTAAAGGGTGTAATGGCGTCAAAAGTAGTTCTGATTGCAAAAGTTCAACAATCAAAACAGATTACAAGGAATCTGTCAGAAATTATATCATTCAGAGGGCATGAAGTAGATTTGGTAGTTCTGTGAATTGATACTATTTGACACTTTGGACACATCTTTATCCAGAAAAATAACGTGCAAGCACTTTAATAAGCGCAGGCCTGAATAATCTGTCACTGATGAGTTTGGAGTGGCAACACACTGACCAATGAACAGTACAACTTGGGCTTTAAATTCTAGTAAAAAATGCACTAAAATGTACTAAAACTGCCTAATCGCAAAGCAAACTTAACTGATTGACTTCTAATTTTTGATGTGTATTATTTGTACTATAAGATAGCATACTGGCTACATGGCAAAGTTTGTTGTTTGCTCTGTAAATGAAAACCAGCTAAATGTAAACAAGATAACTCCTTAATTAAGTCACTTGGTGTGTACACAATGTCTGGCTGTCAGTGCAGCAACAGAGCAGCAGCAGCTCACCATTTAAAATCATTTAAATTTCCCGGGAAAAACTAGCTTTTTAGTTGAGTAAATAAAAAAATTATTGTCAAAGAAGTTTACCAAAATTTGATGGAAGCAAGATAAACTCATGATGAGACCATATGGCAAGTTTCAGAGTGATACGTGTAATAGTGCGATCGCCTATATTGTCAGAGTTTGTAGAAAAATTCTAGGGGTAAGAGCAGCTGCGCTGCTAAAAACGGTGGTCAGCATGCTGCCATAATCACACAGTTCCAGTGCTATTGATGTGTTCCAAATCTCCTATTCACCGGGTTTGGTTAGGCAGCTCTCTTTGCCACCTCTTAGCCCGGAGAAGCAGCATCAATATTCTATCTGGGTGTCTGTGGCCAGCTGCAGCCTATCAAGACTTTGATCAGATAGCCCAACACTCTAATGCCATATCCATCAAGGAGGCTGCACCATTTGCCCACCGCTATTGAAGTGTTGCAATCTCCACAAATCTCCTATTCGAAGTGCTCGGTTTATCGCACTAGTAAGTTGCATTAGAAATTCTTTTCAATTTCTTGAAATGCTGTTCGGGAACCTCTTCTGTACAAATTAGTAACGGAATGGTTCTGAATTCTTTTTAAATTGCAGTGATCCAATCATCAACATAGATTGCCAGAGCTTCACGCTCTACATTCATAATTCTTGCTGAAGATCACAATCGCACACTTCAGCAGAGCTCTGGGTGCAATCGCAACTAACAATCCAAATCTTCATTTGTATCTCTTGTATTATTCCATGCATCTGCATTTGATTCAAATCTTTTGTGATGCTACTGGTTCTTATCAGCACCATGCCCTGTATGTTTGCCAAACAATGCAAAAAAACTTGATTACTACACTATCCTGTAGAAGAAGGAACAGTAAAAATACAATAGAGATCAAACAGGGAACCAATTTGTTGTTTAGGGTTGGGACAAATAAATCATGCAGTGTATGGGGAAACTGTTAGCCCCAAGAGTGAGGGACAATCTGATCTTATAAAGGAAATCCCCCGTGCACCCTCCATCTTGGATCAGAATGTTTTGGAATGAGTTGCAATAAGCCAGTTCACCTGATCTCAACATATATGTTATGAAATATATTTTCAATCTCAATGGACACCAAACACATTTATTAACTGATAGTCGCAGTTGTATATAATATCTAATGAACAAATTCAGAATGACTCCTTCATCATCATAGCATTATCAAATACAAAATATACAAGTCATGCAAATAACAAACAACATAATAAGGTAGAAACAATTCATGTATACAACAAACAAATGGTGAATCCATGGCGAAAATTGTTCTCTCAATATATGAAATATTCTCTCAATACAAAAATCATACAATAAATGACAAAAAATTATTTGGTACATAGTTATCTGTATTTTTTCCCCATTTTTTTCATGGCACATAGCTTTTGTAAACTACATGATGGTCAGTGAAGAAAGAGCGAACTGCAAAACTGACTGAATATGTTGGGACTAATGGCTTATGAGCCATCAATGGCACATCAGAGTGCTTTTGGCAGGTAATTTGTTACCAGCAAATGGGAAAATAGTCCCTAATAAGTCTGCCATATCCACAGGCAGGAGAAGCCAAAAGACTGACACATATTGATCACTTCAGTGCCCCCAGAATGTCAAAGAAAGTTTTCCCAGTAAGGAATGTCAAAACCTAGCCAGGGCAGTTGATAGAGATGGTAGTGTTAATGCTTGTTATAAAAAAGTATACTTTAAATAATATATAACAGTATTGATACTTAACAGAAGTGCTCATCTGTAAACTCAGAATCTTCCAATGCTCGGACATGCTTGTCATTCAGAGAGATATACATGGATAATATATTGTACTGAAACTAATTTGGACTGCTGTTTCTGATGTTTAGAAAATTTAATAAAAGGAAGAGTGTGTAAAAAAAATTGGGAAAAAACAGTTTTTTTGAAGTACCAAACATTTGGTTTCTTGAGTAAAAAATAGGTTTTACCAAATACCTGCTGTTTTCATTATAATGCAGCTATAGGAATTTCCAAAAAAATCCGATTGCAGTGATATGGAAGGACAAGTAAAAAAAAACCAATCAAGTTTATTGAATGAACATTATTTTTTGGAGTGAAACAAGTGACTCCAATTTATAACTGTATTTATTTGCATGCAGATATGATAACCCTCGTGAAGCTGCAAGGAATTCATAATTTTAAGAAGAGTCAGTCTCACCCCTTTATTGATAATATGAAATGACAGTTCCATCAATAAAGATTGCCATGATTTGTAATTCAGTATGCCCGGCATATCTGTGGCACTGGCGTGATGAGTATTGTTCATTCATCTATAAACCATTTGGTGAATGTCAGAATGTTTGATTGCCCATGATTTCCACAGCACAGGAAGGCATGTGGATATGAAATTTGATTAGAAATTTCTGGCATGCAAACACGTGCTTGCTGCTAATTGTATTTTGGAAAGGTTAAGTGACTAAACGAGGGATAAACTGGTATTAAATTCTCTCAAATTAGAAATCAATAGCAAATAAGAGCAGGACATTTTCATTATGCATTGCAGTTACATTGGATGTCTTTGGTTGATACTTCTACAAAAAGTTTAACACCTTGACAAATAACCCTCATAACTAATAGTAATTCATTGGTTTCTTGTGGCCATATCAGTAGTCAAAGATCATCAATGGTATTCAAACTGCAGGATTCTTTTAGAGGTTTGGTATGTGTCATTGGTAAGGGGCATAATTATGACTGGAGATGATAGTCAGAAGATCTGATAGTAGTGGAAAACATTGTCCAAATGCTAGGGTGTCATGGTGTCAAAAGCAGTTCTGATTGCAAAAGTTCAACAATCAAAACAGATTACAATACAAGGAATCTGTCAGAAATTATATCATTCAGAGAGTATGAAGTAGATTTGGCAGTTCTGTGAATCGATACTATTTGACTCTTTGAGCACTGGAGACATCTTTATCCAGAAAAAACATGGTCAGAATGCTGCCATAATCACACTGTCAAAGCAGAGTAGGCAGCTCTCTTTGCCACTCCTCAGTACAGAGAGCTTGCATCAATATTCCATCTGGGTGTCTGTGGCCAGCTGCAGCCTATCGAGACTTTGATCAGATAGCCCAACACACTAATGCCATATCCATCAAGGGGGCTGCACCATTTGCCCACCGCTATTGATGTGTTGCAAGCTCTCCAACTCTCCTATTCCCCAGGTTTGGTTTATCCCATTTGGCAAGTTCCTCATGACTTGGTTTCCAATCTAATTCTCATTTATGGTCTCCCGAAGTGACGGTTTCAGTGGAAAATTGTTCTTAAATACCAAAAAGAAATTAAGGGGTGATACTGAAGGCCTTGCAATCTATATGGTGAAACCATTACTTATATTATTTGTCTTCTTTAAAATCAGAATTAAAGTCATTCACAACATCGTCACTGTTTTTCCATCCAATTGGTGTTAATGCCATGCAATATCCATGGAAAAGCAAGAGACATTCTGTCACATTCACCATAATATTATCAGCTGAACAATGCAAAAAATTGATTGCAACACAAAAATGGTGTAAAGAACAAACATCCCAATGACACAATGAAAAGCAAAGAAAAGAGTAAAATAAGACTCATTTTCCTGGGGGAAAATAACTGCTCATTGAGTGAAAGCAGTTATGCAGCCTAGGGGCAAATAAATCATCTGGTGTATGGGAAAACAGTTAGCCCCAAGAGTGAGGGGAAATCTCATCTTATAAAGGAAGTCTCCTGTGTGCCCTTCATCCAGGATCATCAGATTTCTGAAGGATATTGTATGTCAACCGATCCACATGAACAATGAACATAAGACAAATAATGATATACACTGCAGGCCAAAAGTTTGGCTCCTGTCCATCATTGAATTTGTGTTTGTTGATGCATGTATTTGTATACTATAATAGGAAGAGTTATCTTGTCTTAGGTTTCTGTACAAACAGCACTTAATTTTTTGCTTTGATCCTTGAAAAATACAGATGGGTTCGAACAAGTGGGGGGCAAATTTCCAGTTTAACAGCATGACAAATCCCTATTTATGAGAACAACCTCAGAAAACTAACGCTATTTCTTCAAATCGTAAATTACTTTTCGCACTCATATTGGTCTATTCCTATATGGTCAAATAAGATTCCGAGAACCTAGAATCTGTGTGTGTAAACTAATCAATTAGCAGGCAACATGCCATTTCCAAACGTTTGGCCGGGAGTGTACATTTCCTCTGATGAAACAAATGATAAAGGAAGCCATCAATGACATAATTTATCATAGCGCTTCAGGCAGATCATTACTTTGCAGTAGGCTTATGTGTGTAAAAATTCCTTAATAAGTCTCCCAAATTCCACAGGGCACGGATGCCAAAGTTCAGACACATATTGATCATCACTCTGGTGACCCCCAAATGTCATAGAAAGTTGGCAAATCAGTAGGAAAGGCCAGAGCAGTGAGGGCTAGTAGCTGAATAATAATTTTCTTCCCTTTTCAAGGAAATGGTTGAATTAATAGTTGCATTTAACTAAATTTACTGATGAGACAAACCATTATATTGATTGGGAGAAAACTAACTTTGGTTGAGGGCTTATTACGGAACTAATTCATTTGCTGTTTGTAACCATTATTTTCAAAGAAGTCCAGTTCCTTTAACCGAAGAGCTTAAGAAAAACAATAACATTCGTGATAAAAAAAAAAAATATTATGTAGGTGCAGATTCCTTTGCTTGGAAAAAAGTAAGGAGCTTGAAATTGTTCCTTAGCATTTACCTTAAATGCAGGGCAAGACGACACTTGTAACAGGGTCTGGAATTTATGTGCATGCATTCTGGCAAGTACACCTAACCCAATCTCAAACTGAACATGCAACATTCTCTGATGGTTAACTGACAATTTCCAAGGCACTAATTGGATTATGTTCCCTTAGTTACTGCATGCGAAAGCATGGGTTTTTAAAGTGCAAGAATTATTTTAGACACCAATCCTATATCTATCTACAAGTAAATCTTGTGACAAAAATCCATTTTTATACCGTACAACTCAAAGTAGTTTCCTGAATCCAAGGCGTTCAGGAAGATTCTCATCCTTCCACACCCTTCAGTTCTTACCCCACCCCTCTAAATCAGTTCAAATGAGCTGACATATGGAAAATGTATCGAACAACACACCTTTATTAATATCATTGAAAGATTATTGCTATGTTCGTGTTCAACGCAATTTCTGATAAATATCCTGATTTATTTGTTACCATTTAAGTGAGTGGAACGGAGGGATGGGGAGTAGGGTGGGACTGGCACCCCAATGTTTGCGGATCAAACCTGATTTTTTTTTGCAAGTGAGGTTGGCATATGAGCGAATGTGTGTAAAATTTCAGCTCATTATATTTATATTTAGAGGTGGCACATTTCACTTGAAGTTTATCATGTAAATCCCCATTGGCGAGACCTGAAAAAACCTGCAAAAAACAAGATTTTTCAAAATGAGACTTACAATCAATACTTTTCGACCATTAAAAAACTATGGGGGAGGGTTTTGGGAGGGCAGTTCATAACTGCCATAATTTTGCATTTTCCACTATTTATCTCTGCACAATGTAATGTCCAATATCGGCTGAATATGACGAAAATGACTCAAAAACGCCAAAATTTCGAGATTTTAGCTCCTCATAGTGGCCAAACAATATATGTTATAGTAAAATGGACGCCTGTTCTGAAGTGCCCTCCCAAAATCCTCCCCCATAGTCTTTGAATGGTTGAAAGATATTGATTGTAAGTCTCATTTTTGGAAAATCATGCTTTTTTCAGGTTTTTTCAGGTCTTGCCAATGGGGATTTACATTATAAACTTCAAGTGAAATGTGCCACCTCTAAATATCAATAGAATGAGCTGAAATTTTACACACACACTCTTATATGCCAATCTCACTTGCAAAAAAAAAGTCAGGTTTGATCCGCCTAAGATTTTCAAAATGTTTGGCGCCAGTCCCACCCTAATGGGGAGTGCAAAGGCATGGAAGTGCTTATACGTGTTCTCTAGTGCATGTAAAGGCATGTGGTCCAATGTCTCGAGTTGGTAAAAATTTCAGTTTTGGCCTGACATGGACACGCATTTCAGGTCATATCTCAGCTTTTGTATAGAATTTATGCATGTATTATGGATCATTTGAAAGGCAGTGATGTCCCCTTTGATGAAAATACCAGGAAGTGTATCCACTTCTCATAGCTTTTGAAATATTAAATGGTAAATGCTTGCATATGCGATCAATTTTTGGCGTCACGCTGGACACTGCATGTAGAAAATTCAGGTAAAACTTTGAAATACAAGCAAGTAAATGCAGTTAATATAAAATTTGAAATTTGGTATTATGCTCTGGTTAGCTGAGCATATTATGAATACAGAAAAAATGCCATAATATGTTTCTGTATTTCAGAATGACATGTTTTGCAGTACAAGGTTGTCATGTCACACGCAAAGCCAAAATGGACTATGTAATTTTTGATGCATCAAATACATATTCGGGCAGAAAAATCCGATGCACATGCCCAACACACTGGAAGTTTATAAAGAAAAAAAACAACATTTTTCTAATGCATGGAGACTTGGTGTGAAAAGCTGTTTGATCACTGATTTTCAGTGATAGAAAAATAAATTGTTCAAAAATATACTGTTCAGACAGCAGGAAATATTATTTTTTGCTTCTAGAATCAATGTCAAACAAGACCATTTGACCACTAAAAGATCATGCATTTCCAGATGGAAAGATGCTAGGTAGGCCACTATAATCACACAGTTACAGTAGTGTGGGCAGCTCTCTTTGCCACTTCTCAGTACAGAGAGCCTGCATCGATATTCCGTCTGGGTTTTTGTGGCCAGCTGCAGCCTATCACGACTTTGATCAGATAGCCCAACACACTAATGCCATATCCATCAAGGAGGCCGTGCCATTCGCCCACCACTATTGATGTGATGCAAACTCTCCAAATCTCCCATTCACTGGGTTTGGTTTATCACATTTGGCAAGTTGCACATGGCTGGGTTTCCATTCTAATTCTTTTTTATCGTTTCCAGATGTGATGGTTTTGGTGAAGGATAATTTCTGTAGACTCAAAACCCACAGTTTAGTGTCAAACCGTCAAAGAGTTCTGAATGCCAGAAATATGCTAAGAGATTGTCACCATGTATAGGCATTTTTTCACAAGCAGTGAGGATTAGCAATCTATGTTTGTATCAGCCAGTCGCCATATACACAACTAAATAAAGAAATATTATATTCCCAACCAAAGAGATATATCAATAACTTTTTCCGAAGAGTTGGCTTGAGCCTGAACTCTTGATCATGAGAGCTCAATAGACGTATAAAACGATTGATCAGAATCCATTGTATGTTAATTGATCTTGATTGCTCGAAGATCTAGGCATAATTATAGAACCGCTTTTATGCACAATTCTTAGGAAACAGGTGGTTAAGTGAAACAGCAATAGAAATATCATTGTGTTGTATGTAGGTAATTTGTTGCCAGAGTACAGCAAAAGATTCCTTCCAAATTCTGCTGACACCAAAGTAAAGACACATATTAATCACTCCAGTGACCCCCAAACGTCAGATAAAGTTGGTCAACCAGGATTGTTTCCTCAAGGAAATAGTAATATTGATGCTAGATATCAACAAATCTTACTCCATAAAAGATTCTCAAACTGATTTATTATAATGTGGATTAGGCCAATAGGTAGACTGGCGGAGCTCAATCTTAATTCATTGGTTGTTTAATTCTTACCTCAGATTGCTTCATGCGGATGGCCAGACTGAACAGTAAAGCAAAGATATTGAACATTTTGAAGCTTCTAGAGGTCTAGACAATAAAATGCATAAAACAAAACAAAAATTTATAAGGCTAGAAGTTGCCATTTTTTCGTTTTGTTGGTCTCACATTTACCGGGAATGAGATAGTAATTTGTTAACAGGACCAGGATTTTGCATGTGTGCAGACCAGCTGATACATCTAACCGAATCTCAAATTGGACATGCCACATTCTTTGATGCATATAATTGACAATTTCTGATGGTACTGATGTGATTATAAATGTCAGCCTCAGTTACTGCACACCCCTCTCTTCCATCTCATCAATCAACCCTAGTGAACCCCCAAAACTGGGATTGCAGGGCTGCACCTATCATATCTATCTTCATCTTTGTCGGTTTTACTTGGAATGTAAACCATGGAATTTCTCTGAAAATGTTGTTAACAACTCTTTATTTACCAGCTACAAACTCCAAATCACAGTGGTACGTTGATATTGATGGCACTCTAATATTCATCGGTCAAGGCACATATTGGGAATTTGTGACCCACTGACACAGTGCAATCACCACCATTTTGATTGATGAGTCTTAAATGGCCTCAGATATTGACCAGAGGTTTCATCTGTCAGCGATGTCCTGGGTTGTCTGAACTCTGATTGATCCAGGTTGTCCTTTCCAGTTATATGAAGGAGGTTAATCCATCTGAAAACTATTTGCTAACCTAATGTAATGGTGGCACATGTGTCTTGTAATAATATGTACAGATAAAAAATATGTTATTCAAAGCTATTCATCAACTTTTTGTTTAAAAATCAAATTGACTAAAGGATCACAATCTTAATGGTATTTGACAGAGAATAATTAATCCACCAAGAAAAAAATATATCCATAACAAAATTGCTTGTAAGGCTATAGCATTAGAAGAAGCAGTACCATTGCAGGACATAGATATGACCCTTCAAAGCTTTCTACCACATATTAAAGGTCCACACACTCAGAGGGACCGATCCAATCTGTTCACAAATAGCTTATGATGGGCCTAATACCCCATGACCCGAGGAGAACTGCTTCTGACAGCTAATTAGTTATGGGGAAATAGGAAAATTGTCCCTAATAAGGCCCTAAGTTTTGCAGGAGCAGATGTCAAAGTTCTAACACATATTGATCTTTACTGTGGTCCCAGAATGTTAAAGCCATGTTTGGAAAATTAGAAAAAGCCTGAAAATTGCTTGAGGAGAGAAACCACAATTTCAGTCATTCTTTATTTCTTCTCGAGAGAAAACCCTTTTTGTGGCAAGTCTTGTGATTCATTATATTTTAGAAAAAATTATTTCATATAGATTTTGACATTTACTCACTAATTTCGGCTCAACAGGACGGATGGGGTCCATGGCAATGCAATGGGGTGCACATTTGGTTCAGTTATAAAACATCCATCTAACAAGGGCTGCCGTTGAGGAGGAAATCTTGTAAGAACAGGTTATTTTTGAAAGCTGCATAACGAATTGTGACCTCTGTTTTTCTGCTTAAAACTGTGTAATCAACATTTACAATCTGTAGTGTCCATCAAAATCTTTTTCTTGTATATTTTTCTCCAAGAAAGTGTCCTATTATGTAGAATGGTTTAGAGGGTTGCTTGTAGGCAACTGAAAACGTCACCACACAGAAGGTGAAACAGGGTACCATGTTGCTGATATAAACTGCTAGAGGGTCCAAGAAAGCCACATTAATTTGGCCATACAAATCATTATTCTTGTCATCTGTCAGTCGCCATTCGTGTTTATGTGTAATCTGCTTGTTACTGCCTAATCAAGGCAAAGGTCACACTGTTGGCAGTGCATTTAGATGTGGCTAGCCAAGTCTCAGCGCTTGCAAGCGTTACTTATAAGGCCATTTTCAATTTATACAATTTGCTTTATACAATATTATTGTTTCCCAGCACCATACTTAGTTATATTACAACAAGTCTACCTTGCCCATTATCTTATTGCTTGATGTGATGTTTGTGTAGCACTCTCTCCAAAACAGTTCTTAGTTTCCTCGGTGTAGGCCTATCAGTTCCATAAATTTTTAACCATATTTTCAAAAACAACTATTTATCACACGAGAAGTATTTATGAAAATAAAGGTAAATTACATTCGGGTCAGTAAAACAAGCATCAATTTGTTAGTAACAGAAATTTCCTCGTCACAGGTTTTGAAGCAGCACACTGGAAATTTGACTGTGGCAAAGATTACTGATTGGTGTTCTAAAGATTTATTGATGGAACTAGAAAACATTTTTCAAATATGGGGAGTGACGGTGAGAAAAGCAGTTTCGTTTGGCCACTTTCAGTTACAAGACAAATTGGATTGCAAAGAATATATCAGTTATAATAATGTTCAGAAAGCAAATTCATTTGTTAGTTTCTTGAATCCATACTCGACCATTTGACCATAAAAGGGCATTCATTTCCAGATGGAAAGATGATAGGTAGGCCACTATAATCACACAGTTATAGTAGTGTGGGCAGCTCTCTTTGCCACTTCTCAGTACAGAGAGCCTGCATCGATATTCCATCTGGGTCGTTTTTGCCAGCTGCAGCCTATCAGGACTTTGATCAGATAGCCCAACACACTAATGCCATATCCATCAAGGAGGCTGCACCATTCGCCCACCGCTATTGATGTAATGCAAACTCTCCATATCTCCCATTCACTGGGTTTGGTTGGTTTATCACATTTGGCAAGTTGCACATGACTAGGTTTGCATTCTAATTCCTATTTATGGTTTCTAGATGTTATGGTTTTGGTGAAGGACCTTTTCTGAAGACTCAGTTAAGTGTCAAACGGTCGAAGAGTTCTGAGAGGTGGTCAGCATGTATGGGCCTTGTTTTCCCAAACAGTGAGGAAAGCAATCTGAATCTTCACTATGTTTGTATCAGCCAGTCTCCATATAGCAAAATATAAAAATAAAAAAATGAAATATTATATTCCCAACCACAGTGATTCACTATACATTTATATCATTCATATTTCTGAAGAGTTGGCATAAGCCTGAACTCGTGATCATGAGAGATCAATACAGTAGAAGTATAATGCATTGGATTGTTAACAATCTACTGTATGTTATTTGATCGTGATTGCACAAAGATCTAGGAATTATCATAGAACCTCTTTTCTGCACATATCTTAGGCCACACATGGCTAAAGGGAACCAGCAATGACATATCATAGTGTTTCTAATGGGCGATTTTTTGCCTATGCACAGAAAAGTCTCCCTAATTCTGCAGAGTGCAGACACCAAAGTTCAGACACATGTGGATCACTCCAGTGACCCCCAAATGTCTGAGAAAGTTGTTCAACTGGGATGGTTTTCTCAAGGAAGCAGTTATATTGATACTGGATATCAACAAATCTTACTCAAACAAAAGATTCTCAAATTGATTTATCATAATGTGGATTTGGCCAATAGATGGGCTGGCAGAGAGCTCTATCTACATTTATTGTTTGTTTAATTCTAACCTCTGTTTGCTTTTTGTGGAAGGCCAGACTGAACAGCAAAGTAAAGATGTTAAACATCTTGAAGGTTCTAGTGGTCTAGACAATAAAATGCATAAAAAATATCAAAAAATGGATAAGGCGAGAAGTTGCCATTTTTCGTTTAGTTGCTCTAACACTTACCGCGGATGCCAGAGAATTATTTGGTAGCAGGACCTGGATTTTTCAAGCACTCCAGCTAATACATCTAACCCAAACTCAAATTAGACACGCAACATTCTGTGATGTTTAACTGACAATTTCTGCTGGTACTGATGTGATTATGTCAGCCTCAGTTACTGCACACCTCTCTCTTCCATTTCATCAATCAACCCTCGTGAGCTCCCAGGATTGGGATTGCATGGTTGCACTTACAATATCTTTATCTACGTCAGTTTTACTTGGAAAATAGACTATGGAATTTCTTTGAAAAAGTTATTAGCAACTTTTTATTTACCAGCTAGAAACTCCAAATCACAGTGGTATGTTGATATTGGTTGCACTCTAATATTCATCAGTCATGGCACATAATTGGGAATTTGTGACCCACTGACACTGTGCAATCGCCACTATTTTGATTGATGAGTCTTAAATGGCCTCAGATATTGACCAGAGGTTTCATCAGTCAGGGATGCCCTGAGATGTCTGAACTCTGATTGATCATGTTTGCTCATTGCAAGCAATATGATGGAGGCTAATTCTGCTGAAAACTATTTGCTAACCTAATGTAATGTGTCTTGTAATAATATGTACAGATAAAAAATTTATTATTCAAAGCTATTTATCAACTTTTTGTTTAAAAATCAAATTGACTAATGGATCAAAATCTTAATGGTATTTGACCGAGAATAATTAGTCCACCAAGAAGAAAATATACCCATAACAAAATTGCTTGTTAGCCTATAGCATTAGAAGAAGCAGTACCATTGCAGGATATAGATAAGACCCTTCAAAGCTTTCTACCACATATTAAAGGTCCACACACTCAGAGGGATTGATCCAATCTCTTCACAAATAGCTTTTGATGGGCCTATACCCCATGACCCAACGAGAACTGCTTCTGACAGCTAATTAGTTATGGGGAAATAGGAAAATTGTCCCTAATAAGGCCCTAAGTTTCTACAGGAGCAGATGTCAAAGTTCTGACACATGTTGATCTTTACTGTGGTCCCAGAATGTTAAAGCGATGTTTGGAAAATTAGAAAAAGCCTGAAAATTGCTTGAGGAAAGAAACCATAATTTCAGTCATTCTTATTTCTTCTGCATTCTCTGAAATATCTTCTCGAGAAAACACTTTTGTGGCAAGTCTTATGACTCATTATATTTTAGAAAAAATTATTTCATTTTGATTATGACATTTACTCACTACTTTTGGCTCAACAGGACGGACGGGGACCATGGCAATGCAGTGGGGTGCACACTAGTCTTGGTTCAGTTATAAAACATCCATCTAACAAGCTTTGCCGTTGAGGAGGAAATCTTGTAAGAACAGGTTATTTTTGAAAGCTGCATCATATATAGCCCGGAGTCACTGAGTTCAGGCATCATGACTTGACTTAGGTGCTTGGTGACTTGACTTGAAAAACTTTCATGACTTGGTAATTTGCTGTGACTTGAGTATTTCATGACTTGACTTAACTGACTTCAGCAACTAAGGTCGGTTTGTTTTGCTTTCAAAATTACAGATAATCAGTTGAACCATCACGGTAGACGGGTTGAATTGGGTTACAACCTAAAATGAGGCTAAATTATCTGATATCTAATCCATGTTTTACAATTTTAGTAAATTAATCTTTTGAAAGTCATTAATACCTATTTTTTATGAAGGTTAATGAAGAGAATGACAACTATAGGCCTAAAACCTAGTGAATCTTGCTATATAGACATATAGATAGATAGCTAGATAGATATGGTAAGTGCATCCGTCTAAGCCCATGCATTTCTGTAAAACTACAGCTGGACATCAAAGTACAGGCCCATCCAGTTTATAAAATAATTGTTGAGAATTCAAATAAACTAACACATAATATAGAGAGCAAATATATTGCAAAATGCTAAAATAAATCATCAATTAATTTCATTCCCTTGACCAGATAGCATTATCATTTTGTCAATGGCTTGCATATAAAATATTATAATATTAAAGTTAAATTGCTAATTGCAATCAGCTTCGACACTTTCAGCTTCATCCAAGGACTCATTGTCAATGGCAATTAGGTGAACTGAGGGTGAAACAAAGGTTTAGAACATTCACAATTACAATTAGCATTGTTTAAGTGCTTCTGTGGGCAATTGTTTAAATTACAGAGCAATCCAATGAAGCTCTGCATGTTCTAGGTGGCGGCGGCTTGATTATCAATTGGTAGTGGCGGCTGGGCCTAATCATGGCTTGGCTTGACTTGAGGTTGACATGACTGACGGCGGCTTGATATGGCTGCGGCTCCGGGCTCTACTGCATCACTAATTGTGTCCTCTGTTTTTCTGCTTAAAACTGTGTAATCAACATTAACAATCTGTAGGGTTCATCAAAATATTTTTCTCCAAGAAAGTGCCCTATTAATATGTAGAATGGTTAAGAGGGTTACTAGTAGCAAACTGAAAACGTCACCACACAGAAGGTGAAACAGGGCACCATGTTGCTGATATAAACTGCCAGAGGTTCGAAGAAAGCCACATTAATTTGGCCATACAAATCATTATTCTTGTCATCTGTCAGTCGCCATTCGTGTTTATGTGTAATCTGCTTGTTACTGCCTAATCAAGGCAAAGGTCACACTGTTGGCAGTGCATTTAGATGTGGCTAGCCAAGTCTCAGCGCTTGCAAGCGTTACTTATAAGGCCATTTTCTGATAAGATACAATTTGCTTTATACAATATTATTGTTTCCCAGCACCATACTTAGTAATATTACAACAAGTCTACCTTTCCCATTATCCAATTGCTTGATGTGATGTTTATGTAGCACTCTCTCCAAAACAGTTCTTAGTTATCTTGGTGTAGGCCTATCAGTTCCACATTTTAACAGTAAGTATTGGCAAAAACAACCATTTATCACACAAGAAGTATTTGTGAAAATAAAGGTAATTTATATTCGGGTCACTAAAACAAGCATCAATTGGTTAGTAACAAAAATTTCTAATTTACAGGTTTGGGATTAGCACACTGGAAAGTTAACTATGGAAAAGATTACTGATTGGTGTTCTAAAGATTTATTGATGGAACTAGAAAACCTTTTACAAATATGGGGAGTGACGGAGAGAAAAGCAGTTTTGTTTGGCCACTTTCAGTTAAAAGAATAATTGGATTGCAAAGAATATATGGGTTATGATAATTTGCAGAAAGCAAATTCATTTGTGAGTTTCTTGAATCCATACACGACCATTTGACCATAAAAGGGCATCCATTTCCAGATGGATAGTTGATAGGAAGGCCACTATAATCACACAGTTACAGGAGTGTGGGGAGCTCTCTTTGCCACTTCTCAGTACGGAGAGACTGCATCGATATTCCATCTGGGTTTTTGTGGCCAGCTGCAGCCTATCACGACTTTGATCAGATAGCCCAACACACTAATGCCATATCCATCAAGGAGGCTGCACCATTTGCCCATCACTATTGATGTGATGCAAACTCCCAAAATCTCCTATTCACTTGGTTTGGTGTATCACATTTTGCAAGTTGCACATGGCTGGGTTTCCATTCTAATTCTTATTTATGGTTTCCAGATGTGATGGTTTTGATGAAAGACCTTTTCTGAAGACTCAAAACTCACAGTTAAGTGTCAACATGTCATAGAGTTCTGAATGGCAGAAATATGCTGAGTGATGGTCAACATGTATAGGCCTTTTTTACCAAGGGGTGAGGAAAAGCGCCCTGAATCTTCACTATATCACAAAAGTAGGACAAGTCAAATGATATACCATTATCTCCTGTATGTCATCAATCAAGATCAGCAGATTTTATTGGAGATTGTGTCACCAAGGCAACACATTAAAAAATATATTATGTAATATTATATTCAGAACCACAGTGATATATCATTAACTTTCCTGAAGTATTGGCATAAGCCTGAACTCCTGATCGTGAGATTTCAATAGAAGTACAATTGATTGTTCAGAATACACTCTATGTCAGTTGATCTTGATTGCAGAAAGATCTGGGAACCTCTTTTTTGCACAAATCCAATTTTAGGAAACAGATAGTAAAGGAAAACAGCAATGGCATATAATTGTGTTTCTGGTAGGTATCTTGTAGACAGTGTAACATAAAGAGTCCTGAAAAAGTCTCCCAAAGTCTGCAAGGTGCAGACACCAAGTTCAGATACATACTGATCACTCCAGTGACCCCCAAAAATCCGAGAAATTTGTCAACTAGCACAGCTCACAGAAACAGTAGTGTTAAATGCCTGGCCAAAGAAATTAATTTTTTGGTCTACAGTGCTCCCTGAGCCTCATTAGAATAGCATTCATGAACGGTCTACCCACTGCCAAATCACCTTCCTAATCAATCATTATATCAGGAAAATAGTGGCAAATGACCAAGATCCCAGTGCGAGAGACCCAGGTCATGCACCAACATTTTGCAGTATTTGTGGCGTGTTAGTCAACACAAAAGTAATTTTCATCTAAGAATGTTGAGCTGCCTGTTTTTCTTGTTGAAACTTTAAGATGACCACGGACCAGTTGTTCTGTAGTTTGAGAAAATTCAACAGAGGCAGAAAAGAAACTCCAAGAAGTTTTTTTTTTGTGAAAAGAGAAATTGTAGTGCGGTATGTTTAGAAAGATTATAATAAATGGAACACATTTTGTTGGGAGAGATAAACATAACTTTGGATGATTTTCCCCCAAAGAGAGTACATCAAAATGAATCGGAATAATAGCAAGCATTACTGATGGGTAACAGAGAGACAACACCGAAAAAAGGGAGATAGAACACCATACTACTGAAGTAAATTGCCGTCAGTTCACAGAAAGCAACAGTGATTTGGCCACAGAGGTGGCATAACTGTTGTCATCTGTCATTGTGTCCTTATTTATGAGCAATCTGCTTGTTTCTAGGTAGTCAAGGAAAAGGTCATAGTCACACGTGGTAGCTAGTGCAGATAGATGTGGTAGGAAATCTCAGTGCTAGCAAATAATAATAAGGGTAATATTCTAGTGGAATTTTTTCATATCCATATGTCATATAATATGTTACATATTATTTTCACCCAAAAAGAGGAATACTGCAACTAGTCTGCCTTTTTTAGTATAATTGCTTTTACAAGATTTAGCACTCTCTCCAAAAAAATACAAGTAAAAACATTGACCATCATCTGGTTTGGAATCAATTTCTTATTTTGTGGTTGCAACAGTTTCTTATTTACACAACAATTGTGAAAACAACTATTTATTCAAGAGGTTCCATTAAACCTGCTTTCTCTTTTTGGGCAAGAAAAACAGGCTTTATCTCTGGGTTAACAATCGGCAAGCTGCCCTTTACAGCTTGCTGTGTAAATGATTGCTTTCAACTACTGCGAAATCCCAGGGCTCAGCTTTTACCACCAGCTAAACTGCAATGATTTCTTCTAAAGTCGGGTTCAAGGATGTCATGATGCAATTCACAATAATTATTTTACTATTTTCAACAAAGAGAATTTCTTTATTTCTAATTAACCCATATTTTTAAGTTTATTCAGTTTGTTCATGCTTTTCTTAGTAAAATTGGACATTGAGGTTATCACACATGTCATTTATTTTCATCATCATATTTCTTCAGCTGATATTGTTTTACTTATTCTGAATGCAACAATATACTAAAGAAACAGCCATCAAAGCAAAAGCTCAAGACACATTGCTTATTACAGGTTCACACATTTGATGGATAACACATTTCAAAAGTACTGTATGATTGCCAATAACCAGCTGGAAATGTTGTGGAATTTAGCATAAAATTACAATTCTGAAACTTTTCTGAGATAATTTGAAGGAATAGACTAGTGACCCTAAGCGACCATCTCTTTTTAAAATTCATTGCAAAGATCATCTCCAAATATATGCCCAATGAAAAACAAGATTTGAAAATGAAAGGACAGAATACAATGTCATTTGGGTACATTATATACTTGAATTGTACTTTACTTACTAACTTATAACTACTATTTTTGTCAACAGGCACATCCATTAAAATTGCCTGTTGGCATATACATTAACCCAAGCACTACCATGACAAGACATAGAAAATATGATTCCTCAAACTTTTCTACCACGTGAAGGTCCATGGACTAGAGGGATTTATCTGGTCTTTTGACAAATAGCTTATGATGGACCTAATACCCAATGACCCAACAGAACTGATTTTGACGGGTAATCAGTTACTAGGAAATAAGAAAATTGTTCCTAATAAGGCCCAAAATTTTTGCAGGAGAAGACGTCAAAGCTCTGACACATATTGATCTCGCCAGTGGCCCAAGAATGTCAAAGACGAGTTACACAAATTAGGAAAAGCCAGAAAAACGCATCAGCAAAAATCTGCTACAAACTTCAACGTTTTAGTTTTTTGCTTGACTTTTCCCTCATCATTCACGTTATTTCTCCGGACTTCTGTCCAAACAGTTTACCGAGTGCATAAATACAGGAAAGGAAGTCCCATTGATCCATCGACTCATAATCTTCTATAGTTCATGCCTGTAGCTTTGCTGTGTCATAGACCATTAAGTACTTTTTACCTTCAGCGAACGAAGTTCGAAGAAGGTATTGTAATCACTTGGGTAAAAATGTTGTCCGTCCGCCGGGCGGGCGGGCGTGCGGTCGGGCGGCGGGCGGATGGATCATTTCCGGGCCAGCACTCGGCCTCTATTGAGTGTACATGAATGAAATTTGGTACACATATAGCCTGTATGGTCTAGTTGTGCCTTTTGATGGTCTGATTGATAGATATTCTATACTTTTTGAAATAATTAAAAAAATATAAAAATTATTTTTGTTCGTTTCCGGGCCAGAACTCAGTCACTATTGCATGTGCAAGGATGAAATTTGGTACAGATATGGCCTATATGGTCTAGTTGTGCCTTTTGGTGGTCTCATCGAGAGATATTCTATACTTTTTGCAAAAATGAGGAAAAATAGAAAAATTTGCATTTTTTAGTTTACTGGCTAAGACTCTGTCACTATTGCACGTAAATATATCAAGTTTGGTACACAAATGGCCCATATGGACTAGTTGTGGCCTTTGAAATGCTGATGGAAAACATTATGTGCTTTTTGAAATATTGAAAAAAAAAACAGAAAAAATTTATTTTTTGTTTCTGGCCCAAGACTCGGTCACTATTGCATGTACATGGATAAAGTTTGCTACACATATGACTTATAGGGTCTAGTTGTGCCTTTTCATGGTCTGACTGATACATATTCTATACTGTAAAATTGAGAAAAAATATTAAAAATGATGTTTTTCTTATTGGAGCCAAAACTTGCCCACTATTGCATATACAGCAAGGGATTTGGCAATTTGACAGTTGGTTAGTTTCCTAGAGATAATAGAAGGCCATGGCTCGACCACTGTTGCATACCTATAATATTGGCAATTTGGTAAACACACCAATTTTATGGTGTTATTGTAATTTTCTAAATGTGTTGTTCGCTGAAGGTTTGCTGCTGCGCAGCCTATGTTTGCTTTTGCAATCGGGACCTTGCTTCGATGCCTGTCTTTGGAAACCCGTGTAGTTACTTCACAGTTGTCGATAAGCCTTCTTAGGGTAAAACCAGTAAGAAAGATTGCGGCATGTCAAATCAAATAACTTCTAGCCCATATTCACCCTTCTCCCTTCTAGTAGAGTGCTATGACTGGCAGAATAAGCACCAAACAAAGTCCTCCTATGCCTCCAGTGCTGAGCTGTTTTTTCTGTTGAGAACTTTCAAGATCATGGCATATGTATTCTGCATGGAAAAATCTAACTTCTAGGTGCATGTAGGTAGTTCTTCCAACGACGATGGTCGATGCATGATTTGGGCTGTACATCCTGCATTTATGCACTTCTTGGCTGATTAGGACAGGCAATGAGTCAAAAGATGATTGAACTGCTGTTTAACATGGTCAAGGAATCCCGACCAGAACAGAAATCAAACCCAGGATCCAGCAATTGGAAGCCCAGTGCATGAACAGGGAAACTAAAACCCCTGCCCCCAAACCAAGGATGACAAACAGGACTGGCAATATTGCCAAGCATTACTGTCAAACAACGGGAAGATCAATTTCGTACAGTAAGGAAACAGAACACCATACCACTGATGTAAATTGCTGATAGTTCACAGAAGGCTACATTAATTTGGCAGTGTGGGACATTACTCTTGTCATCTGCCATTCCCCATCCTTATTTATGGGTAATCTGCTTGTTACTGGGTAATCAAGGAAAAGGTCACATCATGTGTGGTAGCCAGTGCAGTTACTTGTGGCTGGCCAAGTTTCAGTGCAAAGCAAGCAGTTCTTGGGGTCATTTTCCGACAGAAGTTTCTCATCCCTATGATTACTGTGCATCCTTTGCACATAGCTTAGTAATATTGCAACAAGTCTGCCTTTTTCCATTTATCTGATTGAATTTATGTGATGTTTGTGCAGCACCCACTGCAAAACGACTCTTATTTGTTGCAATGCATCGGCCATCATCACATTTGGGATCCACTATGTCTTTCTGTGTTGTTCCTGTGGTGTCATATTTACTCAGTGATTGTACAAACAACTATTTATTATATTACAATGGTCTTTGAAAAAAATACTGCTTTACTTAAACTGTGACGATTAGCACAAAAACCCCTGATACAAATCCAATGGTTAGGCTGGTAAATGTAGTGGGAAACCGTAATGGTATAATACAGTCATTGGTTCAATGATTCGTGCAATATCATTTGTGTTATGGCCAGTATGGTGAGACAACTTTATCATTGTCTTCAATGGTAAACCTCTATGGGTTCACTAATTTTCAAGCACAACTGTACATCAGCAAATCCTTCCATGTTATTGGTCAAGTTGTTTGTTGGAAAAATGATGTCATAACTTGACCTATATACTGCAAATGCCAACTTAGTATATATGTACATCATGCCTTGACCAAAAGCTTTGTAACAGATTCTGAACAATCCCTAGAGCATATTCGAGAGAGAAAGCAGAGGAAGAAGATATGGGGATTGGAAACAGAGAAGATGGAAGGAAAAGGAAATGAAGATGGATAGATTAATGGTTGGGTTTTTGTCCAGTATCTATGCACCTTACAGGCTAATTGGAATTTTGACTAGAGGGAATATGGGAGTTTTGAATGACGAGATACCAATTTTTCAGAGTTGTGACAATGAGAAATTTTCAAAGTAAAACAAAAACTATAGGTCATCTTACAATGCCATCCTTTTTCATTGGTGCGCTTCTTCAGATGTTATTGATGTTCATTATCCCAAATATAACAATGCACAAAAGAATCGAGCATCAAAGTAACAATCGGAACCACATGAATAAGCACCTCGGCATGGCTAAGAATGCTATTATGTAATCAAGTGACAGTGATAGTATTGCTAATTTTTCATGCGGAGTTAATGCACACCATATCCTATTAATTTACCTGCAGGCTAATCGTAGTTGAAATTGTGTTAAACAAAGAGTGATGTTCTTCTGAGGCACGGCATCAAATGATATATCTTTGGCATTCTTGTTACAAGCCCAAACTTTGTGTTTCACATTTAGTTTCGATTTAGCAATCTCCTGCACTCTCTCCCAGAAGTACAATACATCTTCAAAAATCCTTGGCCCCTTCAAACTGGTGAAGGGAGGAGCATATTTCAAGTTTTGTATTGATCAAGCAATCTCAACAGAACGTGAAAATACGTGTCTGCTGTTTTTCTTATATTCCTTTTATTTACTTACAGAAAATCGAATAGTTGAAGAAATTTCCACATCTGGAATGCGACTGATCCATCTAGTCAAGGATGGCAATTCCATAATATGCAAATGGATATCGTTGATATACAGAAACTATAAGATGGAGCTCAGTGAGTACACAGAACAGCACTAATGCAAATTGCCATCAGTTCATATAAAGCTACATTAATTGAGGCAAGCAGGGCATTACTCTTGTCATCTGTCATTCTGCTTCCTCATTTATTGCTAATCTGCTTGTTACTGGGCAAGAAACAGAAAGGTCACTGTGTCTAACACTGAGCTATTGCTAATGGTTAGCCAAGTCTCAGTGCATATATGCAAGACTTGTGCTGACAAGATTTTACACTACACAGTTGATTTTATATACACCAATCATGAAGTATTATTGAATTTGGATAATTCAAAATGGTCATGGTTTGTGTTTTGACTTTTCAGTTGATATTAATATTCTTACAACAATAGATTTTATGGCAGAAGTATTCATTGCCAAATTAATAATTACCTAACACCTCTTGGTCTTGTCAATACAACCTAACGGTGAAAAACCTTATGGGGTTCTTTAAATCACCATTTGGTTCCTCATCATAGTTTAGGATGCACCTGCCCTGTCAGTTTGTAAAGTTCAGTTCTGTTGTTGTTTGTATTACGGGACGGAAAGGTTATAACACAAAACCATTCTCTTATTATTAGCACATTTCTTCAGATGTTAGTTGTTAATATGAAGGCCTATATAAAGTTCTTATCATAAGGAAATAACCATCAATACAATAGCCTTCATATGAAGTAATCACAGCAGTTTGTGCTTGATGAAAGGACCTCACATTAATTGTCCCAAGTTAGAAAAGACAGATGGATTATAATGGTGCTAATGGCCCATGCGTAACTGGTGAGAATGTAGGGTAATTTTTTACTGCAAAATGTGATTACTAATGCAGTCCAAAACTTAAAAGGTAGAGCAAATCAAGAATTATGTTACTTATTGACAACATAAAAGGTCTCAGATAAATGTGTCCAAGTAGGTACAGTACAACCCAAAATAAAGTAAGACTACCCCAGCAGGAAGGAAGAATCAGCCACTACTCTACCCTTTCACACCTTTTGGCCACCTCTGAATCACTTCCTACTTTTACCAATCTCTAACTACCTTTTAAAATTACATTAAAATTTACATTTAAACAACACCAATTTAAACTCCATCGACCTCATTGTGTTTGATTAATTTGATATTGTGTCCCATTGCTAATTGCAATTACATTTATAGCTGCGTTAATAGAGTTCTTAGTACGGGCTTAGGTTGTTGTAAGGAGTCAAAGTAGTTGCAAGGAGATTTGGGGTGGAGAGGAGAAAGGAGGGCAAAATAAGTAAACAGAGGACTTCTGACAGAAAATGTTCGTACTTTATTTTGGGTTGTACTGTATGACCATGCCATGAAGTTTAGCAAAAATGGTGCCCTTAGAAAAACTGTAGAACTATCCCTATGTTATCAGAATGCATTCAGTTACACTGATTTCAAATGATTAATAATTATTGATTACCATGAATCAATGTATCCAAGCATACAAAACATATTTCAACGGTCAAAGTTGGAAAGTTCTCAGACACTATCCCACAAGTACATGCCTCTCCACTCACAATCATCAAAAGTTAAGAAGTTTTAAGAGTGAGGCAACAAAAACTTCCGATACTTTCATACTTTTCATTCAAAGGACAGCCATAAATAAGGTTTAAGGCTGGAATTTCAAATCTGCAAAGAAAACCAGTCAAGTGTGAATTGTCAATGTGATAAACCATCTAGCATGAATGAGAGTTTTGGGGGGGTTTGCATCACATCAATGTCTGTGACCGAACAGAGTGGCTACCGTGATGGATCTGGTATTAGTGTGATTGCCATCAGATCAAAGTTGAGACAGCTCCAGTGTGCTGCAAAAAAAAAGACGGATGGAGAAAGGCTGCTATCTGATTGCAATGAGAAGGCGAATTGAGAAGTCGGGAATTCGTAAGAATTTTCAAATTCTTTGTACAAGACTTTTTTTATCCCTTTCTGGAACAGCTGATGACAGCAAAGAGGAAGGACACCTTTAAGACAAGCACTTATTTAGTGATGGAAATGGGTGGGGGTAGCTTTGGGGAACTGAACTCCCTTTATTACAAAAACAGGAGGAGCTGTACCCTGTTACAGCTCACCCAATGATTAGCAGTAAAATTAGAAATATCATGTCACTTTTCAAGTCTTTCGCTGTGGTTATCCAAAATTTTGCTCTGGTGGAAGAATTTTTTTACAATATGAAGGTAATATCAGCAAATTGAAATTCTCCATATTTCCAATATTTCATGTGCCAAATGGAACGGGGGTGGTGCGGATTTATTAAAAAGCTCAAATTTATTTGCTTTTTAAATATTAATATTATTATTATTTTCAGATGATTTCATATTTGTAGACATTCATCAAATATTTAAAAAAATTACAAAAATTTATGATATGACATCAGACAAGCCTTCCATGTCAAGTTATTTTCTGGAAAAAATGATGTCATAACTTGACCTATATACTGCCAACTTAGTATATATATACATCATGCCTTCACCAAAAGCTTTGTAACAGATTCTGAACAATCCCAAGATAATATTCGAGAGAGAAAGCAGAGGAAGAAGATATGGGGATTGGAAACAGAGAACATGGAAGGAAAAGGAATTGAAGATGGATAGATTAATGATTGGGTTTTTGTCCAGTATCTATGCACCTTACAGGCTTATTGGAATTTTGACTAGAGTGAATATGGGTGTTTTGAACGACGAGGTACCAATTTTTCAGAGTTGTGACAATAAGAAATTTTCAAAGTAAAACAAAAACTATAGGTCATCTTACAATGCCATCCTTTTTCATTGTTGCGTTTCTTCAGATGTTATTGATGTTCATTATCCCGAATGTAACAATGCATAAAAGAATCGAGCATCAAAGTAACAATCAGAACCACATGAATAAGCAGCTCGGCATGGCTAAGAATGCTATTATGTAATCAAGTGACAGTGATAGTATTGCTAATTTTTCATGCGGAGTTAATGCACACCATATTCTATTAATTTATCTGCAGGCTAATCGTAGTTGAAGTTGTAAACAAAGAGTGATGTTCTTCTAAGGCACAGCATCAAATAATATATCTTTGGCATTCTTGTTGCAAGTGCAAACTTTGTGTTTCACATTTAGTTTCGATTTGGCAATCTCCTGCACTCTCTCCCAGAAGTACAATACATCTTCAAAAATCCTTGGTCCCTTCAAACTGGTGAAGGGAGGAGCATATATTTCAAGTTTTGTATTGATCAAGCAATCTCAACAGAACGTGAAAATACGTGTCTGCTGTTTTTCTTATATTCCTTCTGTTGACTTACAGAAAATGGAATAGTTGAAGAAATTTCCACATCTGGAATGCGACTGATCTATCTAGTCAAGTACAGCAATTCCATAATATGCAAATGGATATCGTTGATATACAGAAACTATAAGATGGAGTTCACTGAGTACACAGAACAGAACTAATGCAAATTGCCATCAGTTCCTATAAAGCTACATTAATTGAGGCAAGCAGGGCATTACTCTTGTCATCTGTCATTCTGCTTCCTCATTTATTGCTAATCTGCTTGTTACTGGGCAAGAAACAGAAAGGTCACTGTGTCTAACACTGCGCTATTGCTAATGGTTAGCCAAGTCACGGTGCAGATTTGTATGACTTGTGCTGACAAGATTTTATATTATGCAGTTGGTTTTATACACACATTTCACGGAATATTATTGAATTTGAGTAATTGAAAAAGCACATGGTTTGTGTCTTCATTTCTCAGTTGATATAATGATAAATCCACACAACAATAAATTTTATAGCGGAGGAATACATTGGAAAACTAATAATTACATAATATTGGTGATGTAAATCCACCCTAAAAGTGAAATTCCCTTTGGGGTTCTTTGAATCACCTTAAAGTTCTTCATCATAGGGAGAATTTGGCCTACTTCGTATGTATAGTTACTTCAAGGTATATGATTCGACAATATTATTTTGTGACCTAGCCCTGTTGGTTCGAAAAGTTCAGTTCTGTTTTTTTTTGTATTACGGGATGGAAAGGTTATAACACAATACCATTTTCTTTTTATTATCACATTCTTCAGATGTTAATCGTTTATATGCAGGCCTGAATAGAGGTCCTACAACAGATATTGTATGAAGTAAACATAAAGCTTTGTGCTGTATGAAAGGCCACACCATTTACCAAAGATGAGAAAAAAAAACAGATGGATTATCATGGTGTTAATGGCTTATGCCAAACAGGTGAGAATGTAGGGTAATTATTTGCTTACTTGCAAAATGTGGTGATGGTTTATAATGCCCAGCACTTAGCAGAGCAAGTCAAGAATTATAATGCTTATTGACAACATCAATGGTGTCAGACAAATATGTCCAAGTGTCTTTGGCCATGCCATGAAATTTAGCAGAAATATTAACACTAAGTAATCAGGACACCTGCAGCTACACTGATTTCAATATGAAATTGATTACAATCAGTAAGTGTGTCGTTGCAGACAAAACATATTTCTGCCATCAAATTTCTCAGACACTACACTGCAATCCAGGTCCATACCTGTCCTCTCATTCAAAGAAGAGCCATAAATTAGAATTAAAGGAGGATTTCCGCATTTGCAAAGAAAACCAGTCAAGTGTGAATTGGTAATGTGATAAACCATCTGGTATGAATGGAAGTCCTAATGGAGCAAACCCGTTGGTGGACCCGGCATTAGTGTGTTGCCATCAGATCAAAGATGAGATACATTGTAGGCTCCAGTGTGCTGCAAGAAAAAGACAGATGGAGTATGGCTGCTATCTGATTGCAATGAGAAGGCGAATTGAGCAGTCGGGAATTCATAAGAATTTCCAAGTTTATTAGAGAGGAAATCAAGACCTTTTTATCCGTTTCTGGAACAGTAAACTGTTACTTACAGTAAAGAGGAAGGACATTTCCAAGACATCTCTGAGACATAAACTTCTTCACTGATGGAAATGGGGGAGGGGGACTTGGGGGAGCTTCGGGGATTAATACTTGTAAAATTAATTAATTTTAAGAGTATACCTTCATGAAATAAGATACATTTTTTTTGTGAAGAGTAATTAGGTATTGTACATTGTCTTTGTTTTCTTTAAAGTGATTTCATTTAACGTGAATCAAACTCCAGTCAATAACAATCCTTCTCTTCTGGTCAAAACATCTGTATACAATAATGGAGATAGTCATTCCAAAAATCATTACATGTTCTAATCAAGGGATTGATTGTTCATTGTTATCCACTAGTCTATGGTGACCAGTTGGTGTTGATGTATAGCTAGCAAAGGTGGCACAGTACAGCTAGTTGCACTCTTAACGCTTAAGGTTCTTGAAGGTATACATAAAGAACCCACAGCTGAAAAAAAGATTGTGCTTTTCTTAAGGGTTAAATCCTCCCAGCTTGAGAAAGGGGTTCAATTGCTTGAGTTTAGTGCAGCTAGATTATCTAAAAAATGTTTTTGTTTGCTGTTTTAACCTTTTTAAAAGCTGAATAATGAACTTTTAAGGATCCTTATTCATACCAGCTTATAGAACCTTTAAAGGTTCCATATAAAACCTTTTTCTTAACGGTGCGGAGGCTTTGTTTTGCTCAATATCTTTGACATGCTCATATGCATTATATTTACTGAAAAAGAAAGGTATGGTCAATTACAAAAAACAATTAAAGCCATGGCCGTTAGTTTATGCTCAGCTGCTGTGCATCACTATGGCGCTATTATTGTGACCAATCATAACAAAGCAAATACTTGCTCAATCTTCACCAAATTGCCAGGACTTACAGTCTATACACAGCAGCAGGTGTTCTGATAAAGAAAATGAATGGAATAATGTTACATAATAAATAATATTATAAGACAAAAAAAGTTGAAATTGAAGCATGTAATCAGTTTTAATGCAGTGCTATTTGTGTACTAGTAATTGTCACCAAAGTGTCTGGATGTGTTGGCCACACAAGAAATTAAGCATTCATGACAAAATTATAGTTAAATATGCAGCTTTTATGTTGGTTCATCGGGTTTCCGTGAAGTGTTTATTATACAAATATTTTTTAATTTCTGAAATAAGAATAAAGCAGTGAAATGTTTTTTCTTCGGGTAAAATTGCATTTGTTTCATTAAATTCACAACTGTGGAAAGCATTTGACACTATTTTCTGTTCAGATGAAAGGGATTCTAACTTACTTCACCCATGTAAAAACTGGCCAAATTTAAAGAAACAATTGTTCAAATAAAACCCCGATGAACAAACAATTCAATCCCGTATTTAATTGTGATTTTGTCATGAATACCTATGTTGATGCATTCCTAACACATCCAGACACTTTGGTGACTATCACCATCATGCAAATAACATTTAGCACCATTTTTTTACGCTTATATTTCAACCAATTTAGAACTTGCCTAACTAATAACATGAAACACCATTTAATTCAAAAGTTTTTATCAAAACACATGCCAAGGTGTAGAGACTACAATTCCAGAGATTTTAAGGGAAGATTGAGCGAGTATTTGCGTTGTTATGATTGGTCACAATAATAGCCCAGTAGTGAAACATAGCAGCTGAGCATAAACTAACGGCCATGGCTGTGTACTACAAGATGTGATTCATTTAATAATTTCTATTCATATATCTCATCACAGTATCCCATGTTTACCTATGGTCTCAAATTTGCCACTTATGTGCTCCTTGAAAGATGAGTTGGCCTTTACTTTAGTGATGTAATTTTTGTGTCTCTTGCACGTTTTTTAATGGACTAAGGGGTTTCCCCATTTGATACTCGGACACCTGCTTGGTGTACACACTACATGTTTGTGCTTCAATGTTTAATGAAATATGACATGATAAACGGATTCATGGATATAAACGGATTCAAGGATGTAATTGAGTTGAGCATAACTTCTCAATCCTACTAATAATATCTACCTCTATGCCAAATTTCATACATGTATCACCTCTAGTTACCCCACAATTCCTTGATAAACAAAAACAGTATACTGATCACATCAAAATGGACATATCATGTCAGGCCAAAACACAGTAATTTACTCATTTTGTTTTGAAACACAGTATCTCTTTGGCTTAGTATTGAGTTACTGTGTTTTGACTTGACACAAACAGGGAGATACTGTTTTTTCACATCAACTGAGTAGATGTCTTCAGCAAAGACATAAATAGAAAATCAAAGGTTTCTCATTCAAAACACAGTAAGTCATTAAAAAACACAACATTGTCTAATATATCTGTAAAAAGTCGTTTTGGGTGACAAATGATATACACACATGCACTTTGATTATATTTCTTCATATTCAAGACTCATTTACCTGAGAAGGACATAGCAACATTACCTTGGCAGATGTTTAAAAAATGTTGTCTTCAGTATGCAAATATAGCTTTTTAACTGCATATATTTAAAGAAAACCTTGGATGGATGAATGATTGGAACTTTTTTTTCCGGTACTTGACTATGGCATGCCAATTAAGACAGATGGAGGATATCGCGAAGATGAATGAAAATGCTGTCCAACAGATATCCTGGTGAACCTACCAAATTATGAACTTTTCTCACAATACAGTGATGTGTAGCCCAGACCTTCCAACACTGCTCTTCTCCCCTACCCTCCTTTATGACCTGAAGCAGTATCTTGAAAGACAAGGATATGAATGATTTTTATTAATTTTCACATAGAATTGCCGAATGCTCGAATTTGACATCTCATAGCAACCAAATAGCAGCCATGCTCCATCCGTCTCTTTTTTTCATGTGCGCTGGAGCCTATCACAACTTTAATCTGATGGCCAACACACTAATGCCATATCCATCATGGTGGCTACTCTTTTTTATCTCTGCCATTGACGCGATGCAATTCCCCAAACTTCCCATTCATACCAGATGGTTTATCACTTTGGCAATTCACACATGACCGGGTTTCTTTGCAGATGTGAAAATCTAGCCTTAATTCGTATTTATGGTTCTCCTGAAGGAGAGGTTTGAGATTATCTGAAGTTTGGTTTCCTCGCTATTAACTTCTGAAGTTTTGATGATGCAAGGCGGAGAGCTATGGAGATCATGGATTAGTGTCTAAGAACTTCCCAACCTTCGGAAACTCAGGGAGTAGAAAAAAATCTATCAAAAGGTTTAGCATACTGTTAGAAACAATTATCAAATCATGCAGTAAATAATTACCAGTAAATACACCCTTGCAGTTGAGCGTAGACCATAGGTCCCTCATATCCATCTTTCTTCGATATCTTTTGCAAATGGTGCAGACCTTTCATCCAGCACAAAAAAACAGAAGTGAACTTTATGTACAAAAATCACTAGGTAACAAATAGTGCAAATTGAGAAACCATAAAGTAACTAAACATACAATGTTTGGCGCTTCCTTCAATACGGTATGTTGTAACATCCAAATCGGCTGGTGATGAGACATAAAGACCAACTTAATCACTAATACTACCCTATGTTGAAGAAGCCTTAGGACTTTCAGGTTTGCTGATTATGAAACCTTTGTTTATGAAAGGAGAATCTTATTCTAAAGTTACCAAACAAAATTGAATGTTATGATGATCAATACATACTCAGTACACTATTCAAATCATCAAAATCCCTATTTTATAATGTTTCATTAAACATATATAAAACCAACTGTGTAACACAAACTTTTGTCAGCACATGTCATACATATTTGCACCGAGACTTGGCTAGTCATTAGCAACAGCACTGTGTGAGACATTGTGACCTTTCTGCTGATTGCCCAGTAACAAGCAAATCAGCAATAAATGAGGAAGCAGAATGACAGATGACAAGAGTAATGTCCTGCTTGGCTCCATTAATGTGGCTTTATATAAACTGATGGCAATTTGCATTAGTGCTGTTCTGTGTACTCTGCTGGTTTATGTTAATCAAAAATACCTAGGAAATGCCATTCGTGACCCGATAGCCACATTAAATTCTTGATTTGATTTTTTTTTCAACTATTGAAACAAGAAAGACAGCGTACATGAAATCTCTCATTTTACATAGATATTGCTTAATCAATGCCAAATTGAAATATATGTTCCTCCCCTTGCCAGTTTGAGGGGCTTGTTCGAGTTTAACTCCTCTGCCATTTTGAAGAGGCCAAGGATCTTGAAGATGTATTCTGCTGCTTGGAGAGAGAGCAAGAGATTGTAAAATCAAAACTAAATGTGAAACACAAAGTATGTGCTTTCAAAAACAATTCCAAAGATATATTTTTGTATTCTGTGAATTGGAAGAACATCATTCCTTGTTTTACACAATCTCAACAGCATTCTAACATTGTAGATGGCAGATACAATCATGTAGGCCTTCTTTGACCCAGAAACTGGGCCTGTTCTTGATCAGAAGCAGCCCTTGGAGTTTGGTTTATGAGAGTGGGATTTGGATTGTTGTTTGAAGGATAGAAGGTAATTCAACTATTTTTTTGACAAAGTTTATTTTATTTCAGTTGTGTTTGTACCAGAAAATTAGCCATTCACAATTGGCTAGTGTCACCGAAAACACAAAGATAAAGCTGTATCTTTCTTCTCAGAAAGAGCTTTAAGGTAATGAATAGTTGTTTGTAGAATTCTGAGTAAATAGGAAACTACTTTTAAAATTAATCCACAGAGAAAGAAAAGGAGGGCTTGATGTGATGATGGCCAATACATTGTAACAAATGCTCCTTGACAAAGAGAACTTAACAACTGTCACATAAAATCATTGCCGTGATAACTGTTGTCAGAATTTCAAAAGTCTTTTGTTTTGAACCAGTCTTAGTATAGCGTGTGTGTTAATATTAAATATATGAGAAAGAGACAAACTTTTGTTACTTTATAGTTATGCTCTTGTATAACTTCTCTGCAGACAGCTGTTATTTTTTCTTGGGACAGTGGTGTTATAAGGTTGGGCAACGGAGAGAAACTATAAAAGAAAGTCACAGTATAAAAGAAAGCCACGCAATAAGAATATTAGCTTTGACTTTGCCATGCATTCTCCAACTTCACCTCCACAATAACGCCAACTAGAGCAGCGAAGTAACTGGCCATGTCCCTTTGTGGCTCCCTTGAGAGTCATTACTGCAGCAGCAAGCAAGTGTGTAAAACTGCAGACTATGGAAAACACTCCAAGCAACACCTGCCTCCTACAACTTGTCTCGCAGATCCCTAAGGGATTGGCTACCAAAGGGTCAGTAATGGATGAGACTGCAAATTTGCAGGGATAGCTAATCACTTCTTGAAAGTAAGGGTAATTGCGGAATAGTCAGAAATAATTGTTCCTTCTTTATTTGGCCTGCCGGCTCACTGTATATTTACTCGAAAATGCGATAATAACAGTTTCACTAAAGGCGACATATAGGTAATGAAATTGTTGATTTAAAATTCTTTGTTATAAAAAGGTCACAAATTTGATAGACGAGTGAAAGATTAAAATAGTCACACTTCTGTAAATCGTTTTTAGTCATCTTTTAGATGCTGACGGAATTTGACCTGTTTAGACTTGCAGGATGTTTTAATTATCAATGAAAAGAGACTGAAAATAATTAATCTGTGTGAGTTTTAAAGAGAGTAGTCTCTGAGATAAGAGCATATTTTTTTGAAATGCACAATTTTCAACAAATGAATAATAGGCCTACACTAACCTTGCTGTAAGGATATGGTAGGGCCCATGTATCGTGAATTGAATACAGTACAACCCACAATAAAGTACGATTACCCAAGCAGGAAGGAAGAATCAGCCACTACTTTACCCTTTCACACCTTTTGACTACCTCTGAATCACTTCCTGCTTTTACCTACTTGAAACTACCTTTTAAAATTACATTAAAATCACATTTAAACAAAACCAATTCAAACTCACCCCCATTGTGCGTTGTTCACTAGATATTTTTTAGTCTGCTTATGGCAGTTACCTTGGTTGCTGTCTAAATGGAGTTCTTAATGTAGGCTAAGGTTGTTGTAAGGAGTCAAAGGGAGTTGTAAAAGTCTTGGGGTGGAGAGGAGAAAAGAGGGCAAAATAGGTAAACCGAGGACTTCTGACAGAAAATTTTCTTACTTTATTTTGGTTGTACTGTAATGTCTTGTAGTCTTTTCTGTGACTTGTACAATGTATTTGCTGTAATGCTGATCCTTGGTATGTAATGATCATTAGATGCCTTAGGAAGTATCATCCCAACAGCAGCTGCTTCTGGCAATCACTCTTGTCTCTAATGAGCCACTGATCCCTAAAGTAATACAAATATGATATACCAATGCTTCTTGTGATATACCATTATCTCTGGCCTTTGATGCTCATCAGATGCCCAGGGAAGTATCATATAAACAAGATTAAAGTCAAGACATTTTATTTTGGCAGTAAGTTTTTAGCCAATGAAACAATCCATGATTAAGTCTGATGTTTAATTTTTGGTTTATTAGACTGAGTACACCATGACCATGCATGATTTGGATTAAATATGTGTCCTCTAATCCCCCAGCTTCATCATACAGGCACTTACAATGTTATATTTCTGCTGCTCCTCAACACATTTAGAGCTATTTTTAGCCTTCTGTTGTGACGTCATCATCATTGTAGGCTCTATGACATCACTGAAACAATGGTGACATCACAACAGCAGCAATAGAAGAAAATGGCTTCTTGAGCTGTGTTGACAGCAATGTTATTCCAATGGGATTACCTCAAAACTAGGGCTACAACATGCTAATACTTCCAAATGTTTATGAAACTGCTTGGTCAAGGTGTCAGGAACAGGGGGAAACAAGTATTTTTGTCAAGAGTAAGGTATGTTTTTAATTATCAGCCAAAAACTCACTGCCAAAAAAAATGACTTGACTATAGTGTCTGGCACTGAATACTCTTTGCTCATTCAAGCTCTGTTTTTGCTGGACCTACAAGTCCTTTGTTGTCTTTCAGATTATCATAGGCGCAGATTGATATATAGATGTAGAGATAGTCAGATGTGTTATGAAAATAACTTTCAACTTTACAGGCCAGTTCGGGTTTTTCACATGGGAGGATATATTAGATGTGTCTGTGAACAGGAGTCAGCATATATTACGTTAATTATATTTCTTACTTTCCGATCTACTGCAAACAGATACAAAGTGCTGCGAATTTATTGTTTTCTTTTTTTTAATGGAATTTTGCAAATATTAAAGTCAAAAGTATAATTATTAGTTCTGAGCCATTTTTGAGAGCAGTGTTGGAGTCCTCGAGGCTGGCCTCGTCGACGCCGGCGGGCCTCGGACCACATTGTGTCTCGGTGTCGGTCTCGGATGCTCATGCCTCAGTCTCATTCTCAGCTTCAGATGTCCTGGCCTCGACTCCAACAGTGTTTGATTGACACCCATACACAGGGATGGTAAGCCTATTTGGGAGCGTAATGGGTTCGTAAACTTGGATCTTGGAATCAATTCCTGCATTGTTTGTTTCACTTGGACTTGTGTTGGACAGCAGTTTCCATAATCGCCCTAAATGCATAGATACAGGACATCAAGGCAAATCCTTGTAGAAGTTAATAATTGATGTGTTTCTTGGCACACTGTAGGTCGGTTTTTGATTCCAAGATATTTTTGTCCAGACTTAATTGGCCATCATGTGTATCAGTGCTTGATTTCTGCAAGTAAAAGATAGCTAACAAAAAGTAAATATGAACTGACATATATATAACCGAAATTTGAAAATATCAACAGTGAGGAAAATAAGTATTTGATCCCCAACATATCTTCTAGTTTGGGTACTTACGTTTGCTCCAATACTCAGAAACTTCTCAGGTAGATTTGGTCCAAAATCAGGAGACTGGTTATGCACAAAAATCAACTGAATGATGCATTATGTAATATATTTGCATAAGAATCCCAATAGTCTTCGGAAATAAGTATTTGACCCCTTCGTTCGCAAAGGGTTTATCTCCCAATCCTTTTACAAAACAAACACTTGGAAGGCTACAATAATTATTACTAAAGATTATTGCAATGAAAACATATTTTAATTGTTTCACATTATGTTCAGTTTTAAATGACCTCAATGACACATTATATAATTTTTGGGTAATTTCTACATGTTTAAGATGCGCGGCTGAAAATCACGAGACACTAGAGACATGATTTTTGACTGACACTACTCTGGAGCTGGTACTCAGATCCTATATAATGATCTAGGGGTGAAAATTTCAATAATTGATTCCAATGTATGTAAGTAAACAAGGGAAGAAATCACCACTGGAACATGCTGGTCTGTTGTGTAACGGCAAATATTGTTTTAGAAAGTCCTAGACTAACCAACGATAAATGAGCGAAAACTCTGAAAGCAGTTTAAAACATTGCAAGTAATAGATAATGGCCAGTACAATATGTCGCAGTAGGCTGATGTAATGAACAGCTGTCATAGAGCGTCTGTTGCAGAAGAATCGTGCCAAAGCTTGTTTAGAATTTCCCCCAATCATCAGAAAAATAGTTCCACATTATCAATTATAAATTCTAAGCAAGCTTTAGCGTGATTCTTCTGCAACAAAGATTTGCACTATGAATATCGCTGGGTTACGTTTGGGTCGTTGCAACACCTCAAGCAGTTTAATGTGTCAAAAATCCAGCTCTCTGATTGGTCAGATGACGAATGTCACAATTTCAACTTATACCAAAAATTAGCAAAAAAATTTAGAAAAAATTAGATGTCAGTCAAAATCGTGACATTCGTCGACACCTTATTATCGTCCTTATATTCATAGTGCTTTGTGGCCTCACTGCATCATCTCAGCCTGCCGAGACATATTGTACTGGTCATTTCCTCTTTTTGCAAGAGTTGCAAACTGCTTTCAGAGCTTTTGCTAAATCATCGTTGGTTAGTCTAGGACTTTCTAAAATGGTTCTTGCACTCATGGACTCCAGTGTAGGTGAGATTACAGTGGCACTGCCGATCAGCATCGCCCAGTGGTAGGTTTGTCCTGGGTGACTTACACACAATGTCATGAATTATTGAAATTTTTACCCCTATATCGACACATAGGGTCTGTATACAAACGCCAGACCAGTGTCAGTAAAAAAAATCAAGTCTCTGGTGTCTTGTGATATATTTTTTTCAACTGCACAATTCAAAATGAAGAAATTACCAAAAAATTATAAGAGATGTAATTGAGAGCATAAAAAGGTAAATTGAATGGGAAGAAAACAATTGAAATAGGTTTTGATTGCAATAAATGTCAGTTATGATAGTTTTCCAAGTGTTTGTTTTTTAAAATCTGGTGATAAACCCTTTGAAACGAAAGCGTCAAATACTTATTTCCGAAGACTATTGGGATTCTTATGCAAAAATATTACATAATGCTTCTTTCACTTCATATTTTTGCATTAGCTGCCTTCGAATGTTGGACCAGATCTAACTGACAATTTTCAGATTTTTGAAGCAAGCACAAGTGCCCAAACTAGAAAATAAGGTAGGGGGTCAAATACTTATTTTCCTCACTGTACCAACTGAAATTCCTAGGATTCTTGAGAAATATTCCACGCATTTGAAAATTACAATGAAATTCTTCTGTGAACGAAGATTGTCTCTATAAAATACTAACTTTGTGATGCCCTATTCAAGGATACCAATTCCATATTTAAAAATAGTGCACATTTGGGAAGGCAGTGTGAATCTGGGTGGAAGAAATCTTAATAGGATATTCTGACTTTAATTTTATTGCTGGGACAAAGGTTCTGTAGGTCAGACACTTTATAAAATTTAATGTATATTTTAAAATAATTTTGTGTAGTTTTATGAATATCTCATATCACTCCTCAGAAAAATAATTTGTATTGTAATTTTTCTAAGTTTTAACGTAATGCTAATATGTGATGTGAATCGGACTCATTCATGCCTATTCTGTCTATACCAATTTTTCTCTGTGGGTCAAATACCTGCATATTACAGTCAAGCAGATGACCATTCCGGAAATCATTACATTTTCCGCCTACCAGTCAGCACATTTGTTACACCCATCTGACATGCAAAATCCACAATCACTGTGTAACTGTGCAATTAAGAGATGTTGATAGCATGGTGTCGTCCAAGTCAATGCAAGTCAGTGCCAAGCCATTTACTCCATTATATTGGATGCCCCTAATCACTGTTTATGTCATTTCCAATGAGATATGATTTGCCACCATGATTGATCAAATGAGGAAATGTTTTTTTTTTCGAGGTAATTGTTTAGGAAGTGAGGCTTGGTTGGACCTCAGATGGCAATTATCTTGACATTCAAAGCCAAATAATTATGTTTCTAAACAGCCCAATAAGGCGCTGATGAGACGTAATTTAATTCAAAGTGTTGAAAACTACATGGAATGCAATAAACAATGAGACGTCACTGGACATTCAGGACTCATAACAGCAAACGTTCAGAAAATTTGGAAGTTATGTAGCAACAACAAACTCTTGTTAACAAAGCAAAATTCATGCAACAAAGACAACAAAATTCATGCAACAGAGACAAGTCAGAAGACATAGCCTCTCCTATACTGTACCAAGAGGTAAATCACCAATCGTCCATCTGTTTTACCAGAGTTGGTATCCTGTTGTGGATTTGATCCTGAGTCTGCCACTTATACACTTTTCGAAAGACATTAAGTTGCCCGCAGCTTTTAAAGCCTGCAGCTTTTAAAGCGATGGAATATCTGTGTCTCTCGCATCTTGACCAATTTTCACAAGCGAACAAGAAACAGGACCACCAAGGGACCCTCTCAAGTGATACTCAGAGGCCTGCTTAGCGTACACATTATACAACAGGATGACAGTGTGCTTTGATGTTAGATCAAACACATTAATATACCTCATGGATTCATGGATAATAATGGATCCAAGGATAATGTGGTTTTTGTGAGACATTAGGGCTTTGATATATTCATGTCTGATTTACCAATAGCGAACTTAGCAATATCCTGTTTAATGGTTCGAGGTACACGTTATGATGCTGTCTTGAGTATGCACAGATCCCTGGCTTATGAGTCATGGCATTCTTGACCTATATGTAAAATGAACTAATTAGATGGATGGACGATCAGGATTTTATTCCCAGTACTTTACTCTGGTAGGCTAATTAAGATAGATGGAAGATGCACCAACGATCCCACAGATGACTGAAACTGCTGTCCAACATATTCAAGTGAACCTACCAGCATGAACTGGTCATCTCGCAAGCAATAAGTACGATGACGGAAATGGAAAATTATTTGTTTGGGGAGTTTTTGGCTGGTGCGGCACTGTATGATCAAATCTCTAACCAACAAAACACCTTTTCCCCAGGAATGCAATTTAAAGTGGGAGATTCCTATTAGGATTTCTTCCACCCATGTTCACACATCTTCCCAAATGTGCAGTCTATTTTAAAATGCTGATGTGGTATCCTTGAAAAGGGCATCGCTAAGTTTGTTCTTAATCGAGACAATCTCTTTGTTCACTGAAGGATATCATTGTAATTCTCAAAGGGTTTGAATATTTCGTAAGAGTCCTTGGCTCTCGAAAGGGTAAATATATACATTTTGGTGATTATGTATTGCAACAATTTGTGCTCACGTAAAAAAAAAACTCCTAAAGTAAAAATTGCATATTCAGATGTCCTACACTGGCCAGTGAGAGAGTAGTAGTCCTGAACATGGTCAATATTCACTATATATGAGCTTTCATTTGTCTTACACAACGTCATATGTATATGATGGTAATATAATCAGAACATGTTTAATATTTTGGAATCAAATTAGTATACAAAATTCATGTGAAAAATAATGAGGACTCATTAACATCTGATTTATCCTCCCATGTGAGCAACCCGAAAGTCGGCAGATATATTTATAACATATCTGCCTATGTCTATCTCTATATATATCAATTCTTGACTGTAGCATTCTGGAAGAGGAATGAAGGACTTGCAGAAACAGCTAAGAACTGATCTTGGACGAGCAAATAGCTTTTGACACAATGCCAGACACTAAGCTTGTTTATATGATACTGAGCATCAACTCCAAGAGATAATGGTATATCACAAGAGGCAATGGTATATCGTATTTATAGTACTTTAGGGATCAGTGTCACATTAGAGGCAAGAGTGATTGCTAGATGATACTTCCCAAGGTGTCTGATGAGCATCACATTCCCATACCAAGGATATTATTAGCACAGCTAAGACTTCATACAAGTGGCATAAGAGTCTGAAAGACGAAGTTTGATTTTTCCATGAAGGATTGGTCTATCAAAATTATATTCAACACATCAAGAATGTGTAATTGTTTAGGCACACAACCAAAACACCAAACCTGAAACAAAGTTGCTGAAAGGGCATTTTGATTATTCAAATTAAAATGATACAGAAAATAGAAAAAGTAGTTATACAACATTGTGTCTAAGATGAATTGTGTCTAACCATGTACTATTCTACTTTAATTTAACTTTGCTCAACAACTTGAAGAAATATTGAATTTGGACAAAGAAAAATTAATTATCTAAAGTTGAATAATTACATCTATCAATCATTCGATTGTTGTCACTTTTCAACTTCGTTTGTCAAACAGCTACAATAAAATTGCCAGGAGAAACACATCCACGTTGTATCCTGAGGTCAAGCAAAGCAAGTACAATAATATCAGGCTATTCTGAATTTAACCTTACTCTAAAGATCTCCAAGTAGTTATTAGCTATTCTTGTAGATTTGCAGTCTCATCCATTACTGACCCTTTGGTAGCAAGTCCCTTAGTGACCTGTGAGACAAGTTGAAGTAGGCAGGTGTTGCTTGTAGTGTGTTCCATCGTCTGCAGTTTTACACACTTGCTTTCTGCGGCAGTAATGACTCTCAAGGGAGCCACAAAGGGACATGGCCAGTTACTTTGCTACTCTAGTACTGTTGGTGTTATTGTTGATGTGAAGGTGGAGAATGCATGGCAAAGTCAAATCTGATCTTCTTATTGCGTGGCATTCTTTTATGCTTTCTCTCAGTTGCCCAACCTAATAATGTCACTGTCCCAAGGCAAAATAATAGGTGTTTGCAGAGAAGTAATGTATGCATATATGCCTTTCAATAAAAAAGTATACCGTAAAATGGGGTAAATTTGTCAAACCAGGGGAAAGTTAGCTGCCAATGTTAACCCATTTAATGGAAATGCCAACTTTCCTCACAAACAGCAAATTTACCAGTGACACCTATGTCAGTGAGAAAACTTGGCATTTCTGCAATTTAGTGGGTCAAAATTGACAGCCAACATTCCCCCGGCTTGTAAACTTAACCTCGTTATACAATATAACTATAAAGTTAGTAATATTTTGTCCATTTTTCATATTTGATATGCATCACAGACTATACTAAGACTGACCCAACATGTAACACTTCAACATTCTTGCAACAACGTCAGTGTGATGATTTTTCTCGCTGCATTTATGCACACCCAAATTGTATGTTAATTAGCAGTCTAAGAATGTAGTAGCAATGGTGAAAAACAATGAATAATCTTATTCCAAAGCACTGCATCAAAAAATATATCTTTGGCATCCTTGTTGCAAGCATTACTTTATGTTTAACATTTAGTTTCGATTTTACAATCCCTTGCACTCTTTCCCAGCAGTACAATACATCTTCAAAATCCTTGGCCTCTTCAAACTGGCAGGGTAGTTGAACCCAAACAAGCCCCTTCAAACTGACAAGGGGAGGCACATATTTCAAGTTTGGCATTGATTTTAGCAATCTCTATGTAGAACGAGAGATTTCATGTGAGCTGTCTTTCTTATTTCAATAGTTGAAAAAAAACAATCAAATCGAAAATGCGATGTGGCTATTGTTTCATGAATTGCATTTCCAAGGTATTTTTGATAAACATAAACTAGCAGACGGAGTACACAGAACAGCACTAATGTAAATTGCCATCAGTTCATATAAAGCCACATTAATTGAGGCAAGCAATGCATTACTCTTGTCATCTGTCATTCTGTTTCCTCATTTATCAGTAATTTGCTTGTTACTGGGCAATCAGCAAAAAGGTCACAATGTCTCACACAGTGCTGTTGCGAATGGCTAGCCAAGTCTCGGTACAAATATGTAAGAATTGTGATGACAAGAGCAGTTGGTTTTATATAGGTTTCATGAAACATCATAAAATAGGGATTCTGACAATTCAAATAGTGTATTGAGTCTCGATTGATCATCATAACACTAAATTTTCTTTGGCAAGTTTAGAACAAGATTCTCATCTCATAACCAAAGGTCTCATAATCAGCCTAACTGAAAATCCTGATGGGGTTTTTTAAAAGCAACATAGGGTTCTTCATTCTTTAACATAGGGTAGGATGAGTGAGTGAGTTGGTCTTTTATGTCTCCTCAGCAGCAGATTTGGACAAAAACATAGTGAAGGAAGTGCCCAACTTTGTATGTGTAATTACCTTATGGTTCCTCGACATGTACTATTTGTTACTTAGCCGTTTTTGTCCATAAAGGTCACTTCTGTTTTTCTTTGTAATATGGGACAGTCAGGTAAAAACACAATACCAATCACTTTCCAGAATCACAATTCTTTAGCTGTCAGTTGTATAATTATAATGCAGGCCTACACAGAGTTTTTTGTACAAAGAATAAAACACAAAACAACAGTCATTGTGCTGGATAAAAGGTCTGCATCATTTCCAGAATTTATCAAAGACTGATGGATTATTATGTAGCTAATGGCCTATGCTTAACTGCCAAGGGTGTTTGGACTGGTCATTATTCACTGCAAGATTTAATAAATTTTTCTATTAGTATGCAAAACTTTTGGATATATTTTCTGCTCCCTGTGTTAAGAAATGTTTGGAAGTTCTCAGACACGAATCCACACTCCCAAGTCCATGTCTCTCCGCCTAGTATCAAAACTTCAGAATTAATAGCGAGACAACCAAACTTTCGATACCCTCAAACCTCTTATTCAGAAGAACCATACATTTGAATTAAGGCTGGATTTTCACATCTGTAAAGAAACCCAGTCATGTGTGAATTGCCAATGTGATAAACCATCTGGTATGAATGGAAGATTTGGGGAATTGCATCTAATCAATGCCAGAGACCGAATGGAGCAGCCCCCATGATGGATCTTGCATTAGTGTTTTTGCCATCAGATCAAAGTTGTGATAGGCTCCAGGTTGCTGTAGAAAAAAAGGCGGATGGCGTACAGCTGCAATTTGATTGATATGAGATGGCAAATTGAGCATTCGGGAATTGTATGTGACAATGAATAATTAACATTGATATCTTTGTCTTTCAAGATACTGCTTCAGGCCATAAAGGAAGGTAGGGAAGAAGAGCTGAGTTGGAATCTGTGCTCAGCCAAGACAAACATTTTTAACATGCACCTCCAACTGTTAAGCTTGGTAATATTGCGAAGTTCTTCTCAGGTAAATGAGATATAAATACATCAAAGCACATGCAATATGCCTCACAAAAACCACAACATCCTTGGATCCATTATTATCCATGAATCCATGAGGTAATATAACCTGTTTGATTAAACATCAAAGCACAAAGTAGTGGTGTGTACACCAAGAAGGCATCTGAGTATCAAATAGGGAAGTCCCTTAGCCCATTAAAAAACATGTCAATATGCAATAGACACAAAAATGACATTACTAAAGAAAAGGCCGACTTATTTTTCAAAGAGCACATAAGTGGCAAATTGGGGATCACAGGTAAGCATGGGATACTAACTGTGATGAGATATATGAATGTAAAATGGGGCACTTGTTGTAGTGTAATTGTTTTTTGTTTTTTTTGATTGACCATGCCTTTCAATTTCAGCAAATATAATGCAAATGAGCACATCAGAGATATTGAGCCAAACAAAGCCTCTAACTAGCTGCAATTTGCCTCCAACATGCTTACATCATCAACACCAACTGGTCACCCAAGCCTATAGTGGATAATAATGAACAACACCGTGTACTTGTAGAATTAATTTATTTTATGAGTATACCTAAATAAGATATTTTATTTTTGTAAAGAGTAATTAGTTGTTGTACATGGTCTTTGTTTTCTTGAAAGTTATATCATGTAATGTGAATCAAATTCTAGTCAACACCAATCATTCTCTCCTGGTCAAAACATCTGTATTGCAATCATCTAGATGGTCATTCCGAAAATCATTACATGTTGTAATCAAAGGAAGGACCGATCAAATCTCTAACCTACAAAACACCTTTTCCCCAGGAATAAAATTTCAAGTGGGAGCATCCTATTACGATTTCCACCCATATTCACGAGTCTTTCCCAAATGTGCAGTATATTTGAAAATATTGATTTGGTATCCTTGAAAAGGGCATTGCTAAGTTTGTTCTTAATGGAGACAATTTCTTTGTTCACTGAAGGATTTCATTGCAATTGTTAAAGGGGTGGAATATTTTTAGAGAATCCTTGGCTCTCGAAAGGGTAAATATGAACATTTTGATGATTATATATTGCAACAATTTGTGCTCACGTTGAAAAAATACTCCTAAAGTAAAAATTGCATATTCAGATGTCCTACACTGGCCAGTGAGAGAGTGGTAGTCCTGAACATGGTTAATATTCACTATATATGAGCTTTCATTTGTCTTACACAACGTCAGATACATATGATGGTAATGTAATCAGAACACGTTTAATATTTTGGAATCAAATAAGTATACAAAATTAATGTGAAAAATAATGAGGACTCTGTTTGCTTTAACATCTGATTTATCCTCTAATGTGGGCAACCCAAAAGTCGGCAGTTATATTAATAACATATCTGACTATCTCTACAATGTCATCTAAATATTATCTATTTTCACTGTGACATTCTGAAAGAGAAATGAAGGTCTTGCAGAACCAGCTAAGAACTGATCTTGGACGAGCAAATAGCTTTTGACACAATGCCAAACACTAATCTTGTTTATATGATACTTCCCTGAGCGTCTGATGAGCATCACATGCCAGAGATAATGGTATATCACAAGAGGCATTGGTATATCGTATTTGTAGTACTTTAGGGATCAATGGCTCATTATATTATTATCTGTTTCCTCATTTATAGGTAATTTGCTTGTTACTGGGCAATCAGCAGAAAGGTCAAAATGTCTCACACAGTGCTGTTGCTAATGGCCAGCCAAATCTTGATGCAAATATGTAAGAATTGTGCTGACAAACGTTTGTATTACACAGTTGGTTTTTGTATATTTTTCATGGAATATTGTAAAATAGGGATTTTTATTATACCAATAGTTCATAAGTCCACTTCTTTGTCATATGGGACAGACAGGTAAAAACTTAATACCAATCTCTGGTCATTATCAAATTTCTTTAGATGCCAGTTGTATATATGTAGGCCAACATAGAGTTCTTCGTATAAAGAAATAAACACAAAACAACAGCCATCATATGAAATAAACACATAGCTTTGTGCTGGACCATTTGCAAAAGATATCAAAGACTGATGGATTATTACGGACTTATGGCTTTAATTCGCTAAACTTACGAGGGTGTTTGGACTGGTGATTATTTACTGCATGATTTGATAATTTTTTCTCATATTACACAAAACTTTTGGATGTATTTTCTACTCTTTAAGTTAAGCAAGGTTAGGAAGTTCTCAGACACCAATTCACACTCCAAGTCTATGGTCGCATGTCACAAGGTCGTACAATTTGCGTTACATGGCCGTTTTGGACCAAAAATTGTTTTCTTCAAAAATGTCAAAAATAGACTCAGTACAACCAATTAAAACCAAAATCAACCATGATTATGCGATAATTGGGTTTTTATATGGCATAAACAAATGTTTTCACCATACAAATCAATGCAAAATCCAGATTTCAAATGTGATTTTCTCGAAATCTACTTCATTCCACTAAAGCTACTGTAAAATACAAAGTACTCAATGTATCACCGTGAAATTTTCACTGAAGTTAGCCAAGATGATGATCTTACTTATTTGAGCAGTGAAAAGAAGTTTCTCTTCTCTAACACTAATACATAGATCCACAAAGTCATGATACACCAACCCCCAAAAAAAGTTTTCAAGCATCATGTCTATAACTAAGCTAGAAGCTTGAGTTCATCTGAAAATCTCAAGTAAAAGGTTTCAAAACATTACCAATATACCTAAGAACTAATTCAAACATCTTACTTCTATAATTATCGAAAATTTATGTGACATCTCACATATATCTCCCGTGCCAATTTTTGTGCGGTGATAAGAAATCAATATCTCAAGTGAGTGTGTAATTTCAGAGCAATCCTTACATTTTAATAGAAATTCCTGCCCTTTTTCATGATATGAAGGCACAAAAGTAAATTATGACTTGTTATTTATTAGTTTGATCACTTTTTGGTCATTTTTGAAGTCCAGTACAGTGCTATGAAGCCAGCATAAAAATCTGTACCAGACATGCGTGCATGCGTTACATTTTTTCAGGGTTTTTCAGAGCATCGCAGAAGCCAGAAAATCATTGCAAACCTAACCATATTTTATACAGCAATAAACCCTGATTTATGAGCATTTGGACAATAGCACTTTCCCTGTAGTATGATTTTACTGGTTGGAGTTCTGATGGTTTGAAACTCATAACCCCTCTCCAACTTGACTGTTTTTTGCAGGTGTTACAAAAGTTTCAGGGTAAACTAGACAAGCTGTACAGCAAGTTGTTTACCGTCACGCAACATCTGAGATAGGCCTATGCAATTGAAAGTAGAACTCATGATCATTTATTTGATCTATGTTTGAAGTTCCTAGCTTCAATATTAATAGTTCCAGACAAAATTTTAGAAAACATGTTGATTTTTTTCGGCAAGGGGGACAGGTTGACGTTGCTTTGCATTAATGGCTCTACAACAGACATGGTAATACTTAGATTGACGGTGTAAGCTTTTATGACTTTACGAGGAATTGGGTATTAGTACAAAGAAAACCAGAACAAGATATATTTTGTCATTGGCCTGCAATCTCACTTTTAAGAAGATTTTTTCAAATCTGATGTAACACGGGACACAAAAAAATCAACTGTTTTTTCAAGGTTTTTGGTGACTAACAGCCTTATTCTGTAAGGAAGATTCATTTTATGAGGTCGATATGAAACAATAGAAGCTCAGCATTCCGGTGATGTATCACATGTGATGATACATACAAGATGTACATGTAATCATCACATAAATGACAAATTTCTCAAATTGTACGACGTCACGACACACGACCCTATGTCCCTCCGCCTTGCATCATCAAAATTTCAGAAGTTCAGAGCGAGGCAGCTAAATTTCCGATACTCTCGAACCTCTCAACCAAAGAAGAACCACAAACTAGAATTAAGGCTGGATTTTCACATCAGCAAATAAACTCAGTCATGTGTGAATTGCCGATGCGATGAATTGCCAATGCGATAAAATATCTGGTATGAATGGAAGACCTGGGGAGTTGCATCTCATCAATGGCAGAGATCGAAAAGATTAGTCACCATGATGGATCTGGCATTAGCCTGTTGGCCATCAGATCAAAGTTGTAATAGGCTCCAGGATGCTGTAAAAAAAAGCGGTTGCAGTACGGCTGCTATCTGGTTGCTATGACATGTCAAATTGAGCATTTGGGAATTCTATATGACAATGAAAAATTAACATTGACATCTTTGTCTTTCAATATACTGCTTCAAGTCATTAAGGAGGATAGGGGAGAAGAGCTGAGTCGAATACTGCGTTGTAAGATCAGTTCATACTTTGGTAGGTTCACCATACAGGACGTCTGTTGGACAGAATTTTCATTCATCTTTCTTTGCTATGTCCTCCCTCTGTCTCAATTGGCATGCCATGTTCATGACCGGAAAAAAAGTCCCAATCGTTTATCCTTCCAAGGATGTCATTAAATAAATGTAGATAAATGTAGATAAAATTCTGATGAGCCAGGAATCGGTGCGTACTCACGACAAAATTTCTTAACACTTACCTCCAACCGTTAGGCGAGGTAATATTGCTAAGTTCTTCTCTGATAAATGAGACATGAATACATCAAAGCACAGGCAACGTGCCTCACAAAAACCACAACATCCTTGGATGTATGATTATCAATGAATCCATAAGGTATATTAACCTGATTGATCAAACATCAATGAACACCATTATCCTGTTGTATAATGTGGTCACTAAGCAGGCCTAGACAAAGATAATAATAAGAGTCTAATTCAAAATACCCGAAAAGCACAAAACAAAGACAATGTACTATAATTAATTATTCTTCTCAAAAATAATATAAGATATTCTTAAATCTAAAGTAAATTTACAAATAGACCTATGATTGCATCAATTCTATGACCTCAAAAACAGCTTTTTCACAGCAATAAAAATGAATACAGGAGCATCCAATTAAGATTTCTTCCACCCATATTCACACTTCTTTCCCAAATGAAGTACATCTTCATATATTGATTTGGTATCCTTGAAAAGGACATCGCAGTGTTTGTATTTTATTGAGTCAATCTTTGTGTTCAACTAACCATTTCATTGCAATTCTCTAGGGTGTGAAATATCTTGAAAGAATCCTTGGCTTCTCAAAAGCGGAAATATATTCAGACATTGGTGATAAATGGAAATGCAATTTGTGTTCATTTAAAAAAGATGCTATAAAGTTTTTAGATCGGAATGCTACGTGAGCACATACTCAACCACAAGTAGGGAAAATACCATTTGAACATCCATAGACCAATTGGAGAGTTGGCCTCAATTAGTTTCTTCCAGCTCCCCATCAAAAAGAGTTTGGGGCCTTTGCCTACCTGGATCTTGAGTTTCGATCCAAATTTCCATCAAGAAAAAATGACAAATTTGCAATTTGTATGGGTGTCCTCGTTTCGAAAATAAAACATGAAATTAATGCAAAGCATGTTGACTGTTGAGGACTCCTGTTTGCTTCCACATCTGATTTATCCTCCCTTGTGAGCATCACATGCAAGCCTCCATAGCAGTGACAAGTACAACATGTCTACCTCTATATCCTTATAATTCTGTATCTGTGACTATGACATACCGAAAGACAACAAAGGACTAGAAGGGCCAGTGAGGAACTGAGAATGGAAGAGCTAAGACTATTCATTGTCAAACGCTAATCTTGTTTATATGATACTTCCCTGGGCGTCTGATGAGCATCAAATACCAGAGATAATGGTAGATCACAAGACGCATTATATTGTATTTGTAATACCTTAGGGACCAATGTCACATTAGACACAAGAGTGATTGCCAGACGCTGTTGGTATGATACTTCCCAAGGTGTCTGAGGAGCATCAGATACAAAGGATTCATTGTATCGCAGCTAAGACATTGTTGGAGTGATATAAGAGAATAAATGACAAAAACAGATTTATGATACGTGCAAATCTTCAATGTCTAATCTGATGAACAAGCATCAGAATCCAAATGATCGCCGTTGTTTAACATTTAAACAAGAAACCTAATTTCCATGTTCTTTATTTATCTATCACCAATTTTATATTTGTAACTTGCTTGGGTATTGAGAAAATCTACATATATATACGGGATATATTTATTTACGCGATTTTCTGTGATTTAAAAAAAACTTCTTAGATTGTTTCAATAGTCTTACACAGATTTTAAGACATTGGTTGATGTTCTTGTGTCTCTGTCACACCATGGAACCCATAAGTGATTGTCTCATGTTTAAATTCAAAATTAGACTGCAATAAATCTTCATTATTACAGATCTCGTATAAGTGTGCCATGTTCCATGTGAATATATGCACAGATGATGTCAGTATTGCAATACTGACATCACTATTGGCACTCCAAGCTTGAGTGTTGATTCCAACTGCTACCAACAATTCAGGCTTATGGGCTCTCTAAGTGTGCATAACAATTGATTAATCTGCATTCATTGGTATGGTTGTTTGATTCAGTTGGAGCAGGTGAAACTGATATGTTTGAGCCACTTGCTTGATCTATCATGGACATTCATGGAGTCCTGTTGTGAAATTTCTCCTTGAAGGCAGCACCTTGTGGCTTTTCAGCCTTTTAGGTGAGATCTGCGCCAAAGAAACTGTTCAGAATTGATGACTGGAATGGGGATGATGGGGAGATTTTTTGGAAGTGAACGTTGTGGTGTTGTATGGGCATACCAGAGGACGAAAAATGGGGGGGGGGTTGGGGGGTAGTTGCTCCCCAAAAATTTGGGAAAAGGCCAGACAAGGAGGCTAAGAATTTTGTCATAAAATAAACATTATTGGAAATCAGTGATAAGGATGCCCCCAAGGAAACCCCCCCCCCCTTAGGTCTTAAATTCTGAATGGTTCCTGAGTATATTATTTTTGCCAAGACAGAGAAGCACACGATAACCACACGACCAACAAATGAATGTGAGAGTGAATGAATTTGTTTTGTTGTAAAAGTGCTAAAACTGATAGCAGTTATACACAAAATCCATGCATTATATATAGCTGGATATTGTGACTTTTGAATTTATTCAAAACATCAAACTGAATACTCAATTTTGAGCAACAATTTAACAGCTTATTGTGGATTTGTAATGGCGTGATCAGTATGGGTTCCAAGTGACTCTGCTGAAACTGCGAATATAACAACTGTGAAATCATTATGCTGATACCGACATCACAAGAGCACTGTGGCAGTTGAAAAGAACATGGCACGCCTATATGAGATCTGTAATAAGTAAGGTCCTTTGCCTTGGCGTCAATTTTTCATGTAAAATAGTATATATTTGGTACAGATATGAAATTGTACATCTTTGTATCAACTATCCATGTGTTTGGGTGGACTGAAACCGATAATTTGTGAGCTATTGGCTAAAATAGCTATTTTCGCATGAAAATTCGATGTTAAACCCCTATCTCTCTTTTGGGCTCTTGAGCAACATCTAAAACTACTTCAAATGAGCTGAAATTTTACATGGAAGTCAGAGAGGGGCTATAGAACACATTTAAAGGTTAGCCCAAATGAATTTCAAACTTTCACTTTTTTTGGGACACCCTAATGCAGAGGAACAATCCAACAACCAACCGGGATTATTTTACAAATATTTTTTTTATTAGTAACACACTCCTATGAGATATGACTCTTTTCTTATTATGTCGCAAAAAGTGAACTAAGCAATTTGAGCAAATAACGCTTCCTATTACCTGTTCAGAGAGCTCCCCGACGGCTCAGGAAATGATTTGTCCAAATCACTGAAAATGTATCTAAAATTCTAACTCTGACTTCTTCTGCGTCCTTACAAGATAAGGGTCAAAACTCACAAGACTGATTAGTTTTTTTATGAATGTTTGTAAATTTCTAAAAGCTCATGACGACATACAACTCATCAAATGAAATCTGCCAGTGGAAATGTTTACAAAAAGTTGAATACATCCACCATTTTCTGAAATCATGGCCAACATTAATTTTCTTTACAGTGTCATTATTACTGTCAAGTGACAAAAATACAAACTGGTTACTACAAAAACAACAATATCAGAATTTTCTGCAATTACCTTTTGCAGAAGTTCCTTGGGGAACTTTGAGACAAATGTATATAGTTGTTGCTTGAAGTGTGTTACATAACCTGCAGTTTTGCACGCTAGCTTTCTTCAGCGGTAATGGCTCTCAAGCGAGCCACATAGATAGATAGATAGAAATGGTAAGTGCAGATAGAAATGGTGAGTGCAGCCCTCTAAGCCTAGTATGTTCTTTGCGGTTATTTCAAAATTTTACCACACCCTGCACTAAGCTATCTCCTTAGGGGGCCATACATTGGAAAAAATCCTTGAACTGTTGAAGGGTGGGCCCGGGAGGCTCACATATTTTATATTCAGATTCGATTTTACAATTTCAAGTGCTTTACACTATCCTTGAAAATTGATCTATACTGAACATTGTTACCAAGATAAGTTTCCCCATGCAGCTGAGAGACAGTTTGTGAATATAAAAACTTTGTTTTAAAATATCGATAATTTCTGTATCTTAAATATCCGTTATATCAGTTAAAAGCTTCTGGCAAATAAGCAGTATTTATCTACTTGTCAGGCTTACTCAGACAGATTAGGACAGGAGCTAGGAGGGCACAGCAATGAGGCGGGAGGAAGGCACTGTGTAGGCACATCAACAAAGCAAATGATATTTGATATTGCTGCCAAATTTGGTTCCAAAATATCTCTGATTTGAAACTAGTACCCAGTGATAGGATGCTCAGTACAGTGCCACAGTGTAACCCCCCCCCCCCCCCCGCCCCCTTGCCAAAGACATAGTGGTCTTTTCCCTATCAACATTGTGCAAGTAGGGATGTGCCCTCCTAAAGACACCAAAGACCCCATATGGAACTTATATAATTGACCAATTGGCCCCAATCAGCCTCTGTAGGCCTTCCATCAAAAGAGACTGTGACCTTTGCCTTATCGTGTCCATTGGCATCCATCAAAAATGACAAAACGCTAACAAGGTAATTGGAAGAAAGTCACTAGAGTTTTGATTCAAGAAAAATGGCACATGTTTATTGCCGCACTATTTACCACCAAATGATGTCATACAGTCTTTCTACATGTATCGCTTGCGCTTTTGGTGCAAGAAATATAGAAACATGCCTTCAGCAAGACACCAAAAGCACTGAAGGGAAATCCCAACTGAGAGCTGAATTGTTCTGCACAATTGACAGACCAATTTTTCAGTTACGGTACGCTATAGCATTGCAGCCATTGTCCAGAAACTGACCCCAGTGTGATAGCAATGATGATGAAAGGGAAGAAGCTGCTCAAGACATACCATTCTGACAGGCTTACTGTGTTTACAAAGGCTGTTAAAGCTTTGATTTCTGACCAGATGAAACCTGACCAAGTTTATCTTATCAACAAGTCACTGGCAAATGTTCATTGTGCGAAGGATGTACCATAATAACAACATTGTGTCATATAGGCAAAGATCCTTCGCCTTATTACGTGTCCTCCTGTCCTAATTAGCCTACCCGGTGCATAAATACAGGACGTAAAGCCCAAGCATCCATACATCATCATACAGGCAAAGCTTTAGATTTTGTTCAATCATGCAGCAATGTTAAAACCAAACCATAGCAACAACAGCTGCAGAACGAGTATGAGGATGAACTGAAGATCTTATTTTCAATTGAGATGTATAATTCAGTTTCGATATTACAGAATACTTTTTTCTCATACAATCATGTTTCACAAAAGAAAATAGTATTAAGTCATCAGAAGGATCCCCATACTATCCAATCATCTCTGAAGTATACGTAAGTGGAAGTGTTCAGTCCCCAAAAGCCAATGTTCCATCACAGCATCTTCAGAAAAATGGGAGGTGAACTTAAGAAAGGTGATTCACATTTTCTGCAAATATGACTAACTTTAAGATCGATGATATAAGCATAATTGATTCACTTTGGCCATAATTGCACTACTGGTAGCATCAGAAAACTGGGGATTTATGAACTCAAACTTCTGGAAATCTGCATTTGATTCATTTTCTGTCATACATGAAAGGAACTCTTTGCCATAATCATCACACCAATCAACAAGAGTATGTTTCCTGAAGCAGATGCTTTTGTCAAGATAAGAGACATTTAGAATAATTCCTTTCTCATTTGGAGAGCAGCTTTCCATTGCATGTCATAAATTCATACGACAAATCAGATCCACCTTGAAGTCATTGTACTATGCACTGAACGTAATTCTACTTGCTCTGTCAAGGCACATATAAAATTATATTTAAAACACCTAAAATATCTTGAACTGTGTCAGTTGCTGTCAAATATACATCAAATTCAGAAGTTGCACCAAAGAATTTTAAACACTTTTCATTAAATACTTATTTAAAATAAGCCTCAGTCAATTTTAAAATATCTTACTTTTAAAAGATCAACAAATTGACAAATGGTAGGAAACCAACTTCTTTTACCAAGGCATTGGATGGTCATTTATTGAAAGATTGCAGTGATGTGATCTGAAAAAAACAACAACTAAATATCAAACATATAAAAAAAAAGTGAAATTTTGTTCCAACATCCAGACACACCGGACGTACATCGAAATTCTTTAATTGTAAGCAACTTCAATATCTTATAACATAATTTGTAATTATCTTCAAAACTGCGCAGTAGCCTTGAAATTTTCAGGATGTACATAAAGTGTCCCTTTCCAGGGTAATTGCATTGGTGCCAAAGACTGATGAGCTGTTCCAGGAAATAACCTCATCAAAAATTGAACAACCTAAGTATAAGTTCTCATTTTGTTTGACCTTGTAACATTGACAGCTCCATTTCTAGGTCTACACTTCACATGTAATATTCATGGGTGTTACAGAACAAAGCAAAATGGGTGCTAGGAACTTCTACATGTTAGGAAAGTCACACGTAATTTGAAAATGTTGATGGCTTGTTGTCAGAAGTAAAGTATTCTTTCATCGATGTCCAAATGAGCAGTCTGGTTCAGTACATCACTTTATTAGGGGTATGTGACATTTGTCGAAACTAAGCACCAGTAAGTGCTAATCTTACAGAATGACATAATTTTAATTCAAAACCGGTAAATTGAGTTTAAAGTTAATTGAAACATAATTGTAAAGTGTATTAAATCAAATTTAAGACAAAATTATGTACTAAAAATATCCATTTTTGATAAGATAGAAGTGGATGCAAGGAGTTTAACCAGTCTCTTGGAGACTGTGGTTGGCAGGTTTCCCATGAACCTAAGAATTGCATGTTGCTGCCATCTGACAAAAAGTTAAGTTTTGTATTCTGCAGTATTGCTGCTCATAAGAATTAGTCGAACTATTATATCACATTCACAAACTTTCTGTTCAATATTGAGGTGAAATCAAGTCAGACTAGTTAGGCAATTATATCCTCTAAAGAATCATACAAGGCCATCAGCATACTTAGTAACTTACAAACAGTTTCTTCTCAACAAACGTTGAGCTAGTTCCTCAAATTCCATTTCTGTTGACCACTCATTGGAACTAGCAGAATTGCACACAAACTGGCAATACTTACAGCATCAGACTAAAGTTTAGACCGCGTCAGTATTTTTTCAATATCGGGGCAAATAGTGGCTTAGCTGAAGAAGTTCTTCATGGACTTTCTTGCCTATGCATCAGGGAAGTCCTACAATAGAGCAAACTTCATCTATTTTTATCACTTACTTGAATATGCGGGAAAAACAAAAATTTCAGGTGGTCTAAACTTACGGTCTGATGCTGCTTACATCCACAAAGGCCCTTAATGGCGTTGTACATTAGCGGAAAGGTTGGTAAATAACTCAATGTTATTTTAGACGAGTTATTCGATCACGTTTCATGTGATTTAAAGGAAATCAGTATGGACACAGGAATATACATGAATTTGAAGATTATGCTATCAAATTCATAACATAATAACATTTCCTTTTCAATCATGACATCATTACACTGTAGGTTTATAACAATTTCTAGGCTGCTATCAGTTACACGCCTGTCAATGAAGTATCAATGTGTCATCGGTGTTGGCATTTGTGTTGCATCTGGGTGTGGATACTTGGCAGATATTGAAAATCATAAAGTCACCTATTTTCATAAATAATAACAGAACATCCATGCAGAATCATTGAGTCAGACTTTAGAACGTGTTTCCAATTACATGTAGTACAAAAACCAAGAGTTTTTTCATGTATCACATCTTTCATTTTCATTATTCGTTCTTGAGAGTATATTTGACAGAGAATCGCGTGCCCCCCCAGGTGCCCCCCCGCTCGAGACTCCCCAGTTACGCCACTGTCACTTAAGTTTCTCCTTTCGGAACTCTGAAGCTTTCTCTTGGTTTGAATCTACCAGACAGCTCCTCAGAGAAAAATTTCTTCCCATAAAAATAGCCGAAGAAGCATTCTGGAACATGTGGGAGATTACAAAGGGACATTGGAATGGGTAGAAGGCAATCTCGGCCAGGATTAGCTGAAAATGACACATTGGGAAGTGTCTTTATCAAATGCTCTCGGCTATTTACTAGGCTTTTGCAACAGCCCTAGGGAAATCTGTCTTTACTCTAGCGTAATTTGTTCATGTTTGGACAATGCATGTTACAATAGGATGGCTGGATAGATGATGATTGGGGCTTTACATCCTGTATTAGTCACTTGGTAGGCTAATCTGGACAGGAGGAGGACACAATAACGAGGTGAAAGATGATTGAAACTTGCATTTAATACAGGGCTTAGGAAACCTGATAATAGCTGGATTTGAACCAAGCACCCAGCAATTGACAACCCATGACAGTACCAAGTGCTGAGCTAACTCTCCTCTCGCATGTTAAAATGAATGAAACTCCTCTGTTTGCAACACAGTGTAGTGCATAAACTACCCTCCATCCCTGACACTTTGAAATTTGGTTATAAATAAGTTTCAGGATACCTATCGCTAAAGTTTTGAATTTTCTAGAAAATATAACATTTTGCATTGAGATAATGCAACTTTATTCTCGAGTACCAAAAATGACTTCAAACATTGGATAACTTATTTATTTTCTCATGTGTTGCCTTCAGGTGTTTACATTTATTTTATTTTAAAGTTATATATATTCAAGACTTCTATCAATACATTTACACCTTTCCTGTTTTGTGAGCTTGAAATTCTGAAAAAGAGTTCTTCTATGAAGAAATCTTCCTCTGTCAATCAACTTCAAAGCATTCTTAAGGAAACAGTCAAAGTTCACTCCAGATTCCTGGGGTTGTCTCATCCACTTGACACAGGACGTGACTACTTCTCAGTGACAGGCATTGGTGTTTCCATGGAAATCAATGATGTTGCTTGGTGACTCTTTTGTTCTTCTTCTGGAACAGATGTCTTGAAAGCTTCTGAAATTTCTCCTTGTTTGTGTGCTACAAAGAAGGTATGAAGTTCCTTTTGTACCAATCACAAAATCTAAGTTGTCAAATGTTGGAAGGCAAATTGTAGAAAGTTTGCATGAAAATCTTTGAAACTCTGTCAGGATTTGACTTCTCTTGAGATCAAAACAGGAAAAGGTGCCAACATTTATATTATTTTAAGTTTTGTATTGAATTTTGTCTCAAGAACATTGTAACTTGATCTGTTTTGTAAAGATGCCCACACTTCCCTCTCAAGAAGACAATACTTCATTGTGGTTGAGTTCTCCTTCTTCCTCCCACATTATTTTTTTCATTCAGATTGGAATGAATAATGATATATATGTCTTTTCACTTAATCAGTCTCTCCTTTGTTTTTGATAGGTTATATTTTATTTTGCTACTGTTTGATTATGATTCATTATTTCAACCATTACCTTGAAATTCAATTATCATACAGTACAACCAAAATACAGTACGACTACACCGACAGCAGCTGCAGGAAGGAAGAATCAGCCACTGCTTTACCCTTTCACACCTTTTGGCTCTCCTCAAATCACTAACTACCTTTACCTACTTCAAACCACTTTTTAAATTGCATTAAATTTACATTAAGCCGATACAGATTAAAACTTCATCACCCCCTTGGTGTTTGATTTGTTTGATAATGTGTCCCCTACTAATTGCAATTGGCCAATTACTTTGCCAGCGTTCGTAATATATAGTTCTCAATATGGGATAAAGTTGTGGTGAGGAGTCAAAGGTAGTTGTAACGAGATTTGGGATGAAGAGGAAAAAAGAAGGCAAAATAGGTAAACAGAGGACATCTGACAGACATTTGTTCTTACTTTATTTTGAGTTGTACTGTACATCAGAAAATCAGCAAAAATTATTATTCTCACATTGTTATGTTAGTACTGTTTATTCATTTGACGATGTAGCCTCCAGGTTATTATTTCTTCTGTCCCCCAGGGTATTATTGCCTTTACAAGTGTTCAACCAAATACGAGAAACATTTAATTTACTTACAAAACTTCTCGCGTAGTCACCATGCCACCCCCAGAAAAACGCAGTGACAGCGATAGCTCTTCATTCACAGCAGTTCATTGTCTGGAATCATTTGCAGCTTTCCTTAAAATTAGGTCGAATTGCCAATTAATCTTGATGTTCCCACACAATCGTAGAGAAAGATAGTCTTTCTGATGAAGGAGCTGTGTGTAGCAATCACACAGTTGAGTATAATCTCAAACGTGCTGAAGTGGCTGGCAAATTTGATATGGTGTTACACTCTACAGCGATAGGAAGTTGTTGTAAGAAATTTTGACTACCTTAAGAATGTACAAACCGTAAAGTTAGCAATTTTCTGATGTCTATGACACTTTACGTTTACAAAGACAACGCCAAACTTAGAGTTACTGACCGAGTGAGTACAAACAATTATTTCATAGCAATACTACAATCACTCTAGAATTTGTGAATTTTTAAAGCCTTGGTGTCCTCTTCACTCACCAATTTCGACTAAATATCCTGCAAATATTCAAAATAGCAGAAGTGACAAATATATTCACAGAAAACACTAATTTAGCACTTCTACACATAGCGGGGCAGGTATGTAAAAAAATAGTGCATTTATACATAGAAGCATGAAATTTGGTGCACACTTAAAAAACATCTGAATGAACATGTTTGGATAGGGAGCCACCTCAGATTTAGCTTAGGTGGCTAATGGCAGCCATTTTCCAAAATGGCGGTCAATTTTTCCATTTTGCTGCTTTGTGTGTAGTTCCTACAAATATAATGCATGCAAATAGTGTTTTTTGTTCCTTCTCTAGGTTTTCAGTACATCACTGTAACATTTTTTGATAGCCTGGACAACTTTTAGGCTTGTTGGAATCCATTTTGGTAGAAATATTGATTCAAATGCTGGATTTCGCGGTATGGCATGGTTACGCTAATTCTTGGTAGATCTCAAAATTAATTGCATATTTGAAATCCTTGCAAAAAAAGCTTTCAAATGAGTACCCGCATTAATGGGTTTCGACCATTTTGTATGAAAATGGAAAAAATTAAAATAAAATGGTTTTTGAAAAATTTCGCTTTTAGTTTAGTTTTGACAAAGAATTCACGGAAACTATTGATGCTACCATTCATTTGAAAGCTCTTCTCGTAAGGAATTCAAATATGTCATCTGTTTAAAAATCAAAACAAAATGGACCCTGACCACCCTAAGATTCCTCAATTCCATTCAGAAATGAATTGATAATATCTATTAGACCTTTAGAAGGAACAATGAGTACTATATTCATATAATCAAACTATAGGCACTTCACAAAAAGCAGGAAAATTAGAAAATTAGCCGCCATTTTGGAAAATGGCTGCCGAGGGTCAACCAGGTCAAATCTGGCGTGGCTCCCTTTCTAAATATTTTCTTTAAGACATTTTTGAACTGTGTGCCAAGTTTCATGCTTCTATGTAAAAATGCAATATTACTTCCCTATTCATGACAAATCTGCCCCGCTAACACAAAGACAGGATAAAAGAGACAGCATTGGCCAATAAACTGCTTGCATGAGTCTCAGTAGTAACTGGGGAACCACAAATCACCCAGGGGGCACGAAGTACGGATTACTTGATGTCAGCGGCTTATATTTAGTGCCAAGTTGAGGTTATGTTCTGCTGCCCTGAGAAATTGGCCTGTTTAATGCACAGAATCATATGAAATTACTACAAATACCCCAGGCAATGACAGCATACATCAAAAGACCCTCAAAAGGTGAAAAGACCAAAGGATACAGCCAATTCTGTCAGATCAAATGCCCCGAGGAGAGATGATAGGGTCTCTTTTCTTGTTACGCCACCACGTTTATGCTTGGCTGCAATTCAGAACTGTTTATATTCCTTCAGGTTGGCTTCATTTGTACTGTCAAGTATCAAATTATACAAGAATGCATGATAGGTACACATATGAATACTATCCTTGTATGACTGTGATATTTTGAATGCAATTACAATGTATGAATGACTGTTTGATGTACCAGCTCGCTCAATAAGAGTATCTTATCCAATCTTATTATCAGCTGATCAGGGTTATTGTTTGTTATTTTACCTCAGTATTTTTCCAAACATGTCCGTGACAATCAAATACTCTCTGTCTCTTTTCTATTTCAAATAAATCATTCAGTTAACTGTTCATTTCCATTTTATAGAAACAAACACATAATCCATAAGAATGTTTTATCTCCGAGATGTTGAACTAAATCTTCCCTTTTGTTAGTTGTATGATGTCGGTTCAGATTCAAGACATTTATCATTGAGCACTGGTTCTTCTAGCAGATGTTTCTTGGGAAACTTGAAAGTCACTCCTTTGTAATTTTCAGAGCTGGTTTTCTACAATGACATACATCAGGCCGTTAATGAGAATCAATCCGTCTTCAGAAACCGTATATTTGATACACGCACAGCAGCAGGTGATTTTGCTCTGTGAGATGGATTTTTTCTTGATATATTTTCTTTTAATTAACAAGTCATGAATCATGGTTTTAATACTGCACTAGTTCTTAGATGGACAATTGTTTTGCATCAAAATACTTTAAGCAAAATGACAATAGCAGCATCTTAGACTTACAGCACATAGTCCACACACTGCATCCAGCAGTTTGGCTGTACTTCAGTGTGTCTTACTGCTACCCTCAGATTGCAGTTATTGTAATTCTCTGTGTTACTCAGCCATGCCTATTGCAATATTTTATGCTCCCTATTCTCCACTTCATCTTGTGGCCAAACCATTATGCTTTCACCTAGCCCTTCTTCCTCCAAACATGGAGACCATAGCTGTGCTTGAGAGGCCTCATGACAGGATACACCCCCCAAACCCTCTCATAAACTCGGCACCCTCAACTTAACCTCTTTTACCCTCAACTTACCCCTTTTCACTTCCGCCACCCTCAACTACCCTCAGCTTCCCTCAACTACCCTCAACTTAACTCGCCTCCCCTCAACTAAACTCGGCTCCCCTCAAGTAAACTCGGCTCCCCTCAAGTAAACTCGCCTCCCCTCAACTAAACTCGCCTCCCCTCAAGTAAACTCGCTTCCCTCAAGTAAACTCGGCTGCCCTCAAGTAAACTCGCCTCCCCTCAACTAAACTCAGCTCCCCTCGACTAAACTCACATCCCCTCGCCTTCCCTCAAACAAACTCGCCTCCCCTCAAACAAACTCGCCTCCCCTCAACCAAATTCACCATCCCTCAACTACCCTCAGTTACCCCATGATAAAACAGTGGTAACCCCAGGGGGTTGAGGGTGTATCCTGTCATGAGGCCTCTTGAGGTAGTTATACAGTTCTTTGGAGAAACATCTACTACTCATAAAAATGGAATAGGATGCATTTTGGGAGATGTTGAGCATTAAGATGAACATTAGTAGTGAGGGAGGAGAGTATGACAAGACAAGGAGACAGATTGATATCCAAAAACAAGTGTTGTGACAGCTTTTGTTTGTGTTATACATTTTGTGCTCCCTCGTTTATTATCCTTCCAAAAAGTATGTAGAAAGTGATTTTTATTGTAATGTTGAAGTGTGACATCATATGGCAGTTCCCATAGGTTAGCATTGGAAATCAGGTGTTCCATGTGAGGTCACAGGTTGTTCAGCCAATCATGGCTCACTCTGCATAGTATGTCATATCAAATCTGTGAGGTAGTATACAGGCATATGACTTCAAGCCATGTGTGTAGAAATGAAACACTGAAAGGTGTGGCCAGCAGGGGCGTATGTACAATGTAGAAATGGCATTGGGGGAAATAACATTTGGTGAAAATTCAGTGCTCTGCATTTCTTGTCTCTTCCGTGATAATTTTGGGCATGAGGGGTAAGGGGCTTGCCCCTCAACCCAGAACCAGAGGCATACAAAAATAATGATCATAATTTTGAAAATATATAATACGCAATGGTGAATCCATCCAACAAAAATGTGCAACGGTGTATCCCCTTCTTGGGACACCCTAGCTGTGCCACTGGCAGCAAACCGTAAGCAACATTCAGATTAGACAGTTTATGAGTATCATGAGTAACAGTTATTTATTGAGTTTCACAGTTTTTAATCTTCTTCTTTTACCCAGTTATGCTTGATAAAACATCCATACTATGTCACATACCATATATATGTCTATTCTCCACAAAACATCATACACCAACACTGCATCACACTCCTCACCACAGCCAATCAGTAAGTCCCAACAGTGTGAGGTCACATACCAAATTTGCACGATTTTTCAAATTCTACATACTTTTTGGAAGGATAATAACATACCTCCTTACTGTTGATTCTAATACTACCAAAGCATGGGGGGTTGCGTCTGCGTATAAGTGTCAGCATTAGCTGCATAACTAGTAACAAAGAAAACCTGTCATACTGCAGGATGACAAGTTCTGAAAGCTGACAAAATAAATATTGACACTCAGCAAGGTACAATATTGTACGATTGATTACCAAATTAAAGCAGGTCAAAAACATGTTGAGAATAAATGTCAAACAAACTATAATCCACAACTGCAGCGCCGTTATCACTTATGTTGGGCAACCTGATGATTATAATCATTTCGCTTCTCGACCATCACAGGAGGCTTTGACAGGAAAGGCCACACTGTAGAGTTAAATGTATTCGATCACAGGACTACCACACTCACTTAACTTTCATTCATCTGTGACATACTCTTTGATGTCACACTAAAAGTAAACCACCTTCTAGCAACTTGACAGCATTGTTGTTAAAGATGCCAATTTGCCAAGGAGCAAGTTGAAGAGCCAAGAGGGTGGAGATATCTTTCAATCGATATTCTGAAGGGGAGGTTAGCAATATTAATGTTTCCTCTCCAAAGTAATCCATATTTAGAGCTTAAGGCAACTTTCGTTGCTTCCAACCAAAACCTCAGGCTTATCTACAACTGAACACTGGCAAACACTGCACAACATTTCAATGCAGATTGAAGTTTAGGTTTTTCTTTGTTTTTCCGTCAAATTCAAAGTATACATTTAATGAAAAACAGTTGCAAGACAAATGAGGTTGTGACTGTCTGACACCGAGAGTCAATGTCATCTCCCTGGACATCAATGTTGTTGCTTGGAGACCCGATTTTTCTTCTGCACCAATGCATTGTGAGCGTCTAAAGTTTCCTCCCTGATTTTTGCCCTTCTAAAGACAGTGACACATGGGTTACTATAATAAAACCCCATGACAGTGTAGTTCCCAGCTATGAACATCATGAGTGTCAGGTCTGCGCTGAATTAACACGAGTCCGAAAAAAAAAGAAAAATTTATTTGAGACACATGGGGTACAAAATTTAACCCTTACTGGACTGCTCAGTCCCAAAAACAAAACAATCCTGTGCTTGTGACGTCATCAGGGACAACAGCAGATTTTAGGGACATAAATGGCCCTACAGGCAGTAAGCTGGGGATGCACATGAATGTCCCTTTAGTTCAGTAAGGGTTAATGGCTGTTGATTTCCTGTGGTCTACCATCAGTTACATATGGGTCGAAATCTTTGGTAGGCAAGTGAACCCACTTTCCATTGAAATATTATTGGTCTTGCTTTTCAATTACTTAACAAAGACTTTGACTAATACCTAACTCTGGGTTCAGAAAAGAAAATTGGCAGCCCATGCTGTCCCAAAGGTCTCAAATATCGTCCCACTTGACCTGATTTTTAGTTGTCTCATCAGATGAGAAATTGAGAATTCATTCTTCTGTAAGCAGTTTGGTTGAAAAGTTTATAGTGTCGATCCAATGGCAAAATATCTTACTTACAGGCCGTACTGCAAGTGATGACATGTATGATGACGGCAGCAACCTACAAATCATTTTATAAATGGGAAGGATATCCCTCACTCAACTACTTGCCATTGACTTTTCTGAGATTTTAAAATTTTTTATTGAACACCCGAAACCAGATAACACATCCAGAATTAATCCTGTGCTTTCTTGTGATCTCTTCTTCTGTCAATCAACTTTAAAGCAGTCTCATGGAAACAGTCAAAGTTCACAGGAGGTTCCTGGGGTTATCTCGCCCACTTGACAGAAGACATGACTACTTCTCAGTGACAGACAATAGGGTCTCTATGGAAATCAATGATGTTGCTTGGCGACTCCTTTGTTCTGCTTCTGAACTAATGTCCTTTGAGCTTCTGAAGTGTCTTGTGTGCTTCCTTGCACATTATTTTCTCATTCCAGGCTTGATGGAGCCATGAATAATGATTCAATGCATTTTCTTCTCAGTTGACATATTTAAGTTACCTCAAAAAAGTGCTTGCTACTTTCTTTGACGTAACTGTCAGGATCAAGTGAGGCAGAGGCTCAATGTATAGATTACTAGTCTGCCCATATACAAGTGGATAGTATTCAGTCATTCCTGAGAAGTTGTTCTGGCATGTACACGGTTTGTTATGTAATTACTATTTCCTTCACTGCATCTGTCCTCTAGGTTATTACAGCTTTTGCCAGTCTTCAACCATACTGGAGAAACATTATTTTAGTGCAAAACTTATTACACAGTCACCATGGCAAACCCATACAAGATGCAGTGACAGCTCTTCTTTCACAACTGTTCAACAATTTTCACAGCCTCATTGTCTGGAATCATTTGTGGCTTTCCACAAAATTAGGTCGAATTGCCACAAAATTAGGTCGAATTGCCACAAAATTAGGTAGAATTGCCAATTAATCTTGATGTTCCCACACAATCGTAAATGAAGGATCTGATTGTTTGTGGCATTCACACAGTTGAATGTTATCTCAAACGTGCTGAAGCTGAGGGGAGATGACTGAGTTAAATTCTATAGTGAAAGGAAGTTGTTGTAAGAAATCTTGCAAACCATAAGAATGAACACACATCAGAATTTGCAATATTCTGATGATTATGACAATTTGCATTTACAAAGACAACGCCAAACTTTCGGTTACCGATAGAGTGAGTACCAACAATTATTTCATAGCAATACAAATCACTCTGGAATTTGTAAGTCCTTAAAGAGCCATTTTGACCACAATGATGTCTTCTTCACTCACCAATTTTCACAAAACGTTGTGTAAATATCCAAAATAGCACAAGTGACAAATATATTCACAGAAAACACTAATTTAGCATTTTACACAGAGAGATATGATAAAAGAGGCAACACTGGGCAATAAACTATTTGCATGGATTACAGAACTATCTGGGTAGCTACAAATAACCCATGGCCAGGGGCACTTATTATGGATTACTTGATGTCAACAAATTATTTTCATTTCCATGTTCAGCCTCCGTGAGAAATTGGCCTGTTTAATTCACAGCTTCATATGAAATTACTACAAATACCCCAGGCAATGACACCATACATCAAAAGACCCTCAAAAGGTGAAAAGAGCAAAGGATTCAGGCAATTCTGTCAGATCAAATGCCTAGAGGAGAGATGAGGGGGTCTTGTTTCTTACTATGCCTCTGCCTTTATGCTCGGCTATGTGTCAGAACAATTTAAGAAAAGCTTCAGGATCACATGATCGGTGTCATTGTCATATGGTATCTTTGTGATTTCTCTCAGATTTTCTCCAATCATGTCTGTGACAATCAAAAATTCTTACATTATGGTTCTGACTCTTTCCATTTCAAATGAATCAGTCTATGATATTTCATTTTTAAAATAGATAGAATGATATAATACGAACCCTGTTGCTGAATTTGAAAACTGTCTGTTCAGTCTGTCGCTTCTGTTCAGTCATTCCTTTGTACTCCACAATGACATGCATCTGTCTGCTAATGAGAATCAATCTATCTTCCGAACCATATATTTGTTGCAAAGCACAGCAGCAAGTGTCTATGTTTTGTGAGAAGGATATTTTTCTTGACACATTTTCTTCTAATTAACCAGTCATGAATCATGGGTTCATAGAAAAAACATTTTTCAGCATCTAAATACCTGAATTATCCATTTCACAATTTAGTGCCTCAGATTTACAGTCGATGGTGCACACACTGCATCCAACAGCAGTTGTTCCTTATTTTGATGTGTCTTGTTACTACTCTTGCAGCTGTTGTAGTGCTTACAGCCGAAAACTTTGATGTAGGATTTGGACTGTGGCACTGTGAAAATGGCACTTCTCTACTCATGATAGCCGATGAAAATCTTCTCTACTTTCAACATGGGAAACATAGAGGCTGTTTGATTAGTCATGAAGCCATTTGACTTCTCATAACGGATTTTAGAGTGAAAATCAGATGCATGGTCATTTTGTTTGGCTGTCACCAACAAGTGGGATAAGTCTCCTTCAATCAAATTAACATTGATAGTATTGGGTTTGATTATGACAAATCATCAGCAGTATGACACACAAGGTGCCATTTTCAAAGTGCCACAGTCCACTCTAATTCTATATCAAAGTGTTTGGCTGTATTGTTACACAGGCCTGCCTCATGTAACACTTTACGCTCTTTATTCTCCACTTCATCTTGTAGTCAAGCCATTAAGCTTTCACCAAGCTTTCTCTAAACATAGAGACCATTTCTGTGCTTCAAGACAGTTGTAATGTACAGTTCCTTGGAGAAACATTTACTTCTCTTAAAAATGGAAGAGGAACAATTTTGGGAGATGTTGGGTATCAAGATGGACATCAGTATAGAGGAAAGCTCTATATTTTTAAGAGAGTAGTACTGGCTTTAATAAGAATGAAAACTGTGAAAGTGACTAAATCTTTAGTTGTTTTGTGCAAGACAGTTTGAAACAATTCCCAGTCTTGTGTCTTGCAATACTTTATGCCTCTCCTCCACTTCATCTTGCGGCTAAGCTACAATGCTTTCACTAAGCTTCTGCTTTTGGAACACTACAGCTTTTACTATACTTGAATCAGCCAGACGGCTCTCCAGAAACATTTCTACTCATAAAAATATCAGACGAATTATTCTGGAACATGTGGGACATTGGAATGGCTGGAAGGCAATCTCAACCAGGATTAGCAGAAAATGACACATCGCAAAATGTCTTTATCAAATGCTCTCAGCTATTTCAAACATCCAGGGGAAATCACATTTTTAACTTCTGTTGCAGTTTCCATTGTAAAATCACATTTCTGAACATTATACCATGAGTGTTACACAGGGAAAGATCTATTTGTTTGTTGGACCTGCACATTGAACAAAGCCTTGGACAGACAGAATTATATAAGTTTATTCTCAACAACGAAAAAAGGCTTCAAACATTGGACAACTAATCTGTTCTAATGTCATGTGGCCATATTAAATATATTTCAAGTTCACATTGAATACAAGAATTTTATTCATTTACATCTTTCGTTTTTTTGCGTTTGAACTTCTAAAAAAAGTTTATATAGTTCTACAATTGAACACTGGCAAACACTGTTTCACTGCTTCTTTGTTTCCCAGTCAAATTTGAAGTATTTTTTAATGAAAACAGTTGAAAGCCAATTGAGGTTGCAACAATAGGCCCATGTCCTTGACAAGAGGTATGACTGTTTGACACTGAAAGACAATTCCATCTCCATGGAGATCTATGACGTTGCTCGTACACTCGATTGTTCTTCAACACCAATGTATTGTGAGTGTCTAAGGTTTTCTCCCTCATTGTTCAAAGAAACAAGCTCAAGTCTCAACAGCATCCCTGACCTCGTCCTTTTTATTATTGTACCGCTCAACATTTCCTTCTAAAATAAGACGAAGTCTACTAAGTCTCGCTTGGAAAAAATACAAGAAGAACATGTTGTACATTGTTATATAGTGTACGGAGCAGGACAGAATCCAGACACAATTTCCTTTCAATATTATACTGGCAGGCCAAAGTGAGCAAATTGTACATCAGTCCTTGTTTTCAAAATTTTCGATCAACCAATATATTGCAAATTCAGTACTCATTATTCAGTAATTGTGAAGTATTATGCATATGGAGGTTGGCATTTACTGATTTATCAGACATCTCTCATGCACACTGCAACTTGTTCCAATTTCAGCAGATTGCCTTGTGAATGGTTTTATCGCCCTGTATCACCGGTTGATCCTTATGCCTCCCAAAGTGCTGCCTTACCCTAAATTATATGTGACACCCTGTCCATTATTTCTCTTTGAATACACAAGTTCTTGATTTATTGGTGTGATCTGATTTTGTGGAATTGGATTGATAAAACCTAACCTTGCAGCAACAGGCAAAGCGTTATATAATAAGCAAGGCTCCACAGGAATAACAGTGCTACAGTCAAATGTGTGGAGTGTCCAATCGGATGTTCATGTTATCTTTTTATAGAACACCCCAGACCAGAACGTATCCAGAAGAAATTGTATGGTTTCCTGTGATCTCTTCCTCTGTCAATCAACTACAAAGCAGTCTTACGGAAACAGTCAAAGTTCTTTTGAGGTACCTGGGGTTATCTCACCCACTTGACACAAGACATGACTACTTCTTAGTGACAGACAATTGCAATGGAATCTCCAGGAAATCAATGATGTTGCTGGGTGACTCTTTTGTCCTTCTGAAATGTCTTCTCGATCGTGTGCAGCAACAAATGCTGAAGTTCTTTTTTTGTCAATAATACCATATATACAGGGGTGCCGGAAGGAATCGCTGGCGGCAGGGGCGGTCATATGAAAAAACGGCAAATCATATTTGTTTCAAGTTCGCGTGACAAAATTTAGATAGAGAGTCACTTGTAATTTTGAATATATGCTTATTAATACTTACAATGTGTGCCTAAAATTAGTAAAATAAGGCCTAATAACATTTTTTTCTTTAAGGTCTAAAGGGCACCCTTGCCCCCCCTGCCCCCTTAGACAAGGGCAGGAGGGGCAATTGCCCCTCCTACCCCCCCTGTTCCGGCACCCCTGCATATATAAAAATTTAACAAGAAATCAAAAACCATTTTTAAAAAATCTTGCAAATTTCGCTTTGTGCAGCTAGTAGTCAAGATTTCTTACAACAACTTCCTTTTGCTGTAGAATGTAGCACTACAATAGTCATTTGCTGGCAGCTTAAGCACTGAAAGGTCTATGTTGCCTAATATTATGATTTTACTTTAAATGCAAACAATTGTCATTTTTATTGTTTTGAAATGGACTGACATGCTGTCCAAACATACAAAAGTGACTGTATTGACCCATTGCCGCTTTATGTGAGAAAGATGCTCAAACTATTGCCTGTGACCATGTTCGATGTCCGTAAATTCACAGAAAACACAAATTTAGCACTTCTACACACAGAAGATATGACAAAAGAGACAACATTGGCCAATAATCTTGTAACAATTGAAACTGGGGCACGAAGTATGAATTACTCGATGTCAGCAGCTTATATTTAGTGCTAAGTTGCGGTTTTGTTCAGCCTCCTCGAGAAATTGGCCTGTTTAATGTGCTGCATCATATGAAATTGCTACCAATACCCAAGGGAATGACACCATACAGCAAAAGACCATCAAAAGGTGAGAAAGGCAAAGGAAAAAAGCAATTTGGTCAGATCAAAGCTCCAAGGAGAGGAGAGAAGGCTTTTCTTTTTGTTACACCTCTGTCTGTATGCTCAGCTATGTGTCAGGACAATTTAAGAGCAGCTTCAGGTTGGCTTTTGATTAACTCATCAGTGTCATTGTATCACAATATTTTAGTTATTTTCCTCAGCTTTTCTCCAATTATATCTGATGCAATCTGCTGTTTGACATTCAGGTCTGATTCAGGACATTTATCATTAAGCTCTGGTTCTTGTAGCAGATGTTTTTCGGGAAACTTCAAAGTCATTCCTTTGTAATTTGCAGAGCAGATATTCTACAATGACATACATCAGGCTGTTAATGAGAATCAATCTATCTTCAGAACCATATATTTGACAAATAGCACAGAAGCATGTGCCTGGTGCCTTTGCTCTGTGAGAAGGACACTTCTCCTGATACATTTTCTTCTAATAAACCAGTCATGAATCATTGCTTTAATACTATTTTAGTTCTTGGAAAGAAATTTTCAGCATCAGAATACTATTAGCAGCACAATTTGGCATGTCAGATATACAACTGATAGTCTGTACACTACAACCAGAAGTTGTGATTCATTTTAGTGTATCTTGTTACTACCCTCAGATTGCAGCTATTGTAGTGCTTAATGCTACACAGGCCCATCACTGCGATATTCTATGCTCCCTATTCTCCACTAAGTCTTCATGTTGTTGCCAAGCCATTGTACTTTCACTATGCTCATCTTCCTTTAAATATAAATTAAGATCATTTCCATCTTCATTTTCATCATTTCATTTAATTTTTATTCTATATTAATTTTTTTTTCCTTTTTAAAATATATTTTTGTGTATATTGAAAGGGCCTGCAATAATAATAGTTCTAACGAACTCTGCTGAGTCCCACTTAGTGTTATTTACAGTTGATTGTTTAATGATTGTAATATATACACATGCACTCGTGATATTGCACTATAATGCACTAAGTAAAATACAACAATTCTAATTCTAATTAAATATAAAGGCCATCGCTGTGCTTGAGTCAGTTATGAAGTTCCTTGGAGAAACATTTGCTTCTCATAAAAATGGAAGAGGCTCAATTTTGGGAGATGTTGGGCATCAAGATGGACATTAGTGAGGGAGGAAACTATTTTCTTCTGGAATTAGGACAACATTGCACATGGTCACAAGTCACAAGGTCGTACAATTTGCGTTACATGGCCGTTTTGGACCAAAAATTGTTTTCTTCAAAAATGTCTAAAATAGACTCTGGACAACCAATTAAAACCAAAATCAACCATGATTTTGCAATAATTAGGTCTGTATATGGCATTAACAAATTTTTTCACCACATAAATCAATGTAAAATCCAGATTTCAAATGCGTTTTTCTCGAAAACTACTTCATTCCACTAAAGCTGCTGTAAAATACAAAGTACTCCATGTATCACCATGAAATTGTCACTGAAGTTGGCCAACACAACGATCTTACAGATTTGAGCAGTGAAAAGAAGTATCTTTTTTCCAAAACTGAGACACAGATCCACTAAGTTATGATACAGCAACCCACAAAAAACGTTTTCAAGCATCATGTTTATAACTAAGGTAGAAGCCGGAGTTCATCTCAAATCTCAAGTTAAAGGTTTCAAAACATTACCATTATACCTAAGAACTAATTAAAACATCTTACTTCAATAGCTATCGAAATTTTACTTGACATCTCGCATATATCTCTGGTGTCAATTTTTATGCAGTGATAAGAAATCAATATCACAAGTGAGTATGTAATTTCAAAGCAATCCTTATATTTTAATAGAAATTCCAGGCCTTTAGCATGATATGAGGGCACAAAAGTAAATTATGACTTGTTATTCATTAGTTTGACCACTTTTTGGTCATTTTTGAAGTCTAGTACACTGCTATGAAGCCAGCAGTCATGCGTGCATGTGTTACATTTTTTTCAGGATTTTTCAGAGCATCACAGAAGTCACAAAATCATTGCAAACCTAACCATACTTTATACCACTGTAAACCCTGATTTATGAGCATTTGGACAATAGCACTTTCAACATTGTATGACTGTACTGGTTTGAGTCCTGATGGTTTGAAACTTATAAACCCCTCCAACTTGACTGTTTTTTGCAGGTGTTACAAAAATTTCAGGGTAAACTAGACAAGCTGTACAGCAAGTGATTTACTTGCACAGAAATATCCGAGATATGCAATGGAAAGTATAACTCATGAGCATTTATTTGATGTATGTTTGAAGTTCCTAGCTTCACTATTAATAGTTACCGACTAAATTTTAAAAAACATGTTGATGTTTTTCGGCAAGAGGGACAGGTTGACGTTGCTTTGCATTAAGGGCTCTACAGAAGGCATGATAATATTTAGACAGACGATGTAATATTTAGACAGACGATGTAAGCTTTTAGGAATTTATGAGGAATTGCGTATTACTGCAGAGAAAACCAGAACAAGATATCTTTTGTCATTGGCATGCAATCTCACTTTTAAGATGATTTTTTCAAATCTGATGTAACGAGGGACACAAAAAAATCACCTGTTTTCTCAAGGTTTTTGGTGGCTAAGAGCCTTTTCTGAAAGGAAGATCCATTTTTTGAGGTCGATATGAAACAATCTAAGCTAAGCATTCCAGTCATGTATAATAAGTGATCGCACGTACAAGATATGTAAATGTAATCATCACATAAATGTAAAATTTCTCAAATTTTAGGACATCACGACACAAGACCACATTGCAGAGAATTTTTATCAAATGCTCTCAGCCGCTTTCAAAGTATCACACACAACTTTCCAGAGGCAAGATATGTGTGCTTAATGCTACACAGACCTGCCTCATGCAATATTTTACGCTCCCTATTCTCCACTTCATCTTTTGGCCAAGCCATTATGCTTTCACTAAGCCCATCTTCCTCTTAACATAGAGACCATTGCTGTGCTTGAGTAATTTATACAGTTCCTTGGAGAAACATTTACTTGCCATAAAAATGGAAGAGATTCAATTTGGTAAATGTAGGTTTAAAGATGCATACAGTAAGGGAGGAGAGTATTATATACAGGTATTTGGACAATAATACACCTTCAGCAATTTCCTAAGCATCACAGAACATTGTCTCAACACTGAATTCGTATGCCCACCATGACAAGGAGACAAATTGTTGGCCCAAAACAAGTGTTGTGACAACATGTCCTTGTGTGGTATATTTTGTCTTCCCTGGTTTTACATGCTTCCTTACTTTCATGTCTCAATATGACCAAAGCACATCGAGTTGTGTTGCAGTGTGAGTGTTGATGTTACAAAAAAATCTTTCATGCAAGTTGTGAAAGCTGATTAAATTAATATTGCCACTCAGCAAGATTCAATTTTTGTATGTATGATAACCAAATTAAAACGGGACAATCACTTATGTTGGGTAATCTGATCCTTTTAATCAATTCTCTTTTCTCAGTAATCACAGGAAGCTTTGGAAAGAAACGCTGTACCAATGTACGGTTAAGTGTATCCGACCACTGGTCTGCCATGCTCTTTCTTTCATCTCTTTACATACTCTTTTGTGTCACATTAATAGCGAAAGAACCTTCTAGGAACTTCACAGTATTGTCGTTGAAGGCGCCAATTTGCCAAGGAGCAAGTTGAAGAGCCAAGAGGGTGGAGTTATCTCACAATCGATATTCTAAAAGAGGAGGTTAGCAATATTAATGTTTCCCCTCCAAAGTAATCCATATTTAGAGCCGATGGAAAATTTCTTTGCTTCTAGCTGAAGTTTAACCTTCAGGCCTATGTTGAGATACAGAACAAATCCAAATATCCCACCACTGATCTTTACTGTGAATGGAGACTCATGCATTATGATAGTGAGAGCTTAACCATTCTTCTACACAGTATTTCATTGTCTGAAATGCTTTATCAGTTTTGACATAACTTTTCACATAAAATTGTGTTTTTTTGCAGTTTAATATTGTCTATCTCAAGGAAGACTCAGTGAAAGTCATAGGTTACAAATTTAGTTATATATAAAATCAGTCCTGTCCTACAGATAACTATTAAACACTTTTTATTAAAGAAATATGAACAGAAAATAATGGAATCTCTAGAAAATAGTTTAACTGTGAATCACATGTACGCTTTAGGTAAATAAATTATATGAATCTGAATCTAAATCTGCAAACAACTTCATTTTCAAGCCTTCATTGTATATGCAAAATAAGTATTTTTAAAATACATGGAAATTGAAAATGATTAACTCCTAAAGTGGCCTACAGCTTTTAATGTCTTCAGATATTTTGTCTCAACATGATTTCTTTATTTTAACACCACATTTCTCCAGCTTGTGTCAAATGAAAGACTGAAGGCAAAATGCATATAGACAATGGCATGCCTGTGGTTCATTTCCTCGACATAGGATGGTCATTTATAGAATGATTGGTGTGAAATGACGCTTCTGAAAAATTAAGAATATATCACAATATATTACAGTCGATGAAAAACGAGTTCTTACAGAATGGCTGTTGTTTGCCATCAATGACCTCACAACATATTCTATGAAAGACATTGAAATGAAGTGTCAATTTGTTATTCAGTATCTTGTGACATCATCTCATGAGGTGGTATGACGCGTCAAATGGCTCTCCCTGCTAGCATTGCAAGTATAGGATGTGAACTCACTGACTGCTTATGACTCATATAGAATAACATGACAGAGATAATTATGTGACCTCACAAGAAACATTCCAGTTCTTTTCTGTTAGCACCCGTTTTTCGCCTATTGCAAAGAATATTGAATTTTCATCCATGATTCAGACTCCATGGATGTACAGCAAAATTCTTGAATCGTGAGCAACCTTAATAGCTTATAACATCAACTCTAATTATCTTCAAAACTGCGCAGTAGCCTCGAAATTTTCTGGCTATACAAAAAATGATCCTTTCCATAGGTAATTGTATGTTGCGAAAGACTAATGAGCTGTTCCAGGAAATAACCTCATCAAAAATTCAACAACCTAAGTAAGTTCTCATTTTGTTTGACCTTGTAACTTTGACAGCTCCATTTCTGGGTCTACACTTCACATGCAAGATTCATGGATTTTTTAAAACAAAGCAAAATGGGTGCATAGGAACTTCTATTAGGAAAGTCAAACACAATTTCAAAATATTGATAGCTTGGTGTAAATGATGGTCAATTGTGCCTGTGCATGGAGTACCTATGTATGTTCAAGAAGGAGCCCAGTGCAAAAACAAGCTGCTCAGATCTTTCTATCAATACAATTGAGTGAGCGTAGTGACTAATACTATTTGCAATCTTTTATAATCATCACTAAGACCAGGGCCGAACCCATAGCCTCATGGTTGGGGGGGTGTAGCACCCTTGGGCCCCCCCTCCTTGGACCAATGGGCCCCCTTTCGGACAAAACTTAAGTACCGAAAAATGGCGTTCACGAGAGCACATGTCTTCCGATGAGGATACCAGTGACACCCCCCACCCCTTATGTGGAAATTATGGTGTATAGTAAAATAATGTATGCCCCACAAACTGGAGTTCACCTCCAGAAAATATCGGGGGGGGACAGCCCGGTGCAGGCCGTGTCAGTCCTAATCGGCCATCATATCTGCGAATAGGACTAAAAAAGGCATTTTTACATTCATGAATTCCGAACATGTTTCTAAGAAATGCTCCCTACCAAATTGGCCACTACCATAATACATTTTGTTTTCACACAAAAAAGTGTCCCCCCGGGTCGAAATTGTGTGGGGGGACATGTCCTCCCCAATCCCCCCCCCTCCCCCACCAAACTGCGCCCACGTGTATGTGAATGTCTTCTTCTTTGTTCAAATTAATTCTTCAAGATAAATTCTATCCTATAACTATATGCAGTGCAAAATTGCAAACTTGTGTGGATAAAATTGCCCTGGTGCATCTCAGAAAGAGCATCACAAAAGTTATATTAAAGGAAAACAACAAAATTGAAGTGTCATGACTTACAAGGCCGCTATCTCGTTTCAATTTATGGACTTATACAAATAAATATTAGGAAAGTTAATTTGGGCCTGTTGGGAGAATTTAAACTCTCAAAACGATGAAAATGAATATTATGGAATTGGTGTTGAAAACATTGACATAGGTCATAGGGCCTCTTCAGAGTCAGGTCATTTTCCATGAAACTTTGCTACCCCCTTAATTGGGAGTTGAAGTGCAATCCATGCCAGCAACACCTTTGGGGCCCCAGTTAATTAAGGCCATGATAGTTTATTGCATCACAATTGAAACTATTGGGGGACCTCTAAAATAAATTTCTGGAAGGCAGTTAGGGGCCCCCCCAGTAACTTCATGAACTTATTCGGCAGGCCCACTAAGGAGAAATTCAGAGCCTTGGGGGCCCTCTGAAGTAAATTGTTTTTGTCAGCGAGGCAGAGGGCCTCTGAAACAAATTTCTCAAATCCATTGGGGGCCCTCTGAAATGTATTTCTCAAGTCAGTTGAGTGCCTCTGAAATATTATACTCGAGTCAGTGTGGGGGCCCTTTGAAATAAACTATGAAACTGCTCAAGTCAGTCTATTGGCCATCCGCAATCCGACAATGTATTATAAAATTCTTCAGTCTTTTGGGCCCTTTGAAATAAGTTTCATGACAGTTGGGGGGGGGGGGGCCCTGTGATATAGATTTTGGGTCCTTGGTCAGCGGGCCCTCTGAAATTGAGTCGGTGACGCTGTGGTACGATGCTATTTAGTGGTAATTGTTAGCCTGTTTTGCCGCCTCTATCTTGGGGCCCCCCTGGGCAAACATTGGGGGGGTGTCACACCCCCCACACCCCCCCATGGGTACGGCCCTGACTAAGACATGCCTAGCTCTCTGGATGTGTAACTGACAACTACTGCCTGCCCACAGGACGGTAAAGGTACATTCTTGGCAAAGGATGACACATCCACCTAAGGAACCGTTCAGAATTTTGACTGGAGATGGGAGTTTTGCTAGAACTTGCCGTCAAAAATTGATACCCCCCTTGAGTTGCATGCAGGTTTTTAGTAGCCTACCCTTAGGTTTCATGCATATTTTTAGTACCCCCCTCCTTTCGACATACAATGCAGTACCTGCATACATATATTGCTATGCCTTGTACAGTCACGAGTACAGATTCGCTGACTTTTGGGCGTACAAAAGTGTGGTCAAACTAAGTATATGCGCGTTTTATGACAATTTTGTCTTGTTAAAATTTCTTATCCCCCCCTTGGACATGTTGTCAAAAATTACTACCCCATTTGGAACACGTGTGTAAAGTTAGTACCCCCTCGGGCAAAACGCCCACCACCACCGTCATAAATTCTGAACGGTCCCTAAAATAGGTTGCCCAGAAAAGAAATTGAGTCCAGGTCCGAGGGGTAACAATCAAGTGTGCCGTCATTGACCAGGCTCCAGTCACCAGACTAGTTTTATGATTACAAGTTGAAGAGACTTGATTTCTGAAAATGATTTAATCTGGAAGTCGGTAACTTCATCCTTGAAATGTTTAAAATCGATACCAATCTTATAAACAAAAATAATTGTCAAGGAATTACTTTTAGAAGGAAAGATGACATTTCCCTTTATATTTCTCAATCTCTTGAAGATCATGGAAGTTTCAGAGTGTGGTTATGAAACCCATTCTATTTGTCAGGGAAAAAATCACATGCATTCTTCTTTTCAATAAAATTCAATATGTATGGTGTCTGATCTTCCTTGACATCAGACAAAAAAAACCTATTTTGACAGAAAATATGAAACTACAGAAGTTGAATGATACCAACGAATCAACAGCAATTTGTTAAGAAAAACTATTATTTGACCAATTATGTTTTTATAAATCCTCTCAGAAATATTTATATAACATAAAATTCATCAAGCAGTATTTCTTGATCTGTGGCGATCTTTAAATACGAAAAATAATAACTTTTTTCTTTTCAAACTTGGCATATCTAGATTATTATATCAGTTTTGAAACAAATTGATAATTATGAAACACCAAAACACAGGACTAACCTACATTTTTAGGTCTGGTACTAACAATATCCATATTAATGGTGTGTCAATGTGTCATTGGTGTTGGCATTTGTCTTGCAACGCAGATACTTTGCTGAGATTGACAATCATAACATCCCCTATTGTCATAAATAATAACTGAACATCCACGCAGAATCATTTAGTAGGACTTCAGTTGGTACAAGCGTCCCATTGATAGAGATAACGCGCAAAACCATGTATCACATCTTCTTTTATTTTCATTATTCCTTCTTGCTATATTTGACAATTTTGCATACATTGTTTTTGCAGTATAACTACATCTTGTGTTTGGCCAAACAGGGGAAGATTTTCTGAGACATATTATTTTGACACAGGAATGCACCAACACTTTTCATGCAATGTACAGACGAAGGTTGCCATAATTCTTCCATTTATAAGTTTTAATTCTTACTAGAAACACTGTCGAAGAAATAAAATTACAGCATCAATCATAACAGACAGGTATTGACCAGACAACCCAATAATCTTGAGGTGGACCAAAATTAGGTGCTATCGACATGATTTTACATAAAGAGAGGCAGTAAACATTTTTTTTAGAAAATCAAGTAATTTAAGGAAAACCAAACATTGTTACATTAATTTGAATGCTTATCAATCCATTTCAATTGCAAACAAAGACCATTGTGCTTCATCTTCTTTTGCTGATTTTCACAGTTCTTATGCTCATGATGCAGCTCATCAATAGCTTTACTTCACCTGAGTCAATTCATCAGCAACACTCCATAAAATTGATGAAAAGAAATTGAAATTGGGCTGTCAACAAGAAAACATCCTCTGCCAAAACTAATTGAGAATCAGCTAGAAGATGGGACAAAGAAAAAATTGGAATGTTGCTCACACTGGATTGAGGAGACCACGTATTTGTGACTTAAGTGGACAAAAAAAGTGAAGCATCCTTTAGTTTCTGAGATGGTAAATGTGTGCCATTACACTAAATATGTGAAATGAAATCTGGGAAGCCTCAAAAAGTTACCTCATGCACAACCTGTATGTATGAAAGTAAAATTAATGCACACACATACTTTGCAGCCATGTGTGATAACGTCGCAACGTTAGTGCAGATTACGTAGAGTTGTATGGTAGAAATTATTTCGTCACAATGCTTTGATGCAGCGTCGAAGATATTTAGCCTACAACGTCGTGGTGACATTTTACATAGTTGTGGGAAAACCTCAATTTCATGTTAATTTTGCAGTTTGGTACTGGACAGTATGAAACACTACCCAGACTTGTGTTTAGCAATACCTTGTGTTCCCTCTTCTCTACTTAAACCTGCAGCTCGCTAAACTACAATGCTTTCTGCTAAGCTTCTCCTTTTGGAACACTGCAGCTCTAATGGTGCTTGAATCATCCAGACGATTACTTAGAGAAACATTTCCACCCATAAAAATAGCTGAAGAATCATTCTGGAACATGTGGGAATCAAAGGGACATTGGAATGGCGGAAGGCTATCTCAGCCAGGATTAGTAGAAAATGACACATCGCGGAATATCTTTATCAAATGCTCTCAACTATTTCCAACAGCCTGGGGGAAATCACATTTTTAACTTCTGTTGCAGTTTCCATTGTGAAATCACATTTCTGAACATTGTGCCATGCGTGTTACACAAGGAAAAATCTATTTGTTTGTTGGACCTTCACGTTGAAGAATGCCTTGGGCAGACAGAATTATATGAGTTTATTCTCAACGGCGAAAAACGGCTTCAAACATTGGACAACCAATTTGTTTTAATGTTATGTGGCCCAGTGACGGAAAAACTTAATTTAAAGTTCACATCGAATACAAGACTTCCATTTCTTTACATCTTTCCTGTTTCTTGCGCTTGAACTTCTAAAAAGATAGTTCTACAATTGAACACTGGCAAACACAGTGCAACTTCTCTCTATATATATATTGAAGTTTCACTGGTTCTTAGTTTTTCCAGTAAAATTCGAATTTCTTTAAAAATTAAAACAGTTGCAAGCCAATTGAGGTTGCAAGAAGAAGCCAACCTCATTGACAAGAGGTGTGACTTTCTGGCACAGGAAGGCAATGCTGTCTCCATGGAGATCAATGTTGTTGCTTGGAAACCCGATTTTCCTTCTTCACTGATGGAGAAAAAACTGAATATTTTAAAGCAAGCAACTGATGACATTGGCATGATAATGCATGCTACAAAGTCGCGTTTTATGTCCGTGAATGCCATGGATTATGAGAAGTTCATTCTCAATGATGTTGAAATTACATATACGGACCAATACACCTATCTTGGAGGTACGATTCTTCCCGGCAGCTTTAAAGCACAAGTGGACCAACATTTGAAGTCAAAAATTGGTCACACCTTTAAATTTACGTCCTTCTTGACAAAGAACAGTGATGCGCCATTTGAGGTTAAGAAAACTGTCTGGGAAAGTGCTTTAGCGAGTGCTTTGTTCTATTCATGTGAAACGTGGCTAACGGAGGACTTACGTGCAACTGAATCAATTTACATGTCCACCCTTAAAAACTTGCTCAATGTGAGAATTACAACATGTAATGACTTGGTGTTAGCTGAACTGGGTCTAAGTGATGCAAAGAGCTTTATACGCCAGAGACAACTTCGTTTCTTTCACAAACTGACATCCCGTAATGGCTTCTCAGATACAACAGTGGGAAAGGTTATCGCTCAAGCAATTGATGAACGAACCGAGTCCGGATTATTGATAAAAAATTTACTGAAGAAAGACCCCAATCATAATTTTGTCTTGGAAAATCTCCAAGCTATCCAGCAGAAAATCAGAGTGTTATCATCATCACGCCGCGTTCTTTATTTGTCCCTTAACCCTGAACTGTCATGCCCAACTTTGTACTCGTGCGGCCCTGCTATTCAAGAACACCATCGGATCGCATGTACACGACTTTGTCTGTCCAGCCACCATCTCCGAGTAGAAACAGGGCGTTGGTCACGGACTCAATTAGAAGACCGCTTGTGTGAATGTGGCGAAGTGCAAACAGAGCATCATGTGCTCATGAAATGTCCAGTAACTGAAAATCTACGAACAACATACAATATTGACAATAATATCAGCCTTCTTGAATTTTTCTTGAAAGACTTTGCTCAGATTTCTCCATTTTGCTTTGATGTTCTACACTGTTTTGACCGTGCTTAATTGTATATGCTTTTGTACTTTGGTCGGTGCGACAATAAATACCTACCTACCTAGGTACTCGTCATTCGTCTACTGTAACTTTTACACAGAAAGATTATGATAAAAGAGACAACATTGGGCAATAAACTGTTTGCATGGATCTCAGAACTACCTGGGGAGCGAAAAAATAACCCATGGCCAAGGGCACTAATTATGGATTACTCTATGTCAGCAGCTTATATTTATTGCCATGTTCAGCCTCCTTGAGAAATTGGCCTGTTTTATGCACAGCATCATATGAAATTACAAAAACCCCAGGAAATGACCCCATACATCAAAAGACAATAAAAGGTGAAAAGAGCAAAGGATTCAGGCAATTTTGTCAGATCAAATGCCCAGAGGAGAGTTGATGGGACTTGTTTCTTATTACGCCTCTGCCTTCATGCTCGGCTATGTGTCAGAACAACTTAAGAAAAGCTTCAGGTTCAGATGATCGGTGTTATTGTAATACAGTATCTTTGCGATTTCTCTCAGATTTTCTCCAATCATGTCTGTGACAATCAAAGATTCGTACATTATGGTTCTGACTCTTTCCTTTTCAAATGAATCAGTCTATGATATTTCATTTTAATAGATAGAATGATATAATACGAACCCTGTTGCTGAATTTGAAAATCTTCTGTTCAGTTTGTTGGTTCATGTATATGGCAGGTGTTTTAGGGAAACTTGAAAGTCATTCCTTAGCAATTTGCAGAGCAGATATTCTACAATGACATAGGCCTACATCTGTCTGCTAATGAGAATCAATCTATCTTCCGAACCATATATTTGTTGCAAAGCACAGCAGCAAGTGTCTTTGTTCTGTGAGAAGGATATTTTCTTGACACATTTTCTTCTAATTAACCAGTCATGAATCATGGGTTCTTAGAAAAAACATTCTTCAGCATCTAAATACCTGAATTATCCATTTCACAATTTAGTGCCTCAGATTTACAGTCGATAGTGCACACACTGCATCCAACAGCAGTTGTTCTTTATTTTGATGTGTCTTGTTACTACTCTTGCAGCTGTTGTAGTGCTTACAGCCAAACACTTTGATATAGAATGTGGACTGTGGCACTGTGAAAATGGTACTTCTTGACTCGTGATAGCCGATGAAGTGTCATCTTCTCTACTTTCAACATGGGAAACATAGAGGCTGTTTGATTAGTCATGATCAAGAGAAAGCCATTTGACTTCTCATAATGGATTTTAGAGTGAAAATCAGATGCATAGTCCTTTTGTTTGGCTGTCACCAACAAGTGGGATAAGTCTCTTTGCTAAATATAGCAAATTAACATTGATAGTATTGGGTTTGGTTATGACAAATCATCAGCAGGATGACACACAAAGTACCATTTTCACAGTGCCACAGTCTACTCTATTTCTATTTTACTTCTCTTAAAAATGGAAGAGGAACAATTTTGGGAGATGTTGGGTATCAAGATGGACATCAGTATAGAGGAAAGCTCTATTTTTTAAGAGAGCAGTACTGGTTTTAATAAGAATGAAAACTGTGAAAGTGACTAAATCTTTAGTGGTTTTGTGCAAGACAGTTTGAAACAATTCCCAGTCTTGTGTCTTGCAATACTTTATGCCTCTCCTCCACTTCATCTTGTGGCTAAGCTACAATGCTTTCAATAAGCTTTTGCTTTTGGAACACTGCAGCTTTTATTGTACTTGAATCAGCCAGACGGCTCTCCAGAAGCATTTCTACTCATAGAAATATCAGACAAATTACTCTGGAACATGTGGGACATTGGAATCGCTGGAAGGCAATTTCAACCAGGATTAGCAGAAAATGACACATCGCAAAATGTCTTTATCAAATGCTCTCAGCTATTTCAAACAGCTAGGGGAAATCACATTTTTAACTTCTGTTGCAGTTTCCATTGTAAAATCACGTTTCTGAACATTATACCATGAGTGTTACGCAGGGAAAGATCTGTTTGTTTGTTGGGCCTGCACATTGAACAAAGCCTTGGACAGACAGAATTATATAAGTTTATTCTCAACAACGAAAAACGGCTTCAAACATTGGACAACTAATCTGTTCTAATGTCATGTGGCCATATTGAATATATTTCAAGTTCACATTGAATACAAGTATTTTATTCCTTTGCATCTTTTTTTTTTTTGCGTTTGAACTTCTAAAAAAAGATTATATGGTTCTACAATTGAACACTGGCAAACACTGTTTCACTGGTTCTTTGTTTCCCAGTTAAATTTTAAGTATCTTTTAATGAAAACAGTTGAAAGCCAATTGAGGTTGCAACAAGAGGCCCATGTCATTGACAAGAGGCATGACTGTTTGACACTGAAAGACAATTCCATCTCCATGGAGATCTATGACGTTGTTCGTAGACTCGATTGTTCTTCAACGCCAATGTATTGTGAGTGTCTAAGGTTTTCTCCCTGATTGTTCAAAGAAACAAGCTCAAGTCTCAACAGCATCCCTGACCTCGTCCTTTATATTATTGTACTGCTCAACATTTCCTTCTAAAATAAGATGAAGTCTACTAAGTCTCGCTTGGAAAAATACAAGAAGAACATGCTGTACATTGTTATATAGTGTTCGGAGCAGGACAGAATCCAGACACAATTTCCTTCCAATATTATACTGGCAGGCCAAAGTGAGCAAATTGTACATCAGTCTTTGCTTTCAAAATTTTCGATCAACCAATATATTGAAATTCAGTACTCATTATTCAGTAATTGTGAAGTATTATGCAGATGGAGGTTGGCATTTATTGATTTATCAGACACCTCTCATGCACACTGCAACTTGTTCCAATTTCAGCAGATTGCCTTGCGAATGGTTTTATCGACCTATATCACCGGCAGATCCTTATGCCTCCCAAAGTACTGACTTACACTAAAATATACGTGACACCCTGTCCAATATTTCTCTTTGAATACACAAGTTCTTGATTTATTGGTGTGATCTGATTGTGTGGAATTGGATTGATAAAACCTAACCTTGCAGCAACAGGCAAAGCACTATATAATAAGCAAGACTCAACAGGAATAACAGTACTACAGTCAAATGTGTGGAGTTTCCAATCAGATGTTTGTGTTATCTTTTTATAGAACACGCTAGACCAGAACACATCCAGAAGAAATTGTATGTTTTCCTGTGATCTCTTCCTCTATCAATCAACTACAAAGCAGTCTTACGGAAACAGTCAAAGTTCACTTGAGGTTCCTGGGGTTATCTCACCCACTTGACACAAGACATGACTAATTCTCAGTGACAGACAATTGCAATGGAGTCTCCATGGAAATCAATGATGTTGCTGGGTGACTCTTTTGTCCTTCTGAAATGTCTTCTGGATTGTGTGCAGCAACAAATTCTAAAGTTCTTCTTTGTCAATGATACCATATATAAAAATTTAACAAGAAATCAAAAACCATTTTTAAAAAATCTTGCAAATTTCGCTGTGTGCAGCTTGTAGTCAAGATTTCTTACGACAACTTCCTTTTGCTGTAGAATGTAGCACTACAATAGTCATTTGCTGGCAGCTTAAGCACTGAAAGGTCAATGTTACCTAATATTCAGCGCTAGTGAGCAGTTTACTGGAATTATCGCTATATAAAGGCCTATTATCATTATTAAGTAATTTTCCCGTAGATTGGAGGGAACAAAATAGAAATCAATAAAAGTAGCTTTATTGATGGATAGGGCTAAGATAGAGGCATTGATTAATCAATAAATAAGTGTACCCGTAGATTGGAAGAGAAGAGATGGGGAAACGTTTTAATTGGAATTTTTCCCTTATTATTGAATATCTGTATGAGACATAAACAACAGGTGGCGTGTCAGTATTGCATCACAGAGGCAATGTATGTTATGATAGGAATGGCAGAGCTGTTGGAGTGTCTGCTGCGCAAAAAATGTAATAATATCAATTGGGACATGAAGAAAACTTGGATTGACCTGAAAAGAGGAGAGTTCTGCCTTAGTATCCTCAGGATGGTTGAGGCCGAATTAGAGGATTAGGCAATCAGTAAAACTTGAGATAAATCCCATACGTTATCATTTAATATAAGAGATTATTATATTAGGATTTTACTCGAAGTACAAACAAATGTCATTTTTATTGTGTTGAAATGGACTGACATGCTGTCCAAACATACAAAAGTGACTGTATTGACCCATTGTGGCTTTATGTGAGAAAGATGCTTAAACTATCGCCAGTGACCATGTTCGATGTCCCTAAATTCACAGAGAACACAAATTTAGCACTTCTACACACAGTAGATATGACAACATTGGCCAATAATCTTGTAACAATTCAAACTGGGGCACGAAGTATGAATTACTCGATGTCAGCAGCTTATATTTAGCGCTAAGTTGAGGTTTTGTTCAGCCTCCTCGAGAAATTGGCCTGTTTAATGTGCAGCATCATATGAAATTGCTACCAATACCCCAGGGAATGACACCATACAGCAAAAGACCATCAAAAGGTGAGAAGGGCAAAGGAAACAAGCAATTTGGTCAGATCAAATGCCCCAAGGAGAGGAGAGAAGGTTTTTCTTTTTTTACACCTCTGTCTGTATGCTCAGCTATGTGTCAGGACAATTTAAGAGCAGCTTCAGGTTGGCTTTTGATTAACTCATCAGTGTCATTGTATAGGAATATCTCAGTTATTTTCCTCAGCTTTTCTCCAATTATATCTGTGGCAATCTGCTGTTTGACAGTCACGTCTGATTCAGGACATTTATCATCAAGCTCTGGTTCTTGTAGCAGATGTTTTTGGGAAACTTCAAAGTCATTCCTTTGTAATTTGCAGAGCAGATATTCTACAATGACATACATCAGGCTGTTAATGAGAATCAATCTATCTTCAGAACCATATATTTGACAAAAAGTACAGAAGCAGGTGCCTGGTGCCTTTGCTCTGTGAGAAGGATACTTCTCGTGATACATTTTCTTCTAATAAAACGGTCATGAATCATGGCTTTAATACTATTTTAGTTCTTGGAAATAAATTGTTCAACATCAGAATACCATTAGCAGCACAATTTGGCATGTCAGATATTCAACTGATAGTCTGCACACTACAACCAGAAGTTGTGATTCATTTTAGTGTATCTTGTTACTGCCCTCAGATTGCAACTATTGTAGTGCTTAATGCTACACAGGCCCACCACTGCTATATTTTATGCTCCCTATTCTCCACTAAGTCTTCATCTTGTTGCCAAGCCATTGTGCTTTCACTAAGCTCATCTTCCTTTAAATATAAATTAAGATCATTTCCATCTTCATTTTCATCATTTCATTTTATTTTTATTCTATATTATTTTTTTTCCTTTTTAAAATATATTTTTGTGTATATCAAAAGGGCCAGCAATAATAATAGTGCTATCAAACTCTGCTGAGTCCCACTTAGTGTTATTTAGTTATTTAGTGTTATTTACAGTTGATTGTTTAATGATTGTAATATATATACATGTACCTGTGATATTGCACTACGTAAAATAAAACAATTCTAATTCTAATTAAACATAGAGGCCATTGCTGTGCTAGAGTCAGTTATGAAGTTCCTTGGAGAAACATTTGCTTCTCATAAAAATGGAAGAGGATCAATTTTGGGAGATGTAGGACACTAAGGCCGACATTAGTGAGGGAGGAAACTATTTTCTTCTGGAATTAGGACAAAATTGCACATTGCAGAGAATTTTTATTAAATGCTCTCAGCCGCTTTCAAAGTATCACACACAACTTTCCAGAGCCAAGATTTGTTGTGCTTAATGCTACACAGACCTGCCTCTTGCAATATTTTACGCTCCCTATTCTCCACTTCATCTTTTGGCCAAGCCATTATGCTTTCACTAAGCCCATCTTCCTCTTAACATAGAGACCATTGCTGTGCTTGAGTAATTTATACAGTTCCTTGGAGAAACATTTACTTGCCATAAAAATGGAAGAGATTCAGTTTGGTAAATGTAGCCTTAAAGATGCACATCAGTAAGGGAGGAGAGTATTATATTCAGGTATTTGGACAATAATACACCTTCAGCAATTTCCTAAGCATCACAGAACATTGTTTAAACGCTGCATTTGTATGCTCAACATGACAAGGACACAAATTTTTGGCCCAAAACGAGTGTTGTGACAACATGTCCTTGTGTGGTATATTTTGTCTTCCCTCATTTTACATGCTTCCTTCAGTGGTCGAAATAAGGGGGGGTCAAGGGGGTCTTGACCCCCCAAATGCTTTTGGGACCCCCCCATATGCATTTTTTTGAAGGACCCAGAGGGGGTCCTGAAAAAACCCACAGAAATAATGAATTTGTTAGGAGGAATAAGCATGAACCAGTAAGTAAAGATATTAATCAGCATACTACAACCTCTTGTGATTTACATACATCACCAATAGGGTTTTCATCCTAATTTTCTGAGATAAAACATGCTCGGGAATTCATTTTTAGAGCATCTGAAACAATCGGCTTTAAAGCGCTTCTCGCATCCCGCAGAATTCCGGCTACAAGAGCTTCAACTCTACGGGCCTTGGAACTTGAGAGACCCCCCTAAATAATATTGGCTATTTCGACCACTGGCTTCCTTACTTTCATGTCTCAATATAAACAAAGCACAGCGAGCTGTGTTGCAGTGTGAGTGTTGATGTTACAAAAAAATCTTTCATGCAAGTTGTGAAAGCTGATTAAATTAATATTGTCACTCAGCAAGATTCAATTTTGTATGAATGATAACCAAATTAAAACGGGACAATCACTTATGTTGGGTAACCTGATCCTTTTAATCAATTCTCTTTTCTCAGTAATCACAGGAAGCTTTGGAAAGAATGGCCATACTAATGTACAGTTAAGTGTATTCGATCACAGGACAGCCATACTCATTTTTTCTTTCATCTCTTTACATACTCTTTTGTGTCACATTAATAGAAAAAGAACCTTCTAGGAACTTCACAGTATTGTTGTTGAAGATGCCAATTTGCCAAAGAGCAAGTTGAAGAGCCAAGAGGGTGGAGTTATCTCACAATCAATATTCTAAAGGAGGAGGTTAGCAATATTAATGTTTCCTCTCCAAAGTAATCCACATTTAGAGCCGATGGCAAATTGCTTTCCTTCAGGCTAAACCTTCAGGCCTACATTAAGCTACATCACAAATCCAACAAACCCACCGCTGATCTTTATTGTGAGGGGAGACTGTACAGTGCAGAGAGAGCTCGACCATTCTTATATTCTTATAACCAATATTTCACAGGCTCAAAATAATTCAGGTCTTTGGAGACGGAGTCAGGAGTCAGAGTCGTGGAGTCGGAGGTTTTTGGGTGGAGTCGGAGTCGGAGTCTAACTTTGACTTTCAGGTGGAGTCGTAATCGGGGTCGGAAATTAAATCAATGACTCCTGACTCCTAAAAATAATTAATATAATTTACAAAAACACAGTTACAGAAATGTTAAATGTGTCCCAAAATGTGCATAAATTTTCCTAAAGAAGTATTCATGTACAAAATCCAATAATAACTATGTGGAATTACTTTTTCTCCCCTGTTAACTATTTAGAATTTGTGTGAAATAATTCCAATAAGCGGAGTCGTAAGTCTTAGTCGGAGTCGTAATTCAGGAGACCAAAGGAGTCTGAGTCGCTTTTCAGAAAGCCAAAGGAGTCATAGTCCGAGTCGATTCTCTTGATACCCGACTCCAAAGCCCTGGCTCAAATTCCTTCTCAGTTTTCATGTTATTATTTGTAAGAAATGCATGCTTTTGTTGTTTCACATGTTTTATTAATTCTTTTTAACCAAATTTTCAGTAATGTGCAAAATCTTTAACTGTCCCTAAAATTTGGCATAAATAATTCTCACATATATGTTTAATAGTAAAGTATTACAGTAATTTACAAATTTGTGGGTGATCGTTTGATTTACGGATTGACCAATTTTCTCCATGAATGTATGATCTTCAATCATAATCGCTTTTTCGACCAGAATCTTGCCTTAAAAACAAAGGTAGAATCATCTTCTGCACCATAAAATAAGAATTGAATATAGACACAAGCAGGTATCTTACTTTTTGTTATCGAAAAAAAAAGTCATCCATAAAATGGAATATATGTACAATGTCATGTGCAGCCATGGCCGTAAGTTTTCACTCACCAGCCATGCTTCAATGTGAGGCTAAAATTTTGACCAATCATAACAAAGCAAATACTTGCTCAATCTTCACCAAAATGTCAGGAATTGTAGTCAGTATGTAAATTTTGAATGGAATAATGTTACAAAGTAGTTGTGAGGTAAAATACTGATTTAGTTGAAATTTAAGATATAATCAGTTCTGATCCTATATTAACATTCATATGATAGTAATATTCACCAGAGAGTCCAGATGTGTTGGGCACATACGAAACCAAACATTCATGATAAAATTACAACCAAATACGTGACTTTAACTTTGGTTGATCGGGGTTCGCTTGTGATGTTTATGATTGGAATAATTGTACCTTTCTGATGTACGAAGAAAGTAGTAAAACTGTTTTCGTATGATGAAATTTAATTTGTTTCATTAAATTCCACATCCATAGAAAGCATTTAACGCAGTTTTCATTTAAAATATGAAGTGAACTTTATTCCTGCACCTACTTAAAATTTGACCATATTTAAAGAAAAAACCAGTTCTTGTAAAACCTGATAAACTGAAAATTCAACCATGTATTTTATAATAATTTTGTTGTAAATGCTTAATTTTATGTGTACACAACATATCCAGAAACTCTTGTGGCTATGACTACCATGAGAATAACATAAATACACGTTCATTGTGTCAGTTCCTATTTTCTATTGGTATTTTAATTGTGCTATTTGTTATGTTGAAGTGTAATTGTATTTTGTTTGCCAATAACATTCTATTTTATTCTATTCTATATAGCCTATAGCATCAGAATTATTTTATGCTAAAAATTCAACTAATTCAGTATTTTGCCTCATTATTACTATGCAAATATCGTTTATGCTATTATTACTGCAGAACACCTTCCACTTTGTACAAATTATATAATTGCTCACAACAAAGTGAATATTGAGCAAGTATTTGCTTTGTTATGATTGGTCAAATGTTTTACCCCATAGCGAAGCATGGCTGCTGAGTGAAAACGTACGGCCATTAGGGTGTGGCTGGTGCCCCTCAAAATGGAAAATTTTGGAGGAGCCATCTGTACCTTTTCATGGTATTGTGGTTTGACCCAAGGGACGTACCTGAGAAATTTCATGAAAATTAGTAAACCTTTACCTTGTGCACAATTCAGTTGAAGTTTCCTCGCTCGTTGCTAGGAACGAAAGTCGCGGTATTGGCTAACTTTGTCAATATTCATTTTAGAACAATGACAGTTGCATGGCTGGACAGGCCTCACTTAGACCTTCAATTTGAATACCAACTTTAAAGGTTTTGGACAATTATAGGCAGTTTATAAATCTTTCATTTAATAGGTTAGGTGACTTATTTTTCTTTCCCGTCAGATATATGCAAGTCTCTGTCACTTGTCAGGATATTTACATGGTAACTTATATCAGTTAAAAGACAGTCCTAATAGACTTCAAAACACTTTTTTTAGGAACCTGGCATGAATTTAAGACTATAGGTAGCACTCGTAGAGTCATAGTGTATCAAATGTGGATGAACAAGATCGCATTTTAAACATTATACAGGGATCATTTTTGGCACATATCCATTTTTCTGGCTGACTGTGGCACACTAAGAACAATTATTAAACAACAGTTATGGCAGCTACTGTTGTTACTATAGTGATTATAGTTGTTCAATTGTTTAGTCAAAAAGGAGTAAAGATTTCATAAAATCATATGTTGCATGGCGTAGTAATACTGTTAGAATGCTATTTCCAATGTATCGTAACATAAATTGTCACTCATTGCTGTTTTCCACTATGATGCCTCTGAAGAAAGCTTTAGAAGTCTGACTTTTAAGCTCATAAAAGGAATGGTCAAGAAGAAATTTATTTCAGTAGGTCTAAAGTCAAGCACATTTTAAGTATAGCCTTGATAGCCCATGCCCGGCACAGGACAGGGAATTAGAAGAAAAAAAAACGTCTACTGTAAGTGTCATAATGTGGATATATCATCACAACTTCAATTACAAGCCATAGATAACAAGATTTATTATTGATCCTGTTCACACAGTTAAGGAATTAATACCATGGTGTATGAGAAAGTGTGCCAGGTTATCACAAGAGAACATTAATTGATAACTTCGGCTTTTGGTACACATCTTATAATTGCAGTCTACTTAAGACAAGAGTATAAAACACAGCAATGAGATGAAGAATATTTGAAACTGCTGTCCAACAATTGTTCAGTCAGATGATACTATAAGATAGGAGACTCAGAACACTGACTCCCCCAGAGTTAAAAATTTGTAATGCTCTAGAGAATTAAAATCAAATATATTTGATCTGACAAGACATTGTCCTAGAAACCTTAATGCATGAGCTCAGGTCTCACCTTCTTGATACCAACTTCATTATTTTAAATTTTAAAGTAAATGTGTTTTTAAATCATCTTTTATTATTTGTATAAATATATATATTCTTGGGTGTGCAAGAAGATGATATTGAATTAAACACACAATCTCAATGAACTCCAAAATGTGTGATGAAATAAGCGTAGTATTAAAATTCATAATGTCCAAAAAATACTACCTTTTACAACGAATGTAATTGCACTTAAGAATTCCAAATATCATCAAAACATATTTGATCCAGCAAGACATTGTCCTTGGCGTCCTGTGGTTAATATATATCCTGATCAGCAAGAAAAGTTTCGCTTTTCAAAATATGCCAGTTATTTCTCGAACAAGCACTGAATTACCAATTTGGCAGACTATGTAGAATTTTCGTAAACCATTGAAGTTGGTACTCAAAATAAAGCTCTAATTAAGACAAGTTCAACCATACAAGTTTTATCGTTGTATGACTAATATTGGCGAAGTAATACCATACCGCGGTTTGCATATATAAAATATTTCAATAAAACTATAACCGAATTGTGCTCAAGGTAAGCATGTTCCGATTTCCATTAAACTTTCCAAACATGTTTTCTTGACGAAAAACACAGTCCCAAACCAAGGTACAGCTTGATCGGATAACGTTGGGGCACCAGCCACACCCTAACGGCCATGGCTGTACATTACAGGCTTTTTACAGCAACAACAAATTATGATCGATAGTGATGTTGCATGCATTCAATTTGCAAGACTGCACATCTGAGTCTCACTATTGTCTTGGAATTTGAAACACCTGATTGTTTTTAAATAACAAAGGGTTTTGTAATACCACTAACGGTAATGGCAAATTTATTACTTTGACTAGGAATATGTTTTTTCATGACAGGACCACAATTGTGCCACTTAGGCATTCTTGTTTGGCCAAATTTATATTGAATAAACCCCAATGGCACGTGGTTCATTGGTCCCCACATTGTTTTGATTTCCCTTTCTGGAATATTGATTAACCGTTGACAGGTTTCAAGAACTATCAATAGCAGGTTTGTACTTGTACCAAATATTAAGAATATTTTACTATTCACAAAATGTTATTCTCTTTTTTCTTGTCATACTCTGCTTCTAAAACACAGAATATGACATAAATATAAAATTGTCTATATTGAATATTTGGATTACGATAGTGTAACCAAGAGACATGGTCTGTTCATAGTCTTCGTATAGGTTATTCACCACGGGAGAGGGAATATGTGATTTATCACCTGAGGGCTTTAGCCTGAGGTGTGATAAATAAATATTCCTGATCCCATGGTGAATAACTGGCTTATACCGTGAGACAAACACTGAAACACTCAAACATGAGAGGATAACTGGACAACAAAGAATAAAGGAATTATTTCCCTGTAATGCTGGCATGTGATTGGCTGACAGAGGTGTGAAATGGTATACTGTAAGTGTTCTTAGGCCCCCTCAGCAAAGTTAGCCAAAATACATAGAGTACAGAGCAGGACAGAATCTATACACAATTTTCCTCCAATATTGTACTGTCAGGCCCAAGTAAGAAATTTTAAATATTGGTCATTGTTATATAAACTGTCAGTCTACCAATACATTCATGATTCAGTTTTCATGTTTCAACAGTTGTGAAGTTTTATTCATATGGAGGTTTGCATATATTGATATATCAGACACCCCTCATACACATTTTACCTTGTGCCAATTAGCCTTGCAAAATGGTTTCATAAACCTCTGTCACCAGCTGAAACGTATGCCACCCAAAGTGCTCATTTAGCCTAAAACATACATGACACCCTATCCAATATATCTCTCCCAGTGTGACTTGTTCTTGATTTATTGGTGCATTCTTGTGTTGAATCAGTCTGATATAACCCAACCTTAGAGCAACAGGCATAGCATATGAACCATAGTGGTAGGCAGACGTGGGGTAGTTTCCAATCAGAAGCTCTCTGAACATAGTTAATTCTCTTTCTTAAGGTTCTTACAGCTGTAGTTAAGACTGACATGAGTGCATTGCCATTGTCTAATAAGTAGCCTGGGTTAACTCGGATATCTACCCATTATGATTTTTTTTTGGTTATGTATTATTACATAATATAAGAGAAACAGTGCTATCTTTCCCAAAAATTTGTGTTTTTTCTATATTTTTCATTGAACGCCAAGAAACAGAAAATATATCTGTAATTAATTTTGTACTTTTGTGTGATCACTTTTCCAGACAATCAACTCCAAAGCATTCTTATGGAAATAGTTAGAGATTACTTGGGGTTCCTTGGGTTATCTCGCCCTCTTGACAGAAGAAGTGACTACCTCTCAGTGACAGACATTGTTGTGTCTGGGGAAATCAATGATGTTACTTGGTGAATTAATCTTTTGTTCTGCGTCTGGAAAAATGTTTTTTTAGATTCTAAAATGTCTTGTGCACAGCAACAAAATAAGAAGCTCTTCTTCTATTCACTTTCATTGAAACTGCGACATTGCCCTTTATATCTTTCATAATTTATAAGTTTTGCATAATCTCAAGAGCATTGCATTTTGATCTAATCTGTGAAGATGCTTACGCTTGCATCTCAAACTTCATGAACCAGAAAATTATCATAAATGAGACAATTGATTGAAGATTGAAATCTTTCAATTCACCAGGTACCAGATATTAATCGTACATTGTGATTTAATTATTGGTTTATTCTTTGCGCCAGTTCTATTGGGTCTTATTTCTTTGTCAGTGTTCAACCATGTTGGAATACATTATTTAATACCCAAATTATATAAATTTATGCCACAGTTGTCACCATGGCATACCAAGACAAGACACATTGACTGTGATATCTCTTCTTTTGCTATTGCTTGGCAATTTCCACAGCCTCATTGTCTGGAATCAATTGCAGTTTTCCTCAAAATTAGGTTGAATTGCTAAATAATCCTGATGTTCCCTCAAAATCATGCTGAAATATAGTCTTTCTGATCAAGGATCTGTGTGTAGCAATCACAGTTTGATGTTATCTCAAACTGGCTGAAGCTGCCAGTAAAAGACTAAATTGTAGTGCTACATTCTATAGTAATAGTAAGTTGTAGTAAGAATGTTGACTACTACAATGTTGTACACATAGCGGAATTTCAGTATTCTGTTAATTTATGACAGTACATTTAGATAGACCATGCCAAAAATTTAGGTTTCGGACTAATGAGTAACAATTTCGTACCATTTCAAATTAATATTGCTCCAAATCTGCAGCTTTCTTGGCATCCTGTGTTCTCAATTCTTCTTTTACTTCCCAATTCTTACCATTTTCATTAAAAAATACCAACAAGGTGAGGCCAAGAATATATTCGAAGGCAATACAAATTTAGCACTTTTACATATAAAGATATGACAAAGGAGATAACACTGGCCAATAAACTATTCGAAAGGATCTCAGAACCACCTGGGGAGCAACAAATCAACCAGAGGCACTAAGTAAGGATTACTCGATGTCAGCAGCTTATAATTTAGTGCCAAGTTCAGCCTCCTTGAGAAATTGGCCTGTTTAATGAACAGCATCATATGAAATTACTGCAAATACCCCAGGCAATGACACCATACATCAAAACACCCTCAAAGGGTGAAAAGAGCAAAGGATTCAGGCAATTCTGGCAGATTAAATGCCCCAAGGGGAAGCGAGAAGGTTTTTCTTCTTGTTACGCCTCTGCCTTCATGTTCAACTATGTGTCAGGACAATTTAAGAGAATTGAGGATGGCTTATGATTGAATCATCAGTGTCATTTTATCACAAATGAATTTCCTCATGTCTGTGACAACTGCTGTTTTGACTGTCCGGTCTGATTCAGGACATTTATCATCAAAAAATGGTTCTTGTAACAAATGTTTTTAGGGAATCTTGAAAGTCATTCCTTTGTAATTTGCAGAGCAGATATTCTACAATCAGATACTTAAGTCTGGTAATTAGACGCAATCCATCTTCCCAATCATTTGTTTGATACAAAGCATTGCAGAAGGTGTCTTTGCTCATTGAAAAGGATTTTTTCTTGATATAAGTTTCTGCTCTTTAACAAGTCATGAATAATGAAAAAAAAATTGTGAGGAAGTTTTATACTACATAAGTACTTACAAAAGAAAATTGTTCAGCATCATAATACTTTAAGCAAACATCACAATTCAGCATCTCAGATTTACTGCACATAGTCCACACACTGCATCAGGTAGTTGTTCTCATTTTAGTGTGTCTTGCTACTGCTCCAAGATTGCAGCTATGATTGTACTTTTAATGCTACACAGGCCTGCCTCTTGCAATATTTTATGCTCCCTATTCTCCACTTCATATCGTGGCCAAGCCATTATGCTTTCATTAAGCCCATCTTACTCTAAACATAGAGACCATTGCTGAGCTTAAGTCAGTTATGAAGTTCCTTGGAGAAACATTTGTTTCTCATAAAAAATGGAAGATCATCAACTTTGGGAGATGTAGGACATTAAGATTGACATATGTGAGAGAGGAGACTATTCTATTCCCAGATTTGGACAATATTACACATGATTCTGCCATTTCTTAAGCATCACACAACATTGTCTCAACACTGCATTCATATGCCCATGGGGAATAGGTTTTCAACAAGACAAGGAGACAAATTGTTTGCCCATAAACAAGTGTTGGGACAACTCATGTCAGTGTAGTACATTCTGTGTTCCCTCGTTTTACATACCTGCTTACTTTTGAGTCTCAATATTACCAAAGCATGGTGAGGTGTGCTGCAGTATGAGTGTCTGTATAACAGGTTACAAAAAGATATTCTAAACTGCAGGATGACAAGTTCTGAAAGCTTACTAAATTAATATTGACGATCAGCAAGGTACGATATCCTATAAGTGACAACCGTGTTAAAACAAGTAAAAAAAAAGTTTAGAATAAATGTATCACCTAATTAAAGTCCACAAATGCAGCACCATATCATACATGTTGGGCGAACAGATCCCTTCAATCACTTCTCTCTTCTTGACAATCAAAGGAAGCTTTGGCAAGAAAGGCCACACTAATGTACAGTTAAGTGTATTCGATCACAGGACAGCCATACTCACTTTTCCTTTCATCTGTTTACATACTCTTTGGTGTCACATTACAAGCAGAGCAAAAGAGAGCTTCTGGGAACTTCGCAGTATTGTTGTTGAGGATGCCTATTTGCCAAGGAGCAAATTGAAGAGTGAAGATGGTGGAGATATCTCACAATAAATATTCCGAAGAAGAAGGTTACCAATATTAATATTTCATCTCCATAGTAATCTACATGTATATTTTGAGCTTAAGGCAAATCTCTTTGCTTTCAACCAAACCCTCAGGCCTGCGCTGCTTAAAGCTGCAGCAAATATAAAAAAATCCCATCCTTATTGTATATGGAGATTCTTGTATAGAGAGCGCACCAATTCTTACAGATACCTCTTCATTGTCCCAACGTTTTGTCAGTTTTGATGTTTTATGTTTGTAACACAAAATATAAAATTTATTCATTTGCCTGGGTAAGGTGATTCAGAGATGTACAACAACTTGAATTTCCCTTCCTGATCTGCCCAACTAATCCATGACAAATGTTTCAAATTGAAACGATTACTTCATTTTGACAAAAAAGTGAGAGAACAACAATTATTCAAATTGACCACATTTATCCAGGCACAGGCCCAAGTCTGATAGTGTAGTCTTACATGTCATTATTGATTAAGTATATGAAGAAAAGATTCTATAAGGCATGGGCCTGTCCTCCTGGCAGTCACTATATTGAGTCATCGTCAAAGTTTCTACAAAAACCTTGCCGAAATAGCAATAAAGGCAAAATGTTACTCTACACCATGCAATATGATTTGATATGGACATAAACATATTATTAGATTGGTGTTCTCATCAAGAAAAAAGTCATCCATAAAATGGAGAAGGCAAAATAATATGTACATTGCCAAAACAAAGACTGATCTATAGTGACATCGTTTGCATTTAATTTGCAAGATGGCACATATGAGCCTCTTTAATGTCTTGCAAGATGAAGCACTAGATAGTTTTTGTATTAGATTTGCCAAATGCAATCGCAAAGATGAGATCAAGGTTGAGAAAATACAGGTAATATCATGAAAAAATGACAGAAATATTGCAATAAGAAAGCAGTACATAATACATTGCACAATACACTCAGCTGCAACATGCCAAATTTACAATTGATAAATGCCTAATAGATACGCGAAAGGGCTCCAGAATATCTGATCTCAACTGAATTTATTATCAGATTAAACCTTTCTGTTCTAACTTTATGGACGCTTGAAGAACCCCTTGGTCATGAATTATACTATTTGGTTCTCAATGGAACGTTTAAACTCAAGATACAGCTTTTGAGTAAAGTGTTTTGTAATACCTCTAATATGTGTGAACAATTATATTACTTTGACCTAGCAGATGCTTATTATGAACATTCTCCGCAATTTAAATGCTGATATTGTGTGTGTGTCAGAGACACATCTTGCTCAAAATCAAACTATTGATATAAATGAATATGTATTTTATGCTCATAATAGACAAATCACCCATAAAAGAGCACCTAAGACTTTTGGTGGTATTGGTATCTTTATAAAACATTCTGTATTTCATGACTTTGATGTTTCAATTATTGATCAATGTATAGAAGGTATACAGGGTATAAATCTAAAAGATAAACATACAGGGTATAATTTGATTGTGTTTAATTGTTATTTGCCTCCTGTTAATTCGGTATATGGACAAGATTCTGTTAATTTGTTTAGTCATTTATCACAACAACTTTATACTTATAATGAGAGTGACCACTTTGTGATTTGCGGAGATCTGAATGGTAGAATTGGAAATTTAAATGATGTAATTGATGACTTTGATAATTTACCAAAAAGACTGTGTATTGATGATGTGGTTCAAGGACACGGCGAAGAACTTATACATTTTGTAAAGGACTCAAAATTATGTATCTTAAATGGCAGATTTGGAGAAAAAAGTAATATGTTCACATATACTTCTGATAAAGGTAGATCGGTTGTAGACTACATGTTAACACCTCATGATTGTTTTACAAAATGTGTTGATTTCGAAATATTACCTGTTAATCACCTATTAGAAAAATTTAACCTGGAGTCCTTGGTGTCTACGAACTGTAAGCCACCTGATCATGCAGTTCTTAAATTGAAACTTTGTACACATGACTACCTTGAAGTTAATGCAGAAGTACACAAAGAGGTTGATGTACACAATTTCACAGATGACAGAGTGCATGAAATGTATAAACACCGAAAATACTTTTTTGATAAAGTGCCTGATGAATTCTTAAGCAATGAAGATTTTATATACAGGTTTAATAATTCTGTAATCTTGCAACTGTCGGACTGCACTGTCCAAACCAATATTGATCGCGTTTATTGTAATTTTTGTGAAATTCTTACAAAAGAGATGGATACTTGCTTGAAATATGTTGATGTTAAAGATGTTAAAAATAGCCGTAGTAACAGAATGAAAGATCAAAAACAACGGAAACCATTCTGGAATGATGAGCTTAGTAATTTATGGTCAGCTATGAATGTTGCAGAAAGAGATTATATGAAATATGTGACTTCCCCCATTGTAAGGAATAGATTGAGAAATGAATATTTATATAAAAGGAAAATGTTTGACAAAACTTTAAGATATACAGAAAGACAATATAACAAGAAAGTAATCAATGACATAGAGACTTTATGTACAGACAATCCAAGAGATTTTTGGAAATTTTTGAAAAGTGTTGGTTCAAGGAAAGTTTCTAATATACCTATGGCTGTTTATGATGAGGATGGTTCCTTAATAAATGATATTGGGTATGTACTAGAAAAATGGAAGAGTGAATTTTGTAAACTGTTGAATAGGCCAGATAATGACTTATTTGACAAAGAATTCTATCACTATTGTCAGTTAGAAAAATCCCAACTACAAGCTAACATCGAGCCATTTGATGAATGCTTAAATTCCGAAATAAGTGTCACTGAGTTTAAAAAAGCTATTGCAAAACTTAAATGTAATAAAGCTACTAGTATTGATGATATACCAAATGAAGTTTTAAAAAATGAGAAATTATTCTCCCAACTTCATCATTTTATAAATAAAATTTTTAATCTTTGTACCATACCGAGTGCTTGGAGAAAGGCCCTTATTTCCCCAATACCTAAGTGTCCCACTAAAGATCTAAAAATACCATTGAACAGCAGAGGAATCAACCTTCTATCCTGTGTAGGGAAGTTATACACAACTTGCTTAAATTTACGGGTTAGTAGTTTCTTTGAAGAAAACAGAATATACTTAGATGAACAAAATGGATTCAGAAAAGATAGGTCTTGTGAAGATCACATATTCGTCTTGTCAACTGTAATAAGAAATAGAATATCTGAAGGGCTTCAAACATTCTGTGCTTTCGTTGACATGAAAAAAGCCTTCGATTGGGTTGACAGAGAGCTGCTCTTCTATGTTTTATTAAAAAATGGAATAAAAGGAAAAATATATAAAAATATCAAAGCTTTATATGAATGTACTTCAGCCAGTGTAAAAATGAATAATTACACTACTGATTGGTTTAACATAAAAAGCGGAGTAAGACAAGGTGACCCCCTGTCTCCAACTTTGTTCTGTATTTTTATTAATAGTTTGATTCAAGAAATAAATGATTTAAAGGTCGGAATAGAAATTAATGAGAGTCGAGTTGCTATATTAGCATTTGCAGATGATATCGTTCTTATTGCAAAAAACGAGGAAGATCTAGAAAAGATGTTGTTGACTACTGAAAAATGGTGCAATAAGTACAGGTTAGAAGTTAACACTGACAAAACAAAAATAGTAAACTTCAGACCAAGAAAGAAAAAAGGGACAACTTGGAATTTCAAATTTAATAACAGTACTTTAGAAATTGTAAATAAATATAAATACTTGGGTTTAATTTTTAATGAACACTTAGATTTACATATAGCCTCAGAGGTACTAGCAGGCGGAGCGGGTAGAGCCTTAAGTGGAGTTATAAATAAATTTAAAAACCTGAAAAATGTTGGATTTAATACTTATCAAAAACTCTATTTTTCTAATGTTATACCAGTTATGGATTACGCTTCGGGAATATGGGGTTACAATAATTCTGCCCATGCTGATAAAATTCAGTATAGAGCGATAAGGTACTATCTCGGTGTCCATAATAAAGCTGCTCATAGCGGTCTTGAAGGTGATATGGGATGGAATGTTAGCAAAATAAGACATAATGTAAATATGGTTAGATATTGGAACAGGATTTTGCTTATGAATGAAAATCGCTTGACTAAAAAAGTATTTACATGGGACCTTTGTAAAGTAAGGGGTTGGTCGAGTTGTATAAAAGAAATATTTAAATATGTAGTTCTTTCACATTTTGATGAGAGAAACACCTGTGATTTGAGACTGATAGAAAAAAGGTTAATTGATATAAGAAATGTTGAATGGCATGAATCTCTATTGTTAAAAGCAAAGTTAAGAACATATATGAAATTTATAGATAAATTGTTATGTGAAGAATATGTTTATATAAAAAATAGAAAACAGAGATCATTAATTGCACAAATTAGATTAGGAATTCTCCCTATAAATATAGAAATTGGACGGTTTAGGGGCATTAAGTTAGAAGAGAGAACTTGCGATATTTGTAAAAGTAATTTAATTGAGGATGAATTTCACTTTATTTGTGTATGTCCAGTTTACCAGTACCATAGGGAATTGTTGTATGCTAGTATCTCTGTAAATAATTTTGTACATATGACAGATTTTGAAAAATTTATACATATCATGACAAATGAACAATATAAAGTTAGCACATTTATTATTAGTGCTTGGAAATCAAGAAATGACATTTTATACAATACTTAATTTGATGTATCTTCTTTATGAAATTATATATTAAGAAAACCTTTCATGTGTTTTGACAAAAATTATTGAAGTTCCAGTTATATGATATTGTAATTGAGTGTAATTTTGTAATATCTCTACATTTTAAGTTCACTTGTGTATTTTGAAAGAAAGTTCTAATTGTTACATTTAATAATTCAATATGTTGTGACAATTATGTAATTGTAATTTGTAATCCTCTGGTAAATTTAAATATTAATTGATTTATAGTGACAGATAAGCCCCAAGAAGGCTGGGTACCACAGGTCGTTTATGTATTATTGTTAATTTTTATGTACCTGTCACTTAAATAATAAAGAATCAATCAATTATTCATGGCATGATCAAAATTGTGCCACTTAGGCATTCTTGTGTGGCAAAATTAGTACTGAATGGACTCCAGCAAACAATGGCACATGGTTCATTGGTCCCCACAATGTTTGGCTTTCCTTTCCTGGAATATTGGTTAACTACTGAAGGGTTTCAGGTACTGCCATTAGGTTTTAAAGCTTGTTTATCTTGCACAGAGTATTAATGAAGTTTCTGAACTGATTCAATTTATTTTCTGTGAGTTTTCACAGTTAGAAAACCATAGATATGATAAATGTATTTATATATTTCAAATATGCTGGTGCCCCTTTATTACAATTTAATTTTGCTACCAAGGGGCCACCCGAAAACAAAAGAAGAAGTATTACACTAAATACCATTAGTATGTCCAATTTTTATTGTATGAAACTTGAATTAACTCAAACCTCCAATACATGTTAAGTTCTTTCTTTATTTTTTCCTAGTTGTAATTTATATTGATCTTAGTTTTAGTCAGAAACTGATTAGTCCAGACTAACAACTTCATTGCCTGACCACAAATGTATATTGTTCCCTTCATCTTTAGGCTTCGGCTACATTTTTGCCGGAGGAGAACACAATATATATGCCATGAGCAATGACAGAAGAACTTTTCAGAATTTAAGTTTTTTTAGAGAACAATAGTTCAGAGATAGAAGTGGCAAGCATTCAGAAGGAACAGCACTGGTGTGTTTCAATTCTGTCATTCCAGGGCAAAACATCTTTAAAGTCAAACTCATTGTCCAGTACCAGGTGTATGCTAGTGACTTCCCTGAACGAATATTATTATTATAAAATGTTGAGGACCTTTTAACTGTCAAACTTCTTACTGCAAAAAAAGTATAGGTTCCACACACAATTGAATAAGATGATAGCAGATAGCATTAAACAGTCCAATTTCACAATGTTCAACCTTTCCCTAGCCCCTGAAGGAATAAAAAGAAAGTGCAAAGACAATGCAAGGGTTACTTGTTGATCTGCAGAATTCATTAAACAACCAAGTTGAGGTTAACTAGTACATGACAGATAGGCAATATTTGTCATCCTACTCTAGTTTCAGAAAGTAGACTTCTAAACACGGAATAGGATATAACTGTCTTTGTGTTGAATGTTTGTCTTAGTGACCCCTAGAGACATGGTATGTTCATAGTCTTTGAGTTCTCAGTCTCCCTCGTGCAAATTCAGCTAAATTGCAAATGCATGGGCACGGACATTGGGATCTTCATCTGTTCATTACATGTGAGATTGCTTGCTATCTCAGGCCAACAAGGTTATGAGGGACAGGATGTTCTCCCTTGACAAATAGGTTTTGACAATTTGGGTGCGGCAGCGCAGCAACAACAGCGTAATCAGTTCATGACAGTCTGCAGAGTGTGAAAGCTTGGCCCAATTGTCAAAAAGAGTTTCAATTAACTATGCGGGCCATTCCTTCCAATTGCATAGTAAGAAAAAACTGTTGTCTACAGAATTGTAATCGAGTTTCTGCAGATCCAATGTTTCGATGTATGTTCCCCAAAACCTTAAAATAGTTCCGATCAAGCAATTAGGCCTACATTGCTCTATCTATGTAACTCAGTGCAGGGATAGAGTAAATTCCCTATGAGTTACTAGGAAGTGGGTTGATCAAATGGGGTCAGGATGATATCAGATTTAAATAACATAACATACTTATGTAAAGTAATTGACTAGAAGATTGGGAAATTTGAAAACGCAAGCAATAGGGAAAGTTTGATGTAAACGTGATTAGTAATTCTTTATATAGCAGCTTTTTTGTGACAAAACCAAATTAGCAGAGAGGCTTTCATTTACATGATGAGTGAGTATAGTGCGTTAATCATTCTGCAAAAATCCACTCTAGGATCAAGTGAACCTCACATATGATGTGTTGCATTAACTCCCGCTCATCTGTCAACTTAAAGAGTCTTATAATCACAAAGGGTACTGCACTATCACCCACACAATAGAGACAAATTTCATGATAGGTTTATGTCAGATCCTTGAAAATTGATATAAGTTCTACACTAAAAAAATTCTGGAGAGAGCACCAGAAACATTGTTACACCAAAGTGAACTGGAGGTACTAATACAATTATAGCACATGACTGGCATGCTCACATTGCTGTTGACCCTGGGCGCAATGAGATATAAATCATTTGTGGTTTTGTGCAGGACAATGAAAAGACTACCTATGGTCTAGTACCTGACATTATTTCATGCTCCGTCTTCTCCACTTCATCTTGTGGCTAAGCTACAATGATTTCACCAAGCTTCTCCTCTTGGAACACTAAAGCTCTTGCTGTGCTTGAATCAGCCAGACTATTCCTAGGAGAAACATTGCCTTCACATAAAAATAGCAGCGGAATCATTCTGGAACATGTGGGATATTAGAAAGGGACATTGGAATGGGTGAAAAGCTATCTCGGCCAGGATTAGTAGAAAATGACACATTGCGAAGTGTCTTTATCTGATGCTCTTGGCTATTTCCAAGGCATTTGTAATAGTCTGAGGGAAATCACATTCTTTGCTTCTTTATCTATTGGTCACATATCTGACAGTTTGCCAGGCGTGTAACAAAAGGAAAAATTTCTTGTAGGTTGGACCTGTACATTGAACAAAGCCTTTGGCCTCCAGGCCCGACACCTTGCAAAGAAGTAAAATATCCTGCAGACAAATAAGTATAGGTTATTCACCTAGGGAGAGGCAATATGTGATTTATCCAGCGAGGGCGTTAGCCCGAGCTGTGATAAACACATATTGCCGATCCCGCGGTGAATAACTGGCTTATACCATAAGACAAAACTGAAACTTATCATTTGTTGCTGTGGTTTTTCACAGCTTCAGTTATTATTCTCCCATGGGAGGATAACTGAACAACCAAGAATATGGGTTTTATTGCAGTGAAATACTGGCTTATGATTGGCTGACAGAGGTGTCGAATGGTATAAGGTATGTTTATTCCTGACAACAGCATACTACTTCGAACATTGGACATCTAATTTGTCCTTGTTAAGTGTGGCCTTGGTGTGTAAAAATTGTACTTCAAGTTCACATTATATACTAAACTTCTATCACTTTATTTTCACCTTTCCTATTTCCCGAATTTGAAATTTCGAAAAATATGTTCTACTACAATTGATCTGACAAACACAGAACTTCCACAAACAATATAAGTATTCAATATAGATTGAAGTTCCAGTCTTTCTTTGCTCGCCGAGTCATATTCGAAGAAACTTTAATGAAAAGAGTCAACACAGTTTGCCAGCAGTGTATCACCTCATTGACAGAGGATATGACTGTGTGACACTGAAAGACAATGTAATCTCCATGGAGATCAATGTCGTTGCTTGGATACCGATTGTTCTTCAACACCAATGTATAGTGAGCGTCTTAAATTTGTCATTGATTGTTCAAAGAAACTAGCTTAGTCTCAACAGCATTCTTGACCTTGTTCTTTATATAATTGTACTGCTCAAAATTTCTGTCTGAAAAAAATACAAAAAGAACATATTGTACATACAGTCAACACAGAAATTATTTGCACACTTCAATTTTTCATCATATGTAACAGGAAAATGGCATTATGGTAGAAAAAACTGTCCTATGTTTTACAGTAGTGTTATTAGGTTAGGTCACATGCATTTCATTTTTTACTAAATTCGTAGAAAATAAAAATAAAACTTAATTTTTACGACAAAAAAAAAATTGCACACTTCAGCCAACGACCAGAAACAGAATTTTTAGAAATATAAGCCTACCTATACATTCACAAATTCAGTTCTCATGTTTCAACAACTGTGAAGCGTTATGCATTTGGGGGTTGGCATATATTGATATATCAGACACCTCATACACACTTTACCTTGAGGCAATTTTCAGCAGATTGCCTTGCAAATGGTTTTATTGACCTGTGTAACCGGCTGATCCTTATGCCTCCCGAAGTGCTGATTTACCCTAAAATATACATGACACCCTGTCCAATATATCTCGTTGAATGCGACAGGTTCTTGATTTAATTTTGCATTTTGACTGTATGGAATAGGATTGATAAAACTTAACCTTACAGCAACTGGCACAGCAGCATGAGCATTGAGCAATGTTGCAGTCAAATGTGTGGAGTTTCCCATCAGATGATCGTGAAAAATCCGAAACCTGAGCACATCCAGAAGTAATACTGTGCTTTTCTGTGATCTCTTCCTCTGTCAATCAACTTCAAAGCACTCTTATGGAAACAGTCAAAGTTCACTTGAGGTTCCTGGGATAATCTCACCCATTTGACAGAAGACATGTTTACTTCTCAGTGACAGACAATTGCAATGGAGTCTCCATGGAAATCATTGATGTTGCTGGGTGACTTTTTTGTTCTGCTTGCGAACAAATTTCTTGTCAGTTTCTGAAATGTCTTCTCGATTGTGTGCAGCAACAAAAGATGAATTTTCGTCTTTGTCAATAATACCATATGCAGTAAAAGAAATCGTAAAAAATATCTAGACCAATTTTTTAAATTTTATGATAATTACAAGATCACCACATGAATATCTACCAAATCAAAGAATGGAAAGAAATTGTTTTAAATTGCTGATTCACTTCAGTAATACTCTGGAAAATCTGGTGCTATTCAGAATTAAATTCCTTTTTCGAAATGTCACATTTTGTAAAAAAGTTTATTCGGAGAAAATCAAACTTTATTAAAATGTTATGTGCTGAAGTTGCCAGCAAATGACTATTGTAGTGCTACATTCTACAGTAGTAGGAAGTTTTAATGTAATTGTTACTACAAGAATGTACACACAGGGGAATTTGCAATAAATTCTGGTAAATTATGACACTTTGCATTTACATCGACCATGCCAAACTTTTAGGTTATAGACTAGAGAGTCACAATTCGTACCATTTCAAATTAATATTGCTCGGAATTGGCTATATCGACCGTTCGGCGAAAAAAAGGAGCTTAGTGGAAAAATGGCATTTTGTGAAACAGGCCTCTTACTTTTGAACAGTTGTTTTCAGTTCTCGCTCTGTCAATACTGGTCCGATTTGAATGATTTTTGGTACATACACTCATATATACATTTTCTACAAATGTATATAAAAACAATGCTCTTCTTGTATTAAACAAAGCATTATCAGTGGGGCAAAAAGGAGCATAGACTAAGATCCTTTTTGCACCAACTTGTTTCGGTGCAAAAAGGAGCTTAGTGCTAGTATATTTACTATCATTGTTAAGTAAATTTCAGTGCCAAAAGGTGCATAACAGCACTATGCTCCTTTTTGGATTGGGTGAAATTTTCTAATGGCAGGGACAAAAAGGGACAATAAAAACTTGAATATTCCACTTAATTCCACAAATAGTGAATATCTCCTTTAATTGAACTCGCTTTGTTTCAATATTCACAGGCATTAATCCTATGATCTTAAACTTTCCAAATACACTATAATTCAAAAAGGGACTTAGTGGCACTAAGTACCTTTTTGCGCTCAGTGGTCGATATCTCAGCTTTCTTGACTTCAAGTATTCTAAATTTCTCTTTTTCTCATCAACTTTTATCATTGTTATTTAAATATACAAATTAGGGCAGGCGAAGAACATAAAATTTAGCATTTTTACACCCAAAGATATGAAAAAGGAGACAACATTGGCCAATAAACTCTTTGCAAGGATCTCAGAGCTACCTGGGGAGCAACAAATCAACCAGGGGCACTAAGTATGGATTACTCGATGTCAGTAGCTTATAATTTAGTGCCAAGTTCAGCCTCCTTGAGAAATTGGTCTGTTTAATGCACAGCATCATATGAAATTACTGCAAATACCCCAGGCATTTATCATAAAAAACTGGTTCTTGTGGTAGATGTTTTTAGGAAAACTTGAAAGTCATTCTTTGTAATTTGGAAAGCAGATATTTTAAAATGACATACATCAGGCTGTCAATGAAACTTAATCTCTCTTCAGAATCATACGTTTGATACAAAGCACTGCAGCAGGTTTCTTTGCTATGTGAGAAGGATGTTTTTCTTGATACATATTTCTGCTAATTAAGAAGTCATGGATTATGAATGGAAGACAATTGTTTCATGATTTAACATCATTTTAGTACCTAGAAGAAAATTGTTCAGCATCAAAATACTTAACAGCATTACAGTTTGGTACCCGAGACTTGCAGTTAATAGTCTACACTCCACATCAAGCAGTTGTGCTTTACTCTGCTTTGTCTTTTTACTACAGTCGGATTGCAGCTATTGTAGAGCTTAATGCTAAACAGGCCTGCCTAGATAATGGACTTCATCATTCTGGGGAATGAGGAGTGAGTGAGTGAGTGAGTTTGTGTTTTACGCCCCATCAGCACCGGTGTGGGCTATTTAGAGGCAACCTGGGGAATGAGGATGATACTCCATCTAAGGCCTGCCTCTTGCAATATTTTACGCTCCCTATTCTCTACTTCATCTTGTGGCCAAGCCATTATGCTTTCACTAAGCCCATCTTCCTCTAAACATAGAGACAATTGCTGTGCTTGAGTCAGTTATACAGTTCCTTGGAGAAACATTTACTTCTCAGAAAAATGGAAGAGGATCAATTTTGGGAGATGTTGGGCATTACGATGGTGATTAGTGAGAGAGGAGACTATTCTATTAGGGTATTTGGACAATAATACACATTCAGCCATTTCCTAAGCATCACAGAGCATTTTGCCAGCACGGAATCCACGTGCACATGTGGATTTAGGTTACAACAAGACAAGGAGACATATTGTTTGCCCCAAAAAAATATGTTGTGATGGCTTGTGTTTGTGTGGTACATTTTCTGTTTACTTATTATTTATGAAAATCTGCTCACTTTCGAGTCTCAATATCACCAAAGCATGGTGAGGTGAGATGTGTTGCAATATGAGTGTCTGTATAGCAAAATAATAAAAAAAAGTTCTAGAAGCTGTTATTGTACACACTAAAAAAGATACAATATTGTACAGGTGACAACCAAATAAATAAATAAAAACATTCAAAAACCAAGTGAGACTAAATGTCACAAATCATTATAGTCCACAACTGCACCATCACATCACTTATGTGGGGCAACATGATCCTTTCAATCATTTCTCTTTTCTCAACAATCACAGGAAGCTTTGGCAAGCAAGGCCATACTGATGTACAGTTAAGCGTATTCGATCACAGGACTGCCATACTCTCTTTTTCTTTCATCGGTTAACATACTCTTTGGTGTGACATCACGAGCATAAGAACCTTCTAAGAACTTCACAGTATTGTTGTTAAAGATGCCAATTTGCCAAGGAACAAGTTGAAGGGCCAAGAGGGTGGAGAAATCTCACAATCAATATTCTGAAGGAGGAGGTTAGCGTTATTAATGTTCCTCTTCACGAGTAATCCATATTTAGAGCCTATGGCATATTCCTTTGCTGCTGCCTAAACCAGCAGGCCCACTTTAAGCTACAGCACAAATCCAAAAATCCTACCACTGATTTTTATTGTATGTGGAGACTCTAGTGAAGTAAGCTTCTCAATTCTTATGGATGCTATTTCATTGTGTCAAATGCTTTATCAGTTTTAATATAACAAACATAGAATTTCCGTTTTTGTTGATTCACACGTTAGGCATTTCTTTGCAGAGATATTTTATTCATTTGTCAGAATAAAATATTATATAATTTCCCTTCTATATCTACTCAGCAGTTCTCTTTATAAGAGGAATATTATTGTTCCTTTAATTTTACAAAAAAGAGCGATTACAGTGTAGATGGAAGGCACTGGGATTTGAACACCTTTCTCCAGGCATTCGTCATCTTCGTTTCTATACCAAAATGTTGTATTAAATGCAATGCATGAAGACCAATCCACCACAAAATATATAGATAAGGAGTTGACTCAATTAGCATTCTCATTGATGAAAAAAATCAGACATAAAATGGAATATGTACAATGGCATGCAGATAGCAAGAACAACGTAAGATCTAGAGTGATGTTGTTTGTATTCGTTTTGCAAGTCTGCACTTAACACAGTCCTGTGAGATATGACCCTTTTCCTGAAAGGTCGCAAAAGTCAGACTTAGTGATTTGGACAAATCATTCTCTTGCCATCGGGGAGCTCTCTGAGCAGGTATTGGACTGACTGGCACAGTGATTTGCTCCTATCGCTGAATTTCTGTGTGAATATACAAACATTTAGCATTGGAGCAATTTGCTCAGCGATTTGTCCAAATCGCTAAGTCCAACTTATGTGACCTTTCAGGAAAAGGGTAATTTCTCACGGGATTGTGTTACTTCTGAATCTCTTTATTGACTTAGAATGTGAAACACCTCATTGTTTTTGTATTAGGTTTACCACAAGCAATAACACACGAAGATCAAATGTGAGTAAATATTATATAAAAAAAACAGTGTCAGGGATATTGCAATAGGAAAACAATATATCGATGGTGAAAGTGCAAAACCTCGTATGTCAAAATTTTGCTATATTTAGATTTTGAGTGGAATGACTGATTCAATATCCAATACATGTTGTCAATTGTTCACCTTGCCTCTTTGCTATTTTTGGAAGCTGTAACAGAATGATTTAACCACGGTTTCACCAAACCTTGTATGTCGATTTGTTCCAAAAAGTGAAAGTGCAAAACCTCGTAACTCAAATCAGAACTTTGAAGCACATATTTAGGATATTTCAACCTTTTTTGAAAAATTATGATTGTGGTACGTTTTTTATGGCTCACAGGAAATTTCCTTTTTAAAAATTTTTTACCTCCCTATATTTATTGTGGTGATATAGGCTATTGAAAAAAAGTGTGCACAAAAATTTGAAAAAAAAGTCATTTTCCTCATTTTTGCCATTGCAGCCACTAATTTAAATTAGCTGTTGTTATTTATCATGGTCAAATTATATTTTTTACTGTTTACCTATAGATTAAAGGTACATTGAATACTGCAAGTTGATTTAAAATGTGAAAAATGGTCGAGTTACAAGGTTTTGCACCTTACTAAGTGAAAGTGCAAAACCTTGTAAGTCAACATTTTCAATCATATCTGATGTGACATCAATGCTAGGGGTCAACGACCTCTGACAAAAAGTTATGCTAAAACAGGGTGTCACTTTCTATAAATCAAGTTGAGCCTAACTCACATATTGATAAACATTACCATAAAAAAAGATCGGTGATAGTTTTTTCCAATTTCTGAAAAATGGCTTTTTTTGACATACGAGGTTTTGCACTTTCACCATCGATATGTACATTGCACTATAGGCCTACACTCGGCTGCAACATACCAAATTTACAAATGTGAAATGCCTGAAAATAGTTCCGCAAAAAGGTTCAAGAATACCTGATCTTGACTGAATTTATTATAAGATTGAACCTTTATAGAAGCTTGAAGCTTGAGTTCTAATTTATGAAATTTCAAACTCCGGCCTGAGTAGGAAAAAAAGCTGCAACTGGAGAAAAGGCTAAACAGTCAGCTATAAGAAGAGTTAAAAGCATGCAAAGTATCATTTGCCAACCTTCACTACTTCAAAACTTTTCAAACGACACTCATATATGTGCATAAGAATCTGGTTATGTGGGCAACTGCGACTTGAACAATTACTTATTACATTTACACTGAGCGTTGTGTTGCCTGCACATTTTCAACAGAAAATGATATGAGCAAATACATGCATGTGTCCTAACATAAAAGGCAATTATAATATTTTCAATTGCATGCATGTAATTCAGATCTGATAATCAACACGACCTTTCTTATCCGAACACTTAGCTATATGGATGGAATATTGCAACTGCTTCTAGAGAACAATTTTGAGATTTAGGAAGCATACATTTGATAAATGTATGCAAATGTGATGTTATTCCAAAGGAGCGAGCACATGATGCACTTGAAGCACTCCTCAGAATGAGCCTGCACAGTTGACATTCTTGCTGACAATTGGGCCAAGTTGGCACACTACGCAGACTGTCATGAACTAATTACTCTGTTGTTGCTGTGCTGCTCCACCCAAATTGTCACAACCTATTTGTCAAGGGGGAACATCGTGTCCCTCATAGCCTTGTTGGCCTGAGATGGCACGCAATTTCGCATGTAATGAACAGACGAAGATCCCAATGTCCGTGTCCATGCATTTGTAGTTTAGATGAATTTGCATGAGGGAGACTGAGAACTCAAAGACTATGAACATAGCATGACTCTAGGAGTCAATTTCCTTATCCACAAAGACAGGCATTCAACATAGAGACATTTATATCCTATTCTGTGTTTTTGATGTCTGAAAGTAGAGTAGGACTGTAAATCAGTCATTTACTAGTTAATCTCATCTTGGTTGTGAAATATCTTTAATGAATTCTGCAGCTCAATAAGTAACCCTTGCCTTGTTTCGCACTTTCTTTCTCTTTCTTCAGGGGTAAGGGTCAAACGTGAACATTGTGAAATAGGACTGATTAACGTTATCTGCTATCATCTTATTCAATTGTGTATGGAACCTATGCTTTTTTTGCATTGAGAAGTTTGACAGTTATGAAGGACCTCAACATTCAAAAATAAGTCAAGCATTTATGCTTCATTCCAAATAGATGAAACTCCATTTCTCAGTAACGTCGTTAGTGTCTCTGGAGCAGGGCTTTGGAGTCGGAGTCATGGAGTCGGAGGTTTTTGGGTGGAGTCGGAGTCGACTTAAAAATAATCAATATAATTCACAAAAACCCAGTTACAACAACGTGAAATGTATCTTGAATTTTAAGCAAAACTTTCCTTATCAATTATTCAAACAAAAGCCAATTGAAAATTTGTGGAAGTACTTTTTCGCCTCCTGTTAATCATGTAAAAATTTGCGTGAAATAATGCCGATAAGCGGAGTCGGGAGTCAGAATTTAGGAGACCTAAGGAGTCGGAGTCACTTTTCAGAAAGCCAAAGGAGTCGTGAGTTGGAGTCGATTCACTTACTGCCCGACTGCAAAGCCCTGCTCTGGAGAGTGCATTTTCTCTGATTTTGGAACTCGAATTCATTCAGGGAAGTTACTCGCATAACCCAGTACTGGACAGTGAATTTGACTGTTTCCTTTAAAGATTCTTTGCCCTGCAATGACAGAATCGAAACACACCAGTGCTTTTCCTGATGACTCTTCAACACTTAACACTTCTATCTGCGAACTATTGTTCACTAAAAAACCTAAATTTTGAACAGTTCTTGTGTCATTGCTCATGGCATAATATATTGTGTTCTCCTCATGCAAAAATGTAGCCGAAAGCTAAAGAAGACGGGAACAACATACATTGTGGTCAGAAAATGAAGTTGTTCGTCTGGGCCAATAAGTTTCTGACTGATACTTGAGTTAAATATGAATTACAAGTAAGAAAAAAGAAAGAAAAAACTTAATATGTATATTGGAGGTTTGATTTAAGTTTTACACACTTAAATCTAGATTAACCCCGTTTTGTGCCCATCGTAATGACTGCAGGAACTGGAGGTACTTCACATAGTGTAATTGTTTGTTTGTTTGTTTGTTTGTGTTTTACGCCTCTGCAGCACCTTAGTGGGCTATATCGAGGCAGGCGACCGCCGTACGATGATGAGATGAGAAGACTGAGAGTCTGGCACATACCCTATTAATTCAGGGATGCCCAGGGTCTTTCAGTTGCCCCAGCATAGAATACTGGATACAACCCGCCTCCATTTAAAGTCCCATGGGCTCGGACTAAAGTGAGTTCCCGGGGTGAGATTTGAACCCACGCCCTCAAAGCCAGTTAACAAGCGCACTTATCAATTAGGCCACGGGGGAACTCACACACTTAGTGTAATACATTTTCTTTTGTTTTGAATTGTCATAAAGGGGCACCAGCTTTGAGCATATTTGAAATGTATAAATATATTTGTTATATCTATAATTTTGTAAATGTAAAAACTGACAGAAAATAAATTGATCTGAATCTGAATCTGATCTGAATCTGAATCTGATCTGAAGTATTATTAATACTTTGTGCAAGTATAAACATGCTTATCCCAATAGTAGTACCTGCAACCCATCAATGGTTAATCAATATTCTAGGAAGGAAAAGCCAAACAACGTTGGGAGCAATGAACCATGAGCCATTGTTTGCTGTGGTCCATTCAATACTAATTTGGCCACATGAGAATGCCTAAGTGGCACAATTGTGGTCAGGCCATGAATAAGCATCTTCTAGGTCAAAGTTGTAGATTTGCCCAAAAAGTTAGTGGTATTACAAAACCCTTTATTCAGAAGCTGTATCCTGAGTTTAAATGTTCCATTGAGTACCATATAGTACATGTATGATTCATGACCTAGGAGTTTTTCAAGCTTCCATAAACTTATAAATCTATGTACATGCCATTTTACAATGAAACAATGGCTATATGAGATGGCAAACTCAGTGCTGGAGTCTCAACTCACAATAAAGATCAGTAGCAGGATTTTGGGATTTGTGCCGTTGCTCAACATAGGATTGAAGGTTTAGCCAGAAGGAAAACAAATTAGCTCTAGGCTCTAAATATGGATTACTCGTGAAAGGAATCATTAATATTGCTAACCTCCTCCTTCAGAATATTGATTGTGTGATATCTCCACCCCCTCGGTCCTTCAACTTGCTCTTTGGAAAATTGGCATCTTTGACAACAAAACTAAAGTTCCTAGAAGGTGGTTTTGCTTGTAATGTGACAACAAATAGTATATAAATGGATGAAAGAAACTTAAGTGATGTGGCAGTCCTGTGATCGAATACACTTAGCTGCACATTAGTGTGGAGTTTCTTGTCAGAGCTTCCTTTGATTGTCAAGAAAAGTGCAATGATTGAAGGGATCTGGTTGCCCAACATAGGTGATATGGTGAGCACTGCATTTGTGGACTTTAATACTGCACCACACCACGCCATGCTTTGATAATATTGAGACTATAAATACAGCAGGCAAGTAAGACCAGGGAACAAAATGATTCACACAAACAATAGTTGTCACAACATTTGTTTTTGGGCAAACAATGTGTCTCCTTGTCTTGTTGTAAACTAAATTCACATGCGCACATGCATTCCGCATTGGAAAAATGCTGTGTGATGCTTAAGAAATGACTGAATGTGTATTATTGTCCTAATCCTATTCCGTTTTTATGCGAAACAAATGTTTCACCAAGGAACTGTATAACAGACTAAAGCACTGCAAATGTCTCTATGTCTAAAGGAAGATGGGCTTAGTGAAGGCATAATGGCTTGGCCACAAGATGAAGTGGAGAATAGGGAGCGTAAAATATTGCAGCGGTGGGCCTGTGTAGCATTAAGCACTACAATAGCTGCAATCTTGGGGCAGTAACAATAAAAACTAACTAACTAAAGCACAACTGCTACATGCAGTGTGTTGACTATCAGCTTTAAATCTGAGGCAATTAATAATTGTGATGTTGTCAATTCAAGTGTTTTCAGGCGCAATGAAGTACACCGCATATGACGAAATTATGCAAGTAGGTTATTTTAGATTGGTATGAACACATTTGGGCCTAATGTCTTATCCTTTTCACATAATCATACAGCTTGGCAGAGGCAGCAATTAAGCAAAATTATTTGATATGAATAGTCGCTAAATGATTAGACGCTAATGACTGGAGTGCAATAATTTGAAAATATAACATTATCAAGGCCCCTCCACCTCATATGTTGATTTTGCATAATTTCGTAAGACACCAAAATATTTGAATATATGGCATAACTCAGCTTTGCCCCAACGGAATTGAATGAAAGTTACATGGAAGATGTCTCATATCAAGCCTATGATTATGTGAAAAGGATAAAACATTTGGCCCAAATGTTTTCATACCAATCTAAAATAACCTACTTGCGTAATTTCGTCAGATGCGGTGTAGTTAACGCAAGTGTTTTCATGCCCAACAATTTTCTTTCTAAGTACTAAAATGGTATATAACCCTCTCACAACATAGTTTTCCTTTCATAATCCATGACTTCTTAATTAGCAGAAATATATATCAAGAAAAACATCCTTCTCACAGAGCAATGACACCTGCTGCAGTGCTTTTTATGAAACATATGATTTGGAAGATAGATCGAGTCTCATTAAGATTGTAGAATATCTGCTCTGCAAATTACAAAGGAATGACTTTCAAGTTTTCCTAAAAACATCTGCCACAAGAAGCAGTTTTTGATGATCAATGTCCTGAATCAGACCTGCCTGTCAAAACTCCAGATTGTCACAGAAATGATAAATGAAAAGCTGAGTAAAATCACTAAGACATTGTGATACAATGACACTAATGAGTCAATCAGAAGCCTGAGCATAACGGCAGAGATGTAACAAGAAACAAGCCTTCTCGTCTCCCCTTGGGCCATTTGAGTGGACAGAATTGCTTGTTTTCCTTTGCCCTTCTCACCTTTTGATGGTCTTTTGATGTATGGTGTCAGTGTCTAGGGTATGTAATTATTTTATGTGATGCTGGGCATCAAATAGGCCAATTTGTCAAGGAGGCGCAATATAACCTAAACTTGGCGATAAGTACAAGCCGCTGAAATAAAGTAATCCATACTTCGTGCCCCTGGGTGATTTGTGGCTCCCCTGGTAGTTCTGAGATCCATGTAAACAGTTTATTGGCCAATGTAGTCACCTTTGTCATATTTTTACATGTATGCAGGCTCATTCCTTCCAATTGCATAGTAAGAAAAAACAGTTGCCTGCAGTGTAATCAAGTAGCTGCAAGTCCTACATTTAACAAGGAAATATGATGTCACTGACTAGTGCTTCAAGTGCAACTCTGACCCTCTGCTTTGGAATAACATCACTTTTGCATTCATTTTACAAATGTATGCTTCCTAAATCTCAAAATGGTTCTCAAGGAGCAGTTGCATTATTCAATCTATACAGCTCATTGCAGGGATAAAGCATACAAAATGTTCAAACAATGAGTTGTCGGGATTGGTTCGATAAAGAAAGGTCGGGGTGATTATCCGATCTGAATTACACACATGCATTAAGTTTTGCCACTGAGGCAGGAGTTTGAAATTTTATGGTTGACACCTTGGAAAATTGACAAAATTTGAGTATTGTGCCATTAGCTGAGACAGATAGTATCTTCTTGGAGGGAATCTGACATATCCTAAACTTAAAATGACAAAGGTTTCAGGCAAGTTTCACACTGGAATAGTCAATTGTCTATCTTCTAGCACCATTGATGCAAACAAGCAATGATGTCAGTGTTGGCAAATTTTGACATCATCAAAATTCAGGTCATCTTCAATGCACTTTACTATGCTGTTTGAATTAAGCTGGCCAGCATTTTACTGCAGCAAAGGATAGAGTATTATTCCCTGATATTCGAACTGTTATACATTTCTGTGTAAGTTTACAGCCAAACTAAGTGATCCTGGCATAAGATATTTTGCACTAAAATATGCTGTCAACTTAAGAAATGGCCCATCATGCCCGTTATTTGCAGACAAATTTCAGGAACCTGACAATTCTGTATCGCATCCCTGAAAATCTTGTCTCAGATTTCCAATAATAAGTTGTATGAAATAACCTCTACCAAATGCACGTTTAGAAGACATGATGTTATATGTGTTACATGATTGCATAGATTTTTCTAAGCGCCCAAAAACTTCAATCTTATCAAATTTACCCAATATGAAGCAGATGGGCCGTAATTATTCAGTCAACATGTTTATAATCCATGAGAAAGAGATACCAACCCAAATATGTGTATCAACGTTTCAAAATAATTAAGGAATTCAATAAGTGCAATCTCAAAATTCTAGTTACCTCTCACATCAAAGTCAATTCCATTTTTGTTCCTGGAGATCAACCTGTATATAACATGATATGAGAGCTTTCATTCAGAAATTGATATTATAGCAAAGGAATGCTTGTGAGTACCTTTAAACTCAGAGGGCAGTTGTAATACTTGTTGAAAACAAATGTCTTGGATGACATTCATCCAACTGAGTGAAAAGTTATAATTGAATGTTGTCCAACCAGACATCGCAGTTATAAATAGCATGATGTATTTCAGTGGCGTATTTGCGTATTTGGGGGGGGGGCGAAAAATTAACATGGGAAAGAATATAGGAAAAGCTGCAAATCTCCGCATATTAGCCCCATGTTATGCCCCCCCCCCCAGGCCATTTCTAGATATGCCCCTGATGTCTTTAATGTAATTTCAATCAATTTTGGCAACTTCAGAAATCTTCGTTTGAAGTGGCAAATATGTACGATAAAGCAACATGTTCTGGACTTAGTCTCATCACACCGATTGTGTCAACAAAAAAGACCTGAGTCCTTATAGATTTATAAGCACACAGAGATCAGACTTTTTCTTTCATGTTCAAGCAAATGGCAGTGCTATGCAATCTCAAAGTGCCGATAAATCAACAGATTGTCACATTTGCCGAGATCTATTGGGCATGGTGTCACATACATTTCAAGCCAATTCGGCACTCTGCAGCCAAGGGGATCAGTTGGTGACACAAGTCAATAAAACCATTTTAGAATGCCATAATAAACAACAACTGCAACATAGAATAGGCCAGGAGAGGTACATTTCGAAGAGTAAAAGATGCTTGAACTGCTGTCCAACATAATGTACATGTAAAACCAGATGAAAAAATCAGAGTTGAATCAAACCTGGGGCCCAGGGATTGGCAACCAAGTCCGCCAGATACTATTGTCTAATTAAGAAAGGTACAAATCGCTGTAGAAAACTGAATCGTGGCAAATTTGACATCTAAAGACATGCTCTTTGTCACAGAAAGGAAAGCAAAGTCCAATTAAGGTATAACCAGCCGTATTTTAACCAAATTTTTGCAAGGGGTTAATCTTTCAAAATTTACTCAAGTTTCAGAGATAGAATGGCTCCGCACTGGAGGAATGATTTGCCCAATGACATCAAAGCTGCAAAAAATACTGAACTATATTTAAAAGAAAATTAAAGACTTTCCTATTTACTGAAATTTGATGTCAGACATGTCCCCCTGATCCAAACTATTTACATGATTAACCACTAACTTGTTTATCAATCTCATTTTGTTTACGTGCAGCGCTGCTGAAAACGATATTGTATTATTGTAGATAGCGCTATAATAACAATAGTACAATAAGTACAGTGGTCCCTGCATTATAAGACCCGCTTGCTGTAACAGCGCCTTGCCTTATGTGACCACCTTCCTCCCGCACTAAGTAGTATTTTTAGTGCATTTTGCACCCTGACGAGAGACCACACCCCCACGAGAGACCGCTTCATCACCGCAGAAGGGGCGGTCTTATAACGCAGGCACCACTATAGTAAATAACCTTCAATTGCCTTGACACTTTCACAGTGTTACCCTAGTCAATTTAGTATGCCGATTTCCAAAGGAATGTTACGAGGGACCAATGGGCTCAGAGGGTGGAGATGTTCCAATACAAATGAGAAATGAGGGTTCCTCCCAAAAGTAATCCATATTTTCTGGCCTCCAGCTCACAATTAATGGTCCTTGGCATAGTATTAGAGGCCAGAATTATCCCTTTAAATCAGGGCAGAAAATTTCTTTTGAAACCTGGCTAGCCAAGTGTACACTCCAAGTTTCAGAAAATCGTAAGATTAGAGTAAGATATATAATATCAGATTATTTTCCATATATGCACAGAGCAAATTATACAATGTCATGTATTGGTACAACCCATAGTTTTGAATTATTCAAGAAAGAAAACCACGTGCATCGTAACTGTAAAATGTAAATCTGGAAATATCCCACCTAAAATAATTGTACCTCACAAATGCAGTAACGAAAACCAAAAAATGAAATTAACCCAATTATTTAAATTACCAGCAAGAATCTAATTTGCCAACTCAGGCAGAGGAGAGACATTCATTTTCTCTCATTGTAATATTTGTGTTGACAAGGAATACTTTTAATCAATTCATTTTAGGTTGAAATTAAACAAACATGGGATAAATGAATTAAGAAATTCGAAGAGATGTCACAGCAATAAGATTAAAATAATTTAGCCGGCTTTTCGGGCGACCAATTAAAAATAGCAGTTCTGACACAAACAGCTTGAATTAAGCTCAGGTTGAAGCCAGTTTCCCTCAACATCAGCTGTGTAGTGTAGCATCTGTTCTTTCATTACAGACAGTATTAAGTATTTTCAAAGTATTTTTTTAGGCGACAGCTTCAGCCATGCGAAAATCTTTGGTATTACTATTATTATGCTTGCAAAAGCCCAGGAAAGATGAAGACCATTCACTAGAAACTGGTGTCAAATGGAAGTGAAGGAGATACACTAAAAGCGGTACAACACCCCCCCCCCTTCTGTTTGAGGGAGCTCACACATGGGCCAAGTGGTATACAAATTAACAAATACTAAATAGCGCGATCAATTATTAATGATGTTAATAAAAAGATCAGAGTCTGCATAAATTTGTTCAACTCTCTGGGTAACAAGTTAACATGTACGTAGAACAGCAGAACAAATTAAATGCTCCAACCAACTCAAATGTGCATCTTTTTCATGACTTTGTAAGGATTTTAAAGTAATTTTAATCAAAATTTTATCTAAGAGATATAAAAAATTCGTCTTACCTCTCCAAAGTAATCCAGGGAGACTCTAGACCAACTGATGAGACTGGGCAGGTCCAACGCTGTCCACAATTAAACCTCCAGAAAAAATTAATTAAATTTCACAGAACAAAATGCTGCTTAAACTTTAGCTGCCTTGCTGACAGCTCCTTAACTGACCTTAGTTGCTCTCAATTGATTGGTGTTGCGTAACATTTCTAAACAAAGTTACTAATCCAGATAATAGCACAACTCAACTGATACGGGCGTAATATCATAACAGAGAGCAGACAGAAACAATAAAAGATTGGCGGATTATTTGTTTGTAAATTTGATTACTGTGACACTACCAGCTTTTTAAAAATATCGTGGTGGATGATTGGAGCTTTACGTCCTGTACCGTATTTATGCTTTGTTTCAGAGAGCTGATTTAGAAAAGAGGAATGAGCTGGAAAGTTTATTAAATTTCGGATTGGCCAATTTGTGCATTTTGTGAGACCAAATATTGAATACAAGTCAAGAGGTGGAGTCAAATTTCATAAAGCATTCGGAGTATGCATGCTAATTAAGTTAACTATAAATTTATTGATTGAATAAGCTATACATTTCATAAAAGTAATAATTTATTAATTTGAAGAACAGTCAATTTGGCATTTAATTTTTAAAGATCAATGTTATTTATTGGATCATTTTGAAATGGCTTTTAACAAATAAAGAACTTAACTGTTCTGAAATAAAATCCAAATGTGAAAAGCGCATAGACTGTGACATTGCGGCTTAACAACAACCACAGGAGGCAAGTGCCCAATCATATTTTAGACAATATTAGCATTGAAGGCCCTTATATATCTTTGATAACACGTGTGTATGATCCAGAAGTAATAGTTATTCCACGTAGCTCAGATGTCAGACTATATGACCCCATATCTCATTGGATGAGAAATTCATGCCTCTAAAAACACATTGGTTGAGGATGTTTAGCCTTGACCCAAGGGCAAAATATCACCTGTTACACTTACTTGCAGGCAACACTCTAAAAAATTTCAGACAAAATTGGTTTTTTAGATTCAAAATGGTTTTTTAAAAGACCAAATTTCAATGCAAAAAACCAACATGAATTTTTTTAAAAATCCATGTCGGTTTTGCATTTTTTTAAAAATCCATGTTGGTTTTGCATTGAAATTTGGTTTATCAAAAAAAAACCATTCTGAATCTAAAAAAACAATTTTGTCCTGACATTTTTTAGAGTGAACACTGAATGATACTGTGAACTAAAAATGGCAACACGAGGCTTTTTGCTGAAGAAAGGCAATCAGTCTGAACACAACCCTACCAAGGTGGTAAATATAAGCCTCTGACACCCAGTAATCGATACTTAGTGCCCCCAGATGATTTGTGGCTCCCAGGATACTTCTAGGATTTCTACAGACAGTTTAGTGGCCGATGTTGTCTTGTTTATCATGTTTTTGAGAGTAAAAATACTAATCTGCACGTTCTCCGTATCGGTCTGCCAAATTCATGTACAAATCTATTCACGCATATATATATACTTATCTATATGTTTTTTTCCTTCCCCTTTTATTGTTAATTATTATAGATATGTATTATATTATGTTAGTCCATATATCTAGCAGAAGAGACAGTTAGATGAAAATATAACAGATACGTAACAGATAACAGATCGTTTATTGGTCATGAATGTGAGTTATATGAAATTTGTTTTTGTAATTGACAATTAATGAGTAACAATATACATAATTTAGGCATACGTTTGGATTGCTAGTCTTTGCACCCATCAAGAATCAGGAAAATAACTCATAATTGATTCAAATAAATCATTGTAGCTTCGGACAAACTGTCATATTTCACATTTTCCAGAGCGAACACAAGAATTGCTGAGTTTTCCAAGCTGTCCAGAACCTTAGGTCGTCAATATGTACTTTCATACAGTTTCCTCCATCATTGCAACCCAAGGGGGTGACCAGTTAATTTTTGGACTTTTCCTTAGCAGCAAATTATTTATTTCACTATGATGGGACAGTATTTACTTATCTAAAACACACAAAAGTCATTCATCAATCATGCTATGCCTTCTAAAGAAATACCCCCCAGCAGAAATTATTCATTTCAAGACTAACCAAAAATCAGTAAAAGATCAAGAGACGGGTTTAGGGGGAAACCCCCCTTAGGCCTGTAGATTTTAACGTAAACATTTTCACGTATGAATTTAGTATATTTTCATTTGTGAACCCCCGTTCAACATCTTCCGTATCTGCTCCTTGATATTCATTTCACCAAAACTGAGCAATAAATTATTTATTTTAAAAACACTCCAAGCACCGCCCCGTGATATTAAATGGTCGCCCCCTACCTGGAAAGCCTGGACAGTCGGAACTTCTGGTTATACAAGTTCTAAGTCACAATGCCTATGTGGTGCCACTGGTTAAGGGTGACGGTCGGATACAATACAAGAACATGAACGTGTGTAGCATTGTTGTAGTCGGCTTTGAGGGTTAGGCCACCATTTTCTCTGTTGAACAGTACATCAAGAGACATAGATCTCAACATAAAAGGCCAGTCATGCGATTGTGCAGGTGATTTGAACCATATTGCGAATGTTGCTCCACCAGGGCAATCAACGATTTTCCCGAGGCAGTCAGTCTCATGGGTTCCAAGGTCAATGATGTTATCATCGAACGTTCCAGCATTAGGAGTGTATAAGTTCCAAGGTTTCTCCAACGTGTGTTTGATATGTATGGACAACGTTTGAAAGTAATGTTCAGGGCAAACGTCTGATCATGCGTATCTGCCAAAGGTTTGTTGAAGGTTTGCACAAAGTTGGATAACCTGGGATCTTGAGTCTCAGAGAGCCTTGTAGCGCCATCTATTCGATACCTATTCCAATCTATCTGATAACTTTGAGATTATAAAACCTCCAACAGGATGCTTGCTGATGATAATTGGATGAAGTCATTAAAAATAGTAGCTCAAATAAAAAAAATTCTTGAAACCCCCCCCCCCCTACCAAAAAAAAAACCTGCAGCAAAATCAGATTCTTTATATCAACCATAATAAGGGCCATTGTATAAGGACTTTATTTATTTATTTATTTCCACGGGGGCCGCAGCCTGGCAGGGTGGCTGGACCGCCAGAAGCAATGCGGCAGTCCCCCGGGCCATCCAAGCGATCCGCCCCTGGCCGGCGCCTCCCTGGTACAGTGAATCCACCGGTTAAAAATCGTCGATTGCCAAGTCGATTGTGAAGCACACACGGCAGCTAGAGTCCATCCGAAGGAGTCATTTGACCCATACACATCCTAGAATCAATCGGCCATGGTTAAATAAGTCGTTACGGGCGTATAAATGGTGTTCTTGACCGATATAAATCTAATCCACACGAGCGTGGGCCAGCCATGGCCGCCTCCTCCGAGTTCTGCGCATGCGCAAGAACCAGCGCGCTGGGCTGGCCTGCCACGCCTGACGCCCCAGAGGCGTATAACGACCGTTCCTTCAACGTGGGGGCCACGTTGTCAAGAAATGTTGGAGAAATACGCAATATTTACGATATATACGTACGTAGTAATCTCGTAACCATTTGTCGACAAAATACGTAGTTTTGGAACGTTTGGTCCGATGTGGATGGGAGGTTTAATGCTACCTTAGACCAACATTGGATCGACGTCATTGTCCACAAGGGGATAGAAGAGCCGATCCATCCTGCTGTCAAAGATGGACCTGCAAAAATACAAGTTGTCTAGTGAGTCTATGTTGGAGTTAGAGGTTCAACGAGTCCCGCTCGTGACTCTTGAGAATGGTCATTGTCTAGTGAACGACCAGGAGTTCACGAGAAATCTAGGACACTGTTTTTGTTCTCATCCTCCTGTTCTAATCAGATTACCTAGTGCATAAATCATGCGGTACATAAAGTCTCGATCATCTGTCAGATTTCATCCTATGGGGTAGTATTCCCATGGAAATTATTAACTCATTTTTACCTGGTGTTCCTGACAGAGTGACATTTGTACCAAAAGCGGAGTAGGTGCCAATTGAATCCATTGATACATGAACCAGCAAATCAGGAATCATAGCAAAGAAATCATGTCAGAATAGTATATAGTGTTTAACAATACGCAACTAGGGACAGTTCAGACTTTATTTATGACTGGGGGCTTTGAGGTAATTTTTCACACATGTTTCCAAGGGGGTACTCAATTAAGATGAAATAATCAATGGGTTTATGCACTTAAAAGTCATGAAATAAACATAATTATTATTTCAGTTCATCTGTGCCTTTGAACAGGCAAAAGTCTGTTCTCAAGCTTTTCAAACGTTATCTGGCGATATTCTCAGGAATGTAAAAAAAATGCAGAAATTAATTTGTTTTTCTCCTATTTGACCGCTGAGCGTAAAAAAAGACTTAGTGCCACTAAGTCTCTTTTTGAATTATTGCATATTTCGAAAGTTCAAGACCTTAGGATTAATTCCTGTGAATATTGGAACTCAGCAGGTTCAATTAAAGGAGATATTGCAGGTCAAAGTACAGGATGACACTATTTGTGGAATAAAGTGGAATTTTCAAGTTTTTGTTGTCCCTTTTTGTCGCTGCCATTAGAAAATTTCACCCAATGCAAAAAGGAGCATATCTGCTGTTATGCACCGTTTGGCGCTGAAATTTACTTAACAATGATAGTAAATATACTAGCACTAAGCTCATTTTTGCACCGAAACAAGTCGGCGCAAAAAGGAGCTTAATACATCTTTGCTCCTTTTTGGCCCCACTGATAATGCTTTGTTTAATGCAAGAAGGAGCATTGGCCTATTTCATAAAAGTAATAATATTAGCATCATAATTTATATACATTTGTCAAAAATGTATAATTATGTGAATGTACGTACCAAAAATCATTCAAATCGGACCAGTATTGACCGAGCGAGATCTGAAAACAACTGTTCAAAAGTAAAAGGCGTTATTCTCAAAATGCCATTTTTCCACTAAGCTCCTTTTTGCGCCAAGCGGTCGTATTATTGGATATTGTTACCAATTTAGAATGAATTCTTCTCATTTCGATGTAGACATGCCATTATATCACAAGTTATTGCACAAACTTCGATCCCAAAAAATGGTTTTCTACAGGGGAGACCAGGGTAACTTGTACCACTTAGTCTTTGGGGTGAATGAAGAACTGAGTAAAGAAGGCATTGCCACTCATGTGTTCACACTAGGTCAGCATTTATTATCCAACTCGAAAAATACTGCCAAATATAAGGCTATGAAAAGATATATAGATTAACAAATACAATGTTGTTGTTAAAACTTGAAGTGCGAATGACTAACATCCTGGTTTCTCGATTATTTGATATTGGTAATAAGCAAGTTATCTGACATGGTTAGCTGCTGACAACTACACTCTTTATATCAGCCTGTATCAAAGCATTTTTTATAGGATTTTCTGCCATCAGAACACCATGACGCTGTGATGTGCAAGGTCCATGGATCAGCTGAAGATTCATAGGATAAACTTATGTAATGAAATGCTTGCAAAAGGGCCTTGGAATTATTGAACTGACGACTAATTTAGGATTTCGCCCGATTTCCACCAAACCAAGTAAGAAAAATGTTTATTTTATGAAAATTGGAAATAAGAAAGATTGCAGTTCTAAATAAAATTGCATCAATTTTTTTTAAATATGAAATAAAGCCTCGGTTACAACATCACCCAAGAACTATAGTAATCATGACAAACCAAACCTAAAATTAATGAGAGTTTCTGGCATAATTGGTCTCCCAGGTACACCAATTTGGCAATGTCAGGGAGACCAAATCTGTCCACCGGGAAACTCCAAGTTACTGTTCTAAAAATGCACTGGCCTGTACCTGATAACCTGTACCTGATAACCCTGGACAGTGCGACAAAAATAGCCCTAATACAATAGTGTAAAGTTGTTTTAATACTATCATCAACAATACTTTGTTTAATTGTCACACTATTACCCAGCCTGTTCTGCCTGGCCATTATGGATCTGTCTTTGTGATTTGGTTCAGTGTCCCACTAGAATTTGAGTGCATTTCAACAATATTGACAATGACAGCCTTGAGAATTTGACAGTTTTATTGGATGATAGCAATTCAGACTCAATGTGTATTTTCAGCTATGGCAATAATAAGGAATTTTTAATATATTTTAACAATAGATAGGATCAATAAAAAGACAAATAATGAAATTTAATCTACAATACTCTATAAAAAATTCAGGACAGAATTGGGTTTTCTAATGCAAACAGGTTTAACAGAAGTTAAATTTTTCCAAAAAAGCATTCATTACCATCCATTTTTTGCTACTTTCCCAATCCCAAATTTGAATGTTATGAAGGACTAGTCCAAAAACCATTGAGGGTTTTTGAATGGTTTTTTTAGGGTATAGTCCTTAAATTAATTATTAAAATCACTACTGAATCGCTGCTGAGTTAATATAGATTGAACAGATTCATGTTTCGATTTTACAGTAATTTTACCCTAAATTTTAAAACTAACATTTTGCAATACAGTCTCTTTTCAGGGTGGAAAATGCACAAAATGCTTCTTATTATGAGAGGAGGGCTGTCACATTAGGCTAATTGGTCTTACAACTGGGGGTCTTATAACGCAGGGACCACTTTTAAAATTGACTCAGCACCAGTCCCCTGTGACATAGACCAGTTATAAATGTTTTCAAATAGGTTCCTGACTGCTGAACTCACGACCTGTCAATGTATAAAACATAGATGTGGTAAGTGCATCAGCCCTTTTAGCCCAGTTCTTTTGACATCACTCCAGTATAATGACAAATACAGCTTACCTTCTTGCAGATCTGCCATCGAGATGACTGAGTTGCTTGCAAAAGTTGACTTGACTGGTAGCCCTAAGGAACTTGCCGATTTCGGACAAGCAAGACACATGGTGCAATTGGTTTTGCTGTATGCTATACCAATACATGCCTGGTCTGATTCAGTATTGCATTTGACAACGCATCCAATACGCGATACACTTGATGTGCTTTCTGTCACAGAGCAGTTGATATTTTTTTCTGCTTGGTACAGGGCAGCTTTGGTATCCATGGCAAAGACTACTTGTAATGTTGAAGTAAGTAACAACCTCAGCATCATTGCCATCGGCATTGCGAATTCAAATTGAAGCTTTCAATACAAATTGTTTCTTCTGAAATAAAGATGAAAATGTATATTTGTATTAAAAATTGGAGTTGATCTTGCAGTGGCACCAGAAACTTGAAACAGGTAGAGTCAGTTCCATTCAGGAGACAAATGGATTAGAATGCCATGGTCATCCATGTAAAATGGCATGTCACTTTTCAGGAGAGAGTGGTGTCATACCTTTTCTCAACCAATGGAAATTGCAGGAAAAAATGATGTATTTTATACCACTGGTGTCTACAAATATGAAATTATCTGTTATGGCAAACATGTCATTGCATGTAAAGGATATACGAAAAGTGTCATTTCTTTTTGAGATATTGTGAAAAAGCATACACAACAATTAGTCCCCCCCCCCCTAAAAAACTGTGTTTACTTCAAATATGACGGACACAATTTTCCCAAAGTAAAAACCATGCCTTACGGCAATATACATTGTCGAGGGTAAAAATGAACTGCTCAAACCTGCAACTGCTGAGCTATGGCAGTAGGCCTCCACCTGAATCACTAAATTTAGTACTCTTAAAATCTGATTTAAATTCATTTGAATTTAACACTGTAACAGTGTAAGACTGAACCATTACTTAGTAAAATATTTTTAAAGTTTTACAGTTGCAGTCTGTTGGATTAAAGTTTCATACTTACAGTTTGTCGTGATTTGTCTGAGATGTTGCTGGCTGCACCACATTCAGTGTGAATAAGACCCAGTGCGAAGAAAACATATCAATATATATCTTCTTATGAATAATTAGTGGATATAAGTGCGCCGTTAATATGACATTGATGACAAAAATTATGCTCATAAATTCAGTACCTCATAAAATTCATGGATGGAAGGATGACAGGAACTTTACATCCTGTATTTATGCATTAGCTAGTCAGGACCGAATAACGACATCGTTCAGGCATAGTGTGATTGCATGAAATTGAGGTGACTGGTCCACTCTTAAAACAGATTGGTTGAATATAGGGTCATTCCGTGTCAAATCATCAGATTTTCGAGAAATTTTCCACCACCCAATCTGCGAATTGGCTGAAAAAATTATATGTTGTTTTATGTCTCAAAAGATGAACTTCCTGAAAATTTCAGCTTAATCGGTCAATTATTTATGATTTGGCTGAGGTTTGAAAATTGCTCATTTTAAAAGTTTTTCAGGCATCGTTTTGACCACAACTACATTCTTTGCTCAATAAATCACTTAATACTCAACCTAGAGCTTTGAAATTTGGGATCTACACTTACTGGACAATGGAAAAGGATCTGTGATAGACATTTATTTTTTTGCTATAATGTTCACGAAGCTATGGCCTTGTTAATGTCCCCCCTCAAAAATCAATGTTCACCACAAAAAAATTCAAATCTCCTATAGGTATTCCGGGTATAGATACAAAATTCCTAGGATATATTCTACATATGTATGATCAAATAATAGTTGAAAATTGGAGATGTGTTCAGCCTCGTTTTTTTAATATAAATTTTTGAAAAATATTGTATATTTTTCAGTATGTAAAAAACAAAACTAGCTCAGTTCAGTTCACTCAGTTCAGTTGGTGTGCGTGCCCGGATCTGCCGGGTTACTCGACCCTCTCGGGGAGCTGCACTCGATTAAGTCCATTATTTTCCTGATTTTTTCTGTTGTGACTTTTAGCTTGGTGGGGTCCTCATTAAAAATGTCCTGGGCAGTAACCTGTCCGATGTTGGTCCTGTTTTCATCTGTGCACGTTTCCAGGACATGTTCCTGGTCTTCTTCCTCGAGTCTGCACGTGGAGTCAAGAGGTACACGTGACACATCCCTGAAAGTTTCCTATTATCTTTCAAAAAATTCAGGAACATGTTCAGCTTACTTTTGGTTCCTCGGAATTTTGAATATTATACTCCACCAAGACAGTTTTCTATTGTCTTTTGCCGTGGTATAACCATCGGATTTGTTAGTTATACCACTGTTGGGGATTAAGTTAGCCTGTTGTACTGTTTTTTTCTGCAAACAACGCACCTAAAAATGACCACAAAGTTCAGTTTAAATCTTTCAGGAGTCATATGGAGTATAAGTAGCTTATACAACTCATTTGAGGTGTATAACTAACATTTCAGGGGTTATTTACCTGTCTGTAGCAGCAATGCCCTCGGTAAATAACCACCTGAAATGTTAGTTATACACCTCAAATTCGTTGTATAACCTATACTTATTCTGTCTGTAACAGCAATGCAACTGTTTAGTAGACCTTCTGCAAAGGTATCATAGCCACTTCTGCAAAGGTATCATAGCCACATTTTTTAGACTTCTCAGGTATATTCTATTTATGTATTGTAAAATAATAGTGGAAAATTGGAGATGTGTTCAGCCACATTTTTTTAAAAATAAATTTTCAAAAAATATTATATATTTGTGTTATGCCAAAAACAAAATTAGCTGGATTGTAAGAGGTATAGGTGGCATATCTCTGAAACTTTCCTATTATCTTTCCCATATATAGGGTATAATACAGAAAATAATTCAGGAAAATGTGCAGCTTACTTAAGTTCTGCGAATTTTGAATATTATTCTGTTTGTTATAATATTCAAAATTCAGAGGAACCTAAAGTAAGCTGAGAATAGTCCTGAATTATTCTCTGTATCATATTCTACAGATATGAAAGATAATAGGAAAGTTTCAGGGATGTGCTACCTATACCTCTTGCAATTCAGCTAATTTTGTTTTTGACATAACACAAATGTATAATATTTTTTGAAAATTTATTTTAAATAAACAAGGCTGAACACATCTCCAATTTTCCACTATTATTTGACAATACATAAATAGAATATACCTGAGAAGTTTAAAAGCTGTGTCTATGATACCTTTTGCATAAGGTCTACTCAACAGTTGCATTGCTGCTACAGACAGAATAATATTCAAAATTCCGAGGAACCAAAAGTAAGTTGAATATATTCCTGAATTTTTTTCTACATTATGCCCCATGGATGTGAAAGATAATAGGAAACTTTCAGGGATGTGTCACATGTAATTCTTGAGTTCCAGCTAGTTTTGTTTTTTAGAAACTGAAAAATATACAATATTTTTCAAAAAATTATATTAAAAAAATGAGGCCGAACACATCTCCAATTTTCAACTATTATTTGACCATACATATGTAGAATATATCCTAGGAATTTTGTATCTATACCTGGAATACCTATAGGAGATTTGAATATTTTTGTGGTGAACATTGATTTTTGAGGGGGGGATTTAACAAGACCACAGTTGCATTATTGTTTTAGCAAAGCAATAAATGTCTACCAAAGATCCTTTGCCATAGTCCAGTAAGTGTAGATCCCAAATTTCAAAGCTCTAGGTTGAGTATTAAGTGATTTATTGAGCAAAGAATGAAATTGTGGTCAGAACGATGCTTGAAAAACTGGAAAATTGAGCAATTTTCAAACCTCAGCCAAATCATGAAAAATTGACCGATTAAGCTGAAATTTTCAGGAAGTTCATCTGTTGAGACATAAAACAACATATAATGTTTTCAGCCAATTCGCAGACGGGGTGGTGGAAGCCACTTGTTGATCTGACATGGAATGTCCCTATACCAATATATTGGTTGAAAATAACCAATTTTATTTGTTGAAATAGGACCAACCAATTCATTGGTTGCAGTCAACCAATCAAGATTGGTTAAGCTACCAACCAATTTGAATTTGTTAATCTCTCTTACTGTTATTTCAACACATTAAATTGGTTAAACATTAACTTTAATGATTGGTTGAATGAAAGAACCTTATTGGTCAATTAGGAATGGGATTTTAGTTAGTCAACCTCACGGTCCTAGGACCACCCCTCTGTAGAACTCAGCCTGACAGCTGTTATCAAATTGCCATGGTCCATGGCTTGCCTAATTAGCCTATATAGTATCTAGTGCAAAAATACAGGATGTAAAGCCATTGAACCCACATGCTAAGGACCATACACCCACCTACACCAAATGGCTATTCATACATAAGGTGTTATATCACTCATCAGGGGTTTCATTTTTTTGAGGGTGGGGAAGTAGTTATTTTTTATTGGTGGGGAAGAGGGTTGTATGGGTTTTTTTTTGCCCTGAAATCTGAAAAGAGAAAAAAGTTTATAGTGACAACAAGAAAAAAAACAGATTATCATAGATAAAGATATGCGGGGACAGAGAGATGGAGAAAGTTTAGCTATCCACCAGGAGGTACTGGAGATGACTCTAAAAATTAGGAGACTTTTCTTCCTTGTTTTACCAAGCAGTCTACAGTCCATCCAAACACCACTAAGATAATAAAATACACTTACCTTGCGTAGAAATATCACTGCAATTCTATATTAACTATGGGACATTCCTGGGGGACCTAGAACAATTGTATGTGAGTAACTGTTGAAGTTCTTGGTCAGAGTGGTACTCCAACAACATTTTTTGTCTAACCTAATCTTTCACATTTTAAAAGCTATTCATTTAGTATTTTTTTGGGAATTGTGAATCTATAATTATGTGACACATTGATTTATTTGACATGCCTGTGCATCCTGCAGGATTTTTGTAATTTCAAAGTTACACACTAAACTTGACGTGACAGTGGATATAGATGGCGACACTCGGCTCTCTATTGCTCATGATTCCGCTGTTGTAAAATGCCAAGAATTCCTTGGACAAACATGATATGAGCTATGATCTTATTTATTACACTACCTTGGAATTGTTGAATTTTTAAGTCAGCTGGGATCATAGCATAAATTATCAGATTATACACTGTTTGTTTGTTGTTACAACTCAGTTATGCTTTTATTGTTGATAAGCTCAATGATTTCTTGCTGATCCTTTGCTCACTTGTTCATTTAAACTTCTGTGTACCACATCAACTTGAATAGATCCACTCCCTCATCCTTTCTCTATTTTAGAGTTATGAACCTTTGTTTCAAGCAGCTTTCATGAACATCTTTATATGTACACTATTACAACTTTTCCTGGCTGTATTGAGGGCAGCCTTTGTTTTAAGGGGCTTCTATTCTGCTGGGTTGGGGAGAGATACTTTATTCAAATAAATTTGATGTAACCATTTTTCTGATCATTGGATTTGGTTGAATAATTTTCAACCAATTCTAGTGGGTTGCCCTCAACCAGTCAAAATGGTAGTTTCAACCACAATAATTGATTGATTTTGCTTCAACCAATTGATTGGTTGGTCTTTTCCCAAAAATCAACCGATCTGTTTTAAGAGTGTCCGACAGTCCTGGCGACTCCTGTGTAGCATTCCAACCGGGGACCACTGCCCAGTACGCTATCGACTAAGCTAATACTTTCTCATGATCATCTTGAATTATATTCCAATAGATTCTTAAGAAGGTTTATTAATGTTATTGAGTTTTTTTATATTTTTATTTCTAATAGATTCCTTTTTACATTATGCATATATTGTTTTATATTCCAGGGCCAAAACCTTTAATATTTTGTAGCAACAATTGTATGCAGATCAGACTGAATGTATGCAAATGCGTCATTCTGAGGTTTGGTCGGATGTGTACTATTGCAAATTAAGTGAAAACATTATCACAATCTTCTTTCGCCATCCAATCTTGCAGCAGATTTAGCAGCATTTTGATGAGAAAGATGCTTGTTGATGAGAACAACAATTTTCAGTGACTTGTGAAATCATCAAGATTACTTGCCAATTACACACACGCAATCTGTCTTTTACAGAAAGCCACAAAAGATCTTTTGTTGATGAGAAAAGAAGACAATTTTTTCTATAGCACAATGTGGAAACCTCAAGATTAATTGCCAATGCAATCTAATTGTGGAGAGACTTTTGGACAACAAAGAATGATAACTGAAAATTTGAAAATGAAAAGCACGATGTCTGAAAGGACACGGAAGTAAGGAGGTTTTTTCTCTCTATGGTGGCTTTGAAAAATTGATCTGGCAAAAAGGAAATTAGAGCCTAAGGACAGGACGTCATATTGTACAATCATCTTAAAATGGCTCAACATAGTGATCCGTAGTGATCCAGAATGGTCCAGATAAACAGTGATCTGTAGTGATCAGAGATGATATAACTCTATCTGTAGTGATCTACAAACCCACTTTTAGTGAAAATCAATCATGTCAATTATTTAGGATTATAAGTGAAAGAACAGATAAAATCCATCTAACAATAGAACACAGTGATTAAGGAAACATATCCATTAGTTATTTGGTACAGAAAAGTAAATTTATTAATATTAATTTTGATTAATAGATGCAGATCACAACAGATCACTCCAGATCGATCACTCCATATCAACCAAGATCGCCATGGATTGCTACAGATTGATAGATAAGTGTCGATCCAAACTGATGAGCCATTTTATGATGCATGGTTGTAATGTACATTGTACCTACACTGACTAAACATGAGACTAATAGTCTGATAAACACAAGTCATTCAATTATGCTACATATATGGCAGCATTTTGATGAGGATAACGTTTTGTAAAAAGAGAATATCTACATGCAGCAGGGATGCCGGATGGATATGCAAGTGGCAGGGGTGGTGGTACAAAAAATCAGCAAATCATATTAAAGGGACAAATTTTAGATAGAGCGTCAATAATAATCCAATTCAGCATATTCTCCGGTTGTAATAATCTTGAATAGCTACTTTGCGTATATGTATACGTAATTTGTGACTGAAATTAGTAAAATAAGGCCTGATTATGACATTGTGGTTTTATTAATATCAAAAGGGCACACCTTAACTTCACAGAATCCTATAGAAGATGCTGTTGTAGATGAGAACAAAGGACAATGTTTCCTACAGATTTGTGGAAGCACGAAGATTAATTGCCAAAACAATCTTATTTCAAGGAAACTCCTGAACAAGTAAGAATGATGAGCTGCGAAAATTGGAAAATGAAAAGCATGACGTCTGAAAGGACATGGAAGTGAGGTGATATTTTCTATCTCCCTTTCTTTGCAAACAGTGATTTGGAAAAAAGGAAATTACAGCTTAGGGAAGTGTCGCTTCCGTAGAACTGAGTAAAGTTGGCAATTCAGTGGAAAGTTGGCAGGATATTTTAACCCACTCAATGGATGAAATGCCTGCCTTTCTCACAGACACAGGTTTCTTCGGCAAATTTGTCACCTGTGCCAGTGAGGAAAGTTGGCATTTCTACCATTAATGTTACATCAACAGTGACTCAACACTTGATCGGTAAATTGACAGTAGCCCAAAATTATCATGGCAGGGATAGGAAACGCCATGGGGCACGTATATTTGTCACTTGTTATGCTCCCTCCCTCCACAGGCTATTTCATGATTAGCCAGTGCACTCCATTTCATCATAATTATTGCAAAAGACATTTTTCGGTTATCAATAAAAATGGAGAGTGCTCTGGCATTTTTGCACCCACCAGGACATAATATGAATATTTATTTTGTCAGTTTTGACCTTTTTATCAAATAAAACATTCATGTGCACAGCATTAACACAAAGAGGTATGTACATTGCAGAGGGACAGAATAGTAAGAGCAGTTTTCATTGTCAAGAGTGTATATCATTATGTGCAAAGGACAATACTTTCATGCAAATACCACGACATACTGTGTGTCAGATTTATAAATGAAACTGACGTTCCTGCATTATACACCTGTGGAAATTAATGAGTTCCAAAATACAAAAGATATTACCTGAAGATATTACCTGAAGTGACATCATTGATATCATTACACTGTCAATGTAATCAATGAATCAAACTTAACTGTGTGTGATCCCTTTTCAACCAGTACCAAATATTATATATATAAGCCTACAATATATAATGTATCAGCAGCGAGCTTCAAGCAGTACTGCGAGATGAGTTTCCATTGAACAAAAGGATAACCTTCAAGCTCTTTAAGTCATATGATTTAGAGACTATTTGCATGCCAATGGGCATTTAAATGAAGATATATCTCGGCACGCCAACAAACATATAAGCAACAGGTTTCCTCATTACAAAGAAATGTCTCTCAAAACACCTGCGATAGTGAATCATATCAAATAGCTTTTAAATGATTCTCAGGACAAATTGAATGTCACTAATTTATGAAGAAGACATGTGTCATTAAAAACACAACTTACAAAATGATGACTCTCAATCCAAAATAAAACATCTCCTACAGGAACTAGTGCCAGGTTGATTTCAGAGATGGGCTTATTTACAATTGATTAATCAAGTAGATGTATGTCATTTAAAACACATATTACAAAGAAATGCCTCTCGAATCCCTAAAAACATCTGCTTCAGGAACCTGTGCTATGGGAAGAATTTAGAGATGGACTTATTGCCATTAATGCATCAAGAAGGTATGTCATCTAAAAAACAGATTACAAAGAAGATATTTGTAATTAAAAACACAAATGACGAAGAAATGACTCTTAAGTGTCCAAAACATCTACGATAGGAACCATTCCCAGGCAGACAAGTCATATTCATCAGTATGATCAATCACAACTAGCAAAAGATCCAGACGCCTTGTTCTGTCTGCAAAGGAAAGTCTCCAGCCGAGGCAAAAATAACATATCTGCATGTAGGTTAAACCAGATGGCTATGGACAGGCCAAATCATGAAGCATTCTCTTATGAGTCACTTAGTCTTGTAAATAAATTTTCTAATGACATATACTGACAAGACTCTATCTTGATCTTGGCCTGTGTGCTATGTGTTTCTGGTGAGAAGTTTGTTGAGAGCCTCTGAAACTACAGCAAAATAATTTTCTGCCTTCGCTTCATTTGAGAAAAAGAAGTTTGCAGCCTGCCGAAGGTAAACCCCTGACCCAACTGGTGCGGGATAAAAATGTGAAACAACTATGCAAAGATGTCAAATTTTGCCCAGCGACCATTCATATCTGCATAGTTTTACATCTTAAACATTTTCTACTAAACCTCACTTTTCTCGTATAGGCTATACCAATAATGCTTATATTCCTTCTAAAAACGCTGCTTCTTTGGAACAGAAATACGTAATGAAACATATTGTGACACTGTTGACTTATCACAGACTCAGCTAAAGCACCACAACACTAATCACAGAACCACCTTGAGCTTTTTATTTCCTAAATTTTTCTGACATCAAGCCAAGCTCAAAGGCCGAGGTGTAATGAGAAAAGACCATCTCATCTCTTCCCAGAAAAGACCATCTCATCTCTTCCCAGAAGCATTTGATCTGACAGAATTGCGAGTATTCTTTGCTCTTTGTGACCTTTTGGAAGTCTTCTTATGTATGGTGTCATTGCCTTGGGGAGTTGTAGTAATCTCATACCATGCAGTGCAATAAACATGCCAAAGAGAGGCCAATTTCTCTAGACAAGCATGGCATAGAGGATGAATGCCTTCTTTAAAACGTGGTAAAGAGAAGCCTCGGAAATCCAAATCTGAGCATTGTATCTGCTCACTGATATCAGAGGAGCATCTAGAAATAGCCTGAGGCAAAGAGGGCACAGCATGTTGACAATAAGAGGAATCTGTAGCTGTTCCTATTTATTTCATGATAATTTTGGGTTTATTTGGCCTGGAAGCGTGTGCAATGTGCGTGCCAACTCAATAATTGGCTGCTAGAAATGTATGGGGCAATATTGATGCCCGTAATGATATTAGTAATTTTCGGCCTGTAGGTGCTGCTGTCGGTCGCTATTAGATTACAGAAAATAATTAGTTTTTCAAGGCAAATTCTTTGAAAACTAAAAAAAAATTGTAGCACTTGGTTTTATTTTTTATTCATGCCTGTTCAAACAACAGGATTGCTAAATCAAGATCTTCCGGTCGATGTTGATATTCTTAACACACGGAGATGATGAACTGTTTGTCACCAGCTGCGAGTTCTCTGACCCATCAGCTTATCATCAATGATGCTCAGTTTGGTGGATTCACATTGGCCATAAGTCGGGAAATCTCACCAAGTTTTAAAATGACATCACAGCTTGAAGTTAATTTACATAAATAGCTATGTTAATATAGAGCCATCTCTGACATCACAGTTCAACAGCATAGAAAAGAACTTGAGATTCCACGTAAATATGACGAGGGCTATACGTTAAAATGGTTAACTTCAATTAGCTATAATTATTCACTTGTCGAAAATCAAACAGGGAAGATTTGTGTATCTTTGTGCGCAGTAACCTTGAATTTTTCTTAGAGCAGAGTGTTCATCCAGTAATTGCATTTTACCACATAAGACGGATGAGTCTTTCGGGGAAACAGCTCCCTCAAAAATTTCTTATCTAACCTTGAAGTTCTCAAGGTTAAATTTCTAGGTTGACGCTTTGTATACAAAATTCATAGACTTCTAAACAAAGCAAATACATTGCAACAAGCACCAACATTTTTGGTAATATGGTTCTATTTCACTGTTGTTTGTAATAACATCACATGATCTTTTGACTTTCGCATCCAAATAATTAACTTACAGTGTAATACAAATGCGGTTTATACCGATGATTACAGAGGAATGGTTGGTCTAGCGGTAGCATGCTGGGCTGGCAATATTGCTGGGTCAAGATTTTGAATTTAGCTTTTTGCCGGGTCACCTCGGCCTAAGTTGGACAGCTGTTTTGATCACATTTGTACTAAGAAATTGGAGTGAGGTTGCACTATCTTGTTGGAAATACCATAATATTTTAAAAATCAAAAATGTTATAAAATATGCATATACTCAGTCTGACCTCACAATTTTACTTGCACAAGTTGGCAAATCGGTACGCGCGACTGTACAAGCACAAGTATAATGACATATGTATTTATTGCTTTGTAAAAAAGCCTCTTAGCCAATTTATTTCCTCCCACAAATTTGTGGGGGTTGGCTGAATTGCCATGTGCATGCTAAATTGACAAAAGAAAACTTTCACAAATTGTTTGGCCAATCATTTCTAACTTCCATACAAAGTTGGAATCCTTTCTCATGAATACAAACCACATCCCTACTGGATCCCTTCAAATTTTCCATTTGCCGACAAAGCTGTCAATTTATCATTCCTTAGTAAGTACTTACCTAAATCCTGAAACTTTTGGATATTTGTCTATTCTTATTTTGCTGAACAATTGCTTGTTCAGATTTATAGCTCTAATCAGCATGGTGTTACATTATGTAGCATGTGCTTTAGGAAAATTATAGGCTGCCCACATTGTTACATTAGAAGAAGTATCTTCCAATGGCATACATTTCCACAAACTAAATTAAGTGGTATCTTGGAAAACCATAATTTATACTTTGCTATGCGTCCTTATACAATTAAGAATGTTATCATGAACGTAATATGTCAATGTCGAGTAAAGTGTTGTGCTTCCCGTCTATGCTAGATTTTAGCTATTTTGGAAAGTTATTGAACAATATGAGGTAGTGATATTTGGAACTGCAGTTCTGAACCGTATTTAACCATTTGTAGTTCTTGTTTCCACAAATGGATATTTGATATGTTTCCATACCCTTGCGGCCTGCAGCATACATATAAATGACACCAGAAAGAACCTATTTCTAGCTATTATTGAACCTTTAACCTTTCTTTCACACCAATTCATGATAGATGGATTTCTTATTGGATTCTTACTCAAGAGCATTCCACTTCCATGATTTACTTTGAAGTAGCCGTCACTTTCATCTCAAGAGAACCATACTTCATTCTGCCTAAGGTCTCCAGCCTCTTTTCGCATTATTTTCTCATTCTGTACTTTGATTTAGTAATCATGTTGGTGGACAAGTTTGAATAAAGGATGAATGTTCTCTTTTCTTTGTTGTCGAGGGATGTATCTCCGAACTGCCTGAAAAATAAACATCATACATTGTAGCAAGTGGCAAACAACACTTCAGATTTCTCCCTTTCATTCCAAGCTACCAACACTGAGCAGATCATTCCTTGATTTCTTGGATCTGTGGCAGGGCTCAGACGGAGATGTCAGAGGTTTACATTTACCACATGGATAAGAGAGCATCTATCGTTTCTTGAGAAATTGGCCTCTCTTTGGCATGTTTATGGCACAGCATGGTATGAGATTACCACAATTCCCCAAGGCAATGACACCATACATAAGAAGACTTCCAAAAGGTCACAAAGAGCAAAGAATACTCGCAATTCTGCCAGATCAAATAGCCCTGGGTAGAGATGAGATGGTCTTTTCTCATTACACCTCTGCCTTTGAGCTTGACGTGCTGTCAGAACAATTAAAGAACAGCTTTAGCTGCGTCTGTGATAAGTCAACGGTGTCACACTATATTTCATTTCAAGTTTCCGCTCCAGAGCAGCTGTATATTTAGAAGGAATATTAGTACAATTAGATAACTCCATGAGACAAGGGACATCAAGTAGAAAATGCTGCTAATGTAAATGTTGAGGGTGTAATTGCCCTGTGTGTAAAATTGTGTCTTTGTCTGGAATTGCTTGGGTATACACCTTACTAGGTGTCAGGGGTTTTATTTTCAGTACAATCTTTTTTTCACATGAGCAGTGAAGGCAAATACTATTCTGCAGTCAATGTAATGACTATTATGTGCTGAACAAACGTTTGACCAGAAACCCATGGCCTCATCATCTGTTTCACAAGATATCTTCTTTATTTTTCTTCCGGAGAAGACATATTTTATTGCAAACAGAACAAAGCATCTGGATCTTTTGTTAGTTGTGATTGATACTATACTCATGAATACTGACTTATCTGCCTGGGACTGGTTACTGTTGCAGATGTTTTGGAGACTTGAGAGTCATTTCTTTGTAATCTGTGTCTCTAATTACAAATATCTTCTTTATGAATTAATGGCAAATAAGTCCATCTCCAAATTCAGCCTATAGCACTGGTTCCTGAAGCAGATGTTATTGGGGATTTGAGAGTCATTTCTTTGTAATTTGTGTTGTTAATGATATAAACCTTGTTCATAAATTGGTGACATATCATTTGTCTTGAGAATCATACTGAGCTATTTGACATGATTAACTGCCGCAGGTGTTTTGGAGAGATGTATCTTTGCAATTATGAAGCAAGCTGCTAGTTTTTGCTGTTGAGATATATATCTCTTCATTAAATGTCCCATTATTATTCAAATAGTCTCTAAATCATATGATTTCAAAAAGCTTGAAATTCATCTTTTTGAACTGATGAAACTCATTTCTCAGTGCTGCTTAAAGCATGGCTGCTGATACACAAACAATACTGTTGGGTATTAAAGGAGTCACAAACTGGTGATACAATTTTATCATAAAAATTAGGGTGCATCGCCTGCCCCCTAAAAGTGAAAATATTATCTTATTCATTTGCAATTCTCCCATATTGTTCCATTGCCTGAAGAAAGACACTCTATGAAATTTCAGTAAGATCGGTTGAGGTCTTAGGGTGGCACTTTTGCATGAAAGTTTGGTCCAAGAATGACAGAAAGTGATGTTTTACATAATCAAGGTTACATATATCTAGCCTATTGTTTAATATAGGAACTTAATTCATATACCATTGTTTTCGGAAGAAAATAAGCTTTAATTTGAATGGTAGAAAGCTATATTTCTGACAACTTTTCACTTTAAGGAACTTTGGAAAATATGAACTTCTAGCCTATGGTGAGAAAAAATTGAAATGAACTGCTTAAAAGGTCAACTTTTGCACGACAGCCACACCTTCATTGGAATTAAGTACAATGTACACTTTTGTGAAGAAAGTGGGAATTTCAACTTATTTTTTAGATATCTATTTAACGAAATCCAAATGTACAGATTTGCATTAAGTACATGTAAATATGTGAAATAAATCACTTCAATGCAACGTCTTTTTGCCATGTCCTTTTAACTACACCATTTACAAGTCAATAGATAAAAACTGAATATTATTGTCCACCGCGAAACGCATTAAGTTCTGAAGATATAAGGGCAGACGATGCACCCTAATAAAAATGAGTAATTACATTTCACTGTACATGTGTGATGTCATCAATGATGTCATTATAGTTCCTATCTTTTGCATTTTCGAACTCGTATTAATGCCGGAACATCACTTTCACTTATCCGACCCACCACATTTTTATGATGTGTGAATTTCATGTATTGTGGTTTGTAGATATATATATACCCAATGTTGAAAATGAAAATGACTCTTACTCTTCTGTCAATGTTCATTCGTCTCTGTGTTATTATTGCCCACATAAATGTTTCATTTGCTGAAAAAGGTAAAAGATGACAAAATAAATATAAGCCATACCCTGTCAGCGTGCCTCCGCAGTCCTGTGTTGGCCCGGCGTAAGTCCGATGTCAGCAGCATCGGACCGGCTTTGGGCCGCCGAGGCACGCTGATGGGGTATTTAGTTTTACAGGCATTTAAGACTGTGTGATGTTGCATTTTAAATTATTTCAAGGTGTCATAGTAGCAGTCCCTTTTTAAGCTGTAATTTCCTTTTTTTGCAAAATCACAGTTTGCAAAGTGAAGGAAGAGAGAAAACATCGCCCCACTTGTGTTTCCTTTCAGACATTGTGCTTTTCATTTTCAAATTTTCGCAGCTCTTCTATCTTACTTGTTAAGGAGTTTCTCCAAAATAAGATTGTATTAGCAATTGATCTTGACGCTTCTACATTGTGCAAGAAAAAATGGCCTTCTTTTTCATCAACAAAACATCTTCGATAGGTTTACATGAAAGACAGATTGTGTGTGTGCAATTGGCAAGTAATCTTGACGATTCGGCAAGGCATAGAAACAATTGTCTGCTGTTCCTGTCAGCAAAACATCGTCTTCATTAAAATGTCACTAAATCTGTTGCAGGATTGGATGGCGAAGAAGAATGAGACAGCTTTTACACTTAATTTGCAACAATACAAATCTGACATCTGATGAAGAAATTCATTCAAACAAATTCATGTGTGTTGAAATCAGGAGGGTTTGACTTTAATGGTAACAAAAAAAAATAGAAGCATTTGGCCATTGTGCTGAAAAAATTAGGCACCGTGTAGCAGTGAATCTGACAGAAGTACAAATATCAACCTTCACTATAAATTGATGGGCTAAGCCTGGCCCATTTGGTAGCCAACTGAGTTGTCAATTGCAGGTCCTTGGTTTAACTCCCTCTGAAGTTACCCCAGATAGACAGCTCAGGGATTGCACATTATCAGTTAGCAATCTTTGATTTAACGTTGAATGAAATACACAACCAATTTTTTTAATCCTTTGTTTGTTGATTACTGCAATTACGTTAGTGACTAAACTACGTAAATTGGCAACCCTGATTTTCTCCTTCAAATTCAAAGCTTAAAGCCGACCTGGGTCACATGAAGTTGCCAGAGTAGTCTCAGCATCTTGGCATGAGATGTGACTATCTGGCACAGAAGACAGTGACGTCTCCATCGAGATCAATGTTGTTGCATTAACACAGTTGTTCTTTGGATAGATTGTCTCTTGAGCTTTCGAGGAAGTCTTGACGGTGTGCAAGAAACAGATTTAGTCTCAACGGATTCAGATATTGTGGGCATGATCCTGTCTTTTTAAACTTTTCAACACTTCCTCAATGAATCGGAGCATTATTATGTGTCAAAGTTTCTGCGCCAAAAAGCGAGGGCGTCTATACAGCCAGGGAAAGAGTGTGTAACCTAGGTAGGTAGATCTCTTGCAAAGTTGCAGGACAACATGCAAATTGTGGATAACAAACACAGTAGCAGATCCAAGGGGGGTTCAAACCGCCCCTCCTTAAGCCTGTACATTTTAATGTAAACAAAATAAAATTCTGGACGTTTTTAGTTCATTTTCATTTGTAACCCCCCTCCCCCCCAAAAATCTTTGCAACTCCTTACAAAGCCTGAATAATTCCCAGAGACTTCCATATTTTCCATTTGCCAACAAAGCTGCTAATTCATCAATTTCTAATAAGTACCTAAATCCTCAAAATTTATGGAAATTCACCCATTCATATTTTACTGAACAATTCCTTGTTCAGATTTATAGCTCTAATCACCATGGGCTGCATTATATAGCAGGTGCTTTAATGACATTTACTAAGCCAGCCTTCTTTGTCATAGATGAAGCAAAACCTTTCTTAGTGATCTACGTTCCGACGAGATGTATAAGGTTGCATTATGAACCGGCAATTGAAGAACTTGCTAAAATATCTGTCACAATTATGTTATCAAGAACAGCAATGTTGAGTTTTGAGTTTGTTAAACAAACTTTGGTACAAAATGTTAATGTTGAATGTATTTTGCTTCCTTCCTGGATATCCAACTCTCTGTAATGCAAATTGAATTATATATGGAGTGTGCAATGCTTTACCATTTCTAATTCTTGTTTGATTTAGTCAAGTTCCGCTGATGGTGATTTGATATCATATTTCCATACCCATGGGCCCAGCAGCATTAATATGTATTGAACAAGTATGATCCAATCTCTGGTTTTATTGAACCTTTAACCTTTCCATCACCGCAAATCATAACAGCTGCCTTTTTAATCGGATTCCACTTCAAGAGTATTGCATTGCAATTATTTCTTAAGAGGTAGCCAACAATTAGATCTCAAGAGAATAATATTTTATTTGGCCTGATGTCTCGTGCCTCCTGTCAGGTTATTTCTTCATTTTAAGCTTTGATTTAGCAATCATGTTGTTTGTACAGGCTTGAATAAAGAATACATGAGTTATTTTATCTTTTGAATGTCCCCAGAATGTACCTTATTTAAACAATGTAGTTTCTTTAAGCAAACTGTGGTGGTATATATTTTTCAATATTTTGCATGTAGACGAATTTGAATACCTGCAAAAATGAGTATGTACATGTACATGAATTTGGCAATCGTGGAAGCGTCAAATATTGTCATTCATGAATTTGTAAAGGTGCAATTACGAAAATACTTACCCTGAACTTAGCTAAAACTAACCCTAAACCTAATTTTGACCTTAAAACTGAAACCTGTAACACCTCCACGAATGTTAGTATTGGCAGGTCCACGAATGAATGATAAAGTACATCCAATTATGCTCATTTTCGCATATCCAAAAACTCGCCCATGCTCGTTTTTACACCTCCACAAATTTGTGAGCGTGCCAAATAATGATAAATATATATGAACTGCGACACAGATCATAACCTAAAGGTCGAAAAGTATGGAAATCTCTACGGACCTCAGTATAATTGTCTCATGCCATACATTTCGCAACAACATTTATAGGGGGAGGTCTGGCTGAGGAGATTGCTCAAGATTCAGCAACCACCAACACACCAAGTCTGTTTGTCCCATGTTTGCTGTTCTACAAACTTATCACATGTACACAACTGCTCACAGGATTCTAAAGGAACCTTAAAGGAGTCTAAATGATTTACAGGAGTCTAAATGATTTAGAAGCAACAGGACTCCCCAAATAATCTCAAAATCAACAAAACAAAAATGGAAAAAGCGGCAGATTCTTGTCATTGTTCTTCCCTTTCTTCATAAAAATTTCTAAATATGCCACTGATTTCAGCGGGTTCTCTTTACCACATTGTAGAGAAGGCCTTCATCCTCTATGAAATATTTTTCTTGAGAAATTGGCCCTCTTTGGCATGTTTATGGCACAGCATGGTATGAGATTACTACAACTCCCAAAGGCAATGACACCATACATCAGAAGACTTTCAAAAGGTCACAAAGAGCAAATGATACAGGCAATTCTGCCAGATCAAATAGCCCCAAGCTGATATGAGATGGTCTTTTCTCATTACACCTCTGCCTTTGAGCTTGGCTTGGTGTCAGAACAATTTAAGAACAGCTTTAGCTGTGTCTGTGATAAGTCAGTGGTGTCACATTGACTTTCATAATTTGTTTCTGCTCCAGAGCAGTGGTGCCCTTAGAAGGGATATTAAACAATCGTCTAGCTGCATGGGAAAAGGAATCTTAAGTACTACATTTTGCTTAAGAACAGTTTTTCAAGTATGAATATCCTGTGTGCGTAATGTGATGTCGTTGTCTGGAAATGCACTGCTGTGGTTTTATTTTTGGTACAATACTTTTTCTCTAGTGAGAAGCATAGGCTTAATATCAGTTCCCTGTAAATTCAGTGACTGTTATATCCGGAACAAACGCTTGACCAGAAACCCATTGCCCTTTTGTCTGGTTTACTCAAGATATTTTTTTTTGTTGGAGGAAACATATTTCATTGCAAACAGAACTATGCATCCGAATGTGTTGTTAGTTGTAATTGATCATCTTCATATGAATACTGACCTTGGGACTTGGGACTGCTTCCTGTGGGAAACTTTAAGTGATTTAGTCAATTCTTTGTAAGTAGTATCTTTTAATGACAAATATCTTCTTAATGAATTAATGGCGTATAGATAACTATTGAATTCTGCCCAGAACGGGATCCTGTATCAGATGCTTTTTGGATTTGAGAGTCATTTCTTTGTGATTTGTGTTTTTAATGACATATATTTTCTTCATAAAATAATGACATTAAGTTTGTTTTGAGAATTACTTGGAGCTATTTGTTATGATTTGCAGTCGCAGGTGCTTTGGAGATAGATATTATATATTTTTTGTTGTTATGAAGCAAGCTGCTTGTGAAGTGAGCTGCTTAACATCAATGATATTACTTCAGGTCCTCATACTAATTTCCGTAAAATGCAGGAAAGCGAGCTTCACCTATCTGACACAAAACATGTATACATGTGCTTTGCAAGTACTGTGCTTTGCATGTTCTACATAATTGTTGACAATGAAAACGACTCTTATTACACTCTAAACATTAGGTTGTCACTCTGACTAGTTTATGACTACTTTAGGCTAGTAAGGGTTGCAAATATTTGGTACTGACTTCCTGGAAAATCATTTTGCCTATTTTTTTTTTATATTATTTATTGGACCATTATTAAAGCAGTACACATGAACATATAAGACAATGGATAGCAAATAAAATGGTTGGTGGACACCTATCGGTGTATTTACCATGACCAATGTTACATAATGATATTATAAAATAAAATAATTTTCAATAGACAAATAGAATATTAGTTTGAAAACACACACACACACACACAAATAATAATAATAATATTTAAAAAAAAATAAATAAAAAAGAATAAAAAAATAAAAAAAGAATTGATGATTCTATCATAATCAAAATGACTATGTTGACTATGTAAATGTCCGAAAGGTAGTCAATTTGATCATCATCTGGTAGCTTTAATAACCAAAATGGTACAGCTTACTAATCCAATATTTGTCACATTGAAAACCTTTTAGTAAATTTGATTCAGGGAGTTGTCGGTTTAGGCACCAGGAATTACAACTCTGGAGTTTTCATTTTGACCAGCCTGTGTTTAGGGTGTACTCTTTTGTCCCTAGGCAATGTACATACCACTCTGTGATATTGCTATCCATATACTTGTTTATTGGATGCAAAAATGGCCACATCGTATAGTCTAAATGATCAACTTGTGGAATCTATGTTTTCGGTCAAGACAGTGTATTCTGTTTAAGATGTAATTTTCATGTGTATAGTGTTTTACTGTCAGATTAAGTTCTTATGAAAAAATACGTATTGATATGTTGGTACACTTGCTTTCTCAAATCAGACTGTTTCTCGAGGCCTCCACCAATGGGGGAGGATTGATATACAGAGGGACAGGAATAGTCTGATGTCACAATGTGTGCAAAAATACTACAGTCATATTTCATTTTTATGAGTATTTGGGTATTTCAAGACAGCGTGATGTTGTACTAGGACAATGTATCATATCATGGAACCCTTTTTTTTGCTGTACGTTCCTATTTACCAAATCACTGTTTACAAAGCCAAGACAAAGAGAAAATAATATCCTCACTTGTGTGTCCTTTCAGATGTTGTGCTCTTCATTATCCAATTTTCACAGCTCATTATTCTTAGTTGTCCACATGTCTCTACGAAATGAGATTGTATTGGCAATTAATCTTCATCCACAGATCTGCAAAAAGAGATTGTCTTCTGTTTTCATCAACAAAACATCTTCTTCATCAAAATTCAAGAATCTTTTTGCAAGATTGAGTGAAAGAATGTGACAATGTTTTCACATCATTTTCGGCAGTACAAATCCAGACCAACCTCAGAATTGAGCATTAGCATTCAATGAATCTGATTCATATGTTTTATCATCAGAAGGATTTGAACACAATAGTCCAACAAATACGGAAGCATTTGGCCCTCACACCCAAAACGATTTGCATTGCATAGAAGTAGATCTATAAGACACACAAATATCTACCTTTTCTTTATTATCGTTTTCATAGCTATGAGTTTTTTTGAAAAGTTCATTTTGCAGTTAAACTGTGACATCTTCAGGGTATCCGAGAATGTGATTGGTCTAATCGTCAACCTGTGACACTCAGTTTAGAATTGACATCACAATTAATGACAAGGAAATTTCAAGCTGCCAGGCAATGTTATTTTTTCTGTACAACCAAAACAAAACTCTTCTGTCTAAGCCGAGTATTATACCCAACACAAGAGCACTGTTCATTCATTATTTTCTGAGATGTTGCATCTCAAGAGAACTGTATACTTCGCTGTCACTCATTTCTTCTTATACATTACTTCACCATTCAGGATTTGATTTAGTAATAACATTGTTGCCATAGACTTGAAAAAAGAGGAAATGATTGTTCTATACCGTTGTAATAAACATTTCTTTTTTTTTTCTTTTAACAAATTTAACTTTCCTATTCATAAAGAGGAGATCCTGAGACTGATCAAGACCCAGCTAAAGCTGTTCTTAAATTGTTCTGACACCAAAGGCGAAGCGCAAAGGCAGAGGTGTAATGAGAAAAGGCCATCTCATCCCTGCTCGGGGGCATCTGATCAGGCAGAATTGCCTGTATCCTTTGCTCCACAAGACCTTTTGGAAGTCTTCTTATGTACGGTGTCATTGCCCTGGAGAATTATAGTTATCTCATACCACGTGTACCATAAAAACATAAGAAATAGACCAATTTCTCAAGAATGGAGGATAAATACTTTCTCGAAAATGTGGTTAATGTGAGCCTCTGACATCCCAGTCTGAGCACTGCCTCTGATCTGGGAAGTGAGAGGGAATCAAGAAATTATCTTGTGTTGGTAGGCAGCAATGAAAGGGTGAAATCCATTGGCTGGTTTTTCACGCTCTCTCATATTCATTTGCATTGGGATGGAAGGAATATCCTATGACAGTAGGGAAAATAGCACATTCGTTCTTTATTCAAACCTGTTCAAGCAACATGATTGCTAAATCAAAGCCTTGAATGAGGGAGTAATGTAAAAAGAGGCTGGAGACCTTAGGCAGATCGAAGTACAGTTCTCTTGAGATGAAAGTGACGGCTACTTCAAAGTAAACCAAGGAAGTGCAATACTCTTGAGTAAGAATCCAATAAGAAATGCATATATCATGAATTGGTGTGAAAGAAAGGTTAAAGGTTCAATATAGCTAGAAATAGGTTCTTTCTGGTGTCATTTATATGTATGCTACAGGCTGCAAGGGTATGGAAACATATCAAATATCCATTTGTGGAAACAAGAACCACAAATGGTTAAATTTGGTATAGAACTGCAGTTTCAAGTATCACTACCTCATATAGTTCAATTACTTTCCAAAATAGCTGAAATCAATCATAGAAGGTAAGCACAACACATTACTCAACATTGACATGTTACGTTAAATTGTTTGTTTAAAATGTACAACAGTAATGTTTATGATAACATTCCTGATTGTATAAGGACACATAGCAAAGTACACTTTAAATAATTTCAGACAAAATTGGTTTTTTAGATTCAAAATGGTTTTTGAAAAACCAAATTTCAATGCAAAAAACCAACATGGACTTTTTTAAAAATCCATGTTGGTTTTGCATTGAAATTTGGTTTTTCAGAAAACCATTTTGAAACTAAAAAACCGATTTTGTCCAGACATTTTTTTAGAGTGTATCAATTACGGTTTTCCAAGATGTCACCTAATTTTGTTTTTGGAAATGTATGCCATTTTCAAAGATACTGCCTCTAATATAACAATGTGGGTCAGCTATAATTTCCCTAAAGGACCTGCTACATAATGTAACACCATGCTGAATAGAGCTATAAATCTGAACCAGCAATTGTTCAGCAAAATACAAATGGATGAATATCTCGCTTTTTTTGGGATTTAGGTGCTTATTGAGGAATGGTAAAAAAATCCATTTATTCTTTATGCAAGCCTGGTAATATGGTTTTATTTTTCTCTTGCTTGCAATAATATCACATGATCTTTTGACTTTCACATCCAAATAATTCGCTGGAATACAAATACAGGGTGTTACAACTTACAAAGGCAAGTATAGGGGGATGGTTGGTCAAGTGGTAGCATACTGGGCTGGCAATTGCTGGGTCAAGGTTTTGAATCCAGCTTTTGCCTTGTCACCTGGGCCTATGTTTGATGGCTGTTTCAATCATATATGTACTAAAAAATTGGACTGAGGTTATACTATCTTGTTGGAAATATGATCATGGTTAACAATTGGATATTTGATAATGTAATTTAATTTTGCCCCAATCTAACCATACACACATAACTTTGTAACTTCATCTTCCACTAAAACTGCATGAAATGTCGAGGTTTTACATGCTTGTTACAGATGTATTAGCTTTGTTTAGAAGTCTATGATTTTTGTATGCAAAACGCCGACCTTGAAATTGAACTTTGCACATTTCAAGGTTAGATAATATGATAACTTATGTCGCTTGTCAAATTTTTGAGGAAGCTGTTCCCCAAAAGGCTCATCCGTCTTATGTAGTAAAATGCAATTACTTGATGAACACTCTGCTCTCAGACAATTTCAAGGTTACTGCGCACAAAGATACACAAAGCTTCCCTGTTTCATTTTCGACAAAGTCAATTATTGTAGTTTATTGAAGTTCACTATTTTAACATACAGAGATGGCGCTATTTCAGCATTGCAATATATGTAAATTAACTTAAAGCTGTGATGTCATTTTAAACTGGGTCAGATTCCCTGGCTTCTAGCCAATGTGAATCCACCAAACAGAGCATCATTGATGATAATTGAATTGATTCTTTGTATTTCCATCACCACCTTCTATGGTAACATATCCTGTCAGTTGAAAAAAAAAAGGTGTAGAAAATTGTTAGAATATGAAGTAGATTAGGTGCTGATGTTGTGTCTCTTACAGCGAAACATTTTGATATAGAATTAAAGTGGACTGTGGCACTGTGAAAATGCCACTTCATGATTCATGACAGCTGATGAAGTGTCATCTTCTCTACTTTCAACATGGGAAACATAGAGGCTCTTTGATTAGTCATGATCAACAGTAAGCCATTTGACTTCTCATAACAAATTTTAGAGTGAAAATCAGATGCATTATCCTTTCATTTGGCTGTCACCAACAAGTGGGATAAGTCTCCTTCAATCATATTAACATTGGAAGTATTGGGTTTGATCATGACAAATCATCAGCATGATGACACACAGTGCCATTTTCACAGTGCCACAGTCCACCTAAAATCTATATCAAAGTGTTTCGCTGTAATGATCTGTGTGACAAATATGTACCTGAGCAGGCAAAAAAGATTATGAAAGATGAGAAACACCCACCAGGGTGTTTGCATCCCTTGTGGATATCCAATATTATGTAATGCATTTGCTATAATACATGGATTGAGCAGTGTTTCGCTATTTCTTATTCTTGTTTAATCAGATAAATATTCACAGATGAATATTTGATAGGATATTTCCATACCCTTGGACACAGTAGCATACATAGAAATTTAACCAAAATAAACCAATATCTGGTAGTTATTGAACTGATAACCCTTCTCATACCTTAATTCATAATAGATGCCTTTTTCATTGGATTCCAACTCAAGAGTATTGCACTGCCATTCTTTCCTAAGAAGTAGCCAGACCTGGATCTCAAGAGAATTATACTTCATTCAGCCTGAGGTCTCTTACCACCTTATACATTATTTCACCATTTTGGACTTCGATTTAGCAATCCTGTTGTTTGAACAGGCATGAATAAAGAACAAAATAAAGTGCTACACATTCTTTTAGTTATCAAACAATGTGCCTTAAAAAACTAATTATTTTCAAATAGCGATGGAGAGCAGAACCTGCATGCTGAAAATTACTGATATCACTAGGGGCATCAGTATTGTCCTATACATTTCCAGCAGCCACATATTGATTTGGCATGCACATCACACGCTCTTCCACTCCAAATAAACTCAAAATGATCATGAAATAAATAGGAAAAATGCAGCTGTCTCTTATTTATCACATGTTATGCCCTTTTTGCCTAAGGATCAGATACAATACTCTGAGTGGGATTTCCGAGACTTCTCTTTACCACATTGTAAAGAAGGCATTCATCCTCTATGCCATACTTTTTTTGAGAAATTGGTCCCTCTTTGGCACGTTTACGGCTCAGCATGGTATGAGATTACTATAACTCCCCAAGGCAATGACACCATACATCAGAAGACTTTCAAAAGGTCGCAGAGAGCAAAGGATACAGGCAATTCTGCCAGATCAAATAGCCCTAAGCTGAGATGAGATGGTCTTTTCTCATTATATTCTGCCTTTAAGCTTGCCTTGGTGTCAGAACAATTTAAGAACAGCTTAAGCTGTGTCTGTGATAAATCAATGGTGTCACAATGACTTTCATAATTTATTTCAGCTTCAGAAGGGATATTAAACAATCGTCTAGCTGCAGGAGAAAAGGAATGTTCAGTAAGTAATGTTGTTTATGTAAAGTTGTGCAAGTATGATTTCCCTGTGTGCGAAATGTGATGTCAGTCAAGTAAGCTCAGACAGTAGAGCACTCGCCTCACAAGTGAGGGATGTATGTATTCAATTTAAGATGTAATTAGCAGGTGTATTGTGTTTTACTGTCAGATTAAGTCCTTATGAAAAATTGCGTAGTAAGTCATCAGTGACATGTCAGTTACCTTGCTTTCCCAAATCAGAATGTCCCTCCAGGCCTCCACCGATGCCAGAGGATTGATATACAGAGGGACAGGTATAGTCTGATTTCATGGTGTGTGCAAAAAACTACAGCCATATTTCGTTTTATGAGTAATTTAAGACTGTGTGATTTTGTATTATTTTATCTAAGAGGCAATACTTATGGCAGGTCATCCGACGAGTATTATTGAAAATCAATGATTCTCAAGATATTGCATTTGATGTTTGTAAATAAGTAGCTGTAGGTTAATTTTTATCAAATCCCTGTTTACAAAACCAAGGCAGAGAGAAAATATATCCTCCCTTGTGTGTTCTTTCGGACATTGTGCTTTTCCAATTTTCACAGCTCATCATTCTTAGTTGTCCACAAGTCTCTCTCCGAAATGAGATTGTATTGGCAATTAATCTTCATCCACAAATCTGCAAGAAGAGATTGTCTTCTGTTTTCATCAACAAAACATCTTCTTCATCAAAATTTAAGAATTTTTTTGCAAGATTGAATGGAAGAATGTGACAATACAAATCCAGACAAACCTTAGAATGAAGCATTAGCCTTCAAACAATCTGATTCATTACGGTTATCATTAGAAGATTTGAACACAGTGGTCCAACAAATATGGAAGCATTTGGCCTTCACACCCAAAACGATTCGCATTGCGTAGAAGTAGATCTATAAGACACACAAATATCTAGCTTTTCGTTATTATCATTTTCATAGCTATGAGTTTTTTTGAAAAGTTCATTTTGCAGTTAAACTGTGAAATCTTCAGGGTATCCGAGAATGTTATTGGTCTAATCGTCAACCTGTGACACTCAGTTTTGAGTTTGACATCACAATTAATGACCAAGGAATTTAAAGCTGCCAGGCAATGTTATTTTTTTTTTACAACCACCACAAAACTCTTCTGTCTTAGCCGAGTATTATACCACACGAGAGCATTGTTCATTCAATATTTCCTGAATTTTGCAATCTCAAGATAACTGTACTTTGCTGTCACTCATTTCTTCCTTATACATTATTTCGCCATGCTAGATCTGATCTGGTAATCACATTGTTGTCGTAGACTTGAAACATGCGGAAATGATTGTTCTACTCCTTTGTAATATTTAAACATTTCTTTTATCAATTTTTGACTTTCCTATTCACAAAGAGCAGATCATGACACTGATCACGGATCCAACTAAAGCTGTTCTTAAATTGCTCTGACACCATGCAGGCCAAGCTCAAAGATAATGAGAAAAGACCATTTCATCTCTGTTCAGGGTCATTTGATCTGGCAGAATTGCCTTATTCCTTTGCTCTTTGTGACCTTTTGAAAGTCTTCTGATGTATGGTGTCTTTGCCCGGGGGAATTATAGTTATCTCGAACCATGTGTACCATAAAAATGCGAGAAGGAGGCCAATTTCTCAAGAATAGATTATAAATGCTTTCTCGAAAGTGTAGTTATTGTGGGCCTGTGTGGGCCAGTCTGAGTATTGCCTCTGATCTGGGAAGTGAGAGGGAATCAAGAAATTATCTTGGGTTAGTAGCTGGTAATGAAAGGGTGAAATCCGTTGGATGGCTTTTCACGTCCTCTCACATTATATTTATTTGCATTGGGATGGAAGGAACATCCTGTGACAATAGAGAAATGCACCTTCGTTCTTTATTCAAACCTGTTCAGTAACATGATCGCTCAATCAGAACCTTGAATGTGGTAATAATGGAAAAAGAAGCAGGGGACCTCAGGTGAGAATGAAGCATAGTCCTCCTGTCTGAGCGGTTAGTGTTTTGCTACTTCTAAGGAAATAAAAGCAGAGAAATTCCCTTGAGTAGAAATCCAAAGGGAAACACATCTGTTATGAATTTGGAAGGACGAAAGGTCAAAGGTTTAATAACAGGAAGACTTAGGTTCGTATTGGCTCAATTTCTATGTATGCAGCAGGTACAAAGATATGGAAGCATATTATGAAATCTCAATGAGCGAAAATGCACTAATCAAAGAATAATTAGAAGAGAAAAACACTGCTCACCAGTGACCCCTCGTATTATTCTAATTGCTGTTCTCGATAACATAATTACAGCCCCGACAGCTCAGTCAGTAGAGCGCTCGCCTCACAAGCGAGGGACCCGGTTTCAATCTCCAGGCTGGCCATCATGTCATTCCACGACATCGTTGTTCGCATCAGACGTAAATTGGAGACGCCGTGGGCCCAACTGAAAACAAGTCACTGACTTAGCTTGGCTACCCACGTTAAATGAAAGTCCCTTTACCTTTACCTATTACTCTTGATTGTTGAGCAAGTTCATCAATGGTATTCGTTTTAAATTGCCAGAATACAACTTTATTTATCTTGTCATTGACAAATATCCTGCTTCATACATAACAATGAAGGCTGACTTAATTTTCCCTGAAGCACCAGCAAAATGATACTGCCCAATCGGATTACAGCAATGAATCTAAAAAAGCTATTGTTCAGCACAATAAGAATGGATTAATTTCAACAAAGTTTTTGGATCAAGGTACTTATAAGGGAGTGATGAATTAGCAGCTTTGTGGGTAAATGGTAATTCTGAAGAGATATAGGCTGTCTTCAGACAGGTTTCTCTCTTTGTAATAAAGTCAAAAATTGATGGCATAATGTTGTTTGGAAGTCGTTCTTCTGTCATTGTAGCATGCAAACTGCTCTGTAACCAGTTTGCTTCAATGGCAACACCCCCCCATCCTCATGTGAAAAATACCAATGTTGCAAACAGGCAACACTTATGGCTGGTCATCCGACTTGTATTATTGAAAATCAATGATTCTCAAGATATTTCATTTGATATTTTGTAAAATCAGGGCAATGAAAATTTGGCAAATGCCATTCACCCTGCCAAAAAGTTCGCTTGTTTCATAAAACTGAGTTCTGCATTAAAAAAGGTATTCTATAACAACACAGCTTAAGAAAAATATCATATTTCATAAGTTATGTTAGAAGAAATAGAAAATGAGGAACAAATGTGCTTTTTTCACAACATAATTGCAGTTGTGTAGAACAACGAAGAATGCTCTGTAACTGCATGGATGAAGGGCCCTAATAAAACAGGTGTTGCTATTGTCAGCATCTGCTAAGAGCTACCTTGCGGTACAAATGCCAACACTGATGACATAGCATCAAATATAGATATTGCTTGTAATGGGCCATGCCAGGGAAAATATATATCCGTGTGGGTGTTTTTGACGCATACCACACAAAATAGAAAACCACAATTGATACAATTTCAAACAAATGTCACAATTATTGCTATGAATGGTCATCAAATGATTCCATTAAATTCTTCATACTTTACATTCCTCTCCAAGGGTGCCGGAAGGATGCGTGAACGACAGGGGCAGTCGGACTAAAAGGGGCAAATCATATTCTTGTGGTGAAATTTAAATAGAGAGTCAATAATAAATTTGAATATATACTTACTTATTTGTGCCTAAGAATATTAAAATAAGGCCTAATTATCTGATGTTTTTGTCTTGAAGATCAAAGGGCACGCCTTGCCCCCCTGGACAAAGGCAGGAGGGCAATTTTCCCCCCTGCCCCCCTTGCTCCGGCACCCCTAATCCTCTCCCCAGTATTTTCCTACAAAGAGAAATCAGAGGATACCAAGAAATTATTGTATGTAAGTAGTTTACAATGAAAGGAAGAAATATTTAGTGTGGTTTCTATGTCCTCATATATTTATTTTTGCATGGGAGTGGAAGACACATTCCGTGACAACAGAGAAAATAGCATATTCATTCTTTATTCAAACCTTTCTGCCAACATGATTGCTAAATCAAAGTATAAAATGAGGAAATAACGTGAAAGGAGGCTGGAGACATCTGGCTAAATGAAATACAGTTCTCTTGAGACACAAGTGTTTGCTACTTCTTAGGAAATTATTGACCCACAATACGGTTGAGTAGAAATCCAAAGGAAAACTCATCTGTTATGAATTAGGCGAGGGAGAAAGGTCTGAGGTTCAATAATGACTGGAAATAGGTTCATACTGGTTTAATTTCTGTGTATGGGGCTTGCTACAAAGGTATAGAAACATATCAAGTCTCCATCAGTGGAAATTTACTTAATCAAAGAAATATTGCAAACAGTAGGACATATAATCACAGTACTCTTAATAATATAGGCAGGACTTGCAAAGTGAGTTCTTTCTTCACCATTAGAGACCATTAAACTTGTGTTTCAATCAAAAAGCAGTACGTCTGCCAGACAACTGCTGCTTGCGTTGCTTTGCTTACAAATCATGATTGAAACTTTAGTTGTTGAATGCTCACCTTGGGTAGACTAGCCTACAAATAGTTATATCATTTGACAATTGTCTCAACCAAGCACTTGCCAGGATTTCATTGTGATATTCCCTCTGCGGTGGTGAGTCACCTATATTTCTTGCTATGCAATCAGATTTCCCCAATAAAACAAGAACTTGTCACATTCAAAGGGACAGTATACATTACCAGGCAGGGTGTCATGTATATTTTAGGCAAAGTGAGCACAGCGGGAGGCATATGTATTAGCCAGTGGCACAGATCAATAAAAACATTTGGGAGAGATTCTGGTGCACTGGGACAAGTTATGTAAAGTGTGTATGAGAAAATGTATTTAATGTCTAGATCTATCAATACGTGCCATCCAATAGTGCTTAACAGTTCAAACTTGTAAAATATGAATATGTGAGCGATAATGTTTACTGTGAGTAATTAAGTTATCCAAACAAAAACATGTAGAGAGCTAAGAAAATTAATTTGTTTGCCAAGGTCTTTCCAACTGTATTATATTGAAAGCATATTGTATCTGACAATGAAATATATTCTTATTCTCTTTAAAAAAATACATCGGCCAAAATATTTGGCTCAAATTTACCAGCAAAGCATTGAGCCCAGTTGTTTATTGATCTTTCATTGAACTATGCTTTTAAAATATCATAATAACATACCTAGAGCATCTTACTCAAGGTGGATCATTGACTACAGTACAACCCAAAATAAAGTAAGAACATTTTCTGTCAGAAGTCACCTGTTTACCTACTTTGCCCTCCTTTCTCCTCTCCACCCCAAATCTCCTTACAACTACCTTTGACTCCTTACTACAACCTTAGCTAATATTAAAAACTGTTAAGACAGCTGTAAATGCTATTGAAATTAGCAAATGGGGCACAATATCAAATAAATCAAACACAAAGGGGGTGATGTAGTTTGTATTGGTGTTAAATGAGATATTAATGTAATTTTAAAAGGTAGTTTCAAGTAGGTAAAGGTAGGAAGTTATTTGGAGGTAGCCAAAAGATGTGAAAAGGTAAAGTAGTGGCTGATTCTTCTTTCCTGCTAGGGTAGTCGTACTTAATTTTGGGTTGTACTGCACGTGAAAAGTACCAGCTGAACAAGAAGAATGTCTTTCCGCTTCAAAAATTGTGTAAGGCATTTGTGACAAATGTCAAAAATATATATTGTCTTGGAGCCTTCCAAGAGATCTTTGCTCCCACACATTTTCTTTTTTTCACTGAGAAATATTGTCTTATGAACTCCTTGATTCTGCGAGGAAGTGTTGAAAAGTTTAAAGGAACGGATCATGACCACTGTGTTGAATTCTTTCGTGACAATTTTCTGCTAACAGTCAAAAAATTCTGAGAAATTCACCATGTATTGATGCTGAAGAACAAGTGAGTCCCCAACTTCCAAGAGAAAACATCGATCTCCATGGAGATGGCATTGTCTCTCGGTGTCAGACTGTCACATCTCCTGAGGTGAGATTACCCTAGCAACCTCAAGTGGTTTTGGACTGTTTTCATGGAGTGTCTTGAGTTTGACTAAAAGGACAAAGGAACATGAGTGATTCAAAGCTCATGCTGTGCAACTTTGTGCTCAAAGAAAGAAGATAAATATATGTATGTACAGTCAAATGAATGACTTACCAAGAGAATACATTTATCCCATATTTAGTATAGTAAAACAGACCGTTTAAATATAGAAGAATGTGCTGTTGAGATGTCATAATAGCTATGAAGATTTCGAAAAATCTTTGCAATGCATAATTTTCTTTGAATCCTGGTCGAGATTGCTTTTCATCCATTCCAATATCGGGTCTTATATCCAAAATCTTGAATGATTCTTTGCTCATTTCTAAGGAGGAATCGATGTTCGCCAGATGAGCCATCCAATTGATTTAAGAACGATATACCATTATACCTTTTAATCAGTGTTTTGAAGAAGATAGCTCAGAAAAGGCTTTTTACCTTAGCCACAAAATAAGTACTATAAACTGCTGGCCTGTATCTCAAAGAAGGTTGTGCTCTTACTTTCGAATAATTATTGAATACTTCAACAATCACCATAGAAATCAATAACTTTGGCAACTTCTGTTGGAGCACATGATGGTCGGATTTAATCGTAATAACTTCCAATGACCACCACACAGAAGCCTATGTCAACATCACATACTTATGTTTCTGCATAAAGCTCAGTTAAAGATATAGCCAGAGGAAATTAGGATATCCTGGGGTATATGAAGGATAATGCAACCAAAACTTAAAGATTTTTGCTTCAGAAGTAGAACAACTTTGACGCTTTTACAGTGGAGCTTGCTCAAATTTAAGCCCCAAAGATATATATTTTTACCATGTGCATTGTTTCCAAAATAGCATTCCCTATTTATGAGCAAGGGTGTATTTTCTGTTCCTATTCATATTATCTTGAACAAATACAATGTTATCTTATTTCCTCTGATGTGATGTCAGGGCATTGCACAATAGTAGAAGACCCTTCACGTCTGAAGCTGTGGGAACATTTATGATTCAAGTGTCTGCCTAAAGGAATGGATTTCATCTTCACATGTCTGAGACTCTATGAAACTTTGAAAGATTTAGCTGCAAGTTTCATCTTTCCTTCTGAAAAGTAATTCTCTGACATCACTTTTCTTTGTCACTTTTGACATTCAATAGATGAAAATACTGGCACACACTGTTTTGAAATGCTGACTAAAAGTTATCTAGATTTTTTTTTTTTGGATAGATTTTGTGACAATTTCAATGTTTTCATTATATTGAGGGATAAAACTTGATGCATCAAATCTCTATTTAGGCAATTTTGGAAGCACTGTCAACATCATTCAGACCTAATTTGCTGGTTCAATAGCTTCACCTTGCCTGAGCCTCCCTCTAAAAATTGTGTTAAGGGTTCCCTTCTATATTCACGCAATGCTTTTCATTTTGCATTTTGTACATATTGTATAGCGATCAAACGTCACATTATAAATAATATTATTACAAAAGTTTAGGTTATCGCACGAATCCTGGAACTTAAAAAATCCTCCATGCCTCTTTGCTTCAATTCACCAAGGTGCAAAATGGTCACTTGCCTACAGGCAGTGATGGAGATTTTAGAATTCAATATTGTATCTCTGGAAATGGCTGCCTGGCTGCTTAGTTCCTGGAGATTTGAGAGAGGCCCATGCTTGAACAGAGCTTTCAAGGGAGTAATTGTTTTGTGAAATCCTTTCTAGGTGTAATGCACCATACAAAGTCCAGCATCTACATTTGTATATTAATTTTTAAAAGATTTTAAAAAAAACCAAGGCTATCCTTTTTATCTGTAGTATAAGAATAATAATATCATCACATTAATATACCACTGTATAGCCATTTCTTGGATAAATGAATATAATCCATTTGAAGAAAGATATAATGATACAAACCAGTGCAGTTTCTACAAAATACTTCAGCAAAGACAGGATTGTGTGATTGTAACAAACATGATATGGTATTGTTAAATCAGAATAATGATAATCAATGATTATATAAATGCTAGATACACCTGGTTCTGTTTGTCTAGTGTCATACGGAAACCCTAGCAGTCAGTGATCTGTTTGGTCGGATCAGAAGAGGTGGGCATGTAGCCCGCCTGCTCAGATCACACACCACAGATCACACTCTGTGGTGGCTGATGATGCACGTGATGGGGGATATACTTGTGTTAATTCAGAGCAGATCTGCCACTCATGATGTTAATGGCTGTGAACTACACTGTCATAGGGTTTTATTATAGTACTCCCACTCGCGAAGATATCCTGAGTCCTTCGTACTCAGTAGTACTCAGGATATCTTCACCTTGTGGAGTACATCTCAAAACACTACCATACCCATTTGGTCTTCTTGTAAACCTTAACAAACATAATTTGATTATTCACGCCACTTAGCCAAACTAATGTCCATTACATTATTGTCTGATGTCACTCTAACAATCATGCACAGGAGCATGTGTTATTGGGTGAATGAATCACATGCAACATTGGTTAGTCTAAGGTAATTTGAGGTTAATTTGGTCATTTAGGAATATCAAAATGGCTTGGATATGTCGACTGCCCGTCGCAAAAAGGAGTTTCTAATGTTGAGAAAAAGGCCTCTTTCTTTAAGAACACTTCTTTTCAGTTCTGGCTCGATCAATACTGGTCTGATTTGAATGAGTTTTTGTATGGTTATTCATATGGGGCATCTTACAAAGCAGGCTGCTGTAATAAAGCATTATTTTCCGAAAGATCTTTTTCTTTGCACCAGCTCCCAACATATCCTCTTGCGCTTTGCCTTCTTTCGAAGTTCATGAATTTTGTATTGCAAACCGTGACCTAGAAATGGAGCTGTTAGCACACCAAGGCCACAGAAGATGAGAACTTATTTTTGTTGTCTGAATTGTGACTGGTTGGTTTCCTTGAAAATGCTGTCAGTCTTTTGCACTAACATGCAATTACCAGAAGGAAGTCAAGCCACCAGTTCTCTCTCAGAGTGAATATCTCAAGGTTGCAACTGGTTTCTATCAAATTATTTGGAAAGCTTCCCTGGCTTATTATGGTTCACCAGACTTAATTGTATGGATGTTGGGATAACCACGTCCTGTCCTTGTAATTGATATATTCTTATTGAAGTAAAACATAACATGAATCTTCAATGACACTTCGATCTTTGACTGCCCTGAACATGTTTCAGAGAATTAAATTAAATTACAGCTATAGAGTAAAAGGGATGGAGACAGGAAGTCCTGAACACATTATGCTTTGTCAGTATCAAACTGCATATTACCGCGTACCCAAACACTTCTTAATCTGTCATTTTGATAAGAAAAAATAGATATACACCGAATAAACAATTAGGCAAAGGTGGCTAAAAATAAGGATATATGATCATGTAAAAAGTGATGCTTCCCAAGATATCTCATATAAAATGTTTTGAATATGGGTCACAAATATCACTTGCTGTCCCCCAAAAATATGCTTCTCCTGGGCCTCGTATGGGTATAGCACACAAAATTTTAAGGCTTTACCGGAACACTATTTTCCAACCAGAATAGTAAGCATGGTGTATTCAGCGACCATGATGCTGTATTTCTTGGTTACATAGTAACACGTTTCATTCTTTGTGAGCATAGATTTGGGTTTCTTTGAAGGATTCATGAATACTTGAGGCGAAAAGAGAGCTGGAAATATGATGTTCGATGTGGTAGTTTCCTGACTAGCAGAAATTTTGTAGAAACAGGGGGATACATCTAGGGAGGGCATCGGAGGGTTGGCCTACTAGAGATTTTTTTTCCCCCGAAAGGACTAAACAATTTAGTGAGGGTCCCTTAAGAGTACTTAGTTAAGGGAATCCTTAGCTTAGTACCTCTTAAGAGACCCTGCCTAAAACATTTGGTCCTTTCGGGAAAAATACCTCCTCAGCCACTAAAATCACTCCCCATTACAATATTTAAAAATATACGGTCGTGTGAAGAAAGAGTTTCTGAAAGACAATTTAATCATTATAATATTTCATTCTAAATGCCATACACTCAAACCCTTAACCTTTCTCCTTCTGGTTTTCCTGCCTCACAATACTCCTCTCTATTTTATCTCCACAATAACATTTGACCAATTGGCGTAGCGAAGTAATTGGCCATGTTGCATCTGTTACTCCCTTGGAAGACATTACTGCTGCACACGCACAGAGCAAGTTCGTACAATTGCATACGATGGAACGCTCTCCCAGCAACACATGTCTACTACAACTTGTCTTACAATTTTGTAAAGGAAGTAAATATAGACAAACATTTTATCTGACAAAATTATGATTAGACATAAGTTACTCGAGATGACAATAATTTTTTTTGTTCTTTGTTGCAATAATAAAATATGTTTCACCAATTCCACTTAGGTTTCTTATGCAGAGTCAACCCTTGGTAATACTGCAAAAGTTAGAACAAGTATGGTGCAATTTTCATAAACTATTGGTCTTAATGTTTTTGGAAATAGCGCATCATTTTAAGGATGTAGTTCTGCTCTTCTATATTTATTTCTTGACAATCATCAGACAGGTGTGTTATAAAACCAAGATTTATTTAGTTTCTAGCAAGCTCTTCCATCTCTTATGAGAAAGTCTCAGCTGCACTTCTATTATCCCTGGCATTTGATGCTCATCAGCCTGTTGACTGAAGTATCATACAAACAAGATTAGAATCCTCTCTGCTCATCCCAGCTCAGTCCTTAGCTCAGTCCTTCGCTCAATCCTTAGCTCAATCCGAAGTCCTTGGTTGTCCTTTTAGTAAGTCAGAGACAAGGACCACTTCAGTTATGTCTCATTAATCAACCGCGTAAGCAGCAGGATTGCCATTCATCAGAGAAGACGCCTAGCTAATCAGTATCCTTGTACAACACTCCTTGGAGTGTCTTTGCAATGTATCTCTAGTTGATGGTAGCGTGTATCTAATCTTAGTAGTCTGGTTCAGTTGGCCTCTTTTGTTCCAAACCTAAGAAATACTTGAGAGGGAAATCTGAACTCCTAGACAGAGAATAATACTGTTCCACTGTGAGAGACAATGCTGTTTCCATGGCGTTAATGGTGTTGATGGAAGACTACTGTTCTCCTGACAAAAGAATAGCTATGTGTCTTTCAATGAAGTGTTGCTGATGATGCACAGTAGCTGATGAAGCTTCACTAGTGAAAACAAATTTGACTGGGATTAGTTTATAGCTGTATTATAAAAACATTCCACTGAATCTCCTCTAGGTTTTCTATTATTTCCTTGTCGAATGTTGATTTAAACTAGCTATTGAAGTTTTTCAGGATAAGGGAACTAAGGTGGTTACTAAGACATGAAACACCCACTTATGAGCTACTTAGGTACTAACACTAGTAGCCATGGCCCCTTAAATGGGTCCTTACAGCACATTTGGCTACTTATGACAATTGTAAGGCACCTAAGAATCCACTAACAGCCAAACATAAGTACTTATGGGTACTTATGTTAGTTCCATCCACTTGCAGAGCATGAAATCTACTAAGAATGTCCCCTCAGAAGGATTACAGAAGTGAGAATGCCTAAGGTGAAAATCCTTTGTTTGACAAACTTTGCAGATTTCATTTCGCATCGGTTCATCAAGCCCATACTGAGGAAAACACACCAGTTAACTGACTTGCATTGTTTTACCAACACATACATGATCTTGATAAAACTGACAAATCAAGAAGCGCAGCAGCAAACCCACGACTGCACAGTTCTGTTACTGGAACAATGTGATGGAGCATGTGCCATCAATTTTTCTGTAAGAAAATACCTTGATATACATGCCAAAGTTTCAGATACCTGAATCTACCTAAACCAAAAAAAATTAAATTGTACTGTAAATGCTGCATGCATTCCAGAATTTACTCTAATTCTCACTAGGGGAGACTGGGGCAAGTTGTAACTTTTATAAACCATCGTTAATTTGAAACTAAATCAGGCAGATGATTCCCTAATTTGATACATGAAGCTGGTGTTGGAGGTTCGAGACCTGCCTCCATTGATGGTCATATTCTGATGGTGTGGGCCTTGGCTCAGTCTCAGCTGCACCAGACAAACATGTCATTTTTGATTGTGAAAATTCTGTACTCAAAATTTATAGATAAAGCTTACAATTGGCCAGTGCTGAATTAGCAACATGAATGTCTCCTGCCCCATGTGACTTATAATTTAACATGTTTAACTGACATGTTGTCAGAATTGTGAGTAACACTTGAGCTGTAATTTGAGTGACATTGTCCTCGAACCAATTTTGGAGTGACTGGTGGCATGATATGATACATTTAGACAACCAATAAATTGTGTCTATATAAGATACTATTACAAACAAATTGTATGCTGCAAATATTATATGAATGATTAAAATATATTAAAAAAAGGTAAAATACTATGTAAGTTTAAAAAAATGGGGATCAACCTACCTGACTAATCCATTGATAAACCTTACAGCAACACAGGGTTCAGATGTGCAACCTGGAACTCTTTGTGAAGGTCCAACATTATCTCCCTAATTGTTGTGTCCCATTTTTTTAATTGCTTCACAAAGTAAGTTTTTTAAATAGAAAATTACCCCAAGGCAAAAACGACACAACTTACCTAAGTCTCCCCTACTTTTTTTTTTTTTAGTAAAAATTTGAATAATAAAAAACTGCACATGTACCAGGCCCCACTGACAAATGTTAGAAAAATCCATTCCACATTATTTGTGTTAATGTACATGTTTGAAGAAGGATTCATACACCAAATTCATGGTGTTAACAGAAGGCCTCGGTTTAGCAATGCATATTTTATGGTCTTATATGGATTGATTAAGTTTGATTTTTGTGTACGTAATTTAAAGCTTTGCCGAAGGTTTAAATGCTCATATTTGCTGTAATGCATGTACACCTTGTCATATTGCATTGTGGGTTTGCTCAAGTGCAGTCTATGCTTGCACACAATCTGGTCTTTGTTTATTTCACACATTAGGATATTTATATTTAATCTCAGTATTATGACAAACACAGAAACTTTGCAATGAAATTATATAAAAGCTGACAAAAACAGTTCTGTAATCCCTCTAAGGAACCTCCACCAAGCATAAGGGGCCTTAGTGTCTTAGTAGCCAGCTAAGTTCCCTTATCCTGAAAAACTTCAATAGGTGGGACATAACTATTATTGAAGAAATCTGCTGCACTATAAAGCTTTGCTGCTTCCGTTTTGTGGCCATTATGAATGCAATTCACAAAATGTATCATTTCAAAGTCAATGAAGGTTGTATTTACAGTTGGTTCTACTGTTTTACAGTGTGTTTATAATGTTCTACCATTTTAAACACTGAAATAAAAATGATTGTATAGCTCTTGTTGGATGGTCAGTGTGTTTCTGCTCTTCTGTATGTCTTGACATTAAGCAGACATTATGTAGAGTGTCTTAATACCAAGATCTATTACATGTAAGTGTCTGGCTAGCTCTGTTATCTCTAATGAGAACATCTCATCTGTGCGACTTGTATCCCTGGTATTTGATGCTCATCAGGCCGCCGAGCAAAGTGGCATACAAACAAGATTAGCGTCTGGCAATGAATGCTCCTAGCTCAACCAAGCTCGATCCTTAGCTCAGTCCAAAAGTCCTTTTCTGTCCTCGTAGTACATCAGAGACAAGGACCAACTTAGTGATCTCATTAATCAGCGAAGTGAGGGATGGGATTGCCATTCATCGGAGGAGATACCAAACTAATCCAGGCCTCATCCTTGTGCAGAACTTCATGGAGAGTATTAACTATACATCCAGTTACCAGAAGGTAGTATGATATCTAATCATAATTGCCTGGTCCATTCTACCAAGGCTTCAACACATAAAAAATATATCATACCACCTTTTGAAGTAATCAAACCTTGAATGTACATCCATTTTGTACTTCGTATATGCCACACAGAACCGTCTGATCTACAGCTGTATATCTGTCTAAAATTATTGTGCAAGACTTCCTAAAGTTGAGATCAGTCATATGTGTTCACAGAAGAACAAACTTTTGACGTCAGCAATAGTTTCCAATATCCTTAAATGGACCTAGTTTCAACATTACGCTCTCAGTTTCCCTACCCTTACCAATTTATTTAATCTGCTGGGCATATCATTCATTCGGAGCATTAGAATTTGCACTTATTGTACCAATATTTTCTACCAAGGATATGACATCAGAAGCATTCTTCTCAATATTCATTTGATTTCCTGCTTTGATCAATTCAAATTACACAGTTGCTATATCAATCATATTGATGGATATGTACCAAATTCATGATCTGTCCTAAGTTGCTTTCAATTCATATAAGAACTGCAAGTTAAATCTTTCATTTAAAATATTTTGTAGTATTTAACATACAATCTGATAGGACCACAATGTGATCATCAATTCTATTTTCTCCCAGGTGTATAGTCTCATGTGATCATGCACAGCTTTACTGAAGGAGTAAAAGTGGGACACAGTTGTAGCGAAGATGGGAATTACTCAAACCCATGCCCTGATGAAGAGATACTGCACAATCCACAGCAGGGCAGGCACACGTTATTACTGTGGATATGTGTAAAATTGTCAGGTGCCTGAAACTTGTCTGCATTATAGGCCTGAACCCTTAGCGGTTATGAGATTCTTTAGATGACAGATGAGCATGAGTTAGTGCAGAATATCTCTTGTGAGGATCACTAAGGTCTTAGATGAAGCTTGCTATGAGATAAGCTGTGCACAAACTCAAGTTGTGAGGAATTGGGTATCTGTGTTGTATTGACATACTTCTTCTGTACCTATGCTATATTTTTGTCAGACTTCCCTTGATAAGATGCAACATCACTATGCATGCAAATGATTATGAGGCAGTCTTAAAGACCAAAATAGGTTATAATTCTTCTGAACTGGACATAACGCATTGTTGATATAAAACTAAAGCATTATTGCAAGATTGTGAAATATGGTGCTCAATGAGAATCTGCATGTTTTTACAAAAACTGTTTGATTGTTTGACAACGAATTGCCACAAAGATGTAAAAACCAAAACTGAAACAACCTTTCCTTAAGGAATAATTCTGTAATGCCTGACACTGAAATACATGGAATAGGCAATAAATTGGTTCTAAGAGATACAGCTCATCATCTCATAAAAAAGACACAGCATGCACATGTATGTGCAGAATGACAACACAGTCATGAAATACCAGTTATTATGGCACCTCAAAGACTAATTTTACACTTGGTACTGAAAAGCGTTTTGTTTCAATTATCTCAGTACTGACATTATTATCAGGAGTACCACTCAACTTCAAAAGGAATGCCACAAAAGATTAGTTTCAGTGGGTTGGATAACTCCTAAGACAAATGAGAAATTAGCGTATCAAGACAACAGAAATCAATAATTTCAAAAGGGGAAACTTTCAACTCTTTGGTTCAGTTTAGAAGCAAGTATGTATCCTTGAAAATTTAACTTCCTGTGTTGTAAAATGGCCCAATCAGCATTTTGTGGCGGACGTGGATGATGGCTCTTGTCTAAGCTGCTAAATATTTTGAACTTGTTATACCACTCAGTGCAGAAGGAAGACAGCCACATTATTATTAGTATGTGAGTCTGGTTTATAACAGCTGTTTCACAAAGTAGAGACTACTGAGTCCCCAGATAGATAGGCCTAGTCATAAATAAATTTTGTGAGATGACGTAGATGTGTAAAATATGGTACTCAACAAACACCACAAGATAATTAATGAGATTAATCACCAAGGAGCTATTTTTCTGTTCCTTTTGTCCCTAGATATGCAACTGCTTATTACTCAATCCTTTGTACAATGTCAGGCCCATTGTCTGTAATTGCCTTTTTCTGGCGATCATTCATCCGTAATACCATTAGCTGATAATTCATGAGATTAGTCGGAGGGTAATCAGCTACCAATCAGCTACCAAAGGACTCTCCCAAGTTGCACAGAGAAATCATGCACGTACTGTACTGTTGTTGTGTAGTGATATATTATTCTAGCATGGTAATTCAATTCTCTAATACTATGGCACTTCAAAATGGATGAAAAATAAGAAAAATGTTGCATAATAAGCTGAAATTTGGCAAATTATCAATTACCACACAATTACTAGCAATGGAATAAGTTGCAAATTCCGACATGGAATTATAATTAAGTAATAGCTGTAACAATAATTAAAAGTACTAATTCTGACAAATTGTAATTAGGTTAGCACACAATAAATGAATCATGAAACTACTAAGTTTAAAGTTTAAAATGAGAAATGTCACCACAATAAGAATTAGATAATTTCAACATGACAACTGTTTGCAGAAGTGGATGAAACTTTCCAAATCCAATTAAAAGCAACAAATTTATTAAATTACCCTATTTGTTATTGTAGGAGAGATTCCTGGGTTGAGTAACTTAAACTTCTTGATTGGCACTTTACGATACCTGAATCACTGAAACAATAGATCAATAAATTGATCATAGATTTAGTAATAATCGTTACTTTTGTTTTTTATATTACTATTACTACATTGCATGGGTTCGCTACATTAAAACAAGAGAATGGTGAAATAAATCATATGATTTTAGTTGCCACTTCCATTTTGAGCCTGCAGAAAGTCAGCCTTTTGGTGTATGTACAGTGGTCCCTGCGTTATAAGAACACCCCTTCGGCGGCTGGCCATGAAGCGGTTTCTCATCGGGGTGCAAAATTCACTGACGATACTGCTGGAGGCAGGAGGAGGGATCGCATGAGGCAGCGCGGTATTACAATAGAAAAAAAAAAAAGAAAGAGAAATTCACTTGAGCAAAAAGAAACACTTCTTTAATGAATTTGAAAGGATGACAGATCAAAGGTTTAATAAAGGGAAGACATAGGTTCATGCTGGCTCAATTTCAAATTTTCAATGAATGACACAGGTTACAAAGATATGGAAGCTTATTATCAAATCCCCGCGAATGGAAATTGACTAATCAAACAAGAATTAGAAAAGGAAAAACACTGCTCACCTCATGGACTGCAAGTCAAAACGGCGATAAACCAAAACGGCGAGGGTTTTTCCAAACTTGACCTCAACGGCTATATTGCAAGTCAAAACGGCGATAAACCAAAACGGCATGGGTTTTTCCAAACTTGACCAAAACGGCTATATTGCAAAAATTCAAAATGCATGCCATTGCCAGAACGGCTATTAGACATTACCAGAACGGCTATTACACTAACCAAAACGACGATATCTAATGTCCAAAACGGCTATATTTCACAATTAAAATTTTATTTTAAAAAACAAGTTGTTCTGTTGTTGTGGAACCATCTTTTTCAGTAAATTTGATAACATCAGACATGAAACTACGATAGCAATACTGCATTTTCAAAGGATAACAGTAATTCTGTAATCTTACACAATTAATTCATCGTGATCAACCTCAAAGCTTCAAAGGCTGGCAGTAATTCTGTAACCTCACTCTCAATTGTCATCAATACCCAAGTCTGTACAAATTGTGATTGCTATTTATGTCTTCAAAGCTGTCAGATGATGAAGCTAATTGGTATTTTGTTAACACCTCTTGATGAACTGCTTACTATTTGACACTTAACCTGAATATTTTTTGACCGCCATAGAAATGTTAATCACTATTAAAAATCATATATATCTTTTCCTACTGTATTTCAAAAGACAACTAGTTTTCCCTGGACTGTCGCCGTTTTGGTAGGAAAATCCGGATAAAATAGCACATAAAACTACCATCGCCGTTCTGGTATAAAGGTATAGCCGTTTTGGTATAGAGGTGTAGCCGTTCTGGTATAATTGTATTGTAACCTATAGCCGTTTTGGGTATCTAATCATCGCCGTTTTGGCGTCGCCGTTCCGGCACTGTCAAAAAGACAATAGCCGTTCTGGCCTATCGCCGTTTTGGCTGCACACCACCTCATGTATTATTCAAATAGCTGTTCTTGATAACATAATCATGCTCGATTGTTGAGCAAGTTCATCAATGGTGGGCGTTTTAAATTACCATAATACAGCTTTATTTACCTCGTCATCAGTTGTGTAGAATAACGAAGAATGCTCTCTAACTGTATGGATGAGGGGCCCTGAAAAAAAAATACAGTTGTTGCTATTGTCAGCATCTGCTAAGAGGTACCTTGCGGTACAAATGCCAACACTGATGACATAGCATCAAATATAGATATTGCTTGTAATGGGCCATGCCACGGAAAATATATATCCATGTGGGTGTTGTTGACACATACCATACAAAATAGAAAACAACAATGAATACAATTTCAAACAAATGTCACAATTATTGCTATGAATGGTCATTAAATGATTCCATTAAATTCTTCATACTTTACATTCCTCTCAGAGTGTGCCGGAAGGATACGTGGACGACAGGGGCTGTCGGACTAAAAGGGGCAAATCATATGCGTGTGATGAAATTTAAATAGAGAGTCAATAATAAATTTGAATATATACTTACTTATTTGTGCCTAAGAATATTAAAGTAAGGCCTAATTATCTGATGTTTTTGTCTTGAAGATCAAAGGGCACACCTTGCCCCATCTGCCCCCCCCATGGACAAGGGCAGGAGGGCAATTGTCCCCCCTGCCCCTTTGCTCTGACACACCTGTAATCCTCTCCCTAGTATTTTCCTACACAAAGTACTTTCTCTCTCATTGTGAATGTCACATAATAGTACTTAGACAAACACTCACATCTCCTTCATTGTGAACATTAATGATTTAAGAGTCTGCTGAAGAATGGATTTCATCCTCACATGTCTGAAAATATTACTTCTATATGACAAAATATAATTTGACACCCTGACACTGATCATGGACCCACCTTAAGCTTTCTTAAATTGTTCTGACACCAAGGCATGCTCAAAGGCAGAGGTGTAATGGGAAAAGACCAACTCATATCTGCTTGGGGCTATTTGATCTGGCTGAATTGCCGGTATCCTTTGCTCTCTGTGACCTTTTGAAAGTCTTGTGATGTATGCTGTCATTGCCTTTGGGAGTTATAGTAATCTCATACCATACTGTGCCATAAACATGCCAAAGAGGGGCCAATTTCTCAAGAAAGGAGGACAGATGCTTTTTGTGGTGGTTGTAAGCAGGGCCGGATTATCCATAGGGCACAGTGGGCACTGTGCCCAGGGCCTCACATGGCCAGGGGGCCTCACAAAATTTTGAAAAGAGGATCACAATTCAAGGGAAAGGGCACTCCGCGGATTTACAGAGACATACAATAACAAAAGTCCTTGGAGGCCCTCCTAAACATTGGTGCTCTTCAAAAACCAATTGGCTGTCAAGTTTTGTAGGCATTATATATATTGACTAATCATTCCCTGGTTGAAAAGGAAACACATGCCATTTTAATAACCAAAAAAACTGACACAAACAGGGGCCTCTGAGGCCCTCTCCCCAACTCATTTCTTCCATATTTTTCACAGGGTGCTCTGAGGCCCCCTTCCCTGAATACTTCTTCCATTTTTACTTGTTGATATCACAGATTGATATGAACAAAATGCATGATAGATACTATTTGTTTTCATTAAATAAAACTCAAGAGCTATCAATACTCAAAAACGCATTTTAAAGAAATGTACAATTGTCTTTTGCACGAGGGTTTCATAATGATCATAGATAATAAGACAGTGTTGACGGCTTGACGTGAATCAAAAGAATATAATTAAAGTTCCTTGTAGGCCTACATGGTGTTTCTCATTTTATGGGGCTTCTGACTTCTGAGCATAAATAGAGAGGGGTCTTTGAGATTCATGTGGACGGCTGGTGCAAAAAAAAAGTTGTACCCCAGGGAGGGTTAATTAAAGTTATGAATGTACACCATACGAGCATAATTATTTGTATCTATTTTATTGAAGTTGCTCGGTATATCTTAATTTTATGCTGTTTTTGATAAAAAGATGCAACAAATTAATGACTGCATTCACCAACAGTTCACTAAAGATTTTATTTAAAGTAACACATGCCATTTTAATAACCAAAAAAACTTCACACATCTGACTTTCTCACAATGGCCTTAACAATGTCAAACAATTCAATCTCAAACAATGATCTTGTGTTTGAACATGATTGCATGCCATTGTGTGTTCATGGAGGGGATCAATCCGGCAAGGACATGGTACAGTGCTGCCTGTGTACAAGATGGTATCACTATGAATGTGTGGCATTGCAAATGAAGCTTTTTGGCCATGTCCCTACTATAGGACCATCTATGCTGAAGTCCGTACAATAAAGAACAATCAAAGAGACATTAAAGATTCCCTCAATTTCATGAGAAAAACTATCACAAAGCTGCACAGTAGTCTCGAATCTGCAAATAGACAATTGGACCAAAAGTCGCAAGAATGTGATCAAATGGCTCAGGAAAACGTCAGATTGAGACAAAGGATAGATTCCTTGATAACTGATAAGTCCAGGCAGAATTGGTCAAAGTTCACAACAAAAAAATCGCTATTGGTGGGTGACTCGACCATCAAAGACATTGATGAAAAGAAGCTTTCCAATACCAAGGTTATCTGCTTACAAGGAGGCCGTATTGACACCGTGCATGAAGCTATCCAGACGAGAACTGACAAGTACGACACTGTCACCATGTGTGTGGGATCAAATGACTGCACTGATGACCTGGAAGACCTCGATACTTTGATTCCAAAATACAAAGAATTGATTAACTCTGCTCAGAGATTGGTACCACATCCTAACCAAGTTGTGGTATCAAGTGTACTGCCAAGGTGTAAAGAGCCCAAGGTTCAAGAATTCATTGAAGACTTCAATGAAGATCTATCAAAACTGGCAAGTGAGAAAGGAGCTGTGTTTATCAACAATGATAAGGAGTTCAAGCTCCTTAACCATGCCCCTAATGAAGCCCTCTTTCTTCAGGATGGGATTCACCCAACCTACAAGGCCACCAACACACTAGCTCGAAATCTGAAGCTTAACAAAAATCCAGGGAACCAAGATGACATATGTAAACGCTATGGTGGCAGACAAAAGAACACTTGGAATGGTCGCTCGAGACATGTCAATCAGAGACATGTTGATCCAAGTCATGACAGCCCGCAGCATAGCAGTCCAAGACAGCACATGACCTACCCGAGAGGTCATAGGTGGGGACACTCCAATGGTTACAGCAGATCAGCAACAAACTCCTATCGAACTGATGGTTACGGTCGTGATGGTATAAAGTACCCGAATAAAAATCGATCCAAATGCTGGAACTGTGGTGAGGCCAATCACATTGCTCGAAATTGCCGTCATGGACAAACACTTCGATGTCACCAGTGTGGTGAAAGTGGGCATAAACAAAAATTTTGCTCACAAAACAGACGCTTCTAGGTCTCAGGCCAAGAAGATTGTGCCGTTACTCTTCTGTCTAGTACTCAGTCAAATGAACAATGTTACAGCATACTTACTGAGCCTCAGAACTATTCAATTCATTTCTCAGACTCTTTCCGTGATTTTATCTGTACTAGCTCTGATTTTTCTGAAATGTCTGACGTAACTGTTACCAGACTTGATGATGATATGTTTTTAGAAAAAATTGATAATACAAACAGTGTTACTGTCAGTAATATTGAAAAAGATGTGATGATGATTAACATGCCTATGCCTGACACTGTTGATGATTCTGATGATACTGATCATGGTGATTGTGACAGACATGTATGCAATACTCCTATGCTCCCTGTGAATTCCGGCAATTTCCAGATCGGCTGTCTAAATGTCAGAAGTTTACATCCTAAATTAGCAGAGCTACAAGTATTTGTTAATACACATAAGTTTGATATGTTTATAGTTAATGAGACATGGCTGGATGAGAGTTTCAGCAATAAGGACATTGAAATTGCTACTTACGACGTCATTCACAGAGATAGGAATAGACAGGGAGGAGGTGTGTGTATATATGTTAAGTCTGACATAAAATATAATGTATTGAATGGGTTTGGTGTTGACATTGAAAGTACATGGATTTGTGTAAATATTGATGCCGAAAAAGTTGTTATTGGAACAATTTATAGACCTCCAAATGCAGATCAATTGTATGATGATAAAATACTTGATGAATTAGAGAAATTAACTGCTATGAATGAGAACGTAATATTACTTGGTGATTTGAATGTTGATTGCTTGAATAGGATGGAGGGGAAAAGAAATTTCATTGGAAATTTGGAAGATTTATTTTGTATGACTCAATTAGTAAATGAACCAACAAGAGAAACCCTGACTAGTGCTTCTCTTATTGATGTAATTCTTTCAACAAAACCTGATATTCACGGTAGTACAAATGTTTTAAAAATTGCAATGAGTGACCATTACTGTGTGCAGACAAGTGTAAGAAAGAAAGAAAAGGAAACTCTGAAACATAAATCAGTCACTTTCAGAGATTTCAAAAAATTTGATACTGAAAAGTTTTTGTGCGATATAGTCTTTCTTGTTCAAAATATGAATGAGCAGATGAAAAATGAATGTGATTTGCAAGATTTATGGATAAAATTTAAAATTAAGTTTCTTGAAATTAGTAATCTGCATGTTCCTGTTGTGACAAGAAGGCTCAAGGATCGAACAAAACCTTGGATCACTCATGAAATTGTCACATTAATGTACAGGAGAAATCATGTCAAACAAAAAGCTGTGAAAACCAAATGTCTAACAAAATGGGAGGAATATCGAAAACTGAGAAACAAAATAACAAGTCTTTTAAGAACTGCAAAGAACAAACATTTCATGGAACAAAGCAAACAATGTGCTAATAATCCCAAGAATGTTTGGAAGTTTTTAAATAAAATTATCACAAATAAAAACATGATTTCTCCTCCAAATGAATTTTCACCAGAAGAACTTAATAAATATTTTAGTACAATTGGTGAAAATACTGCAAATGAGTACTTTGGCAAATGCAATAAGGATTTGCCGTGGAAAGGTCCAAATTTCACGACTAATGTCTTCAAATTCTGTGAAGTTCATGACACAACTGTAAAAAAATTACTTAGGTCTTTAGGAGAAAGTAGTAATTATGATGTCCTTGGTTTTGACAGCAAGCTATTATATTTAAGTGCCGAAATTATTGCACCTGTCATTTCTAAGCTATTTAACATTTCTTTACAAAAAGGTATCGTGATTGATGATTGGAAAATCTCAAATGTTACACCAGTTTATAAAGGTGGTGATGACAGATATGCAAAAAGTAACTACAAACCTATTTCTGTTATTAGCCATTTGGCAAAAGTTTTTGAGAAAGTTATTAGTTGGGGAGCCAGGTCCAAAAAAGTGCAATATTTAAGGAGATTCGTAGGGCCCGTCGGACAACATCACAAATTTGGTACCGTTTTGTAGCCAGAAACTTGCCCGTCAAAATTCAGGTTGTTGTACTATCAAATTGTGGTATAGGTTTTGAGATAAATGCGTTACTATGGCAACGATGTGCTATTTTCAACAGATTTCTGGGAAACGGTAATGGTATCTTTCTTTTTATGTGGAGGACTGTACAATAATCACAGCATTTTCATTTTTGGGTCAAATCTTCAGAAGGCCTGGGTCCTTCAAATGACACATGTAATTCATGGTCATGAAATATATCTGTTACCATGGAAACCATTTTCTGATGCACTCTATGAAAATTACTGACTTCAACAAGTTCTGCAATGCTGCATTTACACAATATTAGGTATAACGGCAATTTTTTTTTCAGAATAAGGGCTATCATATTCCATTCTTGCTACCTGTAAAAAATTATTAGAATGACATTATATTTTATGTTGCTACGGCAACAGAAACACATGAAAGTCATATCAGGTAAAATATCTAAATTTTACTCTCAGGCCCATGTCCTGGTTCAATTGCAGACAAATATGATACGTTGTTGCACATTATTATTGTACCAACTCAAATACAGATATTAAGTTCAAAAATTTCTTACCGTTACCATGGTAACCATTGAAAAATGCAATTTTTCGCAATTTGAGCAAAAAAATACAAAACTCTGCTTTGTCAAGCTAACTAATTTGTCTGGATTGTGCAGAAACATAAAAAATAATTATGCTATTATTTTCTGACATACACTGTAAAAGCTGACACTAAGAAATTCAGTTTTTTAGTTGTTACCATGGCAACAGTTGAAATATGCTGTCCTTTCCATATACAAACAAAATGTATGACCTTAGATCTGCCTGATCATGTGCATTTTAATCAACCTGATGACAACTTATCAAAACAAATGTACTACAAGGGATATAAGCAGAATTATCATTATGTGAATTTGTTACCATGGCAACCATCAAAAAAGGAACCTTTTAAAGCCGTTACAACTTTGATTTCACATCAGGATACTCAATTCCTCATTTTATCTGAGTTAGCAATGAACAATGATATATATGCATGTACACATTATCTTAAGTCAAAAGACAGTACACATTTGTTGTTTCTATGGTAACCACTATAAAGTGTAATAAATTATATATATATACTATTAGACTGTTGTGAAAATTATCATTCGTTGTCATTGCATTCATCCATTAACGTTTTTTGGTAAGATGAGAGGGGGAGGGTTGGTCTAGCGGTAGCATGCTGGGCTGTCAATCGCTTGGTCCAGGGTTCGAATCCAGCTCTTGCCGGGTCACGTAGGCTTACGTTGATTGTACAGAAACATGAATAATTATTTATGATATAAAATCATTTTCTCAGATAAAAATAACTTTAATAAATCCATCTTCAGCTGTTACAATGGCAACCTTAGAAATGGACCTTTTAAATTTTTGCATAAAGGAAAATTTGTCAGTTTGAAAAATGGTATTGATCAAAGCACAGATCTGCCTGGATTGTTGGTAAGCTCTGCATATTATTAATTGAAATAAATATACCATAAAAAAATCAAATGGAATGATTATAGTATCAAATTTATGTATTTTTTGTTGCAATGGCAACCAGTGAACAATGTCATTATAGCCATTGTGCCTAAAAAATGATTCAATCAGATATTACAATATGCTTGTGTGATAAATACATGATAGGCCGCAGGCTAGAGTAGGTCCAAGTACACCCCCCCCCCACAATTTAATGAACCAATACTTCGAAATCCTCAGAACCTATAAAAAATGAATTTGGAAGATAAAAGGAAAAATATAGGGATGAACTTCGAGTTTAATCACCTTAAACATAAGCGCCTCAAAATGGCAGAAATGCCATTTCCATGCATGTTGTCACTCTTTGAACTTCATTACTAGAAAATAAAGCACTTATACTTGTACTATTGCTATATGAACTACATATAAAATTAAAGCTATGAATGTCAGACATCTTCCTGTACCATCTGCAAGTAGATAGATCTATTCTGCTTCTCATAGTAAAGGTGTAACCACGATGTATCTCATCCTGCAAAAATGTAATTTTAGGCTTCAACTGCTCAATATCTGCATAATTTTTTCCAGAAGTTGTGATACTATACTGCTTTGAAAACACATCATATTGCAGCCAAGAATATATGGATCCCATCTAATACTCTTGTATTTACATAATATGAGAGTGTGGCTCATGAGAATGGCACAATTGTGTTAAATAGGCTCGGAAATTGGCCATCTTGTTAAAAATATGGTAATTATTTGACATTTGTGATCTTCAAGGATGACCACAGTGGGATTTTAAGATGTGCTAGGAGCTAAATTTTGTTACGGATGACAACAACAATGCTGGCTACATATCTACATCAAATTAATTTAAGAAATTACTTTAGTTTTCCCAGAAAGGTGGTGTCAATTGAAGGAAACGCTAAATTCTTCGCACAAATCTGTTACTTTTTTTGTATGAATATGAATAGAGTTGTACATGTTTCAGGGATATATACTAATTATAGAAGGAAAAATGTGTACTTCCTAACAGCTTTAATTATTGATAGAGATTTGTTAGTGAAATTGTCATGGACTTCCCAAAAATTCTTGATCCTTATATAAAGGACTCATTTTTCAGTTAAGCGTTTCATGAAAATCACACTGAAAGTGACTGATTATCAGTGATACTCATTTAGAAGAGAAGTTACAAAAAAATGAGAAGTCAAAATCGAGGTTTGGCTTAATGGCCTATTAAACTTATTAGTTTAGTAAGCATCAAACAAACAAATGCCAAACCCTCTGTGCCATAAAATTACCCCCTCGGCAATATCAGAGAATAATCCTTTTTTGGCTGATATATTGATGTAAATTATCACTTCCAAATGTCTATGATGAGATTCACATACAAAATTTGTATTGCTACATATCTTTGCATATACATCAAAATCAATATTTCAGCTCTACACGTAGTTTATATTGGTATCCCAGGATAGACCTGTTTAACATGGGGATTATCTCATTCTCAGTCATTTTTTCTTCATAAATTACACAAATGTCACTGAATGGATTTACTCTCATGATAACTGGTTATATATTTTCTTCATTGGTTATGACATCATTCAGGGCTGTGCAATTTCTCTATGTGTCTTATTATGGTCTGATGCCACCTTCCCAGAAATAGCAGTAGTTTTTGATATGGGCTTCTGTTCCATAACAAATTTCATGCTCATTTCATATTGTGGAATTTACTATACAATTTTTGATTCTAAATCAGTAAAGTAAGTGATAGAAAATATCTATCATAAAATGAGTCTTAAAGCTGTTTGTGGATTAGCGTTCCAAACATTTTCAAAATTAACTTTCAACTTGGTTGTGTGATGTCACTGGCTTTTAAAAAGAATTTTTTTTTGTATCAGTTATGGTTAATCAGTTGATTCAGTGCTATCACTTCTAGCAGCATAGGTGACAATAAACAAACTAATTAAATGATTAAAAGTATACTTAATCAAATAAGAAGATTAGGAGACCAACAGAAAACTGTGGATGATGTGGCAAAGCCAGTTTGCAAAATAAGAAAAAGTGCTTGTTCTAGTATACAAAAAACGTCGCCATTGTTGAGATTTACAGACCATGCAGACGTTTGTAGGCCATGTATTTTGCCTTCTTCCAGACGTCTGTCGAATGTGTTTTCTGCTATTCAAACCACTTACAGACCAGAAGTAGAAGAGACACACGCTATTTTAAGACATCTGTGCTCTATATAAAAAACAGGCTATTTTAAGCAAAATCTGTAGGCTATATCTGCGCCTGTTTCTAGACGTCTGTAGGCTTCACATTTAGCCTATTTCCAGACATCTTTATGCTGTATTTTTAGCCTTTTTTTCATAGTGAATCAAACAGCTGCATTGATCAGTTTTGTTCATACAGACAAATGACTTTTACAATTTCAAAAGATATAACAGATGGTCTGCGCAGATAACAATTTGAGCAATTCCAGAAGTCTGTTAAGGCTCTCAAATGGACTTCTCATATCATTTGAGCCCGTCTGGATTATCAGAAATACAGGTGATACAGACGACTGGATCACCATATATTCATTGGTCTGTAAATAGTCGGTTTTGCACTTTCCAGACATCTGTAGATGTTATTTGGGTCAAACTCTGCTAAGTCTGAAATTCTTGTCTCCAGTGTTTAACAATAATTCATGACAACAGGAAGGTACATGCAGGGCCTCTTGTTGTCATTTGTCATAGACAAGGATATTAGCAAAACTTACAACACAAAAAAATATGAGGCATGTTATTTTTATCCAATCCAAAAATAGCATTGAAGTGGCCAACCCCCCTAAAAAAGGCTTGCCTCCACCAACTTTTTCTTTGAGAGATAGCGTCACAAGCACTACTGCAGGATCCTGATTCAATCAAGCTCTACCATACATGGAGACTTGACTATCACTCTTCTAAAATCTAGTTACCAATAGCTGAAATATTATTATACTAGCAATGACTCGTGATAAAGGATAACACAAATGGCAGTCAAGCAGGTTTGTGCCAGTGTAGAATGAGTCTCACAAAATGTGCGAGAGAGGTGTGAAAGGAAAAATATATGGACAGTAAACATCATTTTCATTATATGTCGGGGGGGGGGGCGACCATTTTCTTGGCTAGTTTGGTGAAACAAAAGAAACAGTTTTGGGCAGTCGTAAAAAAATAGATTTGTAACATGGTTTTGTTTGATTTAGAAATTAATAAGTGAGGACGTCAGACACCCAAATAGAAATTGACTGGCGGCTTCACTGTGAAAGCGAAATCTTAAGGTCACAGCGGGCAGTTCATGAATGAAGAAAGATGGCTGCCAAAATGGCCGGCAGACAATGGCTGCCATCTTGGATTTCACAAGATGTTCCTGATCCATATCCATAGGCTAATACGTGCACCAAATTCTAAGCGAAATATTATGGTCACAGTGGGCATTTCAAGAATGAAGAAAGATGGCCGCCAGGAAATGGCAGCCATCTTGGATTTCACAACATGTTCCCAAGCAATACCCACAGGGCAATAGCTGTACTAAATTTCATAACTGTAAGCAGAATATTAAGGTCACAGTGGCCAGTTCAAGAATGGCTGCCAAAATGGCCACCACAAAAATGGCAGCCATCTTGGATTTCTCCATATAATCCCAACCAATAACCACAGGCCAATATGTGTACCAAATTTCATAACTGAAAGTGAAATGCTTATGTCACTAATGGACACTTACAGAAACCTTAACCTGGATAGCAGTGTCACCACATGGCGATTTTAACTAATTAGTTGTAATTAGCAAAACTAATGAGAGTTGAGGTTAATCGTTGCATGGTTGAAATCCTCATGTGAATACAAGAGTTTGGAGGTCAGATTCATAGTATTATTAGTTGACAGGAAAAAGCCTTATGGTTGAGATGATATAGTTTCTTCCACAAATATATATATAGGATATAAGAGCAGGTGGTTGTTTTTTCAATGTCTCCAATATTGCGTCACTAGCATCACACCGGATTTGTTTCTTAATAAAAATGAAAGGGACACCCATTTTGTGAGAAAACCTTGTGTCTGACGTTGTTTTACAATCCTAGAAAATAACTGCACTATCTGTAGCTCTGTATCATTTATGTTAACCAAAATGTTTGAGTACTTCTGTTGGCATGTCAGTTGTCCAATCTCAATTTCTCATTTTAACAAATATATTACACCAACAACAGACTAATATGCTTAAACGCCTTTATTACGTTGAACGCTAGGATATATAATATACGGTGATAATACAGACTATTATGCACTAATTTAGGGTAAATAAGTGATAAACTACATAAAAACAAAAACGACGCAACAAAAACGATAGGTGGCGCCCTGTATATGACAGTGGCGCCACTCCTAGGATAGTCTGTTGTGGTGAAAAACTATTTTAACAAATATATTACACCAACAACAGACTAATATGCTTAAGTAGAGAGATACAAAAACAAGACTAGGCTAAAATTAAAAGGAGACTAGTCTGACAAAGGAAAGTTAAAAGAAACAACATGAACTAGAATAATCTTAATTTGTAAGAGTAACATCTAAACCTATTTAGGAGTATATAAACATATAAATGACAAACAGGTAGACACATGACATACATATCAAAACGTAAGTGAGGTATTATGTAAAAAACATATTTTTAATATATGACGATGGAACATTGGTATGAACATAGTGTTTATCAAAAGTCTCCTGAGAACGCCAACGGCCAATATGCCGAGCAATGTCAGGATGGATACCACAATTGATGGCTTGAGTGGCTCCTGTAGGACGGAAAGAGCGTGGGGAGTAGACACGCTCCGATAATCCGGCAAGCTTGATGGCCTCTGACAAGACTGAGGCAACGGTAGTTGCTTCTATCGGACGGTAAGGCTTATTGAGTGACAAGAACACCGGACTAGAAGGTACAGTGGCACGTTGGGAATCAGTGGCATGAATATAGGTACGTAGGCACAGAATTGGGTCACAACGAGCAAATTCGCCCGGCATCGGGGGAATAGTCACTGAAAAACCATCCCTGTCATAATCATTCTTGATAGCATGGAAACGAACTGTCAAAGCTCCGTCCGGCAGGAAGTCTAGATTTGCCGTAGAGAAAACCACCGACTGGATTTCTTTAGTGTTTGGATCAACACACTGAGAACGTGGGGCAATGTCTGAAGGACGCAGCATGAGAACCAGAGCCAGGAGACAAATGGCTTTAATCCGTAAACGTTTGACCGACAATTGACCATTGTCCGGCCAGTTACTAAATAAATCAATAAATGGTTGTACAGGCATGACCGGTGTCTGACGCATTGGGAGCGTCGTCGAACATTTAACAATTCCATCTGCAAGGTGACGGATTGCAGGTGTGATGGGATTATAATCCAGAGCAGAATAAAGGGCCTGCAAAGCCGATACTGTTCCAAACACTTGAGATTTAGGACGTTGAGAATGATGGGGGATCTGCGATAAATAATCCGCAATTATGCTTTCCGTTGCATGATAAACTGAAACGTTACAGGAAAGGCAAAATTCATGAAATTTTCCAATTACAAAGTTATACTGTCTGCGAGTGGAGGGAGCCCAGTGAAAGAGAAAGTTTTCCACTGCTGAAGTGGACCAACCTAGAGCCCTGAGTTTATTGCTCCATTCACTCTCCAAGCATATATATTCCACTTGTTCTTCTTCGGTTCTATACCGAACTGACTGGACACTGTTAAACGAGGTCGACGTATGTGAAGAGGACGAGCCACTAGAATAGTTTGAAGCAGTGGCCACCACGGTTGGCTGGGCCACCTGGGAGCTATCAACGTGGCCGAGGCCTTGGTCTGGATAATAACGTTGATGACTTTGGAGAGGAGTCGAAAAGGAGGGTTTACATAATTGTTCTCTGTGGCCCAATCTGTTTGGGACAAGGCATCGACTCCAGCAGTAAGGGGGTCGATAAAGCGGCTGTTGTAGCGTTTCAGGTGCGTGGTCGTCATTGAGGCGAAACGATCGATGGTATGAGGCCCCCACATGGCATCCAGCTGCCTGAAAACACCGGGATTTAACTGCCACTCGTGTTCTTGGTTGAGGCGACTGAGATGATCTGCCCGACAATTCAAGTGTCCGCCAATGTGCCGCACCTCCAGTTGCACATTGAGTCTTAAGGCACACGCCCAAACTGATTCTGCTAGTTCGGACAATTTCAAAACTGGGCCACCCATATTTCTGACGTAATAGACGGCAGTGACGCTGTCGCACAAAATCTGAATCCGGGTATTGCGAATTGAGTCTTTGAAACATAGTAATGCATATAAAATCGTAAGTAATTCTTTGAAGTTTATGTGCTCCTTGGCAATTTCTGGAGACCAAACGCCACTAGCCTCCTGATTATCCAGGACAGCGCCCCAGCCAAATCCTGATGAGTCAGTCCATATTTGGTAAGAGACTGGATCGGAAGTTAACGGGGAACCATTCCAATTATCAATGCTGTCCAACCACCATTGTAATTGTTCGTTAGCACTATCAGTTATTTTAAGCACATCTGTCCAGGATTTTTTGGTCCGTAATAAAGAGTACAGGTGGCGAAGTTTGAGTTTACCTGGAATAATGGCGCGGGACATAGAAACACCGATACCACAAATTTTGGCTAACGCCCGCGCCGGAATGAGGCCACGATTCATATAACGAGTGATGTCCTTTTTGAGTACACAAATTTTATCTCTAGGTATGTAGAGCCAAGGCTTAAAATCCTGACCACATGAATCAATTGTGTAACCAAGGTATGTGCAAGTAGTGGCTGGAATAAGAGTACTTTTGTCATAGTTAATACTTAAACCTAAGTCTGCAAAAGTGTCTAAGACGAAGTCTCTATGGTCCGTAACCTGAGAAGCAGCTGACATGAGAAGTAGGTCATCTACATATAATACGACACGAATGTCATTGTCTCTGATAAATTTGACCACCTCACGCATGATTTTATAAAAATAGTACGGAGATCCATTCCACCCAAAGGGGCAGACACACCATTGATAAAACTGTCTATTAAATTGGAAACCGAAGAATTGTCTATGTTCCTTCCTGATGGGGACATGATAAAATCCATCTTTGAGATCTACAGTCAGTAAACAGTCATTGTGCGAGATGCACTGAGAAACCGCATCGATACCCTCATATTGAAACTTAGGTGGATCGGAATATCGATTGAGTTCATACAAATTGATACACAGTCGAGTTTTCCCATTCTTTTTGGGAACACACTTTAAAGGAGAAACACAATGAGGGGCATCACATTTTTCTATGTACCCATTATTCAAGAGGCGAGGAATTTCTCCTTTCAAAAATGCAAGTTCTTTTTTCGAGAAAGTAGGATTAGAAAATTTGAAGGGTGGAGGTAAAATGTCATTTTTAAATTGAAACGGAACACCACCGTTAATCCAATCTAGAACTGTAGAATTAGCACCAATTCGTAGCCATTCTGAATACTTCATGACTGAGGTTGGTAGTCCTGTTGATTCGCAGAGGACCCATAATCCCGACCAGACGGGACTCTTGATCCTCTCCAACGGGAATTCCTGAAGGAAGAACGGTTGTTGTAACCGCGGCCGCGATGTTGGTAATTGGGACGGGAAGGTTGGTTCGAAGCACTGAGAGACACAGCAGCAGTTAAAGCATCAAGCGCATCTGGAGGGAAGGCCGATGTATTTCTTCTGAAATGTCTATAGATGCCACCAACATTTTCACCAAGAGAACTGTTGACCAACACCAATGCTCTTTCTTCTTGCAAGTATCTAAGTTGGGCCTCGTTAACCACAAACAAATCATTTAAAAGACGTTCCGAGAGGGGTTCCTCTGGTTTAATTGTCAGTAATATTTTCATCTGAGTCTCTGCATAAGTGGCACACTTACTGATGATGTGGCTTTTGCTCTGCTCACCCCGTTTTATACCTTGCTTGCTGTCATCCAGCTTTAAATCCTGGGGCAGTCTTACTCTTTGAAACGAGTCTTTGATGGCCCTGAATTCGTCTTGAATGTCTCCAATAGCTATGGGCTCCCGATTCGTGGGGAAACCACGTGCTCCCTGAGCATCTGCAGTGATGGGCGATCTGTCGCCGGTTGACTCGCGCTCGAGTAACCTATTAATCTTCTCTTCTAACAGGTCAAGTCTGGTGTTAACTTGACCCCCAAGGTTCTGGTTTTCATCTCCGAGAGGATTAGCATCTTGTCCAGCTCCTGGATTGATATTATCTGCATTATTTACACCATTTTCGTTATTCATCTCGAAGATGTTGCCTGAGCGTTCAGACGCAACAAAAACGATAGGTGGCGCCCTGTATATGACAGTGGCGCCACTCCTAGGATAGTCTGTTGTGGTGAAAAACTATTAGCAAATGCCTTGCTGCTCTATTTTCTGGGCCAGCATCACTTTAAACATGTTTCTAGTGCTCGTAAGTCCATTGCATGCACATATTGCCAGACTGCCAGTTTCGCACTGGTCCCAACAAAGATTTTTACCCAAATTATCATTAGCATCACAACAGAAATGCCTTATTGCTTTTACTTCACTAAAATTTTGTTGCAGGTGACTGGAGTTGAAATTGGTTGAATATTATCAGTACATGTTTCAACAGAATATTACATAACATTACTTGCTCTTATCGCCATCTACTCTCATGTCTGCTCTTATCTCAAACTACTCTTATCTCCACCTGCTCTTATCTCCACCAGCTCTTATCTCCTTCCTATGCCTAAGTCCACCTAATCATACCTCCACCTAATCATATATCCACCTACTCTAACTGCAAGCTACTCTTATCTCCTCCTGCTTTTATTTCCACCTACTCTCATCTATACCTACTCTTTGTCTATGCATTTCTCCACCTAATCGTAGCTGCCTACTCTTATGCCCACTTGCTCTTAACTCGGCCTCCTCTAATCTCCAATTTCTCTTATCTCCACCTTCTCTTATCTCCGCCTTCCATTTATTCTGCTTGCCTGCCTACTCTTATTGCCACCTCATTGTATCTCAAACAACTCTTATCCCCACCTGCTCTTGTCTCCTCCTTCTCTTGTCCCAACCTGCTTTTATCTCCACCTTGTATTATCTCCATTTATTCTCCATCTAATTGTATCTCCACGTACTCTTATCTCCACCTGCTCTTGTATCCTCCTTCTCTTGTCCCGACCTGCTTTTATCTCCACCTGCTCTTGTCTCCACCTACTTCATCAACTCTGATTGCCACCTATTCATACCTCCACCTAATCTTAAAGCAACTTACTCATATCTCCACCTGCTCTAATTCCCACCTTGTATTATATCCACATAATTATATCACCACCTACTCTTACCTCCCCCTACTGCTTTCTCCAGCTACTCTTATTGCCACCTTATTGTATCTCAACCTACTGTTATTGCCACCTTATTGTATCTCCACCTAATCACCACTTACTCTTATCTCCACCAAATTGTATCTCCACCAACTCTTATCGCCATCAGCTCTTATCTCTACCTGCTCTAAGCTCCATTTTCTCTCATCTCCATCTACCCATTTCTCCTTATGCTCCTCCTGGAAACCACCTACAAAATCTAAATACTGGCAGAGCCCCCTGCCAGTTATAATTATATGCGTATGGTTCTTCTGCAAATGCATGCCGACTTTAGAATGGCATTCTAAAGTGCTCACACTTAAAAACGCACACTTTCAAAAAGGTTAAAAATCGAACTTCCTCTTAAAGTATCAAGATGAAAGTTTGAACACTTATAGTTGTTGCCATCAGGTGCATTCATGAAAATTTACAAATCTCTAAGTGCAGCATGTTTGTGTCAAATTTGTCGTGGTTACTGTTGAAAATGCAAGTCACAAAATTTCAATATCCTCTGATCATCAATTTCAACAACTAAGCTTTTCCTTCCACAATATTTTTTGATAAGCCAGGAAAGTTTACAATTATACTTGCTTGATGGGTTGGGGAAAAGAGATATTTGACCAAACCACAATTAAAGAGGATGAAATTTGAGTGTCAATGCTGACCCACCCCCTACAAGAGACTTTTGTCAAAATCTTCAAAAAATATGTTTTATTCAGATTTTTGAGAGTATTGATATGGAATGATTGTCTCTGCATTGTGTTTCTACAGTGAGAAAACAAAAAGCCCAATAATTTAACAGCTTTGGTTCACATGCTTCACTTCCAGATGCTGAGTCCTACAGTTTGAGTTTTCAATTCAAAATCTGCTTTATCATTAACTTTTTTTTCAAAAACTTCTGTTGGGCAGTTTTTGGATGTCCTGTGCCTGTCATGTGAAAATTTCCTAAGATTAATCCTATCCAGTATGCCACAAAACAATATTTCCATTGGTGCATTTTGTGTTGAAGTGCACTTAGTCCAGTTTGTGACTTGCATTTTGCTAATTAGGACAGGAGGAGGACACGGCAATGAGGTGAAAGATGATTGAAACAGCCCGTCCAACACAAGCCTAGGTGACCCCGCAAGAGTTGGATTCGCTGGACCCAGCGATTGGCAGCCCAGTATGCTACCGCTAGACCAACCCTCCCCCCCCATCTTACTAAATGTTAATGGATGAATGCAACGACAACTAATGATAATTTTCACTTGGGTCTAGTAGTATAATTTATTACACTTTATAGCAGTTACCATAGAAAAAACAAAATTTGTACTGTTTTTTGACTTAAGATAATGTGTGCATGCATATATAACATTGTTCATGTGTTATCTTGGATAAAAGGAGGAATTGAGTATCCTGATGTGAAATCAAAGTTGTAACGGCTTTAAAAGGTTCCTTTTTGATGGTTGCCATGGTAACAAATTCATATAATGATAATTCTGCTTATATCCCTTGTAATATAATTGTATTGATAAGTTGTCACCAGGTTGATTAAAATGCACATGATCAGGCAGATCTAAGGTCATACATTTTGTTTGTATATGGAAAGGACAGCATATTTCAACTGTTGCCATGGTGACAACTAAAAAACTGAATTTCTTAATGTCAAGTTTTATCTCAGAAAATAATAGTATAATCATTTTTTTATGTTCCTGCACAATCAAGACAAATTATAGTTAGCTTGACAAAGCAGAGTTTTGTATTTTTTTGCTCAAATTGCATTTTTCAATGGTTACCATGGTAACGGTAAGAAATTTATGAACTTAATATCTGTATTTGAGTTGGTACCATAATAATGTGCAACAACATATCATATTTGTCTGCAATTGAACCAGGACAGGGGCCTAAGAGTAAAATTTAGATATTTTACCTGATATGACTTTCATGTGTTTCTGTTGCCGTAGCAACATAAAATATAATGTCATCCTAATAATTTTTTACAGGTAGCAAGAATGGAATATGATAGCTCTTATTCTGAAAAAAATTTGTCGTTATACCTAATATTGTGTAAATGCAGCATTGCAGAACTTGTTGAAGTCAGTAATTTTCATAGAGTGCATCAGAAAATGGTTTCCATGGTAACAGATATATTTCATAACCATGAATTACATGTGTCATTTGAAGGACCCAGGCCTACTGAAGATTTGACCCAAAAATGAAAATGCTGTGATTATTGTACAGTCCTCCACATAAAAAGAAAGATACCATTACCGTTTCCCAGAAATCTGTTGAAAATAGCACATCGTTGCCATAGTAACGCATTTATCTCAAAACCTAAACCACAATTTGATAGTACAACAACCTGAATTTTGACGGGCAAGTTTCTGGCTACAAAATGGTACCAAATTTGTGATGTTGTCCGACGGGCCCTACGATTTTCCACATTTTGGCCCACTGGCTCCCCAACTATATACAACACCAATTAGTGCAATATCTATCTGACAATGAGTTATTATGTATTGACCAATCAGCTTATAGAAAATTCCATAATACTCAAACTAGTTTACATCGATGTAATGAAGATTGGATTGAAAATTTATGTGATAATGTATTTACAGCTGTATGTTTTCTTGATATCAGAAAATGTTTTGATACGATAGATCATGTAATATTATTGGAAAAGTTAAAAAAGTATGGAATTGATGACACTGAAGCATTATGGTTTGAATCCTATTTGAAAAATCGGTCACAATATGTCAAATGTAATGGTCAAATTTCAAATAAATTGTATGTTCCTATTGGTGTTCTGCAGGGTTCTGTACTGGGCCCTGTATTATTTTCACTATTTGTAAATGATATAAATCGTCATGTTTACCCTAGTGCAGTAAATCTCTATGCAGATGATACTCTTCTTTATAGCACAGGGAACACTTGTAATGAAGCTTCTGATAAGTTGCAAATGTCTCTCAGCGAAGTTTGTAAGTGGTATGAAGGTAATAGATTAGCTCTCAATGAGAATAAGTCTAAGTGTATGTTAATAGCATCAAAGCATAAAACACGAAATGATGTTAACAAACTTACTGTTAGTATAAATAACAGAATCAGAATCAGAATCAGAATAACTTTATTTGGTCTTGAATTGAATTCTATAGAAATAATTACAATGTAAAGGCAACAATTATTCAAGACCAGGACCCACTCTAGGACAAGCCTTTGTCGTTATCGAGTGGGCCCTGGGGAAAAAAAAGACTACTACAATTTATTAGAAATTAGCTACACACCTTATAATTATAATAACATATATTAATGAGCACCTGTATGTGGATGGCAACTAGGACGGTATTGCAAGAAGAAAGTAAGATATCATCAAACTTATTAGATTATAACACAATTAAGTAGTAGAGAACATAGATATTGAACAAGTTAAGAATGTTAAATACTTAGGTGTCAGAATTGATGAGACTCTTTCATGGAATGACCATATAGCTATATTAAGTAGGAATCTTGCTTTTAAAGTTGCCCAATTATCAAGGATTCGAAATATGGTAACCAGAAAAATGTTGATGTCTGTGTATAATTCAATTATTCAACCTACCATTGATTATGGTATTACAGTCTGGGGACATACTACTTCAGAAAATTTGGTTAAAATTCAAAGACTCCAGAACCAAGCAGCGAGAATCATTCTCAATAATTTTGACTATATTAATACGAGGGGAATAGAATTGGTGAAGCAACTCAAATGGATGAATGTCTCTGAAAGATTCTTATATTTTGAAAGATTGTTAATGTTCAAATGTATTCATGGCAAAGCGCCGGATTATCTCACTAATGAGATTACAATGGATATTGAAATTAAGAATGTCAACACCAGAAGTCATCATATGAATGTATACATTCCTTTTCCAAAAAGTGAAATTGCAAAGCATAGTCTTTATTTCTCAGGTGCCAAAAACTGGAATAACCTACCAAATGACATTAAAGAAATTAGTAATATTGATGGTTTCAAAAGAAACCTGAAGAGGAATGTAAACATTTCATAAATTTTAAACTGTTTTATTGATCAGTTTTTACTGATAATTTGCTATTGATTTTTAGGTTCATCTGAACCATTTTGTTTTATTATAATATATTGTTATTTATTCTAAAGGGCATTACCGAAAAACAGCATGCTTATTTTGCTGACTGATTAACCCTTTTAAAATATATTTATAAATAAAAAATAAATAAAAAAAGTATTACAATTTACTGAACACTCCTTAAAAATTATTTTTGCCAAGATTGTCAAACAGAGACAATGTGTCATCATGACCAGAATCTACCATCGCAGTACACGTTTTAAACTTTTAATTCTTGTGCAAAACTGATTTCCATCTCACAAGCATATACCCCAAAATGGATTTTGTATGTACACGTAGTCTCCGAGCACTGAGAGTAAGCTTGAATGAAGTGTCACATGTGTCCTGTTTTTTCTGATTAATCGACATTATCAGCAGTAATAGCTTTATAATAGCAGTTTGGCAATGACTATCACAAAGTTTCTGTGCTTGCAAATTTTCGGACAATTTTACTTCACAACCAGGATGGAAGATGGGGGCCTCCTTGCCACATGGTGCCCAGGGCCTCCCAGACCCTAGATCCGGCCCTGGTTGTAAGCCTCCGATATTCCAGTCTGAGCTCCGCCACTGATCTGAGAAATCAAAGGGTACGAAGAAATTATAGCAGGGTTTGCAATGAAACACGTCCTCTTATGTTTATTGTACAAGGGGGAGGGGGTTGGAGATACATCCTGTGATAACAGAGAAAATAGCATATTCGTTCTTTATTCAAACCTGTCTGCCAACATGATTGCTAAATCAAAGTATGAAAGAATGAAATAATGTACAAGGAGGCTGGAGACATCAGGCAGAATGAAACACAGTTCTCTTGAGACGAAAGTGTTCGCTACTTCTTAGGAAATAATGGACGCACAATACTCTTAAGGAGAAATCCAATGGAAAACTCAACTGTTATGAATTAGGTGAGGGAGAAAGGTCAGAGGTTCAATAACGACAGGAAATAGGTTCATACTGGTTCAATTTCTGAGTATGGGGCTTGCTACAAAGGTATAGAAAGATATCAAATCTCCATCAGTGGAAATTTACTTGATCAAAGAAAAATTGCAAACAGTAGGACATACATTCACAGTACTCTTAATAGTATAGGCAGGACTTGCAAAGCGAGTTCTTTCTTCAGCATCAGAGACCGTTAAACTTGTGTGTTTGAATCAAAAAGCAGTACATCTGCCAGGCAACTGCTGCTTGTGGTGCTTTGCTTAAAATCATATCACGACGATTGACACTTTAGTTGTGGAATGCTCAGCTTTAGATTAGCCTACATATATAGTTATACCATTTGACACTTTTCTCAACCAAGCACGTGCCAGGATTTCATTGTGATACTTCTCATATTCTTTGTTGTCTGCTTATTCTGCAATGTCTATATGTTTAAGCGTCTGTCTCATGGTATAAGTTGTTTATTCACCATGGAATTAGAAATATGTGTTTATCACACCTTGGGCTAAAGCCCTAGCTGCATAAATTGCATATTCCCTCGCCGGTGATGAGTAACCTATATTTCTTGCTATGCAATCAGAGCGTCCCAATAAAACAAGAAACTTTTCACATTCAAATTGACATTATCAGGCAGGGTGTCATGTATATTTTAGGCAAAGTGAACACTGTGGGAGGCATATGGATCATCCAGTGGCACAGATCAATAAAAACATTTGAAAGAAATTCTGGTGCAAACTGGGATAGGATAAAGTGTGTATAAGAAGTGTCTGAATATATCAATACATGCCATCCTATAGTAAGTTGTATGCAGTGCCGTACACTTCAAACATGTTGTAAAATGAGCACATGTAAGTAATCCATGCTTTAGTTTTTTTATCGACAGTCTGAAGGCAGCTTTTAAAAGAAATTAAAATTGGTTGTCCAGGGCTTTGCAACTGTATGATATTGGGAGCATCTTTTATCCAACAATGAGATATATTATTTTTCTCTTAGTAAAATACATAGGCCAAAATATATAGTTCATATGTACCAGCAAGGTATTGAGCCCAGGTGTTTATTGAGCTTTCATTAAACTATGCTTTTAGAATATTATTAAGACATACCTAGAGTATCTTACACAAGGTGGATGGTTCACTAGGTGAAAATTATCGGCAGAAAATGAAGTACCTCTTTCCACTTTAAAAATTGTGCAAGGCATTTGTGACAAATGTCAAAAATATCTATTGTCTTAGAGCCTTCCAAGAGATCTTTACACCCACACATTCTCTGTTTTTACTGAGAAATATTGTCTTATGAACTCCTTGATTCCGGGAGGAAGTGTTGAAAAGTTTAAATGATGGAATCATGACCACTGCGTTGAATCTGTGGAGACGAAGTTAGTTTCGGCAAACGATCAAAAAATTCTGAGAAGTTCACCATGCATTGATGCTGAAGAACAATTGAGTCTCCAGCTTCCAAGTGAAAACATCGATCTCCATGGAGATGGCATTGTCTCTCCCTGTCAGACAGTCGCATCTCCTGTCAAGGAGGTGAGATTACCCTAGCAACCTCAAGTGACTTTGGAACGTTTTGCTGGCATGTCTTGAGTTTGACTAAAAGGAAAAAGGAACATGAGTGACAGATGCAGAGCTCATACTGTGAACTTTGTGTTCAAAGAAAGAAGATAAATATATGTATATTCAGCTCAAAAAAGGTTGTGCTCTGAGTTTCCCATAATTATTGAATACTTCCACAGTTACCATAGAAATCAATAACTTTGGCAACTTCTGTTGGAGCACATGATGGTCGGATTTAATCGTAATGACTGCCAATGACCACCACCCAGAAGCCAATGTCGACATTACAAACTCATATTTTAGCATAAACCTCAGTTAAAGCTATAGCCAGGGGAAATTGGGATATTCTGTGGTTTATGAAGGATAAGGCAACCAAAAATTAAAGATTCTTGCTAAAGTAGTAGAACAACTCTGAGGCTTTTACAGTGGAGCATGCTGGCACTCAAGCTCCAAAAATGTACATTTTTTGATGTTTCATCTCAAAAATAGCATTCCCTATTTATGAGCAAGAGTGCATTTTCTGTTTCTGTTCATATTTTCCCGAACAATCACTATGTTATCTTATTTCCTCTGATGTGATGTCAGTGCATTACACAATAGTAGACAACTCTTCACACCTGAAGCAGTAGGAACATTTATTATTCAAGTGTCTGCGTAAAGGAATGGATTTCATCTTCACATGTCTGAGACTTTATGAAACTTTGAAAGATTTAGCTGCAAGTTTCATCTTTCCTTCTGAAATGTAATTCTCTGACATCACTTTTCTTTGTCACTTTTGACATTCAATAGATGAAAATACTGGCACACACTGTTTTGAAATGCTGTCTAAAAGTTATCTAGATTATTTTTTCGGGATAGTTTTTGTGACAATTTCAATGTTTTCATTATATTGAGGGATAAGACTTGATGCATCAAATCTCTATATTTAGGCAATTTTGGAAGCACTGTCAACATCATTCAGACCTAATTTGCTGGTTCAATAGCTCACCTTGCCTGAGCCTCCTTCTAAAAATTCTATGTGGGTAACTCGTCAAGGACAAATAGTTGTGTTAAGGGTTTCCTTCTATATTCATGCAAACGCTTTTCATTTTGCATTTAGTACATATTGTATAGCGATCAAACGTCACATCATAAATATTGTTATTACAAAAGTTTAGGTTACTGCACGAATCCTGGAACTTAAAAAATCCTCCATGCCTCTTTGCTTCACTTCACCAAGGTGTAAAATGGTTACTTGGCTACAAGCAGTCATGGTGATTGTAGAGAGACTCAGCATTGTGTCTCTGGAAATGACTGCCTGGCTGCGTAGTTCCTTGAGAGTTCAGAAAGGTTCATGCTTGAACAGACCTTTCAAGGGTGTAATAGTTTTGTGAAATCCTTTCTAAGTGTAATGACTATATTCAAAAAGTCCTGCATTATATTATACTAAACCAACGGAGACAAGTGCATGCAGCATTTATGATCATTGATTATTATATTTCTGATTTACAAACACCAATCCATGTGTATCATATATCATTCTTCAAATGGATTATATTTATTTGTCAAGGAAATAACTATGTACATACGGCCTGCAGTGGTGGTATATTAATGTGATAACATTATCATCCATAGACCTCAGATACAAAGGACTTAGCCTGTGAATCTTTGTAGAATCAACATGCAAGTGTAGATGCTGGACTTTTTATACAGAGTCCATTACACCTTGAAAATATTTTTCTAAGTGCTTTGTTCAAGCATGAGGCTTTCTGAACTATCCAGGAACTACGCAGCCAGGGGAGATATCCTAATTCCTCTGTACCCACTCGTGCTGATGCTCTCGTAGGTACAGAGAATATCTTCAACCTGTGGAGTACATCTCAAAATACCACCATACCCATTCGGTCTTCTTATAAACCTCAACAAACATAATTTGATTAATTACGCCACTTAGCCAAACTAATGTCTTTTCGAGCATGTGTTATCAACTTGGGTGAATGAATCACATGTCATGGTTAGTACAAGGTCATTTAAGGGTAATTTGGTCACTTAGGAATGTCAATAGGGCTTGGGTATGTCATGCAATGGATAAGCCTCTTCAGTCAGCAAAGTCATTTCAGTCAGCATGCTGATTTGGAAATAGTCGCATATTGATAACACAGGTATACACACTGGTCGTCAACTTCGGTAAAGCAACATTTGTACACATATTCAGATTCCGTACCATTCAAACTATAAACTTAGGAACCATTGTTTTTTACTGTCAATTTAATAAATGATAATACCCTGAAATTTCAGGATTCCCTTTTTTTTCCGTGCCCTTATACGGGTACGCCTATCTTTATATGCCTAATTTAGCCTCCTTTGCCTGATTTTTCATTTTTAAAAGAAGAAGCAATCTTATAAAGCAGGCTACTCCACCAAACATCACTTTTTTGGAACGATCTGATTCTTTGTACAAACTCCCATCATATCTGCTTGCGCTTTGCCTTCTTACCAAGTTCATTAATTTTGCATTGGAAACTTTGACCTGGAAATGGAGCTGTTAGAACGCCAAGGCCACAGAAGATGAGAACTTTGTTGTCTAAATTGTGACTGGTTGGTTTCCTTGAAAATGCTATCAGTCTTTTGCACTAACATGCAATTACCAGAAGGAAGTCAATCCACCAGTTCTCTCTCAGAGTAAATCTCTCAAGGTTGGTTAGTATGAAATTATTTGGAAAGCTTCCCTGGCTATTTATGGTTTACCAGACTTGTATGGATATTTGGATAACCCATTTCTGTCCTTATTGTATAACTAATATATTCTTCTTGATTAGACGCAACAACCACTGAACACATCATGCATAACCAATCACTTCTGTATCTGTAATTTTATAGTCCTTGTCATACTTACGTGGAATCTCAAGTTTTTTTCTATGCTGTTGAACTGTGATGTCAGAGACGATTCTATTCTAGCATTGCAATATATGTAAATTAACTACAAGCTGTGATGTCATTTCAAACTGGGTCAGATTCCCCAGCTTCTAACCAATGCGAATCCACCAAACTGAGCATTACAGTTTCAACTCAGTGTCAGAGTTAAAATTGTGTCTGGGAAAAACCCATGCAAGTTTGACATCACAGCCTCTCTGCCAATGGGCTGCCAGAACAAATATACATAACATAAGCCATGTGTTTACAAACAAATTGTCAAAGCCTTCGGTTTATACCAACTTCCATCAAAGTTTGAAGTTGTAAGTTAGCAAATTTGTAAATTTATCAAACAACTCTGTGGGGATTATAACAGTTGTCTACTGTGAATGCTCACAAAGCTGCCATTTGGTAGGATTAGACTGGTGATTGCTGTGATAAATCATTGGGATCAAAAATGTAATGCTTCCTTCAATATATCAATGTTTGAACTGTGATGACGTAGTTTACGGTCAGCCCATTGGCTATCAAGCTGTGATGACGTAGTTGTAGGGGCTATCCCTGATAAAACTCTTACTCTGACACTGTGTTGAAACTGTGACGCTCAGTTCAGGAGGATCAACATTGGCTAGAAGTTGGGGAATCTGACCCAGTTTGAAATGACATCACAGCTTGAAGTTAATTTACATATATTGCAATGCTAGAATAGAGTCATCTCTGACATCACAGTTCAAAAGCATAGAAAAAAAACTTTAGATTCCACGTAAGTATGACAAGGACTGTAACAAGAAAAGATAGATACAAACTGTATAAAAAATTTGGCAAAGGAGGCTGAAAATGAGGGCATATGTTCAAAAATAAATTATAATGTCATATGAAATTGTTTTGAAACTGGATCAAAAATATCACTTGCTATTCCCAAAAAAATCCGCTTCTCCTGGGCCTCGTCTGGGTATAGCACACAATATTTTAAGGCTTTACCGGAAAACCATTTTCCAACCAGAATAGTAAGCCTGGTGTATTCGGCGACCACGATGCTGTATTTCTTAGTTGCATAGTAACACATTCCATTCTTCCTGAGCATAGATTTAGGTTTCTTTGAAGGGTTCATGAATACTTAATTTAGAAAATAGAGTTGGAAATATGATGTTGGACGAGGTAGTTTCCAGACCAACGCAAGTGTTGTAGAAACGGGAGCGTTGACCCTGGGGGATGCATCCGCTCCCCATAGAAAGGGCATAAGAGGATTAGGCCAATAAAATAACTCCACCCTACAAAATTTAAAATCTACGCCCCTGTGAAGCAAAAGTTTCTGAAAGACAGTCTAATCATTATATTACTTTATTCTAAATGCCGTACCTTTCTCTTTGTGTTTTTCCGGTTTTACCATACTCTTCTCTGTGTTTTCTATACAATTGACACTTGACCAATTGGGGTAGTGAAGTAATTGGCCATGTCTCTTTTGTGGGTCCCTTGAGAGACATTATAGTCTAGGAGAGATTCCAGAAATTGTGACTTTAATAGGCATTTCTTGTTAAAAGTCGGCAACAAGTGGTTTTAACCTAATTTGAGGGTGCTGATTCTGAATCCGCTTGTTGCCGGGCTGGATTTTGAATTTTAAAGGGTCAAAATGGCAAAACAAAATGGCCGCCAAAATGACCAAAAATTGCCAGAAATATGACCATATGGACTACAGTCAGCTTTTTCTTGCAAACATCTCCTTCTGACCTACCAAATTCATTGATTCTAGTATGAACAAAGGCTGTCTGGACTATTTTAAAAACATTTACTGCTCTAATTTTAGTTTTTGGGGGTTCAACAGCCTGGAAAACAAAATGGCCGACAAATTACCAATAATGTTGGTTTTGGTACTACAAATCGAACTCATTTTTGTTATAAATCATCCTTAAATTACTCATGTCACCATTCCAGTATAATTCAAGGCTGCTGTATCTATTTCATTTAAAATTCTTTAGTTGAGGGGTCAAAATGGAGGCTAATGAATCTCAGGGTGCAAATCACAGTAATTCAGATTTTCGAAAATTTCCGATTTTCGATGCAGCTTTCTGACTCAATCTGGTTTGTTGTTAATTTTATTCAATGAAACACATAATAAGAAATTTATTATGTATTTTTAACATGACAAGTGACCATTTCAAAACTTTTTTTTCAGTTTTACATGGTTTTTAAATGGTTGGAAACTGGAAAGGCTGAGTGGAAGCCTCGCCAAAAGGTTAAAAATTTGCATAAATCGAGCTCCTTGATGGAAAAAAGATGTTGTGTAGTTACTTGTATATCATTTTTCTCACCTAAATATACCATTTATGTGTAGTATGTTTTATGAATTAATATAATAATGAAATATGTACAGACAACTAACAGACATAAAGTTAAGTTTTAAAGGCCCAATAGGTCAAATTTGGCATCTGCAAAAGGTCGTAAATCACAGAAATTCTTCATCTTTGAGCCTCAGTTGTCAATTTTTGCAAAATGTTTTCCCATTGAGCTAATTTATTAAGTCTGACATTATATGTTTGTCAGAAATATTAATGTCTATTTGTGAGGTTGATATATGGCAGAAAAATACAAAAAGGACGCTTACAAATGGTAAAATCTTGCCAAATCGGATGCTTTCAACCTTGATAAAGGACAACTCTTGCTTCTTCCTCATTGTAATTAACCAAATCTATATACATATCATAGTCATTATTTTTGAGGGTCTGTTCACTGATCTGGACAAATCATACAGCTTAATAATCCAGGGGGGGTACTTCACGGACTTTTGCGTAGGTATGCGCCACGGCGATTTTGAAAACTGTAACCATTCTAATCCGGAAACCAAAGCCAGAACCAGAAACCATTTTAATATTTTAGTAAAAATATCCAAACCCAATTTACTCTTTATAATATTTATGCCATTATAATCATCTTTCAAGCTGATTCTAACAGTACCAAACACGTTGGGGTTGCGAAAAACAGGAACCAAACTAATCTGAATTCCTTAGAAACCTATACCATTTTAATCCTAGTAGGCCAAAAACCAAAGCCATCCAGCGACGCCTCTATATACACCGTATTATAGTGAGTAACCCCCCCCCCCCGGTTGATAATGAAGGTTCTAAAAATCATTGTTAATTAACCTGTAATTACAAACCACATCACAGGTTAATTCTTGTCAAAAGTTTACCAAACTTATCCTATATAAATGTTTGTAGTTATAGTACGATTTTGTGCTTTGAGAAAGATTTTTATTTATGCATTTTAACAGCTAGAAGTGATGAATAGCCTTGTCTCTGCTGAAGAGCAATTGATGACAAATTCAATGTTGTTCACAACATCTTTGCACTGTGACAGCAGCCATTTTTAAATGGAACCTATAATGAACAACCAACAGTTTTCTTTATGCAATTAATCCCTTTTCCACTTCCCTAGTCTACAACTTTCCTCCCTCCTCTTTTCTAGTCTCTGCTTTTGGTCCTTCCTTTCCCTCTCTTTACTCCTATACCTCCTTTCAGGCTACAGCAGCGTACTTGATTGCACCTACCTCAGTCCTCTTTTGAGTCTCTCCATTGTCCTAGTCACACCCCTTCCTCCTTGTTGGGATCTTCCATCCCTCCATTCTTGCAGTCCCAATAACTCGTCGTTCCTGGTCACCTCCATTTCTCCTCCTTCCTGTCCACCCTCTTTGCTGGTTTTCTCCATACTTAAATTTATTAAGTATCCTCCAACACTCCCCCCCCCTCCAAGCCTCATCTCTTGCTCCTTTGTAATAGTCTTGTATCCCACCTTATTGTTGGTCTCCTCTATCCCTCCATTTTTGTAGTATCCTCCATTCATCCTCCTTTGCAACATCATTGCTCCCCCGTTCTTCATTGTCTTGTACTCCTTGCTGGTCTAATTCAATCCCTCAATTCTTCTCCTAGACTCCTTTTTCCTACTTGCAGAATCTAATACCCAAATACCCTGGTGACATGGGTAAGGATATTACCAAGAAGGAGGGAGGGATGAGACTAGGGAAGGGAGGGACGGAGGAGACTTGCAAGGATGAAAGTTTGATAAGACTGGGAAAGAGATTTAGGAGACTACAAAAATAGAAGGATATAGGAGCAATGAGACTATTCATGGCCAATCAACACCAATGCAGGCTATTTAGAGGCATGGGACAAGAAAGAAGGAAGGAGAGATGAGACTAGGAAAGACGAGAGATGAAGGCAACTAGTATAAGACTATGAAGAAAGGAGGGGGAATGATGTTACAAAGGAGGAAGAATGGAGGAGATTACAAAAATGGAGGGATAGAGGACACCAACAATTAGGTGGGAGGGATGACACTAGTACAAAGGAGGGAAAGATGAGGCTCGGAGGGGGGGGGGGGGGGGGGTGGATTAGTCTAGAAATGAGGAGCAATGGGAAATAGGATTGTTGGAGGATACATAATAAATTTAGGGATGGAGGAAACCAACAGAGAGAGAGGACAGGAAGGAGGAGAAATGTAGGTGACCAGGAAGGAAGAGTTATGGGGACTGCAAGAATGGAGGGATGGAAGATCCCAACAAGGAGGAACAGTGGAGAGACTCAAAAGAGGACTGAGGTAGATGGATAAGAAGAGCCGGGAGTAGACCAACAAAGTGGAGGGAGGTCTGACTGACAAGCCAGTCTTCTGTAAAGCAAGTGAGCTCCCTCTGGTTGCAATTCAAGCATGCTTCTGTATATCCTGGAAGGAGGTAGGCGTAAAGAGAGGAAGAGGAAAGACCAAAAGCAGAGACAAGAAAAGAGGAGGGAGGGAAGTTGTAGACCAGGGAAGTGGCAAAGGGATAAATTGTATAGAGAAAACTGTTGGTTATTTATTATAGGTACCATTTAAAAATGGCTGCTTGTCACAGTGCAAAGATGCTATGAACAACATTGAATTTGTTGTCAATTAGCAGATTAGGATTGATATTTGCTCTTCAGCAGACAAGGCTATTCATCACTTCTAGCTGTTAAAATGCATAAGTAAAAATCTTTCCCAAAGTACAAAAGCATACTCACACTACAAACATTTATATAGGATTATAATAAGTGTGTGGACGTCTGACAAGAATAAACCTGTTAATGAGGTTTGTAGTTACAGGTTAATTAACATTGATTTTTAGAACCTTCATTATTAATCTGTATGATTTGTCCAGATCAGTGAACAGACCATCGAAAATAATGGTTATGGGGATATATATAAAGATTTGGTTAATTATAATGAGGGAGAAGCAAGAGTTGTCCATTACCAAGATTGAAAGCATCCAATTTGGCAAGATTTTACCATTTGTAAGCATCCTTTTTGTTTTGATATGTGATATATCAACCTCTGATAATTTACCTTGGAATAATTTCACAAACAGACATTAATATTTCTGACAAACAGATAATGTCAGACTTAATAAATTAGGGTATAAGTTAATAAAATTGCACAAAAATTGACAACTGAGGCTCAAAGATGAAGAACTTTTGTGATTTTCGACCTTCTGTAGATGCCAAATTTGACCTATTGGCCTTTAATACTTAACTGTATGTCTGTTAGTTGTCTGTATATTATATCATTATATTAATTCATAAACTATACGACACATAAATGGTATATTTAGCTGAGAAAAATGATATACAAGTAACACAACATCTTATTTTCATCAAGGAGCTCGATTTATGCAAATTTTTAACCTTTTGGCAAGGCTCCCACTCAGCCTTTCCAGTTTCCAACCATTTAAAAACCATGTAAAACTGAAAAAAAAGTTTTAAAACGGTCACTTGTCGTGTGGAAAATGCATAATAACCTTCTTACTATGTGTTTCATTGAATAAAATTAACAAGCCAGATTGAGTCAGAAAGCTGCATCAAAAATCGGAAATTTGGGAAAATCTGAATTACTGTGATTTGCACCCTGAGATTGATTTAGCCTCCATTTTGACACCTTAACTAAAGAATCTTAAATGAAATACATACAGCAGCCTTGAATTATACTGGAATGGTGACATGAGTAATTTAAGGATGATTTATAACAAAAATGAGTTCGATTTGTAGTGCCAAAACCAACATTATTGGTAATTTGTCGACCATTTTGTTTTCCAGGCTGTTGAACCCCCAAAAACTAAAATTAGAGCAGTAAATGTTTTTAAAATAGTCCAGACAGCCTTTGTTCATACTAGAATCAATGAATTTGGTAGGTCAGAAGGAGATGTTTGCAAGAAAAAGCTGACTGTGTAGTTAATATTGTCATATTTCTGGCAATTTTTGTCATTTTGGCGGCCATTTTGTTTTGCCATTTTGACCCCTTAAAATTCAAAATCCAACCCGGCAACAAGCGAATTCAGAATCAGCACCCTCAAATTAGGTTAAAACCACTTGTTGCCGACTTTTAACAAGAAATGCCTATTAAACTTTTTACAGAGTCTTTTTTGAGAATCTCTCCTAGACTATTACTGCTGCACAAGCGCAGAGAAAGTGTGTACAACTGCAGATGATGGAAAACACTCCAAGCAACACCTATCTACTACAACTTGTCTTGCAATTTCCATATGGGAACTGCTAGTGCTCTACCAAATGTTTGGTAATGGAAGTAAATACCAGAAAATATTTTATGTAACAAAATTATAATAAAACAAAAAGCAATTTGAAGGTGACAATGATTGTTTTCTTTGTAATCATAAGCACAAAATTTGCACAAGTTCCGCATGGTTCTTTTAAGCAGACTCTGCCCTTGGTAATATCGCCAAACAAAACAATATGACACAATTAATTAAAAGTATGGGTATTGTTGTTTTCAGAAGTAAAAATTTGATGAAATCGAGTGTATCTTCATTTGTTGGTGGAATTCTACACATCTATATTTATTTCTTGACATTATTTTGACAATTTATAATGAGTCTAATAAACCAAGATTTCTTTAGTGTCTAGCAAGCTCTTCGATCAAATACTCTAATGAGAAAGTGTCAGGTGCACTCCTATTATCCCTGGTATTTAATGCTCATCAGTCTGCGACTGAAGTATCATGCAAACAAGATTACTGCAAGCAATACTATAGACTCATCCCAGCTCAATCCGAAGCGCAATCCTTAGTTCAGTCCTGATGTCCTTGGCCGTCCTCTTATATAGAACATCAGAAACATGGACCACTTCAGTAATGTCTCATTAATCAGCAGCATGAGTAGCAAGATTGCAGTTCATCTGAGAAGATGCCAAGTTAATCCTTATCCCTGTGCAACTCATCTTGAAGTGTCATGTATCTCTAGTTGATGGTATCAAGTATCTAATTATAGTAGTTTGCTTCAGTTGGCCTTTTCCTTTTTTTGCGAAGTTCCAAACCTAAGTAATACTTGAGAGGTAAATCTGAACTTATAGACAGAGACCATAACTGCTTCGCTGTTAGAGACAATGCAGTTGCCATAGTGATTAATGGTGTCGCTGGGAGACTATTGTTCTCCTGAAAAAAAGAATAGCTCTGTGACTTTCATTGAAGTGTTACTGATGATGTACGGTACCAGACAAAGCTTCACCACTGAAAAGTCGAATGCTGTTCTGAGGTATTGTACAGTTCATATTATTATGTATACCCTTCTTGTATATATTAAATTCTGACATGGATTACCCTTAGCTTGGATTACTTAAATGAGAATTGACAACTTGATAAAGGAATATTTTGTCACTATTTTAATACTGATATGATTTTACTTGGGATTAGTTGATAGTTGTATCATAAAAGCATTCTATTGAATATTCTCTTGATTTTCAATACTTTCTAGTGTTGCTACTTTTTTACAGTGCATTTATAAGATTCTGCGATTTTAAACACTAATAACAAAATGATTGCACAGCTTTTGTTGGATGTGCATTGTAGTTCTTATCGTCTTTATTTCTTGACATTAAGCAGACATTACATAGAGTGTCATAATACGAAGATCTATTACTTGTGTCTAGCTAGCTCTGTTATCTCTTATGAGAATGTCTCATCTGTGCGACTTGTATCCCTGGTATTTGATGCTCATCAGGCCGCCGAGCAAAGTATCATACACACAAGATTAGTGTCTGGCAGTGAATGCTCCTATAGCCCAACCAAGCTCGATCCTTAGCTTAGTCCCCAAGTCCTTGTCTGTCCTCTTAGTACATCAGAGACAAGGACCAACTTAGTGATCTCATTAATCAGCGAAGTGAGGGATGGGATTGCCATTCATCGTAGGAGATACCAAACTAATCCAGGCCTCATCCTTGTGCAGAACTTCATGGAGAGTATTAACTATACATCCAGTTAGCAGAAGGTAGTATGATATCTAATCATAATTGTCTGGTCCATTCTACACATAAAAAAAAAAATCTTACCACCTTTTGAAGTAATCAAACCTTGAATGTACATCCATTTTGTACTTCATATTATGCCACATAGAACCGTCTGATCTACAGCTGTATATCTATCAAAAATAATTGTGCAAGACTTCCGAAAGTTGAGATCAGTCATACGTGTCCAGAGAAGAACAAACTGTTGATGTCAGCAATAGTTTCCAATATACTTAAATGGACCTAGTTTCAACATTACACTCTCAGTTTCCCTACCCTTAACTACCAATTTATTTAATCTGCTGGGCATATTATTCATCCGGAGTACTAGAATTTGCACTTATTGTACCCATATTTTCTACCAAGGATATGACATCAGAAGCATTCTTCTCAATATTCATTTGATTTCCTGCTTTGATCAATTCAAATTACCCAGCTGCTATATCAATTATATTGATGGATATGTACCAAATTCATGATCTGTCCTAAGTTTCTTTCATTTCATATAAGAACTGCAAGTTAAATCTTTCATTTCAAATGTTTTGTGGTATTTCATATTACAATCTGATAGGACCACAATGTGATCGTCAATTCTATTTTCTCCCAGGTGTAGAGTCCCTTGCGATCATGCACAGCTTTGCTGAAGCAGTAAAAGTGGGACACTGACATTGCGAAGATGGGAAATACCCAAACCCATTTCTTAATGAAGAGATAGTGCCCCATCCACAGCAGGGCAGGCACAGGTTATTGCTGTGGATGTGATATAAAATTGTCTGGTTCCTGAAATCTGTCTGCATTATAGGCATGATAGGCCTGAACCCTTTGTGATTATGAGATTCTTTAGTTGACAGATAAGGATGCGTTAGTGCAGAATATCTTGTGTGAGGATCACTAAAGGTCTTAGAATAAGCTTGGAGCTAGATGTGCTATGAAAGTTGTGAGGAACTAGGTATCTATGTTGTACTGACATACTTCTGTACCTATGCGATGTTTTTGTCAGACTTCACTGTGAATATAAGATGCAGATGTTATATTACTGTTTATGGTCCTTGAAGTTATACCACTAAGTGCAAAAGGAAGACAGCTAAATTATAATTATTAAGTGAGTCGCACCTACAACAGTGGTTTCAAAAACTAGAGACTACTGAGTCCCCTGGTAGATAGGCCTAGTCATGAATAATTTTTGTGAGATGGCGTACTTGTAAGTGTGTAAAATATGATTCTTAACAAGCACCAAAAGATAATAGATGAGGTTCATCACCAAGAAGCTATTGTTCCATTCCTTTTGTCCCTAGATATGCAACTGCTTATTACTCATATCCTTTGTACAATGCCTGACATTGTCTGTAATTGCCTTCCTCTGGCGATCATTCATCCGTTATACCATTAGCTGATAAATCATGAGATTAGTAGGAGGGCAATCAGCTACCAATCAGCTACCAAAGTATTATCCCAAGTTGCACAAAAGAAATTATGCATATATGCTGTTGTTGTGCAGTGATAAATGATTCAAGCAAGGTAATTTGATTCTCCAATACTATGGTGCCTTTAAAATGGACAAGAAATCAGGAACATGTTTCATAATAAGCTGAAATTTGGCAAATTATCAATTACCGCGCAATTACCAGTTATCGAATAAATTCCAGCAGGGGATGACAATTTGGCAATAGCTTTCACCATAATTAAAAGTAATTATTTTGAAAAATTGTTATTAGTTTAGCACACAATAAATGAATTATGAAATTACAAAGTTTAAAGTTTAAAATGAGAAATGTCACCAAAATAAGATTTAGATAATTTCAAGATGACAACTATTCACAGAAATGGATGCAACTTTCGTAATACAATTAAATGCAACATAAATGCCCTATTTGCTATTGTAGGAAAGATTCCTGGGTAGGGTAACCTCATCTTCATGATTGGCACTAGACAATACTGGAATCACTGAAACAATAGATCAATAAAATTTAACTCATTTTATAGATTCTATAATAATTATTACTTTTCAGTTTTATCTTACGATTACTACATTTCAAGAGTTTGCTTCTTCAAAACAAGAGATAGTGAAATAAATCATATGATTTTAGATGCTAATTCCATATAGAGCCTCAAAATAGTCAGCCATTTGGTGTATGTATTGGCAACTTTCTTGCAGTTGCTGTTGCCAAGTTGCTGCAATTTGCCCCATATGGCTTTCTAAAATAGTTTTATCGACTTGTGTCACCAACTGATCCCTTTCCCTCCCAAAGCGCTGACTTGGCCTAAAATATACATGACACTCTGCCTAATACATCTCACCAAATGTGACAATTTGTTGATTTATTGACACTTCGAAATTGCTTTGCACTACAGCAATTTGCCTGATATGAAAGGAGAAGTCTGATCCAACAGTTTTACTGAAATAAATCCTCAGACATTGAGGCAAAAATCCCCAATATGTTATGCATTTACCCTGGCATTTAAATAGATCAATCCATTGATGATACCGTTAAAATACAGATCCCAATGCATTTATCCTATAGGAGGTTTCAAGTATGCAAGGAAATATTGTTGTGACATTCCAAAAGTGATCTGAACTGCTAAAGCTTAGATCCCTGCAGCTTATAGGAGCAAATGCTATAGATATAATGATGGAATGATTGGGGAATAATTCCCATATTCTTTGTTGTCCAGTTATCCTCTCATGTTTGACTGTTTGACTGTTTGTCTCATGGTATAAGCCGGTTATACACCATGGGATCAGGAATATGTGTTTATCACACCTCGGCCTAAAGGCCTCGGGTGATAAATCACATATTCCCTCTCCCGTGCTGAATAACCTTTACTAATTGCTGTGAAGCTACTTCAGCCCATATGATGGTAATTGCAGTGAAATCGTGGGAAGAAATAACATTTTGTACAGAATAATTTTGTCTAGAAGTTTAATGCACTGCTTCCACTCTGTGTCAACGTTCAATAAACTGACCTAACAGTTGCTCATTTTTCTTCAGACATAAACTGAAAGTCATGAATTGAAGAAAATTGTATTCTTATGAGAGCGGTTTTCCACTACTGATTATTAATTAATTGCCAAAAATGGAGGCCAGAAAACTGTCAAAAGTCGAAATTGATAAAGGTTTGGTTATATTTTACAAGATCATGAGGTAACATTGATTAAGTGGATAATGATGATATTTTAGCCTATATGAGGCGGTGTGAAACCAGGGGCTCAAACTATTTGCACACCAAGCTATTTGCATGATAATTACCACTTTAATTGTCAATGAGATGTTCCTTATCAATCCGTCAGGCTGTCACAAGATGCACCTTCGGTTATTTCATTCTTACAAACATTCTTTTCCAAAGCTGGATAAAATAAAACGTATCTGTCCAAGAAATATGAAAACTTTTTCATATTTCATTACTTTGTAATTTTTATTGGACGTGTCGCTTTGATAAGAAACTTAGTAATGTGAAAATAACCTGTCATTCTGGATTCCATAATCAAGAGATTATTATCTCTGCCACTGGTTATTATTGGGGATTCAAGATGAGATTGTCAAGTTCCTGCAATTAGTCTGCATTACAGGCGTGATAGGGCTGACCCTTTATGATTATAAGATTATTTACTTGACAGATAAATATGAGTTAGTGTAGAATATCTTGGGTTTGGATCAGTGAGGTCTTAGTTGAGGTGATCAATGACTGTTTTCGATGCAGAAACCATAAATTTGTGAGAATAAAAACATTGTTGTCTAGAACATTTTGATCTATAGGTGATGTTCAATTTTGTACCAACATTTCTGCTTTTTTTCTAGAAGAAATTCAGATAATTTCCAAATTCATGTGCAACTTCTTGGTTAATTTTATTAATTGGATCCAATTATTATGGACTAAACACAAATTAAGAATTGCATGTAATGTTGAACACCAATAAAAATTTAGTTCCAGGATTTTGAAAAGTTATACTTTAATTTGATTCTCACTGGCGTGAAATAATTCTCCTCTGTTAAACAAATTACAGGCTCCCTTTCATGAAGGTTTCTCTCTAAGCATAGCCAGGAGGTGAATACGAATTCTCTCAATAATCAAGTGGCCGTTTGAATGCATTATAATTCTGGATTTCAAACAGCATCAGAAAAAATAACTATGCACATCAAATAATTGATATAAGGTGAGGAAAGAAAATGTGTCACTTTTTAATGTTTTGCTATCTGTGTCATGAGCTGGGAGAAAGTAAATGTGTTACTGTGTCCTAATTTGGAAGAGATTGTGCTCCCTCCATACTAATGTCTATCTTAATGTCCTTCATCTCCCTGAAAGGATCATCCGCCATTTTTATGAGAAGTAAATGATACTCCGTGGAACCGTCAAACTGATTCAAGCACTGCAAAGGTCTCTGTGTTTAGAGGAAGACAAGCTTAGTGGCATTGTGAATGCATCGTAGCTCAGCTACAAGATTAAGTGGAGGATAGGGACCATCTACAATAGTAAGACGGTGCGTCGTGTAACATCAAGCACCACAATAGTTACAATCCAATTGCTGTATAACAAGACAAACTAAAGTAAAGAACAATGCCTTTTTGATTTAATGTGTGGAATATAACAGCTGCAAATCTTAATTGTGATGTCTAACTTCAAGTTTTTGCTAGGATTCCTATGGCCAATAGAAAGAGATGTGTTACAAAATCATGGGCAAATTCATAAGTTATTCTGCTTTGTATAAAATATATTCTGAAAACATATTGAATGTCCTAAGTCTGACTGCTTTGTATAAAATATATTGTTCTGAAAACATATTGATTGTCTTACGTGTATGAAAATTGGAGAGTGGAAAAAAATTAGAGAATAATTTTGCAATCCAGAAAGATGCAGATGTGGTAGATGTTGCACTTTGTTTATTATTAAGATATCAATCCACATCAGGACAGGCACAGTTTATTACTGTGGATTTGGTGTAAAATTGTCAGGTTCCTGAAATTTGTCTGTATCATAGGCATAATAGGCCTAAACCCTTTGTGACAATGAGATTATTTACATGACAGAAGAGCATGAGTGCAGAACATCTCATGTAAGGATCAGTTACGTCTCAGATGTAGATTACTTCCTTTGATACAGTATATGCTGAAATTTACTTTATAAGGAATTGGACTGAGAGACTTTTTATCTGCCTATTAGCTCATGAAACTTGAAACCATTGCAGAGTACTGCTTCTTTGAATAGTCACAGGACGTTGGTTTACTACACATACAAATACAGTTTAAGTGTTTGACATTCGAAGGTCACAAAAAACAATACTGACAGAGCCCCTCAAAAATCCTTGGATCAGCAATAAAGTTGCTTGGTTTAGTAAATAATCAGTTTAGCGGGTAAGTCTGCATAATAATTTTCAATTCAGACTTATAACAAGGCTTTCATGGAGTAGTGACTTCTGAGATTACAGGTAGGTAGTCCAAGTGTTCAGATATAATTATCCTTTAAGTTGAGTGGGAGGGTGCAGAATTGTAATACCATACTCAAAATATACCAGAAGTGAGTAATGTGGTTCATCATCAAGAAGCCATTGTTCTATTCCTTTTGTCTCTAGATAAGCAACTGCTTATTACTCTTATCCTTTGCACAATGTCTGACATTGTCTGTAATTGGCTTCCTCTGGTGATCATTCATACATCCTACTATTTGCCGAAAAATTAATGAGATTAGTGAGTGGCAATCAGCCTCCAAAGAAATCTCCGAAGTTGCTCAAAGTAAATTATGCATGTACTGTAGTTGTGTAGTGATAAATGATTCAAGCAAGGAAATACAACTCTCCTAGACTAAGATACACTCCCAATGGATGAGAAATGAAGAAAATAGATTTATAATAAGTTGACAATCAACTTAAATACCTTGTAATTACCAGCAATGGGTTAATTTGCAAATAACATGGCGCAGGATGTTAATTGTCCATTAGCTGCTTCCAAAGTTAAAAAAGGAATAATTCTGGCCCATTCTTATTAAGTTAAAACAAGCATGCAAATGCTATAGATATAATGATGGAATGATTGGGGAATAATTCCCATATTCTTTGTTGTCCAGTTATCCTCTCATGTTTGACTGTTTGACTGTTTGTCTCATGGTATAAGCCGGTTATACACCATGGGATCAAGAATATGTGTTTATCACACCTCGGCCTAAAGGCCTCGGGTGATAAATCACATATTCCCTCTCCCGTGCTGAATAACCTTTACTAATTGCTGTGATGCTACTTCAGCCAATATGATGGTAATTTCAGTGAAATCGTGGGAAGAAATAACATTTTGTACAGAATAATTTTGTCTAGAACTAGAAGTTTAATGCACTGCTTCCACTCTGTGTCAACGCTCAATAAACTGACCAAACAGTTGCTCATTTTTCTTCAGACATCAACTGAAAGTCATGAATTGAAGAAAATTTTATTCTTACGAGAGCGGTCTTCCACTACTGATTATTAATTAATTGTCAAAAATGGAGGCCAGAAAACTGTCAAAAGTCCAAATTGGTAAAGGTTTGGTTATATTTTACAAGATCATGAGGTAACATTGATAATGATGATATTTTAGCCTATATGAGGCGGTGTGAAACCAGGGGCCCAAACTATTTGCACACCAAGCTATTTGCATGATAATTACCACTTTAATTGTCAATGAGATGTTCCTTATCAATCCGTCAGGCTGTCACACGATGCACCTTGGGTTATTTCATTCTTACAAACATTCTTTTCCAAAGCTGGATAAAATAAAACGTATCTGTCCAAGAAATATGAAAACTTTTTCATATTTCATTACTTTGTAATTTTTATTGGACGTGTCGTTTTGATAAGAAACTTAGTAATGTGAAAATAACCTGTCATTCTGGATTCCATAATCAAGAGATTATTATCTCTGCCACTGGTTATTATTGGGGATTCAAGATGAGATTGTCAGGTTCCTGCAATTAGTCTGCATTACAGGCGTGATAGGGCTGACCCTTTATGATTATAAGATTCTTTACTTGACAGATAAATATGAGTTAGTGTAGAATATCTTGGGTTTGGATCAGTGAGGTCTTAGTTGAGGTGATCAATGACTTTTTTCGATGCAGAAACCATAAATTTGTGAGAATAAAAACATTGTTGTCTAGAACATTTTGATCTATAGGTGATGTTCAATTTTGTACCAACATTTCTGCTTTTTTTCTAGAAGAAATTCAGATAATTTCCAAATTCATGTGCAACTTCTTGGTTAATTTTATTAATTGGATCCAATTATTATGAACAAGACACAAATTAAGAATTGCATGTAATGTTGAACACCAATAAAAATTTTGTTCCAGGATTTTCAAAAGTTATGATTTAATTTCATTCTCATTGGCTTGTAAAATGATTCTCCTCTGTTAAACAAATACAGGCTCCCTTTCATGAAGGTTTCTCTAAGAAATGGCATAGCCAGGAGGTGAACACAAATTCTCTCAATAATCAAGTGGCTGTTCGAATGCATAATATTTCTGGATTTCAAACAGCGTAAGAAAAATAACTATGCAAATCAAATAATTAATATAAGGTGAGGAAAGAAAATGTGTCACTTTGTAATGTTTTGCTATCTGTGTCATGACTCATGAGGTGAGAGAAAGTAAATGTGAAATTGTTTCCTAATTCCGGAAGAGATTACACTTCCTCCATACTGATGTCCATCTTAATGCCCCACATCTCCCAGAAAGGATCATCCGCCATTTTTATGAAAAGTAAATGAGACTCCGTGGAACCGTCAAACTGATTCAAGCACAGCAAGGGTCTCTGTGTTTAGAGGAAGACAAGCTTATAGTGGCATTGTGAATGCATCGTAGCTCAGCTACAAGATTAAGTGGAGGATAGGGACCATCTACAATAGTAAGATGGTGCTTTGTGTAACATCAAGCACCGCAATAGCTACAATCCAAGAGCAGTAACAAGACAACCTAAAATAAAGAACAACGCCTTTTCGATTTAATGTGTGGAATATAACAGCTGCAAATCTTAATTGTGATGTCTAAATTCAAGTTTTTGCTAGGATTCCTGGCTATGGCCAATAGAATGAGATGTGTCACAAAATCATGAGCAAATTCATAAGTTATTCTGCTTTGTATAAAGTACATTGCTCTTAAAACATACTGATTGTCTTTAAGTGTATGAAAACTGGAGAGTGGAAAAAAAAGCAAATCACTTTGCAATCCAGAAAGATGTAGATATGGTAGTTGTTGAATTTTGTTAGGACATTGAATTATCAATCCACAGCAGGGCAGACACAATCATAATAATTACTGTGGATTTGGTGTATAAATGTCAGGTTCCTAAAAATTGTCTGCATTATAGGCATTTTAGGCCTGAACCCATTGTGACATATGGACATTATTCAGATGACCGAGGAGCATGAGTTAGTGCAGAACATCTCATGTAAGGATCAGTTATGTCTCAGATATAGATTAGGCCACACATAATTGATCTTTAGCTTCTCGGATTCGTCTCAAGGCACTTTTTCTAGGTCGGTCGGTAGGACACAAAAAAAAAAGGTGAAAAAATTTCTTTTAGGAAATCTACTGTGTCGGCGGGTCCGCGAAGCTAAGAATCAATTATGTGTGGCCTTACTTCCTTTGATACAGTATATGATCAAATTTCCTTTGTAATAAATTGGGCTGAGAGACTTTTTCTCTGCCTAGTGAAGTTTTTCAGGATAAGGGAACTTAGCTGGCTACTAAGAACTTTTGTCCATTAAGGTTTAGTGGAAGTCACTAAGGGGGGGGTAATCGAACCGTTTTATGAAAAAAATTTTTATAATCTTATTGAATATGTGTGCAAACATATGTTTCGCATCAGCAAACCTGCTATGTGACTATTATGTAATGCATAACAGAAATCATAAAATAAGCATTTAAGGGGACATTCTTAGTAGCCAGCTAAGTTCCCTTATCCTGAAAAGCTTCATTAGCACCTGAAACTTGAAGTCATTACAGAGTACTGCTTCTTTGAATAGTCACAGGACATTGGTTTACTACACATACAAATGCCGTTTAAGTGTTTGATAATAGAATACCACAAGGACATAAAAACCAACACTGACAGAGCCCCTCAAAAACCCCTGGATCAGAAATAAAGTTGCTTGGTTTAGTAAATAATCAGTTAAACTGGCAAGTTTGCATAGTAATGTTCAAGTCAGACTTATAACAAGGCTTTCATGGAGTAGATACTTCTGAAATCTAGGTAGATTGGCCAAGTATAACTATGTTTGGTGAGAGGTTGCAGAATTGTAATACTTTACTCAACAAACACCACAAGTGAGTAATGTGGTTCATCATCAAGAAGCTATTGTTCTATTCCCTTTGTCTCTAGATAAGCAACTGCTTATTACGCATATCCTTTGCACAATGTCTGACATTGTGTGTAATTGCCTTCTTCTGGTAATCATTCTTCCGTAATACCATTAGCTGATAATTCATGAGATTAGTGAAGGGGCAATCAGCCTCCAAAGAAATCTCCAAAGTTGCACAAAGGAAATTATGCATGTACTGTTGTTGTGCAGTGATAAATGATTCAAACAAGGAAATACGACTCTCCTGAACTAAGATACCCCCCAATAGATGAGAAATGAAGAAAAATGATTTATAATAAGTTTACAAATCATCTCAATTACCTTGTGATAGGCTAATTTGTTAATAACATGGCGCAGGATGTTAATTGACCATTAGCTGTCCCCAAAATTAAAAGGAATAATTCTGGCACATTCTTATTAAGTTTAAACAAGCGTGCACGCGATAAATGAATTATGAAACTCCAAATTTTGATCTTTGAAATGAGTAATGTCTTCACAATCTGATTAAAGTCATTTCTAGATGACAACTATTTTCAAATATGGATGAAACTTTTCATGATTGTGACTCGGGCACTTTACGATACAATACTTATCAATATATAGAAAAAGGAATTTAATTCTAGAATCATGATGACTTATCGGTTTAAGCTTACCTATAACTACATTTCAAGGACTACACTTCTTTCCATTCAAGGAAAAGATTGTGATTCATAAATATGACTTTAAATTCCACATTCCCATTAAGCCAAATGGTCTGCCATTTGGCAACTTTCTTGCAGTTTTTGTTGAAAAGTTGCAGCAATTTGGAGCATATTGCGTTCTAAAATATTTTATCGACTTGTCTCACTGACAGACCCCTTTCCCTCCCAAAGTGCTGACTTGGCTTGAAATATACATGACACCCTGCCCAATGCATCTCAGCAAATGTGACAATTTGTTGATTTAATGGCACTTTGAGATTGCACTGCAGCGATTTACCAGACATGAAAGGAAAAGTCTGATCTGCCAGTTTTGCAGAATCAACAAATCTTCACACATGAGAGATCAGAGGCAGAAATTCCCAGTATGTTATGCATTTACACTGGCATTTACATAGATCGATCCATTGATGACACCGTTAAAATACAGGTCCCAATGCCGTATTTATCCTATAGTGGGTTTCAAGTATACAAGGAAATATTGTCGTGACATTCCAAAAAGTAATCTTAACTGCTAAAGCTTAGATCCCTGCAGCTTATAGGAGCAAATACTATAGGTAGAAATACTTATGGAATGATTAGGCAATGAGACCCAGGCAAGGTAATCCATTTAGTCAGTGTGAATGTTTCATGGTTAATCGCTGTGTAGCTGTACTTCAGCCTATATGATGGTGTTTGCAGTGAAACCGTGTGACCAAACACATTAAGTACAGAATAATTTTGTCTAGAAGTTAAATGCACTACTTCCACTCTGTGTCAACGCTCAGTAAACTGACAGTTGCTCATTTTTCTTCAGACATCAACTGAAAGTAATGAATTGAAGAAAGTCTGATTCTTATGAGAAAGGTTTCCCACTACTGATTAATAATTAATTACTATGAATGGAGGCCAGAAAACTGTCAAAAGTCCAAATTGGTAAAGATTTGGTTACTATATTTTATAAGATCATAAGGTAATGTTGATAGGACGATTTTCAATTCTCAATGAAATGTTTCGTATCAGTCCTTCAGGCCGTCACACAATGCATCTTGAATTATTGCATTCTTACAAAAAAATTTTGCGAAGCTTGATTAAAAAAAGTATATTTCAAAGAAATATGAGACAATTTTCAAATTTTATGACTTTTGTAATTTTTGTTGGAGGTGTCATTGATAAGAAATTTAATAATGTAGAAATAACCATGTCATTCGGTATTCAATAACCAAGCGGTAATTCACTCAGCCACTGGTTGTTGTTGGGGATCCAAGATAAAACCATCAGGTTCCTGAAATTTGTCTGTGTTACAGGCAGGATAGGCCTGGACCATTTATGATTATAAGATTCTTTATTTGACATGTATGTATGAGTTGTTCATGAGAGCATGATAGTACCATTAAGGCCAAAGGGGAGCTTTAAAACATGTTTAATTCAATAACATTCTTTACCAATTTTTATTGTCCATTGAGGTACGTTATTCGATGGTTAATCATGTGTAACTTATTAGTTAATGCTTTAAAATGGATCCGATTATTATGAACAAGAATCAAATTAAGAATTGCATGTAACGTTGAACAACAATAAAAATTTTGTTCCTGAATTTTCAAAACTTATTATTTAATTTCATTCTCATTGGCTTGTAAAATGATTCTCCTCTGTTAAACAAATTACAGGCTCCTTTTCATGAAGGTTTCTCTAAGAAATTGCATAGCCAGGAGGTGAACACGAATTCTCTCAATAATCAAGTGGCTGTTCGAATGCATAATAATTCTGGATTTCAAACAGCTTAAGAAAAATAACTATGCACATCAAATTATCAATATAAGGTGAGGAAAGAAAATGTGTCACTTTTTAATGTTTTGCTATCTGTGTCATGAGCTGAGAGAAAGTAAATGTGTAGTTGTGTCATAATTCCGGAAGAGATTGCACTTCCTCCATACTGATGTCCATCTTAATGCCTCACATCTCCCAGAAAGGATCATCCGCCATTTTTATGAGAAGTAAATGTTACTCCGTGGAGCTATTAAACTGATTCAAGCGCTGCAAGGGTCTCTGTGTTTAGAGGAAGACAGGCTTAGTGGTATTGTGAAAGCATCACAGCTCAGCCACAAGATTAAGTGGAGGATAGGGACCATGAACTATCTCAAGATGCGGGCTTGTGTATCATTTAGCACCACAATAGCTACAATCTTAGGTTTATAACAGGACACATTAAAATAAAGAAAAACCGTGCTAGTTGTTATCCTTCAAAAAGATTTCCAAAGTCTATGACGGTTAGACTATCTTTTATTACATAATTAAAGGGTTGGCCAAAGTAACTTCGGAGTTGGGGTAACTTTGGCCGCCTTAGATTTTGAGCTTGTGAAACCATGTACTGCAGTACAAATTAATTAGTTTTGTTATTTTGGCCACCAAACAAGCTAAGTGTATTTTGATTATCTTGAATGAGTAGTGACTCATTCGCAGATTTCTGAACAAAAACTAAGTATTGATACGTGTATCACACTCTGTGTACTGCTGCCTCCCAGTACAGAGTGACATAGTGTGAACACACCTCAGTTTTTTGGTCACAAGAATGCAAGATATGCTACCAGTCATAAAAGGTGTCATTTTAAAAGGATTTTTATCAATCATATGACATTTTACATTTCCATTCTAATTTTCAATTTTTTGTGTAGTTCACCAGTGTAACATAATGTTGACAAACACCATAAAAAGTAATACAAGAAGAAATAACTTTGTCTTACGCTACTTTGGATCAAATCATATGTCTACACTGGTTCGCAGATTCCCTAGCAGCCAGTACATCATCACTATGTTGTGCTTGTTAAATGACACAAATTGCAATTATTGCATTGGACCATTTATGATATTTTATAAGGCTCTATGGCAGTAAACACAATTTTCAGGGTCATAAACCTGTTTGTTTATACCTCCTTGACTTCTTTTCACTACAAACTGTTCCAATTCTTGCTAATTTCCATTTCCAGGGGTGGCCAAAGTCACCCCGACACTGACCTGGAGAATTGGGGTAACATTTGCCATAGCCCTAAACTCACTAAATTGCATAAAATACAAACAAATCCTGTGTAGTTCAAAACTGTGATATATTATCTTTAAAAATTATCCACAATTTTCACTGTGTAAGCTTGCACTTGACCCACCCAGAACAAAGTAGACACTTCCCTGCAGATCCCTGCAAAATCACACTTTTTTGCAAATCTGCTTTTTCCCAGAATGGCCTTCACAAGAAGCTCTGTTATCATGACATTGAAAGAAAATTAATGTACATAAAAAGTAGATGAGTAATTCTTACAGACACAAAAAAAATGCCCTGGTATCTATAATGATATGAGAGATACAGGATAGTGAATCTTTTTCTTGTTTGGCGGCAAAAGTAGTACAGAACGGCCAAAGTAACCCCTTTTTAAGGTGGTAGAAAATAAACTGAGGCAAGTGGAGGGCAGGCGGGGCAAGTTTTGGGTAAGCGAGGCGAAGCAATTGTGGTCAAATTCCAACCATGGCTTTACAATTGACAATCAGCAAACATATAGAATTATTGGATCACATGACGTGGTGTAACACTTAGAAGAATTGTGTAAAATTGATGTTAGAGGAAATAGAAAACACACATCATTTTGTATAGCAGCTGTGTAGAAGAACGAAGAACGCTCTGTAAATGTATTGATGAAGTGTCATGAAAGAAATAGGTGTTGCTATTGACAGCATCTGCTAAGAGCTACCTTGCTGTACAAATGCCAACACTGATGACATAGCATGAAATATAGATTTTGCTTGTAATGGGCCATGCCATGGAAAATATATCCATGTGAGTGTTGTTGATACATACCACGCAAAATAGAAAACCACAATTGATACAATTTCAACCAAATGTTACAATTATTGCTATGAATGGTCATCAAATTCCTCTCCCTAGTATTTTCAAACACAAAGTACTTTCTCTCTAATTTTTAAATGTCACACAATAGTAGAAACACATTCACATCGCCTTCATTTTGAACATTAATGATTTAAATGCCAGCTATAGTGGCATATTGATAACATATCTGTACATGTCTGAAACTTTCATGAAGCCTGAAAGATGGCTCTTTCGTTGTGAAAAGTAATTCTCTGATGTCAATTTTTGGTTGTTTTATCAGAAATTCGAATGATAAATATACAGATACTCCAGACATTCAAAGTTTCAAAAGACTGACTGTCAAGTTTTATGTCCCCTTTCAGTGTTGTGAAGCTTTCATACCAATATTACTTCAAAATGACAAAATATAATTTGACACAATGGCACTGATCACGGACCCACCTCAAGCTTTCTTAAATTGTTCTGACACCAAGCCAAGCTCAAAGCCAGAGGTCTACAAGAAAAGACCATCTCATCTCTCCTCAGGGGCATTTGATCTGACAGAACTGCCGGTGTCCTGTACTCTTTTTGACCTTTTGAAAGTCTTGTGATGTATGTCGTCATTAATTGCCTCTTGGAGTTACAGTGATCTCATACCACGCTGTGCCATAAACATGCCAGAGAGGGACTAATTTCTCAAGAAAGGACGATGGATGCTTTCTGCCAATGTAGTGGTTAAACGCCTCTGATATTTCAGTCTGAGCACTGCCTCTGCTCTAAGAAATAGGGTACCATGAAATTGTCATAGGGTTTGCAATAAAACCCCTCCTCTTATAAATGTTTAATACGCAAGGTGGAGGGGGTTGGAGATACATCCTATCACTACAGAGAAAATAGCATATACATTTTTATTCAAACCTTTCTGCCAACATGATTGCTAAATCAAAGTATGAAATGAGGAAATGATTTAAAAGGAGGTGGGAGACTTCAGGCAGAAGGAAACACAGTTCTCTTGAGACGAAAGTGTTTGCTACTTCTTAGGAAATAATGGACGCATAATGCCCTTGAGTAGAAATCCAATGGAAAACTCATCTGTTATGAATTAGGTGAGGGAGAAAGGTCAGAGGTTCAATAACGACTGGAAATAGGTTCATACTGGTTCAATTATGGGGCTTGCTACAAAGGTATAGAAACATATCAAATCTCCATCAGTGGAAATTTACTTAATGAAAGAAAAATTGCGAACAGTAGGACATACAATCACAGTACTCTTAATAATATAGGCAGGACTTGCAAAGCAAGTTCTTTCTTCAGTGTTAGAGACTGTTAAACTTGTGTTTGAATCAACAAGCAGTACCCTGTGTCTCAAAAGTTCGTTCACCTCACTACCTCTTATAATTTTGCTGATAACTTCAAGACTGGAAGTCTCAATAAGATGATGTCATCACAGGTTGATCATTGAACTTCTGGTCACCAGATAAAAGTAATTTGAAATTGTTTGGATGATTTTAACTGTCATTTTTGCATTGATGAACAGACCATGTTCATGACGAAAAAAGGTTCCAGGCGGACTAGCTATAATTTTGTGGTCTCCACTTTGTATTTTAAGTTTAGGTGGTAGGAATTATTTCAAAATCTCAGTGATTGATACCCAGACCTTGTTAAAGAGTGCAGAATATATATTTTTTAAACTCCAGCAGCTCAAAGATGTCTGGAACCAATTCAAATGGACATGTTTATGGCCCCTTCAAATAATGCTGCAAAACTGAAAAATGGCTTCATGAAGTAAAATCATCAAGAATGACACCAAGGTCAAATTAATTGCTGTATCTCTTCCAAACTTTTGAAACAAATGGCTAAATACACACTTTGGATCTCTTTCAGATTGAATTATTAATTTTCATGCCTAATAAATAATGTAATTTCCAGCTTAATTGATTTTTATGAACTTGCAGAGAAAAACATGGGTTTCTATGGCTGTAAAATGCCATATTTTAAGTGGAAATGACTGAAAACCAAGGAAATGCGTGGCAAAAAGTCTCATTTATCATTCCCTGATAGGAAAATACCAAAAAACAGTTTTTCTACCAACTATCCACAATACAAACAGAGTACTCAATGCAGGGTGGTTAACATGCGTCACCTGAGTAGTGAGAGATATGGTCTCAATAATAATTTTAGGCAAAGTGAGCACTGCGGGAGGCATATGGATCAGCCCGTGGCACAGATCAATAAAAACATTTGCAAGAGATTCTGCTGCAAACTGGGACAGGTTAAAGTGTGCAAAAGAAGTGTCTGGATATATCAACACATGCCATCCCCAAGTCAGTTGTAGACATGTGCTTTACAATTCAAACATGTTGTAAATAAGAACGCGTAAGCAATTCATGCTTAAGTTATCTTAACGACAGTCTGAAGACAGTTTTTAAAAGAAATCCAAATTGGTTGTCCAAGGCGCTACGGGGGGCGGGTTGGTCAAGTGGTAGTGTTCTGGGCTGCCAAACATATGGGTGCAGGATTCGAATCCAGCTCTTACAGGTCAACTCTGCCTATTTTTGACGGCTGTTTCAATCATCCTTCGCCTCATTGCCGTGTCCTCTTCCTGTTCTAATAAGCCTACCAAGTGCATAAATACAGGATGTGAAGCCCCAAACATCCATCCATCCATCCAGGGCATTCCAACTGTATGATATTGAGAGCATCTTTCATCCAAAAATGATTTTTTTTTTTTTCTCTTCTTTAAATATATCGGCGAAAGGGTTTTGTTCAAATCAACTGCAAGGTATTGAGTCCAGTTGTTTCTTGATCATTCTTAGAACCACTTGTTTGTATAATTTTATCATGATTTGTATACCTAGATTATCCTACAATAGACAAGGTGAATTTATGACTATATGAACATTATCAGCTGAGCAAGAAGTACCTCTTTCCACCTCAAAAATTGTGTAAGGCATTTGTGACAAATGTCAAAAATATCTATTGTCTTAGAGCCTTCCCAGGGGTGCCGGAACAGGGGGCGCAGGGGGGACAATTGCACCTCCTGCCCTAGCCCAAGGGGGGCAGGGGGGGGGGCAAGGTGTGCCCTTTTGATCGTAATAAAAGAACATAATTCTGCATTATTTTATTAATTTTAGGCATATTATTCTGCCTTATTCAGTCATTTTAGGCACAAATTAGTAATTATAAATTCAAAGTTATTATTGAATTTTGTCATGCGAAATTGGCGCAAATATTATTTGCCCTTTTTCGTCCGACCGCCCCTGCCTCCCTCATTTCCTTCCAGCACCCCTGAGCCTTCCAAGAGATCTTTACACCACACATTCTCCTTTTTACTGAGAAATACCGTCTTGCGCACTCCTTGATTCTGCGAGGAAGGAAGTGTTGAAAAGTTTAAATGACGGGATCATGACCACTGCTTTGAATTCTGTCGAGAAGAAATTAGTTTATGCTAACAATGAAAAAATTCTGAGAAGTTCACCATACGTTGATGTTGAAGAACAATTGAGTCTCCAACTTCCAAGTGAAAACATCGATCTCCATGGAGATGGCATTGTCTCTCGTTGTCAGACAGTTACATCTCCAGTCAAGGAGGTGAGATTACCCTGGCAACCTCATGTGACTTTGGAATGTTTTCATGGAGTGTCTTGAGTTTTACTGAAAGAACAAAGGAACACGAGTGACAGATTCAGAGCTCATACTGTACAACTTTGTGTTCAAAGAAAGAAGATAAATATATGTATATTCAGTCAAATTAATGAATGACATACCAGGAAAAAGCATTTATCCCATATCTAGTATAGTAAAACAGACCGTTTAAAGATAGAAGAATTTGCAGTTGAATATGTCATGTAAATAGCTTTGAAGATTTGGAAAAAATCCTTTGTAATGCATCATTTTCTCTGAATCCTGGTCGAGATTGCTAATCATTCATTCCAATATTGGGTCTTATATCCCACATCTTGAATGATTCTTTGCTCATTTCTAAGGAGGAATCAATGTTCGTCAGATGAGCCATCCAGTTGATTTAAGAACGATAGACCAATATCAGTGTTTTACAGAAGACAGCTCAGAGAAGGCTTTTTACCTTAGCCACAACATAAGTATTATAAACTCCTCGCCCAGACAGTGAAGCTTAAAGAAGGCTGTGCTCTTAGTTTCCAATAATTATGGAATAATCAACAATCACCATAGAAATCAATAACTTTGGCAACTTCTGTTGGAGCACATGATGGTCGGATTTAATCGTAATGACTGCCAATGACCACCACACAGAAGCCAATGTCAACATTAGAAACTCATGTTTCAGCATAAACCTCAGTTAAAGCTATAGCCAGGGAAAATTAGGATATTCTGGGGTTTATGAAGGATAATGCAACCAATAATTAAAGATTTTTGCTAAAGTGGTAGAAAAACTCTCAGGCTTTTACAGTGGAGCATGCTGGCACTCAAGCTCCAAAAATGTACATTTTTATAATGTTTCATCTCAAAAATAGCATTCCGTATTTATGAGCAAGAGTGCATTTTCTGTTTCTGTTCATATTTTCCTGAACAATCACAATGTTATCTTATTTCCTCTGATGTGATGTCAGTGCATTACACAATAATAGAAAACCCTTCACATCTGAAGCAGTGGGAACATTTATTGTTCAAGTGTTTGTCTAAAGAAATGGATCTCATCTTCACATGTTTGAGACTTTGTGAAACTTTGAAAGATTTAACTGCAAGTTTCATCTTTCCTTCTGAAAAGTAATTCCTTGACATCAATTTTCTTTGTCACTTTTGACATTCAAAAGATGAAAATACTGGCACAGGCTGATGTGAAATGTTGCCTAAAAGTTATCTAAGATTATTTTTTCTGGTTTTCTCATTCCAGATCACAGTGTTCTTGACAATTTCAATGTTTACATAATATTGAAGGATACAACTTTTGATTCCTTTATTCCTTCATATTTTGATTGATTATATTTCAAAGCATAAACAATTTTGAAAGCACTGTCATCGTCATTCAGACCTTATTTGCTGTTTCAATTGCTTCTCCTTGCCTGAGCCCCTCTCTAACAATTCTATGTGGGTACCTCGTCAAGGACAAACAGTTGTGTTAAGGGTTCCTTCCTATTCACAAAATGCCTTTCATTTTGCATTGTGTATATATTGTATAGCGATCAAACATCACATCATAAATATTCTTATTACAAAAGTGTAGGTTACCGCACGAATCCAAGCAATCACATTCTGGAACTTTAAAAATCCTCCATACCTCTTTGCTTCACTTCAAACAGGTGTAAAATGTACAGGCCGTGATGGCGATTGCAGAGCAAATCAGCGTTGTGTCTCTGGAAATGGCTGCCTGGATGCACCGTTCCTGGAGAGTTGAGAAAGGCTCATGCTTGAACAGAGCTTTCAAGGGGATAATTGTTTTGTGAAGTCTCCTCTAGGTATAATGGACTATAAAAATTGTTTTGCCGCCCCCTTACCAGGGTACGCACATGTTCATAAAGGTCAGCTGTGCCCTACTATAAATGTTAGGCCAGCCGAAGTAGTATGTATCTATGAGCCTTTCAAAAAGGGTGAAGGATATCAGAGACAGTATAAATAATTTACCCCTTTTTCGTGACCGCCTTCTTCATTTTTAGAAGGGGCAATCTTATAAAGCAGGCTGCTGTACAATTGTAAAGCATTATTTTCGGAAAGATCTGTTTCTTTGCACAAGCTCCCAACATATCCTCTTGTGCCTTGCCTTCTTTCGAAGTTCATGAATTTTGTATTGGAAACCGTGACCTGGAAATGGAGCTGTTAGCACACCAAGGCCACAGAAGATGAGAACTTATTTTTGTTGTCTGAATTGTTACTGGTTAGTTTCCTTGAAAATGTTGTCAGTCTTTAGCACTAACACGCAATTACCAGTTCTAAGGAAGTCAAGCCAGCAGCTCTCTTTCAGAGTAAATTTCTCAAGGTCACTACACGTTATTAATAGATTATTTGGAAAGCTTACCATGGTTTACCGGATATTGTGATAAACCAGTTCTTATTGTTTATTTGATATATTCTTAAATTGAAGTAAAACATAATGAATCATACATGACACTTAGATCTTTGACTGAGCTGAATATGCTTCAATTACAGCTAGAGTCAATAGGATAGACTCACTGAACACATCATGCTTTTCCAGTATCAAACTGTATATGACGGCGTAACTAACCACTTCTGAATCTGTCATTTTGACTAGAAAAAAATATATATACACCGAATAAAAAATTAGGCAAAGGAGGCTGAAAATTAGGATATATGATCATATAAAAAATTGATGTTTTCCAAGATATGTCATATGAAATTGTTTTGAATCTGGATGAAAAATATCACTTGCTGTTCTCTAAAAAATCCGCTTCTCCTGGGCCTCGTCTGGGTATAGCACACAATATTTTAAGGCTTTACCAGAACACCATTTTCCAACCAGAATAGTAAGCCTGGTGTATTCGACGCCAAGATTCTGTATTTCTTAGTCACATAGTAACACGTTTCATTCTTCGTGAGCATAGATTTAGGTTTCATTGAAGGGTTCAAGAATACTTGAAGAAAATAAAGTTGGAAATATGATGTTGGACGTGGTAGTTTCCAGACCAGCAGAAGCGTTGTAGAAACGAGAGCGTTGACCCTGGGGGATGTATCCGCTCCCCCTAGAAAGGGCATAAGAGGATTAAGCCAATAAAATCACTCCACCCTACAAAATTTAAAATCTACGCCCCTGTGAAGCAAAAGTTTCTGAAAGACAGTCTAATCATTATATTACTTTATTCTAAATGCCGTACCTTTCTCTTTGTGTTTTTCCGGTTTTACCATACTCTTCTCTGTGTTTTCTATACAATTGACACTTGACCAATTGGGGTAGTGAAGTAATTGGCCATGTCTCTTTTGTTGGTCCCTTGAGAGACATTACTGTTGCACAAGCACAGAGAAAGTGTGTACAACTGCGGATGATGGAAAACACTAAGCAACACCTGTCTTCTACAACTTGTCTCACAATTCCATAAGGGAACTGCTGGTTCTATACCAAATGTTCAGTAAAGGAAGTAATTACAAGCAAATATTTATGAAGCAAATTATAAATTAGGCAAAAGTAATATGATTGTGACAAGAAACTGTTTATTGTTATCGAAATAACAGCTCTAAGAGCTTTTAGGGCAAGCCTCAAACATCGGCAGTTAATAATCTCTAAATTCATGGTGAATCATATTGATAGCTTTGTTTAAATTTTTAATGTCAATCTATATCCATTCTGTAAAACGATGTTTGGAATTTTAAAAATAAATCAAATCATTGAAAATGTTTCACCAGTTCCTTAAGCAGAGCCTTTCCGAAATAATACTGCCAAAGTTAGATACAATATGATACAATTTAGAGTGTGAGTATTGTTGTTCTCATTGGTAAAAAATGATGAAAATGAGGGCATCTTTCTTTGTTGGTGTAATTCTGCACATCTATGTATTAATTTCTTGACATTCATCAGACAGGGTACATAGTGTTATAAAACTAAGATTTATTTAGTGTCAATTAAAGCAAGCTCTTGTATCTCTAATGAGAAGGTCTCAGCCGCACTTCTATTATCCCTGGTATTTGATGCTCATCAGATGCCAAGTGAAGTATCCTACAAACAAGATTAGTGTCTGGCAATGAATACTCTCGGCTCATTCCTGCACAATCCGAAGCGCAATCCTTAGCACAATCCTTAGCTGAATCTTAGCTCAATCCTTAGCTCAATCGGAAGTCCTTGGCCATCCTCTTATATAGAACATCAGAAACAAGGACCACTTCAGTGATGTCTCATTAATCAACAGCATGAGCAGCAGAATTGCAGTTCATCAGAGAAGATGCCAAGCTAATCCTCATCCCTGTGCAACTCATCTTAAAGTGTCATGTACCTCTAGTTGATGGTATCATGTATCTAATCTTAGAAAACTTGTTCAGTGGGCCTTTTTTGTTCTTTTGGCGAAGTTCCAAACCTAAGTAATGCTTGATAGGTAAATCTGAATTTCTAGCCAGAGACCATAACTGCTTCGCTGTTAGAGACAATGCAGTTCCCATAGTGATTAATGGTGTTGCCAGGAGACTATTGTTCTCCTGAAAAAAGAATAGCTTTGTGATGTTCATTGAAGTGTTACTGATGATGTACAGTAGCAGATGAAGCTTCACCAGTGAAAAGTTGAATGCTGTTCTGAGGTATTGTTCACTTCATGATTATAATGTATACCCTTCATGTATTTATTAAATTTATTCTGACATGGATTGCCCTATGCTTGGATTACTTAACCAGCACTCCGTGTAAATATTGGGCAAAATGAAAAACACCTTTCGGATGATGTTCTCAGAATTTCCTGAAATTTTGCAAAAAGTTTTACTTACCTAATTAGAGCTCGGTGGCAGGGTCAAAATTGGTCAAAAAAAATTTTCCTTGTCGGGGCTACCCATTGAAAAATGAATGTTTTTGGCCTTCGGACGGCCTTAATTTTATCAAAATTAACAAAAATTAAGGCATATTTTGTCCATCACAATTTCACACTTATGATAAAGATAGGAACACAAGTGATACATCATTTTAAAGGGATATTTCATGACATTGCAAAAGTGATGTCATAACAAAGAATGTTTTGGTTGCTAAGCAGTGTCACCATGGCAACCGCATGCAAGTTTTGAAATTTTTTCATTGAGCTAAAATAGACCATTTTTCAAGGCCATATATCTCCCATGATAACACCTAAAAAATTTAGGTGAAAATATCACCAGAAAGCTCACCTCCTGCGCTATATTAAACAACAATAAAACAGCTCTGAAACAATGAACCCTTCTTTTTATAGCCATGGACATTTTTTGTTAATTTTCATGATTTTTTTGATTTTTTGACCGAAAATTGCCCTCTTAATCACCTAAGACTGGGAAAACCATGCTCATTTCACTCAAAAAACAAAATGTTTGTTATTGCAATTGGATGGAAATATTATTTAGAAAATAATAAACATCATTAGAATGCAGAAAAAATGTTCTATATGCAAATTATTATCGCCATTATTGAAAATTCTAATTTTCTCAATATCTCGGCTAATATCCCACTCAGCAACAAAATTATGGTGTCTAACCCCTTGTTTTAAGGGTCAAAGAATACTTTAGGGCTATCTTGAAAGGTGTCAAATAAGTGTAGATTAATGTAATGTGACCTGGTTCACCAGAATTATTTCAAACGTGGCACTATCTACTTTCACGAAATGAGTCAAGAGGGGTTCATTGTCACTTAATTTTTAGTGATGTTTAGCTCTTGGTAGAAGGTTCTTGAATAATTTCTCGAGATGTTTAAATCACATCCAGTGAGAAAAAAGTAAATCCTTTGAAATGAGCATTAAATTTGTCATTTCGGGCATTTCTGAGTGAAGGTGCAGCAACGTCTACTTCCACGAAATGAGTCAAGAGGGGTTCAATGTCACTTATCAATTAGAAATTTTTAGCTGTTGGTAAAGGTTTCTTGTATAATTTCTCTAGATATTGAAAAATTTTATAAAATTTTTAATAAATATTTAGAAAATAATTAACTTATTAGAAAGCAGAAAGTCCTATATTAGTACCGCCATTATTGGAGAATCTTATTTTCTCAATATCTTGGAAAATATTGCACTTAGCTTTACAGTTATGGTGTCTAACTCTCTGTTCTGAGGGTCAAAGAATGTAGTGAGACTAACACAATGATGGTAATCAGATCAAATATCAATACCAATCAATTCATTATCAATGGCAATGAAAAAGATCTTTGCAAATTATTTGACCTGCAAATAACATCTTATTATTTCTTCATTTTAGTTCTTTAAATATTGTGTTGAGTACAAGTATGATGGCCACTCTAAAAACCTATCTATTCAGATCTCTAAACAACCTATTTTTTGAGCTTGTATATCAACGGTGCCATTTCGTCCCTTTGGACAGAATTACGATGCAATGTGCGACCCTTTATCTTATGTTGCCTCTAGTTTTTCCAGGTGGAACCCAAAAATGTAGGTCAAGAAAATTTGTTGAAGCAAGTGCTGGGTTCTCAATTTGTGCCTTTTGTTGGTCTAAAACCTCTGAGAAAAAAACAGAATGTTTGGTTGAATGTAGTATGGTGTATGATGGGCCAAAAATGGACCAGCAAGTTAACGTGCTGGAATTCAGCCCTTGTGCAAAATGTTCGGATTTTTTAGGAAATGGCATAGGTTTCGCTCCAGTCCGAGGCTATCTCCATGAAAAATGGTTGTCAAGGCAACCATTTCCTTTGTTCATAAATTAGTACAAATTTCTACTACATCGTGTATGTCTGCTGCCATTGGTAACATTTGACCAGAAGAGCTTCCCTTGTATTTGAAATGATGTTTCAGGTTGATTTGCAATTTGTTGTTATTGTTACATTGCCATAGCAACAGTTTGAATGACAAAACTGTCGTAGCTTGCTGACTTGCCACAAAATAACATCAAAGACACAAAGAATACTTCAGTTACCAGCATGCATTTTACAGCCTGTCACTTTGATATTGAAAAAAAAAGACGACCAGTTCACTATGAAAAATGCACTTTGTGACTCATGACAGCCAATGAAGAGTCATCTTTTCTACTTTCAACATGGGAGACATAGAGGCTGTTTGATTATTCATGATTAAGAGAAGGCCATTGGACTTGTCATAACTGATTTTAGAGTGAAAATCTGATGCATAATCCTTTTGTTTGGCTGTCACCTACAAGAGGGATAGGTCTCCTTCAATCAAATTAAATTAACATTGAAAGTATTGGGTCTGATCATTAAAAATCATCAACACGATGACACTCGAAGTGACATTCTCGCAGTGAAACAGTCCACTCTCTTTCTATATCAAAGTGACAGACTGTTTGAAAGTCCAAGCCCCCAAAATTGATAACATATATTGTAGGCTTGTATGTTGATAAAATCTTGCTGTGGCAACACTTTTTTTTTCACCGGTTTAAATGTTTTGTGAATAAAGAAAATCTCATTTTTATGCATTTCTCCATTTCTAGTTAGAGTAGAATCATGAAATTTCGCACATAGACAGGAATTTGTCCATTCTTTAATTTTCTGTATTGTAATGAGATAGAGAGAGAGAGATCCAATATCAACAATGTTACAGTAGACAAACTTCAAGTGCTTGCATCTAGCTGTTTTCAGAGTGTCAATGATGTCATTGAAGGTGTTGCTCCAATCTTCACCATTGAAACAGGTTGTTTTTTCACCGACTCATGGGGAACTTAGTGACATGTATATGTTACCAGTGATGTGCATCACTGCAATGCTGAACACAGGAGAGGTAGCATGTGAGTCAGAAGCAGAGCTGTTGATGTGTCATATATTGTGCCCACTTGGTAATGTTTGTTTGAGATCTTGTACATCTGCTTCCAACCAATTTATAACAATTATCCTATTACACCTTTGAGTCTGAAACATATATACATGAATATCATATTCTTTATTCTGTTAGCAGTTTTGGTAACTATGCAATCTGTCTTGCTAATGTCTCTTTTGTGTAAGATCAGCAACAGTCATTCTAATCCTGCATGTTTTACTCATTATTACAGTTCTGTAAAACTGTGAAATTTTTGTCCCCCAAAGCACTTGCAGGCTCAACACTCAGAGAGACACATGTATTTATATAAGTAATAGAAAGCATTGGCATTAACATGGCAGGTATAGGGAATGACATCATTGACAACCTGAAAGAGCAGTGAATGTAAGTATTATTATTTCGTCTACTGTAACATCAGAATTCATTAGATGGAATATATGTCGCTATGGCAACCATTTGGGCCCTTTTTTAACTCGTCTGTTTTCTTTGAAAACGAAGAGGTATTGTCGTCATTCGATCGTCAGTGTTGGCGTTGTCATAGGCGTTGTCGTTTGCGTTGTCCTGGTTAAGGTTTGTGTGTGTTTGTGTTCATTTGTGACCATAGTATTTTCACTTAGAGTTATGAAATTTGGTTCAGGTATTGGCCTGTGGGTATGGATTGGGAAGATGATAAGAAATCCAAGATGGTGGCCATTTTGTGGTGGTTATTTCTTCATTCTTGAATTACCCACTGTGCCCTTAATATTTCGCTTAGAGTAATGAAATCTGGTACAGGTATTGGATTGGGAACATATATATAGGCATTTATTTGAAAAGTGGGGCCAAAACTAAAATGGCCACTGCATAAAAGTGATGCATCCAATTTCCATGGGTATTGTGTTATCTGATAGAATTGTCATAGGGCTATCAGAAAAAAATATAATGACACTTTTAATCACAGTTTCCACTCTAAGAGGCTCAAAAAACATCAAAAATGGAGTTTTAAAAGGTCCCCGGTTTTTAGACCCAATTTGGGTAGGCTGGCATTTTTATCCAGGACATCCCACAGAAATAATCAATATTTCACACCATCTCTTATGCCTTCAGGTACAATAAAAAAATATCAGGTGATTTTTAAAAAATCGTCCACTCTTGTTTTTTTGGGCATAAAGGTCCGAAAACAGACTGTCACACCTTGGTGTGACTATTGAAAGAGTGACATAAGTGCATTTTGTCACCAGTAAAACCACATTCAGACATGCAAATATATTTTATTTGTGTAGCACTAGGTCCCACCTTTCTTAGAAAAGTCAAATGACATTCCTATTGTCATTATTAACAGAGCAGTGGCCTCTCAAAGCACTGTAACGTACGGAACAGTTCGTGTAACGTACCTCACGCTGTACAGAATTGGGTAAAAATGACAGAGTCCAGTTGCCAAAAACATCAGAGTGACTATTGTGATCTTCTATGGTGACTGTCGTGATTGTACAGTGACTGTCATGTCTCAGAGAGTAAAACAATGCACATATTGATTGCTACTCTCAATTGCTTTCCTCAATTGCTATTCTCAATTGCTATTTTCAATTGCTATTCTCAAATTGCTATTCTCAACTTCACAAGCCTCAGAACATAGATCTATGTTCAGCATCTATCTATCTATCTATCTATCTATCTATCTATCTATCTATCTATCTATCTATCTATATATCTATCTATCTATCTATCTATCTATCTATCTAAGATTGGGGTGCACATAAATGTCCCTATGGGGATGCACATAAATGTCCCTTTAGTCCAGTAATGGTTAAAGAGCTATTGCCTCTCCCAGTCATCAGCAACTCTCAGTGTGACTGCTGTAAGGCCTATCATAAGAGTGATCATTGTGGCTATATATGTTATTCCGACCCTGGATGTCACTGCGACTGTGCTCACAACTTTGTGTATTTTATATCGATGTCTTTCCCTGTAAAAATTTTTTATTTAATCATCATCATATCACAGTAACGAAACTCACTCTTTATGATCTGTATGTTTTGGAAATAGTCAGACCTTACTATTTATTCACCATAGTATTAGTCAGAGTATTGAAAGCCACGTTTAATGGCCTGTACAGGGTGTCTACAGAAAAAGAGGACAGTCAACACAATTGGATTTGTTTACATTTTATTTTGTGCTAAGCATCATTATTCAACAAAACATGATTTGTATATGAACAGTATATTCAGAACAGTCAAATTACCCATCATTCGCACCCCTTGATGTAGTAACTTTCTGCAGAAGAGACATAAAAGATGCAAAAGCGTGTTTGATGCTCTCCACAAACATTTTACACCATGCAGACATGGCAGAGGCCTTTAACTTTAATGCGAGGGTTGCGATAACTTGCTGGATTCTGTCTCCCAATTTGCCAATACTGAATAATCCACTGGGTCCAGCTCAGGAGACAAGGGGTGGCACTCTACCTGGCCCAGGAGGCTTGTTTTGAGGCACTCCTGAGTCTTCTTCGCAGTATGAACAGGTGCTACACCTTGTAGGAAGATGATTTTACCAACAAAAGAGTTTCCCGTCTGACGCCATGGCACCCCAAATTATTTCAGAACGTTATAATAAGCATTTGCATTGATTCCGGCACTCTGGTCAATGGTTTATTTGAGACATTTTTGTGATTTTCTTGTCATCAGATGACTCCATGTTGAAGACCAAGTGTTAGGTCCTGAATTGAATTATCAGCAGATGGAGCATCAGCAAATGTCCCAATACTCACGCATGAATCATTCCTACTCTCACAAGCACCATAAATGGTGAAAAATTTCTCATCAAGAATGAGGAAGACGGGACGACCTTTTTCAGCTTAGAGCAATGCAAGCACTTCTGCATATATCATGCTTGCATTTTGCCTTAAGAAGTGATCAAATTCACAAATAAACATATTTGCAATAGACCTAATATGGCTGACTATCAAATCCATTCTTATGTTAGACTTATCACCAAATTCTGAACTTATATGAGTGTGAAAAAGAAGAAAAGTGACTGTCCTCTTTTTCTGTAGACACCCTGTAAGTTGGGAAATAGTCACATTCTCATCATAATTGTTATAACGCAAATCTAGTTATTTAATAGCGGCAGTAACAGTGATGTAAGTCACATTTCATGGTCTGTTGATTGGAAGCAATTACATTCTCCAACTAATTGTTGTTGGAGGGTTGGTCAAGTGGTAGCATGCTAGGCCGCCAATCACTGGGTCGAGGGTTCAAATCCAGCTCTTTACAGGTCACCTTGACTCATGTTGGATGGTTACACCAGTAATCATGCTCCGTCTTGCTGTGTCCTCCTTGTCCTAATTAGCCTTGACATAAATACAGGTCTTGAAGCCCTAATCATCCATCCATTCATCTCCACATAATTTTCATAATGCAAATCTAATTATTTAATCACAACAGTCACAGTAATGAAAGTCATGTTTCATTGCTGATTTGGAATCAGTCACATATCTTCAACATAATTGTCATAATGCATATTTTTATATTGTGTTGTTTAATCACCATAGTCACAGTAATGAAAGTATTTTATTGTGTATCAAATAATCACATAATTGTTATAATGCACATCTAGTTGTTTGATCACCATAGTTACACTAACAAAAATCACATTAATGATCTGCTGATTTGGAATCTGTCACATCGCCAATCAGAGTTTTACTGCAGACCTATAGGGAAATTCGCATAGATAACAGGGGTCTTTAATATTTAATCACCATAGTCACACTCCATGGTCTGTAGGTTTGGAATCGGTCACATTCAGACTCAGAATCAGACTCAGCATTCTCAACACGATAAGACAAATTTAGTTATTTAATCACCATAATCATGGTAATGAAAGTCATACTCTTTGGTCTGCAGGTTTGGAATCAGCACACATTCTCAATTTGGCCGTCTAAATACAAATCTAGTTATTTAATCACCATAGTCACACTCTATGGTCTGTTGGTTGGGAATTATTCATATTCTCAACACGATTAGTATAAGGCATGACTAATTATTTAATCAACAAAGTCACAGTAATGAAAGTCACCCATCACGGCCTGTTGGTTTGGAATAAGACACATTCTCAATATGATTGTGAAAAGACAAATCTAGTTATTTAATCACCATTGTCACACTCTATGGTCTGTTGGTTGGGAATTATTCATATTCTCAACACGATTAGTATAAGGCATGACTAATTATTTAATCAACAAAGTCACAGTAATGAAAGTCACCCATCATGGCCTAGCAGTCGGTTTGGAATAAGACCCATTCTCAATATGATTGTCAAATCTAGTTATTTAATCACCATAGTCACAGTGATGGAAGTCATACTCCATGGCCAGGAGATTTGGAATTAGTCACATTCTTAACATGATCATCATAAACCAAATCTATTCATTTAACAACAATAGTCAATGTAATAAGAGTCATATTCATGTCCTGTATGTTTGGAATCAGTCACATTCTAATTGTGATTGTCATCAGTCAAATCTAGTTTTTAATCATGGTTGTCACACTACATGGTCTGTTGGTTTGGAATCAGTCACATTCTCGACATGATTGTTATAAGGCACAAATAATTACAGTCACATTTTGAACATGGTTGTGATAAGGCAAAACAGTTATTCGGTCACTCACCATGGTCACACTAATTAAAGACATACCATGGTTTGCAGGTTTGGGGTCAGTCATGTTATTTATGAATGAAATTTCAAGAAAAAGGCTTGATTGTTTCAGTCTCCATGGTCAAAGTCACAAGACGCATCTAATGGCATGTAATACGGAACTTCAATTCATGATAATGTATAAAATTGTGAAAGATCAAAGCATAACTCACCATCATGGTCTCAGTAATGAGAATCACAATTTTAGTCTCTATATCTTTGACTTCAATAATGTTCTAGGGGGATCTTTACTTAGTGATAGCATGTTGGGGCTGCCAGTGCCAACTGCTGGGTCCTGCGCTTGAATCTAGTTTTTGCCTGTTAAGCAGGGCGAGTGTTGGATGGCAGTCTCAATCATCCTTTACCTCATTGTTGCATCCTACTACTGTCCTATTTAGCCTTCCAAGTGCATAAATGCAGAACATAAACAGAATGTAGAGCCCCAATCATCCATCCATTAGTAATGTTATAAAAATTGTTGTGAAAAAGCATGCACTATTTAGTCACCACAATCACGTCAAGGAAAATCGCATTTCATGGTCTGTCATGAAGGCAATGGTTATACCTTTGTCAAAAGGGGAGGTAATCTATCCCATAACCTGAGTCACAGAAACACATGTCATATTCAATGGTCTTTAGCATTGGTGATAGTAGAAAACCTACTTTGACCCTTACTTTATATAACTACAGGGAAAATTTATCTCTTCTGATTATCTTGAGTTGTGCCAATATCAGGGAACTTTTTATTTTTCAAGTAGTGAGATATTCTAATTAATTCGTCAATGGTTTCTCCATACTGTCACCGATACTCCAGTTATAATGGTACGGATGTGAAATCAGCAGCCCACTGGTGCCAAAAACCCAGGGAATGTGACTTTTATCAAAGTGACCACGCAAAAATATAACTAGCAAAGCATTTTTGTTTAATTGTTCATATATACATATGGTTGACAGTGTATTTTAGCCGATACAGTGACTAAAGTGACTATTTTCTGTGAGTGTTGTGACTGTTTATTTGGATTTTTTAGCGTGACTATTGTGACTATTGCATGACCAATTTACTAATTTTTCAGGGAATTTTCATGAAAAATCCAGTGACCTGTCGACCCCAAAATGACTTTTTCTGAAAAAGGGAACACCTGAACTAAACATTTGCCACATCAGATTATCCGGATTCAGAGATTCACTTTTTTGCTCCCGGGGACCTTTTTTGCCCCACTTTTCAAACAAATGCCTATATGTGAATCCCTCAGCTAGGCTAATTTGTTGAATAGCCAGGGTACTGTCATGACTGTTCATATCAGCACATTTTAGCCAAAATAATACTGAAGTGACTGTTTTCTGTGACTGTTGTGATGGTTTCTTGGTGTGATTGTTGTGACTATTGCGTGACCAATTTACTAATTTTTCAGTGAATTTTCATGAAAAATCCAGTGACCTGTTGACCCCAAAATGACTTTTTCCGTAACAGGGACCACTTAGACTAAACATTTGCCATATTAGATTATGGGGATTCAGAGATTCACTTTTTTGCTCCTGGGGACCTTTTTGGCCCCACTTTTCAAATAAATGCCTATATGTATATGATGAATAGACCTTTTATCACCCCTTTAAACACAGTCATCTTCAAAATATGACCGATGGCACCACCAGCTTTTGTTTGGATGAATGAACTGATTCACATTTCTTTGCCATTTCTCCACTTAATATTACAGTAGCGTTCCGAAATTTTGTTACAGTAGTGTTCTGAAATTTCGCACACTGACTAGATTTTTTTCATTCTTTAATTGCCAGGTGGAAAACGTTGAGGTGTATATTTTTCAATATATTGAGTGCAGACGAATTTGTAAACCTGCAATTACGAACATATACACTAAGTAAGCATTCGAGTAACACAAATTGTAAAAGTGCAACTATGACCATTGTAACTCTGAACTTCCTAAAATCAACTCGACAAAATAAAGCAAATTCAGGAAAGTTAGTTATTACACATACACAGGTACCTATACTCGTTTTTTCATGTCCACAAACTCGTACATGCTCGTTTTTACACCAACACAAATTTGTGTGCAATCAAATAATGGAAGATATAAACATGAAATGCTTCATGGTTGCTATGGCACGTTTAAAGTGTGGGGACACTGTGTTAGCTATACATGAATACAGAAAAAGAACACTCATTGATCTGACAGTTGCCCTTTCAAATGACTTTAAAATGATCTCTGAATTCTTCAAATTGTATCACCTGTCCTTGACAATAATTAGCTTGATGAGGGATATGATTTCATAAAATTCACATAAAATTTAGAAAAAATTGTTTCCCTGCCAATTCAAGATTCTGTTAGCCCAGTCAAATTACCAAATCCAACTCAGCTATGAATTTTTTGATCCAATAAACCCCAAAATTCATATAATGAGCAGCTTTGTACACTACGTCCCAAAAGTATGTTCACCTCACGTCCTCCAAGAATTCTGCTTGTAGATATATATCTAGATAGATAGATATGGTAAGTGGCACTAAGTGCAGCCCTCTAAGCCCAGTTCTGGGTGCTCACAAGGGTTGATTGATAAAATGGGAGAGAGAGCTGGAGTTCTCAACATGTTACACATTTGCTCCACGTGAGGGTCTTTTACTTGCCCAGCATAGACACTGATACAAGGGGCCGCCAATTTAAAGTCTCATCCGAACGACTTCTAGCCGGGATTTTACTCATGAAAGTACACTGAACATTTTGGGTTCCCCACCCTGGGTTCGAACCCATGCAAGCAAAGACCTTCAGCGGAGCAGGCGGATACAGAAGTCAGAAGCCACTTGGCCGCCAAGCTGCTGCATCTTCAAGACGGGATGTCTCAGAAGGACAATACCTTTAAAGGTACACCTGTTATAGCTCAGGGCTCCATCGTAAAACAGTTTGTAACTGAATTGGGCTACCCTGATTAAATAAAGGTGATTTTGACTTTGACTTTGACTTTGACTTTGAAAGGTTGACCTCTGGACTTCTGTCTACCCGACAAACATGATAATGCTTAATTTGAAATTGTTTCGACGATATTAATTGTCATTTTGGTGTTGACGAATGGACCATGTTCGTAATGACAACGACTTCAAGTGGAGATGCCGCAAATTTTTGGTCTCCACTAAGAGATTGATAGCTAGACCAAAGCCACACTCTGTTATTGGTCAATTGACATTCAGAAAAACCTCAAGCAGACTAATTAGTCATTCCTGGTGAATGCCTCACTGTGCCTCTATAGACCTTCGGAAAGGGCAATGAATATATTTTGATAAATTTCAGGCAGCTCAATAATGTCTGGAACCTATTCATATGGGCATGTTTGAAATGATACTGCAAAGCTGAAAACAGGCTTCATTATTAAGTAATGTCATCACAAAAGCGAAAATATCGCCTGCATCCTCTCGAAACTTTAGTAACACATGTCTCAGGAGACAGTGGATCTTTCCAAATGTGAAATATAAATTTACATGCCCTACAAGTGATGTAATTTCCAGTTTAATAGACTTTCATGAACATGCAAAGAAAAACAAGTGTTTCCAAAGCTGTGACGTGGTATATTTCCCAGTAGAAATGGCTGAAAACCAGGGATATGCGTTGGAAAGTACCTTTTTTACTGAATTAGGAGGCTAATATTTACTTCATATTTCAAAATTTCAATACCATGGCAAATTCAAAGGAAAAGCACTGTATAAAAGTGTTTGGTATTGAAAATGAATATTTAATATGCCCAAAAAATGAAACTTTTATCATTTTTAAAAGTGAACAGACAGCTAAGTAAGAGGTGAAAGAACTTTTGGGACACATAGTAGCCCAAGCCATTAAAAAATACATTTCTGACAATGTTTGTTGGAACCGCCGCACTTTCTTACTATAATTATGGACCTTCTCTCAATCAAAATTACCCCAATATGACCGTTGAGTTCTAAAGAATCTGCATGATATAACCTATCAAGTTGGGTGCAAATAACAATCAGTTTCCCATGGTGCTTTTAAAGATACATATATATTGGTCGAACCCGTGAAAATGCTTCTCTATTGAAAAGCATTGGCCAAGTTGTTGTAAAAGGAACAGATCTGAATATGTTACCTGGCGAGATTTATGTTCTTTTAACAAGTTTACCTCCAATATCCCTCTTCACACAAATGAAGCCTATTATAATCAAATAATTAGGAATCATTGCACCCAAAATCAGCGACAATGAACCCTTCTTGACTCATTCATTTCGTGGAAGCAGATATTGCCACATTTGAACTCATTCTTGTTATCCAGGTCACATTATATTAATCTACACTTATTTGACAACTTTCAAGACAGTCCTAAAGTATTCTTTGACCCTTAAAACATAGGGTTAGACACCATAATTTTGTTGCTGAGTGGGATATTAGCCGAGATATTGAGAAAATTAGAATTTTCAATAATGGCGGTAATAATTTGCATATATAACACATTTTTTCTGCATTCTAATGATGTTTATTATTTTCTAAATAATATTTCCATCCAATTGCAATAATAAACATTTTGTTTTTTGAGTGAAATGAGCATGGTTTTCCCAGTCTTAGGTGATTAAGAGGACAATTTTCGGTCAAAAAATCGAAAAAATCATGAAAATTAACAAAAAATGTCCATGGCTATAAAAAGAAGGGTTCATTGTTTCAGAGCTGTTTTATTGTTGTTTAATATAGCACAGGAGGTGAGCTTTCTGGTGATATTTTCACCTAAATTTTTTAGGTGTTATCATGGGAGATATATGGCCTTGAAAAATGGTCTATTTTAGCTCAATGAAAAAATTTCAAAACCTGCATGCGGTTGCCATGGTGACACTGCTTAGCAACCAAAACATTCTTTGTTATGACATCACTTTTGCAATTTCATGAAACATCCCTTTAAAATGATGTATCACTTATGTTCCTATCTTTATCATAAGTGTGAAATTTTGATGGTCAAAATATGCCCTAATTTTTGCTAATTTTGATGAAATTAAGGCCGTCCGAAGGCCAAAAACATTCATTTTTCAATGGGTAGCCCCGAAAAGGAAAAATTTTTTTGACCAATTTTGACCCTGCCACTGAGCTATAATTAGGTAAGTAAAACTTTTTGCAAAATTTCAGGAAATTCCGGGAACATCATCCGAAAGGCTCCGCCCAATATTTACACGGAGTGCTGGTTAAATGAGAATTGACAACTTGATAAAGGAATCTTTTGTCACTATTCTAATACAGATATGATTTTACTGGAGAGTACTCGTTAGGCCTGGATGGATCATAAAAACATTCCATTGAATCTTCACTTGATTTGCTATAATTTCATTGTCAAATGTCGATTTAGACTAGATATATAGATAGGCTCGACAATACTACTATAATTGAAGAAATCCGCTGTACTATAAAGCTTGCTGCTTCCCTTTTATGGCCATGGGCATTAAAAACACAAATAAAAAAATATATAATTTTTTACTCAAAGAGAGGTGTATAGAAGTGGTGCTACTGTTTAACGGTGCAGTTATTACATTCTGCCATTTTATAAACTAAAATACAAATTGATTGTATAGCATTTGTTGGAAATGCAGTGAGTTTGTACTCTTCTGTATTGCTTGACATTAAGCAGGCATTATGTAGAGTGTTATAATACCAAGATCTATTACTCATAAGTGTCTGGCTAGGTCTGTTATCTCTAATGAGAATGTCTCATCAGTGCAACTTGTATCCCTGGTATTTGATGCTCATCAGGCCGCCGAGCAAAGTGTCATACAAACAAGATTAGTGTCTGGCAGTAAATGTTCCTATAGCCCAACCAAGCTCGATCCTTAGCTCAGTCCGCAAGTCCTTGTCTGTCCTCTTAGTACATCAGATGCAAGGACCAACTCAGTGGCATCTCATTAATCAGCAGGTGAGAGACAGGATTGCCATTCATCAGAAGAGATACCTACCTAATCCTCATCCTTGTGCAGGTCTCTTGGAGAGTCTTAACAATACGAGGGGTGTTCAGGATGTTCTGACCAATTTTTGTAGCAGACCTTTTTCTTTGACATACTTGAATGAAATTTTCACAGTACAAAATTCAGGTGTATAGCCATTGATTCTGAAAATGTTACGTCCGTGGCCAATGTTTAACTTACTTTTCTGTTACCATGGAAACGACACCTTGGGGTAGGCAGCGCAGCTAAATTTTTTGTGCAAAACTCAACAATTTGGCTGTGTAAATCACCATAAAATTTATTCCATATACACAATCAATTGTGAACATAGATGTTCATCAACAGCTTCACACTTTTTCAAAGTACTGTTTGTGGCATGAAACACATTTTTGCATCCTTTCAATCCATTAGGTGAGGCAATTTTCAAAGTCCTAACTTAGAAAAGCCCTAGAAATGGCATGTCGCTTGTCCTGATTTGTAGCATATCTTTTACCTCTCAGCTCATCTTTTAGATTACGGAATAAACAAAAGTCACATGGTGCTAAATCATCATTGAGGTATCTTGAAGTGCTGTCCTGATGCGATCCTGGGTTTGTGTACCAGTCTTTCCTGTGAGAACACACAATTTGCTTGAAGCTCTCCGATAGCGTTTTGGGTCCATGTAAAATGCTCATCCAAAATTGCCCTTTACAGTGCCAAAATCAGGTTTAAATTGCTAAACAATGGATTGGCACAACATCGTGTCATCACAAAGTTACAATAACAATTGGTAGGCCCTGCTCAGGTCTGCAGTCCTTTTCAAAATAATTTGGCCCTAGATTTTAGGGAAAACACAATGCCAAGTTCTCTAGAAAAATGAGCTGCGCCGGGTTCCCCATCTTGCTGTTTCCATGGCGACAAAAAAGCAACTTTAATATATTGGGTCCCAACGGTGCGTGGCCATTTTTTGCCTTGATACCTCATGATGTATTCCTGAAAATTTGAAGACTCTAGATTAACCATAAGCATCTCTCAGAAAAATTGGTCAGAACTTTCTGAACGCCCCTCGCATATATACTTAGCAGAGGGTAGTATAAAATCAAAGTCGGGTTCAATTCACCAAGGCTTCAACACCCTAAAAAAATATAGCATACCACTTTTTGAACTTTTTTTACTTTGTATGCCACACACAACCATCTGATCTATTCTATATATATTTAAAATAATTCTGCAAGCCTTCAGACAGTTGAGATCAGTTTAAGTGGTGAGAGAAGAACACATTTTTTAGGTCAGTAATATGTTACCAATCTATTTGAACCTGCCTCGACTCAATATCACACTTTCAGTTACCTTACCCTAAATTACCAAGTTATGTAATCCGCTGGACATACTATTCATTCTGAGCATCAACATTTGCACTTATTGCATCCGTACATTCTTCCAGGTAAATGACATCAGAAGCATTCTTCTCAATATTCCTTCATTTCCTGAATTGACCAAGTCAAATTACGCAGCTGCAATATTATACTATTGATGGGTATGTACTAAATTGGTGATATTTCCTTTGCTTTTAGATCATATAAGAACTAGATCTTAAAACTTCTCATTTAAAATTATTTGTGGTATATTTAATATACAATCTGATAGGACCAAAATGTGATCATCAATTCTATTTTCCCAGTGCTAAAGTCCCCTGTGATCATGCACAGCTTTGCAGAAGCAGTAAAAGTGGGACACTGTCATAGCGAAGATGTAAAATTCCCAAACCCATGCCCTAATGAAGAGATAGTGCGCCAACCACAGCAGGGCAGGCACATGTTATTACTGCGGATGTGGTATAATATTGTCAGGTTCCTGAAATTTGTCTGCATTATAGGCATGATAGGCCTGAACCCTTTGTGATTATGAGATTCTTTAGTTGACAGATAAGAATGAGTTAGTGCAGAATATCTTGTGTGAGGATCACTAAAGGTCTTAGATGAAGCTTGGAGCGAGATGAGCTATGCAAAAACTCAACTTTTGAGGAATTGGGTATATATTTTGTACTGACATACTGCTTCTGTAAGTATGCAATGTTTTTATCAGACTTCACTGTGAATATAAGATGCAGATGTTATATTACTGTTTATCGTTTATGGCCCTTGAAGTTATACCACTCAGTGCAAAAGGAAGCCAGCTGAATTATAATTATTAAGCGAGTCGCTCTTACAACAGTGGTTTCAAAAAGTAGAGACTACTGAGTCCCCTGGTAGATAGGCCTAGTCATAAATGAATTTTGGGAGATGGCGGACACGCATGTGTGTAAAATATGATACTCAACAAGCCCCAAAAGATAATAGATGAGGTTCATCACCAAAAAGCTATTGTTATATTCCTTTTGTCCCTAGATATGCCACTGCTTATTACTCATACCCTTGCACAATGCCTGACATTGTCTGTAATTGCCTTCTTCTGGCGATCATTCATCCATAATACCATTAGCTGATAATTCATGAGATTAGTCGGAGAGCAATCAGCTGCCAATCAGCTACCAAAGTATCATCCCAAGTTGCACAAAAGAAATTATGTATATGCTGTGCAGTGATTAATGATTCATGCAAGATAATTTGATTCTCCAATACTATGGTGCTTTTAAAATGGATAAGAAATCAGGAACATGTTTCATAATAAGCTGAAATTTGGTAAATTCTCGATTACCACGCAATTACTAGTGATGGAATCAATTCCTTCAGGGGATGATAATTCAACAATAGCTGTCACCATAATTAAAAGTAATAATTCTGAAAAATTGTTATTAGGTTAACACACGATAAATGAATTATGAAGTTACAAAGTTTAGAGTTTAAATTGAGAAATGACACCAAAATAAGATTTAGATAATTTCAAGATGACAACTATTTACTGAAGTTGATGCACCTTATATTTCTTATACAATTAAAAGCAATATAAAAGACCCTATCCGCTATTGTAGGACAGATTCCTGGGTAGGGTACCTTTGTCTTCATGATTGGTACTACACTGCGTTCCCAATTCTTATGCAACTATGCTTTTTTGCATTATCTCAAAAAGAAATAAGACTATTTGAATATTCTTTTCACATGATGATAAGTGTACCATGGAGCTAATATCCTGCCAATTTTGTCCAATTCCATTGACTCAGTTGGGTTATGCCATATAATGATGTTTTGGGGTGTTCCCAATTATTATGCATTTCTTGGAAAAGCATCCATTGCCACCAAAAATCAGCAAAGTTGATTATGAATTGACACTAGAATATACCTCATAAGACTAAATAAAAAATGGAACCATCATTTCAAACGCGGATTCCTTCAAGACCAAGAAATCAATATAATACAGCTGCATTTAAAAACCATTGAAATTGTTTTTTTTCTTAAAAAAGCATCCCATGCTCTTAAAAAATTCAATATCAATAAAATTCCAGCTTAGAATATATCTATAGCACACCACGGTCATACTGTGCGATGAAACACCAAATCTGGTATCTCTGCAAAATATGACACCAAATCAAAAACTCACACCTGGTCGCGTGTCACAAGGTCGTACAATTTGCGTTACATGGTGGTTTTGGACCAAAAATTGTTTTCATCAAAAAAGTCTAATTTAGGTATAAAATATCCCATTCAAATCAAAAACCAGCTTAATTTCACAAAAATTAGGAGTGTTCATCTTATTATTTGATTTTATTCACCATACAAATCAATGTAAAGCTCAAACTTTAAAGGCTTTTTTCTCAAAAACGACTATATTTCAGAAACATTACTGTAAAGTACAAAATACTCCTTGTATCCCCGTGAAATTTTCACTGAAGTTAGTTGAGAAGATGGTCTTACTAATTAAAGCAACAGAAAATAAATTCTCTTCTCCAAAATACTTTATATACGTCAATGAATTTATGTTACTCCGACAGAGAAAAAAACTTTCTCAGGCATCGTTTTTAAAACTGTATCAGAAGCCTGATTATTGTCAAAATCTCAAGTAAAATGTTTAAAAACATTACCAAGACACCTGAGAACAAATTCTGATATTGCAAATAAGATATTATAAGATATTTATATGACATGTTGCAAATTTATCTTATATCAGCTATTGTCTAGTGCATGAGAAATCAACATCTCATGTTAGTATACCATTTTGGAGTTATCTGTGGATTTAACCCACATGTATCCCTTTTTTTGGCAATATGAGAGCAAGATTATCAAATATGATTGTTATTTATTCATTTGATGGTGTGGCCTGCCCTTTTTGTCCTTTGGAAGTCCATTACATTAAGTGAAAAAATCATGTACGCTTCAAGCATGTATGCGTTACATTTGGTTCAGCCTTGTTCAGAGCATCACAGAAGTGAGAAAATGATTGAAAACATAGCAATATTTTTTACCAAAGTAAACTATAGGTCATGAGCATTTAGGCAATAGCCTTATCCAAAAGATGTGGTTAACCTACTTGGAGTTCTCGTGGTTTAAACTTACAACCCCTCTCCAATTTTACGGTTTTTTCAAGTGTTACAAAAAGTTCAGCCTGAAGTAGACAAGTAGCACACTAAGAATTTTACCTGCAAACAAAATCTGATAAATGCATTTGAAAATAGAACTTATGAGCATTTAATTGACGCATATTTGAACTTCCTAGCTTTAATATTAATAGTTACAGACTAAATCTAAGAAAATGTGTTGAATATATTTTGCAAGCGGGACAGGTTCACATCGTTGCACATCAAAGGATCTACAGAAGGCACTGTAACAGTTAGATGGAACATTTAAGCTTCAGGAGCTTTAGTAGGAATCAGGTACTCCTGCAGAGAAAACCAGATTAAAATATCTTTTGTCACTGGCATAAAAACTCACTTTCTAGATGATTTTTTCAAATCCGACGTAACGCGGGACACAAAAAAATCACTTGTTTTCCTGAGGTTTTTGATGGCTAGAAGCCTTATTTTGTGATAAAGTTGACTTTTTAAAACCTAATATGATGTAGAAGAAGTCAGGCCTTCCAGTGGTGTATAATATAGTATAATACATATTTGTAAAGTACGTGTAATTATCATTTAAATGCAAAATTTGTGAAATTGTACGACGTTACGACATGTGACCACCTCTGTTTCCCATTGGAATAGCATTGGCAATTGGATGCGTTCAATTCATTTCAAGATATTTCTCAAATACAGTGGTGCAACTCAATTGCCATTGGTTAACAGGAGAGTTCTAAACCTGAGGAAAGTGGAAAATGACTTAGGTAATGATTTTTCATTTTGTCTGGCAAACAGAGGCTTTTATTGCAATAAAACTGTAATTTCAATGCTATTTCAATGCAGGCGAAAAATATGAATTTCTTGGCTATGAATGTATCTATGTTTGAAATGATGGTTAAACTTTTTCTTTTGTGTTATGGGGTATACGTTGATGGCATCTTGAGATTAGTTTAGGTCACTTTGAGTGGCCATGGACGCTTTTCCAAGAATTTGCATAATAATTGGGAACACCCCAAAACATCATTATATGGCATAACTCCCAACTGAGTCTATGGAATTTGACAAAATTGGCAGGATATTAGCTCCATGGTACACTTATCATTATGTAAAAAGTTTATTCAAATAGTGTTATTTCTTTTTGAGATAATGCAAAAAAAGATATTTGCATAATAATTGGGAACGCGGTGTAGACAATACTGGAATCACTGAAACAATAGATCAATACAATTTAATTTATTTTATAGATTTTATAATAATTATTACTTTTCAGTTTATATTACGATTACTACATTTCACGAGTTGCTTCGTCAAAACAAGAGATAGTGAAATAAATCATATGATTTTTGATGCTACTTCCATATAGAGCTTCCAAATAGTCAGCCATTTTGGGTATGTATTGGCAACTTTCTTGCAGTTGCTGCAATTTGCCCCATATGGCTTTCTAAAATAGTTTTATCGACTTGTGTCACCAACTGATCCCTTTCCCTCCCAAAGCGCTGACTTGGCCTAAAATATACATGACACTCTGCCTAATACATCTCACCAAATGTGACAATTTGTTGATTTATTGGCACTTCGAGATTGCATTGCACGGCAGCAATTTGCCTGACTTGAAAGAAAAAGTCTGATCTAACAGTTTTACCGAGTTAGATCTTCAGACATGAGATATCAGAGTAGAAATCCCCAATATGTTATGCATTTACACTGGCATTTACATAGATCGATCCATTGATGATACCATTAAAATACAGGTCCCAATGCTGCATTTATCCTATAGGGGGTTTCAAGTATGCGAGGAAATATTGTCGTGTCATTCCCAAAGTGATTTGACCTGCTAAACTTGCAGCTTATAGAAGTGAATACTTTAGGAAATGATGATGGAATGACATGCAGTCAGAACCAAGCATGGTATTCCATTTAGTCAGTGTGAATGTTTCATGGTTAAATTTTCAACCGAAATATCAGCTTTTTCCTGAGGAAAATTGCTATTATCGGTCTCTACCTACACTTGCTGTTCATCAAGAAGTTTCTGAGAGCGTGATATCACCATTCAGGCCTTAGGAGAGCTGGACAACATGCCTAATGCTCTCCATCCAGCAATATTTATTTCTCTTTTTGTTTGCCCAATGAGTTACTACCTTCTTTCATAAATAGCCGCTTGATTTCTATCCAGTGCCAACATTTGTCAAATTAGCATGTTGAACACGAGTAGCCTATTAGTAAATGATATCAATTGGATTCAATTATCATGGACAAGAAACAATAAGAATTGCGTGTTAGGTTGAATACCAATAAAAATTATGTTCCTGGATTTTGGAAAGTTATAATTTAATTTGATTCCCACTGTGAAATGATTCTCCTCTGTTTAACAAATTACAGAATCCCTGTCATGAAGGTTCTTGTGAGAAATGGCATAGCCAGGAGGTGAACAGGCATGTGTTACTTTTCAATGTTTTCAATCTGTATCATGAACTGAAAGAAAGTAAAGATGTAATTGTGTCCTAACTCTCTGATAGATTGCCCTCCTCCCGTACTAATGTCCATCTTAATGCCCCACATCACCCAGAATTGCTTGCCTGCTGTTTTATATGAAGTAAATGTTTCTCCAAGGAACCGTCAAACTGATTCAAGCACAGCAAGGGTCTCTCTGTTTAAAGGAAGATAAGCATACTGATACCATTTTCGCTCAGCTTAGATGAAGTGGAGAATAGGGACCATCAACTACAGCAAGATGCTGCTTTGTGTAACATTAAGCACTACAAGAGCTGCAATATCAGGTTTATAACAAGACACACTCAAATAAACGACAACTCCTGCTGGATGTGGTACGCAGACTACGTCATCTGCAAATCTTATACACTGAATTGTGATGGTGTAAATCCAAGTGTTTCTTGTAATAGGATTCTTAAGTGTAGCCAAAAGAAAGAGATGTGTCATTACAAGATAATCAGCTTCCAAAAGTTATTCAAATTTGAGTCAAACAAATTGTTTTAAAAACAGATTGACTGTTTTTTAAAATGGAGACTGGAGAAAAAATTGAGATAATTTTGCAATCCAGAAAATGTAGGTGTGGAAGCTGTCACACTAGGGTGTGTCAATTTTTAATTTTTATGCAAATTCAAAAAGCACTAGTGTCGAAAATGTGCCTTTTGATCTGGAGAATCCAAATCTGTTCTCGAAATGGCGATACGACAATTCTTACCTACTTCAATTGTGGTTCAAAGTTTCAATGTATTTTTCGTTTTCGACCTTTTTCGCCAATCCGCGGTTCTCTATAACTTTGTCAATTTGTGTCATACAGCATTCTAATTGCCATGGTTGGAAAGCTCTCAAAAAGACCTTCAATTTGCATACCAACATCAATGGTCTAGGACGATGTCTTGATTCCCATTGGCCCTTCAGCCTGCACTTTTTAGAATGAAAATGACGCAGATTGTCTAATCCTGTTAAAAAATGGCATTGGATTTTTTTTTCAATGGCAGTTGCAGTGATTTACATTCTCTAAGTTCCAGAATGACCTAATACAAAACTTTTTGATTTTCACCGTGGGAGTGCCTGGCTTGTGAGTGATGAAGTTTTAATGTTAACGTTAGTTGAAAACTCGCAAAAAGTGAGATGGGGCCTGTTGCATTTCAGTCATATCTTTGTCAGAATTTATTGCAGGGCAACGTGAGTAGTACCACATGAAAGGAAATACCCTTGGCATTCTCATGGTACCAATGGTGTTGTCCTATATTCAATTCTTATGAAGTTAAAATATGAAATATAACAGCCCCTCCATGATTTATTCCCATAATTCCCACAAAAGTTTGCATTAAAACTTCCAAGCTCATAAAGCAGGAAATTCCATGACCAAAAATTTTAAAAATATTTTATTTGTTTATTCTGGAACTTTGACAATATAAATCACAGCAATTATCAGCGAAAAAAATTCAAAATCCTTTTTTTAACAGGATTAGACCGTCAGTAACATTTCATTTCCATGAAGTGCCGGCCGAAGAGTTAATGGGAATCAAGATATCGTCCTAGACCAATGATGTTGGTATTCAAAATGTAGGTATTTTTGAGAGCTTTCCAACTATGGCAATTAGAATACTGTATGACAAAGACTGGCAAAAATACAGAGAACCGCGGATCGGCGAAAATGATCGAAAAGGAAAAAAACCTTGAAACTTTGAACCAAAATTGAAGTAGGTAAGAATTGTCGTATCGCCATTTCGAGAACAGATTTGGATTCTCCAGGTCAAAACGCATTTTTTAGGCACTAGTGCTTTTTGAATTTGCATAAAAATTAAAAATTGACACACCCTACTGTCACACTTTGTTTAGGCATTCAGATATAATTACACATCTTTCAGCAACTTGAAATTTTACACTAACCTTTGCTGTTGAAAAAATTACAGGCGGGGGGGCAAGTGAGGGACAAGCGAGGGATGGAGGGGGGAAGTGGGGGGAAGTGGGGGAAGTGGGGAGAAGCAGGGGAAATCGAGGTAAAATGGGGGTTAACCGATATAGCGGAAATAAGAAGAGGGAGCAGTGTCAATGTGGCCTCATGAACATCCTTGTAGTCAAATTACAACCATGGCTTTAAAATTGACAATCAGCAAACATATAGAAAGATTGAATAACATGACGTGGTGTAACACATAGAAGAACTGTGTAAAATTAATGTGAGAGGAAAAAGAAAACACACATCATTCGGTAAAGCAGTTCTGTAGAAGAAGTAAGAATGCTCTGTAACTGTATGGATGACGGGTTGTGAAAAAAATAGGTGTTGCTATTGTCAGCGTCCGCTAAGAGCTACCTTGCAGTACAAATGCCAATACATAGCATCAAAAATATATGTTGCTTGTAATGGGCCATGTGCAGTGGTGTAATTAGGGGGGGTTGGGCCATGGCCCCCTCAGGCCCAAAATTAACATGGAAGAGATAGGAAAAGCAGCAGAGTACCCAGTAATCACCCCATGTAAAACCCCCCCCGCCTCAGGTAATTTCTAGGTACGCCCCAGGCCGTGTGCCACGCAATATATATCTGTGTGGTGTTGTTGACACATACCACCGGCAATAAAAAACAGCAATTGATACAATTTCAAATGTCACAATTATTGCTATGAATGGTCATGAAATGACTCCATTGAATTATTTGATAAAGTTCTTCACATTCCTCCACCTAACTTTTTCTAACACAAAATACTTTCTCTCTTCTTTGTGAATGTCACACTATATTAGAAACACATTCACAGATCCTTCATTGTGAACATTAATTATTTAAGTGTCTGCTAAAGAATGGATTTCATCCTTACAAGTCTGACACATTCATGAAGCCTGAAAGATGGCTGAGACACAAGTTTCGTCTTTCATTCTGAGAAGTAAATCTCCAATGTCAATTTTCGTTTGAATTTCAAAAGATGAAAATACAGACAGTCCAGACATTCGAAGTTTCAAAAGACTGACAAATGAAAAATTATCGAAATGTCAAGTTTTATTTCCCATTTTTTTATTTTGAAGCATTTATGCCAATATTACTCCTAGACGACAAAATATAATTTGGCACCATGACACTGATCACGGACCCACCTTAAGATTTTCTTAAATTGTTCTGACACCAAGCCAAGCTCCGAGGCAGAGGTGTGATGAGGAAAGATCACCTCATATCTCCTTTGGGCTATTTGATCTGGCAGAATTGCCCGTATCCTTTGCTCTTTGTGACCTTTTGAAAGTCTTGTGATGTATGGTGTCATTGCCTCTGGGCGTCACAGTAATCTCATACCATGCTGTGCTATAAACATGCCAAAGATGAACCAATTTCTCAAGAAAGTAGGACAGATGCTTTTTGCCAATGTGGTGGTTGTAACCTCATATATTCCAGTCCACAGGCACACTCCTTTATTAGTCAATTGATATTCAGTACAAATATCATTATTTCAAACAGACTCTACATTCAGTCCAGGTGACTGCCTGTGTCCAGTCTGAGGATTGCCTCTGATCTGAGAAATCTGACGGTACCAAGAAATTATCATAGGGTTTGCAAGGGGAGGGGGTTGGAGATACATCCTATGATAACAGAGAAATAGCGTATTCATTCTCTATTCAAATCTGTCTGCCAACATGATTGCTAAATCAAAGTATGAAATGAGGGAATGATGTAAAAGGAGGCTGGAGACATCAGGCAGAATGAAATACAGTTATCTTGACACGAAACTGTTTGCTACTTCTTAGGAAATACCCTTGAGTAGACGTCCAATGGAAAACTCATTTGTTATGAATTAGGTGAGGGAGAAAGGTCAGAGGTTCAATAACAACTGGAAATAGGTACATACTGGTTCAATTTCAGAGTAAACGGCTTGTTACAAAGGTATAGAAACATATCAAATCTCCATCAGCGGAAATTTACTTTAATTTACTTAATCAAAGAAAAATTGCAAACAGTAGGACATACATTCACAGTACTCTTAATAATATAGGCAGGACTTGCGAAGCGAGTTCTTTCTTCAGCGTAAGAGACCGTTAAAATTGTATCTGAATCAAAATGCAGCACGTCCGCCAGAAAACTGCTGCTTGTTTTGCTTTGCTTACAAATCATATCACAATGATTGAAACTTTAGTTGTTGAATGTTGAGCTTGGGTACATTAGCCTACATATAGTTATTCCATTTGTCACCTCTGTCAGCCAACCATATTCCAGGATTTCATTGTGACAAGTCCAGTATTCTTTGTTGTCTGCTTATCCTGCAATGTTTATATGTTTAAGTATCTGACTCATGGTATAAGCTGGTTATTCACCATTGAATCAAAAATATATGTTTATCTAACCTCAGGCAAAAGCCCTAGCTGGATAAATTGCATATTCCCTTGCCGGTGGTGAGTAACCTATATTTCTTGCTATGCAATTAGAGCGCCCCAATAAAACAAGAACTTGTCACATTCAAAGGGGCATTATCAGGCAGGGCGTCATGTATATTTTAGGCAAAGTGAGCAATGTGGGAGGCATACGGATCAGCCAGTGGCACAGATCAATAAAAAACATTTGCAAGAGATTCTGAAGAAAACTGGGACAAGTTAAAGTGCACGTGTACAAGAAGTGTCTAGATTTATCAATACGTGCCATCCCATAGTGAGTTGTATGCAGTGCTGCACACTTCAAACATGTAGTTAAATGAGAATGTGTGAGCAATTCATGCTTTAGTTATTTCATTGACAGTCAGCTTTTAAAAGAAATTAAAATTGGTTGTCCAATGAAAATATTCTTTTTCTCTTCGTTAGATATATCGGCCAAAAGGTTTTGTTCAAATTTACTGCCAGGTATTGAGCCCAGTTGTTTCTTGATCATTCTTTGAACAATTTGTTTGTGTAATTTCATCATGATATGTATACCAATATTATCCTACAATTGACAAGGTGAATTTTTGATTATGTGAACATTATCAGCAGAATAATATCTTGCCACCGCATAAATTGTGTTAGGCATTTGTGACAAATGTCAAAAAATATTTACAGTGTATCGTCTCAGAGGCTTCCAAGAGATCTTTGCACCAACACATTCTCTTTTTTGACAGAGAAATATAGTCTTATAAATGCACTCCTTTATTCTGCGAGGAAGGAAGTGTTGAAAAGTTTAAATGACGGGATCATGACCACTGCGTTGAATTCTGTTGAGACGAAGTTAGTTTCTGCTAACAATCAAAAAATTCTGAGAAGTTCACAATACATTGATGTCGAAGAACAATTGAGTCTCCAACTTCCAAGTGCAAACATCGATCTCCATGGAGATGGCATTGTCTCTCAGCGTCAGACAGTCACATCTCCTGTCAAGGAGGTGAGATTACCCTAGCAACCTCAAGTGACTTTGAACTGTTTTCATGGAGTGTCTTGAGTTTGACTGAAAGAACAAAGGAACATGAGTGACAGATTCAGAGCTCATACTGTACAACTTTGTGTTCAAAGAAAGAAGATAAATATATGTATAATCAGTCAAATTAAGGAATGACTTACCAGGAAAATGCATTTATCCCATATCTAGTATAGTAAAACAGACCGCTTAAAGATAGAAGAATGTGCTGTTGAAAATGTCATGTAAATAGCAGTGAAGATTAGGTAAAATTCCTGTGTAATACATCATTTTCTTTGAATCCTGGTCGAGATTGCTTTTCATCAATTCCAATATTGGGTCTTAATATCCAACATCTTGATCGTCAGATGAGCCATCCAATTGATTTATGAACGATAGACCATTATATCAGTGTTTTGAAGAAGACAGCTCAGAGAAGGATTTTCACCTTAGCCACAACATATGTATTATAAACTGCTGGCCCATAGCTCAAAGAAGGTTGTACTTTTAGCTTCCAATAATTATTGAATACTTCAACAATCACCATGGAAATCGATAACTTGGGCAACTTCTGTTGGAACACGTGATGATCGGATGTAATTGTAATGGCTTCAAATGACCGCCACACGGAAGCCAATGTCAACATTACAAACTGACGTTTCATAATAATTCTCAGTTAAAGATATAGCCAGGGGAAATTAGGATATTCTGGGGTATATGAAAGATGATACAACAAAAAATTAAAGATTTTTGCTAAAGTAGTAGAACAACTTTGAGGCTTTTACAGTGGAGCCTGCTCTCATTTAGGCCCCAAAATGTAAATTTTTACCGTTTTGTCTCCATAATAGCATTCCCTATTTATGAGCACGAGTGTATTTTCTGTTCCTGTTCATATTTTCCTTAGCAATCATAATGTTATCTTAATCATATTTTCTCTGGTGTGACGTCAGTGCATTACACAATAGAAGAAACCTTTCACATCTGAAGCAGTGGGAACGTCTATGATTCAAGTGTCTGCCTAAAGGAATGGATTTCATCTTCACATGTCTGAGACTTTATGAAACCTTGAACGATTCAGCTGCAAGTTTCATCTTTCCTTCTGAAATTTATGTAATTCTCTGTCATCACTTTTCTTGTCACTTTTGATATTCAATAGATGAAAATACTGGCACACACTGTTTTGAAATGCTGTCTAAGAGTTACCTAAGATTAATTTGTACGGTTTCCTCATTCCAGATCAGTGTTCTTGACAATTTTGATGTTTGCATTATATTGAGGGATAAAACAATTCATTCCTTCATTTTGATGCATCATATTTCAAAGTATAAGCAATTTTGGAAGCACTGTCAACATCATTCAAAGCTAATTTGCTGGTTCAATAGCTTCTCCTTGCCTGAGCCTCTCTCTAACAATTCTATATGGGTACCTCGTCAAGGACAAATAGTTGTGTTAAGGGTTCCCACCTATTCATGCAATGCTTTTCATTTTGCATGTTGTGCTTATTGTATAGCCATAACACAACACATCATATATATCATTATTTCCAAAATTTAGGTCACTGTACAAGTTCGAATCAGCAAATCATATTTTGGAACTGAACAAATCCTCCATGCCTCTTTGCTTCACTTCACCAAGGTGTAAAATGGTTACTTGGCTACAAGCAGTCATGGTGATTGTAGAGCGACTCAGCATTGTGTCTCTGGAAATTACTTCCTGGCTGCGTAGTTCCTTGAGAGTTCAGAAAGGCTCATGCTTGAACAGACCTTTCAAGGGTGTAATTGTTTTGTGAAATCTTTTCTAGGTGTAATGGAGTATATTCAAAAAGTTCCGCATTATATTATACTTAACCAACGGAGACAAGTGCATACAGTTTATTATCATGGATTATTATATTTCTGATTTACTTGTAACCAATCCATGTGTGTTACAATCACACAATCCTGTCTTTTGCTGAAGTATTTGTTATAAACTGTAACTGTTTGTATCGTATATCATTCTTCAAACGGATTATATTTATTTGTCAAAGAAATAACTACGTACATACGGCCTGCAGTGGTGGTATATTAATGTGATAACATTATCATCCATAGACTTCAGATACAAATGACTTATCCTGTGAATCTTTGTAAAATTAACATGCAAGTGTAGATGCTGGACTTTACACCATGAAAATATTTTTCTAAGTGCTTTGTTCAAGCATGAGCCTTTCTGAACTATCCAGGGCAGATATCCTAATTCCTCTGTACCCACTCGTGCTGATGCACTCATAGGTACAGAGAATATCTTCAACCTGTGGAGTACATCTCAAAATACCACCATACCCATTTGGTCTTCTTATAAACCTCAACAAACATAATTTGATTAATCACGCCACTTACCCAAACTAATGTCTTTTGGATTATTTTCTAATGTCACTCTAACAATCATGCAAAGGAGCATGTGTTATCAACTTGGGTGAATGATTCACATGCCATGGTTAGTACAAGGTCATTTAAGGGTAATTTGGTCACTTAGGAATATCAATAGGGCTTGGGTATGTCATGCAATGGATAAGCCTCTTCAGTCAGCAAAGTCATTTCAGTCAGCATGCTGATTTGGAAATAGTCGCATATTGATAACACTCAGATTCTGTACCATTCAAACTATAAACTTAGGAACCATTGGTTTTTACTGTCAATTTAATAAATAATAATACCCTGAAATTTCAGGATTCCCTTTTTTTTTTCCGTGCCCTTATACGGGTACACCTATCTTTATAAGCCTAATTTAGCCTCCTTTGCCTGATTTTTCATTTTTAGAAGAAGCAATCTTATAAACGAGGCTACTCCACCAAACATCACTTTTTTGGAACGATCTGATTCTTTGTACAAACTCCCATCATATCTTCTTGCGCTTTGCCTTCTTACCAAGTTCATTAATTTTGCATTGGAAACTTTGACCTGGAAATGGAGCTGTTAGAACGCCAAGGCCACAGAAGATGAGAACTTATTTTTGTTGTCTAAATTGTGACTGGTTGGTTTCCTTGAAAATGCTATCAGTCTTTTGCACTAACATGCAATTACCAGAAGGAAGTCAATCCACCAGTTCTCTCTCAGAGTAAATCTCTCAAGGTTGGTTAGTATGAAATTATTTGGAAAGCTTCCCTGGCTATTTATGGTTTACCAGACTTGTATGGATATTTGGATAACCCATTTCTGTCCTTATTGTATAACTAATATATTCTTCTTGATTAGACGCAACAACCACTGAACACATCATGCATAACCAATCACTTCTGTATCTGTAATTTTAACAAGAAAAGATAGATACAAACTGTATAAAAAATTTGGCAAAGGAGGCTGAAAATGAGGGCATATGTTCAAAAATAAATTATAATGTCATATGAAATTGTTTTGAAACTGGATCAAAAATATCACTTGCTATTCCCAAAAAAATCCGCTTCTCCTGGGCCTCGTCTGGGTATAGCACACAATATTTCAAGGCTTTACCGGAACACCATTGCCCAACCAGAATAGTAAGTCTGGTGTATTCGGCGACCACAATGCTGTATTTCTTAGTTACATAGTAACACATTCCATTCTTCCTGAGCATAGATTTAGGTTTCTTTGAAGGGTTCATGAATACTTAATTTAGAAAATAGAGTTGGAAATATGATGTTGGACGTGGTAGTTTCCAGACCAACGCAAGTGTTGTAGAAACGGGAGCGTTGACCCTGGGGGATGCATCCGCTCCCCATAGAAAGGGCATAAGAGGATTAGGCCAATAAAATAACTCCACCCTACAAAATTTAAAATCTACGCCCCTGTGAAGCAAAAGTTTCTGAAAGACAGTCTAATCATTATATTACTTTATTCTAAATGCCGTACCTTTCTCTTTGTGTTTTTCCGGTTTTACCATACTCTTCTCTGTGTTTTCTATACAATTGACACTTGACCAATTTGGGTAGTGAAGTAATTGGCCATGTCTCTTTTGTGGGTCCCTTGAGAGACATTACTGCTGCACAAGCGCAGAGAAAGTGTGTACAACTGCAGATGATGGAAAACACTCCAAGCAACACCTATCTACTACAACTTGTCTTGCAATTTCTATATGGGAACTGCTAGTGCTCTACCAAATGTTTGGTAATGGAAGTAAATACCAGAAAATATTTTATGTAACAAAATTATAATAAAACAAAAAGCAATTTGAAGGTGACAATGATTGTTTTCTTTGTAATCATAAGCACAAAATTTGCACAAGTTCCGCATGGTTCTTTTAAGCAGACTCTGCCCTTGGTAATATCGCCAAACAAAACAATATGACACAATTAATTAAAAGTATGGGTATTGTTGTTTTCAGATGTAAAAATTTGATGAAAACGAGTGTATCTTCATTTGTTGGTGGAATTCTACACATCTATATTTATTTCTTGACATTATTTTGACAATTTATAATGAGTCTAATAAACCAAGATTTCTTTAGTGTCTAGCAAGCTCTTCGATCAAATACTCTAATGAGAAAGTGTCAGGTGCACTCCTATTATCCCTGGTATTTAATGCTCATCAGTCTGCGACTGAAGTATCATGCAAACAAGATTACTGCAAGCAATACTATAGACTCTTCCCAGCTCAATCCGAAGCGCAATCCTTAGTTCAGTCCTGATGTCCTTGGCCGTCCTCTTATATAGAACATCAGAAACATGGACCACTTCAGTAATGTCTCATTAATCAGCAGCATGAGTAGCAAGATTGCAGTTCATCTGAGAAGATGCCAAGTTAATCCTTATCCCTGTGCAACTCATCTTGAAGTGTCATGTATCTCTAGTTGATGGTATCAAGTATCTAATTATAGTAGTTTCCTTCAGTTGGCCTTTTCGTTCTTTGGCGAAGTTCCAAACCTAAGTAATACTTGAGAGGTAAATCTGAACTTATAGACAGAGACCATAACTGCTTCGCTGTTAGAGACAATGCAGTTGCCATAGTGATTAATGGTGTTGCTGGGAGACTATTGTTCTCCTGAAAAAAAGAATAGCTCTGTGACTTTCATTGAAGTGTTACTGATGATGTACGGTACCAGATAAAGCTTCACCACTGAAAAGTCGAATGCTGTTCTGAGGTATTGTACAGTTCATATTATTATGTATACCCTTCTTGTATATATTAAATTCTGACATGGATTACCCTTAGCTTGGATTACTTAAATGAGAATTGACAACTTGATAAAGGAATATTTTGTCACTATTTTAATACTGATATGATTTTACTTGGGATTAGTTGATAGTTGTATCATAAAAGCATTCTATTGAATATTCTCTTGATTTTCAATACTTTCTAGTGTTGCTACTTTTTTACAGTGCATTTATAAGGTTCTGCGATTTTAAACACTAAGAAACAAAATGATTGCTCAGCTTTTGTTGGATGTGCATTGTAGTTCTTATCGTCTTTATTTCTTGACATTCAGCAGACATTACATAGAGTGTCATAATACGAAGATCTATTACTTGTGTCTAGCTAGCTCTGTTATCTCTTATGAGAATGTCTCATCTGTGCGACTTGTATCCCTGGTATTTGATGCTCATCAGGCCGCCGAGCAAAGTATCATACACACAAGATTAGTGTCTGGCAGTGAATGCTCCTATAGCCTAACCAAGCTCGATCCTTAGCTTAGTCCCCAAGTCCTTGTCTGTCCTCTTAGTACATCAGAGACAAGGACCAACTTAGTGATCTCATTAATCAGCGAAGTGAGGGATGGGATTGCCATTCATCGGAGGAGATACCAAACTAATCCAGGCCTCATCCTTGTGCAGAACTTCATAAAAAAAAATCTTACCACCTTTTGAAGTAATCAAACCTTGAATGTACATCCATTTTGTACTTCATATTATGCCACATAGAACCGTCTGATCTACAGCCGTATATCTATCTAAAATAATTGTGCAAGACTTCCGAAAGTTGAGATCAGTCATACGTGTCCAGAGAAGAACAAACTTTTGATGTCAGCAATAGTTTCCAATATACTTAAATGGACCTAGTTTCAACATTACACTCTCAGTTTCCCTACCCTTAACTACCAATTTATTTAATCTGCTGGGCATATTATTCATCCGGAGTACTAGAATTTGCACTTATTGTACCCATATTTCCTACCAAGGATATGACATCAGAAGCATTCTTCTCAATATTCATTTGATTTCCTGCTTTGATCAATTCAAATTAACCAGCTGCTATATCAATTATATTGATGGATATGTACCAAATTCATGATCTGTCCTAAGTTTCTTTCATTTCATATAAGAACTGCAACTTAAATCGTTCATTTCAAATGTTTTGTGGTATTTCATATTACAATCTGATAGGACCACAATGTGATCGTCAATTCTATTTTCTCCCAGGTGTAGAGTCCCTTGCGCTCATGCACAGCTTTGCTGAAGCAGTAAAAGTGGGACACTGACATTGCGAAGATGGGAAATACCCAAACCCATTTCTTAATGAAGAGATAGTGCCCCATCCACAGCAGGGCAGGCACAGGTTATTGCTGTGGATGTGATATAAAATTGTCAGGTTCCTGAAGTCTGTCTGCATTATAGGCATGATAGGCCTGAACCCTTTGTGATTATGAGATTCTTTAGTTGACAGATAAGGATGCGTTAGTGCAGAATATCTTGTGTGAGGATCACTAAAGGTCTTAGAATAAGCTTGGAGCTAGATGTGCTATGAAAGTTGTGAGGAACTAGGTATCTATGTTGTACTGACATACTTTTGTACCTATGCGATGTTTTTGTCAGACTTCACTGTGAATATAAGATGCAGATGTTATATTACTGTTTATGGTCCTTGAAGTTATACCACTAAGTGCAAAAGGAAGACAGCTAAATCATATTTATTAAGTGAGTCGCACCTACAACAGTGGTTTCAAAAAGTAGAGACTACTGAGTCCCCTGGTAGATAGGCCTAGTCATGAATAATTTTTGTGAGATGGCGTACTTGTAAGTGTGTAAAATATGATACTTAACAAGCACCAAAAGATAATAGATGAGGTTCATCACCAAGAAGCTATTGTTCCATTCCTTTTGTCCCTAGATATGCAACTGCTTATTACTCATATCATTTGTACAATGCCTGACATTGTCTGTAATTGCCTTCCTCTGGCGATCATTCATCCTTTATACCATTAGCTGATAAATCATGAGATTAGTAGGAGGGCAATCAGCTACCAATCAGCTACCAAAGTATTATCCCAAGTTGCACAAAAGAAATTATGCATATATGCTGTTGTTGTGCAGTGATAAATGATTCAAGCAAGGTAATTTGATTCTCCAATACTATGGTGCTTTTAAAATGGATAAGAAATCAGGAACATGTTTCATAATAAGCTGAAATTTGGCAAATGTGACAATTTGTTGATTTATTGGCACTTCGAGATTGCGTTGCACGGCAGCAATTTGCCTGACTTGGAAAGAAAAAGTCTGATCTAACAGTTTTACCGAGTTAAATCTTCAGACATGAGATATCAGAGTAGAAATGCCCTATATGTAATGCATTTACACTGGCATTTACATAGATCGATCCATTGATGATACCATTAAAATACCCGTCCCAATGCTGCATTTATCCTATAGGGGGTTTCAAGTATGCAAGGAAATATTGTCATGACATTCTCAAAGTGATCTAAACTGCTAAAGCTTAGATCCCTGCAGCTTATAGGAGCAAATTTGATAGGTAGAAATAATGATGGAATGATTTGGCAGTGGGACTAAAGCAGGGTAATCCATTTAGTAAGTGTGAATGTTTCATGGTTAATTGCTGTGAAGCTACTTCAGCCTATATGATTGTGCTTGCAGTGAAACCGTGTGATCAAACACATTTTGTAAAGAATAATTTTTTCTAGAAGTTAAATGCACTGCTTCCACCCTGTGTCAGTAAACTGACCAAACAGACGCTAATTTTTCTTTAGACATCAATTGAAACGTATGAATGGAAGAAGTGGTTTTTCTACTACGCTGCCGGTCAAATTAGATTTCTTATTATGATTAATAAACTTGCAATATCTATTAATGGAGGCCAGAAAACCACTTTAATTGTCAATGAGATGTTTCCTATCAATCCTTCAGGCTATCACACAATGCACCTTGAATCATTTTATTCTTACAAAACATTGTTTTTCAAAGCTTGATTAAAAAAAAAGTATCTTTCAAAGATATGAGACAATTCTCAAATTTCATGACTTTTGTAGGAGGTGTGATTGATAAGAAACTTAATAATGTAGAAATAACCATGTCATTCGGTATTCAATAACCATGCACCCTGTCAGCATGCCTCGGCGGTCCAACGTCGGCCCAGCTTTAGTCCGATGTCAGTAGCATTGGACCAGCTTCGGGCCGACGTTGGACCGCTGAGGCACGCTGGTAGGGCAAGCTCTAGGTAATTAACTCTGCCACTGGTTGTTGTTGGGGATCCAATATAAAACCATCAGGTTCCTGAAATTTGTCTGTGTTACAGGCAGGATAGGCCTGGACCATTTATGATAATAAGATTCTTTACCCATTCTTATTGTCCATTGAGGTACCTTTTTCGATGGACAATCATGTGTAACTTCTTAGCTAATGCTATTAAATGGATCCGATTATTATGAACAAGAAGCAAATTAAGAATTGCATGTAAAGTTGAACAACAATAAAAATATTTTTCTGAGTTTTCAAAAGTTATATTTTAATTTCATTCTCATTGGCTTGTAAAATGATTCTCCTGTGTTAAACAAATTACAGGCTCCCTTTCATGAAGGTTTCTCTAAGAAATGGCATAGCCAGGAAGTGAACACGAATTCTCTCACTAATCAAGTGGCTGTTCGAATACATAATAATTCTGGATTTCAAACAGCATGAGAAAAATAAATATGCGCATCAAATAATTAATATAAGGTGAGGAAAGAAAATATGTCACTTTTTAGTGTTTTGCTATCTGTGTCATGAGCTGAGAGAAAGTAAATGTGTAGTTGTGTCCTAATTCCGGAAGAGATTGCAGTTCCTCTATACTGATGTCCATCTTAATGCCCCACATCTCCCAGAAAGGATCATCCGCCATTTTTATGAGAAGTAAATGTTACTCCGTGGAACCGTCAAACTGATTCAAGCACTGCAAGGGTCTCTGTGTTTAGAGGAAGACAAGCTTAGTGGCACTGTGAATGCATCGTAGCTCAGCTACAAGATTAAGTGGAGGATAGGGACCATCTACAATAGTAAGATTGTGTAACATCTAGCAATACAATAGCTACAATCCAAGAGCAGTAACAAGACAAACTAAAATAAAGAACAATGCCTTTTTGATTTAATGTGTGGAATATAACAGCTGAAAATCTTAATTGTGATGTCTAAATTCAAGTTTTTGCTAGGATTCCTGACTGTAGCCAAAAGAAAGATATGTGTCATTATATGATAAAAAGCTTCAAAAGTTAAGTTATTCTGCTTTAAATCCAGCATATTGTTTTGAAAACATATTGATTTTCTTAGGTGCATGTGAATTCGAGAGTGGAAAAAAATTAGAAAAAAAAATTTGTAATCCAGATATCAATCCACAGCAGGAGAGGCACAGGTTATTACTGTGGATTTGGTGTAAAATTGTCAGGTTCCTAAAATCTGTCTGCAATATAGGCATGATAGGCGTGAACCCTTTGTGACTATGAGTTTATTTAGATGACAGAGGAGCATGAGTTAGTGCAGAACATCTCATGTAAGGATCAGTTACGTCTCAGATATAGATTACTTCCTTTGATATAGTATATGATGAAATTTCCTTTGTAATGAATTGGGCTGAGAGCCTTTTTCTGTGCCTATTAGCACCTGAAACTTGAAAATGTTGCAGAGTACTGCCTCTTTGAATAGTCCCAGGACATTGGTTTACTACATATACAAATACCATTGAAGTGTTTCACAATAGAATGCCACAAGGAAATAAAAACCAACACTGACAGAACCCCTCAAAAACCCAGGGTCAGCAATAGAGTTTCTTGGTTTAGTAAATAATCAGTTAAGCGGTTACGCATGCACAATCATTTCAAGTCAAACTTACAACAAGCCTTCATTTAGTAGAGACTTCTGATATTACAGGTAGGTTGTCCAAGTATTCCGATATAATTATCCATTAAGTTTAGTGAGAGGGTGCAGAATTGTAATACCTTACTCAACAAACACCACAAGTGAGTCATGTGGTTCGTCATCAAGAGGCTATTGTTCTATTCCCTTTGTCTCTAGATAAGCAACTGCTTATTACTCTTATACCTTGAACAATGTCTGACATCGTGCGTAATTGTCTTCTTCTGGTAATCATTCTTCCGTAATACCATCAGCCGAAAAATTCATGAGATTAGTGAGGGGCAATCAACTGCCTCTCAAGTTGCACAAAGGAAATTATGCATGTACTGTTGTTGTGCAGTGATAAATGATTCAAGCAAGGAAATGCGACTCTCCTATGCTAAGATCCATCCCCAATGGATAAGAAATAAAGAAAAAGATTCAAAATAAGTTTATAAATCATCTCAATTACCTTGTAATTACCAGTAATAGGCTAATTTGCAAATAACAGGACAGGATGTTAATTGACCATTAGCTGTCACAAAAATTTAAAGTAATAATTCTGGACCATTCTTGATTAAGTTAAAACAATCATGCGATAAATAAATTATGAAACTCTTAATTTCGAACTTTAAAATGATAAATGTCTATAAATATGACTTTAAATTCCACATTCCTGTTACGCCTGCTAATAGTCTTCCATTTTGCCACTTTCTTGCAGTTTCTGTTGAAATGTTGCAGCAATTTGGTGACAGCCAAACGAAAGGATTATGTATCTGATTTTCACCCTGAAATCAGTTTTGACAAGTCAAATGGCCTTCTATTGATCATGACTGATCAAACAGCTTCTATCTTTCCCATGTTGAGGCAGAGAAGATAACACTTCATCAGCTATCATTAGTCTAGAAAAGCATTTTTCGCAGTGAAATGATCCTCATTGTGTCTATATCAAAATGTTTTGCTGTAAAATACAGGTCCCAATACTGCATTTATCCTATAGGGGGTTTCAAGTATGCAAGGAAATATTGTGGTGACATTCCCAAAGTGATCTAAGCTGCTAAAGCATAGATCCCTGCAGCTTATAGGAGCAAATTTGATAGGTAGAAATAATAATGGAATGTTTAGGCAGTGAGACTCATTCAAGATAATCCATTTAGTCAGTGTGAATGTTTCATGGTTAATTGCAGTGAAGAGACTTTAGCGTATATAATGTTTGCATTGAAACAGTGGGACCAAACAACATTTTGTACAGAGTGATTTTGTCCGGAAGTTTTGAAAATGTGCTGCTTCAACCCTGTGTCAGAACTCGGAAACTGACCAAACAGATGCTCATAGTTCTTTAGACGTCAGCTGAAAGTTATGAATTAAAGAAGATTTGATTCTTATGAGAGAGGTTTTCCACCACTGATTATTACTAAATTGCTAAAAATGAAGGCCAGAAAACTGACGCAAAAGTCCAAATTGATAAAGGTTTGGTTAGATTTTACAAGATCATAAGGTAATGCTGATAGGGCGATTTTCAATTCTCAATGAAATGTTTCATATCAGTCCTTCAGGCCGTCATACAATGCAATTATTGCATTCTTACAAACATTTTTTGCGAAGCTTGATTAAAAGGACATATCTGTCCAAGAAATATGAACACTTTTCATATTTCAAGGGTTTGTAACTTTTATTGTGCGTGTTATCGATAAAAAACTTAGTGATGTGGAAATAACCATTTCATTCTGAGTTCCGTTATCAAGATATAATTGTTTCTGCCACTGGTTATTATTACGGATCCAAGATAAGAATGTCAGGTTCCTGAAATTTGTCTCTATTACACTTTATTATTATTACAGGCATGATAGGGCAAAACTTTTCATGATTACAAGATTATTTACTTGACAGAAAAGCATAAATTAGTGCAAATATCTTGGGTATGGATCAGTTAGGACTGGTGATCAGCGACAAATAATTACTTTGTTAGATGTACGAGCCATAAGTTTGTTAGAATTAGAACACTGTGGAATTGAACATATTTATTCATAGATGAGGTTCAATTTTGCACCAAAATGTCAGCTTATATCAATCTTTAAGTTCCTGAGATCATGATATCACCATTCGGACCCTAGGGGAGCTTCAAAACATGCCTCTCCATCCAGTAATATTTATTTCCTTTTTGATCGCCCAATTAATGAGGTATTACCTTCTTTCATACATAGCCACTTAATGTTTATCCAGTGCCCACATTTGTCAAATCAGCATGTTGAACACGGGTAGCCTATTAGTAAATGTTGGAAATTAGATTCAATTATCATGGACAAGAAACAAATTAAGAATTGCATGCTTGGTTGAATACCAATAAAATTATGTTCCTGGATTTTGAAAAGTTATAATTTAATTTGATTCTCACTGTGAAATAATTCTCCTCTGTTTATTATCGTTTTCATAGCTACATGTTTTTCAAGTTTGCAATTTGCTTCATTCCAAAACTATGATGTCAGAGATTAGTCGAATAATTTTGTTTATTACAAGCACAGATTTCAGGAAAATCTACAAAGTGCAGTGACACATGGATTATGTATGTTTCACTATGTACTGTAACTGAACCAAACAGACTACTGAACCTCAAAGGATAGTTGCAATTACTGACAAAAAAAGAAGGCTGTTTGAAATTGTGATCACTGGTGTCTTGTGAAAAACAGCAATACATTTTGTTTGGAAAACAATGAGGTGCAACACTCAGCTTAGACATGCATTGTTTGTTGTGGTTGTACACAAATAGTAACATTCCCTGACAGTTTCAAATTCCTTTGTCATTAACTGTGATGTAAAACTCTGAACTGATATGTCACAGATTGAAGATTAGGCCAATCACATTGACAGATACCCGATGATGTCACGGTTTAACTGCAAAACGAAGTTTTCAAAAAAACACATAGCTACGAAAACGATAATAACAAATTACAGAATCAGTGTCATTAAGGTTCCTGTGAGAAATAGCATAGCCAGGAGGTAAATATGCATTCTCTCGATATTCAAATGTCTTTTCGAACACCAATGTTGTCCTGGATTTCAAAAAGTGTGAGAAATAGAACTATGCACATCAAATGATTAGAGTGCAGAAAGAAAAATGTGTTACTTTTCAATGTTTTGCAATCTGTATCGTGAGCTGCGAAAAAGTAAAGGTGTAATTGTGTCCTAACTCTCTGAGAGATTGCTCTCCTCCCGAACTATTGTCCATCTTAATGCCCCACATCACCCAGAATCGCATCCCTGCTGTTTTATATGAAGTAAATGTTTCTCCAAGGAACCGTTAAAGTGATTGAAGCACAGCAAGGGTCTCTGTGTTTAAAGGAAGACAAGCTTACTGATACCATTGTAGCTCAGCTTAGATGAAGTGGAGAATAGGGACCATCAACTACAGCAAGATGCTGCTTTGTGTGACATTAAACACTACAAATAAATGATGAACAAAGCCTGCTGTATGTGGTACGTAGACCACATCATCTGCAAATCTTATACACTGAATTGTGATGGTGTAAATCCAAGTGTTTCTTGTAATAGGATTCTTGAGTGTAGCGAAAAGAAAGAGATATGTTAATACAAGATAAACAGCTTCCAAAAGTTATTCAAACTTGAATCAAACAAATTGTTTTAAAAACAGATTGACTGTCTTTTAAAATGGAGACTGGAGAAAAAATTTAAATAATTTTGCAATCCAGAAAGATATAGGTGTGGAAGCTGTCACACTTTGTTTAGGCATTCAGATATAATTACACATCTTTCAGCAACTTGAAATTTCACTCTCACCTTTGCTGTTGAAAAAATTACAGGCGGGGTTAGGGGCAAGTCAGGGGCAACCCTTGTGGACAATTTCCTTTGAGGAACGTTGGTCTAAGGAAGCATTAAACCTCCTATTCACATCGGACCCAACGTTCTAAAACTACGTATTTTGTCGACAATCGGTTACGAGATTATTACGTACTTATATATCGTAAATATTGCGTATTTCTCCAACCTCCCTTGACTACGTACCCCCCACGTTGATGAAATGGTCGTTATACGCCTCTGGGGCGTCAGGCGTAGCAGGCCAGCCCAGCGCGCTGTGTCTTGCGCATGCGCAAGAATCGGGCCAGGAGGCGGCTGATGGCTGCCCGATCGTGTGTATTACATTTATTTCGGGCCCAGAACACCTTCTAAACCACCGTAGCACGGCATTTATCTATGGAATATCGATAACAAGATGTCTATTGATTAAATTAAACCTTCGGATGGACTGTGGAGGTTGTGATCGCTTCAGAATCAGCCGGTCTAGTCGGCGATGCGAAGCATGTCGATTTCTTGACAGCGCTTGTATTTCGGATTTCAACGGACAATATCCAGTGAAATATGGTCTGAAATCACTTTTTTGAGGATGGATGTCATGTATAATATCGAGGAAAGACTGATATTCAAGTGCTACGGTGGATTACTGTTGTTCTGGACTGATTTCTTTATGTGAACGATGTACATGAATTCGCCATGTCAACCGGCAAGCAGGGGGGCGCCGGCCAGGGGCGGAGCGCTCGGATGGGCCGGGGGACTGCCGCATTGCTTCAGGCGGACCCAGCCACCCGGCCTGCCCTGCCCGCTCAGAAAAATTAATTTAATTTAATTAAATAAAGCCCTTGAATATTGGCCCTCGTTATGGATGAATAAAGAATGCTGTCATTTTATTGCAGGATTTTTTTTAGGGGGGGCAGATTTCAAGAATTTTTTTTTTTTTTTTTGAGGTCTTTAGGGGATGGATGGTTGGTTGGTTGGAGATCTGCAAAGAGAAAACATAAATTAAAGCAGTGAAGAGAAGAGAAAAACAGAGAGAGATAGAGAGCAGAGCCAAGCAGCAAGCACTGAAGGTGGCTCCAAAATTAGCAGACTTTTCTTCCTTGTTTTACCAAGCAGTCTGCAGTCCATTTAAGGACTAAAATAAATAAGAATATTCACTTACCTTGTAAGGGATTAATGCTGCAACTCTGAAGAGTTGGAAAAATCCCAATCTAAATTGGCCTGCTCGATAGGCGGCATTCTGTTGCAAGTAGGCTCAGTTCAACTCCGGTCTCAACTGATTCTCTCTTGCTCGTTTTTTGTTGAGCAGTATTGGGAATTTTTTTTTTGCCTATCTAATCTTCCACATGTTAAGAGCTATATATATTGAAATTTTTTTTTCTGGTTTATCTACTATCTTTTCATGGCTTCATTCAATCATCACCAGCAAGCATCCTGTTGGAGTTTTTATATTCTCCAAGTTACCAGATAGATTGGAATAGGTATGGTATAGATGGCGCTACAAGGCTCTCTGAGAATCAGGATCCTAGGTTCTGCAACTTTGTGCAAACCTTCAACAAACCTTTGGCATATACGTATGATCATACGTTTGTCCTGAACATTACCTTCAAACGTTCTCCATACATATCAAAAACACGTTGGAGTAACCTTGGAACTTACGTATTGCCAAATGTGCGACCATACCTTTGATAAACCTATGAATCAAAGGTATGGTCATACGTAGTAGTCTAAGGTTGTAAAAACCTCTCAAATGAATGTTCAACAAACCTATGAATCAAAGGTATGGTCATACGTAATAGTCAAACGTTCTTCAAACCTCTTTACAAAAGGTATGACTTACGTAATAGTCTAAGGTTTTAAAAACCTCTCAAATGAATGTTCGACAAACCTATGAATCAAAGGTATGGTCATACGTAATAGTCAAACGTTCTTCAAACCTCTCAACCAAAGGTAGACTTACGTATGACTGACACGTTTAGCCAAACGTTACAACCAAACTGTCTTCCAACCTCTCAACCAAAGGTATAACTTACGTGTGACTCGAACGTTAGGCCAAACTATAAAACAAACTATCTGCCAACCTCTTACTAAGGTTGCGACCTACGTATGGTTTTCCATCTGAGTGCAACGTTTGGAAATTACCTTTGCCCTACCTTAGTCATACGTCGTTTGGTCAAACGTTTGATTCTAACCAAAATAATTATGTAGTGAAAGGTTTGATTTACGTTGCTGCTCGGGAGGGAAGCGAGGGGATGCAGGGGGCCAGTGGGGGAAAGTGGGGGAAGCAGGGGGAAATCGGGGGTAAAATGGGGGTAACCTAGATTGCGGAAATAAGAAAAGGGAGCGGGGAGTTTAACCTGTCAATGAGGCCTCATGAACCTCTTTGTGATCAAATTAAAACCATGGCTTTACAATTGACAATCAGCAAACATATAGAATGATTGAATAACATGACTTGGTGTAACACTTAGAAGAACTGTGTGAAATTGATGTTAGAGGTCGTAGAAAACACACATCATTTGGTATAGCAGTTGTTTAGAAGAACAAAAAATTCTCTGTAACTGTATGGATGACTTGTCGTGAAAAAAGTCGTTGTTGCCATTGTCAGCATCTGCTAAGAGCTACCTAGCAGTACAAATGCCAACACTGATGACATAGCATCAAATATAGATGTTGCTTGTAATGGGTCACGCCACGAAATATATATCTGTGTGAGTGTTGTTGACACATACCATACAAAATAGATTTATATCAACAATTGACACAATTTCAAACAAACGTCACAATTATTGCTATCTATGGTCATCAAATGACTCCATTTAATTCTTTGATACACATACTTTACATTCCTCTGTCTAGTATTTTTCAAAACAAAGTAATTTCTCTCTTATTTGTGAGTGTCACACAACAGTAGAAACACATTCGCATCTTCATTGTGAACATTTATGATTTAAGTGTCTACTAAAGAATGGATTTCATCCTTACATGCTCGAAACTTTCATGAAGCCTGAAAGACGACTGAGGCACAAGTTTCGTCTTTCATTTTGAAAAGTAATTCTCCGATGTCAATTTTTATTACATTAGAAATCAAAATGATGAAAATACGGACACTCCAGACATTCAAAGTTTAAAAAGACTGACTAGTGAAAAAGATCTGGTGCGGAATGTCATGTTTTATGTCCCATTTTATTGTTGTGAGGATTTATGACCGTATTTATTACGAAATATAATTTGACACCCTGACACTGATCAAGGGCCCACCTTAAGCTTGCTTATATTGTTCTGGCACCAAGCCAAGCTCAAAGGAAGAGGTGTAATGAGAAAAGACCATCTCATATCTGCTTTGGGCTATTTGATCTGGCAGAATTGCCGGTATCCTTTGCTCTTTGTGACCTATTGAAAGTCTTCTAATGTATGGTGTCATTGCCTTTGGGAGTTACAATAATCTCATACCATGCAGTGCCATAAACATGCCAAAGAGGGACCAATTTCTCAAGAAACGAGGACAGATGCCTTTTGCCAATGTGGTGGTTGTGAGCCTCAGATATTCCAGTCTCAGGATTGCCTCTGATCTGAGAAATCATAGGGTGCCAAGAAATTATCATAGGGTTTGCAATGAAACACATCCTCTTATGTTTACTGCACAAGGGGGAGGGGGTTGGAAATACATCCTATCATAACAGAGAAAATAGCATATCCGTTCTTTATTCAAACGTATCCACCAACATGATTGCTAAATCAAAGTATGAAATGAGGAAATAATGTAAAAGGAGGCTGGAGACATCAGGCAGAATGAAACACAGTTCTCTTGAGACGAAAGTGTTTGGTACTTCTTAGGAAATAATGGACGCACAATACCCTTGAGTAGAAATACAATGGAAAACTCATCTGTTATGAATTAGGTGAGGGAGAACGGTCAGAGGTTCAATAACAACTGGAAATAGGTTCATACTGGTTCTATTTCTTAGTATGGGGCTTGCTACAAAGGTATAGAAACATATCAAATCTCCATCAGTGGAAATTTACTTAATCAAATAAAAATTGCAAACAGTAGGGCATACTTTCACAGTACACTTAATAATATAGGCAGGACTTGCAAAGCGAGTTCTTTCTTCAGTGTTAAAGACCTTTAAACTTGTGTTTGAATCAACAAGCAGTATGTCTGCCAGTCAACTGCTGCTTTTGGTTCTTCGCTAACAAATCATATCGCAAGGATTGAAACTTTAGTTGTTGAATGCTCAGCTTGTGCAGATTAGCCTACGTATAGTTGTACAATTTGACACCTCTGTCAGCCAAGCACATGCACATCTCCGGGTTGCCAATCGATAGTGGTCAATTTTGGCCTTACATCGGTCTCCTTCATACTGATTAAATGTATTGTTTAATAACATTTTGTTAATAGGTATTTGTAATTTCGTAATATTCATTATGTAAATAAACTTCATTGTCTGTCTGTCTGTCTGTGTAGCTGTTATGCCAGGATTCCATTGCGATACTTCTCATATTCTTTGTTGTCTGCTTATCCTGCAATGCTTATTTGTTTAAGTATCTGTCTCATGGTATAAGCAAGTTATTCACCATGGAATTAGAAATATGTGTTTATCACACCTCAGGCTAAAACCCTAGCTGGATAAATTGCATATTCCCTCGCCGGTGGTGAGTAACCTATATTTCTTGCAATGCAATCAGAGCTCCCCTATAAAACAAGAACTTGTCACATTCAAAGGGACATTATCAGGCAGGGTGTCATGTATATTTTAGGCAAAGTGGGCACTGTGGGAGGCATATGGATCAGCCAGTGGTACAGCAGGCTACAGTAGCCTGCTAAATCAGTTGCGAGCGTCAGCGAGCAGGGTACAACATTTCACTGAAGGTGCTGCCTTTCTGGTCCTCGCTTACATGCATCTTTGAAGCAGCTCAGTGAAGTTCTGCTGAGTTCTGCTGGGCGCGGACCTGACAGGCAGCAGCGCGGACTTTAGGGGGAGCAGTTCTAGTGACCTCAATTCCAATTCGATACCCAATTCGACTTGAATTTCATCAGTCTGCAGCCTCGCTCGCTCGCCTGCTTTACAGCAGACTGACTTGTCAGTCAGGTGGTACAGATCAATAAAAACATTTGCAAGAGATTCTGGTGCAAACTGGGAAAAGTTAAAGTGTGTATGACAAATGTCGAAATAACCATTGTTTTAGAACTTTCCAAGAGATCTTTACACCCACACACATTCTCCTTTTTGACAGAGAAATATTGTCTTTTGCACTCATTGATTCCGAAAGGAAGTGTTGAAAGGTTGAAATAGCAGGATCATGACCACGTTGAATTCACGAAGCCTCCAATTGTACTTACTGCTGTGTGTGTATAGTATAGTAAGAGAGAAGAAGAAACATCCTGGCTCAGCTGTCACAAAAAGTCTACATCTGCTTCCTGTTTGGACGTTCTGGCTCTCTGATTGGTCAACACTGCTGCATAACGATGACGTCATTCACCACCAAGACAATGGTGTCGTCATGGCAACCTGTCAACTGTGCCTCAATTTGGCTTAATTATAGACGTTTGATGACCTTGGGCCTGGCAAAAAAACATGTGCAGCACTTGGTTTTGGCCTATTTCTTGTAAAGGTTTGGGGAGGGGGGGGGGGGGTTGTATGAAAACTAAAATCAGCTAATTCTGCATGTTTTGTTGTTGCATTCAGTGCCATTATAGTGCATGCATGTTGACAAATTTAAATAGGATTTTATTTGACATCAAAAATATTATATAGACATAGCTATATATATAAGTTGTGCAGGTGTTTATTTCTCAGGATTTTTTTTCATGACTTGATGACATAATAATGTGTCCATATACTAATAAATTGAAAGTTACACTGAATAAGTACCACTGATTAGCCTTTTCACTGTTATGCAGTAATAAATACTTTGGCACCTTCTATTTTCATGTTGTCGTAATTTTATTACCTATCTGGGATCTAATTTACTTACAAATGTATAAGAACAGATCATAAGGGGCCGACCAGATGATCTTTGGGGGGGCTATGGCTTTTTGCCCGTTTTTGACGAAAAAAAAAAGTTTGTTTCCCACTTGACACTGGTAAAAAAAAGTTTTGTTTCCACCTGTAGCTGAATTACTGTAAGGGACCGTTCAGAATTTATCACTGGGGGTTTTGTTGGAGTTTTGGCGACGGGGGTACTAACTTTTCACACGTGTTTCAAGGGGGGGGGTATTAATTTTTGACAACACTTCCAAGGGGGGTAAGAAATTTTAACAAAGAAAAAATGTTAAAAAACACGCATAAACTCATTTTATTTGGACTTTTTTACGCCAAAAGTCCACGAAATGACGCGAATCTGTTCGCGTGGCCGTGTATAACAGTATAAATATGTGTGTATGGTTTTGTATGGCGACGGGGGGGGGGGGGATACTAAAAATACGCGTTAAACCTAAGGGTGGGGTACTAAAAATCCGCATGAAACAGAAATTATTTATTTCAAGATTGCTCTCAAAAAATTATTTATTTCACCAAAAATGAGCAAGATAATTATTATTTATTTTAAAAAAGTCTAAGCCCCCCCCCCAGGATGGCCTACCCTTAATATAATTATTCAGTATTTAGTAGACTATCACATCACATGATAGCTACTGTGTTGTAAATAGACTTTAGTCAGTTCCCAACTGTTTAAGGCACATTCTGATGTAGGTCTGCACCGTACACGGTACACAGAGATTGTAGCTGAACAGCGCGCACACCGACGTGACTTTTACCCCATGCCAGGATCAAGAAGTCACAACTGTTGGTTACTCAGTAACAAGTCACATGCAATTGTTATGGGATAGTCATCCTTCAAAAGTCATCGGCATGTAATGACCATGCATCAATCCGCAGAGCCCAATGCTTTGGAGTCGCAGCAGGTTGTCCAGCAATTCTGTGGAATGAAATTCCCTGACTAAAATATGAAATTCCCTGACCACATCCTCACCTAGAATCATCGGATAGCTTTTGTTACATTTTAAGAAAAGTTATTAAGTTATTCACAGTTATTCAGTGTCCTACAGTCACTATATGACGCAATTTCATTGAACAATTGATGACCAGTTTTTATCTGGGATTATTTTTCTTAGTTCTTTTCATAGTCATCAATTGGGTAGTTGGTGACTAGTCGTGGAATTTTGGTCATTGAGGTTTATCAGAATTTCAAATTCCCTGACTATTAGCATTTTTCCTTTTCCCTCTGACCAACATAAAAATTCCCTGACTTTTCCCTGACCTGGAAGATATTTCCAATTTCCCTGACCACTGGACAGCCTGCGGAGTCGGAGTCGGCCCAGTCAGGAGTCGGAGTCGTGGAGTCGGAGGTTTTTTGTTGGAGTCGCGAGTCGGAGTTGAAAATTAAGTGCTGACTCCTGACTCCGAGAAATAATTAATATAATTTACAAAAACACATAAAAACTTCCTGAGCAAGTACTCATGTACAAAATTGTATGAAAACTTTGTAGAATGACTTTTTCTTCTCTGTTAAGCATGTAATATTTATGCACAGTAATGCTGATAATCGGAGTTGGGAGTCCCACACCCGGAGTCGGAGTAGTAATTCACGAGACCCCAGGAGTCGGGAGTCGGATTTCAGAAAGCCAAAGGAGTGAGGAGTCGGTTCACTTATCACAGGGTATCACCCGACTTCAAAGCCCTGGCAGAGCCTGCATCAGATGTGGCCCAAAATTTGCGAAATGAAAACTTAGGGGCCGACCAGATTGCAACAATGCCCCGTCTGGTCTTCTGGTTGGCCCCTTACTGGAATACTCTCTCTGAAGTGCTTGATGGATGATAAGATTTTCAGCAAAGAGCCTCAAACGTGGAATATTTTACTTTCCGTAGCAGAGAATAGAACGGGTTTTCAAATTTTGGAATTGATCAGGGTTTATTCACCTGGATTAAATTTCTTATATATCACAATAACTCCAATCGAATTCTGCAAACAAGTTTCCTGGACACATAAAAAACTTTCTTGTCTTCATAATTAGTATTTTGGAAATTTGTATGATAAAGGGTATGATAACATACGTGTATGTAGGTATGTGTATATCTACTAAAAGCACTAATTTGGCAAAAACGATTAATAAGTTTATTTTAGGCTATGTTTCAAATGACCTTGCACCCCCGTAACCCCGGGCTCCCCAATCCTTTACACGCACAATTTACTGAAAGACTCTGCAAATGGTTGGTCTGCATTCTGCAATGGGTGCCTTAACTTTCGCTCCCCACTGTACAGGACTATTTTTTATTCATTACTCATGCTTTTATGTTTGTATGAATTATCAATAGTTATATCCCAATGTCTATTTCTATCATCCTTTGCCTCATTGCTGTGTCTTCCTCTGGTCCTGATTAGCCTATCAAGTGCATAAATACAGGACATAAAGCCCCAGTCCATCCATCCATCCATCCTACATTCAATTGTGCATTATTGGAAATTAAACAGATAATATATATTCACAAGTTCCACACAGTAAAAGTACTGAAAAGCACATCAAGTACATAGAATACTAAGTTCCAATGACACACATTTAGCAAAAAACCGCATGTTCCTATGATACACAGAAGCAGAGATGATGTGTTCCTTCATTTTCTATTAGAGGTGAATTTAATCCAAATTAATTGATTAACAAGTTATCATTTTATAAGGTCTCATGAAAGGTCACAGCTGAGTGCAACAAATGCAGACACTTGTTGTTGTCTAGAAAAAAGAAGAGCTACATGTAGTTACATTTTGTTGTGTTGATCTTATGTCTGGAAATCAAGCAATAAATCGCTACATTTTGTTGCACTGCTATAAGAGGTCATGAACCTGTTTTGAGGGGGCCACCATTCAGTCTTATAATTAAGTTGAGGGGGGAGGGGCTTGGAGTTTTTTTTTTAAATAAATAATTTCTTGCTCAATTTTGAAGAAATAAATAAGGGGCTTTGCTTGCAGTAAAATATTATTTCCTTGTTGCCAACTCAGATGTTTTTTCACTTTCCAAAAAAAACAATCCACTAGGCCTATTAAACCCTGAATAAAGCCACGGTTTATCAGAAAAATATTTGACAAGTTTTCAGTAATAATGTTAGGCCTAGGCAGTGGCATATTTAGGGGGGGGGCCATTGGGCCATGCCCCCCACCCCGGCCAAAAATTAACATCCATGGGAAAGATAGGAAAAGCCGCTAAACGTCCCGTATTACCCCATGTTATGGCCTCCCCCCTTAAGCCATTTCAAGATACGCCCCTGGGCCTTTGTGTTCAATTAAACAAACACCAGAGTAAATGCATATTTTTGGTTAATGCAATGCACATTCAATTTCACCCCTGCATGTCCTAGTACTCTTCTGGTCAGTGTCAATAATTAAAAATAATAATAAATAAAATTTCTACCAACACAGGTCTGGGCCAACGCCATCTTTGCTTGGCAGCTTGGGTGAAATAACAGGATCTTTAGGGCTTGGTTTTGGGGTGACTTGTGGCTTTGAAAAATCTAAAAAAAATACAGGCATCTACCCTTTGGCTTCAGAAAACACGTTGGATACTTGAAATATTTTTATTAGGCCGATTTATGGAGAAATGACAGGAAATATAACATGAAAACAAAACTTCGGACATCAACCTCGAATGCTTCGGACGCACTTTTAAAATAGAAAGAATGGTCGTACAGAGCCTAAACTTAGCTCAAAATGTAGGAAATTAAATTTCCTAAACATTGGTACCAGTTAGAAGGTGCTACGCCCAGTATTAAGGACTCGACAGCGCGCTGTGTCAATTGCAAAAGGAAGGTTGGATGGATACTGAGCCCTGCTCTGCTGATCAGTTTATATTAGGCGAGTAATTTAACTTTTTAATTTTTTTTGTAAGTCCACAGCCCCCCCCCCCTCCAAATCATCGGGACGGCCCCTTACCTCCCACTCTTTGATCATGTTGATTCATTGACGTCAACATTTTGGCGCCAAATCAGGGCTCCCAGAATGCATCACGATGTTTCTGAAAGGAAGTCGATGTAGACTTTTGTTGTTTATGCCTTCAAATTCCGTTTTCATGGCATTTCATGGACATGACAGGTTACAAATGAGATCCAGATAGAATAGTACAGTAAAGGAAAGCTGTGGATGGGGTATGTACACTGCCTGAGTTGTTTATGTGCTGTTATTGCGAGCGGCCAAAATGACGTTGCTTCTCCTCTTCTATATTTACTATAACAACAACGTGACGTCAACACTTGGGGACTGCGTGGTTGAATTCTGTCGAGATGAAGTTTGTTTCTGCTAACAATCAAAAAATTCTCAGAAGTTCACAATACATTGATGCTGAAGAACAATTGAGTCTCCAACTTCCAAGTGAAAACATCGATCTCCATGGAGATGGCATTGTCTCTCGGTGCCAGACAGTCACATCTCTTGTCAGGGAGGTGAGATTATACAATACGAATTTCAAGTGGCAAAATATGTCCAAAAATGGACAAAAATGCACATTTCAGGGTGACTAAATTTTTCACAGTGTCACATGTAAGGGGCTATAACTTGGAAAGTGACACTTCTATATAATTCATTTTACCTTGACATAATTCCCTATATTGTTTGCTTCTAATTACATGTAAATTTCAGATATTTCAGCTAAACATGTACTCAGACTAATAGGATATTCGACTAAACGTCAGGTGACAATTTGTTTGAGAATTTTGCAGATTGAGGTAAAGCTGCTGACTTTGATAACACACTGTGTTGTCATTTTTTGCAATAATAATTTGTATGATACGTCAATATCTTCTAAATTTAATATAGAATATGATAGTACCAATAATTGGGTCGCTGCTAATATTTATTCAGTCTCAATAATGCATTTTCTGACTCATGTTTGCTAAATTTTGAAAAGCTGAAAAAAATATATGGCGTCGCAAAAAAATAACTCAGTCCCTTTCAATTTTTTGTTGGAAAGTCACCAAAATCGAAATTGATGTGCCCAGATATATTGGCTACAACAAGTTTATGATTAGAAAGTTCAATATGAGGCCAGAGGATGGGTTGATTTTTATTTGCGACCAAATTTTAAAGGATTTAACCATCCGTGGCTCAGTCGGTAATGTAAGGGCAATATAAAATATGCATGATTGACCTAAAATATGTTTGTAAGTCATGACAATTACTTTTGACAGTGACGGGTCATTGTTGCAGTCTTCTTTTACCTCCATTCTATATATCAGAGTCGCTGTCTTGGACAGCCGTGCCAAAAATCACTTATTAATGCAAAATGTGTAATGGCATAGGGCGCCCATCTCATTCATATGCCTGGTTGTTACAGGATAAAAATAAGCAGTTGTTTAGTGCTTTGGTACTGTGTTAGGCTTATTTGTAGACACAAATTGAGTATTACTGAGATATATGCAGTGAAAGTGAGTGATATTCAAAAAAATGCTAGGTTCCAATTGACAAGTTATAAAAACATCCGTAGAATGAAAATGGTAAAAGATTTAGTATTTCCGACTTCAGATACAGATTCCTGGGGAAATTTTACATAAGACAGGCAATTTTTCACACCGAAATTCTAAAGTAAAATTTTGGACCAAAATGTCCCAAATGTCTGACTCAAATCTTGAATCTTGTCATATGTGTTTTTCAGATGAATCATCCGAATGATTCAAGAACACAAGAGCATTAATTTATTCAGATTTTGAAGAAGACAGCTCAAAGAAGGCTTTGAACCTTAGCCACAACATAAGTATAAACAGATCACCCATAGCTCAAAGAAGGTTGCACTCTTTGCTCTCAATAATTGGGTCATATTCCCCTTACTACATCCAAGCTCTTAAATTTGGAATAATTCAGCAATCTCCATGTAGGAATTGATAACTCTGGCAACTTAAGCTGGAGCACATGCTGGTGTGAATTATTTATAATGACTTATAATGACCTCTTTAGAGAAACCGATGTCAACATTATAAATTTGTGTTGCAATGTAAACCTTAGGTAGAATTACAGTCAGGTGAAACTAGGAAATTCTTAGGGTTAATGCAGACGAGAGTATTCAACCGAAAATTCAAAATTTTTGATAAAATAGTAGAACAACTTTGACGCTATTATGTCGGTTCTTGCTAGCAGTCAAGCGCTAACAATGTAGGTTTTTTTGATGGGCGAATTTGTTTCATTAAACTCAAGTGATTTTAATATTAGACACGCTTGCCGATTGGCCCACGACTACTACCGACATAATTTGTGCATTTCCGTGAATTTGGTCTGCTCAAAGAGTGCCTGCTCAAGACTGCATGCACATTTATCTTTGAAAGGATTAATTTCATAATACAAAGATTCTATCTATCTAATCTATCTGACTATTGCCGTCATCCGTCCTATTTCCTTCTTTTTCGTCCTTCCCTCGTTTTACGTTTGTTCCATCCTTCTTTTATTCTTTCTATAATAAACAGGGGTGCCGGAACAGGGGGGCGGGGGGGCAATTGCTCCTCCTGCCCTTAACCAAGAGGGGCAGGGGGACAGGGTGCCCTTTAGATCTTGTAGAAAAAAACGTTATTAGGCCTTATTTTACTAATTTCAGGCAGAAATTAGTATGTATATATTCAAAATTATAATTGACTATTTTTAAAAAATCAAATTTTCTCACGCAAAATTGGCGCAAATATGATTTACCCTTTTCATCTGACCGCCCATGCCGTCTGAGATTCCTTCCGTGCCAGCACCCCTGCTTCTATTCATCCTTCTCTTTTCCTTCCTTTCATTTTCTCCCATCCTTCTTATTTTCTTTATTGTCTTCTTTCTCTTCTTCTTTTTTTTTTTTTTTAGTTGGAACATCGATTGACAGTCCTTTTAGAGCATTCATTGCGTTTTACACAGAATCAGCTACCCTATTAGTACCTTTAATTCCCAGACCACCCTTCTCCTTTAGGTGAAGAATAAGGTATATTTCATCTCCAAAACTTTATTCCATATTTATGAGCAAGAGTGTATTTTCTGTTCCAATTCATATTTTCTTGAACAATCACAATGTTATCTTATTTCCTCTGATGTGACGTCAGTGCATTACACAATAGTAGAAAACCCTTCACATCTGAAGCAGTGGGAACATTTATGATTCAAGTGTCTGCCTAAAGGAATGGATTTCATCTTCACATGTCTGAGACTTTATGAAACTTTGAAAGATTTAGTTGTTTCATCTTTCCTTCTGAAAAGTAATTCTCTGACATCAATTTTCTATGTCACTTTTGACATTCAAAATATGAAAATACTGGCACAGGCTGTTGTGAAATGTTGTCTAAAAGTTATCTAAGATTATTTTTTCTGGTTTGGCCCCCCCCCCAGGGGGGCCAAATGGCAGGGGCCCCCAAATTTCAGGGGGCCTACTTCCAAAGTAAGGTTAACCGCGCGTTGTGAAAATGAGATTTTACTCTATTTGTACAGGGTTAGACTTTTGCCATTTTGGTCTCTGCAGCAAAATAAGTTGGTGGGCCCTCACATCTCTCCTGTTGGCAATTTGAAATTTACATAATTATTATTGTACTGTGTAAGGTAAAAATTTCAACCGATCACCTTTTTTTACATATTGGTTTTACATCTTGTTCTTAGTAAATCTTAGATGTCTCGTCTATAGTCTATTTTTTTCTGCGATTTCCATTGGCAGGCATTTCGTGAAATTTTATACATTATGTGTCAATTGCAAAACCAGATCCTCTTCCATTGGGCAATTCGGGGCCCCCATCTTAAAGATTGACTTTTGGTCCAGGTCTGGCTTCCCTGGAATATCACTCACTTTCACTGCATATATCTCAGTAATACTCAATTTGTGTCTGGCGGGTACCACACAATCCAATGTTTTTCATAGATAGTTTATGTCAATTTTTGTATCTTTTTGGCATCTTGCAGGGGCCCCCTGAGTGAATGGGCCTGTTGAAGCTGACATTTGCCACATAGGCCAGTCTGCCCAAAGATTTTGTATTTTTGCTCATATAAGCTGCAAGATGAGAAACAATGAGTAATGCTGTATTTGTAATTTAGGTCAATCCGTTCACAGAATATTGAGGTTCCACATGCACTAGTTGTACAAAGAGACAATGTCAATCATTTGTGAGATAGTTTTTTCACAAGATCTGGAGGGTGAAATTCTGCTGCTGAAAAGATTTTTCCATGTGAACTTTTAGTTATTTTTTGTCTGCCTGAAGAATATTAACAAAGAAATTCTTTACTTGAAATTGGGTAACATGTTCCCAAATCCAAGTTGCCCTGCATATTTTGTCAATCCCAGCAACTTATCATCAAATGAACATATAGTTTTCATGTTCTGATATGAATGATGTCATACTTTTGTAAATCAACAGTAATAAGACAAAAATTTTCAAATCTGATTGTATATTTTTTCGAAAGACCTTAGGAACAAAAGTTTTCACTAGGTAATTTTTAAGATTCTGACTTCATTGTGTCAGAAATACTAGTCTAACTTTTTTCTTGCAATTCGTGAGTGGCTGTAAGCTCCAAAAGTATCGTCAGAATCTCAGTCTGTGTTGAATTTTTTCATTTTTATTGCAAGGATTTAGCGACTATTGCTTTTATGACTCATGTATCTGTTAATTGTACTTTGAAGTATCTTAATCGCCCCAGGTAAGCTCTTCAGTAATCTTGAACTTTTATATTAAGCATCCATTAGCAGTTTGGTTATTTTGTAAGATAAGGTCAAAAATAAAAAGTCAATTGCATTCTTCATAATAATTGCATCTTGTCAGTTGTCACCTAGCTTGATCTGGTAGAATTTATTAAATGTATGCTGGTAATTTATAATCTAAGGTGATTTTTTTGTATCGAATCTTAATCGATAAAAAAACTTACACGTAAGTATTCTTATGAGTAAATCGATTCATCAAGGTAAGGAAAATTTACTGGCGATATTTTTTCCGTGTGAAACGTCATCAAAGATTGTGTATTCAGTGGAGAAGGGGGCAACATATAAATTGGGCTACAGACCTTAATACATGTCCGATTTTCAAAATTTAAAAACTTGCATATATCAAATAAACTCCTCCGAATTCAATGCATTTATTAATTTTGCTCTATATGCAGTATTAAGTTCGCAAATAACCATATCGGCACATTACGCTGTTAGGATATACATGTAACTTCAGTTGCTCAAACCCAGTGGCCAAAATAAACCAGTGGCATATCCAGGATTTTTTTTTGTTGGGGGGGGGATGCTATTAGCAAATTTATCTGAGTCTATTACCAGCCAATTCTTTTTACTGTATATCTTCTCTTCTTTTGTCTTACACATTTCATTGAGAATGGCACTTGACAATTTAGGCCTTAACAAATAAACTTTTTTTTTAGCTTTAGGCCTAACTTCACAAACTTAATTTGGACCAGTTTAATTTAAATAACTGAAGTATAGGCCTAATTATATAATTATTTAACTGGTTGATTAAGATATATGCAAGAAACAAAGGGCTTGCAAGTTTTCTTCATTGACGTTTATTTCATAGCAATACCTCTTTTTAGATATTAAAACCTTTAATTCCATACCACATGCCCTCAGGTTCATGATAAGATCGATACAGTACCCTTTTTAAGGGTACTTTTCTTGTTATAAGGGCTTTGAAATTTAAAATTTAACCTGGAGTGAGTAAATTTCAACAGCTCTCGTGTGAATAAATTAACAGTTTATCATTAAGAGAAATATGCTTGGTTCAGTGACTTACTTAGGGTGGTATTGGGCCATATCCCATGCACCCTCCTCCCTCCAACCGAAAACTAACTTGCTGGGATAGGAAAAGCTAAGAATCACCCAATGTCATTGTCCTGGGTTGGTTTTTAGCCTCCAAAAAGGATATTTAACATGGTCATAATTAGTTAACCTGAAGCCGCTGAAGGGGGGGGCCTACTTTTTCATTTTGGCCTGGGCCTACTGCAGGCTCTGCACGGCCCTGTATGAGCCTTTCAAAAAAGGTGAGGGATATCAGAGACAGTATAAATAATTTACCCTTCTTTCGTGACCGCCTTCTTCATTTTTAGAAGGGGCAATCTTATAAAGCAGGCTGCTGTACAATTGTAAAGCATTATTTTCGGAAAGATCTGTTTCTTTGCACAAGCTCGCAACATATCCTCTTGCGCTTTGCCTTCTTTCGAAGTTCATGAATTTTGTATGGGAAACCGTGACCTGGAAATGGAGCTGTTAGCACACCAAGGCCGCAGAAGATGAGAACTTTTTTTTGTTGTCTGAATTGTGACTGGTTAGTTTCCTTGAAAATGTTGTCAGTCTTTAGCACTAACACGCAATTACCAGTTCTAAGGAAGTCAAGCCAGCAGCTCTCTTTCAGAGTAAATTTCTCAAGGTCACTACACGTTATTAGATTATTTGGAAAGCTTGCCTGGCTTACCATGGTTTACCGGACTTGTATGGATATTGTGATAAACCAGTACTTATTGTTTATTTGATATATTCTTAAATTGAAGTAAAACATAATGAATCTTATATGACACTTTGACCTTTGACTGAGCTGAATATGTTTTGGAGAATTCAATTACAGCTAGAGTCAAAATGATAGATGCAGGAACCACTGAACACATCATGCTTTTCCAGTATCAAACTGTATATGACGGTGTAACCAACCACTTCTGAATCTGTCATTTTGACTAGAAAAAAACAGATATACACCGAATAAAAAATTAGGCAAAGGAGGCTAAAAATTAGGATATATGATCATATAAAAAATTAATGTTTTCCAAGAGATGTCATATGAAATTGTTTTGAATCTGGATCAAAAATATCACTTGCTGTTCCCAAAAACTCTGCTTTTCCTGGGCCTCGTCTGGGTATAGCACACAATATTTTAAGGCTTCACCGGAACACCATTTTCCAACCAGAATAGTAAGTCTGGTGTATTTGGCGACCACAATGCTGTATTTCTTAGTTACATAGTAACACATTCCATTCTTCCTGAGCATAGATTTAGGTTTCTTTGAAGGGTTCATGAATACTTGAAGAAGAAAATAGAGCTGGAAATATGACGTTGGACGTGGTAGTTTCCAGACCAGCAGAAGTGTTGTAGAAACATGAGCATTTGACCCTGGGGGGATGCATACCCCCCCCCCAGGACGGGGATGGGAGGATTGGCCCATAAGGCCAATAAAATCACTCCTCCCTTCAAAATTTAATATCTACGCTCCTGTGAAGAAAAAGATTCTGAAAGACAATTTAATCATTATATTACTTTATTCTAAATGCTGTTCCTTTCTATTTGTGTTTTTCCTGTCTTACCATGCTCCTCTTTGTATTTCTCCACCATTAACACTTGACCAATTGGAGTTGTGAAATAATTGGCCATGTCTCTTTTGTGGGTCCCTTGAGAGACATTACTGCTGCACAAGCGCAGAGCAACTGCAGAAGTGCAGATGATGGAAAACACTCCAGGCAACACATGTCTACTACAACTTGTCTTACAATTCCATAAGCGAACTGTAAATATAGACAAACATTTTATCTGACAAAATTATAATTAGACATAAGTTACTTAAGATGACGATAATTCATTTTTGTTCTTTGTCACAATAATAAAAAGTATTTCACCAGTTCCACTTAGTTTTCTTAAGCGGAGTCAACCCTTCATGATGTTGCCAAAGTTAGAAACTATATGATCTAATTTTAATAAAGTGTTGGTCTTAATGTTTTTAGATTTAGCGCATCCTTTTATGGATGTAGTTCTGCTCATCTATATTCATTTCTTGACATTCATCAGACAGGATACTTAGTGTTATAAATACAAGATTTATTTAGTGTCTGGGATACTCGTCTATCTCTAATGAGAAGGTCTCAGCCGCACTTCTATTATCCCTGGTATTTGATGCTCATCAGATGCCAAGTGAAGTATCCTACAAACAAGATTAGTGTCTGGCAATGAATACTCTCAGCTCATCCCAGCTCAATCTTTAGCACAGTCCTTAGCTCAATCCGAAGCGCAATCCTTAGCTCAGTCCTGATGTCCTTGGCCGTCCTCTTATATAGAACATCAGAAACAAGGACCACTTCAGTAATGTCTCATTAATCAGCAACATGAGTAGCAAGATTGCAGTTAATCAGAGAAGATGCCAAGTTAATCCTTATCCCTGTGCAACTCATCTTGAAGTGTCATGTATCTCTAGTTGATGGTATCGAGTATCTAATTATAGTACTTTGCTTCAGTTGGCCTTTTCGTTCTTTGGCGAAGTTCCAAACCTAAGTAATACTTGAGAGGTAAATCTGAACTTCTAGACAGAGACCATAACTGCTTCAACGTTAGAGACAATGCAGTTTCCATGGCGTTAACGGTGTTGCTGGGAGACTATTGTTCTCCTGACAAAAGAATAGCCCTGTGACTTTCATTGAAGTGTTACTGATGATGTAAAATGCACAGTAGCAGATGAAGCTTCACTAGTGAAAAGTCGAATGCTGTTCTTAACTTCTTAGGTATTGTACAGTTCATAATTATAATGTATACCCTTCTTATATATATGTTAAAATTCTGACATGGATTGCCCTATGCTTGGATTACTTGAATGAGAATAATTGACAACTTGACAAAGGAATCTTTTGTCATATTAATACGGATGTGATTCGGGATGAATAGTTGTTTGATAGTAGTTGTATCGTAAAAACATTCAATTGAATCTTCTCTTGATTTTCTATACTTTCCTTGTCAAAGGTCGATTTAAACTAGATAATAGATGGGACATAACTATTATTAAAGAAATCGGTCGTACTATTAAGTTTGCTCATTCACTTTGATGGCCATGGCCATAATAAATACAATTCACAAACTGTATCATTTTACAGTGAAAGAGGATCTTGTATTTACAAATGGTGCTATTGTTTTACAGTGCATTTATAATGTTCTGCCATTTTAAACACTAAAATAGAAAATGATTGTACAGCTTTTGTTGGATGGGCAGTGTAGTTCTGCTCTTCCGTATTTCTTGACATTCTGCAGACATTATATAGATTGTCATAACACCAAGATCTATTACATGTAAGTGCCTGGCTAGCTCTATTATCACTAATGAGAATGTCTCATCTGTGCGACTTTTATCCGTGGTATTTGATGCTCATCAGGTCGCCGGGCAAAGTATCATACAAACAAGATTAGTGTCTGGCGGTAAATACTCCTATAGCCCAACCAAGCTCGATCCTTAGCTCAGTCTACAAGTCCTTGTATGTCCGCATAGTACCTCAGAGACAACGACCAACTTAGTGGCATCTCATTAATCAGCGAAGTGAGAGACAGGATTGCCATTCATCAGAGAAGATTCCAACCTAATCCTCATCCTTGTGCAGAACTTCTTGGAGAGTCTTTGGGTCAAAATTTGATAAGTCTGAAACTCTTGTCTCCAGCGTTTAACAATAATTCATGAGGGCAGGAAGGCACACAGAGGACCTCCTGTTGTCATTTGTCATAGACGAGGATATTAGCAAAACTTATAATTAAAAAAATATGTGGCAGAATATTTCTATCCCATCCAAAAATAGCATTGAAGTGGCCAACCCCCCCGAAAATGGCCTGTCTCCACCAACATTTTCTTTGAAAGATCACATCACAAAAACTAGTACAGGATCCTGATTCAATTAAACTCTTCCATACATGGAAACTTGACTGCCAGTCTTCTAAAATCTAGTTACCAATAGCTTAAATAATATTCTGTATAAGAGCAGGAGGCTATTGTGTCTGTGTCTCCAATATTGCGTCATTAGCACCACACCGGATTTGTTTCTCAATAAAAATGAAAGGGACACACATTCTGTGCAAAAACCTAGTTTCTGACGTTGTATGGGAACCCAGGAAAATAACTGAAATATCTTTAGCTCTGTATCATTAATGTAAACCAAAAAATTAGAGTATTTCTGTGGGCATGTCAATTGTCCTATCTCAATTTGTCATTAGTAAACGCCTTGCTACTTTATTTTGACCGCATATTTCTGGACCAAAATCACTGTGATCATGTGTCTGGTGTTCGTAAGGTCATTGCATGCACACATTGCCAGACTGCCAGTTTTGCACTGGTCGCTACAAAGATTTTTACCTTAATTATCATTAGCATCACGCTGTCATTAGCATCATGTCAAAAATGGCTTATTGCCTTTATCTCACTAAAATTTTGTTACAGGTGACTGGAGTGGAAATCAGTTGAACATATATTATCAATAAATGTTTTAACAGAATATTAAGTAAATTTTTTGCATTTTCCTTGAATCTAACATGCTTAGTATGAAGTTTGATGCCTCTCTGAAGCTACTAATCAAATAAGGGTGCAAGTAACATTTTATCATTGTCTAGCATCTGAAATGTGGTTTAGAAAGGGCATTGAGCGCTGGAGGGAGTAATGGAGATCATCTTCATTATTCAGAATCCAAACTATTGATGAAAACAAGTATTTTTGTTAGTGTTTGTAAATTCTGGTTCAAGGATATGTTCTATCTCAATAACTATTGGTCATAGAGACCTGATATATAGCTCAATGTGTGCAGATTAGCCACTTTCCTATACTTTGGTAATACATTCTTCAGCTCTAAGTGGTACAGATTTCAAGTTATAGGCATGATGCTAGTGACACACATATTTGGTATTTCAATTGATCAAAATGCAGTTTCTAAAAAAAAAATGGCACTAGAGACCTGGAACTTGGCCCAAAATGTGAAAGCAACTTGCCTAATCATTGGCAATATATTGTTCAGCCCAAAGTGATTAGAATTTTTTAGTTATAGGTGTAATTTTAATGAGAGTCAAAAAACGTTACAGCTGTGTTTAGCACCTCAGTGCAGATTAGCAGAGCATTTGGACCCTTGGACATGAAAGTGCAGTGATAGATGATTGTTTGACCCACCCAATGCAAACTTTAAAAGGCATTTCTGGAACGAAAAATTTTCGACTTTTTTTCAGCTGAAATTTCAATGTTTTCAAATTTTGACCCCTTTCCAATAATATTATATCCAGTTGGTACAGGGTAGTATATATTTAATCATAGTCTGGCTCAATCCACACAGGCTTCAACACACTAAAACTACAGGCACACCAGTCTTTGAACTTTTGTAAAACTTGAATGCACTACCATTTTGAACTTTGAATGCCGCACAGAAAAAACGGACATGTACATGTATATATGAAGCCTTAAATATAGTCAGAGAAGAAAAAACCTTTAGTTCAGTATAATATTTCTCATTTACTTGAACAGACCTAGGTTCTTCCTCAACCTCAACTACCAAGTTATGTAATCTGCTTGACATATTATTCATAATGAGCATCAATATTTGCACTTATTGTATGCATACATTCTACTGGGGATATGACATCAGATGCATTCTTCTCAATATTCCTTTGATTTCCTGCATTGACCAATTCAAATTACACAGCTGCAATATCAATTCGATTCATGGGTATGTAATAAATTTGTGATAGGCATTTGCTTTCATAATTATCATATAAGAACTGGATGTTAAATCTTCTCATTTCAATTTAGTTGTGGTATATTTTATATACAGTCTGATAGGACCATATTGTGATCACCAATTCTATTTTTGCTAAAGTCCACTGTGATCGTGCACGGCTTTGCTGGAGCAGTAAAAGTGGGACACTGTCTTAGCGAAAATGGGAAATACCCAAACCCATGCCCTAATGAAGAGATACTGCACACTCCACTGCAGGGCAGGCACAGGTTATTACTGGCGATGTGGTATAAAATTGTCAGGTTCCTGAAATTTGTCTGCATTATAGGCATGATAGGCCTGAACCCTTTGTGATTGTGAGATTCTTTAGTTGACAGATAAGGATGAGTTAGTGCAGAATATCTTGTGTGAGGATCACTAACGGTCTTAGAATAAGCTTGGAGCGAGATGTGCTATGAAAAACTCAAGTTGTGAGGAATTGGGTATCTATGTTGTCTGACATACTTCTTCTGTACCTTTGCTATGTTTTTGTCAGACTTCACTGTGAATATAAGATGCAGATGTTATATTACTGTTTATCACGTTTATGGCCCTTGAAGTTATACCACGCAGTGCAAAAGGAAGACAGCTAAATTATAATTATTAAGCGAGTCGCTCTTACAGCAGTGGTTTCAAAAAGTAGAGACTACCGAGTCCCCTGATAGATAGGCCTAGGCATAAATAAATTTGGTGAGATGACGTAGATGTATTAAATATGATACTCAACAAGCTCCATCAGAAAATAGATGAGGTTCATCACTAAGAAGCTATTGTTATATTCCTTTTGTCTCTAGATAAGCAACTGCTTATTACGCATATCCTTTGCACAATGTCTGACATTGTCTGTAATTGCCCACTTCTGGTGATCATTCATCCGTAATACCATTTGCTGATAGTTCATGAGATTAGTCGTAGGGCAATCAGCTACCAAATTATTCTCCCCAGTTGCACAAAGGTAATTATGCATGTACTGTTGTTGTGCAGTGATAAATGATTCAAGTAAGGTAATTCGATTCTCCTATGCTTTGAGGTAGATTTAAAATGGATGAGAAATAAGAAAATGTTTCATAATGAGCTCCAATTTGGCAAAATATCAATTACCGCGCAATTACCAGTTATCAAGTAAATTTCAGCAGGGGATGATAATTTAACAAAAGCTGTCACCATAATTAAAAGTATCAATTCTGGGAAATTGTTATTAGGTTTGCACAAGAAATAAATGAATCATGAAGCAAAAGTTTAAAGTTTAAAATGAGAAATGTCACAAAATAAGATTTAAATAATTTCAAGATGACAACTGTTTACTGAAGTGGATGCAACTTTCCAAATCCAATTAAAAGCAATATATTTATTAAATTACCCTATTTGTTATTGTAGGAGAGATTCCTGGGTTGCATACCTTCAACTTCTTGATTGGTAATTTACGATACCGGAATCACTGAAACAATAGATCTATAAATTGATCATAGATTTTGTAATAATCGTTACTTTTGTTTTTTATATTACTATTACTACATTGCATGGGCTCGCTTCATTAAAACAAGAGAATAGTGAAATAAATCATATGATTTCAGTTGCCACTTCCATTTTGAGCCTGCAGAAAGTCAGCCTTTTGGTATATGTACAGTGGTCCCTGCGTTATAAGAACACCACTTCGGCAGCCGGCCATGAAGCGGTCTCTCGTGGGGTGCGGTCTCTCATCGGGGTGCAAAATTCACTGATGATACTGCTGGAGGCGGGAGGAGGGATCGCATAAGGCAGTGCGGTCTTACAATAGAAAAAAAAAGAAAGAGAAATTCACTTGAGCAAAAAGAAACACTTCTTTAATGAATTTGGAAGGATGACAGATCAAAGGTTATATAACAGGAAGACATAGGTTCTTGTTGGCACAATTTCAAATTTTCAATGAATGAGACAGGTTACAAAGATATGGAAGCATATTATTAAATCCCCACGAGTGGAAATTGACTAATCAAACAAGAATTAGAAAAGGAAAAACACTGCTCAACTCATGGACTGCAAGTCAAAACGGCGATAAACCAAAACGGCGAGGGTTTTTCCAAACTTGACCAAAACGGCTATTGCAAAAATTCAAAATGCATGCCATTGCCAGAACGGCTGTTAGACATTACCAGAACGGCTATTACACTAACCAAAACGGCGATATCTAGCTATTTCACAAATAAAATTTTATTTAAAAAAACAAGTTGTTCAGTTGTTCTGGAACCATCTTTTTCAGCAAATTTGTTAATATCAGACATGAAACTACGATAGCAATACTGCATCTTCAAAGGATGACAGTTCTTTAATCTTACACAATAAAGTAATTGTGATCAACCTCAAAGCTTCAAAGGCTGGCAGTAATTCTGTAATCTCAATTGTCATCAATACCCAAGTCTGTACAAATTGTGATTGCAATTTATGTCTTCAAAGCTGTCAGATGATGAAGCTAATTGGTATTTTGTTATTACAGATCTCTTATTAGTGTGCCATGTTCTTTTCAACTGCCACAGTCCCTTGTGGACAACTTCCTTTGAGGAACGTTGGTCTAAGGAAGCATTAAACCTCCCATCCACATCGGACCGTACGTTTGAAAACTACGTAATTTGTCGACAACTTGTTACGAGGTTACTACGTACGTATATATCGTAAATAATTCGTATTTCTCCAACCTCCATCCACTACGTACCCCCCACGTTGAAGAAATGGTCGTTATACGCCTCTGGGGCGTCAGGCGTGGCAGGCCAGCCCAGCGCGCTGTGTCTTGCGCATGCGCAGAATTCGGAGGAGGCGGCCATGGCTGGCACAACGCTCTTGTTGATTAGATTTATATCGGTCTAGAACACCATTAATACCACCGTAACAGTTTATTTAACCATGACCGATTGATTCTAGGTTGTGTATGGATCAAATGACTCCTTCGGACGGACTCTAGCTGGTGTGTATGCTTCACAATCATCATGTCAATCGGCGATCTGAAAGATGTGGATTCACTGTATCAGGGAGGCGCCGGCCAGGGGCGGAGCGCACGGAGGGGCCCGGGGGACTGCCGCATTGCTTCTTGCGGTCCAGCCACCTGGCCCCCGTGGAAAAAAAATAAAATAAAGCCCTTATACAATGGCCCTTATATATATGATAAAAATGTTGTTTTGTTGATATAAAAGAATGTTCTGATTTGATTTTTGCTGCAGGATTTTTTTTTTTGGGGGGGGGGGTTTCAAGAATTTTTATTCATTTAGGGGTTGTGCTTGGTTTGGATTTTTGTTGAACACCTGCAAAGAGAAAACATGAATTAAAACAGTGAAGAGAGAAAAACAGAGAGAGATAGAGAGAGCAGAGCCAGGCAACAAGCACTGAAGGTGGCTCCAAAATAGGCAGACTTTTCTTCCTTGTTTTACCAAGCAGTCTGCAGTCCATTTAAGGACTACAATATATAAATATAAAAATTCACTTACCTTGTGAGGGATTAATACTTCAACTCTGAAGAGTTGGAAAAATCCCAATCCAATTGGTCTTGGATAGGTGGCATTCAGGAGAGCTGCAAGTAAGCTCACTTCAACTCCGGTCTTAAGTGATTCTCTCTTGGTCATTTGTGGTTGAGCAGTACTTGGGGACATTTTTTTTGCCCAATCTAATCTTACATAGTTTTAAAGATATTTATTTGGTAATTTTTGTACTGGAGTAGCTACTATTTCTTTATGGCTTCATTCAATTATCACCAGCAAGCATCCTGTTGGAGGTTTTGTTATCTCACAGTTACGAGATAGATTGAATTAGGTATGAAATAGATGGCGCTACAAGGCTCTCTGACACTCAGGATCCCAGGTTCTGCAACTTTGTGCAAACCTTCAACAAACCTTTGGCAGATACGTATGATCAGACGTTTGCCCTGAACATTACTTTCAAACGTTGTCCATACATATCAAAAACACGTTGGAGAAACCTTGGAACTTACGTATTGCCAAATGTGCGACCGTACCTTTGTTAAACCTATGAATCAAAGGTATGGTCATACGTAAAAGTCTAAGGTTGTAAAAACCTCTCAAATGAATGTTCAACAAACCTATTAATCAAAGGTATGGTCATACGTAGTTGTCAAACTTCCTTGAAACCTCTCAACCAAAGGTATCACTTACGTAATAGTCTAAGGTTTTAAAAACCTCTCAAATGAATGTTCAACAAACCTTTGAATCAAAGGTATGGTCATACGTAATAGTCAAACGTTCTTCAAACCTCTCAACCAAAGGTATGACTTACGTATGACTGACACGTTTAGCCAAACGTTACGACCAAACATTCTCCCAACCTCTCAACCAAAGGTATGACTTACGTATGACTCGAACGTTAAGCCAGACTATAAAACCAACTATCTGCCAACCTCTTACTAAGGTTGCCACCTACGTTTGGTTTTCCATCTGAGTGCAACGTTTGGAAATTACCTTTGCCCTACCTTAGTCATACATTGTTTGGCCCAACGTTTGATTCTAACCAAAATAATTACGTAGGGAAAGGTTTGATTTACGTAGCTGCTCGGGAGGGGTGCTCTTGTGATGTCAGTATCAGCATAATGATTTCACAGTTGGTATATTCGAAGTTTCAGCTGTGTCACTTGGAACCCATACTGATCACACCATTATAAATCCACAACTAGTGGGCAGGCAGCGCAATAAGCTGTTAGATTGTTGCTCAACATTGATTATTCAGTTTGATGTTTTGAATAAATCCAAAAGTTACAATAACCAGCTATATATAATGCATGGATTTTGTGTATAACTGCTATCAGTTTTAGCACTTTTACAACAAAACAAATTCATTCACTCTCACATTCATTTGTTGGTCTGAGAGATTATCATGTGCTGCTCTGTCTTGAAAAAAATTATATTCTCAGAAACCATTCAGAATTTAAGACCTAAGGGGGGGAGAGTTTTGCTTGGGGCATCCTTACCACTGATTTCCAATAATGTTTATTTGATGATCGAATTCTTAGCCTCCTTGTCTGGCCTTTTCCCAAATTTTTGGGGAGCAACTACCTCCCCCCCCATTTCTCATCCTCTGGTATGCACATGCAACACCACCATGTTCACTTCCAAAAAATCTCCCCATCATCCCCATTCCAGTCATCAATTCTGAACAGTTTCTTTGGCGAAGATCTCACCAAAAAGGCTGAAAAGCCACAACGTGCTGCCTTCAAGGAGAAATTTCACAACAGGATACTATGAATGTCCATGATGGATCATGCAAGTGGCTCAAACATATCCGTTTCACCTGCTCCAACTGAATCAAACAGCCATACCAATGAATGCAGATTAATCAATTGTTATTCACACTTAGACAGCTCATAAGCCTGACTTGTTGGTAGCAGTTGGAATCAACAATCAAGCTTGGAGTGCCAATAGTGATGTCAGTATGGCAATACTGACATCATCTGTGCATATATTCACATGGAACATGGCACACTTATACGAGATCTGTAATAACACCTCTTCATGAACTGCTTACTATTTGACACTTAACCTGAATATCTTTTGACAGCCATAGAAATGTTAATCACTATTAAAAATCATATATTTCCTTTCCTACTGTATTTCAAAAGACTACTAGTTTTCCCTAGACTGTCGCCGTTTTGGTAGGAAAATCCGGATAAAATAGCACATAAAACTACCATCGCCGTTCTGGTATAAAGGTATAGCCGTTCTGGTATAGAGGTGTAGCCGTTCTGGTATAATTGTATCGTAACCTATAGCCGATTTGGGTATCTAATCATCGCCGTTTTGGCGACGCCGTTCTGGCACTGTCGAAAAGACAATAGCCATTCTGGCCTATCGCCGTTTTGGCTGCACAGTCCACACCACCGCATGTATTATTCAAATAGCTGTTCTTGATAACATAATCATGCTCGATTGTTGAGCAAGTTCATCAATGGTAGGCATTTTAAATTTCCATAATACAGCTTTATTTACCTTGTCAAAATGTATGACAATGAAGGCTGACTTAATTTTCCCTGAAGAGCCACCAAAATGATACCACCCAATCTGATTACAGCAATGAATCTAAAATAGCTATTGTTCAGCACAATAAGAATGGATTAATTTCAACAAAGTTTTCGGATCGAGGTACTTATAAGGGAGTGATGAATTTGCAGCTTTGTGGGCAAATGGTAATTCTGAAGAGATATAGGCTGTCTTCAGACTGGATTCTTTCTTTGTAATGAAGTGAAAAATTGATGGCAAAAAATTGTGTGGAAGTGTTTCTTCTGTCATTGTAGCATACATGTAGTTCTGATCTGCAACCAGTTGACTTCAATGGCAACACCCCCTCATAAATTTTGTGAATATTACAAATTTGGTATAGCGGTTGTGTAGAAGAACGAAAAACACTAAGCAGTAACCATATGGATGACGGGTCCTGAAAAAAAATGGTGTTACTATTGTCAGCATCTGCTGTGAGTTACCTTGCAGTACAAATACCAACACTGACGACATAGCACAAAAAATTGACGTTGCTTGTAATGGGCCATGTGCAGTGGCATATTTAGGGGGAGGGGGATTGGGCCATGGCCCCCCTTCCCAAAATTAACATGGAAGAGACAGGAAAAGCAGCGGAGAACCCCGTAAACACCCCATGTAATGGCACCCCCCCTCAGGCCATTTCTAGATACGCCCTAGGCCATGTGCCACACAATATATATCTGTGTGGGTGTTGTTGACACATACCACATAAAATAGAAAACAACAATTGATACAATTTCAGACAAATGTCATAATTATTGCTATGAATGGTCATCAAATGACTCCATTTAATTCTTTGATACATATACTTCCCATTCCTCTCCCTAGTATTTTCCAAGACAAAGTAGGCTACTTTCTCTCTGATTTGTGAAGGTCCCACAATAGTAGAAACACATTCACACCCCCCTCATTGTGAACATTTATGATTTAAGTGTCTGATAAAAAATAGCTTTCATCCTTACCAGTCTGAAACTCTCATGAATTAAGCCTGAAAGACGACTGAGACACAAGTTTCGTCTTTCGTTCTGAAAAATGATTCTCTGACGTTAATTTTTGTTTCTTACATTAGAAATTCAAATGATGAAAAAAAAGACACTCCAGACATTCAAAGTTTCAAAAGTCTGACTAATGAAAAAGATCTAGAATGTCAAGTTTTATGTCACATTTAATTGTTGTGAAGCATTTATATGACAAAGTATAATTTAACACCCTGACACTGATCAAGGACTCACCTTAAGCTTTTCTTGAATTGTTCTGAGACCAAGCCAAACTCAAAGGTAGAGGTATAAATAATGAGAAAATACAAGCTCATCTCTGCTCATGGGTATTTGATCCGGCAGAATTGCCGGTATCATTTGCTCTCTGCGACCTTTTGAAAGTCTTGTGATGTATTTTGTCATTGCCTTTGGGAGTTATAGTAATCTCATACCATGCTGTGCCATAAAAATTTGCCGAAGAGGGACCAATTTCCAGTGTTGTTTAAGTTACTTTGAAAAGTACCTAGTTACCGATTATAGATTGCTTTTGAAAAAAGTAGTCTAGTTACGTTACAAGTTACTTGTGAGACCAAGGTAACTAACAGATTACAAGAGTTAGATTACTTTTGGTTACTTTTATCTTCTGGACAAAACTGTCGTGAATTTAAACCAACAACTAAGATTTTTCCCATATTTTCTTATGATTAATCAGATTAAATAACACATTTTTAATAAAGAATTGTTTATAAGAAAAAGAGCTCAAACATTTTAACCACAACTTCAGCTGGATGCCACTTGAAAACACATAAAACAAAGATCGCCCAGATTGATTATTGATGATTGAGAGATCATTATGTGACGAACAATATAAATTTTTTTTAAAAGAAAATAAAGAAGTTACTAACACAAAAAGGTAAAGTAACGTTCATTTGTACGTTCATTTGGCCAGGGGGAGGGAGTCGGAGATACATCCTATCATTGAAGAGAAAATAGCATATTCGTTATTTATTCAAACCTGTTGGCCAACGTGATTGCTAAATCAAAGCCTTGAAAGAGGGAGTAATGTAAAAAGAGCCAAGAAACCTAAGCAGAATAAACACAGTTCTCTTGAGATGAAGGTATTGGCTACTTCTTAGGAAATAATGGACGCACAATACCCTTGAGTAGAAATCCAATGGAAAGCTCATCTGTTATGAATTAGGTGAGGGAAACAGGTCAGAGGTTCAATAACAACTAGAAATAGGTTCATACTGCTCCATTAGGGGAAATTTTCTAAATCAAACAAAAATTGCAAATAGCAAGACATACAACCACAGTATCTTATAATAAGAAAGGCAGGACATGCAAAGCGAGTTCCTTCTTCAGCATTAGATACCTTTAAACTTGCTTTTGAACTGAAAAGCAGTCGGCCAGTCAACTGCTGCTTCCGGTGCATAGCTTACAAATCATATCAAAATGATTGAAACTTTAGTTGTGGAATGCTCAGCTTGAGATTAGCCTACATATAGTTATAACAATTTGACACTTCTGTCAACCAAGCACCTGCCAGGATTTCATTGTGATACTTCTCATATTCTTTATTTTCCTCTTATCCTGCAATGTTTATGTTTAAGTGTCTGTCTCATGGTATAAGCTGATTATTCACCATTGAATCAGAAATATGTTTTTATCACACCTCGGGCTAGAGCCCTGGCTGGATAAATCACATATTCCCTCTCTGATGTTGAGTAACCTATACTTCTTGCTATGCAATCAGAGCGCCCCAATAAAACAAGAACTTGTCACATTCAAAGGGACATTATCAGACAGGGTGTCTTGTATATTTTAGGCAAAGTGAGCACTGCGGGAGGCATATGGATCAGCCAGTGGCACAGATCAATAAAAACATTTGAAAGAAATTGTGGTACAAACTGGGATAGGATAAAGTGTGTTAAATAAGTGTCTGGATATATCAATACATGCCATCCTATAGTAAGTTGTATGCAGTGCCGTACACTTCAAACATGTTGTAAAATTAGCACGTGTAAGTAATCCATGCTTTAGTTATTTTATCGACAGTCTTAAGGCAGCTTTTAAAAGAAATTGAATTGGTTGTCCAGGGCTTTCCAGCTGTATTATATTGAAAACATTTTATCCAACTATGACATAAATTATTTTTCTCTTAGTAAAATACATTGGCAAAAATGTTTGGTTCAAATTTACCAGCAAGGTATTGAGCCCATTTGTTTATCTATCTTTCATTGAACTATGCTTTAAAAATATTATCATAACCTAGCTAGAGTATCTTACACAAGGTGGATTGTTGACATGTGAAAATTATCAGCTGAGCAAGAAGTACTTCTTTCAACTTCAAAAATTGTGCAAGGTGTTTGTGACAAATGTCAAAAATATCTATTGTCTCAGAGCCTTCCAAGAGATCTTTGCACCCACTCATTCTCTTTTTTTACTGTGAAATATTGTCTTATACACTCCTTGATTCTGCGAGGAAGATTTGAAAAGTTTAAATGACGGGATCATGACCACAGTGTTGAATTCTGTCCAGACGAAGTTAGTTTCTGCTAACAATCAGAAAATTCTGAGAAGTTCACCATACATAGATGCTGAAGAACAATTGCATCTCCAACTTCCAAGCGAAAACATCGATCTCCATGAGGATGGCATTGTCTCTCAGTGTCAGACAGTCACACCTCTTGTCAAGGAGGTGAGATTATCCTAGCAACCTCAAGTGACTTCGGACAGTTTTCATGGAGTGTCTTGAGTTTCACTAAAAGGGCAAAGGAACATGAGTGACAGATTCAAAGATCATACTATACAACTTTGTGCTCAAAGAAGGAAGATAAATATATGTATATTCAGTCAAATAAATGAATGACTTACCAAGAAAATATATTGATCCCATATTTAGAATAGTAAAACAGACCGTTTAAAGATAGAAGAACGCGCTGTTGAAAATGTCATAATAGCTATGAAGATTTGGAAAAATCCTTTGTAATGCATCATTTTCTTTGAATCCTGGTCGAGATTGCTTTTCATCCATTCCAATATCGGGTCTTATATCCAAAATCTTGAATGATTCTTTTCTCATTTCTAAGGAGGAATCAATGTTCGTCAGACGAGCCATGCAATTGATTTAAGAACGATATACCTTTTAATCAGTGTTTTGAAGAAGATAGCTCAGAAAAGGCTTTTTACCTTAGCCACAACATAAGTACTATAAACTGCTGGGGTGCTGGCCCGTAGCTCATAGAAGGTTGTGCTCTTACTTTCCAATAATTATTTAATACTTCAACAATCACCATAGAAATCAATAACTTTGGCAACTTCTGTTGGAGCACATGTCGGTCGGATTTAAGCGTAATGCCTTCCTATGACCACCACACAGAACCCCTAAGTCAACATTACATACTTAAATGTTTCTGCAAAAATCTCAGTTAAAGATATAGCCAGAGGAAATTAAGATATTCTGGGGTATATCAAGGATAATGCAACCAAAAATTAAAGATTTTTGCTTAAGAAGTAGAACATCTTTGAGGCTTTTACAGTGGAGCTTGCTCGCATTTAAGCCTCTTAAATGTATATTTTTATCACTTCGCCTCCAAAATAGCATTCCCTATTTATGAGCAAGAGTGTATTTTCTGTTCCTTTCATATTTTCCTGAACAATCACAATGTTATCTTATTTCCTCTGATGTGATGTCAGTGCATTACACAATAGTAGGAAAACTCTTCACGTCTGAAGCTGTGGGAACATTTATGATTCAAGTGTCTGCCTAAAGGAATGGATTTCATCTTCACATGACTGAGACTTTATGAAACTTTGAAAGATTTAGCTGCAAGTTTCATCTTTCCTTCTGAAATGTAATTCTCTGACATCACTTTTCTTTGTCACTTTTGACATTCAATAGATGAAAATACTGGAACACACTGTTTTGAAATGCTGTCTAAAATGTATCTAGATTATTTTTTCTGGATAGTTTTTGTGACAATTTCAATGTTTGCATTATATTGAGGGATAAAACTTGATGCATCAAATCTCTATTAAGGCAATTTTGGAAGCACTGTCAACATCATTCAGACCTAATTTGCTGGTTTAATAGCTTCACCTTGCCTGAGCCTCCCTATAAAAATTCTATGCGGGTAACTCGTCAAGGACAAATAGTTGTGTTAAGGGTTCCCATCTATATTCACGCAATGCTTTACATTTTGCATTTTGTACATATTGTATAGCGATCAAACGTCACATCATAAATATTATTATTACAAAAGTTTAGGTTACTGCACGAATCCTGGAATCCTCCATGCCTCTTTGCTTCACTTCACCAAGGTGTAAAATGGTTACTTGGCTACAAGCAGTCATGGTGATTGTAGAGCGACTCAGCATTGTGTCTCTTGAAATGACTGCCTGGCTGCGTAGTTCCTTGAGAGTTCAGAAAGGCTCATGCTTGAACAGACCTTTCAAGGGTGTAATTGTTTTGTGAAATCTTTTCTAGTAGTAATGGACTATAGGGTCATTCCATGTCAAATCAACCAAATTTCAGAAAATCTCCCACCTGACCCGTCTCAGATTTTTTCCAAATTCCTAACACTGAATGACAATATGGAAACATGGTATTTCGCAAAATTTGAAGGGTCTGTGTTAAAAACTTTGAAAATGGCAAGCTACAGAAATATGGCAAAAATACATGAAACTGCCAATATTGACATATTTTGTAAGGAGAATATCTTTTAAAATATGAGAAGCACAGCCATAAAATCTGGTTGAGTATATTAATATTGAATAAAACTACCAGTAAATAGGGTTTAATCAACTACAGACAGTACAGCTACTCCCACAGCATTTTTTGAACATTAGAAAAAAATTGGACTGAAACTCGACTTTTAACATTCCATAATTCCTCTTTAAAAATCGGAAGGACATTCATCACAATTCATGTTTATTTTCTGGTATAAGAAGAAGAGATTTCAGCAGTTTGAACATTGTAAGCCATGTTGTTTTCAATAAGAAGGACCTAAATTATTGGAAAATGTGGAAAATGGGATATTTTGGGGGTCCAAAAACGCCATGTGGAATAGGGTGTAGCAAATTAGAGATAGTACCAACTGAAGGTACCTGAGTGACAGCTTCCTTTCATACCAGAACTGTTTTGCCCCTCGGATTCCTTCATGCTGCACTTAACACACGAATTTCAGCCTAATCTGTAATATCCAGAATCCGCACAATAGCATAATTTTGTCAATTCAAATCATATGTTCATCTCACTTTTGTAATTTGACAGGCCTCAATTAGACCTTCATTTTGAGTCCCAACTTCAATGGTGTTTGAAATATTAAGGGTACATAAAATCTTCAATTCAATGCATCTGTAGAGCACCCCTTGGAGCAGTACGTATGTCTATTTTTCATAATGAAGGACTCTGAGGGGTAAGTTGTATCTGGTGTCAAATGAAAGGTAAAAAGCCATGCTTTAAGCGACTAAACAAATCTCAGCTGTCCTACCTATCCCACATGATGATTTTTGTCTCCAAATTACTGGAAAAATGGGCTTTTTCATAACTTCTAGGGCTAATAACTCTTAAGAAAACAATGCGATTTTTATTTATACTGCACAGAAGGGTAATATGCTATGACATGAAGTGCTGCATGCAAACTTAAAAATTTTGCCCATTATAAGTTAAGTTACGGGACCCTGAAATATGTAATTTAGCACAAAACAATTTAAGCTGTCATTCTTTATCTATTTTCCCAAAGGCAAACAATTTGCATGGATATATAACTTTCACATAACCATTCAATGACACAATATCAACCATTTTGCATTGTATTGTTTTCATATCTCTTGCCATTCCAGATTTACATCCGTTAAAAAATATGTTGATTTTGAAGATTTTCAAAAGTTTTTCGATTTTCAAAATTTCACAGCTCAGTCAATTTTGAAGTTATCCACTTGAAATTTTGGATATATTAGTTTCTCGCAATATGCATACTGAGTAAAAAGTTTCGTTAGAATCGGAGATGGTGATGGTGGGGACCATTGGTTGATTTGACGTGGAATGACCCTATATTCAAAAAGTCCCGCATTATATTATATTAAACCAACGGAGACAAGTGCATGCAGCATTTATGATCATAGATTATTATAGTTCTGATTTACAAACACCAATCCATGTGTGTTACAATCACACAATCCTGTCTTTTGCTGAAGTATTTGTTATAAACTGTAACGGTTTGTATCATATATCATTCTTCAAACGGATTATATTTATTTGTCAAAGAAATAACTACGTACATACGGCCTGCAGTGGTGGTATATTAATGTGATAACATTATTATCCATAGACTTCATATACAAAGGACTTAGCCTGTGAATCTTTGTAAAATTAACATGCAAGTGTAGATGCTGGACTTTTTAGAGTCCATTACACCTTGAAGATATTTTTCTAAGTGCTTTGTTCAAGCATGAGCCATTCTGAACTATCCAGGAACTACGCAGCCAGGGGAGATTTCCTAATTCCTCCGTACCCACTCGTGCTGATGCACTCATAGGTACAGAGAATATCTTCAACCTGTGGAGTACATCTCAAAATACCATCATACCCATTTGGTCTTCTTATAAACCTCAACAAACATAATTTGATTAATCACGCCACTTACCCAAACTAATGTCTTTTGGATTATTTTCTAATGTCACTCTAACAATCATGCAAAGGAGCATGTGTTATCAACTTGGGTGAATGATTCACATGCCATGGTTAGTACAAGGTCATTTAAGGGTAATTTGGTCACTTAGGAATATCAATAGGGCTTGGGTATGTCATGCAATGGATAAGCCTCTTCAGTCAGCAAAGTCATTTCAGTCAGCATGCTGATTTGGAAATAGTCGCATATTGATAACACAGGTATACACACTGGTCGCCAACTTCGGTAAAGCAACATTTGTACACATATTCAGATTCCGTACCATTCAAACTATAAACTTAGGAACCATTGGTTTTTACTGTCAATTTAATAAATAATAATACCCTGAAATTTCAGGATTCCCTTTTTTTTTCCGTGCCCTTATACGGGTACGCCTATCTTTATAAGCCTAATTTAGCCTCCTTTGCCTGATTTTTCATTTTTAGAAGAAGCAATCTTATAAAGCAGGCTACTCCACCAAACATCACTTTTTTGGAACGATCTGATTCTTTGTACAAACTCCCATCATATCTTCTTGCGCTTTGCCTTCTTACCAAGTTCATTAATTTTGCATTGGAAACTTTGACCTGGAAATGGAGCTGTTAGAACGCCAAGGCCACAGAAGATGAGAACTTATTTTTGTTGTCTAAATTGTGACTGGTTGGTTTCCTTGAAAATGCTATCAGTCTTTTGCACTAACATGCAATTACCAGAAGGAAGTCAATCCACCAGTTCTCTCTCAGAGTAAATCTCTCAAGGTTGGTTAGTATGAAATTATTTGGAAAGCTTCCCTGGCTATTTATGGTTTACCAGACTTGTATGGATATTTGGATAACCCATTTCTGTCCTTATTGTATAACTAATATATTCTTCTTGATTAGACGCAACAACCACTGAACACATCATGCATAACCAATCACTTCTGTATCTGTAATTTTAACAAGAAAAGATAGATACAAACTGAATAAAAAATTTGGCAAAGGAGGCTGAAAATGAGGGCATATGTTCAAAAATAAATTATAATGTCATATGAAATTGTTTTGAAACTGGATCAAAAATATCACTTGCTATTCCCAAAAAAATCCGCTTCTCCTGGGCCTCGTCTGGGTATAGCACACAATATGTTAAGGCTTTACCGGAAAACCATTTTCCAACCAGAATAGTAAGCCTGGTGTATTCGGCGACCACGATGCTGTATTTCTTAGTTGCATAGTAACACATTCCATTCTTCCTGAGCATAGATTTAGGTTTCTTTGAAGGGTTCATGAATACTTAATTTAGAAAATAGAGTTGGAAATATGATGTTGGACGTGGTAGTTTCCAGACCAACGCAAGTGTTGTAGAAACGGGAGCGTTGACCCTGGGGGATGCATCCGCTCCCCATAGAAAGGACATAAGAGGATTAGGCCAATAAAATAACTCCACCCTACAAAATTTAAAATCTACGCCCCTGTGAAGCAAAAGTTTCTGAAAGACAGTCTTATCATTATATTACTTTATTCTAAATGCCGTACCTTTCTCTTTGTGTTTTTCCGGTTTTACCATACTCGTCTCTGTGTTTTCTATACAATTGACACTTGACCAATTGGGGTAGTGAAGTAATTGGCCATGTCTCTTTTGTGGGTCCCTTGAGAGACATTACTGCTGCACAAGCGCAGAGAAAGTGTGTACAACTGCAGATGATGGAAAACACTCCAAGCAACACCTATCTACTACAACTTGTCTTGCAATTTCCATATGGGAACTGCTAGTGCTCTACCAAATGTTTGGTAATGGAAGTAAATACCAGAAAATATTTTATGTAACAAAATTATAATAAAACAAAAAGCAATTTGAAGGTGACAATGATTGTTTTCTTTGTAATCATAAGCACAAAATTTGCACAAGTTCCGCATGGTTCTTTTAAGCAGACTCTGCCCTTGGTAATATCGCCAAACAAAACAATATGACACAATTAATTAAAAGTATTGGTATTGTTGTTTTCAGATGTAAAAATTTGATGAAAACGAGTGTATCTTCATTTGTTGGTGGAATTCTACACATCTATATTTATTTCTTGACATTATTTTGACAATTTATAATGAGTCTGATAAACCAAGATTTCTTTAGTGTCTAGCAAGCTCTTCGATCAAATACTCTAATGAGAAAGTGTCAGGTGCACTCCTATTATCCCTGGTATTTAATGCTCATCAGTCTGCGACTGAAGTATCATGCAAACAAGATTACTGCAAGCAATACTATAGACTCATCCCAGCTCAATCCGAAGCGCAATCCTTAGTTCAGTCCTGATGTCCTTGGCCGTCCTCTTATATAGAACATCAGAAACATGGACCACTTCAGTAATGGGAGCTTGGTTAAACCAAGGTATATTGAGCGATGGGACTACTCATCCGCAGTGCACATTCTAGTTAGCTCAGTGCTCTAGGCACCGAGGTGGTCCCTTTCTCCACCAATGACAATCCTCTGACAGTTGTGGTTTGTTGTACAGCATTCACGGTTTCTCAGCTGCCTCCTATATAATCCGCTCCCTAGACAGCGTCACATTGTCGCTTGGTTAATTGAACACGCTACACGGAGCTGTTTGTTAACCTACTAACTGCACGAGGCCTTGCTGCTGGGCCTGTCATCCATTATTCATTATCATCGAACATCGTACCTTACACATCACTACGCTGAAGGAGTTGTATCCTGTGCTTTTACACATTGTCTGGAGTCGTCGTGGTTTCCTGGCAGTCCGGCCGCGTCTGGGCCCCTGCTCTGTGAATTTTTGAAGACACGTGGCGTGCACGTGGAGCGTACCCGCTCTTGGACATTCCTGGTCGTCTGAAGCGTGTGTGAATCTAAGCAGTGTGCAGTGGTTGGTGGCCTAAAGTCTGGGCTGCCTCCAATTTTGAGCGACTACTCCTCGCCTGATTGTCAATCCGTGTAGACAGGCGAGTTTTCTACTGGTATCATGGGAAACAAGAATCGCAAGTGCTCGAGGTGTGGAAAGCCGTGCAGAGGCCACGTGGGCCCGACCGGCCAAGGCTGTGGGACTCTGAACGCTGCTCATTTTAAGAAGAGCCAGACGAATACTCCTCCTCGCTATACCATTACGAGCGAAGTTGGGCAGACGTCCCCTACAAATTTCTCCGAGGAATTTCTGTTCCCGCCAAATCCTGCACGTGCGCCAGCACACCTGATGTCAGCCCAAGATACGCCCGCAGGCCGTCCGCAGCATGAGCCTCTTGGCAATCCTTCAGTCCATTTTGCTACCCAGGATGTTTCTCATGGAAGTCAAGCTTCGGCGAATTATTGGGAGAATACGTCGTATCACCCTCGATCGACCCCCCGTCGTGACCCTGGCCGCGCCCCTGTGTACGAATCACGAGGCCATGGATTCCCCCACCCATCGTGGCCAGCTAGTGACTCCCCGGGCCTCGAGGCGCCCCGAGTCCCGTATCCCCCCACCACCCGTCGACCCGTGGACTACTTCGCGAACAACCCTTCTTATCCTCAGGGCAGTGGGTATCCTTCGGTGAACCCATTTGGTCCCACGAACGACACAGGATACGATGCTCGTCAGTACCAGCAGAACTTTGGCTACGCACAGCCGCATTTCCAAGGACCGAGTGCACCCATGCACAATACTGACTTTGGAGCCTCGAGTGCTCAGCCTCGTCAAGCCTTCAATGGCCAAAATATGAACTCTATGCCACTTGTGGTTGGCACGGAATTCCTTTCTCAGGAGTCAGTTGATAGCGCCTTGGGCGGTGAGTGTGTTTCTCTCGAAAATTTTCTAGACAGCACTGTTGATTCAGACGAGATTAGGTCATATGTTGATGCCACCGGCAATGTAAATGTTAGATCAGTTAGGGGTAAAAGAAACATCGTGTCATTTTATAAATGGCTCGAGGCCTGGATCACGTACATGATATTGATGACTAGGGTTCATGGCTTTAATGTATTCTACCAAATGGCAAGGTATCTCGCATTTATGTTAAATGTGGTCCAAAAATTTAGAATTGCTAACGTGCTAGCTTACGATGCTAGACACCGTCAGCGCCTGGCCCAGACTAGGGATTTGGAGTTTGCTAGACTCGACCATGAATTGTATGTTATGACTTTTGATCACAGCGCAGCTAAGAGTAACAATAACAAATGTCAGAAGTGTGGTAGCATGGATCACGTGTCCCATGAGTGCGCTCGCAAGAGCGGAGCCAGAAGTAATTTTCGGGGTCAAGGCTCAGGAGCCAATAAGCCAGTCGTCAATCAAGACGAAGTCTGTTATATGTACCAGTTCCAGAAATGCAAGTGGGCTGACAAATGCAGAAGGAAGCACGAGTGTGCAACCTGCGGGGGTCCCAACCCCCAGTCAGCATGCCCCAACTCTAAGTGTAAATCCGCCCCACTTAGCTCGTTGGTCCCCAGTACTTAGAGTCCCATTCTGGGAGCACTATCTCCCCCTCGTACACAATTCCTCAGAGGCTGCTATTATCCTTGATAGTATAGTGACAGGTGTTAGGGTGGGTCGCTCCCCTGCAAATTCCGTGATAGTCAATCACAACTGGCCATCTGCCATGGAATTTTCCACTCAGGTTACGACCATCATAAATACCGATCTCGAAGCTGGGAAGCTTTTAGGTCCTTTTATTAACCCACCCTATGACAATTACATTGTATCCCCACTAGGGGCATTTCAGAAGCGTAATTCTCAGAAAATTAGGCTTATTCATGATTCGTCGTACCCCACAGAAGGGTCCGTCAATTCTTTGATAGACCGAGCCGAGTTTACCCTGTCCTATGCATCAATAGATGATGCAGTACGCCTCATATCTAAGTTAGACTCTCCTGCTATCTATTTATCCAAAATGGATCTTAAAGACGCATACAAATCGATCTTTGTGTCTCCCCTAGATTGGCATTTGCTAGGATTCACATGGCATGACACTGCGGGCAAATGTCAGTTCTACTTTTCAAAAGTTTTGAATTTTGGCTTAAGATCAGCGCCCTATTTGTTCGATTCTATTGCAGGCCCCCTCACAAAAATCATGCTTTACAAGGGAGTTCGTGACACATTGATTCGTTATGTCGATGACTTTTTGTTAATCGCCCCCTCTCAAGAGGAGTGCGCACGCCATCTGGCGCTTATGCTTGAGACTGCTCGTGAAGCAGGCTTTGAGATCCAGGACTCAAAAGTCACAGCCCCAGCCAGAGTGATAGAGTTCCTGGGTATAATAATTGACACAGTTAGGGGGGAACTTAGAATTTCTAGTGAGCGCTTGCATGACCTCAAAGAGGAGGCCACGCATTGGTTACAGTTGGGAACTGTTTCCAAACGCAAACTATTAAGTGTACTTGGGAAGTGCTCCTTTGCTGCACGTGTTATAAGGAGCGGTCGCCCTTTTTTGGCAAGGCTGTTTTACGCTGCCAACTCTGTACGCCCACTGCACTACAAAATTAGACTTTCTCAAGAGGCCCGCGCCGACCTTAGGTGGTGGGTCACGTGCATCGAATCCCACAATGGGGTGTCTATTTATAGACCTGATTGGATCACTAATGTTAGACACATCTGGACTGACGCTTCGTCAGTCGGGTTTGGGGGCTTTAACGGACATGACTGGTTCTCCCGATCTTATACAGGGACCATTGAGTGGATGCAGAGCCAGTCAATAAATTGGCGCGAAATGCATGCTGCAGTGTCAGCACTCTACACTTGGGGGCCAGTATTCCAAAACCTTAGTATAATCTTTCATATCGACAATACTACAGCCTGTGCTATATTTAACAAAGCGTACTCGCCAGTACCTCGCCTCATGTTCTTTGCCCGCCATTGGTTCATGGCTATAGAAAAATTCAACCTAAATGTGACCCCTGTGTATATATCAACTCACGATAACACAGACGCGGACGACCTTAGCCGTCTGCGAGTAGTGGAATTTCTGGAGCGAAATCCTAATTCGTCCCCCACTCCCACATGGCCACATGAATCTTTCATCAATGTTGAGTTTTAAAACTTCTTGATTTCCAGCCTTGGACTCAAAGGCAGCTGCTTTGATCGCGGCAGGCTGGGCTCCCAGGACTCGGGCGGCTTATACCACGGCTGTTTCTCGCTATTTTCGATTTGTGAGTTTGTTTAATTTAAACCCCTTTCCCTTAGAGGAACAAATTATACTTAGATTCGTAGCCCACCTTGCCTCCCAAAACTTAGCTAGTTCGACTATATCCAACTACTTAGCAGGGATCAGGGCATGGGCCTTAGCGCTAGGGGGCGCAGAACCAGATATCTGGTCACCTAGGGTCCGCCTGGCGGTGAAGGCAGTCTCAAGGGGAGACGGTCAGCCAAGACAGGTGGAACCTATCACTTACCCCCTCTTACTTAAACTTATTTCTCTTTTGGACTTTAGTCAAAATAATCTTATGCTGGCCTCGGCCATTTCAATTCACTATTTTGCTTGCCTCCGGGCTTCGGAGCTATGCATAGACCCTGTCACAGGACGGGCCCCTCTCAGATCCTCTATAGCTTTCGCCCCCCAGGGTAGGATGACTTACCTGGTAGCCTCATCTAAGAATGCGCCCAAGGGATTTCTAGTCCATCTGGGCTGCTCGGGCACCCCTGTCTGCGCCCCATGCATAACCAGATATTATTTGTCATGCTTTCCCGCGCAGTCTTCTGCTTACTTGTTTATCACACAAGCAGGCGCCCCATTGGATTATGTAGTCTATAATAATTCAATTAAAAACCTCATACGAAGACTGGGTCTTGACCAAACCCGCTACTCCACACATTCCCTTAGAGCGGGGGCTGCAACCCAGGCAGCTCAAAGTGGTATGTCGTCTAACGACATTCAGAGGTTAGGCAGGTGGCGCTCAGACGCCTACAAGTTATACCTTCGCCCTCCACCCTCATCCTTCGCCTCTTTCGCCCCTCGCCTCGTCACTCACAACTAAGGTCTAGCAGCACGGTTTCACTTCACCTCTGCACATCTAACACAGCATGCTCTTGGGTAAAATTTTACACTTCTGGGTGACCCTGAGCATTGCTTATCTATGTTACATGTTACTGTCCGTGTGTCAGCTTCTTCTTCTTAATGTGGTGTGTTCTCTCGTCCTGTGTGGTTCTGTATGTCCTTGTGTGTCCTTCCTGCTGTTTAATGTTTAATAAACGCACTGCGGCCATTCCTAACATATGTCATATGAGTTTGTCCTTTATTTGCTCAATGGGAGCTTGGTTAAACCAAGGTATATTGAGCGATGGGACTACTCATCCGCAGTGCACATTCTAGTTAGCTCAGTGCTCTAGGCACCGAGGTGGTCCCTTTCTCCACCAATGACAATCCTCTGACAGTTGTGGTTTGTTGTACAGCATTCACGGTTTCTCAGCTGCCTCCTATATAATCCGCTCCCTAGACAGCGTCACATTGTCGCTTGGTTAATTGAACCCTCCCACCTCTAGGTACCCCTTTTTTTATAATTTATTAGGACCAGATTGAGGTCAATTCATAATGCGAGTGCCTTAGCCAATGTTATCTATCTATAGCGTGTATTAATATCGATTAATGTGCCGTAAATTCCTGAATTTGATGTAATCTGATGTACTCTTAAAATACTATATTTACTGTATCCATAACCATTTTACTGTATCCATATCCATTTACTGTATGTTGTTAAAAATGAAATTACTGTATTACTATGTATGCTATTTTTGTCTGAGTCATCCTGACATAATGAACTCTGAGCACCATATATGCTACTTTTGTCTGAGTCATCCTGAAAAAATGAACTCTGAGCACCAATACGCTTTTTGTCTGAGTCATCTCTATACAATGAACTCTGAGCGCCAAAAAATTATTATTGCACGCTGTCGAACAGCGGAGTCGGAGGAGCCAATTCAGCCGGAAACACTAGCATCAGTGGTACATTTCGAAGTCCCACAAACTCAACCTGTTCGGATTCAAGGATTGTCGTGAAATGGAACATTTAAAGTGCCTTATAACTACCCTCATTGGGTTGTCAAATTTCATCTGTAATAAGCTTTGCGTATACTATCTGAATGTTATCATGATTAGCCAGGGGGGTGACCCTGAGCATTGCTTATCTATGTTACATGTTACTGTCCGTGTGTCAGCTTCTTCTTCTTAATGTGGTGTGTTCTCTCGTCCTGTGTGGTTCTGTATGTCCTTGTGTGTCCTTCCTGCTGTTTAATGTTTAATAAACGCACTGCGGCCATTCCTAACATATGTCATATGAGTTTGTCCTTTATTTGCTCAATGTCTCATTAATCAGCAGCATGAGTAGCAAGATTGCAGTTCATCTGAGAAGATGCCAAGTTAATCCTTATCCCTGTGCAACTCATCTTGAAGTGTCATGTATCTCTAGTTGATGGTATCAAGTATCTAATTATAGTAGTTTTCTTCAGTTGGCCTTTTCGTTCTTTGGCGAAGTTCCAAACCTAAGTAATACTTGAGAGGTAAATCTGAACTTATAGACAGAGACCATAACTGCTTCGCTGTTAGAGACAATGCAGTTGCCATAGTGATTAATGGTGTTGCTGGGAGACTATTGTTCTCCTGAAAAAAAGAATAGCTCTGTGACTTTCATTGAAGTGTTACTGATGATGTACGGTACCAGATAAAGCTTCACCACTGAAAAGTCGAATGCTGTTCTGAGGTATTGTACAGTTCATATTATTATGTATACCCTTCTTGTATATATTAAATTCTGACATGGATTACCCTTAGCTTGGATTACTTAAATGAGAATTGACAACTTGATAAAGGAATATTTTGTCACTATTTTAATACTGATATGATTTTACTTGGGATTAGTTGATAGTTGTATCATAAAAGCATTCTATTGAATATTCTCTTGATTTTCAATACTTTCTAGTGTTGCTACTTTTTTACAGTGCATTTATAAGGTTCTGCGATTTTAAACACTAAGAAACAAAATGATTGCACAGCTTTTGTTGGATGTGCATTGTAGTTCTTATCGTCTTTATTTCTTGACATTCAGCAGACATTACATAGAGTGTCATAATACGAAGATCTATTACTTGTGTCTAGCTAGCTCTGTTATCTCTTATGAGAATGTCTCATCTGTGCGACTTGTATCCCTGGTATTTGATGCTCATCAGGCCGCCGAGCAAAGTATCATACACACAAAATTAGTGTCTGGCAGTGAATGCTCCTATAGCCCAACCAAGCTAGATCCTTAGCTTAGTCCCCAAGTCCTTGTCTGTCCTCTTAGTACATCAGAGACAAGGACCAACTTAGTGATCTCATTAATCAGCGAAGTGAGGGATGGGATTGCCATTCATCGGAGGAGATACCAAACTAAGCCAGGCCTCATCCTTGTGCAGAACTTCATAAAAAAAAATCTTATCACCTTTTGAAGTAATCAAACCTTGAATGTACATCCATTTTGTTCTTCATATTATGCCACATAGAACCGTCTGATCTACAGCTGTATATCTATCTAAAATAATTGTGCAAGACTTCCGAAAGTTGAGATCAGTCATACGTGTCCAGAGAAGAACAAACTTTTGATGTCAGCAATAGTTTCCAATATACTTAAATGGACCTAGTTTCAACATTACACTCTCAGTTTCCCTACCCTTAACTACCAATTTATTTAATCTGCTGGGCATATTATTCATACGGAGTACTAGAATTTGCACTTATTGTACCCAAGGATATGACATCAGAAGCATTCTTCTCAATATTCATTTGATTTCCTGCTTTGATCAATTCAAATTACCCAGCTGCTATATCAATTATATTGATGGATATGTACCAAATTCATGATCTGTCCTAAGTTTCTTTCATTTCCTATAAGAACTGCAAGTTAAATCTTTCATTTCAAATGTTTTGTGGTATTTCATATTACAATCTGATAGGACCACAATGTGATCGTCAATTCTATTTTCTCCCAGGTGTAGAGTCCCTTGCGATCATGCACAGCTTTGGTGAAGCAGTAAAAGTGGGACACTGACATTGCGAAGATGGGAAATACCCAAACCCATTTCTTAATGAAGAGATAGTGCCCCATCCACAGCAGGGCAGGCACAGGTTATTGCTGTGGATGTGATATAAAATTGTCAGGTTCCTGAAATCTGTCTGCATTATAGGCATGATAGGCCTGAACCCTTTGTGATTATGAGATTCTTTAGTTGACAGATAAGGATGCGTTAGTGCAGAATATCTTGTGTGAGGATCACTAAAGGTCTTAGAATAAGCTTGGAGCTAGATGTGCTATGAAAGTTGTGAGGAACTAGGTATCTATGTTGTACTGACATACTTCTGTACATATGCGATGTTTTTGTCAGACTTCACTGTGAATATAAGATGCAGAAGTTATATTACTGTTTATGGTCCTTGAAGTTATACCACTAAGTGCAAAAGGAAGACAGCTAAATTATAATTATTAAGTGAGTCGCACCTACAACAGTGGTTTCAAAAAGTAGAGACTACTGAGTCCCCTGGTAGATAGGCCTAGTCATGAATAATTTTTGTGAGATGGCGTACTTGTAAGTGTGTAAAATATGATACCTAACAAGCACCAAAAGATAATAGATGAGGTTCATCACCAAGAAGCTATTGTTCCATTCCTTTTGTCCCTAGATATGCAACTGCTTATTACTGATATCCTTTGTACAATGCCTGACATTGTCTGTAATTGCCTTCCTCTGGCGATCATTCATCCGTTATACCATTAGCTGATAAATCATGAGATTAGTAGGAGGGCAATCAGCTACCAATCAGCTACCAAAGTATTATCCCAAGTTGCACAAAAGAAATTATGCATATATGCTGTTGTTGTGCAGTGATAAATGATTCAAGCAAGGTAATTTGATTCTCCAATACTATGGTGCCTTTAAAATGGATAAGAAATCAGGAACATGTTTCATTATAAGCTGAAATTCGGCAAATTATCAATTACCGCGCAATTACCAGCTATCGAATAAATTCCAGCAGGGAATGACAATTTGGCAATAGCTTTCACCATAATTAAAAGTAATTATTTTGAAAAATTGTTATTAGTTTAGCACACAATAAATGAATTATGAAATTACAAAGTTTAAAGTTTAAAATGAGAAATGTCACCAAAATAAGATTTAGATAATTTCAAGATGACAACTATTCACAGAAATGGATGCAACTTTCGTAATACAATTAAAAGCAACATAAATGCCCTATTTGCTATTGTAGGACAGATTCTTGGGTAGGGTAACCTCATCTTCATGATTGGCACTAGACAATACTGGAATCACTGAAACAATAGATCAATAAAATTTAACTCATTTTATAGATTCTATAATAATTATTACTTTTAAGTTTTATCTTACGATTACTACATTTCAAGAGTTTGCTTCTTCAAAACAAGAGATAGTGAAATAAATCATATGATTTTAGATGCTACTTCCATATAGAGCCTCAAAATAGTCAGCCATTTGGTGTATGTATTGGCAACTTTCTTGCAGTTGCTGTTGCCAAGTTGCTGCAATTTGCCCCATATGGCTTTCTAAAATAGTTTTATCGACTTGTGTCACCAACTGATCCCTTTCCCTCCCAAAGCGCTGACTTGGCCAAAAATATACATGACACTCTGCCTAATACATCTCACCAAATGTGACAATTTGTTGATTTATTGGCACTTCGAGATTGCATTGCACGGCAGCAATTTGCCTGACTTGGAAAGAAAAAGTCTGATCTAACAGTTTTACCGAGTTAAATCTTCAGACATGAGATATCAGAGTAGAAATGCCCTATATGTTATGCATTTACACTGGCATTTACATAGATCGATCCATTGATGATACCATTAAAATACAGATCCCAATGCTGTATTTATCCTATAGGGGGTTTCAAGTATGCAAGGAAATATTGTCGTGACATTCCAAAAAGTAATCTTAACTGCTAAAGCTTACAGGGTGGTCAAGAAAAAACTTTACAGTCTTTGGCTCATGAGGCATAACTCCGTGAGTTCTTATCCAATCAGTCTCATTCTTGCATGAAGTTCAGGTAGGGATCTCGGTATCACGTTTCTACTCTTGGATATAATTTTGATAAGGTGTTTCGATAGGAGGCATATTTTGAAAAACTATGGTAGCGTGCAATTTCTATCAACCTTCTTCTCTTTCAAGTTTCCCATGGGATTGAGTTTCAATCAAAGAGAGTTGAAATCCTGGGACCACACTCCTCTCAAGAACTCTAAGTTACTGTAAGAAAATGAAAGTAATGGCACAATATTTGAATTGATGGCGATGCCTTGCATTCGGGACAGCAAAATGTGTGAAAATGGCCTTTTTTTTATTCCTGCAAAATCAGAGCTCAAGTTCACACATCATGTCCCATTGGAACAAACTACAAATAATATATTGCCATTAATATCCTCTTTACACTAGAAAAGATTGGATAGTGATTACAGACACATTTATAGAACTATGCCAGGGTAAGAGTGTAAATTTTTTTCTTGACCACCCTGTAGATCCCTGCAGATTATAGGAGCAAATTTGATAGGTAGAAATAATGATGGAATGATTTGGCAGTGGGACTAAAGCAAGGTAAATCCATTTAGTAAGTGTGAATGTTTCATGGTTAATTGGTGTGAAGCTACTTCAGCCTATATGTGCTTGCAGTGAAACCGTGTGACCAAACACATTTTGTAAAGAATAATTTTGTCTAGAAGTTAAATGCACTGCTTCCACCCTGTGTCAGTAAAGTGACCAAACAGGCGTTAATTTTTCTTTAGACATCAATTGAAAGGTATGAATTGAAGAAGATGTTTATTTACTACGCTGCCGGTCAAATTAGTTTTTTTTTTTTTTTATTAACTTGCAATTGCAATTAATGGTGGCCAGAAAACCACTTTAATTGTCAATGAGATGTTTCCTATCAATCCTTCAGGCTATCACACAATGCACCTTGAATAATTTTATTCGTACAAAACATCGTTTTCCAAAGCTTGATTAAAAAAAAGTATCTTTCAAAGAAATATGAGACAATTTTCAAATTTTATGACTTTTGTAATTTTTGTTGGAGGTGTCAGTGATAAGAAACTTAATAATGTGGAAATAACCAAGTCATTGGGTATTCCATAATCAAGAGGTAATTAACTCTGCCGCTGGTTGTTGTTGGGGATGCAAGATAAAACCATCAGGTTCCTGAAATTTGTGTTACAGGCAGGATAGGCCTGGACCATTTATGATTATCAGATTCTTTACTTGACATATATGTATGAGTTGTTCATGAGAGCATAATATTACCATTAAGGCTCAAGGGGGGCTTTAAAACGTGTCTAATTCAATAACATTCTTTACCCATTTTTATTGTCCATTGAGGTACGTTATTCGATGGTTAATCATGTGTAACTTCTTAGTTAATGCTATTAAATGGATCCGATTATTACGAACAAGAATCAAATTAAGAATTGCATGTAACGTTGAACAACAATGAAAATAATTTTCCTGAATTTTCAAAAGTTATAATTTAATTTCATTCTCATTGGCTTGTAAAATGATTCTCCTCTGTTAAACAAATTACAGGCTCCCTCTCATGAAGGTATCTCTTAGAAATGGCATAGCCAGGAGGTGAACACGAATTCTCTCAATAATCAAGTGGCTGTTCGAATGCCTAATAATTCTGGGTTTCAAACAGCGTAAGAAAAATAACTATGCACATGAAATAACTAATATAAGGTGAGAAAAGAAAATGTGTCACTTTTTAAGGTTTTGCTATCTGTGTCAGAAAGTAAATGTGTAGTTGTGTCCTAATTCCGGAAGAGATTGCTCTTCCTCCATACTGATGACCATCTTAATGCCCCACATCTCCCAGAAAGGATCATCCGCCATTTTTATGAGAAGTAAATGACACTCCGTGGAATCGTCAAACTGATTCAAGCACTGCAAGGGTCTCAGTGTTTAGAGGAAGACAAGCTTAGTGGCATTGTGAATGCAGTGTAGCTCAGCTACAAGATTAAGTTGAGGATAGGGACCATCTACAATAGTAAGATGGTGCTTTGTGTAACATCAAGCACCACAATAGCTACAATCCAAGAGCAGTAACAAGACAAACTAAAATAAAGAACAATGCCTTTTTGATTTAATGTGTAGAATATAACAGCTGAAAATCTTATTTGTGATGTCTAAATTCAAGTTTTTGCTAGGATTCCTATGGCCAATAGAAAGAGATGTGTTACAAAATCATGGGCAAATTCCATAAGTCATTCTGCTTTGTATAAAATATATTGTTCTGAAAACACATTGATTGTCTTAAGTCTTATTACTTTGTATAAAATATAGTGTTCTGAAAACATATTGATTGTCTTAAGTCTATGAAAGTTGGAGAGTGGAAAAAAGAAATTTGTTTACAATCCAGAAAGACGTAAGTGTGATAGTTGTTGCACTTTGTTTGGATTTTAAGATATCAATCCGCAGCAGGACAGGCACAGGTTATTACTGTGGATTTGGTGTAAAATTGTCAGGTTCCTTAAATTTGTCTGCATTATAGGCATGATAGGCCTGAACCCTTTGTGACTATGAGATTATTTAGATGACAGAAGAGCATGAGTTAGTGCAGAGTATCTCATGTAAGGATCAGTTATGTCTCAGATATAGATTACCTCCTTTGATATAGTACAGTACAACCATCATAAAATGGCTCGTCAGTTTGGATCGACACTTATCTATCGATATATAGTGATCCATGGCGATCTTGGTTGATATGGAGTGATCGATCTGGAGTGATCTGCTTTGATCCACACCTATTAATCTAAATTAACATTAATAAATTTACTTTTCTGTACCAAATATCTTCTGGATATGTTTCCTTAGTCAATATTTTCAATTGTTAGATGGATTTTATTTGTTATTTGACTTATAATCCAAAATAATTGACATGATTGATTTTAACTAAAAGTGGATTAGTAGATCACTACAGATAGAGTTATATCATCTCAGATCACTACAGATCACTCTTTATCCGGACCGCTCTGGATCACTATGGATCACTATGTTGAGCCACTTTAAGATGGTTGTACTGTATATGATGAAATTTCCTTTGTAATGAATTGGGCTGAGGGATTTTTTCTCTGCCTATTAGCACATAAAACTTGAAAACGTTGCAGAGTACTGCCTCGTTGAATAGTCACAGGACATTGGTTTACTACACATGCAAATACTGTTTAAGTGACAATAGAATACCACAAGGACATAAAAACCAACGCTGACTGAACCCCTGGATCAGCAATAGAGTTGCTTAGTTAAGTTAGTAATCAGTTTGGACGGTAAGTCTGCATAATAATTTTCAAGTCAGTCTTATAACAGGGCTTTAATGGAGTCCAGACTTTTGAGATCACAGGTAAATAGGTCAAGTATAACTAAGTTTGGTGAGATGGTACAAATTGTAATACTCTTACCTTACTTAACAAACACCCCATGTGAGGAATGTGGTTTGTCATCAAGAAGCTATTGTTCTATTCCCTTTGTCTCTAGATAAGCAACTGCTTATTGGTCGTGTGTCACAAGGTCGTACAATTTCTGTTACATGACGGTTTTGGACCAAAAATTTTTTTTCACAAAAACGTCTAAATTAGGTCTTAAATATCCTATTCAAACCAAAAACCAGTGTAATTTCACAAAATTTAGGGCTTTGCGTCCTATTATTTGATTTTATTCACCATACAAATCAATGTAAAAATCAAACTTTAAAGGCGTTTTTCTCAAAAAACGACTATATTTCAGTAATTTTACTATAAAGTACAAAGTACTCCTTGTATCCCCATGAAATTTTCACTGCAGTTAGTTGAGAAGATGGTCCTACTAATCAAAGCAACAAAAAATTCGTCCTCATCTCCAAAAGACTTTATGTACATCAATGAATTTACGTTACTGCGACAGAGAAAAAACCTTTCTCAGGCGTCATGTTTAAAACTGTGCCAGAAGCCTGATTATTGTCAAAATCTCAAATAAAATGTTTAAAAACATTACCAAGACACCTGAGAACAAATTCTGACATTGCAAATAAGATATTATAAGAAATTTACATGACATGTTGCAAATATATCTAATATCAGTTATTGTCTAGTGCATGAGAAATCAACATCTCATGTGAGCATACCATTCTGGAGCTATGTGTGGATTTAACCCATATGGATCTCTTTTTTTGGCTATATGAGAGCAAGATTATCAAATGTGATTGTTATTTGTTCATTTGATTATGTGGCCGGCCCTTTTTGTCCTTTTGGAAGTCCATTACATTAAGCGAAAAAATCTTGTACGCTTCAAGCATGTACGTGTTACATTTGGTTCAGCCTTGTTCAGAGCATCACCGAAGTGAGAAAATGATTGAAAACATAGCAATATTTTATACCATAGTAAAATATAGCTCATGAGCATTTAGGCAATAGCCTTATCCACAGGGTGTGGTTAACCTACTCCGAGTTCTTGTGTTTTAAACCTAGAACCCCTCTCCAATTTGACGGGTTTTTGCAAGTGTTACGAAAAGTTCAGCCTAAAGTAGACAAACAGCACACAAAGAATTTTACCTGCAAGAAAAATCTGAAAAATGCATTTTAAAATAGAACTTATGAGCATTTAATTGATATATATTTGAACCTCCTAGCTTTAATATTAATAGCTACAGACTAAATTTAAGAAAACGTGTTGAATTATTTTTGCCAGCGGGACAGGTTCACGTTGCTGCACATTAAAGGATCTACAGAAGGCACTGCAATAGTTAGATAGAAAATTTAAGCTTCAAGAGCTTAAGTAGAAATCAGGTACTCCTGCAGAGAAAACCAGATTAAAATATCTTTTGTCGATGGCAAGAAAACTCACTTTCTAGATGATTTTTTCAAATCTGACGTAACACGGGACACAAAAAAATCACCTGTTTTCCTGAGGTTTTTGATGGCTAGAAGTCTCATTTTGTGATAAAGTTGACTTTTAAAAACCCAATATGATATAGAAGAAGTCAGGCCTTCTAGTGGTGTATAATATTGCTTAATAGATATTTGTAAAGTACACGTAATCATCATTTAAATGCAAAATTGCTGAAATTGTACGACATTACGACACGTGACCTATTACTCTTATCCTTTGCACAATGTCTCAAATTGTGCATAATTGCCTTCTTCTGGCGATCATTCTTCCGTAATACCATTAGCTGATAATTCATGAGATTAGTGATGGGACAATCAGCCTCCAAAGAAATCTCCAAAGTTGCTCAAAGGGAATTATGCATGTACTGTTGTTGTGTAGTGATAAATGATTCAAGCAAGGAAATACGACTCTCCTGTACTAAGATCCATCCCCAATGGATGAGAAAGGCAGAAAAAAGATTGATTATTAGTTTAAAAATCATCTCAATTATCTTGTAATTACCAGCATTGGGCTACTTTGCAAATAACATGGCGCAGGGTGTTAATTGTCCATTAGCTGCTTCCAAATTTAAAAGGAATAATTCTGGCCCATTCTTATTAAGTTAAAACAAGCATGCAATAAATGAATTATGAAACTCAGAATTTCAAACTTTAAAATGATAAATGTCTATAAATATGACTTCGAATTCCACATTCCTGTTAAGCCTGCAAATGGTCTTCCATTTTGCCACTTTCTTGCTTTTTTGTTGAAAAATTGCAGCAATTTGGAGCATATTGCGTTCTAAAAATAGTTTTATCGACTTGTTTCACGGACAGACCCTTTCCCTTCCAAAGTGCGGACTCGGCTTGAAATATACATGACACCCTGCCCAATACATCTCAGCAAATGTGACAATTTGATGATTTAATGGCGCTTAGAGATTGCACTGCAGCGATTTACCAGACATGAAAGGAAAAGTCTGATCTGCCAGTTTTGCAGAATCAACAAATCTTCACACATGAGAGATCAGAGGCAAAAATTCCCAGTATGTTATGCATTTACCCAGCATTAACACTGATAGGTCCATTCATTATACCCCTTAAAAACAGGTCTGCTCTAAGAGCTACATTTTGCTCATTGGAAGCCATTCTCAATGTACCTTCTACCCTGTACATGTACTCTGCTTTGACTTTTTGGGAAGCTGACCAATCAAAACGCTCATTTAGCCCAAGACATCATAGAGAAGCTACTAATCTTGGAATGTCCGAGAGACTCCAAAATTGTGATAACTATGAGATTTAGGTAGTCCTTGCATGTCAAAATTTGATAAAAAAGATTTGGATGGATACTATTCCAGAAAGCTTTCAAAGCCAAATAATTAAATTTTTGAGTAGTATTATAATATTCCACACCAATGCTGTTATGACTAATGAGATCTTCTTAATAATAAATTGAATAATAATATAGTGGCTGAGTACTATAGTACTCAGCCGCTCTTATAGATATCAGTCCTTCTGTTGGTCCTTTATTCTGAAAATGACAAAATTCACCATAATATATTTCATTATTGCAAACTTTTCGTCCTAAGCTTGAATAGTGAATATATCTTGTCAAGAAATGTACATATGTCAATGTGTCTGTATTTTAGGAATTTGTTCTTTTCATTGGAAATGTGACAAGAAATAAACTTTTCATTTGTTAATAATGGGGAAATAACCATGTCATTCTGTATTCCATAATCAAGAGATAATTGTTTCTGCCACTTGTAATTTTTGGGTATCTAAAATGAGATTGTCAGGTTCTTGTTATTTGTCTGCATTACAGGCATGATAGGCCTGAACCCTTTATAATTACAAGAGTCTTTACTTGAGAGATAGCCATGAGTTAGTGCAAAATATCTTGTGCAGGGATCAGTGAGATCTTAGTAGCAGTTTCCTTTATGGTGATCAATGTCAAATGATTGCTTTGCTTGAATGAAAGTCATGATTCAGATTGTAATCAGAAAAACAATGTTGACCTACAATGTCTGTTTATTGATGAAGTTTTATTTCTAACATAAGATTTTTGCTATTATCAAACAATTAAATTGCTATTATTGGCCTTTTCTAAGATCCACTTAGAAATATATGAGACTTTTTATCCCAAATTTCTGGGATATCTCTCACGTTTCTTCTGCAATATTTTCTATATATTAATAATATTCGCTGTCAGACTGAAATTTTAAGGGCATGATGTTAGAATTAAGCACCAGAGGACCTTCACACTGGCCTGATAATGATGTCTGTCCAGTAATATTATTCTGTTTCATTAGTCCTATACCACCATAATTATGGTGATACCTTATTTGATGGACTGTTTTCTTATCAGGTGCCAACATTCATCAAAATTGGTATTGGAACTTCACTTGCAGTTCAGATAATTACCAAATACATGACATTGTTAAACATCCTCTTAGTTAATTTCATTTATTGTACATCATTTTCATGAACAAAGGCTAAAAAATTGCATGTAGGTTTTAACACCAAAAATAATTGTGATTCTGGATTTTGTGAAGTTTTAATTTCATTTGATCTCACAGGCTTGCCAAATAATTCTCCCTTGTTGACCCAATTACAAGCTCCCTTTCATGAACGTTTCTATGAGGAATGGCATGACCAGGAAGTGAACACCCATTCTCATGACATTCAAATGGCTTTTTGGAACAACAACATCATCCCGAATTCTTCACTGCGTGAGATGAAGAATATTGAAAATCAAGTTACCAAGCCGAGGAAAGAATAACAAATGTGTAAAGTTGAAAAAGTTTTTTTTATCAAAAAGAGGCAAAAACAGGTTGGTGGATTCCATGTCATTTTTTGTACATTTTAAGCATTGACCATTGTCATGACATGGTGTAGAAAATATATAATTTAGATCGACGGATAAATGACAAATTTTTTATCAGTCAGTTTGATTTTATCATAACAGAACTAAAAGTTCATTTTTGTTCATAGCATGATATTTACTATTTAGTGACATGGAAATACTTTTTTCAAGTAGCAAAGTCACATCTGAATATGGGCAGAATTGGTAAAGGTGGGACATTGACATTGCGAAGATGGAAAATTCCTATGCTCTGATGAAGAGATATTGCACCATACAAAGCAGGGCAGGCACAGCTTATTACTATGGATATGGTACAAAATTGTCAGGTTCCTGAAATTTGTCTGCATTACAGGCATGTTATGCCCTAACCCTTTGTGATTATGAGATTATTTAGTTGACAGATAAGCATGAGCTAGTGCGGGATATCTCATGTAAGGATCAGTTGTGTCTTCTATTCATATTACTTCCTTGGATATAGTAAAAGAAGAAACTTACTTGAGTGGGCTTATAGTTTTCTCCTCAACCTATTAGTAACTGTGACTTAAAACTACTAAGGCATTAATTTTTTGGATGTACACAGGATTCCGGTCCTTGCAGTCCTGGTATATATAGCAATAGGTTTATGACAGGATAATGTGAAATATTAGTGTTCAATTAATAAGAGAATAATTCTGTTGAGTGTTTGTCAAAATAATGTGTTGGCAGTGCCTGGTACCTTCCAAATGAATATCAAAAAAGAGTAGTTTCAGTGGGCTGTATAAATCTTTTAAAAAGACAACTGAGAAATGAGGATGTCCACCCAAAAGAAATCCATGATTTCACAATCAGAAACCTCTCACTCTTCAGCTCAGTGTAGAAGCAAGGATGATAGTCTTCATTAGTTTTGCAATCATCCTATATGAGATAGCAAAACTTTTCCTGTCACAGTAACAAAGTCACTGCAAACGGTGCTTGTACGCATACTCGCTCCTACTATAGGGAGTTGCTGTAATAGGGTCAGTGCACTGAAACATATATTATTGTAGATTAGTTACACTGGTGCATTTGTGTATGGATCCAGAGTCCCTGAGTTATAAGCCTGCCCTTCGCAATCATGAAGCAGTTCCTCAAAATATAGGATGGTTTTCTAACATTTTGTCACATTGGAAAGATACCACTGACATCACAGGTAGATAGATAAGACTACATTTAGGATGAAGGTATGGCAATGCTGTATGATACTCATTAATCACCACAAGATAATAACAGCAGATGCCGTTGATCACCGAGCAACTATTGTTCTATTCCCTTTGTCTCTTGCTAAGCAACTGCTTATTACTCCTATCCTTTGCACAATGTCTGACATTGTCTGTAATTGCCTTCTTCTTAGCGAACATTCATCCATAATACCATAAGCTGATAATTCATGAGATTACTGAGGGGGCAATCAACTGCCAAAGTAATCTCCAAAGTTGCACGAAAGAAATTAAGCATGCACTGTTATTGTGTAGTGATACATTATTCAAGCAAGGAAATACGACTCTTCTATACTAAGACCCATCCCCAATGGATGAGAAATAAAGATAAAGATTTTAAATAAGTTTGCAAATCATCTCAATTACCTTGTAATTACCAGCAATAGGCTAATAACATGGCGCAGGATGTTAATTGTCTATTAGCTGCTTCCAAAGTTAAAAGGAATAATTCTGGCCCATTTTTATTAAGTTAAAACAGGCATGCGATAAATTAATTATGAAACTCCGAATTTCGAACTTTAAAATGATAGACAGACAGACAGACAAATTCTTTATTGACTTGCGTAAAAAATATACACCCAGCCCTACATGGGCTTACAAGTCATCATATATGATAAATGTCTATAAATATGACTTTAAATTCCACATTCCTGTTAAGCCTGCACGTACATGTAGTCTGCCATTTGGCAACTTTCTTGCAGTTTTTGTTGAGAAGTTGCAACAATTTGGAGCATAGGCCTATTGCGTTCTAAAATAGTTTTATCGACTTGTTTCACTGACAGACCCCTTTCCCTCCCAAAGTGCTGACTTGGCTTGAAATATACATGACACAATTTTTTGATTTAATGGCACTTTGAGATTGCACTGCAGCGATTTACCAGACATGAAAGGAAAAGTCTGATCTGCCAGTTTTGCAAAATCAACAAATCTTCACACATGAGAGATCAGAGGCAGAAATTCTCAGTATGTTATGCATTTACACTGATAGATCCATTCATTATGCATTTACACTGATAGATCCATTCATTATACACCTAAACTACAGGTCTAAGAGCTACATTTTGCTCATTGGAAGCCTTTCTCAATGTATCTTTCTACCCTGTACATGTACTCTGCTTTGCCTTTTTGGAAAGCTGACCAATCAAAACGCTTATTTAGCTCAAGACAGCATAGAGAAGCTACTAATCTTGGAATATTGAGAGTCTCCATATATATCGTAACAATAGGATTTGTTTGTCATTGCATATCAAAATTTGACAAAAATGTGGATGGATACTGTCTCGGGAAGTATTCAAAGCCCAAATTTTTCAGGGTTTGAGAAGTTATTACAAATAAAAACCAGACGTTGAGGATGTTACGACTGAGTAAATATCAGTCCTTTGTTAGTCCTTTAATCCGATAATTATTGCAAACTTTTTGTCCAAAGCTTCAATAGTGAATATATTTTGTCAAGAAATGTATGTCAATTTTTCTTTGTTTTTGGAATTTGTTCTTTTCATTGGACATGTGACAAGAAACAAACTTTCATTAATCAATTATAAGGCGATAACCCTGTCATTCTGTATTCCATAATCAAGACATAATTGTTTCAGCCACTTGTTATTTTTGGGGATCTAAAATGAGATTGTCAGGTTCTTGTAATTTGTCTGCATTACAGGTATGATAGGCCTGAACCCTTTATGATTATAAGATTCTTTACTTGACAGATAGGCATGAGTTAGTGCAAAATATCTTGGCAATGGATCAGTGAGATCTTAGTAGCGGTTTTCTTTATGGTGATCAACAACAAATGATTACTTTGTTTTAAAGAAAGTCATGATTTAGATTGTAATCATAAAAACAAAATTGACCTAACCATGTTTATTCATTCATGAAGTTTGATTTTTGACCAATGATTTTTGTTATTATCACACAGTTAAATTCTATTATTGACCTTTTCTGAGATCCACTTAATCAAAATTGTTTGAGACTTAGCATCCCAGATATCTGGGATATCTCATACATATTTTATGTATATATCTGCTGTTAGGTTAGACATTTCTGAAGGCATGATTTTACAATTTAGGCACAAGAGGAGCTCCACACAGGCCTAATAACTATGTCTGTCGAATGATATTTTTTACCCATTTCATTAGTCCTGCCCCACCTTTATGGTGGACCTGAGTTGCTTTCTTATAAATCAAATGGACTGTAAGACAATTTATCCTATTTTGATCCAGGACTGTCATTAAATTTTAGTTGAAATTGACATTTTGGAATGATACTTGAAGTTCAGATAATTACCAAATCAGATGACATGTCATTTTGAACTAGCTCTCTCTTAGTTAATTTCATTAATTGTACACAATTTCTATGGACAAGAAGCTCATTCATTGCATGTAAGGTTGAACACCAAAAATAATTGTGATTCTGGATTTTGTGAAGTTTTAATTTCATTTGATCTCACAGGCTTTCCAAATAATTCTCCCTTGTTGAACCAATTACAAGCTCCCTTTCATGAAGGTTTCTATGAGGAATGGCATAGCCAGGAGGCAAACTTGGAATTCTCATGACATTCATATGACTTTTTGGAACAAAAACATCATCCCGAATTCTTCACTGCGTGAGTTGAAGAAGATTGAAAATCAAGTTATCAAGCAGAGGAAAGAATAACAAATGTGTTAAGTTACAAAGGTTTTTTATCAAAAAGAAGCGAAGACAGGTTGGTAGATTCCATGTCATTTTTCGTAAATTTTAAGCAATGATCATTTTATTGACGCAGTGTAGAGCTAAAATACCACTTAGATTAATGAATAACTTACCAATCAGTCTGTTTAATTTCATCATAACAGAACTAAAAGTTATTTTTTGTTGATAGCATGATATTTACTATCTAGTAACATGGAAATACTTTTTTTCCAGTAGAAAAGTCGCATCTGAATATGGGCAGAATTGCTCAAGTGGTTAAGGTGGGACATTGACATTGCGATAATGGAAAATTCCCACACTCTGATGAAGATATTGCACCATACAAAGCAGGGCAGGCAAGCTTATTACTATGGATATATAGTGCAAAATTGTCAGGTTCCTGAAATCTGTCTGCATTACAGGCATGATGCGCCCTAACCCTTTGTGATTATGAGATTCTTTAGATGACAGATGAGCATGCTATGAGTCGCTCCTACTATAGGGAGCCTGAAATAGGGTCAGTCTACTGAAACATATATTATTTTAAATTAGTTACACTGGTGCATTTATGTAGTTATAAATCCAGAGTCCCTGAGGTATAAGCCTGCCCTTCTGCAATCATGAAGCAGTTCCTCAAAACACAGGACGGTGATTACATATGATTAATTTGGTTTTCAAACATTTTGTCACATTGGAAAGATACCAATCACATCACAGGTAGATGGTGTCTACACTTGGGAAGAAGGCATGGCAGTGTTGTATGATACTCATTAAGCACCACAAGATAATAATGAGCAGATGCGGGTGATCACCGAGCAACTATAGTTCTGTTCCTTTTGTCTCAAGAAAAGCAACTGCTTATTATTCTTATCCTTTGCGCAATGTCTGACATTGTCTGTAATGGCCTACCTCTGGTGATCATTCATCCAAAATACCATTAGCTGATAATTCATGAGATTAGTGAGGGGGCAACCAGCTGCCAAAGTAATCTCCAAAGTTGCACAAAGGAAATTATGCAGGTACTGTTGTTGGGCAGTGATAAATAATTCAAGCAAGATAATCAGGTTCTCCAATACTATGGTACCTTTCAAATGGATGAGAAGTAAAGAAAATTTTTCATGATAAATTCAAATTTTACAAATTATTTTATTTATCTTGGAATTACCGTCAATAGGCTAATTTTCAAATCCCAGGAGGGAACGTTAATTGATCATAAGCTGTCACCATAATTAAAAGTAATAATTCTGGCTGATTCTTATTAGGTTACAAGACAACAATCATGGCATAAATCAGTTATAAAACTCCAATGTTTAAACTTCAAATTGAGACCAAAATAAGATTAAAACAATTTCAAGATGTCAACTGTTTGCCAAAGTGGATGAAACTTTTCTATTATTTCTCATCAAGACAGATGCAATATGAGCTATCTTTCTTCATATGAGAACCTTTAATTTCATAATTTTGACTTTGGCACTTTATGATACATGACTCGCAGTAGTACCCTACCATTGCATGTAGAAAAGGAAATTGAATTCTTGAATTAAGATAACTTTTTTGTTTAGGCTTACCATTATCTCATTTAAATGGCTTCATTTAAATGGCTTCATTTATTTGAGAAAGAAATCATATGATTTTAGATTCCACATTCTCATGAGTCAGACATTTGGCATACTGGAACTTTCTTACAGCTTCTGTTGCCAATTTGCAGCAAATCGCCACATATGCTTGTGACAATGTCTGTACTGCCATTTTGTCTAATATCAAAAAGTGCTTTTCAAAAGACTTTGGATATTCCAAATAGCACTATGAGGATATTTGAAAAGGTCAAATATCCCCCAAGAACCTATTTGGATATTTCATCAGACCCTATGCCATCAGATGATATTCCATCTTAAGCTTTGGCTGACCGTATGGAGCTTTGGCAGACCGTATGGAGCTTTGGTAGCTGCCAATTATTCTCCAGGTCCTATTTTTGGTTCCAAAATATCCAGCAGAGGGGGCTTCAACTTCAGAGGCCCTGGATACATGCTGCACTTCATTTACATTGAAGTGCCCTCTTTTGTTGTAGAAGAGAAGGCAGTGCATGACAGCCCAAAGTTCTAACAAATAGTGTCCAAATAGTTCCTAGCCATGAGACACTATTTGGTCACTATTTGATGTAGAAGAGATGGCTGTCAATATACTATGACAAAGTTTCTAACGTAGCACATTAGAACTTTTGGAAAAGTTCAGTAGAAAATGTGGCTTGGTTGCACTATTTGGATATTTCGTTAGGGATATTGGCAAAGCATGGCGAGGGGAGTAGATATTGTGACAAAGACCTATATTAGTGTCTGGCATGCAAAAAGCAGCCCGATTTGCAGATCGGGCATGTAGATCTTTCGGCTGTAATAACATATGACTTTACATAATGGTTTTACAGACTTGTGTCACCAACTTATTTGTTTCATTTCCAAAGCGCTGACTTGGCTTAAAATATACATGACACCCTGCTCAATACATTTGAGCAAATGTGACAATTTGTTGATTTTTTGCCACTTCGAGATTGCATTGCACTACAGCGATTTGCCCAACATGATGGGTGAGAAAATATTTTGCTGTTTTGAAAAGGTTCAAAAGCTATCTCAAAAATAAGAGAAAATGTCTGATCTAACGGTTGTACTGGATCCACAATTTTCAGACATGAAAGATCAGCTGCAGAATTTGCCAATAATAATTATGTTACAAACTTACCCTGGCACTTACTTAAAAGATTCATTTATGATACGTGTACCTAAAATACATTATCACTATTAATTCTTTTCCTCAATTTTGGATTCACGATAAAAATTTCCTATGTAGAGCCTTCTGTCAGTTCAAAGTTTGATAATGCTATTGGAATTGAAACTGAAAAAATACTACTAATTTGGTAATAACCATGACATTCAGTATGTCAGACAGACAGGATAAGTGTCTCTGACACTTGGGGACCTAAAGTAAGATTGCTCACATGTGTCTGTATTACAGGCATGATAGGCCTGAACCCTTTGTAATTATAAGACTCATTACTTGACAGAATCTGATAAGCATGAGTTTGTTCTGAATTTCTTGGGTGCGGGTGAGTTAGGTTTCCTGAAAGGTTTTCTTTGAAGTGATCAATGGCAAATAATTACCAGTTTGATGCATAAAAAAAGACTGAGTTGACCTTGATATGTTGAGGTTAAATTTTTTTCTGCACTTTTTTGCCATCATCTTTAAAAAAAATCTGTTATCAAACTCTTTTCAGACTTGCCTAAACTTTTTTAATCGTGTCATCCCAATAATGTTTTGTATGTGAAACTCTATCTTAGTTGATTTTCTTGATTGGACACAATCCAAACTAATTTGCAGTTGGGTGTATGGTTCAACACCAATGATAATTGTGTCCCTGGCTTTTGGAAAATGATAATTTCATTTGGTCTCACTGGCTTGTGAAATAATTCTTCCTATTTAAGCAAAATTTAATGACAAGCTCCCTTTCATGAATGTTTCCACGAGGCATGGCATAGCCAGGAGGAGAATATACATTCTCTCGATATTCACGTGCAATTTCAAACTACAACATCATCCTGGATTCCCAATCGCATGTGAAGGTTAACGTTGGACATCAACTAATAAAGGTAATAAAGGAAATAATATTATTTGTCAATTCCCAATGTTGTTCAGTCTGTGTCATGAGTATGGGATTGATTTCTTTTCATAATTTAAAGGTACCATAAGGTGGAATTTGGTGTGGCTAATAATCTTAACTTTAAAACATAATACCAAACCAACTCGAATGTCTAGGGGAGGAAAATACTTTTTTAAGCTGTGTTAGCAATGTTCAGTGTTACCTTTTGTATGTTTGCAAAAATACAATTATCGTATTTGTAACTTCATTTTTTATGCAAGGCTTATACAATGACAAAGAGGGCATGAACACAGACAATTCGGTTTTTGGTATGAATTTCACAAATTTATATACTTGCCTCTCTTCCCTCTAAGAAAAGTACATGCATACTTCTTGTAAATGGTTCCAGAGCATTTGATAAATGCTTATCTGCAGTACATTATTGTGTCCTAATTCGGGAAGAGGTTGCTCTTATCTCCTCCCATGCTAATGTCTATGTTAATGATCCACATCTCCCAGAATGGATCCTCTCAGGGTTGCGATTTTTGCTGATTTTTATAAATGTACAAAGAATATTAAAAATCGCTTGATTTAAATCAAATAAATCGATTCTAATCAAATATCACGATTTTTAATGAAAAAATCGTGATTTAAATCAAGATTTAAATCACTGCAACCCTGGATCCTCTTCCTTTTTGCTAGAAGTAGACGTTTCTCTGTGGAACCATCAGACTGATTCATATGCAACAAGGGTTTCTGTGTTTAGAAGAAGACAGGCTCAGTTATAGCATTTTAGTTCACCGACCACAAGATAAAGTGGAGAATGGGGACCATTGGTCAAAGAGTAAGATGCAGGCCGTGTTACATGAAGCAGTACAATAGCTGTAATCGGGAAACAGTAACAAGACTTGAAAGGAAAATGTTTCATTCTTGCTAACTTTTTTCTAAATCTTGAGTAAATGAATACATTGTATGTCTTGATAACAAAGAAGTAATGAGAATTGTTCAAATTTTCAAAGATTGATGTTGTTATAGGACATGCAGTAGGTAACAAATTTAGAATTATTCAGTGGCTTACTTAAGTGGAAATGACCATGTCACTCTGTATTCCATAATCAAGAGATTATTGTTTCTGCCACTTATCATTTTTGTGGATCTAAAATTAGATTGTCAGGTTCTTAAAATTTGTCTGCATTATAGGCATGACAGGCCTGAACCCTTTCATGCTTATAAGATTCCTTACTTGACAGATAAGCATGAGTTAGTGCACAATATCACTGGCATGGATCAGTGAGGTCTTAGGAGCAATTTTTTATAAGATGATAAACAACAAATGATTACCTTCTTTGAATGAAAGCATGATTCTGATTGTAATTTTTTTTAAAGCAACAAAGTATACCTCAGCATGTTTAATAATTCATTAAGTCTGATTTTAACACATTTTTTTTCAGCTATTATCGAAAGATTAAATTGCTAGCCATAGAAACATCTAAAATGAATGAGACTTTTTTCCCTAATTTTTAAGATATATCCTACATATGTTCTGTGATTTTTTAAAATCTATTTTTGCTGTTGAGTTAGTCATTTCTAGGAGCACAATTTTACTATTTAGGCCTAGAGGACCTTCATACATGCCTAATAATGATGTCTGTCCAGTAACGCACTTATTCCATTCATTTAAGATTTAAAGCAATAAGTGCCTGTGTAAATAGTTTTAAGAGGGAGAATTGTAACCTTTTAGGCTCCAGTATGGGAACATCATCTGTTAGAATGAAGTTTATTATTATAAGCAGGTGCTCAAAAGAACTAATTACCATTAATTGGGACCTTTAGAGGAAACCAATTTGGATGAAGATGTGGCAGTGGCACAGTATGAGCATGAGAAAGACATGGGGAAATTTAGAAAGCCAAGCATTAAGTAGCAACTGACACTGTTATTTTAATATTATTAAGAAGATTAATCCTATCCAACCTTTATTAGGGTGCTAGCTTACATGATGGACTGTTAAATAATTTCTCCTTTTTTCAATTGAGTGCTTACATTTGTCGAGATAGACATACTGGACTAATACTTGTAGATCAGATAAACAAATTCATGACATTGTAGAACTCCCTCTTATTTAATTTTATTAGTTGTACACAATTTTCATAGACAAGAAGCTGATTCATTGTGTGTAAGGTAAAACACCAATGAAAATTAGGCTTCTGGATTCGGAAAATCATAATTTCATTTGATTCTCACATGCAGGCCGGCGAAATAATTGTCTTCTGTTAAACAAATTGCAAGCTCTGTTTCATGAAGATGTCTGTTAGTAATGCAATGTCAAGATGGTGAACACACATTCTTTCGGTATTTATAATTATGGGCATAATCAAGAATGTGCACTTTCCACTCAATCGGACTGCGTTTTTAAACTAAACACAGAATATATCTATATTAGGCTGTCTTGCCTTATACATGTTTCAGCAGTTGATGATGATGCAGATCTATATACCAGTTATAAATATGCATTTTTTCCTGACAAGTATTTACGTGCCATAAAAAGAGGGTTTGGAACACGGGCAGTAATGTTCTTTTTGCATTTCTCAAATCTCTGTATGCCACTTCTTCTCCCTCCACACTATAGCATGATGCTTTGGAAATAGCTGAGAGCGTTAGATAAAAAATATTTTGTTATTCTGTCCTAATTCTGGAACAGATCTCTCTCCTCTCGTACTAATGTCCTTCTTAATGTCCCACATCTCCAAGAATGGAACCTCTACCCTTTTTATGAGAAGCAAATGTTTCTCTGTGGAACCGTCAAACTGATTCAAGCACAGCAAGGGTCTCTGTGTTGAGAGGAAGACAAGCTTAGTGATAGCAATGTTATTATCATTTTCATAGCTATGTGTTTTTTTGAAAACTTCGTTTTCCAATTAAACCGTGACATCATCGGGCATCTGCCAATGCGATTGGTCTAATCTTCAATCTGTGACATATCAGTTCAGAGTTTGACATCACAGTTAATGACAAAGGAATTTAAAACTGCCGGGCAATGTTACTATATGTGTACAACCACAACAAACAACACATGTCTAAGCTGAGTGTTGCACCTCACCAAAAGAGTTTCATTGTTTTCCAAACAAAATGTGTTGCTGTTTTTCATAAGACACCAGTCAAAACAATGTCAAACAACTTTGTTGTCAGCAATTGCAGCTCTCCTTTGAGGGCAAGAAGTAGTCTGTTTGGTTCAGTTACAGTTTATTGAAGCATCGTTCAGCCAGGGAAAGCTAAACAATTAAGCAATTGAAACATACATCATGCATGTGTCAATGCACTTCGTCAGTTTCCTGAAATCTGTGCTTGCAATAAACGAAATTATTTAACTTAATCTCTGACATCACAGCTTTGGGATGAAGAAAATTGCAAACTTGAAAAACATGTAGCTATGAAAACGATAATAATTCAACCACAAGATAAAGTGGAGAAAGGGGACCATCAACTACTGCAATAAGCATAGGCATATCAGAGGGGGGGGCAGTTTAATTATGATGCTTCAGAATCGCAATAGCCCTCTTATTAGGCAAAGACACCTATTTCTGTGCATTTTATCAAATATAAAGTTCTAAGGATACCTAATTGATGGACAATTATTCAAGCTGTGTGCCATTACAAAAATATGAGATCTGCAAATTACAAAGGAGTGAATTTCAAATTTCTCTGACACACCTGCTGCAAAAACTTGTCTCGATGTGATAGTTGCTGTGAGCCTTTATTGACAATCACTTGCCACTATAAAGATAGCAAATCGCACCAACCAAAAGATTCAGTTAAAAATCTGGGCATTGTTTCCTTCTTATGGAAAAAGAAAATCCACCTGTGAAAATTCATTATCAAGAAAAATGAAAATAATCTGGAAACAAATTGCCACAGAATGTTAGATATTCATTGTCACAGGTGTCGCCACAGTAAAGTGAAGATAAATTGTTGTGGTTCTGTGAAAATAACACAGACCATGAGCGAACCAGAAGCTGTTCTTAAATTGTTCTGACACCAAACCAACCGCAAAAGCAGAAGGGATATAAGAAAAAGGCCGTCTCTTCTCTCCTCTGGACATTTGATCTGACAGAATTGCTTGTATCATTTGCTCTTTTCACCTGTTGAAGGTCTTTGATGTATGGTGTCATTGCCTGGGGCATTTTCTGTATACTCATACGATGCTGTGCATCAAACTGGCCAATTTCTGAAAGAGGCGGAACACAACTTGAACAAGGCCGTCAATATAAGCTTCTGACATGAAGTAATCCGTACTTAGTGCCCCTGGGTAATTTGTGGTTCCCCAGGTAGTTCTGTGATACATTCTAACAGTTTATTGCCCATGGTTGTATCCTTTTCCATGTCTTTATGCATGAAAATGCAAACTTTCGTTGTTATATGTTTGACCACTCCGCAACTAACTTAAAATTTGATAAAAGATAGGTAGAGAAGGAAGAATTGGATGATTATAAGTTATCATTCATCTGTCAGCAACCAAAAAGTTCACACTAATATTAATAATTTTAAAAAAAAACAGAAAATTAAAAATCCAGTTGTGAAAACTTCTTAACTTTTTTTATGCGCCTCTCATAACTTTCTTACCAAATCTCACAAAGCCTTACAATCAAAAGATTGGTAAATTGACATGAATGACAACAGTCTATTTTGTGATTGGCAAAAACAAATATATACTCCCTCAGACTATCTTCCTCTTCAGGACTGGCCATTCATTTGATCTGACAGAAATGAACTTTTGATAACTTACGTGTAACCGTTTCGGAAGATTTCTGATGTATCTAGTAATGGATTGATTTTCAAAGTAATTTCGCACACGGTGTCTTTAAAAACATGCCAAAAGAGGCCAATCCTATTTCAAGAAAGATTAAACGCTTCTTACAAACATGTATTTACGTTCATGATCAGAAAGGTAATTATAAATTGAATCTATTCAATCATTCATGGCTCTTCTAACACTCTGACTGCTAAATCAATGTCTCAAAAGAGGAAATAATATCCTTTTTCCTTTGTAACCCCACATAAGAGCTACATTATAGTCTCAGTAGGTCTGCGTCATGCAATTGTTGCAAGTAGTTGGTGGTCGCGTACCACCTTCATCGGAGGCAGGTGGAATGTCATGGTAACACAGCCCGGTCGTCAAAAAGATCTTTTCGATGCTTTGAAGTTATAACAACTGTACATCCCGGACAAGTCCCCAGTATAACAGATTGACCAGGAACCAGTAGCATGATCCAGTGCAACAAGGCTTTAATTCAAATCCGTACAGTTTAGGAAAAATTGTTTAGCCTGTATTGTCCTCAACTGTGCATAATACTCTACAATATACATGAATTAATAAGTCATTTGTTAACTGCTCATCCACAATTTTTTTTTTTAAATATAGTAACGCCATTAATTGTAGACCCTCAACTGAGCTTAATCAGGGTTTACAATTATACAGCAAAATAATGAATACTCACAGCATGGATCCCCAGAACTGGAAAATTACCAAAACTAGTTATGTATGTGTTTGTTTTACTTATTTAGTCATCAACTTCCATCTTCAAGATGTTACTGGACATAAACGTGGTCTGTCTTCACGTTTTCCTTTGGTGAACACCTTCCTTTGATTGTAGCAAGAATATTCACCCTGAACTGTCTGGTAGACAAACCAAAGAGAACGGGATAACAGATTGACAACAACGAAGAGTTGGAATACAAGGTGAATAGGTGAAGGGCATAAATAGAACCAAAGTAACAGTACTGGTGCAGCAAGCCAGCATGAATGATGCACCTGTTGCTGATGTATACATATACAGCCTCACCGATTGCCTTACATGTTCAAACCCTTCCCAATGCCATTTTCTAATACCCCATGTGTTCCAAAATTATTCCTCTCCTATTTTTATAGGAAGACAATGTTTCCTCAAGGAACTGTTCTGGTGATTCAAGAACAGTAAGAGCTGTGTGTTTCATGAGGAGAGGCTGTTAGTGAAAGCATTGCAGCTTAGCAATACCATAAAGTTAAGAAGAAGGAGAATAAAATAGTGCAAGGGACAAAGTTGCATGCTGCTTTCCTTTACTTGGAGAGTGATTAAGACAGTGTACATACTGATGTCTTTATAAAACAACAGAACATATACATGTATTAGTCACTTTTCACTTTCTCTATTATCCAACCTTTTGTTAAATTGAGTTAATGCTGTTGTTGCAGGTTGTTTTACAGAACAGATATAATACTGAAACTGCTGTTTTTGCTTACCGTGCGTGCAAAAAAAGTAGGAGCCCACACAACCTGCATTTTGCCAGGCAATTGGGATCGCAAGCTGTCTCACCATGTAGTCATTGTACAGCAAAACGAATGCCTTTGTTAAAAATGTCCCCCTCCTCCCATCCAGTGTCTATCAAACGCATCAGCATCAGTCTGACTGGTCTTTCTGCATTTATTGAACAAATCAGCCTGACTGGTCTTTTCAGAAGGATATCGATATTGTGCAGATGATAATGAGTAGTTTTGACCTTCATAGCACAAACCACAATGGCCCAGTCTTTGCAAGCTGGCAATAATGACTAGTTAGACTGCACAGGACCATACTAGAGATTACTCTGTGAATGGTAATGATTGTTATAGAACCTAATAACACTAATCATGGTTCTATATCAGACAGTTTATTGACCGTATTAAACACACTGTGAAGGGAAATAGATAAGCAAGTCAAACAATTTACCAGAGCCAAACTTGTGTACAGATAGCAACTTTAGATTTAGAAATTTAGCAAATGAATAACTTCCAAAATGGTTTCAGAATGCAACTTCTAAGAGGCGGGGATAATTGTTTTACCAGTAAATGTCTATAACATTTTATGCAGAGAAAAAAATTGCCCTTTGTGCAGAACCAGAAAGGTCCCATTTGGTGCTGTACTATTCACCAATGTGTTAAATCAGATGTAAGAGTCAGATTTTATTGGAGAGATTATCAATTATTTGTGAGGCTTTTCTTGGTTCCATACATGCATTTCAGATATCAAGCTTCATTACAATAACAGACACTATTCTACTACTAGTATTCTATAGATCTATTTATAACATTATTTTTTAAATATACTTTGATTGATCCTTCTCATGCCAGTTGATTAGTTGTTAATAATTGAAGGTTGAAAGGCAAATACACCTTTCAGGTGTCAGCCTGCCACATGTTTATTTGGTCAAAATACTTGAAACTTGAAGTGTAAGAATTTGTCCTGGACATTACAGTTCATTTTTCTATTTAGAAGCTCATCGTAATGTCACTAATGTGTCAATATTTTTCCATTTCGATGTATAATTTTCGACATTATAATGTTTCTACCGAATTTATCATGGAAGTCATCAACTAGTTCTACATATATGTATTGAGAGAGTATGTGGGGAAGACTGGTTTCAGAAGAAAAAATGTACCTAAGCCAAAAGACGAAATAGAGGAGAGGGTGAATAGACTGTGGCAAAGGGTGCAAGAGACGGGACTGCTTGCATTACTTTAAAGCATTTTCATTGTTGCACTAAGAGTGTAAAGGTAGATTTACCGTTGCCTCAGTCCATTCAGTATTTGATAAATTTAATATGGATCTTGAATTGGGTTAGTTGCCCCATCAAAGACTCTATGATTGATGAATGTCCAGCTGGGTATTTTAGGTTTAACATTCATATTTTCAGTGTCTTGATACTCTGTGAAATTTCGAAGGCGTATGGGAGGGGGGGGGGGGAGGAGGCAGTCGGGGCAGTCGTCCCCACCCCCAAAAGTTTGTCAAACAATAAGATTCGGGCAGAAAGGCAAAAAAATTTGGCAGGTTATAAAACAATCGCATACTATTGAAAATTAATGATTTTCAGCAATTTCATGTGAAATGTATTTTAAAAATATTGAAATTTCGGCAAATGTTGCTGGTGCCACCCCCCGCCATAATTAAGTGTGCAATACGCCTATACAATGAATACTGTTTGAATGACACTCATACAAAAGTCATAACTTAGATGAAGTGATGAAGTGCAACATTTCACAATACACATCTGAGGCCTTCTCATTTGTTTTCATCCAAGCATATTCATCCCGGGACTTATTGCTTCTAATATCTGCAAATTAAGTTATTATTTACAACAACAGTTACATTATGCTTCTTCATACTCTTCATCTGTGGGATTGCTTGTGGCAAATCTAATATAAAAACAATCAGTTACTTCCTGACCTCAAGACAATGAAGAGACTCAGATGTGCAATCTCCAAAATGAAATCAAAAACTCCTGAATCTTTTGTTCTCTGTGTTATACTATGGCACAGCTGCGTTGATATGTTCCATATTTATGATCAATGGCTTTCTTCCCATCATAATATTTCCCAATTTCGCCTTGCTCCCAACCTCATCGGTTGTATTCTGTGAAGATGCCTAATATTATACTACCTAGGTGGCACAGGCCTTGACATATCCACAGGATTTTCCTTTTTTATGATAACAGAAGGTTCTCTCCACTTCTCAAAACCAAATATCGGTCTATCTTCCAAACACTTTGTCAAATTGCACCCAAGCCAAATTGCGAAGAAAATTATTGGATTTGCATAAAACGCAATCTCAGCTAATTGTATGAATGGACTCAATTATGACAAGAAATTAATTAATGCTTGCATGGAAAGCTCAAAACAATTAGCTGTCACCATGCATGTTGCCTGATTTTAGGAGTCATCATTTTAATTGATTTTCATTAGATGCTAAAAAGACATGCAGATGCCTGGATAAAGAAATATAAGCATTTGTCCAAAATTACATGCAAATAATTCTGCATTCCACGTTAAAATGTTCTCACAGATGGTTATAGTAAGTTACCAATTAAGATATTGTGTTATTGAGGGTAACATTGTTTTACAATTGTGCGTAGATCTGTGTATGAAGCATGGACTATACTAATTTCGACATGTTACACGATTTTAAAGTGTACTGAAAGATCTGATATATTTATCATACCCCTATTGCACAGGCATAGATAGATATCAAACCAAGCACACAAACTGTCTTCATGTGTAGAAAAAATATTTAAAATGAGTAACAGAGTATGTTTTAGCAGCTGAAGAAATGTTGCTTTAGAATTGGTACACTGACAGAACTACATCCTCATTTCGTATGCATCCATACCTTGGTGTGAATGAGTAAGGATATAACTTATGATGCCTTAGCCTAACACAGAGGAGTTTAGAAAGTGACATCTTGTTTTTGTATTTAGGTAGCCCAGTATTAGCAGGCCTAGAGGAGTTGCAGTTGTTGATTACCCATTCTTGTAATTCCTCCCGATGGGCAGGTGTATAATGTTTTAGAAATTGCTCTCCTCCAATCCCAATGTCCATCTTAATGCATGTCCAACATCTCCTAGAATAGATGTTCTGCCATTTTTATGAGACGTAGATGTCTCTCTGTGGAACCGTCAAACTGATTCAAGCGCAGCAAGGGTCTCTGTGTTCAGAGAAAAGCAAGCTTGGGCATAGCATTTTAGTTCAGTCACAAGATGTAGTTGAGAATAGGGGCCATTAACTATTGCAAGAGGGAGACCTGTGTAGAACGAGCAGACCAGATGTTCACATATTTTGAGCCTTCTGGCTTCAGGGCTTGGTGTGCTTCCAATGTTCAAGCAAAATATTGTTTTCCTTCTTGAGTCAACAGAGAGGAAAACCTATTCAATCATTCATGGCTCTACCAGCATTGTGATTGCTAAATCAAAGCCCTAAATGAGGAAATAATGTGAGAAGGAGCAGAAGACCTCAGCAAGAATGAACTATTTTCCTCTTGAGAGGGAAGTGTTTGCATCCTATCAGAACAAATTCAAGTACAAAGCTCTAGAGAAGAAATTCAATGCAAAGCTCATAAATTATGAAGTAAGTAAAGGATAGATCACAGGTTCAATAAAATTGTTTTTGAGACAATTTCAGTTGAACATAAAACAGATATATACAGGCAGAATCTTTTTTTCAGACTAGTTTTGTAAAGTTTGGATTTGAATGTTTTAGAAAATAACAAGAAGTCAAGGTAAAATAATCTGCAAATTGTATAGGATCTCCTTTTATTGCGTTATTGCATATATGTTTGCATTGAAGTAGAAATTGTTGAGATCATCACAAAATTTGAAAATATTTTTATTTCTTTCATTTCAGAACAAATTTTGCACCACTGAATCTGGAGGAGGTTTACACACCATTGCTGCACGCAATCAAGAAGACATTTCAGAAACTGACGAGACATTTGTCCAGAAGCAGAACAAACGAGTCGCCCAGCAACATCATTGATTTCCATGGAGACACCACTGTCTGTCACTGAGAGGTAGCCACGTCTTCTGTCAAGTGGGCGAGATAACCACAGGAACTTCAAGTGAACTTTGACTGTATCCATAAGAATGCTTTGAAGTTGATTGACAGAAGAAGAGATCACAGGAAAAAAACAGGATTAATTCTGGAAGTGTTATCTGGGTGTTCAATGCAAAATATTGTAAAATAAAGTCTGAAAAAAACTACAAGCTTTTCTTACAAAATATATCAAGACCCTTTTTGTATAGCTTATGCATTATGTGAACATCTTCACTATGCAGTTAAATCATGGCTGAGTTTCGCTAAAAAGATCTGGAGCAGAGGTAGAGCTGTGTTGAAGTATTGGATTACAAATTTGAGAAATACTTTATAAAGCTCTGATTCAACATTCGACCGAGTTGACTGCGTCTGTGTTGCCTTGTTCATACCACTGCCACCTTGTCATTTGCTAAAAGGTTGGATTTATCAGCCTGATTCTTACTACACATCCATAATGCACACATAATTCTGGAGCTTGTCACATTGAAAAGACATATTGGGTAAGGTGTCATGCATATTTTAGGCTAAGTCAGCATTTTGGGAGGCAAAAGGATCAGCCAGTGATAAAACCATTTCCAGGGCAATCTTGCTGTAATTAGCACAAGGAGTAATGTGTATTGGAAGTGTCACATATATATGTATATCAACACACAACACTCCACAGTTATTGGATTATGAGAACTTACCAATGACAATTGGTACAAAGTGTCATGCAGTGACCAATTGAGGAAGGGTCATCCATATTGTGCATAACATGCACATATTATTTTTATTTAAAATTTGTGTGTATCAAAGGCTTTATGCAACGTACGGAACCAACAAAAAACCAGTTTTCACTTGGCAGTGTGTGAATTTGAACAAAACCTGGGAGAGATTGCCTTACATGTTCAAACCCTTTCCAATGCCATTTTCTAATACCCCATGTGTTCCAAAAAGTATTCCTCTCCTATTTTAATGGCAAGGCAATGTTTCCCGAAGGAAGTGTCCTTCTGATTCAAGCGCAGTGAGAGCTGAGTGTTTCATGGGGAGAGGCTGTTAGTGAAAGCATTGTAGCTTAGCAGTAAGATAAAGTTTAGAAGGAGGAGAATAAAATAGTGCAAGGGACAAAGTTGCACACTGCTTTCTTTTGCTTGTGGAGTGATTAAGATACACGGTGTAGAATCTGATGTCTTCATGAAACAACAGAACATGTATTGGTCACTTTCTCTATTATCTACAGGGTGGTCAAGAAAAAACTTTACACACTTTCCATGGCATAGTTCTTTAAATTTGTCTGTAATTACTATCAAATCTTTTCTAATGTAAAGAGGATAGTCATGGCAATATATTATCTGTACTTTGTTTCCATTGGACATGATGTGTGAACTTGAGCTCTGATTTTGCAGAAATAAAAAAAAAGGCCATTTTCATGCATGTTACTGTCCCAAATGCAAGGTATTGCCATCAATTCAAATATCGTACCATTGCTTTTCTATTCCTACAGTAACTTAGAGTTCTTAAGACGAGTGTGGTCTCCGGATTTCAGCTCTCATTTATTGAACACATCAGCCTGACTGGTCTGCACAGAAGGATATCGAAATTGGGCATATGATAATGTGTAGTTTGACAAGAGTCCAACAAGACCTTCATAGAACAAACCACAATGGCCCATTCTTTTTAAGCTTGCAATAATGAATGGTTAGACTGCACAGGGCCATACTAGAGGATGCTCCGAGAATGGTAATGATAGGTATAGAAACTAATGGCACTAATCATGGTTCTATATCTGACGGTATATTGACTGTATTAAACTTACAGTGAAGGGGGGTAAGCAAGTCAAATAATTTACTAGAGCCAAACTTGTGTTCAGATTGCAACTTTTTACATCTAGAAACAACAAACATTGGCACACAGAAATTCTCAAAGCGAGACATCATATGGTACGATATTGGCTTTAGCTATTAAATTATAACATACATTTCAAGCTGTCTCTGTGCCCTTTATCATATCCCGCAAACAACAGATGAAGAAGATGCATATCCATTGCATGACTGTCAGTGTACCGCTTAGGCATTCCCCAGTGGCCAAATTAGTATTGAATGGTCCCCAGCAAACAATGGCACATGGTTCATTGGCCTCCAATATGTTTACTGGCCCTTCTCGGAATGTTGATTAAGCATTGATGGATTTGAAGCAGAGTCATTAGCTGAAGAAAGATTATTGATTTTGTTGACCAGAGAAATTAACATGAAGTAAATTTGCTAGCTTTGATTCTTTAACTTTAAGAGGCTGCGATTTATGGTTTTACCCATCAATGTCAGTAAAATTATATACGGAGAAAAAAATTCCCTTTATGCGGAAACAAAAAGGTCCCATGTCGTACTGTAAAAAGAGTTTTATCTACCATTCACCAAGAAGTTCAATCAGTGATGTAATAGTCAGATTATAACCTACAGATTCTCAATCAATAGTGAGGCGTCCATTGGTTCCACACATGTAGGAATTTTGTCTTGGACATTATGACCCATTTTTTGACTGAGAAGTTTGTTGTAATATGTAACTTTTATTTCGCTTCTATGTATGTTCGATATTATAATGTAAAGAGACAGGACTGCTATATTTAAGCATCTACATTGTTGCACAAGGAGTATAGAGGTAGATTTACCATTGCTGCAGCCCATTTAGTATTTGATAAATTCAAATATTCATATTGAATAGAGTTAGCTACGCTATCAGGGATTCCATGATTGGGGAAAGTGTAGCAGGCTTTTTAAAAATTAGCATTTATATTTTTATTTTCCTAATACTCAATGAATACTATCTGTATAAACATCATCACAGTATGCAGGGGCGGACTGGCCCCAGAGTGGGCCCCTGGGCAAAATCATTGGCGGGCCCCTGTTATCGCAATCATGGGCGTAATTTGGTGGGGGACGGGGGAGGGACATTTCCCCCCCACATTAATTTTTTGACCCCGGGGGACGTAATATAATATGTCCCCCCCCCACTTTTTTGTGTGAAACCTGTTGTGGTAATGGCATTTAGGCTCAATTAGGTAGGGCGCTGTTCCAAGAGACATGTCCCCCTTTCAGCTTAGGCTGGCTACCATGCCATACACAATTTTGGAAGAACATAAAAAAGACTGACTGACTAAGTTATTTGCGGATCCGTCAGCCAATTCGGAACGCGTGACCGTCGTGTCCCCCCCACATTTTCTGCGAAAATTACTCCCCTGATCGCAATAGCGGCATTTTCAAGATTATGTTAAAATTTATTAACACCTTCATCAAAAACCATTTCAATTACAGAACATAGATTGTTCTTACCTGCATTATATGATATGAAATAACTGACTATGAAATTAATTAAAAACTTCCGCACGATATCTGGGAGCGGGCCCTTGCTTACTTAATATATTTAATATGAAAATTATCCTCATGAAAAAAATTTTAAAGTCAGAGGAATACATTCCTTAAATTATACAGTTTAAATTTTGAGGAGCAGACATGCAGTGGGGGATTCAGAAGGGGTGCATAGGGGGCCCATGCCCTCCCGGACCATTTTGAAGAAAAGTATACTGCAAGGAGGGCCCTCAAATGTCCAGGCCTACCATCAGATCCTGTCAGTGGATCATGTATCTGAATCCGAAACTGAGAGATAGGCCTTTAATTCATTGTTGATTATATGCTCGTGAAGTTTTGATTGAAGAATTTTTAAATATTTTTATTAGGCCAGAATCGATTTTGACCTCTTTTACATCATTTTTGATAATTCAGATTTTTTAAAGTTGCTGGTGGGCCCCTTCAGATGGTGGGCCCCTTCAGATGGTGGGCCCCAGGGCACTGTCCTCTGGCCCATAGGGCCAGTCCCCCCCTGACAGTATGGTCATAAAGAAATCATAAGTTAGATAAAATGCCACTTTCACAATACCCTCCCAAGCAGCAACGTAAATCCAACCTCTCGCTACGTAATTATTTAGGTTAGAATCAAACGTTGGGCCAAACAACGTATGACAAAGGTAGGGCAAATGTAATTTCCAAACGTTGCACTCAGATGGAAAACCAAACGTAGGTCGCAACGTTAGTAAGAGGTTGGCAGATAGTTTGTTTTATAGTTTGGCCTAACGTTCGAGTCACACGTAAGTCATACCTTTGGTTGAGAGGTTGGAAGAACGTCTTGTTATAACGTTTGGAAAAACGTGTCAGTCATACGTAAGTCATACCTTTGGTTGAAAGGTTTGAAGAACGTTTGACTATTACGTATGACCAAACCTTTGATTCAAAGGTTGGTCGAACATTCATTTGAGAGGTTTATAAAACCTTAGACTATTACGTAAGTCATACCTTTGGTTGAGAGGTTTGAAGAACGTTTGACTGTTACGTATGACCATACCTTTGATTCATAGGTTTGTCGAACATTCATCTGAGAGGTCTTAGCAACCTTGGACTATTACGTATGACCATACCTTTGATTCATAGGTTTATGAAAGGTATGGTCACACGTTTGGTCATACGTAAGTTCCAAGGTTTCTCCAACATGTTTTTGAGATGTATGGACAACGTTTGAAAGTAATGTTCAGGTCAAACGTCTGATCATACGTATCTGCCAAAGGTTTGTTGAAGGTTTGCACAAAGTTGCAGAACCTAGGATCCTGATTCTCAGAGAGCTTGTAGCGCCATCTATTCCATACCTATTCCAATCTATCTGGTAACTTTGTATTATATAAAAACTCCAACAGGATGGTTGCTGTTGTCGATAAGATGAAGCCATGAAGAAAAAGTTGACGCACCAGTAAAAATTAAATCCACATATGTACTTTTAAAAATGTGGTTTAAAAATAATTTAATTTTTTTCCACACCCACAAATATGCATATGAAAATTTAATGAGACCCAAGTTTAATGGTGCCTCATCGCAACTGTCCTAGATGCCGAGAATGTTCCAATTTTATCAAGGTAAAATTGCAGTAACATTTTCAATTTCACCATGCAAGGTAAGTGTTTTTTATATAATTTTATCTTATAGTCCTAAGTGGACTTGTAGACTGCTCAGTAAAATGAGGAAGAAAAGTCTATTAATTTTGGGAGCATCCTTCTTGGATAGCTCTGTTTGTACTGCTTTAATTTTTTGCTTTATATTTGCAGATCTCAATCAAAATAATTAAATCCTCCCACCAGGGAGGCTGGGATGCTCTCCCCCCCCCCTGCACCCCACCCTACCTGGACAATGATCCCGAACACGCTATATATAAATCAATCTGAAAACAACAGAAAGTGAACTGAACTAAAAAAGCTTAAAAACTATTAAAAAGAATTGAACATAAACCCCCCCCCCCCCCATCAGACGATCCACCCCTGAAAACAAATCGACATCTTGAAGAGACTTACTTGTGAGTCCAGCGCTGGTGTCCAACGACGAATTCTGGCCGTATCCACGTCCGTGTGTCCTCCCGGGTTTGGTAACCGGGTATATCCATCCAGAACGGGGTATATATGTCCACTATTCAGTCCATAATTGATCACAAATACAGAAACAGCTGATCGGGCTATTCCTGGGCCGGGGCGCTCCGACCATGCCGTTCGATTTTGCACTTTGGCGGGCCTCAAACTTTCACAATAAAGGATTCCGAGCGTCCAAAACCGGCTCATTGAATAGCCAAGCAGCTATTCTATGAAGCTCCAATGCTATACGGCTTGTCAATGCGTTTAAATCCTTCGTTATTAGCAAAAAAACCATCCGAAATTTCACAGATTCGAGTCAGCCCGCCATTTTGCCTTCTTGTACGCAAGTGCGCATGCGCAAGAGGGGGCCGCTCGTCTGAAACGCTGGATCCCAGAAGGCGGGAAGACGGTCAGAGACCGTCAGACCAACGTTAAAATGCTTCGTAGCATCAGATACGGCTAGTATCACTCGTATCAACGTCTAAAATTACGTATTAACGTCTCAAAAATGTGTCGACAGATTACGTAGTTTCGTAACGTTGGGTCCGATGTGGTTTGGAGGTTTAATGCTTCGTTAGACCAACATTAGATCAACCTCAATGTCCGGCAGGGTATACAATTGAGGCATTCATGTTTGTTTCCATCCACGCATTTTTAATCCGGGACTTGTCGCCTGTAATTAGGGGTGTACCGATCAAGCATTTTGCCGAACCGAACCCGGACCCGAATCTGGCTTCAATATTCGGCCGAACACGAACCCGAGTTCGAACCTCAATTGCCCTGCCCTGAGCCTACCAGACCAATCCAATTGACAACTGAAAACCAGTCAAGCGCGTCAATGAGCCGAGCCACGTGGCCCGCATATTGATTATGTAATATAGTCTTACAGAAACATAAGTTGGTGAGCTGTTACCAATAGTAGGCACCCAGTTAAAATTCATGGTTTAAAAAAAAAGAATTGCAGCTAATATTTAAAGGTGTTAATGACAGAACATAGTCTTTTTAGGTTTATTGATAGAACTTGAATACCTAATTGTTAAAAATGTGGATAATTGATTTATCATTCTGGTTGTTACATTCTTGAGTTACTGTTAAAAAAACATTTTTGTTAATTTCATTAATCCAGATTATAATAGACTTTCAGACAGAACATGACTTCTTAATTTAAGAAATGCAAACAAGTTCAATGCTGAGACACATTTGTTTTGTGTCCATGCAATTTCAATGGCAATGTCATCTTTAAAGCTGTCTGGAAACAAGTTTTTCGTTGCCTAATTTTAGACTAAATCTATCAATTTTTCTTTTTGGGATCTTTCTCTTGGTGATCTTTTCATCAATCGTATGTGCAAAAAGATAAAACCATTGATATATCAGTCCATATGTTGTCCCAACAGTAGAGCAAATCGAAATTGTATGTAATGAATAGCCAAAATGAGACAGTGTTTATTTATAGGCCTATAGGCTACATTGAAATCTGAAGATAATTATTCAGGTGTTATGCAATAGGCCAATAGCAGAATCTGATGTGCATGTGGAGCATGAATTTGTCCGATCAGGGATATTATAAGCTGGGTCAATGGTCCGATAATATTAGGGTCGCTGGAAATAAGGGGTGTGTGCAGGTGCTTGGCCAGCGCCAGCACCTTTGCCCCAGGCAGGCACCCTGTCCATCTCCCTGCCCCCCTCCCCCCTTCACGTATCCAGGCCACTGATGAAATGCGTATCAATGGATGGCTGTTAATGTTATTGTAGCTAATCCATAATGAATCATGTAAATCTGTATTCACAGCAATTTTATTTAGATCTGAGCATTTGTTATCCTAAAGTACACAAATAAAACGCAAAGCAAGAGAAAGTAACAATTTATAATTGTCAAAATTGATTTAAATGGTAGGAACAATTAATAAATACCAAGACAAAGAGTTAATTTGTCTTCATGTAGATAGAGTTGGAAGCCGTGATACTACTTATATTATTTGATTTTGAAATATTGTGTGTGCAATCTTTATACCTTGTGCTATTTTAAGACAGTTGGGTTGTGACAGGCTATCAATATTATGCTATTGATATCAATATTTAGACCTATATCTAGTCAAATTGTATACACTTATCTATTCAATGTCATGCTTTAATTTGTTTCTTATATCAAGTTAAATTTAAAGTTTTGGCTCATTGAAAGGCCCTCCGTGTGATTATGCAACAGCACATGTTACGCACCAAGAGCTTGGGAGTCACCCAAGCATGACTTCACCAATTATAGACGCGTGGGGGCGCTGTAATAGGGGGTGTGGCTTGATCGGTGATCGGCTTGATTTTTAGTCGATCATTTGAGTCGGACCACGGGGCACCGAAACAGGCCGAACCGAACACCGATCACAAGTTCGGTACATCTCTACCTGTAATATCTACTAGTTTAGTTTGGTTATGTTGAGACGGCCAAGCAGCAGCTCCATTAATTGTGTGTTGCAATGTCCTCATCTGTGTAAATCTAATACAAAAACAATCAGGTGCTTCATATTCCAAGACAGTGAAGAGACTCAGATGTGCAATCTTTAAAATGAAATCAAAAGCTCCTAATTCTTTTTTTCTTTATGTAATATGCGGCACCGCTGCATGCATGGTTATATTCTGTACTTATGATCGATAACGTAATTCCCATCATGATAATATGTCTCCTTCACTCCCACCCTCAGTGGTTGTATTCTGTCAAGATGCCTAATATTAAACCACTAAGGTGGCACAGGCCTAGGCATATTCGCAGGATTCTCCTTTTTATGATAGCAGAAGATTCTTTCCTTTTCTCAATACCAAATATCTGTCTATAATTCACAAATCCCATACTTGGCCAAATTTGCATCTAAGCCAAAATTAATAGGATAGACAATTACAAGATTTGCAATAAATGCAATCTTAGCTAATTTTGTGTGGGCTCAATTATTACAAGACACTAATTAATGTTTGCATGGAAAGCTGAAAACAATTAGCTGTCACCATGCATTTTAATTGATTTTCATTTGATGGATAAAGAAATATAAGCATTTGTTAAAAAGTACTTGCAAATAATTCTGCATTCTACATGAAAATTTTCACACTAATGATTATAATAATTAAAATTAAAAATTAAAATATTGCATTACTGAGGCCTGCAGGCAAATTTTATGAGGCGATGCTTCAACCCTGATTATTGTCTAAGTGAATCCATATTTTAATTTGATTTGATTTTGATTTGAAATATATTTATTCGGAGAATACAAGATCGAGACAACCTTGTTTTTCAACATGACCCTGTTAAGATAGAATGAATATATATGTACAAACAGTCGCCTCTGTACAGCTGAGTACAGTCCTCCAGACATTATAACTTATAATGCCTTAGTCTAACACCGAGGAGTAGAGAAAGTGACATCTTGCCTGTCTTTGTATTATAGTAGAGGTAATTTAGTTGCTGAAAACCCATTCTTGTAATTCCTCCCGAAGGGCAGGTGTAGGCCGTAATATTTTGGAAATACCTCTCCTCCTATTCTAATATCCATCTTAATGTCCAACATCTCCTAGAATAGATCTTCTGCCAATTTTATGAGACGTAAATGTTCCTCAGCGGAACCATCAAACTGATTCAAGCACAGCAAGGGTCTCTGCATGTGTTCATAGAAAAGCAAGCTTGATGATAGCATTGTAGTTCAGTCACAAGATGCAGTTGAGAATAGGGGCCATTAACTATTGCAAGAGAGAGACCTGTGTAGCACGAGCAGACAAGATGTTCATATTTTGAACCTTCTGGCTTCAGGGCTTGGTGTGCTTCCAATGTTCAAGCAAAATGTTGTTTTCCTTCTTGAGTAAACAGAGAGGAAAACGTATTCAATCATTCATGGCTCTACCAGCATTGTGATTGCTAAATCAAAGCCCTAAATGAGGAAATAATGTGAGAAGGAGCAGAAGACCTCAGCTAGAATGAAGTATTGTCCTCTTGAGAGGGAAGTGTTTGCATCCTTTCAGAACAAATTCAAGTACAAAGCTCTAGAGAAGAAATTCAATGCAAAGCTCATAAATTATGAAGTAAGTAAAGGATAGATCACAGGTTCAATAAAGTTGCTTTTGAGACAATTTCAGTTGAACATAAAACAGATATATACAGGCAGAATCTTTTTTTCAGACTAGTTTTGTAAAGTTTGGATTTGAATGTGTTAGAAAATAACAAGAAATCAAGGTAAAATAATCTGCAAATTGTATAGGATCTCCTGTTATTGTGTTATTGCATATATGTTTGCATTGAACTAGAAATTGTTGAGATCATCACAAAACATCAAAATAGTTTTTATGTCTTTCATTTCAGAACTAATATGACACAATTGAAGCAGAAGGAGCTTCACATAACATTGCGGCACATAATCGAGAAAACATTTCAGAAACTGACAAGACATTTGTCCAGAGGAAGAACAAACGAGTTGCTAAGCAACATCATTGATTTCCATGGATACACCAATTTCTATCACTGAGAAGTAGTCACGTCTTGTGTCAAGTGGGCGACATAACTCAAGGGACCTCACGTGAACTTTGACTGTTTCCATAAGAATGCTTTGAAGTTGATTGACAGAGGAAGAGATCACGTTAAAATAGAGGATTATTTCTTGAAGTGGTATCTGGGTGTTCAATGTAAAATATTGCAAAATAACCTCTGGAAAAAATATAAGCCTTCCTTACTTAATATATCCAGACTCCTTTTGTACGGCTTAGGTGAACATCTTCACCATGCAGATAAATCATGGCTGAGTTTCGCTATAAAGATCTGGAGCAGAGGTAGAGCTGTCTTGAAGTATTGGATAACATTTTAGAAACATCTTAAAAATCTCTGATTCTTTAATAAAACCCCATGACAGTGTAGTTCACAGCTGTGAACATCATGAGTGGCAGGTCTGCTCTGAATTAACACGAGTCCGAAGGACAGGTGTTAATTCAGAGCAGACCTGACACGAATGATGTTCATAGCTGTGAACTACACTGTTGTGGGGTCTTATTTATATCCCGCAACGATTTTATCAGTGGTTTTTGCTAAATCTTAGTCTGATAACTTCAAATTCTCCCAAGTTAGGTGCAGAAGTTTGATGTGACGTCACCAGCTGCCCATTGTGACGTCATGACATACACAATCGTTGCCCATTGTTTGCATAATTGCGGGATATTATAATAAGACCAAATGGGTATGGTGGTATTTTGAGATGTACTCCACGAGTTGAAGATATCCTGAGTCCTCTGTACCCACGAGTGCGTCAGTAGAGGACTCGGGATATCTTCACGAGTGGGAGTACATTCCAAAATACCACCATAAAACCATTTGGTCTTATTTATACCCCATTATGTAACACCAAAGAAGGCTAAACTTCACTCAGGTGATCTATACTCAACAGTTGCATCAGCCAATCAGAGCACAGATAGCAGCTCAAGTGATGATGTCACAATGTTGTGGCGTCACCATGGACATTGCATCACAATGGCAAACAATGCAATGACATCATCGACAATGATCAAACCATACATCAAACCATTGAGTATACAACGCAATACCACATGGGATATATCCACTGCTTTTTCATGTGGTATTGTAAACATTATGGGGTATAACACTCTACCCAGTTGACAGCATCTGTGTTGCCTTATTTATACTACTGCCTTCTTTCCTGTTGCTAAAAGGTTGGATTTATCAGCCTTATTCTTACTACGCATATCCATAATAAACAAATAAATCAGGAGCTTGTCACATTGAAAGACATATTGGGTAAGTTGTCATGTATATTTTAGCCTAAGTCAGCTCTTTGGGAGGCATAAGGATCAGCCAGTTACCAGTTGTAAAATGAGAAATTGCCAAGGTATTTATTAGTATTATGGGTAATAAAAATTTTAACAAAATGATTTAGAGTTCGATCCTTTTTTTAAACTAAGAGAACTGTACTAAAAGCAATTCTATTTGTCTGTGGCTCTGCCATATATAGTGTGTTTCGACAATATGCATAATATTATGTATCTATTTTCCAATTTAACAGTGATCGAGTCCTTTTTATTACTAAGCCTTTATTCTGAGGTGGACATCTTGAGCAGTATAAATGAAAGAGACAGAAATTCTCTTGAGTCAGAGCTGTTTTCCCTGAACAATCAAGGAGAAAATTTTACTCACAACATATCAGTGCTGAAGAACAATCAGGCCACTGAGCAACAACATTGATCTGGTGGGTTAGGTCAACAAAATAGGTGGTTGACTTCACTTTCTGATGCAAAAGTCCCCTTTGGCACAGATGTACCTTGGGGTCATCGGAAAAGATTTATCCAAAGACACAAGTGAGATCACCCCCTGGATTGGAAATACAGCCATTTTTCAAAATGGCCGCCGCAGGTGCAAAAAGTCCAATATCTCCACTTCTATTTCTGCTAGAGAGACAAAATTAGGGTCAAAATATATGTTTTTGGTGTCAGCGAATACATTGAAATAGTTCCTGAGCATAAAAAAACAATATTTACACATTTTATTGTAGCGCCTGCTTTAAAAATGGCCACCAAGCAAGGTTGACGGCACCAGGGCCACTGTTAGTGAACATTTTGTGTTACTTTGATACCATTAGGTTGCATAATCTGCAAACATTGTTGGAAATCAATCTCTACTCAAAATCAACACACTCTAACACAATTGAAAAGAAGATATGCCCAACATCAGCACTATTGAAAAATATTTATCTGGTCTTCAAAGCCTCGATCGATCGCATTTTAGCATGCATATACATTTCATGATAATTTTCCCAAATCATAATCTACATTGAGGATATTTACTTTCTTGATATCAGCAGAAAGAAACAGCTTTTATATAGACAGCATCAAGCTGTGTTCTATTTACCTGTAATTTCAGTTTTCTTTGATCTTACATTGTGTCCATTTACTAATTCTTTCATCATCGCCAAGCTTTCATTTTGATAGTCCAGTAATTCAAGCATCGTATCTATGCTCAGTGAGTGAAAAATAATATATGTCAAATTAATTTTGCTGCACAATTAAGATAATAGTGTTATTTAAGGCTGTTGTCCAGTCACTTCTGTAGGGTCAATCACGAGACACACTTCACAGCATCTTCTCATATGCTAAGCTAGCAAAGTCACCAAGAGAGCACCCCACCAAGTCCAGACTCAGGAGTTTCCACTGCAGGTGTGAAAATATGTTTTGGGCAAAAAATATTGTTAAGGTGTTTGTGGATGATTCAAGAAATTTATTGTTTGGTGCAGAACATTCATGGTATGCCATGCCATAGTTAGACATTTCAGACACTCAGTGAACGGAGGCACAATATGTAGCATGTATGACTTGGCTGAGGGATATGAATTATGCTAAGAAATATTAGCAAATTATCCTGCCCAGTGCCCAGGATATCCAGTTACCACTGTCATGTCTTTGTTTTCTACTCTTTCTAGCCAGTCAGAGCCATTTTGATGACCAATGTTGCTAGGCATAAAGCTTGTAGGGATGGTACATAACCTTTTAGAGATGTCACAAACTTTTAACTTGCCATTATTCCCACTTCAACTGTATCAAGGATGTTTTACTTCTAGTGGTTTGGTTACTTCTACAGAAGAGCTGGTTGATTCAATGCCTATTGCATGTGTACAAATAGCTGTAGAGAATAAGGGGTTGTTATGAATATTGTTGTATTGTAACCAACTATGATAAAGACTCCATGAGGTGGTACCATAACTCCAAATTTTTCTGAGGGGCTGATCATAAAATCAGCCACATCTATGCTTATTGTCTTCAATCTGTCATATATAGGCCTACATAACACACACAGCCCTTGTCTATAGATGGTTTTTATGACTAATGCACTTCTAGATTGAAGATACAGCTTCATTGCCACATAAAACAGGTTTTTTGTCTCCTTTTTGGTATGGAATACTGCTATGATGGTTGAATCTGCATTAAGGTTTTGTTGAAATTTGAACAATCTGTGGACCATAGGAGACTGATCAATACCTAACCCGTTTACAATTGGAGAGATTATAGTCACATTAGGACTATTGCAATTCTAGTTAAGTCCTGGTCCTGACAGGATGATTGAGTTTGTGGGGTTGATCAGGCTGGTGTCAGAAAAAAGGTCTGACCTCTGTGCAGTTATCCTCATCCCCCACCAGCATATCAGTAGCTGGACTGACCCTACACTATTTCATTGAGTCATCACCTCTCATGACAGTACACTTGTTTTCTCTGGAACTATTGGGTTCTTTTCCTGGTTATGAAATGGAGTGGGCTGGCAAAATTAGTTGAGACCCTGATAAGACTACATGTCAACTTAGGCAGTGTCAAGAGCTACATGTATCTTTAACTAGCTTGTCAATGATGATACAGTCTGTACACTGAAAGAGTCCTGGTCATGGTAGTGAAGACAGTGCTGGGTTGAGAGTCATATGAGGCTGAGGACGTTGGAGTCCTCAGTATATGGTATTCTTCAAGACTATTCAAGCAGCATCTGGAGGAATGAATCAGCCTCACATTAAGATGAAAGGGAACTGATGAATGACTGCTTCATCAGAAGATACTCATGGTGTAAGATTTTGGCTCCCTTTGAATAATTGCATCATCTAAACATATGTCCTCCAATGCGCATTTTAATTAATTCCTTACACCAAAAACGGACATTTTTCTAACTTTTTGCTTACTAGCTTTAGTATTGGTCTTCAAAGATGGTTATGACTGGCAGGAAAGGGTAGAAAATCTTCAAAATAAACACATGAAAGTGATCACTAGATGTCCTGGGCAGGGGCAGCATACTATTCAAGTTAATATCCCTCAGCTCTTTTAAGTCATGCGACTCATGCATGGCACCTCTGTTTAAAAGTCATATAGCATAGCACACTATAAATGTTCTCCACCAGTCTACAAATTTTCATGAATAATGATTAAACCCATGTCAAACTTTTTCTTATCTCAAAATTACTGACACTCATTTTGTCACTCTGATTGACACTGCAGTGGCTGGGTTATTTCTTGGTGACTATTGCAGCTATGCACATAAGATTATTCAGCCAAATACCATGGCACAGTGTATACATATTAAAAAATCTATTTGTCACATTTTTAATTTACTGAACATACCATGATTGAATTGCTGGACAATTAAAATGAATGCTAAGTGATGACGAAAAAATTAGTAAATTGACAGAATGTTTACAAGTCAGGATACGATGAGATAACTAAAATGGAGCCACAGCTTGATGCTGTTTATGTATAGGCTTTTGATGCTGAATGCTGATATCAGGAATATAAATGTCCTAAATTTAGATTGTGATTTGGCAAAATTATCATGAAAGCATATTCCAAAATGTGATGGATCGAAGTGAAGAAACTTAAGAGGCTTTGAAGACCACATAAATATTGTTCAATGGAGCTGATATTGAGTATGTCTTATTTTTAATTGTGTTAGAGGATGTTGATTTTGAGTAGAGATTGATTTTTCCAACATTTTTCGGCAGATGATACAACCTAATGGTATCAAAGTAACACAAAATGTTCACTAACAGTGGCCCTGGTGCTGTCAACCTTGCTTGGCGGCCATTTTTAAAGCAGGGGCTACAATAAAATGTGTAAGTATTTTCTTTTCATACTTAGAAACTATTTTAATGGATTCTGTGACCCCAAAAACATATATTTTGACCCTAATTTTTTCTCTCTAGCTGAAATAGAAGCGGAGATATTGGATTTTTTGCACTTGCGGCGGCCATTTTGAAAAATGGCTGTATTTCCAATCCAGGGGTTGATCTCACTTGTGTCTTTGGATAAATCTTTTCCGATGACCCCAAGGTACATCAGTGCCAAAGGGGACCTTTGCATCAGAAAGTGAAGTCAGCTTTGACCTAACCCACCAACTATGTTCATTTATTTTGCAGAAAGCCTTTTAAAGTTTTAAACATTGAATTTTACGCTAACACTTACAAAATGGAAAACATTTCGCAGGATCATTAAATGAGTCATCGTGCGCCTACAATTGACACAAGGTGACATGCAGTCACCAGTTGAGGAAGAGTAATCCACATTGTGTATAACACTTGTGTATTATTTTAATAAAATTATTGTGTATCAAAGGCTTTATGCAACGTACACAACCAAAGAAAAACCAGTTTTCTTCCTTTGTATCAATTACACAAACATCTCAAAAAAATTTACTATGCCATGTTCTAATATCCCGTGTGTTCCTAAATTATTATTTTTAAGGAAAAACGATGTTTCCGCAAAGAACCATTCTGCTGATCCAAGAACAGGGGGAGCTGAGTGTTTCATGCAGAGAGGCTGGTACACTGGCAAATGTGCAGCGTATGAATTACGTACGTAAATTCTACGCACGAAACTCACAAAAAAGAGCCGATCCATAGTACGTACGTACATTCATATAAATTTCTGGCAGGACTTTTCATTTACTTTGGCAATTTTGGTGCAAAATGGTTATCACCAGTCAAGACCTTGCATTGATCTATCTAAAGAAAATCATTAAAAAATCAAATAAAAAGCCCAAAAACCAAGTTAACACGAATGAAATCCATACAAAAAAGTACGTATTTTTTACATACGTACATTTTCGTACGTATTTCATACGTGAAAACAGTCAATTTACGTACGAAAATACGCAAGAAAGAGCACCGTACGTTTTACGTATGCTGCACAATTGGCCATGTAGTGAAAGCATTGTGCTAAGAATTAAGGAGAATAAAAAAAAAAGTGCAAGGGACAAAAATGCACACTGCTTTCATTTGCTTTTGGAGTGACTAAGGTACACGGTGTAGAATCTGATGTCTTCATAAAACAACAGAACATATATATTTTATTCCCTTTCTCTATTGTCTAACCTTCTGTGGTAGCATTTGTAGTGCAAGATGAGTTCATGCTATTGTTGAAGATGGTTTTACCAATCCGATACACGGAAACTGCTGTTTTTGCCATGTGTGCAAAAAAAAAGTAGGAGCCCACACAACCTGCATTTGGCGAGACAATTGGGATCGGAAGATGTCTCACCATGTGGTCATTGTACAGCAGAACGAATGCATTAGTTAAAAAGGTCCTCCTCCCAGTGCATTTTTTAACATAGTAACTGGGAGACCAAATGGTCTCCCAGTGGACAGATTTGGTCTCCCAGTCATGACCAAATTGGTATCACTAGGAGACCAAATTTTGAGAAAGACGGTCTCACAAATTGCACTTCTGGTTGTCTCAATTTGAAGTTCTTTTGCACATTTGAAACCGATATGTGTTTCCTGCCATATTAAAATATTCTTCACTGTCATTATGATATATTTCTGCTCATTTTATCTTTCTGATTTAAAACTCTTATATATCAGAAATTGTCTGACTTGTTTCAGTGTAATTGAACCAAATTCATACAAATTAGCAAACACTCCACAGTTCATACACCTTGAGTACTGCAAGCATAACAGGAGCTATAATCATACATATATCTTATGGATCTTCAACTGATCTATAGATATCACAAGTCATTGCACTAAAAATAATGGTTCGAGGTCATTCGGTTGGTCTCCCAGTCGAAAATCCTTAAAAAATGCTCTGCCTCCTCCTCCCATCCACCGTTTATCAAACACATCAGCATCAATTTGACTGGTCTTCCTGCATTTATTGAACACATCTGCCTCACTGGTCTTCACAGAAGGATATCGATATTGGGCATATGATAATGTGTAGTTTGACAAGAGTCCAACAAGACCTTCATAGAACAAACCACAGTGGCCCATTCTTTGTATGCTGTCAATAATGACTGGTTAGACTGCACAGGGCCATACTAGAGGATGCTCCGAGAATGGTAATGATAGGTATAGAAACTAATGGCACTAATCATGGTTCTATATCTGACAATATATTGACGGTATTAAACACACAGTGAAGGGAAGATGGATGAGCGAAGTCAAAATAACAAACATTGACGTACTGAAATTCTCAAAATGCGACATCATATGGTATGATATTGGCTTTAGTCAGGGGCGTAAGTTTCATTTTAAAGTCGCGGGGCCAATTGGGCTGAAGCCTTCGCGGAATGGTGTCCCATGGAATCCTCAAAATTTTTCCCCACGGAACCCCCATGCTTTGGTCAATAAGTGGTGGGGAAAATGCCCCATCAGCAACACCTACACTGATGCCACTGGCTTTAGTTACAGCTATTAAAGCACACATTTCAAACTGTCTCTGTGCCCTTTGTCATATCCCACAAAGTTAAAGAATCAATTTAAGCTAACAAATTTACTTTATGTTAATTTCCCTGGTCGAATCATCAAAATCGATAAACGTCTTGGCTAATGACTCTGCTTCTAAACCATCAATGCCTAATCAACATTCCGGGAAGGGTCGGCAAACACTTTGGAGGCCAATGAACCATGTGCCATAGTTTGCTGGGGACAACTAAAAACTTATCTGGCCACTGGAGAGTGCCTAAGTGGTACACTGATGGTCATGCAATGAATATGCATCTTCTTCATCTGTTATCTAAGAGGCCATGATAATAGTTTTACCAGTACTTGTCTATAGCATTATATGCATAGAAAAAACATTGCCCTTTATGCAGAACCAGTAAGGTCCCATGTGGTGCTGTACTGTTCACTAGTGTGTTACAGCAGACGTACTTCAAGTGCTTATATCTGGCTGTTTTCAGAGTGTCAATGATGTCATTGAAGCTGTTGCTCCAATCTTCACCATTGAAACAGGTGTTTTTTTCACCGACTCATAGGGAACTTTGTGACATGTATACGTAACCAGTGATGTGCATTACTGCTATGCTGAACATAGGAGAAGTAGCATGTGAGTCAGAGGAAGAGCTGTTGATGTTTCATAATTATATATAGTGTGCACACTTGGCAATTAAATGTTTGTTTGAGATTGTGTACATCTGCTTCCAACCAATTTATAACAATTATCCAATAACAGCTTTGAGTCTAAAACATATATACATGAATCAGTGATGTAGGAGTCAGATTATATCGGAGAGTTTCTCAATTATTTGTGAGGCTTCTGTAGGTTCCATACATGCATTTCAGATATCAGGCTTCATTACAATAACAAACACTATTCTACTACTAGTATTCTAGATCTATTTATAATATTATTCTCTAAAAAGTACTTTGATTGATCTTTCTCATGCCAGTTGATAATTGTTAATAATTGAAGGTTGAAAGGCCAATACACCTTTAAGGTGTCGGCCTGCCACATGTTTATTTGGTCAAAATACTTGAAACTTGAAGTTTAAGAATTTGTCCTGGACATTACGGCTCATTTTTCTACTTAGAAGCTCATCGTAATGTCACTAAAGTGTCACTATTTTTTCATTTCGATGTATAATTTCCGACATTATAATGTTTCTACCGAATTTATCATGGAAGTCATCAACTAGATCTACATATATGTATTGAGACAGTATGTGGGGAAGACTGGTTTCAGAAGAAAAAAAGTACCTATAAAGCCAAAAGATGAAATAGAGGAGAGGGTGAATAGACTGTGGCAAAGGGCGCAAGAGACGGGATTGCTTGCATTACTTTAAAGCATTTTCATTGTTGCACTGAGAGTGTAAAGGTAGATTTACCGTTGCCTCAGACCATGCAGTATTTGATAAATTTAAAATGGATCTTGAATTGGGTTAGTTGCCCCGTTAAAGACTTTATGATTGATGAATGTCCAGCTGGGTATTTTAGGTTTAACATTCATATTTTCAGTGTCTTGATACTGGGTGAAATTTCGTAGGCGTATGGGGGGGGGGGAGGAGGCAGTCGGGGCAGTTGTCCCCCCACCCCCAACAGTTTGTTAAACAGTACGATTTGGGCAGAATGGCTATACCATGTTGGCAGGTTATTGAACAAACACTAATGAAAATTAATGATTTCCAGGCAGTTTCATGAGAAATGAATTAAATCCTGATCTTGAAATTCGGGCAAATGTCGCTAGCCCCACCACTCCCCCCCCCCAAACATTGTGCGTGCAATACGTCTATGCAGTGAATACTGTTTGAAAGAACATAATCCCAATACGCTCATGCAAAAAACTTAAGGTAGATGAAATGCAACATTTCACAATACAGACAGACAGACAGACAGACAGACAAATTCTTTATTGACCTGTGTAAAAAATATACACCCAGCCCTATATGGGCTTACAAGTCATCAAAATAATTCAAAAGTAACTTTAACAACAAATTTTCTGGAAACTACAATATTAAAACATTTACAATCACATATTTACAATATTAAAACATTTACAATCACATATTAACACTATTTAAACAACAAACTTCTTCTTCTATGGAAAGCTTTAAACAAATATTCTGCAGTAAATTTAACTAAATCCTTGGACATCAACAACTTAAATTTTTCTTGTAATGATAAAAAGTAAAAATCCACACAATGATCTAAAACACGAGTTAAAAGTAAATTACGTAAATCGTTATAAGTATTACAATGGAACAAAAAATGATTTTCATCTTCTAGAACATGATAGGAACAAAATTCACAAACTCTATATTCTAATGGTATATCATTGTAACGTCCTGTCTCTATTGCTAATGGTAAAACACCGAACCTAAATTGTGAAAGAACAGACAAATGACCTCTATCATAAATTTTATACACATAATCCTCAGTACCAAATGTAGTAAATACACATCTGAGGCCTTCTCATTTGTTTCCATACATGCATATTCATCCTGGGAGTGCTGGTACTTGTTGCTCCTAATATCTGCAAGTTGGGTTACTATGTACAATAGGGCGTACCAAAAAACAACAATGTTCTTTGATTTTTGCACCTGTCGGAGGAATTGTGCCTTTTGGTTAGTGAATCAGTTGGAAAAAAAAATTTTTGAAATCGGTCAACTCCTTACTCCGGTTTACCCCCTTTGAATAATAAGGGGACCGAAAACACCAAAAATTGCCGTATTTATGCAGTTTTTGTCACTTAAGACAGTCACAGATGAAATATTTCACCCAAAATGCTGTGCCTACCCATCAGGCAAGGTTATGACATCTATATAAAACAAACTTGACAATTTTGGTGATGACATTTATCAAAATGGACATTTTTCAATGCAAAAATGCCAAAAATCGCAATTTCCCCCTGTTTTTTCCTAACTGCAGTCCATTAGATACATTTCTTATCTGGCAAGTGTTTTTTGTTCAGTGATGAAGCCTTTTTACCCTAAAGGTATTATCATTGTCAACCCTTGTGCCCTAGATCATTGCTGATCTTGATTTTGTAATGCTGAATACCAAATAATATGAAAAATATCAATCTTCTTTCGGCTTACCTTGCCTGTGTTGAACTGTGCCGATAAATTGCAATATGAATTTTTGTATGTCATGTAGATGACAATAACCACATAAGGAACCTAAAAGGAAATAGTATCTCAAAGTTCCTATATTGTGTAAAGACTGCAATCATTCAAGATAACAATATATAACCTGCAATGTAACAATATATAGTATGATTTAATTCAAATGGCATCCATTCCAAAATATATCTGCTCACCAAGTGCTGACCACCATACTGACTGACAATCTTTCCAATTATTACAATGATAAGTTACTGATGACCTCTAAAGGTAGCCAGAGTAGGGTTGGAACTTAGAACATCCACTGCACACAGGGTAGATACATGCAGACCACATTGCATACCACTATGCGATTGGTGCCACTGCCACACATGAATACTAAATATTAAATCCACATTAATCTACACTATTTCTAAAAAAAGTTAGGTCCAGAAAGAAGACACCACACTGTCACCACAGAGAAAGAACCATAAGTTCCTATTGTGCTTTTCTTAGATCAGTTATATCATTTATGAAAGTGAGCACTTTTACACCGTCATTACCTTCGTGCTGTGGTACTGGGCAAGAAGTTGGAAACAGGAAATTACATGAAGCAGGAATTTGCCCACACTTGGAATGCCTACATGTGAGGGTTGAGCATGGGAATGCCAGTCAGTGTTGAGAATGACTGGTAAAAGGTTCTTAATATCACAAATAAATGAATATTTCAAGTTGTAAATTTTATTTATTTTTCGTGTTTGATTTGATTTGTGATGACCCTTTCCGCCTTTTATACTTTTACTGAATCAGTGTTGTGTCTGCATTGTGGGAATGATCTAATTTCATGATTTCTAACTCATTCAGAAATCATTGTTATCTAAGTAGTAACAAGTCTGCATAAAATTGACTTATCGTGAGGAGTTTAAAACCCAATCTGAATCTCAAGCTGGCATAGAGTCAGTATCAATTACTTTACCAAGCTAAGACAATGATAAGCAGAATTGTTTCTAATAACTGATGTTTGATAAAGATTTGCTGTGAGAGGTTGACCAGTAAAACAATTTATCAATTTTGTAGCATTGAGTATGTTAAGGGTTCCTACATCATAATGATTAGCAAAGTACTCATAAATCAGTCTTTATAATCCATTTTCGTTGTAGGATCATTGCAATTGGGAATATAGGCCTCTCAACTGTAAACAAATATAGTAATTGATAATACTAGCTACAAAATAATACATAAAACTAAAAAACCATGATGGAATTGAAGCACGAACTGCAGTGTAAAACTGTACATTTCATAGGTACTTTAGTCATAAGTAACAAGACAAACGACAAGATTAATAATTTCATAGCATCAACTTGAGTAAAAAAAGAATTATTTGCAATAGATGGCTTATTTTTAAAGACTTCAGGGTTCACAAGGATGTCACCAATGGGATAAAATGGCTTCATAAATAAAAAAAACATATTCATCTGTCAAGAAAAGTATCTATAGTGGCACTGTATCTAAGAAAAACATGCTAAAACGAAGCGAAAAATTGTGATTTTTTGCATTTTTGCTTAAAAAAAGGGCAAAACAGATAAATTTCATAAACGAACTTGTCAAGTTTGTTTTATATAGATGTCATAACCTTGCCTGATGGGTATGCACAGCAATTTGGGTGAAATATTTCATCTATGACTCTCTTTAGTGACAAAAACTGCATAAAAACGGCGATTTTTGGTGTTTTCGGACCCCTTATTATTCAAAGGGGGTAAACCGGCGTAAGGAGTTGACTGATTTCAAAATTTTTTTTTTCCAACTGATTCACTCACCGAAAGGCACAATTCCTCCGACAGGTGCAAAAATCAAAGAACATTGTTGTTTTTTGGTACGCCCTAATGTACAACAACGGTTACATTATGCCCCTTCATGCTCATATGTGTGACTGCTTGTGGCAAATCTAATACAAAAACAATCAGTTACTTCCTGGCCTCAAGACAAGGAAGAGACTCAGATGTGCAATCTTTAGAATGAAATCAAAAACTGCTTTTAGTCCTGCCCTCGTTGGTTGTATTTTGTCAAGATGCCTAATATCATACTACCTAGGTGGCACAGGCTTTGGCATATCCACAGGATTTTCTATCCTGACAGAAGGTTCTCTTCACTTCTCAATACCAAATATCTGTCTATCTTCCGAAAACTTTGTCAAATTTGCAACTAGGACAAATTGCAAAGAACGCAATCTCAGCTAATTGTATGAATGGGCTCAATTATGACAAGAAATTAATTAATGCTTGCACGGAAAGCTCAAAACAATTAGCTGTCACCATGCATGTTGCCTGATTTTGGAAGTCATCATTTTAATTGATTTTCATTAGATGCTTAAAAGACATGCAGATGCCTGGATAAAGAAATACAAGCATTTGTCAGAAATTACAGACAAATAATTCTGCATTCTACCTGACAATGTTCACACAGATGGTTATAGTAAGTTACCAATGAAGATATTGTGTTATTGAGGGTAGCAATTTTTTACAATTGTGTGTAGATCTGTGTTAGGAATTAAGCATGGACTATACTAATTTCGACATGTTACACGATTTTTAAGTGTACTGAAAGATCTGATATACCTATCATACCCCTATTGCACAGGCAAAGATATCAAACCAAGTACACAAATTGTCTTCATGTGTAGAAAAAAATATTTAAAATGAGTAACAGAGTATGTTTTAGCAGCTGAAGAAATGTTGCTTTAGAATTGGTACACTGCCAGAACTACATCCTCATTTCTTATGCATCAATACCTTGGTGTGAATGAGTAAGGATATAACTTATGATGCCTTTGCCTAACACCGAGGAGTCGAGAAAGTGACATCTCGTCTGTTCTTGTATTTAATAGGCCTAGAGGAATTGCAGTTGCTGAATACCCATTCTTGTAATTCCTCCCAATGGGCAGGTGTATAATATTTTGGAAATAGTTCTCCTACTATCCTAATGTCCATCTTAATGCATGTCCAACATCTCCTAGAATAGATGTTCTGCCATTTTTATGAGACGTAGATGTTTCTCTGTGGAACCGTCAAACTGATTCAAGCACAGCAAGGGTCTCTATGTTTAGAAGAAGACAAGATTAGTGATAGCATTGTAGTTCAGCCACAAGATGAAGTGTAGAATCGGGGCCATTAAATATTGCAAGAGAGAGGCCTATGTGGCATTAGCACTACTGCAGCTGCAATCCTGTACAGCAAAACACAATTTCTGCTGGATGCAGTGAGTGGAATATCAGCAGCAAATTTCATAAACTGAACTATATCATCATATACATATGATGTACATTCAAGTGTTTCTTCTGCTAGGATTCCTGACTAAGACAAATCGAAAGAGATATTTCAAAATGTTAAGAATGTGTCTCTCATTCTGCAAAGACACCTGCTTCTTAAACCGGACAGTCCATTGCAGCAAATGTGGTGGATTGAAGCAATGTAAACTCATCAACAAACACGCCATAGTTTAGAAACATAAGAACTGCCTAACCTCCAACAATGGCCAATTTCTGTCTTCCAGTCACAATTTTCTGCTGCAAATGGCGCCGTGTTTCCATACTAGAGAGCATGTGCAATGCAACTTCCAATCACAGCCCACCTGATATTGTTTGTCAACAAAAACATGTGGATGGAAAGCATATGTATGCACTGTTTTCTGTCGCCAGGTGGGGACACCTCCTGGGGACAGTTGAAATAAAATTCACACGCAGTATACTGTATTCAAACCAAATTCATGCGTTCTAAACTATGATAGATCGTACCTGGCTACTGATATCTCAAACACTTTGACATCTTTGTTTAAGTTGGGTCAAAATTTGAAAACCTTGAAATTTCAGCTGAAAAATTTTTGAAAATTTTTTGTTCCAGAAATGCCTTTTAAAGTTTGCGTTGGGTGGGTAAAACAGTCAGCTATCACTGTCCAAGGGCCCCAATGCCCCGCTGATCTGTACTGAGGTGATAAACACAGCTGTAATGTTTTTTGACTGTCAGTAAAATCACACTTCTAACTAAAAAATCCATGATTAGGCAAGTTGCTTGCACATTTTGGGCCAAGTTTCAGGTCTCTAGTGCCAAATATTTTTGAGAAACTGTATTCTAAAAAAATGGCGCTGCCCATGTAGCTGCCTGCTCTGACATTCTTCATCAAATCGTTTTTTTCATAAGTTTATACTTCAGCCACACCTTCTGGATTTGCTTTATATGCCTTTAAAAGTACTGTTTGGTACTGACAAGAAGCGAAAAGACCCAGCCATCATCAGTACTCTAGGCTCAGCTGACAGGCTGAATGCCTTCTATTCAAGGTTTGATGCACACGATTTCTCTCAAGAGGTCACCACCATCAAGGCCTCACTCAACAGCAAGCTCCCTCATGAACACCAATCTTTCATACTACCTGAAAAGTATGTACATAAAGCGATTAATAAAATCAAGATAAAGAAGGCCTCAGGCCCGGACAAACTAAGTGGCAAGTCACTGAAGATGTGTAGATCAAGTTTGTTCCGCATAATCCCCAGCATGTTTGAGTTGTCTTTTAAGTCTTGTGTGTTTCCCTCTGCCTGGAAAGTAGGGGAAATCACACCCATCGCCAAGAGAGACCTCCCAAAAAAGGACAATGACTTGAGACCAGTCACACTTACTGCCATTCTGTCGAAGTGCCTTGAGAGAGTTGGACTAGACTTGTTCATGCCTCACGTGGAGAATGTTTTCGACCCGCTACAATTCGCCTATGTAAATGGGCGATCCACTGACGATGCTATCTGCTGCCTTATCCACCGCATCACCAAACACCTTGACATCAAAAGCAGCAACACTGTACGAGCCACCTTCATAGACTACTCCTCTGCATTCAATACGATCCAGCCCCATATCCTCCTACACAAACTCTCCTCTCTCCATATCCCTGAATACCTTCAACTCTGGATCTGTGATTATCTCACTAACAGACCTCAATTTGTAAGGACAAGCACAGAGAGATCGTCTTTTTCCGTCTTGAACTGTGGGGCGCCCCAGGGGTGCGTGTTATCCCCCATTCTTTTCATTCTCTACACAAACGATCTGTGCTGGAAGTCTGAGAATGTTACGATCTCAAAATATGCTGATGACACTGTGATACTGGGTTTAATTGAAAATGACGATGATAACGAGTATAGAGATTGTTTAAATTTTGTCAACTCCTGGTGCTCTGAGAATTACTTACAGCTAAATGTTGGTAAAACAAAAGAGATGCTTTTTGATTTCAGGAAAGGACGTACACTAATGCAGCCAATAGTAATTGATGATGTTGCTGTTGATATTGTTTCTAGCTACAAGTACCTGGGTATTACTATTGACGAGAAGTTGTCCTTTGCTCATCATGTTTTAAACCAAGTTAAAAAAGCAAACAAAAGGGTATATTGCATAAGAAGTATGAAAAAGCTTCATGTTGATGTTGATATCATGACCAACTATTTTAATGCATGTATTCCTCCATTGCTAATGTATGCAGGGGTAGGGTTCTACGGCATGCTCACAAAACGTCTGAAGCATGATCTTGACAAACCACGTAGGGTGTGCGGACGTGTACTGGGAGTACCAAGCAGTTCACTTAATGACAATGATGCTATTTACAAACAGTGTATGGAACACCTGACTAATGCTATTAGGTCCGATCCCAGACACCCAATGAACAATGAATACAACATGCTGCCTAGCTGGCGTCGGCTGAGAGCCTGTTTTGCACGAACTGTACGATTTAAGAACACTTTCATCCCATCATCAATTAGAATATGTAATAATAGTTAACTTTGTTTATATGCTACCTCATCATTTTCATCTTTGTGTCAAGAGCTGAAGAATTTCACCTTATCTTTGTATGGTGACCAATAAATATTATGTTATGTTATGTTATGTTAATCAATTAAAATACCAAATATGTGTGTCATTAGCGTCCTGCCTATAACTTGAAATCCGTACCACTTAGAGCTGAATAATGTATTACCAACAGATAGGAAAGTGGCTTTTCTGCACACATTGAGCTATATTTCAGGTCTCTATGACCAATAGTCATTGAGATAGAACATGTCCTTGAACCAGAAATTTACAAAAACAAACAAAAACACCCTTTTCATCAATATTTTGGATTCTGAATAATAAAGATGATCTCCACTAGTTCCTCCAGTGCCCAGTGTCTTTATTAAACCATATTTCAGATGCTAGACAATGGTTAAATGTTACTGGAACCCCATATTTGGTTAGTGGTTTCAGAGAAGCATCAAACTTCATACTAAGCATGTCAGATGAAAAGAAAATGCAAAAATGTTATGCAATAGTCTGTTGAAACATTTATTGATAATATATATTTAAATGATTTCAACTGCAGTCACCTGCAACAAAATTTTAGTGACGTAAAGGCAATAAGCCATTTTTGACATGATGCTAATGGCAGCGTGATGCTAATGATAATTACAGTAAAAATCATTGCAGGGACCAGTGGAAAACTGGCAGTCTGGCAGTATGTGCATGCAATGACCTTATGAACACCAGACATATGTTCACAGTGATTTTGGTCCTGAAATATGCAGTCAAAATAGAGTAGCAAGGCGTTTGCTAATGACAAATTGAGATAGGACAACTGACATGCCAACAGAAATACTCTAATATGTTGGTTTACATAAATGACACAGAGCTACAGATAGTTCAGTTATTTTCTTGGGTTCTCAGACAACATCAGAAACAAGGTTTTCTCACAGAATATGTGTCCCTTTAATTTTTATTAAGAAACAAATCCTACGTGATGCTAATGACGCTATATTGGAGACATCGACACAACACCCTCCTGCTCTTATACAGAATATTAGTTCAGCTATTGGTGACCAGTTTTTAGAAGACTGACAGTCAAGTCTCCATGTAAGGAAGAGTTTAATTGAATTAGGATCCTGTAGTAGTTTTTGTGATACGATCTTTCAAAGAAAATGTTGTTGGAGACAGGCCATTTTCAGGGGGGTAGGCCACTTCAATGCTATTTTTGGATGGGATAAATATATTCTGCCACATGTTTTTTGTGTTAAAAGTTTTGCTAATATCCTTGTCTATGACAAATGACAACAAGAGGTCCTCTATTGGTCTTCCTGCCATCATGAATTATTGTTAAACAACGAAGACAAGGATTTCAGACTTATCAAATTTTGACCCAGTTACATATACTTGTAGTACAACAGTATTACTGCTCATAATTAACTTGGATCTCTTTTGGAACCAAAAGCAGCACAGTTGGAGACCAGCTGGGGGGGGGACTCATTGGCTGACTGGCGCATGGGCAATTGGTGCAATGGCCATTGCGACCTCGATGTAGACATAAAAAGAAATCATCATTTTTACCTTCAGCGAACGAAGTTCGAAGAAGGTATTGTAATCACTTGGGTAAAAATGCTGTCCGTCCGCCGGGCGGGCGGGCGGTCGGGCGGCGGGCGGATAGATCGTTTCCGGCCCGGCACTCGGCCTCTATTGAATGTATGGGGATGAAATTTGGTACACATCTAGCCTGTATGGTCTAGTTGTGCCTTTTGATGGTCTGATGAATAGATCTTAAATACTTTTTGAAATAATTAACAAAATATAAAAATAATTTTTTTTTCGTTTCCGGACCAAGGCTCGGTCACTATTGCATGTGCATGGATGAAATTTGGTACACACGTGGCCTATATGGTCTAGTTGTGCCTTTTGATGGTCTCATTGACAGATATTCCATACTTTCTGAAAAAATGAGAAAAGATATAAAAATATATTTTTTTTGTTTTTTGGGCTAAGACTCGCTCACTATTGCATGTACATGGATAAACTTTGGTACACATATGGTCAATATGGTCTAGTTTTGCCTTTTGAAAGGTCTGATGGAAAATATTGTATACTTTTTCAAATATTGAAAAAAACATAAAAATTATTATTTTTGTTTCTGGCCCAACATCCGGTCACTATTCCATATACATGGATGAAGTTTGGTACACATATGGCTTGTATGGTCTAGTTGTGCCTTTTCATGGTCTGACAGATGGCTATTCTATAGTTTTTGTAATATTGAGAAAAAATATTTAAAAGAATTTTTTTTATATCGGAGCCAAAACTTCCCCACTATTGCATGCACAGTAATGCATTTTTCTAAACAAATCACCTATGCAATTTATTTAGCAGTGCTTTTTGATGCGTATAACACTTTATGAATCATTGGAAAAATAGAGATAATGGAAGGCCACTACTCGACCGCTATTGCATACCTATAAGCAATTTCGTAAACGCACCAATTTTATGATATTATTGTAATCTTCTAAAGGTGTTATTCGCTGAAGGTTTGCTGCTGCGCAGCCTATGTTTTAAATGGATAATTGTACAACAAATAGACGGCGCCTCACTACTAATACATTGCGTTCTAACCCAGTATAGGCCCAAGATTGAACAGGTATGTTGTCAAGTCAATTGGCCAATGTGAAAGAGCCGAAATTGGCAGTTAAAATCAAACTTCTTGCTGTAAATGGACAAGATAAGAAATTGAGACTAGCTCACTCCGGTGCGCTCGAGCTAGTCTCTTGTTGTTACCTGCTTCTGTGCATTGCATCAAATATTAAGACAGATTCATAGTATTTTGTATACCGTAAAACGGGATAAATTTGGCAAGCCGGAAGAAAGTTGGCCGCCCATTTTAACCCACTTTTTGGCAGAAATGCCAGCTATCCTCGCTGAATCAGGTGGTAAATTTCCCAACAAAACCAATGTCAGTGAGAAAGTTGGCTTTTCTGCCACTAAGTGGGTAAAACTTTACCCCGTTCTATGGTATGTTGTGTGCCATTGTAAGATATCAGCTCCGTAAATTACAATGACATAACCTCAAGTTTCCTTGACGGTGGAAAAAAGACTTACCAGAGTAAAGCAAAATTCCTACAGTATGTATTGCGATGAAAATCAGCTGCAAAGTTCAAATCTCTCACACAATTTTGAATGCAAGTGTTTCAACGCTCATAGTACTTTTGTCTTGGAACTAATCTGATGTCATTCACCCTTCAGCCAGTTCTTGTTTCTGCTATAATTTTTCACTCTCTGCAGTCCAAAGTAATTAATAAAATTGCTGATAATAGTATCCATATTCCAGCTTAAATTCTGCACATAAATAGGATAGGCTTCCCTAAAGATGCAATGTTAACAGGAAAATTTTAGTTTAATGCTAGTCCTGTAATTGATCGATCCTATCGTTTGCAAATGTCTTTTAAGTATCATTTCACAACACTGTAACTTTAATGAAGCCCATTTGTGCGCAGTATTCAATGTGAAAGAATACTTTGGTCTGTGACAGTAGAATAATTATTATGTGTGATGATACAACAAGCACAGTTTCTCTACAAAGACGTCCGCTTCTGGGTTTGTTTCACATATGTTTGTAAGACAAATTGATAGTTGTTAAATTGTGATCTGTATCATTTTGGAATATCAGGTTTGAAAAATACAAAGAAACAACTTTAAATTTCGTTGAAACACCGGCTACATGAACTTATCCCTAGATGATAATTGACAAGAAAATGACTTGAAAGACACTAGCCATTATAAAGATAAGTCTTCCTCGAGATAGATGATAAGATTGCCACCAAATTCCTCAAGAAAGCCATGAAAATGATCTATTGTGACAGTATAGTGGGGTGACTGGCTTTAGAGAAGCATTCTAGCTCAGCTGCAAGATCAAATGGAGAAGAGGGAGTATAAGCTGGCAAGGGGCACAACAAGTGGGGCTACATGCAGTATTAAGCATTAACCTTTCTGACCTCAGTGTACTGTGAGTGAAGAAGAAGATTTTCCATATCCACTGTCCAGTCAGTATTTGATAGATTGATTATGAACATTGAATAGGGTTAACTGCTACATCAGGACTCCTTGCCAAATTTGCACCCAAGCCAAATAGGGTAAAAATATTTGCTCAAACGCAATCCCGGCTAATGGTATGAATGGGCTCAATTATTATTACGCATTAATGATTGCATGGAAAGCTGACAACACTTAATTAGCTGTCAGCATGTTCCTTGATTTTGAGGAGTAATCATTTTAATTGATTCTAATTGAATTGTAAAAAAGACACGCCAAATTGCAGATGCAAGGATAAAGCAATGAAAGACTTTGTCAAAAATGGCAGGCAAATTATTCCGTATTCTATGTTGATATTTTCACACATAAATGGTTATAGTAACTAAAATTAACAGTTAGAAGTTTTTGAGGAGAGCAAATCTTTCTAAATTGTGTTGATCGGTTTTAAAAGTTAAGTTAGTATTAATTTTATCAAGTTACAAGATGTTTTTTATTATTTTTAAAGATTTGATTTACTTGTTGTACCTTGTGAATGAGCCAAGTTATAGTGCCTTAGGCTGACAAGGAGTGGAAAAAGTGGCATCATGTCTGTTATTGCACAAGTAGAGGAATTTCAGCTGTGGAATCTTAATTCTTGTAATTCGTCCCTATAATGTTTTTGGAAATGGCCCATTACATTTGAAAAATAAAAGCTCTCGCTAAAGTGTAATTGTGCTCTCCTCACATACTAATGTTCATCTTAATGCCCCACATCTCCCAGAATGGATTATCCGTCGTTTTTATGAGAAGTTCATGTTTCTCTGTGGAACCGTCAAACTGATTCAGGCACAGCAAGGGTCTCTGTGTTGAAAGAAAGACAAGCCTTGTGATAGCAATGTAAATTCAGCCACTAGATGAAGAGGAGAAAAGGGACCATCAACCATTGCAAGAAGCATAGGCGTATCGGAGGGGGCGGTGAGAGGGGGAGGAGTTGAATTGTGTTGCTTCAGAATCACAATAGCCCATCTTGATCGGCCAAGACACCTGCTTCTGTGTATTTTACCTAATATACAATTCTAAATACAAGTAATTGATGGACATTTATACAAGTTGTGTGCCATTGAAAAATATCAGCTACACAAAGTACAAAGGAATGAATTTCAAGTTTCCTTGGAGATGGGGATTGGGGGCTGATGGAAGGTGCCATAAAGTAAAATATTAGAAAAAAAAAGCCAAAATGTCTATCTTTGTAATCAAGTTTGTGACTGCCTGATACAATCAAATTTTCAAGCTAGGGCTCCAATGTAACACTCGCTGTTTAAGAAAGGGCCCTTTCGCCTTGTCGTACAGTGTAAATAAAGTAATGCCGAAAATTGGAATGTGGGGGCCATTTAATTATTTTGCCACCAACTGAAATGTTGCCAGTCCACCCCTGTTTCCTTGAATCACTTGTTACAAGAACCAGTGGAAGATGCTGCAAAACGTAGTGTTGATTCCTTCTTATAATTATCGATACAGTTCCACCTGTGAAAATGAATTCTCACACTATCACGAGAAATGAAAAGAAACTGGAAACAAATTGCAACAAAATGTTAGATATTCATTGTCACAGGCATGGCCACAGTGAAGTGGAGATAAATTGTTGTGGTGCTGTGACAATAACACAGACCATGAGGGAACCTGAAGCTGTTCTTTAAATTGTTGTGACACCAAGCCAAACTCAAAGGCAGAAGGGTAATAAGAAAAAGACCATCTCATCTCTCCTCTGGGCATTTGATCTGAGAGAATTGCCTGTATCCTTTGCCCTTTTCACCTTTTGAAGGTCTTCTGATGTATGGTGTCACTGCCTGGGGGATTGGCTTTAATTTCATATGATACTTAGCATTAAAAAGTGTCGAGACAAAATGGTTTTTTAGATTCAAAATGGTTTTTTGAAAAACCAAATTTCAACGCAAAACCAAAATGGATTTTTTCAGATTAGCTTATATCTCCGCAAAATTTTGCAAAAAGATATGTTTTCAATCGCTTCTTGAAGTTATCCAGTGGCCTTCCGCAAGAACCAGTCCCAGTTGCCACAAGATGCAGTAAAAAAAGTGGAAAATAAAGAGTACTGGATTCTACTAGGGGCAGGTCAGTGTAGCATTGAGCCAAATAATTGCTGCAATTCTGAGGAGGCAACAAGTCACACAAGAATACAAAAATCAGCTAGTTGTAGTCTTGGGACAAATAGGCCTAGCTGTAAAGTAAAAACATCAAACACTTAGTGTTCAGCACTTTAAATTTAACTGATTGTGCTGAACTTTTTCTGTCTGAGAAGTAAACTCATGCTACATTTCCGCTATAATTTCTCACTCTGGCTAATGGAAAGAAATCATGTTTCATGATTATAACAAACAGTTTAGTTTCGGTCTTCCATAAATCCATTCTGGCGTAATGTATAAAACACGGAAAGACAAATAAGCAAAAGAGCGTCTCATCTGTAATTGATCTGACAGAATTGCCTGCATCGTTTGCTCTTCTCATCCTTTGAAGGAGTTTTGCTGATGATTAACAGATTTTGTTCACAAAGTGAAGTGGAAAAAACAATCGTATATTACCTTGAATCTGGTACTTCATAATCATTTGCAAGATTTACGGAAATATTTCTGCCATAGCCTAGAAATAGTGGAGATCATCACAGAATTCATGAAGAGTTCTCATGCAAACTTTCTACATATTGCTGTGTTACGTTACATCTAAGATTGTACAATTCATACAGAAAAGCGTTTTGTACTTTGTCACTGCGCATGGTTAAGAAGACATTTCGCAAGCTCACAAGACATTTGTGGGGAAGCAGAACAAATGAGTCACCCAGCAACATCATGGATTTCCATGGAGACACTATTGTCTGTCACTGAGAGGTAGTCACGTCTTCTGTCAAGTGGGAGAGATAACCCCAGGAACCTCAAGTGAACTTTGACTGTTTCCATGAGAATGCTTTGAAGTTGATTGACTGAAAAAGAGATCACAGGAAAGTGGAGGATTAGTTCTTGTCTTCTTGACATATTATCTGGTTCAGCTTTTGGATGTTCAATGAAAACCCTGTGAAGCGCACACTGAGAAATACAGAAACCATTTCTCACAGTCATACTGTGTTTTTATTAAGTATCCAGATGTTTAATAGTAAGTGATATTTACTGTTCTTAGTCATATTTATGTGGAATCCAAGTTGCTTTCCAAGCTGTCTTCCTCATCTTCATTTAAAGCATGGCTGAGGAGTCAAAAATCCAGATATACTTGTTAATCCCGGACTATATAGAGCTACTGTAAAGCTGTAGTAGATGACAAACTTACAAAATATTTAGAAAGCTATTCTGAATTGACACTGCACATTTGACTGCAGCAATGGTGCCTTGCTCATACCTCTGTGCATGTTGCTATAAGGTTTGATTTGTCAGCCTGAGTCTTGCAATGCAACCGGAATGCACAGATAAATCGCGAAATTCTCACATTGAATAGATATACTGGGCAAGGTGTCATGTATAATTATTTTAGGCATAAGGATCAGCCAGTGACACAGATTGATAAGACCCTTTCCAAGGCAGTCTGGTGCAAATGGGCACAAGTTGAAATGCGTATGAAAACTTGAGAAGTGTGAGATATCAGTTTTTCAGTATATGCCAACAGATAGGTGCTCAACACTTCCGAGTTGTTTAATGAGAAGTATGAAAATGAGAATTCAAAGTACACGTCCAACAAGAAAGGTTCTCTCCCATTGTATGATACACAATGATATAATCCTCAGAAATGTGATCAATGGAAACAGAAGTTAAAAATGTTGCTGTTGCAAAGGCTTTTGAAATAGCCAAGAGCATTTGATGAAGACACTCTGCAGTGTGTCATTTTACAATAATCCCTGCCGAGATTGCTTCAGATTCTTCCAATGTGGCCTTCTAATATCCCAAATGTTCCAGAATGATTCTGCTGCAATTTTTATGGAAGGCGATGATTCTCAGAGGAACAATCTAGCTGATCCAAGCATGGCTAGGGCCACAGAGTTTCAAAGGCTTAGAAAAAACAATTTATTCAGCCACACAAAGAGGAAGAATAAAGCAGTTCAAGAGACAAAATAGGATTGTGCTGCACACTGCTTTCGTTTAGGAGGGTGATACAGGTATAAATAACTCTATGCATACTATAAGAACAAAACCACACAACGTCATGATTTAGCCTAAATTTTAGTCTCTAAGAAACCATAGGGGAGTATCAAATTGTATTTGCACTGCAGATATGCCACTATGGTTTTTAACACACAACTTACTCTATTTTTGACAAACAACTTACTCTATAATCTCACCTTTTGCTATAAGACAGGTAATTGCCGCTGTTGTAGATAGTAGATAGATGGATATCTAGAGTGAGAGTGACAAGTCCACGGCCCATCTCATGAGCAAAAGTATTCAACAGAGACAGTGACATTACAGCTGAGGAATTGTTAGCTCTTGTCAGTGGCATCCTTATGGGGGGGGTACGTACCCCCCCCCCAATATTAGACCTGTGCCCCCCAGGTGCCCTCCGCCCCGCTCGAGACCCCCCAGTTACGCCACTGGCTCTTATATAGTTCATACAGTCACTCCATGATATGCTGACATTGTTTTTGCCTGCCTTGTATGCTATGAAAAAGAATGAACCTAAACAAGCCACTTTCATGCTGACGTGTTATGTGTGACAAGCTGGAACACTTGGAAGACCAATTGCGCTGACATTGCAGCAGAGCACCACCTAAATTGTCACAACTTATTTGTCAAGGGGAAAGAATGAGCTGGAATATTTCCCTTACAGCCTTGTTCGGCAGAGCTGGCTAGCAATTTCACATCTTATGTACAGACGATGATGCCATTGTTCGTGTCTGTGCATTGCAAATTTGCAGATTTACATGAAGGCTACTGAAATCTGCAAGTCAATAAACCGACTATATCTTTCATGTATTAGTCAAGGCGGTGGGTGTTAAATAGTAGAACAATCGCTCACAAGGTGATAAAAGCATGAAACTTGGCACAAATGTTCAGAAGGACCTACTCTACCATTTTAGGCCGGGAGCCATCTTCAGATTAGCGTTGTTCCCTCCGCCATCTTGGATTTCAAAATGGCCGCCTTTTTGAACCTATTTTAATCAATATCTCAGGAACTATGACAGTTAGAGAGTTGATTTCAGTGGCTATGCCCTTTATATCACCTTCCCAATTCATAAGGGGCACTTTGGAGCTATTTTGATGACAGCCATATTGTTTTTCAAGATGGCCGCCATTAAAAACCCATTTTCTACTGTATCTCGGAAACTAATTGAGTTCGAGACTTCGTTTCAGTTGCTATTTCCCCATTTTTAGGGTCAAGGAGTCAGATGAACTTATTTCAAAGGAGACTGAGTAGCATCCATATTGAATATTTTGATTACGATTACCAAGATGACCCATTTCTCACTATATTTTGGAGTTAAAAAGCAAGAAAGACCATTTCACATGTAGCAAATTGAAGTTTAGGTAACAACTACAATTTCATGTGTTAACTTTTCTTTGCAGTGGTCAAATACCACAAACCATTGTCTTGATGATGTAATAACTGTCGTTACAAATTATGTAAATGAGACTGTAACATTGTTACAGTTGAATAGATAATTTGTGCTTTACGTCCATTATTATTTTATGCACTTGGGAGGCTTATGGGGACAGCAGGAGGATGCAGCAATGCAGGGGCGTAGATTTTTCATGTTTTAGGGGGAGGATAGCAAGTAGCTATATTTGAAATTCTAGGGGGGGGGATAATCATATGTTCTTCACCGCTTAAACCCCCCCACTCTTCTCACTAAATCCCCCCAGTCTCACTCTGTCTCACTTTGTCTCACTTTCCCACAAAGTGAGACTCAAGTGAGACTCAAGTGAGACTCAATTCGGGCAAGTGAGACAAGTGAGACTGAAGTGAGACAAAGTGAGACTGAACTGAGAGGGGGGTTTCAGGGGGGTTTTTGTACGAAATTAAACACTGAATATCTGCATTTATTTGTTTTTTGGATGTTAATAATTCATGGAATTAATAAATCATTTTGTTAATATCAATATGTAACAGTCACCAAAATTAGGAATCTGAATTGTGTCAATTCAATAGATGTTTAAAACTGTGTCAATTTCGAAACTAATTTTGCTAGCGCTCATTGACAACATGGACAATCCACAACAATGTCATGCTGCTCTTCCTGACAGTTCTTCGTTTTGTGGAAATACTGCAGCTGTCAGTAGTAAGCCAAGGTATGTGAATTGCTGATTGCATCATTGTTTAATATTTGTTGAGCCCTGTGATAAACGTTTTTGTTTTGTTGTAAATTGTAAATAAGGTGTCAAAACGGGCATCAACCAAAAATGGCTTGTCCGAGAAATTGCTGCGGCACAAAATAATTGTTTAAAAATCCAATTTTATAGCAATCAATGTGAAATTCTTACACAGTGTTGTCAACTATATTCTCCAGCTTCGTTGTGAAGCGCGTAAAGATATCTCCTACAGATTTTTTTCGGCGGCTCTCTGAAGTTGGACATTAAAAAAATTATTTTATCTCCGGTCAGAGGGTCGCGTAATAAAAACGGCTGAGTCAAATTTCATGCTGTGTTCAGCGAAGACGCAGCAGGTATCCAGCAAGATGCTGTGAAAATTTTAGATTTGTATCTTAAAAACTGAGTGAGTTGTTCCATTTTTACTGCAATGGAAATGGTTTTTACAAGGCCTTTTTTTTTTCGATTGCCGGTCAACTAGGCCACAGACAACTAGGCTACAACACTACCAACTAGGCGACAACCAACTAGGTGACATACCACTATACCAACTAGGCTACACTTCTTGGACAACTAGGTGACAGGAGATGTGTTGTGTGAACTTTTGTCACCTAGTTGGAACTGCTTGTCACCTAGTTTGCACTGGTATTAAATTTCCAAATTTCTTGTCACCTAGTTGGTACTGATGGGTGTCGCCTAGTTGGTTTGTCGCCTAGTTGACCGTACACCTTTTTTTCCTGTGTCAAATGATGCTGTCATTTTCGGGAAACCCCCGAGAATCCCGTCAAAATTGGGTTACACGTCCCTCACTACAATAAAAAGATAATCTTAATCACTTTTTTGTTGATACAACACAAGCTGACACAATTTTGTAAACGGTTAACTAACACAGAAAATCACTAACACAATGCGGAACAGATGGTGATTTTACAGTTGTTAATTAATAGCTTTCGCAATCCATAATTGACTGTTAATAAAGCAGATTTATCAAATTTATGCATATTTTTTTCTGAATTACGACCTCGAAGAGTCACACATGTGTATTGGTCATTGCGCCGAAACTATTGCTCCTGTATAAAATAAATTATGATATTTAGCAGATGACTGAGTCTTATAACATGTATGCGCCTTTCAAGGTTCATGATTATGCAATCACCTCAGTTTTTATAAAACATTGAAAAAATTGTTTAAAATTTGTTTTTTTTGGAGTAGAACTCGGAAATTGATAAACAGTGTTCCCTGCGTTATAAGAGCCCCTGTTGAAAGACCGACTTGCCTTATGTGACTGCCTTCCTCCAGCGCCATTTAGTATTTTTAGTGCATTTTGCAACAGAAGGGGTGGTCTTCTAACGCAGAGACCACTGTAGATGGACATGAAAATTTACTATAGCATGTGTCCAATACCCTTCATGTGCTTTTTTTTAGTTTAGGGTCTAAACGCTCTTACAAAAATTGATCATTGCAAATTCAGTGAAAATGTGAAAATTACTTAACTGATTTGAAGGGCCAATCTTATGAAATTTGATAAAATTTTAAAAAATAATACAATTCAGGATTTTAGATATTTTTCTCACAAATTCTTGGCAATGAATAAATTGTTAAATTTCAATTAATATTAAAGTCAAACATATTGGGAAGTAACTTTTATGGCCATATATTGTTGAATGCATATATTTGCAGTGATATAACAAAGTTAAAATACACAAAAATAGGAAAACACCATTTTCCTTCTAATGTTATGCTAAGCTATTGAATGTGAACAAAAAGAAATACGAGATTGTATAACATGATATTTGTCATATCACCATGTTCAATTTGCAGATATTTTGGCATTATGAAGATAAAAATTGCAAAAAATAAGAAAAAGTCTCCTATCACGTTTCAGTCAATTTTGGATCGTGTTTAATGAAGCTTGCCAGCTACTTGCATAATAATTCTTTCTGTACCATATTCTTCATCAAATATGATCCGATATATTTAAACTATCTATAAATGTTTATAAAGGCAAATTAAGCAATAAATTCTTACTTCTGGAGTTCTGGAGTAAAATTGCTGCTGAAAGCCGAGGGTATGCTGCTGCGCAGCCTATATTTATTTTTACATACATCCATTTATAAAAATTTTCAGTCTAACAAGAATCCTTTCGCTATGACAAAAGGACCTGGTGCCTGTTTGTCAGACCAAATGTCTGACAGAGGCTTGATTATGTTCCAATTTTAAGCATGGGCACAATTTTTTTTTAAATTTTCATTTGCATAAATACAGTGGCATGGCCAGGTAATATAGTGAGGGGCAGGGAGCAGCTGGATAGCAGCAACAAACCGCTTGATCAAGAAATTTTTTCACTTTTATGACAAAGGGTTAAAGTTATTCTTTCTTGAAAATGCTATAATCGATGGAAGCATGTGATTCTGATAGCAAAATGAGACATAAAAGATAAAAATCAAATGCTGAATCTTGAGTGTTTGGCCGTATAGCTTGGAAAAGTAAACCTGCAAATTTTGAATTTCAGTTGATTCATATTTCTCATTACTGTAGACCTTCAATTGACACAAATATATAGCTGGCTCTGATACAATCAAATTTTCCTATTTTTTCAGATGAAAACTTCGAGGCTGTTCAGCTTTGTTTAGCGGGCAAACACTTGTGTGTTCAAGAGGACATCATCAGGTGATGTATCATCTTAACTTTTGATTTCATAATAACATTTTGACAACATTTTATTTAAAATTGAGTTGCTGTTTATTTTCTTAGTTTTAGAGGTACAGCAAGCACTGTGCCTCATTGAGAATTCTGCTTTTGATTTTAACTGGAAATTTATAAACATTTTACGGGATCAAGTCAAAACCATTACTATCACTTCCTTTGTGCTTTAGTAATAATATGTCTTTATAGTCATTGTCACAGTATGAATAAAAACTCACTAAATCACATTTAGTAGTGTTCGATTTAGCAAAACTTTTTATCTTCACCGAAATTTGACAAAAACTTTGCAATTTCAGGCTTTACGTCAGCAAGAAGGTTCAAGTGTAAAACATGTCAACTGCCCTCTGCTCCAAAGCCGTTCGAATTCATCCCAACCCATTCTCCTACTAATTTACCGGTAAGTTTTAGTGAGAGGGAAGCACTCATAATTGGTTTCGATTTTATCGGACAAACTAAATGACTTCCATAATATTATAAAGTTGATTTAACATGTACACATATGCAATTGCAAAATGATTTCATGTTTTCGTCATCATGTTATCCAGAATAATTCACAATTTTGATTTTCTTTATAAGTTGATTAGTATGTCACTAGTGTGCGCCTGGACAAAATGCAAGGTTGAAAAAATTATACTAATGCAGCATGAAATTAAAGGGCTTTAGTTTCGTATCCATGCAATAATGTAAATAATTTTCCCGGAAATATAAATGTTTGGCTTTTCACACCCATTATGTAAGATAATTATGTCCTATAAATGTATTGAATCTAGAAATATTCGAGAATATATCTGTAGGATTGCATTGATATATGCGCAAGAACATATGAGCTACAGCCCTATGAAAATTGTAAAAATGTTGGCCCAACTCTCCCCATTAATTGGGAGACTTGGGACATTCAGAGGGAGACTTGGGCCATTGCAATATGTCTGGTTCGGTAAAGATGTACTTGACGCAGTGATATTTTTAACCTGCAGTATAATGGTCATAGAAGTCATTAATCCCAAATTGAGGCCTTTCGTAATTTCTTTTTTATTAGCACCCAATTCCAAAATTTCTCTCCACTCAGTAGCGGCAGTAAATACATTTCTTGAAAATTTATGAATGGTGTCTTCCAAAATTCAGTCTTGTCATACATGTATGTGATAAAAATGGTATTTCAAGATACAGTCTCAGAGCCATAGCTAACTCCCTGAGAATTTGACCAAAAAGGTGAATAATATAAAAACTTCACATTTTACGAGATTTCGAGGTTGCACCTCTGGGCCAGTCTTCTGTATCTGAAGGGCAAACAGAATCCTATGCAATTATGTCACAATTTGAAGCATGCAAAAGTTTCTGAAAAATATTGAATTTGATAACACATTAGTGATTTTTGTTAGCCTAGAAAAAAGGTGTGAAAAGTCAAAAGTTTTAAAAGGCGGATTTCTCAAAAGTTCCCTGCTGCAAAATGTTTCACTTTTACTTGAAAACAAATATAAGACCTTTTATTTTCATGTGTTGTTTGCTTTTCACCTTGCATCTTGCTCTGGACCCCTGTGTTAAATGAATATAATGACACCGTTTCTTCTCATTGATTGATTGATTGATTATTAATTAGGAGTACTGCAATTATGGAGAGTACAAATGATAATGTCACTTCGAAATTGCCACCTGGCAACATACATGACACAAACCACGCAATTTGATTGTCCACATTGGACATATTTTATGACGCAAAGTCATAAAAGTAACTAAAAAGTAACTAGCATAAAAATGAGACAATGAAAGTGACACATATTTTATTATAAAGACTGAAAAAATTAAGCAATGTGTTTCTTTTAGCATTTTTGAATTTTTACAGTGTGTGATGAACAATGTCACTCACTTATTTCAATTAAGTCTCAAAATATTTTTATTTCCTTGGTCTAACTTGTTTGAAATTCTTTAGAAAGCTAAGCTAACTAGTTTCATTATGTTTCCAAGCTTGTTTACTGTATTATAAGGCTCTGTAGGCCTACATGTATTCAATTGATGAGACAAACAAGATTTTTAAAAATTTTAATTTCTCAAAAAATTACTAACATATTTTGTTCGATTTTGTCTTAAAATTTTTGTATTACCATGTAGTTTCAGGCGGTATAAGTCCCATTTTCGGTTCATTTTTTAAACTCCAATGTTTCTTCAGGAGCGCTGTGGATAATGAGGCAATTCTTTACCACTTTGAGTGTAATCCAAATATGACAGGTTTTGCAGGTAAACTAAAGGATTTCTTAGTTACCCTATCAAGTAATTGGATAACTTTGTATATTTAAGTCATTAATAATATATGAAGGAGTCCAGTTTTAATTGTGCAAAAAAAGATAAGAAATCACAGAACTTTTGATATTATTTTGCAAATATTCAAAATCAAAAACTATTTAGGTAGTCATGAATAGGGGAATGAATTTTGAAATTTTCAATATTAATATAATGTTTTTCTTTCAGTATGAAAAAAAAGCTATAAAAGCTCACAGCAACACCCAACAGCATAGTCATATATATAATATGTATTTATGAATTTTTTGTGGGTTTTTCAGAAAGAAACCAGCGTTTTTGATATCTAATGGATGAGACTCCACCGCTTACTGACTCGAAGCACAAATACTCTCGACAACAGCATAATCTCGGGCAGACTCTGGCAATGAAAACAAATGCTGCAGAACAAGCTCCTACTCATTCAGCAGTTGCGGATAATTACCCAAAGCATGAACTACCTTTATCTTGTACTGAAAGTATTGTTTTTCAGTCAATAATTGTTTAAAGCTTGTACTTCTATGAAGCTTTAGAAATTTCACAAAATTCGTTCTCCCTTTTTATTTCGGAAATATTCTATTAGTATTATAATTTTCATACTCATTGATGTGGACTTGATTCTCTCTTATTTTGTTTTTATGACCATGGCTGTATGACATGGAAATTCAATCCTATTTCCTTAGCACTTGGTTCCTTGTTTCGGTCTTCTTTGTAAGACTGTTTTTGTTGTTCAGACACTGGCATCATTCCATGTGTTTTACTGTTATTGGTTTTATTTCACAGTTTAATTCAACTGAAATATGTATTAATAATCTGTATATATATGACAGGCTAGAGATGCAAAGTTTTTTAAGAATTTTTAAGCCATTGAGAAATATCATAATTGATACTTATTCTGTTATGTAAATTGTATTTGAATAAGTCAATGACATGCAGTTTGTACTAAAAAAAAAGATCAAATATTCAAAGAATGATGCAGGATTATGGCTGATTGAGTAAATGCATGTTTATGAAATTGAAGAGCTTTTAACATCAAAGGTTTCATTATAAAACATAAAATAGTTGATGGAGATTAATATTGAAAGGTGAACCATAACTTCATCTATTTATGTTCAAGTCTTAGACCATCAACAATCTACTTCGAACTTATCACTATTATTAATCTTTTGTACCATCACGATGGTGAAAGTGCAAAACCTTGTATGTCAAAATTTTGCTATTTTTAGATTTTTGGTAGAATGGCTATTTTAATATCCAATACACGCTGTCAGTTGATTACCTTGCCAGTTCGCTATTTTTGGAAGCTGTAACACACTGGTAACAGAATGATTTCACCAAACCTTGTAGGTCGATATTTTTTTAAAAAGTGAAAGTGCAAAACCTTGTAACTCAAATCAGAACTTTGAAGCACATATTGTGGGATATTTCAACTTTTTTTGAAAAACAATTACTGTGTTACTTTTTTATGACTCCCAGCAAGTTTCCTGATTAAAAAAATTTTACCTGCCTATATTTGTTTTGGTGATGTAGGCTATTGAAACAGAGAGTGCACGAAAATTTGAAAAAAATGTCATTTTCCTCATTCTTGCCATTGTAGCCACTCGATAAAATTTGTTATTGCAATCTGTCATAGGCAAATTATAATTTTCACTGTATATACATAGATTGAAAGTATATTCAATGCTGCAAGTTGCTTTAAAGTGTGATAAATGATCGAGTTACAAGGTTTTGTACGAGTAGAAAGTGAAAGTGTAAAAACCTCGTAAGTCGACATTTTCAATCACATCTGATGGTAACATCAATGCAAGGGGTAAACGACCTCTGATAAAAAATTTGCTACAACAGGGTGTCACTTTCTATGTATCTAGTTGGCCATAACTCACTTATTAATAAACATTACCTTAAAAAAAGACACTTGACAGTTTTTTTCAATTTCTGAAAAACAGCTTTTTTTGACTTATGAGGTTTTGCCCTTTCACCGTCGATCAGCTGTTACATTGTAAGACAGCCATTGATTCAATCTGGTCTGAGCTACTTTTTTAATGTTGTACCTTTTTTGTTAAATTCAATTCATATGTCATGTCATTTACTAATTATAAATGTATAAGGATTGTTAAAACAAAGTTCACACAAGTGATTAATAAAGTATATTATATGTGACGCATACTTAATATGTTATGTAATGCACCATGTTCGATGTTATTGAGTGTGTTGATATCTGATTTAAGTCATCATAATTGTATTGATATTATGCATAGTAATAAAAAAGAAAAGTCATGTATATAGTCATGTTCCATGACCATGCAATAAAACTGTTCAGATTGCGATTGCTCTGTTTGTTTTGCTTTATCATAAAAAAAAGTACTACTTCACAGTCCTAAAACTTTGGATGACTAACGACAGAATCTTCTGTGAGTTTCATTCCGATCTGCTATTTTTGGTCAAATAATGGGTGACCATGGTCTGATGGTTAAGGCCTAGATTAAGAGTTTAAACCTACGAAGGTGCGGGTTTGAGTTGTCTCGACTATTATTCTGTCAGGAGGGTACAGTAGAGCAATGTACATGCAATGTGAGACAATGTGAGAGTATCATTTGCTGACTTGCAAAGTGAAAGTGAGAACAGATGAGACTAAAACCATAGGAAATCAAAACACAAGGAAAAAGTACCTTTATATATGAAGTTGGGAAACAAAACTTCCTATTTTTTCCCCTCCCCTCTTTCCCCCTTCCCCTCTTTTTCCCCCTTTCCTACTTTTTTTTCTCCCCCCGGCGCACGAACAGTGTTCCCCGGCCCGACCGCGAGGCTCATCCTACGGGGAGATACATCCCCCCATCTCCCCAGGATCTACGCTCCTGCAGCAATGCATGACTGGAACTGTTGGTAAACATATGTCTATCCAGAAAAGGATCAATGCAGGACCCTGCGATTGGCTGCCGTACGCTATCAACTAAGCATTCCCATACCCTACTCTGTGACATTGTGTTAACAGTTACTCTGGTTTAGTGGTTGCCTTGTGTGATTAGAGACACTTTAGCCCAAATGATACAGTCACAACCAGGTCACAACAAAGCAAGTATAGTCATTGGCTGATAATGTGTAGTTTTATATAAAGTGTAACAACAAGACCTTCATGGCACTAACCCCGATGGCCCATTCTTTGTAAGCTGGTAATAACGACCAGTTAGACCAGCTAGACACCACAGGGCCATTATAGAGATCACACAGAGACAGATAATGATAGTTTTAGAACATAATAATGACACTAATCATGTTTCTGAATCTGACTGAATATTGACCATATTAAACACACAGAGAGAGAAGAGTGATAAAGTTAGTCGACACAATTTACCAGATATATATGCTTGTGCACTGTTGCCAACTCCTTCTTCTCAGCATTTATTGAATGACCACTTCCTAAATGGTTTTAGCAACAACATTCGTGAACTGCACCACCAAAATGAGTTCTAAGTAGGCAATTTATATTTCCCAGAAATGAGCAAAATGTGTCAAAAGGTCACATTTCAATAATTTTCAGCTGTTGGTACCACGTTTTAGCAAAATTAATTTCCTTTGAATAATTAAGACCATTTTACAAGAAATTGATTTTAAATTATCTAAATTGGGTGTTCTTCTTGATATTTTTAGTTCTTTCATTGCAATGGCGGGAAATTCAAATGCCATTTTCTCAAAGTTTGATGTTTTGCATCATCAATTTTTGAGGTGGCATATCTCTGGATTGAATGGAGATATCAAAACATATGAAACGTCATTTTAAAGCCCATTCCAGTAGAATAAAGTCATTTTCACAATTAAATATCGCAAGGGGCCGACTTTAAACCCATTTTGGTGGAGCAGGTCACATTTTGCCGTTATTTACATTTATCACCTCTTATCCACATCACAGGAACTGTGTCACTTCATTATTAACATTTAATTACTATACTTTAATTTCTCAGGTCAAATCATAATAACAGACAAACGTTATGCCGATGATTCTGCTTCAAACCAATTAATGGTTAATCAATATTCTTTGAAGGGAAGCTAAACATTTTAGGGCCAATGAACCATGTGCCATTGTTTGCCATCGACAATACAGTACCAATTCGGACACTAAAGTGGCACAATGGTGGTCATGCTATGGATAAGCATTCCTCAAAGCTATTGTCTTTGAGGCCATGGCAATAGATTTACTCATAACATTTCCTGACGTCACTGAGCTCTATACTGAGCCAAAAAGGTCCCATTTGGAATTGCACAAAGGAATTTTATCCGCTCTTAAGGGACTTGCTGTGGTTGAATGATATAGACTGTGATATAACAGCCAGTTTAGAACCCATAGTGTTTGATTGTTTACTAGGCTTCTCTAGGTTCCATGTTAGGGGCAATTCCTCAAGAAAGCCATGAAAATGAACTATTGTGACAGTATATTGGGGGGGGGGAGACTGGGTTTAGAGAAAGCATTCTAGCTTAGCTATAAGATGAAATGGAGAAGAGGGAGTATAAACTGGCTAGGGGGCTGCATGCAGCATTAAGCATTCACCTTGCTGAACTCAGTGTACTGTGAGTGCAGAAGAAGATCTTCCATTGCCACAGTCCAGTCAGTATTTGATAGATTTATTATTGACATTGAATAGGGTAATTGCTACACCAGGACTCCTTGCCAAATTTGCACCCAAGCCAAATAGGGTAAAAAGATTTGCAAAAACGCAATCGTAGCTAATGGTATGATTGGGCTCAATTATGACCAGAAACGAATTAATGATTGCATGGAAAGCTGACAACACTTAATTAACAGATTCTAATTGGATTGTAACAAGACATGCCGAATTGCAGATGCCTGGATAAAGGAATGAAAACCTTTGTCAAAAATGACATGTAAATAATTTGGTATTGTATGTAGATATTTTCACACTTTTGGTAATTGTAATTCAAACTAGTAGACGTAACCGCGAGCGGTAACAAAACTTCACCTACTGTGGTACCAGCAACTCGAACAGACACAAGTAGATGAGCAAGTAAAAGGTACATGGAAAAGTACACAGGAATCAGACATAATTATGTAACATGCATACAGACAAGAATACAAGAATGTTTCCTGTACATTGAGTAAATGCAAGCATGCACAGAAAAAAGAGTACATAAACCAGTAGATGAACCAGTGCATGAACCATACAGGAACCAGTACATGAACCAGTACATGAACCAATACATGAAACAATACATGAACCAATACATGAACCAATACATGAACCAGTACATCCACCAGTACATCTTCTGCAATTTCTGAGAACATTGATTTTTCAGGGTCATGTGATCTCTTTGACCATCAGAAATACATGAAATTTTCAGGGTCCGGCGATCTTTTAAACCGTTATAGCTACGACAACATGTTCAGTAGACGAAAACTAGAGGAGAAGTTGGCCTTTTCAAATCTGTTTACAGATTCTCTGCATCTTAATTAGAACCGGACTTATTGCAGATTGAAATTATGGTACAATTCAGTAATATGAACTTTAGAAATACCTGAAAAAATGTAGTTTTTAATTTATATCCCGCAATTGTGAGTGAACACCATGAAAAAACCATTGAGTTCACACCATTGAGTTCATCCTAGTGAACTCAATGAAATAAATTATCTGACGTTGTTATGCAAACAATGGGCAGCGATTGTTTATGTCATGACGTCACAATGGGCAGCTGGTGACATCACAACAAACTGCTGCTCCTAACTTGGGAGAATTTGAAGTTATCAGAGTAAAATTTAGTAAAAACCTCTGATAAAATCATTGCGGGATATAAATAAAACCCCATGACAGTGTAGTTCACAGCTATGAACATCATTCGTGTCAGGTCTGCCTTCTGAATAACACTCGTCCTTCAAACTCGTGTTAATTCAGAGCAGACCTGACACTCATGATGTTCATAGCTGTGAACTACACTGTCATGGGGTTTTATTATAAAAATCACTGTATAACCAAAACGGTTCAATGAAAACATACGTAATTTGTCAGGATTATGTAAACAGATGTTACAAATAGGTCCAGGCAGGTTGATCAAAAAAGGATGATTCCTTCCATGTCGAAATAATAATATATTGTGAAAATTCGACAACAACATGAAATTTTCAGGGTTCGGCGATCTTTTTAACCGTCGGAGCTACGACAAAATGTTCAGAAAATGAAAACTAGAAGAGAATTTGGCCTTTCCGAATCTGTTTTCAGATTCTCTCTATCTTAATTAGGATCGGAGCTACGGCCGTATGAAATTACGCCATCTTTGAGAAATGTGAAAAAAAATCATAAATTTTTCGCTCGTTTTTTGACCTTTTGACCTTTACTGTGCAACGCAGGTCAATCCGAGGACCTTATAAATTTACAAGAATCCTCTAGAGTATTGTTGCAAGTGTGTCTACCATTTTTGTAACAATATCTAGATTCCTTCTTTGTTAAAAAATATGAAATGTCAAAAATGTAAAAATTTTTGACATGTTTGACCTTGAGTTTGACCTTGAAAAACATTTTCTAGGTCAAAATAAATATGATTTTCATAATGGAATTGTATGAAAAAGGGGGGGTCAGCCATGCATTGTAACCCTGTACAATCAATATTTCCTTGTCAAAAACGCGGAAATGTGTCATTCTTTAACCTTTGTCGGTTAGCAATATTAATAATTTTTTCATAAATCCGGTGAAGGAGGTACTAAAAATATGATTAGATATTAGGAATAAGCAGGCAAATGTCCATCTGTCACCAGTAAATCACTCTGATATCTTAAAAATAACATGGTAAAAAAAATTGTTGAAAATGGCAACTTTTCAAACTTTTTTGGGTCGAATGACCTTGAAAAATGAGGTCAAGGTCAAATTTAAAGGTCATTTTGGGCTTATTAGGTGTATGTTTGGGGGGGTTTACTATGACATGTTATGACCTAACATCGATATTTCAAGGTAAAATTCTCAAGGTCACCGGTTTTGGTGACGCGGTACGACTTTAAAGTTACGTAACTCAAGAACCGGTACTGCCGATGAAAAATAAAGGGTCGGGCAGATGTCCCGTGACTTTGAGCACGTTTTGGCACCATCGGTATGACTCTACGACTTACGGATTTTGAGATCCCGCGATAGACCTCAAACCATAAAAATGGACTTTGTACAATGTGACCTTGACCTACTTTCATGAAAGTAGGTCAAACTGTGAAGAAAGTGTCTGGAACCTTTCCACGTGCAGGAAAATGAAAACCGGTAATAACCAGATGAGGTACATGCATTTAAAATATTGCAAAATCCGACTTTAAAAGGCTCTGTGACCTTGAAAAATAGGTCAAGGTCAAATATAAAAAAAACGCGTTCTTAGATTATTGTAGGCTATGTACATGAATTTTTTGAAAACTCTCCGATGAGTTTGAATAAATAATAAATAATAAATACTACCGATTACAAGAAACTTCACCTATGTGTAGGTGAAGTTTAATTACCGGATGGAAGTTATTGAGGAAGACAAATTTTTGAAATTGCGTGTTGATCTGTTTGGATTGTATTAATTTTAACAAGTTACGCAATGTTTATTTAGGACTGATTTACTTTTTGTACCTGTAAATGAGCAAGGCTCTAAGGCCTTAGGCTGACATGGAGTGGAAAAAAGTGAAATATTGTCTGTTTTTGCACTAGTAGAGAAATCGCAGTTGAGGAATCCTAATTCTTTTAATTCCTCCCTATAGTGTTTTTGTAAATGACCCATTACATTTGAAAAATAAAAGCTCTCTCTAAAGTGTAATTTTGTCCTGGTATTGGAAGAGGTTGCTCTCCTCCCATACTAATGTCCATCTTAATGCCCCACATCCCCAGAATGGATTATCCGCCATTTTTATGAGAAGTTAATGTTTCTCTGTGGAACCGTCAAACTGATTCAAGCACAGCAAGGGTCTCTGAGACAAGCTTAGTGATAGCATTGTAGCTCAGCCACATGATGAAGTGGAGAAAAGAGACCATTAAATACTACAATAGACCGGCCGGTATAGCATTACTACAACAATAGCAGTAATCCGAGCTTCCTTGAATCACTTTCCACAAGAACCAGTCCCAGTTGCCACTAGATGTAGTGGAAAAATCGGAAGACAAAGAGTATTAGATATAACAAGGGGCAGGCCAGTGAAACATTAGAGAAAAAATAATCACTGCAATTCTGAGAACGTAACAAGTCGCACAAGAATAAAACAAAAATCTGTCGGTCAAGTGTTTTGACAATTACCCTATGAAAATTGCAAGAAAAAATTAAAATGAAGAGGTGTGACTATCAATCCATCATACTACCTGGTTTTCACAGATGGAAAGTTACTACGGCATATGTGTGATAATATTGTAGAAAGCTAACACAAACAATCCTTTCCTGCATAACCCAGCTGTAAAGGTTACTGGTGCATTACTATTCCAGCGATTACAATCTAGCGGTAAGTACAGGTTATTCACCTAGGGAGAGGCAATATGTGTTTTATCCAGCGAGGGCGTTAGCCCGAGCTGTGATAAACACATATTGCCGATCCCGCGGTGAATAACTGGCTTATACCATAAGACAAAACTGAAACTTGTCATTTGTTGCTGTGGTTTTTCACAGCTTCACTTATTATTCTCCCATGGGAAGATAACTGGACAACAAAGAATATGGGTTTTATTGCAGTGAAATACTGGCTCATGATTGGCTTACAGAGGTGTCGAATGGTATAAAGTGCTATATCTCTGCTTTCATTGAGAGGGAAGTGTCCAAACCATCTCTGAAGTGCAATGCTCTAGAGAAAGCGTCCAATATAAAACTCATAACAAAAAGAAAGATTCACAAGTTCACCAAACTTGAAAATATGCTTATGTTGCTGAAATTTCTTTGTACACAAAAAACACAGGAGCACAGACTATTTATTAAGTCTAATTTTGTTGATGATTAACAGACTTGCACGCAAAGTGAGGTGGACATTGCAAAAAAATATTTATCTGATGTTACCTTGGATAATATTATGGTATTTCATAATCATTTGCAAGATTTACGTAAATATTTCTGCAACAGTCTAGAAATGCTGGAGTATATCCCAGAATTTCTGAAGAGTTCATATGTAAGCTATCTACATTTTGCTGTCTTACGTTATATCTAAGATTGTACAATTCATACAGAAAAGTGTTTTGTACTTTGACACTGCACACAATCAAGAAAACATTTCGGAAGCTCACAAGACATTTGTGGGGAAGCAGAACAAATGAGTCACCCAGCAACATCATTGATTTCCATGGAGACACTATTGTGTCACTGAGAGGCAGTCACGTCTTCTGTCAAGTGTGTGAGATAACCCAAGGAACTTCAAGTGAACTTTAACAGTTTCCATGAGAATGCTTTGAAGTTGATTGACAGAAGAAGAGATCACAGGAAAGTGGAGGATTAGTTCTTGTCTTTTTGACATAATATCTGATTCAGCTTTTGGATGTTCAATGAAAAACGCTGTGAAGCGGACACTGAGAAATACAGAAACCATTTCTCTTTATTAAGTATCAAGATGTTTAATAGTAAGTGATATTTACTGTTCTTATCATATTTATGTGGAATCCAGGTTGTTTTCCATATGCTGTCTTCCTCACACTCTAAACACAGGGTGGTCAAGATGACTACTCTAGAGTGGTAATTCCTGGTGCCTAAACCGACAACTCCTAGAGTCAAAATTACTAAAAGGCTGTCAATGCGAAAACTGGATTAGTAAGCTGTGCCACTCTGGTAATCAAAGCTACCAAATGGTGATCAAATTGACTACCTTTCGGACACTTACATAGTCAACATAGTCATTATGATTATGATAGAATAGTCAAAATGATTTTCCAGGAAGTCAGTACCAAATTTTTGCAATTATTACTACCCCAAAGTAGTCATAAACTAGTCATAGTGACAACCAAAGGTTTAGAGTACATCGTCGTCATTTAAAGCATGGTTGAGGAGTCAAAAATCCTGATATACTTGCAAATCCCAGATATATCCAGAGCTACAGTGTACTGCAAAGCTGTAGTAGATGACAAACTAACGAAATATTTAGAAAGCTATTCTGAATTGACACTGCACATTTGACTGCAGCTATTGTGCCTTGCTCGTATCACTGTGCCTGTTGCTGTAAAGTTTGATTTGTCAGCCTGAGTCTTTCAATGCAACCGGAATACACAGATTGTCACATTGAATATATACAGTAGGTTCCAAATTATTACGCAAGTTGGTTTTTTTATGATATCTCAAAAACAACTAAACACATTTTAAAATCCTTCCCACATAACTATTTTTGTTCCATGAAGGCAATATTCTGTAAGGTTTGTCCAATTCTGGTGGTGCAGTGAGGAGTTACGCCACAGAGCACCATATACCATGTTTTTTGATGTCCCAAATTATTATGCAAATGCAAGAAAAAGTGATCTAAAAGCACCAAAATTATCTATTAATACACTAAACACTTACCTCTTGATGTCTAATGAAAAATAGAACCATCATTTCAAAAATGGTTGTTTTCATGACCAAGAAATCAATGTAAAACCTCTTCATTGGAATAACATTGAAATAACCATTTTTCTTTAATATAAAGCCTCTGTTGTTTTTAAAAAATGTCAAATCACAACCAATTCACATTAAGATATACCTTTGAGACTATGATGTCATCCTGTGTAAAGATGAACCAATTCCCCTTTCTCTACAAAACATAACAATAAGTCAAAAATGAGTGCTTCTTTTTTTCATTGAATTAGCATTGTCGTCAATGCAAGCCCAATCTCAATCATTATCATTTAAAGATATTGTTCTCGTTTATTGGTCGAAATGGCTTCTCTTTAATTTTGGGAAAAGTTCTAAATCTAAGGAACCAGGAGAGAGAGTTTCATCAGGTGAAAAAATTGTGTTTGTCTTGGAGAAACTTTATAATGCAAGAAGTTAGTAATTTTAAAGTTATTTCAATTCAGGGGAATATTACGTATTTCTTCGTCATCAAAGCAACATTTTTTTAAATGAAGGTTTTATTTTTCATTAAACATCAAGAGGTAAATGTTTAGGGGATTAATAAATCATTTTGGTACTTTTAGATCATTTTTTCTTACATTTGCATAATAATTTGGGACATCGAAAAACATGGTATTTGGTATTCTGTGGCGTAACTCCTCACTGCACCACCAGAATTGAACAAAACTTACAGGATATTACCTTCATGGAACACAAATTGTTATGTGGGAAGGATTTTAAAATTTGTTTAGTCGTTTTTGAGATATCATAAAAAAACCAACTTGCGTAGTAATTTGGAACCTACTGTATATTTGGTAAGGTGTCATGTATAATTATTTCAGGCATAAGGATCAGCCAGTGATACAGATTGATACCACCCTTTCCAAGGCAGTCTGGTGCAAATGGACACAAATTGAAATGCGTATGGGAACTTGAGAAGTGTGAGATAAATCGTTATTATGCTAACATCTAGATGCTCAGCACTTCAGAGCTGTTGTAAAATGAGAACTATGAAAATGAGAATTCAAATTACACGCACAACAAGCAAAGGTTCTCTCCTATTGTAACATGCACATGCTACAATCCTCAGAAACATGATCAATGGAAACAGTAGTTAAAAATGTTGCTGTTCCAAAGCCTTTTGAAATAGCCAAAAGCATTTGATGAAGACACTTTGCAATGTGTCATTTTTCAACAATCCTGCAGAGATTGCTTCAGACCCTTCCATTCCAATGTCCCCTTCTAATATCCCACATGTTCCAGAATGATTCTGCAGCTATTTTTATGGGAAGGCAATGATTCTCAGAGGAACCGTCTGGCTGATTCAAGCAGAGGAACCATCTGGCTGATAAAGCATGGTGAAAGCCACAGTGTTTCAAAGGCAAAGGCTATGAAAAAACAATTCATTCAGCCACACAAAGAGGAAGAATAAAGCAGTTCAACAGATAAAATAGAAATAGAGACAGTGACATTACAGCTGACAAATTATTAGCTCTTATATAGTTCATACAGTCACTCGATAATTTGCTGACAAACTGTTTTATGCTTGCCTTGTATGCAATGAAAAAGAATGAACCTACACAAGCCACATTCATGCAGACATGTGTGACAAGCTGGCATGCTTGGATGACCAATTGCGCTGACATTGCTGCGGAGCACCACTTAAATTATCACAACTTATTTGTCAAGGGGAAAGAATGAACTGCAATATATATGTCCCTCACAGCCTTGTTGGGCTCAGCTGGCAAGCAATTTCACATCTTATGAACAGATGAAGATGCCATTGTTCGTGCCTGCGCATTGCAAATTTGCTGCATTTACATGAAGTATTGACAGCTCTTAGTCTATGAACTGACTATGTCTTCCATGTGTAGTGTTCTCATCCTCATGCAGTGTTTCAATGCAGCAAATTGTATATTGAAGTTCATGCAACATGCAACAACTATTATTTCAGTGTTAACTTTTCGTCGCAGAAAATGCAATGGTCAACCACCACAAACCATTTTTTTGACGATGTAATGACCGCTGTGACAAATTAAGTAAATGAGACTGTAACATTGGTAATTTGTGCTTTACGTCCATTATAATTTTAATGCACTTGGTATGCTTATGAAGACAGGCAGAGAATGCAGCAATTACATTATGGATGACTGGAACTGTTGGCCAACATACCGTACAACCAAAATGACGAAAGAAAATTTCTGTCAGAAGTCCTCTGTTTACCTATTTTGCCCTCCGTTCTCCTCTCCATGCCAAATATCCTCACAATTACCTTTGACTCCTTTCCACTACTTTATTCCATTTTAAGAACTCTATTTACAGCTGGCAATGTATTTGTAATTAGAAAGGGACACAATACCAATAAATCAAACACAACGTCAGTGATGGAGTTTAAATCAGTGTTGTTTAAATGAAATTTTAAAGTAATTTTAAAAGGTGCACATAGTTTAATGTAGGTAAAGGTAGGAAGTGATTCAGAGGCAGCCAAAAGGCGTGAAAGGGAAAAGTAGTGGCTGATTCTTCCTTCCTGCTGGGGTATTCATACTTTATTTTGAGTTGTACTGTAGGTCCAGAACAGGATCAATCCAGGACCAAACGATTGGCAACCCTGTATGCTTTCAACTAAGCGTTCCTCCACCATACACTCTTTGGAACCAATTTTGTCCCTACATTTTTTAGTGTACTTTGCTACATTGTGTTTACTCTGGTTTAGTGGTTGCATTGTATAATTAGAGATACCTTAGCCAAAATAATACAGTCACCACCAGGTCGCACACATCAGCTGATGATGTGTAGTTTTACATAAAGTGTACCCATAAGACCTTAGTGTCACAAACATCAATGGCCCATTCTTTGTAAGCTGGCAATAATGACCAGTTAGACCGCACAGGGCCATTATAGAGATTACTCAGTGATGGGTAATGATAGTTATACAACATAATGACACTAATCATGGTTCTGAATCTGACTGAATATTGACCATATTAAAAACATAGATAAAGAAGAGTGATAAGCTGGTTGACAGGATTTACCGGGGATATACATTGTACTTGTACACTGTTGGTAACTCTTTTATCTCAAAATGGAATGAACACTTCATGGTTTTAGCAACAATGGTTTACTTATATAGCTCATTGGCAAAAATTATCACCTCATTCCCATCACAGGAACTGTGTCACTTCACGAGTTCAAAAATGATAACATATGAAGAATGATGATATGATCAAAACTGCCAGAGTTTATTAGGCCTACTAGGCTTTAATTTCTCAGGTAAAATCATTACAACAGACAGATGTTTAGCTGATGGTACTGCTTCAAACCATTAAGAGCTAATCAATATTCAAGGAGGGGAAGCCAACATTTTGGGGCCAGTGAACCATGTGTCATTGTTTGCCAGGGACAACCCATTACTAATTTGGCCACTGAAGAATGCCTAAGTGGCACAATGGTGTCATGCTATGGATGAGCATTCCCCTCAGCTGTTGTCTTTGAGGTCATGGCAATAGATTTACCCATAAAATTTCCTGACACCATTTAGCTCCATACAGAATCAAAACACTGTACTGCATAAAGAATAGTTAATTATTAGCCTTGGCAAGCTAAATTAAATCATAACACAATGATTCCTTTCATTTAAAAACAGACCACAAGAAAACACAACACACTTAAAGTAACATGATCTTTAGATGAACTGATGATCAACAGTTCTTAGTTCTCAATACTGCAAGCAGTCCGGGATGGTCGTACAAAATTCATAACTGAGATAAGGTGCGGCGTTTCACAATGTATCCATACAAAACCAATCCGGGACTTCTTGCCTGGAATATCTGCAAATTATGTTACAACAGCAGTAGTTCCGTAATGTGTCTCTATGCTCCTCGTGTGTGATTGCTTGTGGCAAATCTAATACAAAAACAATCAGGCACTTCATAGCTTCAGGACAATGAAGAGACTCAGATGTGTAATTTTAACAATGAAATCAAAAGCTCCTAATTCTTTTGTTCTTTAGGCAATGTTATGGCACACTTCCAATGATATATTAGGTATTTATGACCAACTATTATATGGTGCATTGTAGTGCAAATTATGTCCATCTATCTTCTTCAGGTCTTCTTCAGGTCTCACATTAACTTAAGCAACATTTTCAGCCAACTGAATAGCAGAGAAAAGTAAAAGATTTGCACAAAACATGGTCTCAGCTAATATTATGAATTGGGCTCGATTATGATGAGAAACTAATTATCGATAGGACGAAATGCTAAAACCAGCTAATAAGCTGTCACCAAGTTCCTTGATTTTGAGGGGTAATCATTGTAATTGATTCTCATTGGATCACAACTAAATTATGCACAATACACATGCTTGGCAAAATTAGTTGCAGCCAATTTTCTTACACTTTCAATGTGAAATGACAAGCATGGAGGGTTAATGATGGATTGACGACAAGAACTTTATTTCCCAAAGCACAGTTCTGGACACTCATGAGGGTTGATAGATGATATGGGAAAGAGAGATAAAGACACTTTGCAAAGTGTAATTTTATCTTAATTGTATACTAATCTAATATGTAGGCCTATCTCTCTCAAAGTTCTCTTCACCATTTTATGGGAAGTCGATGTTTCTCCGAGGACCCATCAAACTGATTCAACCTAGCCGCAGTCTCTGTGTTTAGGAGAAGACAAGCTTAGTGACAGAATTGCAGCTGAGCCACAAGATGAAGCAGAGAATAGGGAGCATAAAGTATTGCAGAGGCAGGCCTGGGTAGCATTAAGAACTACAATAGCTGCAATTTGAGAGTAGTAACAAGACACACTACACTAAAGGAAAGTAACTGCTCAGTGAAGTGTTCCGAAAATCAACGGGTGTACTCCAAGGCTCATGTGTACTGCCTTTGTGATGTTGTAAAACTAGCAAGGCAATAAAATGTGCCAGAACCAAATAGTGTTATTAATTCTCCAACTGCTTTAACTCAGCTGCCATTGTTTTATATAAACCCTGATTTGGAGTTATTGATGATCAGGATTCACCATGTTTTAGACAGAGAGCAATATAATTTATGCAGTGTTACACCAACCTCCTATATCATTACTTTCTATAGAGAGCATTGCATTTGCATTAATGTATTATTCATGTTGTCCATATGTTGACTGAGTGACCAGACCTATTCAGTGATTTCATTCTGGGTCCTAAATAAGCGAAGTACGAACATTTTGCTACTTTACTTCCATATTGTAATGGTAACTGTGTGTAATTTGTGGTAAGGACTTCTTGATTACTTGTATGGTCGAAGGACTATTAAGCCCCGTTTAGTTATATTTTTTCCTGATAGTTTTTCATATTGAAATGTTTTCAAAGTTGAAATGTGCATTATCACTGTCTATATCAGCTACATTCATTTGTGAAAAAAAGCACATGGAAAGAGGGCAATACCAGTATTAGTCTAGTCATTATGTGAAATTACCTAGAACAAATTGCAACACAAGTGGTTCCATTGGCATTTGGTCCCTTAATATGTCGAGAAAGACATACTAAAAGTCCTGGAAAATCCATGTGGTGGAACACCCCAAATTAGCCATAAATCCAAGATGGCCGCCATAAAAATCATGTTTTTTGCAAATAACTCAGAAACTATAAGATATAGACCCCATATGTGTATGAAACTTGAATATAAAATTGGGTATTACGGACATTTTGACACTATTCCCATGTCTCTATCTCTAATAGTTGTCAAGATATAGCATATTTGAATATCTCTGATTTTACAAAAAAAGCTGTAAATCGCCAAAAATGTCATTTGTGAGTCTTGATTCTGAATACTTGAAGTGGGACTTTTACCTTACCTATTAAAGATACAAAAGGAATAACTTATGTTTAATTTAAGACCCCAATCATGTCTCTACCTCTCTTCAATCCCCTATTGTGCCATATTTTGCATTTGGAAGTGTTCCCTCGAAATTCCATTTATTTAGCTAAAATTGGCATTTTATGTGAAGGAAAGTGCTCATTTTGGGTCTGAAATGTAAGAAATATTGTGGGTATGGAATTAAGCCTATTCTGAGTTACTGCATGTGTAATGCTAGACATTATTAAACTAAAATCACTAAAGAATCACACAGAGAATCTGAAATAGACAAATTTTTGCAAGCCATATATTATCATCGATTTATGTCACGAGCGTCAATCAGCGGCCAGCATCAAAAGTTTACCGGCAATTTTAATATGAAGCAACTGTTTACTTCTCTGAGACGTATGGCATATCATTTTAAAGCTCTCAGAGAGGTCTATCTATCCATATGAGAATCACACCTGTAAGCAGTGATGTTGTTGAGGCCGGACCATTAAAGACTGAGGCAGCAGCCTCCAAGACTGAGACCATCTAAGTGTAGCCTCAAGGCCGGCCTCGAGGGCCTCAAACACTGGCCCAAAGACACCCCAGACCGAGGCAATACCAAGGATTTGGAACCGAGACTGAGCCAAGGCTGAGGCCATCAAAATATGGCTCCGAGGCCGGCCTTGGGACATTCAACTGAGCCTCTAATCCTTACGGAAGTGCGAAATTGGCCTAATTTGCATTACATGAATGAAGGCCTGTTTATTGGCTAGCTTTTGGAGTGTGTCTGGCTTAACACTCAATTCTGTGTAAATAAAGAATATACGTTAGTCTATATAAGTGACAAAATTAGAAGTATAAAAATAATGTGAGTTTTGCTTTGAGATATCTAAATTACACCTTTATGATTTACTTAGCTCATTTGGAGAATGGAGATGTTATGAAATTTCGATAAAAATACAAAAACTGAACAAATGACAGATTTTGGACATTTATTTGGAATTTTTGGTTCTCAGAAATGCATGGCAATGACTAAGTTTATAAATTAAAACAATTATTAAATATATATATGAGAATGTGTTACATGATTGCCTTGCACACATTTGTCATATGACCATGTTCAAATTGAAGACACTTTTTTGGAATTTTTACCTTTATTTCTCAAAGTAACACAAGTCTCCAATCACATTTCAGTCAATTTTTTTGGCATTGTTTAATAAAATTTAGTGACATTGTGCTGAGATATATTTACACAAAAATATTTATAAATACAATGAATTAGGACATCATGGCAGAAAACCTGCCGAAAGCAGAGGGTCTGCTGCTGTGCAGCTTATTTTTTTACAAAACCTTTTCATTTTCATTCTTGAACTACATGTATATTCGGAACATTTCAACCACGAGCGGAAGTATGTGTCATTGATAGACATGGTATATCAGTGCTTGTTAATCTATTTAATCCATCCATATACTAGAATGTGACAAGTCCCATCATCCCAAGTCATACCATGACAAAATGGCCCATAACCTTTGCTAATTCATGAATACTTAATTAACTGACCCAGTTTTGGCTCAGTCAGTCAGGGACTGCTACATCAATTTGTAATTGTTGCTTCTGTTTCACACAGTTACAAATGGAGAAATTGTGTAGTGTTGAAAGGTGCTATCACAGTTCCGAAAATTCCATTGAATTGTGTATTTTCACAGTTCTGAAATGAAACTGTTTGATAGTTTGCTTGTTTTCCTCTGTTTTCTTAGTTGCCAGTAATCCTCTAAGTGTCCATAATCGGACTAAATCTGACTGCAAAATGCTTATGACCTAAATAAGCAGCCAATCACAGAAGAGGTTGAAAATAGCAGAAAGACCTGTCCATTTTAGCAGGGCTTGCGTGGGGAGGATGGACAAGTCCAAGAAATGCCCTGAACATGTGTGTTTTGATATATTTGTCACAGATTCTATCAAATTTGACAGTTGACTATGAAAAACATTTCATCAAAATTAACAGTTATTGTTGAGTGTTGTTAGTTCTATAACTTGCAGATTCTTATATATTTTTGTCTCAAGTCTAACTGCTAAAAGCACACATAGTAACAAACAATGTATAACAGTTTGTGATCACTGCTATGGTTGTATTATAATTGGAATTTGCCATGTGACTTTGGAGTAGGCTCCCACTGGTTTTGTATTTCTTCAAAATATGCAAATACTATAAGAGAGAAAATACTTTGCATGCCAGAACATTATCAAAATAAGTGAGATGTACAAGGTCAACTATTGCATTGGCACCATATCTGCGTGTTATTTGCAAAACGGCTCATCTTCTGGAATGTACAAATTTGAATTTCATACGTTTGTATTGTCTATAGGGTATTATTGCTATTCATGCGCGACATTGCGCTCCTTAGACAAAATGTACAATATTGCTGTGAACAATTTGAGACTACTATGGATGATCTGAAGTCTAAAACTGTTTCAGTTATTAAGAGGGACATACTTAAACTATGTGATGAAAACTGTAAAAAGGACGAAGACAGGGTGAAGGCAATAACAATTATTGAATTAATGGACACTATGGACAATTTGAATGAATGCATTCTAGACTTTGATGAAATGCAAATAATTATCAATAATTTATGTACAAATTGAATAAGGACTGTGTAAACTTAAATGTATTTTCCATTTTCTAATCTCACAATATTGTGTATGTAATAATTAAAACATACGAAATAAAGATGATATATATTGCGCGTGATTTCAGCACAGAAACTGGTGACGTGCCTCACTTTGTGCTTGAAACTGACAAATAAGGAGGAGACTAGGTGATCATTTGCCCCAAAATTTCACTTTGTGAAGTGTGATTCTGTGTATGACTTGATTTTTTCTGAAATATTAATTTGGAAAGCTGCATATATATATAAATATAAATATTACTTCTAACTTTGAAAGGTATATTAACTTACATATACTTAATTTACACAGAATTCAGTGAATACGCAGGGCACACTCCAAAAGCTTGCCCATGAACAGGTCTTCACTCATGTCATGTAAAAAAAATTTTCAAACATGACAAAAGTAAATACAAGTTATAAGTTGATGGAAGAACACCCGAGTAAATAATTACTATACCCAAATGGGGGGTGAGCTTCTGGTAAAGTTACATATATATAAAACATTTAATAATTAAACATGACAATCTGACTGTATAAATATATCGTTATAATAATTAAATGATACTTCTAAACAGATGAAAATATTAATATATCTAATGATCACATCTTGCTCATGCATTAGCCGCGGTTGCTGCCTATGTCTAGAGACAAGAGTGGTCAAATAACAACATTAGCGTGGCCGGTCTGGGGGCCATATTTTGATGGCCTCAGCCTTGGCACAGTCTCAGTGTCAAATCCTTGGCTTGCCTCGGTCTTGGTCTTGGAGGCTGATGCCTCAGTTTCTAATGGTCCGGCCTCAATCATATCACTGGTTCAGGTGTGATTCTCACATGGATAGATAGATCTCTCTGAGAGCTTTAAAATGATACGCCATACGTCTCAGAGTAGTAAACAAATGCTTCATAAATTGCCGGTAAACTTTTGATGCTGGGCGCTGATTGACGCTCGTGACATAAATCGATGATAATATATGGTTTGGAAAAATTTGTCTATTTCAGATTCTCTGTGTGATTCTTTAGTGATTTTAGTTTAATAATGTCTAGCATTACACATGCAGTAACTCAGAATAGGCTTAATTCCATACCCACAATATTTCTTACATTTCAGACCCAAAATGAGCACTTTCCTTCACATAAAATGCCAATTTTAGCTAAATAAATGGAATTTCGAGGGAACACTTCCAAATGCAAAATATGGCACAATAGGGGATTGAAGAGAGGTAGAGACATGATTGGGGTCTTAAATTAAACATAAGTTATTCCTTTTGTATCTTTAATAGGTAAGGTAAAAGTCCTACTTCAAGTACATTCAGAATCAAGACTCATAAATGACATTTTTGGAGATTTACAGCTTTTTTTGTAAAATCAGAGATATTCAAATATGCTATATCTTGAGAACTCTTAGAGATAGAGACATGGGAATAGTGTCAAAATGTCCGTAATACCCAAGTTTATATTCAAGTTTCATACACATATGGGGTCTATATCTAATAGTTTCTGAGTTATTTGCAAAAAACATGATTTTTATGGCGGCCATCTTGGATTTATGGCTAATTTGGGGTGTTCCACCACGTGGATTTTCCAGGACTTTTAGTATGTCTTTCTTGACATATTTAGGGACCAAATGCCACTGGAACCATTTGTGTTGCAATTTGTTACGGGTTAGACCCAATATTTTCATATAATGACTAGACTATATCCTCTTCATTGTACACAGTTGTTTAAATTCTCCGAATTACTTCCATCAGCAAAGCAAGCGATATTTGTGGTAAATGAAATGTCACCTCTCACACCAAACTGTCAGCAGTGACAACATTGCTGGTGCTGATTGGATTATATTAAGTTGGCCTTTGTAATGACATTTTGATCAATTTCTAGTGTAGCTATAGCAAAATGATAAACAGAACATCTGTAAATCCATAGTAACTATCTCAATTGCCACTTCATGCAAATATCATTGGTTGCTTCATTTCCCTCAGAAAAAGAAAATTCTCAATTGAGCAGGGATGTAAATGAAGTGTGAACAATATCACACATCATTTCTCTTTCTCATTCACTCCAGTGCCACATTTTACAGATGATATTGTCTTGATTGCAGCAAGAGCTAAGAATCTTTTCTTCCAGATTTTGGATTAATCGGTCCTAAGATCCGATTTGAAAGAAAAATCTGCTGATGATGACGTGAGCTGATGTGACTTGGGAAAAGCTGATGATACCTATATATATAGGGAAGTGGTTTCTTCAAGCATAGTCAATTGTACACTACATATATATCACTGTATTTGATAAATATATTATTAGTTTGCATCAGCAAATTTATGTCAGTGTAAGTCAGACAATGACAGGAAGACATGTGAGTACATAATAATTGTGTAAATTTATGTTCAACGCAAGTTCAGCACACACAGGTTGCTTATTTGGCATTTAAATTATTTGAATTAGGACTATTTTGTCTTCCTACAGCTACATGTTACTGAATGGCTTTCTATTCCTTCAATGACCATAAAATCTGAATCGGAACCACTGTATCAATTGTAGAAGATAAAAGCAAAAAAGAATGTTGGTTTTAACAGCATTTATTGATTAAAAGATATTTACAAAACTTGAGATTAAGTGGTTATTAAATTTGTTATGATGCCTGAGATCTGTATTCCCAAAATCGTTAGATAGACCAGTCGATATTTGCTGCCAAACACAAGCCACGTCAAAGTCCTCAAATAGATTTGATACTTCATCCCAGCTATTATCTCATTTTGGCAAAAACGCACCGCATCATTCTTGAAATACACCAAACTCAAAAAAGATGGTGCTAAAACACTGAATGGTCCTCTATTCCTACTTTGACCATATAATCTGAATCGGAGTAATAAGGTAGACATGAGCAGGACTGTAAATCTTATGAGCACTGACTCTTTGAAAGATGTTTAAAAAAAACTTGAGAAGTTGTTACCATAATATGGGGTGAATAGGGACACTGGGGTGAATCGGGACAGAACAGGAATGTGTTTTATTTCTTAAATTACAACAGCTTCTTCTAAACCCAGGTCCATAATTTTTGGCACAATTATAGCATACATAGTAAGGTATATTTTGCTCGGGTTTTATAATTGTAACTGCAGGCAGTGAGGAGCTGCAGCACTTTAAACCTGGCCCTGCAGAAACTGAATTCTGAACTGCTGGTCAAAACTTTGCAGGTTTCACAAAAAAGCATTAATATTAGAGGCACCAATCTTGCAGGAAACTTTTAAAACCCAGTTTTGGCAGATTAAGGGACTAGAATAGTTGACTAGATGTCGCATTTTGTAATGCTTGGTCATGGGTTCGGATCCAGGGCTGAGACAAAGTTTTGGACTCAACAAAAATAGCCCTACTAATTTTCATTTAAATGTACTGGCATGTCTTTTAGAAGAATATTTTTGAACTTGTCATCATTGATATTGGATTTAGTCCAGTATTACCTATGTATAGCGCAATTAACAGAAAAACACTGTTTTTCATACTTTTGTGTCATTTATCAAATTTTTTTAAATCAGCAAATTTTACATGTAATTGAGTTCCGATTTTTCTCAATTTTTTTTTTGCATGTCAAATATATTTTCTAGTGTTCATTCACAAGTTGCAATTGCCTAAACATGACAGGAAGTATTATTTTACCATAATAAAGGACTGTCCCGATTCACCCCAAAGTAAGGGGTGAATTGGGACAGTGGTTTTTCATGAATAAATCACTGAAAATAAAAGGTATCTTTTAATGCTCCTAGGAATATTGGGCCTTTGGTTTGGACATAATTAGGCACCATATTTTGATTTATAAAATGATTTGTGACCATGCTAGGACAGAAAAACCCTCAATTCCGTCCCGATTCACCCCATATTACGATACATTATTTGCAATGACTAAGACACTTATTTGTAAAATAATTCAAATTGGGTACTACATGTAGTTGATATTTACTACAAAACATAAACCAGGTCAACGTCCTCAAACAGATTAAATGTTTTGAGATGGCTCAAAGCTTCTAATGTAATTTGCAAACATACTTGTAATGCTACACCATGCCTTGCAAACATTAAGCCCACACAACCAACATTCTAGCAGGCAAGTAGGCAAAGCCAAATAGTTGACAAACAGCCAGAAACAAATGATACTGCTGTGCCGTCTCAAAGAGTCTCTTCTTATTTTTTTCGGGGAGGAATGTGTCTCTTGTTGACTAGTTGTGGCCGGCTGGGACAAAAACCTGTTGGACAAGAAATTAACAAGGGAAGGCATTGTTCCGTGTATTGCATAATAGTATTCTTCTGGCTCCTGAATGAAAACAAGCGGATATTCTGGTTGGTAGCACTGAATTCAGTAAATATATATGAGTTTATCCAATTTGACAGAAAAACGTAGCAAATGTTAAATGCAGTTCAGGTTATTGGTTGAGACACCTGAATGTCGACCATTCAAAGATGGTCACACAAAAATAATAACTTAGATTAGTTGTGGCATTTTACAATATACAATTGAGTTCTTTGCGTTTGTTTTCATCCATACAGAACCAATCCGGGACTTCTTGCCTCTAATATCTGTAAACTATGTTACAACATACAGCAGTAGTTCCGTAATGTGTCTCTATGCACCCCATGTGTGATTGCTTGCGGCAAATCTAATACAAAAACAATCAGCTTCAGGACAAAAAGAGAGACTCAGATGTGCAATCTTTAAAATGAAATCAAAAGCTCCTTATTCCTTTGTTCTTTTGGCAATGTTATGGCACACTTTCAATGATATATTATGTATTTATGACCAACTATTATATGGTTTATTGTAGTGTAAATTATGTCCATCTATCTTCTTCAGGACTTCTTCAGGTCTAATTTTGATTTAAGCCACATTTGCAGACAACTGAATGTTTTCTTCACCATTTTTATGGGAAGTCAATGTTTCTAGGAGGAACCGCCAAACTGATTCAAGTAGAGTTGCAGTCTCTGTGTTTAGGAGAAGACAAGGTTAGTGACAGAATTACAGCTCAGCGTCAAGACGAAGTGGAGAATAGGGAGCATAAAGTATTGCAGAGGCAGGTCTGGGTGGCATTAGGAACTACAATAGCTGCAATTTGAGAGTAGTACAAAGGCACACTAGAGTTAAGGAAAGTCACAGCTCAAGGAAGTGCTTGGACAATCAATTGGTAAACTCCAAGACTCCTGTGTAGTGCCTTTGTGATGTTGTAAAACTAGCAAGGCATAAAATGAAATGTGCCAGAACCAAAGTGTTATGAATTTTCCAACATCTTCAACTCAGCTGCCATTGTTATATAAACACTGATTTGGAGTTATTGAGTATCAGGATTCACCATGTTTTAGACAGAGAGCAATATCATTTATTCAGTGTTACACCAACCTCCTATATCATTATTTCTATAGAGAGCATTGCATTTGCATTAGTGCATTATTCATGTTGTCCATATGTTGACCTATTCAGTGATTTCTTTCTGAGTCCTAAACAAGCGAAGTGCTTGTAAGACATCATATAGTAGTGTGTCTCAGATGAACTTTTTGCTACTCTACTGTCATATGATGGTAACTGTGAGTAATTTGTAGTAAGGACTTCTCTGATTACATGTATGGTCAAAGGACTATTGAACTCTGTTTAGTTATATTTTTTTTCACGATCGTTTTCCATATTGAAATGTTTTGAAAGTTGAAATTTACATTTTAACTGCCTATATCAGCTACATTCATTTTGTGAAAAAAGCACATAGGAATAGGGCAATACCGGTATCCTCTTTATTGTACACAATTGTTTAATAATTCTCCAAATTATTCCCATCAGCAAAGCCAGCAATATCTGTGGCTAATAATTCTCATCTCTCACAGCAATGGCAACATCACAGGTGCAGATTGGATATATTAAGTTACCTTTGTTACCACATATTGATCCATTTCTTGTGTAGATATAGCAAAATGATAAACAGAACATCTGTAAATCCATAGCAACTATCTTATTTGCCACTTCATGCAAATATCATTGGTTGCTTCATTTCCGTCAGAAAAAGAAATCGCTCAATGGAGCAGAGATTTAAATGAAGTGAGAACAATATCACACATCATTTCTCTTTCTCTCCAGCGGCACATTTTATAGAAGATATTGTCTTTATTGCAGCAAGAGCTATAAGAATCTTTTCTTCTAGATTGTGGATTAATTGGCACTAAGATCCGATTTGAAAGGAAAATCTGCTGATGATGACATGGGCTGATTTGACTTGGGAAAAATTGATGATACCTACATAGGGAAGTGGTTTCTTCAAGCATAGTCAATTTTACAATACAGATATTTTCACTGTATCTGATAAATAGATTTGTTTGCGAGAAAAGCAATTTCATACAAAATACCAAACATTTTTAGTGACATGAATCATCTATTCAAAGATAAAATATACTCCCATAGTCTTCTTGGCTATAAAATATACATTAAGAAATACCACTCAGTCATACTCTACAACATGTTTAATTGATAACCGCTACATTTGTAATAGAAACTAAATTTCTATTTTTTAAATCTTATTTTTCAATTTGAATGATCTTATTTCACTTTTCTCAAATTTGTTTGAATGACTTGGAATGGGGGTCCCTTGCTAAGAAATTTATATTTCATATAGGAACTCCCAATCAACAAATAAAGCTAATCAATCAATCAATCAATCAATGAGCTGTCTCAGAGAAAATCATGCAGAGCCTGATTGATGACCGACTCGGAATTGGCTGAAACTTTCCACACATCAAGGTTCAGGTCTTCAAACATGCAAGTGATGGTCAAAAGTCCAAATTTCATTTTTTAAGGTTGTGCCACAGCATCTTGAAAAGAAGATGTTTTTCACTTAAAATTGACTAAAAATTCACTCCGAGCACCCATGAAATTGCATGTTTTTAAAGCCTCATTAAATCTGATAAACTGCTTATATAGTCATGTAAGTTTAAAAAGTTTGTCATTTGGAACCTTAAAAATGCAAAAAATTCTTTAAATAAATTTTGACATCATTCATCTGTTTTTGGCAGCTTGCCAAAAATTGGTCTTCGATGGATTTTTGAAAATTGTGAAAAACACCTTATGTTTAAGGGGGCTGTTCTCAATGCGCGACGCCTTTAGAAACCTGATTTAAAAAAAATAGGAATGCAGAACACTTGAATTTTACTAAATGGGTGTCCGTTCCGTGGGATATTTTGTGGTAAAGTTGCAATAGGTGGTGCTAATTTTCGAATTTTTCATTAAAATGTGAAAAACCACGAAGTTCAACAGCATCTACTTAAAAGCCAGATATCGTCTGTCTCAAGGAAGACTCAGTCAAATCAATTTGACTGAATTTTGAAATATTTCAGAAAAATAAACTAGAGGATCTCTAGCACCAAATGGCACAAAAAATAAGCCCAATGGGTCTATTTATTACCACACACCACTCCTTCAAACTCTCGGTATTTTGGGACATTTTTACCCTGTTTTATTGCACTTGTCCATTTTGGGACATTTTTACCCTGTTTTATTGCACTTCTCCATGGAAAACTGACATCTTTCATGGCTCATTTCACTCAACTCAATTGATTTGACCTAGTCTTCCATGATACAATGCAAGAGGACAATCAGTCATGTCAACATACAAACTGATTTAACCTTTTATGCTTATGCATCATTTAAAAAGATAGGAAGGTTAGTCTTATGTAAAACTAGGTTTCGGTGGTTTGACTGAGTCTTCCACAACAGAATCTGAGTTGCACAATGGGAACTTATGAGGTAAAAAACAGTTAAACCTGCTTTGACTGAGTCTTCCATTGAATTATTCCCTCCAAAAAGTTGTTTGTTGTTCAAGCTGAAAAGGTCAAAGTGGTTTGCCTGAAGCCGACACTATGAATCTGCCACAAGTCTAGTGGAAGACTCAGTCAAAGCTATGTTTTGGCTCAGTCATCCTCCATTTTCCAATGGAAGACTCAGTCATAACATAGCTTTAACTGAATCTTCCGCTGGACTTATGGCAGATTCACAGTGTCGGCTTCAGTCAAACCACTTTGACCTAGTATGGAAATTAAAATAATGAAGCCACTGTCTTGCAGCTTGCTGGAATAATCAGTCAAAATTACTTTATTAAATAAATTCTACATTTTTTAAACATCATTTATGTTTCTGCACGATCACAACACCAAGCCGAACACAATGACATAACTTTCAATACAATCAGTGCCAGGAAACAGAAGTTATCTGCTGATTTGTTTAGTTTTCAGAATTTCAGGATTGCTGAAATTTGCAAAATTTCTTATGACTGAGTCTTCCATGAGATAGACGATATGAACATTTTTAGTTTAAACCACATTTTTTGGGTGAGAGAATTGCAATATGTCATTTTCTATGACACTTCAAACCAATCCAAGATGGCAGTTGAGCTGGAATTCAAAATGGCCGCCAAAAAGTAAATTGTAAGCAACTTTGCTCCAAATTTGGATAGAGCGACACTATGTTGGCTTCAAAGATGGGTTTAGGGACCTGAGATATTCAGTTATGATATCAATTTTCATTTAACATCCAGCCGATCCAAGTTGGCATCCAAAATGGAATTCAAAATGGCTGCCGAAAGGTAAATATTACCTCTTTTCACTCATAAATGGGATTGATCGCCACTGCTTAGGCCCAAACAAGGGTTTTTGGGGTCTGAGATTTCCATTATGATATCCAATATAGTCCATTTACATTTTCCTACCAAGATGGTGTCCAAGCTGCAATTCAAAATGGCCGCCAAAGGTGTATTTCACCTCTTTTTGCTCCTAATTGGGATTGATCACCACTATTTTGGCCCAAACATTGGTTTCGGGGGTCTTAGAATTCAATTATGATATCCAGTATAGTCCATTTACATTTTCCTAACAACACAGTGTCCAATCTGCAATTCAAAATGGCCGCCAAAGGTGTATTTCACCTCTTTTTGCTCCTAATTGGGATTGATCACCACTATTTTGGCCCAAACATTGGTTTCGGGGGTCTTAGAATTCAATTATGATATCCAGTATAGTCCATTTACATTTTCCTAACAACACAGTGTCCAAGCTGCAATTCAAAATGGCCGCCAAAGGTGTATTTCACCTATTTGATCTCCTAATTGGGATTATTCACCACAGTTTGGGCCCAAACATGGGTTTTCGGGGCCTGAGAATTCCATTATGATATCCAGTATAGTCCATTTACATTTTCCTACCAAGACAAAGAATTTGATTATGATATCCTTTTTCATTTCATTTAATCCAAATTGACATTCAAAATGGAATTCAAATGGCCACCACAGGTATATTTCGCTTATTTTTGCCTTTTGTCATGATGCAGCTTCATCAAGTGTAAACAATGAAAGCATGAAAGTTTTATGGTCCATAAAATATTTCACAGGCGAAATGACAACTCAAAGTATTACTTTCCAGTGGTTACACTAGTCATAATGATACCCTACCTGGAATTTCATGTCCCTCCTCTTGAATATAAGATTGTAATTGGCCAAAATCATCTCAGATTGCATGCAGCCTTTGACATCCAAAACACATTTGTTTTGCAAAAACCGGATAGTGGCGTTTTGCAAAAACCGGTTGTTGGGATGGTAGGTAGTAGTGGTAGTAGTTTGGTTTTCCCTGGACTCCGAAGAGGGAGGAGTTGGACATAAACAAACTCCAGACTGCCCTGCCACCTACCAGGCAGAGGAACAAATTGATCAAATTAAGGCCCGAGGACACGGCACATGCATTGCATGCTATTTTTTTTTTAATCTCCGCTGACCAAGCATTCCTTCTAAGCAGGAATTCAAAATGGCCATCAAAACGTAAATTCTAATTTCCTTTGCTTTAGTCTTGAATCTTTAAAAAAATTAGTCTTGAATCTTAGTAGGGATACAGCTGAATTGTTTTTGGTGCAAAGATGCATTTTTAGATTCTAAGAATTCAATTTTGATATAAATTACCATTTAATCATTACCTGATCCAAAATAATTTTAAAAAAAATTGAATTATGGGTGCCAAAAAGTAATTTCTTTGTAGTTTACCTCCTTAATGAGACAGAACCGCACTTTTGAGGCATCAACTTGCATTTTGCGAGAATTAGAAATGAAACAAGATATCAATTTTTATTTTACCTCTTACTTCCATCCAATACAAGACGGCATCCATGACGTAATTGAAAATGATTGCCAAAAAGTGAAGTTTACCTTTGCTCCTAATTGAGATGAATTGTTCTGTACTTATGGGTCCAAATGACCAAATCTGAAGTATTGTCCAACTTAGAATTCCCAAAGTGGTAGCTGAAAATGGAGTTTTATCTATATTTGGATAGAGCCTACCTTTCTAAATATAAAAAGTAGAATTCAACATCAGTGAATTGAATATTGTGTCAACCCAATCCAAATTTAGCATATCTGAGCTGACTTTCTTTTAAGTAGATCCCAAAAAAGCTAAAGAAAACTATATTTACCATTAATAGGGCTAGAGCTCCTATTTTGGAGTCAAACAGAGCATTCAGTTCCAACTTTACAGAAACCCAAGTCCAACATGGTTTTTGGACAGGGCCTGGAATGTTACAATTTTACAACCAAAAGTACAAACTGATTAACTAATTAGGCATGCTAACAGGTGCCAAAAATGGTCACAAATTGAATTCCCATACCTCAAACATCCGGAAGCAAGATAAGTTACATCCCAAGTAGGTCAAATTTACTACAATGTATAAGTGGCAATTCTGAATTCTACCTTAGCACTATCTTGGATCAGGTTATAAGGAAAAGAGCATGATTGTAAAAATTAAATAGTAAGACCAAAAAAATCCATGTTAGGCACGCAAAATAATGCAACTACATCTCAATTAGGAGCAAACTGATAGACATAAATATCATTTTACAGCAGCTTTTTCACATTTGTGACCTGCTGCACCAAATGAGTTCAAAGTAGGCAATTTATATTTCCCAGAAATGAGCAAAATGTGTCAAAAGGTCATATTTTAATGTTTTTTAGTTGTTGGTACCTATTTCTAGCAAAAGATGTTTCCTTTGAAAAATTAAGACCATTTTATGAGAAATTGATTTTAACCCTTGTAGCCGCAATGAGGGCCTCGGAGGCCCCCCTGGGACTTTTGGCTTCAACATCTCTCACAATATTTGGTCAATTGTGTTGCAGATTTCATGTAATCCTAGTCCAACTAATTGTAAACAACATCCAGACGTTGTGAATTTATTGACATTGAACATGGTCACTGGCGATAGTTTGAGCGTTTTTCCGACACAAAGCCGCAACGGGGGCCTCGTAGGCCCCCACCCTTGTGCATGTCATATAAGTTGTAGAAAAAAACTGGAACTGTGCTGCCACTTATTAGAGATCAGATTATGGTCAATACAGTCACTTTTGTATGTTTGGAGAGCTGATATTTGTCTGTCAGTCCATTGCAGCACAATTAAAATTATATATATTTGCATTTCTAGTAAAATTCCGATTAATTTACTTAAAAAGGGACAACATTGACCTTTTAGTGATCTTAAACCTACAAAAATGGATTCAGCATAATGAAAAACTCCTTCAGTGATGATTTTGTAAATGTAGCTGGATTGATTGAAGTGCAGGACCTTCATTCTCAGAAAAAAACTGGCCCGAAATGGGCACCTAAAGGAAGGGATCTTTCAGGGCGAGGGCCAAAATGGCAATTTTCAGTGCTCCTTTTCTCATCTCTTGACATTTTTAGGGCACAAAATGGTTTATAATGAAATCAAAAGACAATCCCAATTTTTTAACAGGATAGTTTGGTGTCAAAATAACTTAAAAAATACTGAATATTCCAAAAATGAATCAAAATGGACAAAATTGCGAAAATTTAATGAAATAATGATATCGTATTTTTATCAATGAGATTTCACTTTCCCCTAATTTCACCACCGCTATCCTCCATTTTGACTTCATTTAATATACTGATATTACTTTTGAAGACATTTTTTTAAACCATTGCATATTTGAGGCTTGTGAAAGGGAGGGGGCCTCAGAGGCCCCCATTGCGGCTTTGCGTACTCAAAATTGGTTGCGGCTACAAGGGTTAAATGATCTAAAATTGGGTGACTTCTCCTTGATTTTTTTAGTTCTTTCATTACAAAGGCGGGAAATTTAAATGCAATTTTCTGAAAGTTTTGTGTTGCGCATCATCAATGTTTCAGGTGCCATATCTTTGGGTTGGACGGAGATATCAAAACATGAACAATCATTGCAAAGCCCATTTCCAGTAGAATAAAGTCATTTTCACAACTAAATATGACAAGAGGCCGACTTTGAACCCATTTTGGTGGAGCAGGTCACATTTGAATTCCGTTGTGGATGATAACTTAGATTGGGGTGATTGGGAGTAGTCAAAGAAAAAATGGACTGCATAATTGACTTCTCAGATCCCCACGTTTGGACCTGAACAGCGCAGATCGATCCCAATTAGGAGCAAAAATAAGAGAACCATTTTGGTTTCAGCTTGGACACCATCTTGGATCGGATGGAAGAAAATGAATATTGATAACATTATTCAACTTCTCAGACCCCAAAACCCATATTTCGACCGAAATATGTAAAAAATACCCCCAAAACTACCGCCACCATCCGGTTTTTGCAAAACACCACCATCCGGTTTTTGCAAAACAAATGTGTGTTGAATGTCAAAGGCTGCATGCATTCTGAGATGATTTTGGCCAATTACAATCTTATATTCAAGAGGAGAGACATGATATTCTTGGTAGTGGCAAGTAATACTATGAGTTGTCATTTTGCATGTAAAATGTTTTAGGGACCATAACAACTTTCATACTTTCATTGTTTACACTTGACAAAGCTGCATCATGACAAAAGGCACGATGCGACCTCGGACACGAAGACGAATATCATAATTGAATTCTCAGACCCCAAAAACCCATGTTTGGACCCTCATAGGGCAGTTCCATCCAAATTATGAGCAAAAATATGCGAAGTATACCTGTGGTGGCCATTTTGAATTCCAGATTTGAACGTCAACTTGGATTAAATGAAATGAAAATGGATATCATAATCAAATTCTCAGAGACGCCAAAACCCATGTTTGGGCCCAAACGGCGGCGATCAATCCCCAAGTAGGAGCTAAAATCGGTGCAATACACCTTTGCAGGCCATTTTGAATTACAGCCTGGACACTGTCTTGGTAGGAAAATGTAAATGGACTATACTGGATATCATAATGGAATTCTAATACCCCAAAAACTCATGTTTGGGCCCAAACTGTGGTGATCAATCCCAATTAGGAGCTAAAATAGGTGAAATACACCTTTGGCGGCCATTTTGAATTGCAGCTTGGACACTGTGTTGTTAGGAAAATGTAAATGGACTATACTGGATATCATAATTGAATTCTAAGACCCCCGAAACCCATGTTTGGGCCAAAATAGTGGTGATCAATCCCAATTAGGAGCAAAATGAGGTGAAATACACCTTTGGCGGCCATTTTGAATTGCAGCTTGGACACCATCTTGGTAGGAAAATGTAAATGGACTATACTGGATTATCATAATGGAATTCTCAGACCCCAAAAACCAATGTTTGTGCCTAAACAGTGGCGATCAATCCCATTTATGAGTGAAAACTGGTGATATTTACCTTTCGGCAGCCATTTTGAATTCTATTTTTGATGCCAACTTGGATCGGCTGGATGTTAAATGAAAATTGATATCATAACTGACTTTCTGAGGTCCCTAAACCCATCTTTGAAGCCAACATAGTGCCGCTCTATCCAAATTTGGAGCAAAGTTGCTTACAATTTACTTTTTGGCGGCCATTTTGAATTCCAGCTCAACTGCCATCTTGGATTGGGTTGAAGTGTCATAGAAAATGACATATTGCAATTCTCTCACCCAAAAAATGTGGTTTAAACAAAAAATTTTCATATCTGGCTTTCACGTAGATGCTGTTGAACTTCGTAGTTTTTCACATTTTAATGAAAAATTCGAAAATTAGCACCACCTATTGCAACTTTACAACAAAATATCCCACGGAACGGACACCCATTTAGTAAAATTCAAGTGTTCTGCATTCCTATTTTTTTAAAATCAGGTTTCTAAAGGCGTCGCGCATTGAGAACAGCCCCCTTAAACATAAGGTGTTTTTCACAATTTTCAAAAATCCATCGAAGACCAATTTTTGGCAAGCTGCCAAAAACAGATGAATGATGTCAAAATTTATTTAAAGAATTTTTTGCATTTTTAAGGTTCCAAATGACAAACTTTTTAAACTTACATGACTATATTTGCCTTTTATCAGATTTAATGAGGCTTTAAAAACATGCAATTTCATGGGCGCTCGGAGTGAATTTTTAGTCAATTTTAAGTGAAAAACATCTTTTTTTCAAGATGCTGTGGCACAACCTTAAAAAATGAAATTTGGACTTTTGACCATGAATTACATGTTTAAAGACCCAAACCTAGATGTGTGGAAAATTTTAGCCAATTCCGAGTCGGTCATCAATCAAGATCTCTGGATTTTGCATGATTTTCTCTGAGACAGCTCATCAATCAATCAATCATCAAATTTATGTCAATGTAAGTTAGACCATGACAAGATGACAATGTCATAATATTGTGTATATCTTTGAATATTAAGGGGACACAAAAATGTTATTACACACCCGAGGTATTAAGACATTGCTGGTAAAAACTATGCAAATTATTCTCAAAATTCACTGGACTTAAAGGAAATTGTGCTGAATGGTCTTCTTTCCCTAAAATGACCCTACGATCTGAATTGGAATCACTCTATTTATTGTAAAATGTTTAAGCTAACAGGACTGTTGATTTTAACAGCATTTACTGCTTAACATCTTTTCAAAACTTGACATTGAGTTGATATTTAATTTTCTATCATGGATATGAGTCCTGCATTCCCAAAAACTTCAGATTGAGTAGTTGACATTTACTACCAAACACAAGCCAGGTCAAGATCCTCAAACATATTTGATACTTTGAGATGGCCCAAAGCTTCTGATGTAACTTGTAACACACACTTGTGATGCAACGCCATGTCTTGCAAGACATGGCCCACAAAACCAACATTCTTTGCTGGCAAGTAGGCAAAGCCAATGCTATTGGCAAACAGCCTCAAACTAATGATACTGCTACACTGCCTCAGAGCATCACAACTTATTTGGTTAAAGGAGGAGTGTTTCTCTTAAGTATTGAGTTCTTGCTTTGGCAAAAACCAGTTCAACATCAAATGAACAAGAGAAGACATTATTCCAGACTTTTCTTAATGGTTTAAAAGGCTATAGTATTAAGAACAAGGTTGTCCAGAAAATCGTGTTTGTATTTAGCTTCAAATTTTGAAAGTGAATCTTGCTAGTAACGCAAACTCTTTCCTTGCAAGCACAAATTGCATGACGCATACCAATTATTTTTGAAATAACGAAGCAGTCTGAGCAAACGGTATACGGTGAAAGAAACCTGAGCCTCAGATGCGGTTTCTTCCAGAATAATAATATACCATGTACATGCATTTTAGAATTGGTTTTGTAACGTTTCCTGAAGATATTAGCAAAAATAAGTGAGCAATGCATCTCCTCTATACATGGATATAAGTCAATTCCCAAGTGAAAAATCTTTAGCAAATCTGAACAGTAGCTTTTCAAACAGTGCAGAATCGAAAGTGCAATAAGTTAGTCTATGATTAGCATAAAAACTTCACTTCATCAAAGCGTGAAAAACTTAGGAAAGCTTTCAGAAAAACTTAATTACAGATCTGAGCAATCAGTAGCCTCATTTGCTCAAAACAATTGCAGGACACTGAAAGATGGATTTTTCAATTGAGTGTTGAGGAAATATTCGCCATAGTATGATCCTCAATCGATCTTGTCAGTTGAGGTACACAACACATGTATGCTCTTGAGATTGGGTTTGAGTTATTGCCCTTGAGATCTGATTTATAGATCGTGATTGTTGAAGACTGTATGGAAAGTTGAAACGATGAGACAGGAAATGAAACACATCGGGTCTTTTCATTAAGATGTCAAGAGTGAGTGAAGAGACAAATGCGAAAAAAAAGCATTTCCAGATACAATAATGCTATTGTCTTTAATCATATTCATGATTAATTCAGAAAATGGGCCTCCACAGTTATGGCAACCTCTATATTTGCTAGAGAAAATTTCATGACACAGACTAATGCTAAGATCTCACTGTACGTTACGGAGAACTTTAGGCGTCGGCGGGATGGTATTTTCTGGAAATTTGGATGAATTTGGGTGATCCGCCGTCGACTTTTCACATCCCCCAGGGGTAGTTTTTGTTCCCCTCAGGGGTTCCTACAAATGGAAAAACTGCGCCGTGTATGTCAAAAAAGATTCAACAGGTTCAAACTTTTTTTTCATGTCGGCGTAACAGAGCCTAAGATTTTCTTGATTTTTGGATGTCCGGCAGGGATTTTTTCAGTGAGAACGTCTCAAAAACATCTCCGGTGGGATATTAGGACATCACCTGCCCCTGAGGGGACCTCTCCTGCCTCTGCGGGCACCTCTCCTGCCCCTGGGGGGACATTTGCAGCCTCACCGGCAGTCTTTGACATCCCGCCGACGGTCTTTTGACATCCCACAGGCATTAAGATCTTGCCCCCCAGGCATTTAGATCTTTCCCACAGGGATATGAAGTTATCCCGCCGATTTACAATCTTATCCCGCCGTGATATGCTTTTAATTAATTATATAATAGTTTTATAAACATTGTATGTCGCCGGGATGGTCATTTTTTTCCTAGAATTCAACTGAAGCTACCCCTCAGTGGTAAAAAAGTTCTCCGCAACGTGCCGTGAGATCTTAGCATAAGGCTTAACGGTTAAACAGTAGTGTAGCAAGGATTTTTTCTAGGGAGGGCAAACCGTCATGACATTTCCCCAAAATTGTTTTCACGGCTTTGTCGCCTGAATTCCCTGGTATCATAATGCTCAATGTATCTTCTTTGTAATCTCTTTACTGTAATTGCTGACCCTTGTTTACCCTTAATAATAGTCCCCCTTTTAAAATTATTTATGATTTTATTTAACCAATTTAGATCGATAGCAAATAATTATAAAAAATGGTTATATTTCCCTGTCTTTTTCATAATTTCCCTTCCTTCTTTGTCACCATTTCCCCATTTTCCTCACAATTTCCCCATTTTTCTCATTTCCCCAGCAACATTTCACCAAAATCTGTTCGGCGAGGGGGGGGGGGCTAGTATCTGCACATGAACATATATATTATTATTGAGAGCTCCTCAATGGCAAGGGAAAGATTTTTCCAAATCACTGAGAATTTCCCCAAGCAGTGGCACCTTTTTAAGTTCGTCCTTCCCGGAAGTGATTGCTCCCCTCCCATACAAATGTCAACCTTAATGTCCCAAATCACCCAGAAAGGATCTTCTGCAATTTTATGAGAGGTAAATGTTTCTCAGTGGAACCATCAAACTGATTAAAGGACAGCAAGGGTCTCTGTGTTTAGGGGAAGACAAGCTTAGTGGTTTAGTGAATGCACCATAGCTCAGCCCCAAGATGAAGTGGAGAGAAGGGACCGTAAAATATTGCGGGGTGGCAATTCTGTATAACATTAAGCACAACAATAGCTGCAATCCGAAGGAAGTAACAAGACACACTACACTCTAAAAAATTTCAGACAAAATTGGTTTTTTAGATTCAAAATGGTTTTTTGAAAAACCAAATTGCAATGCAAAACCAACATGGATTTAAAAAAAATAATTTGTCCCGACATTTTTTAGAGTGTAGACAAAAGGAAAGTTACAGCTCAATGTAGTGAGTAGACAATCAACTGCAAGACACATGTGTAATGCTTAGGCAGCAAATCACAATGCAGTGGTACCTGCATTATAAGACCCCCTGTTGTAAGACCTTATGTGATGGCCTTCCTTCCTATTTTTTGCGCATTTTGCACCCTGATGAGAGACCCCCATGAGAGACTGCTTCATGACCGCTCATGTGGCAGTCTTATAATGCAGGAACTAATGTACAGATGGATATCTTGGTCTTGTTCCCTGAGTGTTTCTGAACTGAATAGTATTATGAACCCACCAACTAGCTGACACAATTGATTTTGATCTGATATGCTTTTATTTGGAATTTGGAATTATCATTTTCAACCGAAAGCAATATTAATCATCCATTCAGTGTAACACCAACCTATACTACATCATTACTATCAATAGATAGTACAGAGAGCATTGTATTTACTAAGTATTATTCAGTGGTCCATATGTTGACCGAGTAACCACTATTCAGTTATTTCCTTCTTTGTTCTACACTTATAAGGGAAGCACAACTTTATCCAAGGTCACTTGGAGTAAATGCTTTTCTGCTCATTCAAATATCTAAACCAATTTTCCAAAGAATCATAATTATTACTGCAATTGTGTAATTTGACATAAAGACTTATCTGATTACATTTTCAAAAACAATGTGAGCATAAAAATATTTTCTGTATATTGACAGATTTTCAAAAATATAATGTATGTCCTCTTTCATTACATCAGCTACATTTCTTCGGTGTAAAGCAAGTGCATGAATTAGAAAAGATGCCACATCTCTGAATTTTACAATGTATAATATTTTGTTGAGTTCTCTGAATTAATCTCCTTAGTGATTTTTAAAGCAATTACAGTAAAACCCAAAAATAAAGTAAGAACATTTTCTGACAGAAGTCCCCTGTTTACCTAATTTGCTATCCTTTTTCCTTTCCACCCAAATCTCCTTACTATCTTTGACTCCCCACCGCAACTTTATCCTATTTTAAGTACTTTATTAAGACAGCTGGCAAAGTAATTGTAATTTAGCAAGAGGCACTTATCTAAGTAGGGGAGACCTGGGTTAGTTGGCACACTCATTTTTATTTTTGCTCTGGAGAGCAAACGGTACAAGATATTCACACCAAATTTTAGCATGTGATAGTGAGCGTGTTTAACTCAATCATCAGCCCAAGAGATATTGTAAATGATCATTGAAATTTGTGTCACAGACACAAACTTCCAGAAAAATGTTTGATTCAACTAACCCCGACCCCGGGGTTAGTTGAAACACAATAAAAATTTGGAGACAACTTCTTATAAAAGGGGTTTCCTTTGCATAACTGATATCCCAATTATGACCACCAGCTTCAGTACAACACTCATTTGAAAACAAATTTTATACTGTAATTTATTAAAATTTTTTGTACATTTTTGGAAAAAAGCTCGTTTTTCCGTATTTCCCTTTCAGGAATGCAAACATGCACTGTAGTAGTTCTAAACTGCAGTAACTCCAACTAACAATGACTTGCGAGGCAATTTGAACACTTGAAATCTATGTTACGGCCAACTCCACCATGCATGATTCAACTAACCCCATCACACCTGGAACACAATATTGTCTTATTTTTCAGTCTTATCAAAGTCACACAACAAAAAGCTTCTGGGTGTGGATTAGGCATGGATTTGCTTATTTAGAAATAAGGTTAGTTCACCTGGATTAAAATCATAGCTATACAATAACCCCCCTCAAAGACTGAGCAAACAAGTTACTAAAGCACCCAAAAAACAAACTTTCTTGCCTACAGTATTAGTATTTTGAAATGTTGAATGAATAAAGGTATGATAAGTTGTGCCAATAAACAGGGTATCTACCAAATGTACCTGTTTGGACAAAAATTTTAAATAAAGCTGATTTTAGGCCAAGTTTCAACTAACCCCGCAATTCAACTAACCCCGGTCTCCCCTAATCAAACACAAATGGGGGTGATGAAATTTGAATTGCTATTAGCTTAATGTAAATTCAATGCTATTTTAAAAGTTAGTTTAAAGTATGTAAAGGTAGGAAATTATTTGAAGGGATCCAAAAGGTGTGAAAGGGTAAAGTGGTGGCCGATTCTTCCTTCCTGCTGGGGTAGCAGTACATTATTTTGGTTGTACTGTAGTCTCATCAGTGATTTAAGTGACACCAGTGATTTAAGTAACATTTACGGATGATGTTTTCAATATATTCAACAACGTTTCTCATCACCGCTGGTTCAAATGCTCCGAGACAACACTTACAACAATCAATCAGATGCTTCTTCTCTTCGTTTGATGACAAGCTTGAAATGTTTCCATTCACATCCACTCAAGCAGCATATTTTGCAAATGATATTATCTTGATTGCAGCTCAATCTTAATGTCTTCTTATTCAGTGTTTGCCGGGCCAGATTGATTGCCACTAAGATCTGATTTGGAAGGAAAGCTGTTGATGATGAGAGCAGAAGAGCATTGGGAAATGTTACATGTGATATGTGTGAGCAATGGTAATTTAATAAGGCAAGGAGGATTCTTACGTGAAAATCGTCAACATGTTTGCAGAGATTTCAAAAACTGAACATTGTTAATTTTAAAGATCAACAGTATAATAAAATAGTACATTTTTAGCAAGAAAGTGCAAAGTTTCAATGGAGACTAAGATTGCGTTGAATTATTGCCCCTGAGATATGACTGTAGATTTTGATTGTTGAAGACTGTAAGAAAACTTGAAATGATGAGACGGGAAATGAAACACATGGGGTCTTTTCATCTAAAAGACACAATGAGTACGTGATAAGATAAATGAGAAAAGAAAAACATTCCCAGACACATTAATGCTATTCTGTTCCTGTATCCAACATCAGAATGATGCATTGTTCAATCTGTAGAGAAATGAGAGAAAAGACAATGTCATTACAATCAGGTCTTAGGGAAAATGCATTGATTCTAAATCAGCATCAGAATAATTATAATAATTATTTGCATTTCTTTATATCATCTAATTGAAGAACACAGATACTAAAGGCCAGTCCAATGCTGAACTAGGAAATGAAAGTATCTTTTAGAATCTGATGGGTTACAGCACCTACCTGCCAATGAGCAGTCCATTAGCATGGTGTAGTTGTGTCATTACGACTAGCAGGGTGCCATTTAGGTCAGGAGGGAGCTGTTTAGGGTCAGCAGGGTTGCATTGTGAACAACCATGTCATGCACTCCATGCACTCTCTGCAATGACTCTGTTTGACAGTCTACAGGGAACTTTACACACCTGGATGCATCAGCAGTAACACTGTTGTAGCTACTTCCATTAAGGATTATCATCTCTATTGGTGCAGCACCAGGTCTCAAAGTTAGCATCTAAGCCATATTCTAAAGCCAACCAGATAATATCCTAATTGTGGGCAGAATGTGTTTTGTATTTAAAAAAAATGAATTCAGTACATGAGATATTGCCATGAATACAAATTGTATTGTGCCTCCAAAAGTCATCGTATACAATGTCCGTTGTATAAAAAAAAGGACCAACTTAGTAAATGTAATTACAGACCAGTTAGTGTCCTATGTACATTATCAAAGGTGCTAGAAGGTATAATTTGTGACCAGTTCAACCAATACTTTAATTGTATTGTGTCTGATAAGTTAGCAGCATATCGCAAAGGCTATAGTTGCGAAAATGTTTTGTTTAGTTGTGTCGAAGAGTGGAAGAAAGCCCTTGACAATAATGAAACAACTGCTCTAATAGCGATGGACCTCAGCAAGGCCTTTGATTCTATACCCCACGGCCTACTTATTGCAAAATTGTCATCTTACGGTGTATCTAATAATACTTGTAATTATATCAAAAGTTATTTAACTGACAGATTTCAACGAGTCAAAATTGATAATATATGAAGCGATTGGCTTACTTTGAAACGTGGGGTACCCCAAGGGTCTTTGACCGGTCCATTGCTATTCAATGTATTTTTAAATGATTTATTGTTGAATATAGGAGACTGTTCAATCTTTAATTATGCAGACGACAACACTCTATCTTACCATCATGCAAATGTCAATCAAGTTAAAACTGTTCTAGAAAATGCTACTACAGCTGCTATAAACTGGTTTAACATTAACTTTATGGAGGCTAATGCTTCCAAATTCCAATCGATGATATTATCTCGATCTGAATGTGAAATAGATATCACTGTAAATGGTATTACTATCCCCACCACTGATTATGTAAGACTTCTTGGTGTTGATATTGACAATTGTTTAAATTTCAAAACACATGTATCAAAATTATGTAGAAAGGCAGCTAGAAGGCTAAATTGTATGGGTCGTCTATCGAAGTTGTTAAACTATGAAAGTCTAGTTAAAATATTTGATGCTTTTATTAAGTCAAGTTTCAGTTATTGCACAATTATTTGGCACTTTTGTGGTAAACGACTGTCCAGAAAAATTGAAAAAATTCAAGAGCGAGCTCTCAGGTTAATATTTCAAGACTATAATTCTAACTACATGTCATTATTAGAAAGATCAGGTAGACAAACTTTGTACAATCATAGAATCAAAAATATTGCTATTAGTGTTTTTAAAGTGATGAATAATCTACTTAAACCTGTAAAAATGGATTTCTATGTCTATAAGGAAAACAATTATTCACTTAGAAATTTAAAAAGTCTTGAAAGACCTACTGTTAATACCATCACCTTCGGTAGATATTCATTGAGGTATGAAGGAGTTGTTATATGGGAGAATCTGCCTAATAATGTAAAAATCAATGATTCTTTAGATAAATTTAAAATTTCTGTGAATAAAATGCCATTGAAGGAATGTGACTGTTCAGGATCAAATTGTGTAAAATGTGTATGCCAAGTGCCATAGTCAATCCACAAATGTTTTCATGCTTTTATCTTTGTTTATGTTTTTACACCCGTCGGTGAAAAGCACTTTGTGCTTGTGTTTTTTGTTGTAAATAATTTCGACGTTAAATAAAGTATTTTATTCTTTATTTTATTCTTTTATTCCGGAAACACTGCTACCCATTATTGAGGGTCTCACAAGGACTGCTTTCATTTAACACTAGGGCAAGTCTGCAAATTAGGCAAAGAAGTCACATGACCCTGTTATGAAGTAACAGTATGTATCATTAATGCAACTTTGCCGTTTGCAGTGGTTGTGAAGATTTTCCAAATATCTATTCATTCTGTACTTTGACTTTAATATTGCTGAAACTCATGCATTATGATGTGATGAATCAGGATGATATAGGGAAAGACATTATTCACTTCTATATATTTCTCATCCGTCTTCTAGGTCTGTAAGAAACCATAGACAGGGAAAGGAGTGAGAACCTTTTGGTGTCACTGTCGGTTCATTTCCTGTTTCCCTGAATGTTGCCATGACTACCAAGTTAAGGACCTTGTAAGTGTCAAGTGGAAAGAAAATGGGAATTTTTCATGAAAAGTTATTTCCCAAAAAAGTTGTGATGGTTCATCATTTCGCTAACATTCAGAAATCATAATTTAGGATTGACACATTCATATTGTAATTTCTAAACAATGGACTCCAGTCAAAATATAAAAGTTTTGTTTGTTTGGCAGATCATACCCAAGTTGAACACAAATAATAAATCATTATGAAAGTATGCAGCAGATGATTATAAAATGTCAAATCATGAAGAAAACCATTATAAGTACAAGATACATTGCGCATAATACAAGTAATATCTGACAAGGAACGTAGATCCAAGGCTTATCATAATTTTTTGCTCTCCCGCAATCTGAGCTACAAAGTTATTCAAGGCATGTTTGCAATTATCATATATATTCTGACATTTGTAGAGATGTGTGTCAATGCATTTAACAAAGAAGTGCTTCAAAAGTATACACCGTTTTTTATCTAGCAGAAGTGTGTCAATAGTCCAATGGTACTATTTTTGGTAAATCTTCATTACATCCCACATAATATGAATATCGAAGTTGGTTGTAATTTTATTATGCTGTTCACAGAAAAATGCAAATTAGTAAACAGTCTGATGGGGCCAATTAATTGGCCAAGATGAATAGATACATAGACAAGCCCTGTATTCAAGTGTTACTGATACTAAGTGGGATAGGAGGCGGATCTAGCAATGAAACAGACCCAACTGCAACATACCACCAGTATAGTTGCCCTCTAAGGTTAGAATCTACTACAGACAGACAATACAGCACTGTAATAGTATGTCTACCATTTTCCTTTAGGGATTATTGAGCAATTTCCTCCAGGTCCAGACAGAGAATCCTTGCATTCCATTCTAATGTTCCTAAACGATTCTTCTGCCATTGTTTAGGGAGTTAGTATTTCCTTGAGTAACTATGAAGCTTCTGAGCTTAGAAGCAGAGAGGGTCAATGAAAGAATTGTAGCTTACGCCACAAGTGAAAAAGAGAAGAGGGAGCACAAACTACTGTAAGGAGTCAGACAGCATACAGTAGTGTGTATTAACTGACATTACTGCACCATATCCCAAGAGAGCAGGGTTGAATGCAGCGCATCTATCAATGTATTTACAGCCACAATGAAGGTATGACAGGCTTCAAGCTCTTAGTCAGGAGTTACTGCCACAAGTGTGAAAAAATTCTTGATGCCACAAAAACGTATCAGAGATTCTAAAATATATTCTATCTTGTGTAAAAAAGTGTGCTCTTTCTGTTGGTGACCTTTTTAAGTGTCTTCATAATGATCCGAAGTCGCTATCTTACCATTTACATGAAAAAACAAGCGAAAAATGCAAATATTTGGTGACAAAATTTTCAGACGTCAGAGTTTGACTGTCTCTTTATTGAAATATATCAAGGATTCATATTGATTTAAGGTACCATGACATTCCCTTTTGTCTGAAGTTTAAAATGCCGCCCAGCTTTAATAATTTGCACCATTGCATGCTGCTCTGTGACCAGAATATGGGAATGAAGTCTAGTGACAAAAGTAAAGACAATGTATAAAACCGCATGAGGTTCCTATTTTATTTTATTTTTTTCAACGTCATCTGAGATACTTATGGACATGATTTACATATTAAAGTGTTCAGGAGGACCAGTCAAACGCAATGATTACATAAAAAATTCCTTTCTTTGCATATTTAAGATCACACACACAAAACATGAAACTGCTGCTTTTCACTTCAGGATGTGTGAAAAAATTATGCCATTTTTCTAAATAACTTGCATTTCGTCAATTTTTGTCATTCAGATCTGAAAGTCAAACTCGTTATGCCCAGATAGTTATATTAAAACGAGTTTGTGTTAGTTTTGCGATATCTGCCTAAATAAAAAAATGCAAGTTATTTAGAATTTTATTTCTGAAAGTAGCAATTCCTTGGTTCGGGTTACACTTATCGGAAATATAGGTTGTTGGTACTCAAATTGAAGCTAGTTTTCTGCTGAGAATGATGGTATAAAAATTATGTGTGTAAATTAAAAATGAAGCGAAATATAATAAACCGCGACTTAGCACCAAAAATGTTTGCCATTTCAAGAAATTATTCAAACCCTTGTAGTCATCGTAGTTTCTGATGGATGGACCATCTTAGAGTTCAAGGATATTTATAAGTGGTATCAGAGAAACTTTATTACTGAAGCCACTGACCAACAGACAAATTTATAATATTTTGGGGTATACGAAACGCCCCACTGAGGAGGCTTTACAAGTTTGGCAGTAATTTCTGACCAAGATCTTAAAGCCTGTCGTATGTACCATGATGGCAAGAATGGAAAGAGCAAGCATTTACAGAGAAGCCAGTAAAAAAATGATTTACTTAGATGCTGTTGTAAAGATGGCTGCTATCAACAAGATCGAGGCAGAGAATCCTTGCATTCCATACTAATGTTCCACTAAACGATTCTTCTGCCATTGTTTAGCGAGTTAATGTTTCCTTGAGGAACTATGAGGCCTCTGTGCTTAAATGCAGAGAGGCTCAACGAAAGCATTGCAGCTTAAGACATAAGATGAAGTAGAGAAGAGGGAGCACAAACTATTGTAAGGAGTCGGACTGCATACAGTATTGAGTATTTACTGACTTGCTGCTCTATTTCTCTTTCATTTTATAGTAGGAATGTAGAAAAAAAAAATCGTTGACACTTTGTTGAAGCATGTTATATGTGAGAATAACATCCTGAATTGTATCACTTGGAAACGACAGTTCGAAGAAAACAAGAAGCTCACACATTACCACAAAACAGTGCGTCTTTCATATTTGCCATTCTGCAGATTTAAATTATTTACCGAAGAGTAATAATTATCATGGAAACTGTATACACTCACTAAAATGACTGTAGGGCAGTCTCTTTTTTTTTTAACTTTACTCACATCTAGGCATCAACAGTGTTATTGTTGTAGTATCTGCTGGTTGGACAGTGAATGCAAATGATCCTCTAAATGATAACAGTGCGAAAAAAAAAATGTACCAAGATTAATATAATACGTTGTTGGGGAGGGGTGGCATGTGTTCTCCAGTAGAAAAATCTCTGAAGCACATATCATATTTTTTGGATTGTGTCTGCCACAGGCATATTCTACAATATCTGGAAACACTGCTATCCATTTTCTAGGGCCACATTATGACTGCTTTCTTGGCAGAGTACTACCTTTTTACAAGGATACAAGTCAGGAATACATGAGACAGGGCCCACTAAAAAATTTGAAAATCATCAGCAAGTCTGCTGCAATTTCCAATAGTGAAAATGGTTAATTTTAAAAGTCGACAGTGTAATAATATGGTACATTTTGAGCAAGATCATGCAAAGTTTCTAAAGAGACTCAGATTGTGTGGAATTATTGCCCTTGAGACCTGATTTGTAGATCTTGATTGTTGAAGACTGTATGGAATGATGAGACAGGAAATGAAACACATGGGGTCTTTCTGTACAACTCTTTGATGATTTATTTTCATCACTGATTAGAACCACATCTGCGGACGATACTTCACAACTTATTCAACAACGTTTCTCATTGCTGCTGGTACAAATTCTCCCATACAACACTTACAACAATCAATCAGATGCATCATCCTTTCATTCAGCGACAAGGCTCAGAGCTGTAAATTGAGTGTGAACAGTATCGCAATTTTCTCTTCCACATCCATTGCAGCAGCAGATTTTGTAGATGATATTTCCTTGATTGCTCTGTCTGAATGTCATCTTATGCAGTGTTTGGTGGGCCGGATTGATTGCCACTGAGATTTGATTTGGAAGAAAAGCTGTTGATGACAAGAGCTGATGAGAGTTAGGGAATTGCAAAGGAAGTGATACATGTATGTGGTATCTGTAAGCATGTACATAACAGTTTATTTGATGGGAAAATATAACATTAGTTGTCTGTTCCAGTGTTACAACATATACAACAACTCAGGCTTTATGCAGTGGATGACTAAGACTAAGCTAGTGACTTTAATATTTTCCAAACTTAACAAATGGTGCTGAATAGTCTTCTATTCCTATATGCCTATTCACTATAAAACACAAAAGCAAAATTGTATAAAGCTGTATAGTTACAAGAGTGTCAAATCTATGAAAGGTGTTTTCAAAAGTTAAAATTGATTAGTTAATACTTTGTTTACTGTGACTGAGAGATGTCTTCTTGAAAACTTCAGATTAAGTACTTGATATATTTACTGTAAACACAAGTATGGTTGAAATCCTCAAACTGATTTGATACTCTGAGATGGCCCAACTCTTCTGCTTAAACTTGTAACACACACTTGTAATGCAACACCATGCCTGGCAAACATAAGGCCCACAAAACAAACATTCCCGGCAAGCAGGCAAAGTCAACACAATTGACAAACAGCTTCAAACTAATGATACTGCTGCACCGCCTCAAAACATCACAACCTGTTTGTTCCTGGGAGAATTGTTTGTCTTACTGTGTTCTTGCTGAGACAAAAACAAGTTGAACATCACAAGCAAGTTAAGACACTGCTGCAGTGTTTGTGCATTAAACTGGCTACCGAATGCAAACAAGGTTGTACCGAAAATTACCAGTAAAAAAAACTGTTTATAATTAGGGTGACACATTATGATAATGAGTATTGCAACCTTTGTCTTTGCAGGGGGAAATTCAATGACACTGACCAAGGGGTGACACTTGTACATAATATAGTGGTATGGCAATTGGCTATTATGAAGGGAAGAAGAGGAAACCCAAAGATATCATAAAAGGCGAGACTGCATTATGTATACTTCAGGTGTTAATTGTCAGGACAACATAGAGAAATGTTGCTTGGAATTGTGAAGCACTGCAATCATGAAAACAATATGTCACCAAGTTGGTTTGTGGATTGGGGTTTTCTGAATTAGTTAGCAGAATCTGAATCGCAATCACAATCCATTTCCTACATTGCAAATTATTAAAGGACACAGTTACTGTATGGCAGCAATATATGTTGCTAAGCTTGGCAGGGAAAATAACCCTTTAACCTTATGATCAGTCACAGTATCTTGCTGACAATGAACAGTCCATTAGCATGGTGTAGTTGTGCCATTACGACTGGCAGGGTGTCATTTAGTCAGGAGGGAGCTATTTGGGGTCAGCAGGATGGCATTGTGACCAACCATGTCATGCACTCTCTGCAATGACCGTGTTTGGCAGTTTAATTGGAACCTTTCACATTTTGAAGCAACAGCAGTAACACTGTGGTAGTTGTTGGTTACAGCAGAAATATAACAGCACCAAAAAAAAAAAATCTGATCACCACATGGGATATTGCCATGAATATAAATGCAATGTGTCTTCCACAGGCATGGGGGGAGGGTTGGTCTAGTGGTAGCGTGCTGGGCTGCCAATCGTTGGGTCCAGGGTACGAATCCAACTCTTGCCGGGTCACCTGGGCCTATGTTGGACGGCTGCTTCAATCTTCCTTTGCCTCATTGCCGTGTCCTCCTCCGGTCCTAATTAGTCTATCAAGTGCATAAATACAGGACGTAAAGCCCTAATCATCCATCCATCAATCAATTCTCCCACAGGCATAGTGTATAAACACTGCCAGCCTTTATCGAGGGCCTCATTGGGACTGCTTCCTGGGCAGTGTATTTCCTTTTTGCAAGGCTACAAGTCAGGAATACAAGTGGCAGTGCCCTCTAACAAAATAACAAACAAAAATGACAACAGAACTCTATTTCTGATCAGTCTTTCAGGAGCAGTAGGAAACTATGGAGAAGAAAATGAGTGAGAATAGGAAGACAGCAGCAACTCCTGGTGTCACTCTCTGTTCATTTCCTGTTTTTCAGAATGTTGCCATGGCTGCCAAGTAAAGGGCCTTGCAAGTGTGAAATGGAAAGAAAATGAATATAGTTCATAAAAAGCCATTTCCCGATGAAGTCGTGATGGGGCATAATTTTGTTTAGCATTTTAGAGAGACACTTCAATTTTACAAAATCGTATTTTTGGATTGATACTGAGTCATTACAAGCTCAAATGTATAATGTAAAGGATATGTTCATGTATATATATAAATATCATAGTGCAACCCAAGTCATTTTCTGAAATATCTTGAAGTTTTCTCACTGTACTCGTAAGAAATGAGAAACGTATTATTCTGCTTCAGTGACGGGCTCTATTTGATTAGTTGATAAGATTAGAAGTTTCAAAGTGCTAACGGCTAGTCACTTTCCTTTGAATACGCTCCAGACATCAGTTAGACACTTTTTAGGCTTCGTAATATGTTTTTAAAGTATTCAAATGAGATGTTTGCCATGTAATTCAATGCCCCAACCAATCAGATTTACTACGTTTGACTGTCCGTTTGCAGAAACTCGCACTTGTCGAAATTGCAGTAATACCAATTCAGAATGAAGTGCTTTGATTTATCTATAGTTCTAAACTAACGTTCACCATTTCAACACCAAATCAAAAGGCATGAACATGATGAAGGTAAATGAAACAGTTGGGTATGCAAGTGTGAGCATGTGCCTGAAAAACAAAAAGTGAGTTGTACATATACAATTGATCTTCTACATAGTGAAAGTACATAGAAAAATATCACAAGAAAAAGGATACATCTCACAAGACATATCTCACAAGGAACATTGATCTTCATCTGTTCCTGCATATTGTGCCAAATTTATTCAAGACAGGTTTACAATCATCATATATATTCTGACATTTGTAGATATGTGTGATCATGCATACAAATTCTTATTATGTAGAAGTTCTCAGATAGTCCAGCGTGGTATAATGGTGAATGGTCTTAAGATCCTCTTGATCTCACGTTCAAACAATCAGCTTAGATTTGTGCAGTACTTAAGCACCCAAGAAATTTTTACACCAAGAAAATTCTCCTATTTCAACGTCTTAATAAAATGCAAAATACCAATAGTAGTCTTCATAAACCCATAGAATGACCATCATGCAATATATGTTGGCTATATATAGTTATTGGGTCATCTAGTTTTGAACTGTTCTTGGATATCACCAAGATACTTAAAACATTAGAATAGTTGGTATCTATCTGACAATATTGCATGTTAGCGCCCTGCTAGGGATTAACACTATTAACAACCACAAACACTCAGATTATTGTTTACTTTGCAAAATGCATGAGATAGAAGTACTGCATGATGTCCGGTCGGGATCTGACTGACAAAAATGCATGTTAGAACCTTCCAAATCAGTGTCTAACTAATACTATGATACGTGTTATGCTCTTCCAGATTTATTAATTTTCTCATGCTATAGGGAAAGGCTAAATATCTGCAAAATAAGAGGCTTGACAAGTATTATGTTTAGAAACCAGGTGAGAAAGATCTGAGATATAGAAGAAATAGGGTATCCTCAGTCTCCATGAGACTGCTTTATGTGTTAGGCAGTGCAAGCATTGCACTGCAGTCTCCGGATATTGGCCATGCAAATGAGCACAAGCAGCATGCAAATGAGTATGATATGGCAGAATGAACTTCAAACAAAATTGTTTTCTTTAAAGTGTGGGAATTTTTAAATTATTGGATAACAATGTAATTGTTTATAATTTTAAGTTGTCAGTCCCAACTGCAAGTTGTTATGTGACAATAGGAGAAACCAAACAAAGTGACATAACAAGTATTTGTAATTAATTACACAAGGTGTTTTAGGACATAAAACCCAAAACAATAACTACTGTTTATGAAAAGTTATGTAACCAGTCAGTTAAGATATTTGGAAAATAACCAGTAACAATTAAATGTTGTCTAACCAAACAGTAAACATTTTTGGACAATCCAGTATCTGGAGTCCCTCTGACACTTCGTGTCATCGGAAAAATAGGGACTCATGGAGTCTGGGGTATCCTCTGCCATTCATCTTCGTTCTGTGATAGTTTCAGGATAATAATCAGCTAGGTGAAATCACTTGCATTAGAATACCACTTGCTGTTAGACCAGTTTGTCTTATGTGACCTCCTAACTCCTGCGGAAAATATATCATTTCTAGTGCATTTTGCAACAAGAGACCGTACCTCCACAAGAGACCATTCCATGATTGTAGAAGGGGTGGTCTTACGACGCAAGGACCACTGCATTATCATTGTCTTGCAGATATTTCCGCCTGCTCATCCTCATGGCTGCCTGCGTTTATTTGATAAAAACAATCCCCATAATGCTTACCATTTACAATAAAAGAAAAATTTATGCAGTACAACAAATTAATTGCGTACATGGAAACTATCACATCAATCATACTTTCTTGCAGCTGCTGTGTGTGTTTGATGGAAGATGTTTTCAAGATGATTGCAATGAAATATGTATTTCTTTGTGATAGTTTTGATTAATTGTCCTTGAGATCTCATTTGTGAAAGGATGTTGGTGACTGATTGTCAATTTTAAGAGATATTCGCAATTGTCATTGAAGTTTGTGAGATAATGAAAAGCATCTAAGACAAAGAAAATAGAGAACAAAATGAAGTAGGACAACAAATATAAATCTATGATAATGCTTCCATTGGATTGCTGCTTTTTAGGAAATGAATATTGCAATCTGGGTTCAGAGTTAATATCCCGTATACCAAAGAACTGATTTAGAACTATCCAATTGGACATGGGCATCTCTGAAAGAATGTATGTGTCTGACTCCACTGAGAAATAAATCTAACAACAACTCCTAGCCTTCTCATCTTTTAACATCATTTGGCAATCATGAATAGTGAATACTGGACGGTTGTCCCACATAAATCCTGGGTAGTGGTCCACAATGCGACGCCTATATGAGCACAGATCAAATATGGAGGGGCACATGCCATAGGGACGCCACTGCTTGGACGCCCTGGGCTGTATCATTAGAAGGCTCACATCAAGTCAAGACACTCCAACCAAAGAGTTAATTCAAAGCAATAATACACTTGTCAAGCTGTGCTGAAAAATACTGATGAAAGGTATAGGTAAAAATTGTCTGGAAATTAGCACAAGCCCATTTCGAAATTGTTCCAAACAACATTGACCTTACCTAATTACCTTGTCAGCCTTTTTTTTCAGTTTATTTGATACTCATTGACACTGCAGACAAAGATCACAGTCTCTTTGATGGGACTGAAAAGAGGCTAATTGAGGCCAACTGGTCAATTATACATGTAGAGTGTTCATGGCTTCTGTGAATTTGAAGATTACTGGTAGATTTATTTTGACCTTGATGTCTTGGTTGACACTCATAACTTAATGATGTCTTGGAAAAAATAAAGGATACGGCCCTCAGTTCACTAAATTGAAAAAGTTTGTCTCCTTCAATTTCCTCATTGTTATCTCCCCCTCCAAAAAAAAATTTACCTGCCCGGTAACTAGCCTTGTCGGTGTCTCAGAGCCATCACTGTCAGGGCAATAAGCATGGTAGAGCTGTAATTCATATACATTCTGGAACAATTACTGTCATCATTTAAAAAATCACAGAAACCACTGTACTGCACATTATATAAACTGCAGCTATAAAGGGCAGGGTAATTTGAGTGTGATAATACCGGAAAGTTGTAGCAGCAACTGGTGAGGTGTTCCTGTTAAGCCAGTTAAGCCAGTGCAAAGTTTGTAATCCCCAAAGAAGCTTAAGAAAGTGATTAAGTTACTTTACATTGCCTTCCTCAGCAAAAGCAGGTGGATAATGCTTGTGAGTGTGCGTGACGATAGCAGTGACGTAACTAGGTTGTCCCGAGCGGGGGGGCAGCTGGGGGGCCCCACAATTCTCTGGGGGGGCACCCACAATACTAATTGTATATTTTAGTCAGATTGGTAAAGTTCCTATTGGGGGCACCTGGGGGGGCTCAGGGCCAATATGGGGGGCACGTACCCCCCCCCCCCGTGCCCCCCGTAGGGACGCCACTTGATGATAGTAATTGTTACAGAAGATATATGATTTGCCTCTACAAAGTATAGTGATATATTTAGTTATACAAGACCAATGTTTCTTTTTCGTGTAAGTGTTTATTAGTTTTGTATCCAGAATATTAAATTCTTTTCTGAATTACTTCAAATGTGATGCCGAAATTACACTCAGCTGAGCCCCCATTCCCTGGCCTATTGTTAACTTCCGATACACAAATCTAATTCCATGAGACAGTCATGATAGATTACGTACTGCCAGAGAAAAAACCTCAGGGCTCTCACTTCAGCGGTATGAAAAAACCTGCAAGTTACAATGCCAATGTACAATACAATGGTTTGCATGTTAAACGATGACTGTAATTGTTACAAATTAAAACCATTAATAACAGATTCTGCTGAGCCAGCAATTGTGCTTTGCAAGGCACGAAACAAATTAAATTTTCCTCTAACATGGAGTATTACTCCCAAAAGTACTCACGCTGAATCCATTTTGTAGAGTCTGAGGGTGGTATTTTATGCATGCCTATACTTAGTTAGACATGAAATATTTAATTATGTGATTTTACTGCGGTCGTATGGCAGACATTTTCAAAATGAATCATATATTGACATTAGCGCAAATGACAAAAACTATTTCACAAAAATTAAACCTCCTCTTCAGCTTCACAGGAGCAATAGTAACTTCAGGAGTTAACTACCAGCGGCCCAACTATTGACCAATTGCCCTCAATCAGCCTTTTTCAGTTTTCCATCAAAGAGACACTGATCTTTGCCACTAGTATCACAGGGTAACCAATAAAGTGACAAAAAGGCTAACAAGGTTTTTGGAAAATGTCACTGGGATCATTCAAAATACTTGTTTGCTAATTTGCAAACACATTTGCTGAAGCCTTCCTTCCTGTACCTTTCTTAGCTCTGCTTTGCATGAATGGGGCAAAGTAGCCCATGTTGCAGTATTCAATTCCATTAAACCCACACGATTACCACAAATACTCACTGTTCTGTGTCTCAGCACTACAGTGGAGACATGAACATAAATATCGGTGGCAAAACTTCCTATTCTGACGGTGCTTGTCACTAACTCAAACCTTCCTTTGACAATCACAAATATATGTACATATGTTTCCGTGTCTCAACATTCAACCATCAACATTATTTCTCTAATCAGATTTTAAGGTCAATTAATAATTTATTGACACATGCCGAAAAAGACACACTTCCATGCTGCCATCTTAAGACATCTCTCATCAAGTAGACAAACGATTCTGCAGCAAAAAGACACAAGGAAAGAGAATGTTTTATTGTGCAAATTAAATTTATTACACATCCGCGTCTCTTTTCTGTCTGAAGAAAATGAAACATCAAATCGTTTTATTGGATATTTGCAACCAGCCACACAAATGAACTGGAAGAAATGTCTGCCAGATAATAACGTAACTTTTGTAGGAGAATGAAACTTCGGATATTTATTATCTTTCACAGCCACACAAAATGACAATACAAGGTGATTAGGATGTCACCTCTTTCGTTTTTGTTTTCTTGCTTGTATGAACAGAAATGCATTTTATGGCTAGTGAGCCTTCAATAATGGTTCATAATGGCAACCCCTCGGCAGAAATCAAACCTGGGTCACAGAGGTTAGCAGCTCAGCGCATTGCCACTCACTGAGCTATGCAACAGGCTCATAGTAATGGATACAGTTACTTGATTGTTTTTCAAAAGTATTTTGGAGTTTTTGTGTTGTGATGTTTGCTTGATATTTCTTTCCAGCATTTCCAACTTCCACACAAGGTGACCCTCTGTACAAATCCATTCATTGAGCCAATGAGATTTCTCAGCTTGTCGCACAGTTCTTGACAGCATGTCAGGCACAAAACGGTATTGTTATATGTCAGTACAAAATATAATCTTATGAATCTCATCACTAATACATATTCTGCAATACCTGTCTTCTTCATTGTCCACTTTAATATTCCAGCCAAGATCTCACTAACACAGACAAAGGTTCTGGAGTTCTTCAAAAGTATTTTGTGATGTGATGCTTTGCATGACATTTCCTTCCAGCATTTCCAGGCACCAGGTGACCCTCCTTACACATGCAAATTGCCATCAGCCTCCATAAAACCATGGGATTGACCTGTTAATTGAGCCAATGAGATTTCACAGCTTGTCACCTGTCATTGCTCAGCCTTGCTTAAGAGTAAACTGCTGCAAAGTAAACACAATTACTACAAATTAGGCAAATTGACCCAAATCCTGGTCACAAATGCCTTGAGCTGTGACTCAAGTTGATTACTAATACTTTTAACTTTATGATGAAAGTTTTGTTTTAAGAGCCTTAAGTGAGAAAATTGGACACACTCCCACAGTTGCTCCATGATCACTGAACAGGTCCTCAGTGCCCTTTATGTTATGCAAAATAAGTCAGATTCAACGGGCGAGGCAGAACCTCATATTGTGGAGATATGGTATTTACTGCAATACAAATGTATTTTCAATGGCTTTCAAGTTATAGGGGTAACATCTCCAAGGAATATATAGTATTTACCAACATTACAGTAAATATTTTATTTGAAGGGTGATTGGCCAAGATGCTCAGTGTGCGACTTAACGATAAATTGCTGTCCATATGAGTCCATCATCTGAGTTAGATTCTCTGATTTGGAAAAAACATGATGTGCCTATATTTATTACCAGGACATAACATCTAGATTTTGCCCATCAAAGAAACTAAGTAGGCCCTAAATGACCATACATGTATATTGGTTATTATTCCTGCCCTTGCGACAAAACAGTGAAGAACAAGGAAACCTAAGCACACTCACAAGCGCCATCCATCCACAATAACTTTGATCCAGGCTTTCTTAAGGACCAGTCATTAAAGAGTTTAGCGCGAAAGGTAATGGGAAGTGACTCAATCACTTTGTTAAGCTTCCTTTGGGATTACAAACTTTGTACTGGCTTAATAAGGACATCCAGCAAGTTACTGCTACAACTTTTTGGTAATATAACACTTAAATTACCGTGTTGTTTATCGCATTGTTGATAATACTATGTTTTATTAACTATTATTGCCACATACCAGGCCCGACAAGCAAGAGATTGTCACCATTTTGCCATGTGACAATCTCCCATAACGGCCCCCCACCAGGGCCATTAAAATCATTGTCGGCCCTCCCATCAGGGCCAATATTGAATAACGGCCCTCTGCCAGGGCCAACAATGAATAATGGCCCTCTATCAGGGCCGACAATGAATAATGGCCCTCTATCAGGGCCGACAATGAATTATGGCCCTTGGCCAGGGCCGATATGACTATTGTCGGCCCTCCTGCAGGGCCGACAATGAAGTTCTGAATTATACAACAGGTGGCCACGACATCAGTTGTGATGGCATGAGCATTGTGATGTCATCAGATTTATGCAGGTGGTTAAAAACACTGGCAGGTTTTCTTGGTTTCAATTGTATGTCATGCCTGTAAACTTGAGACTTGAAAACTTAAGCTCTGGATTGAACAATCTTCTATTGATGAATATTACTTAGGTGAGGTGGAGCCTGGAGGACCTTTGTTTAGTTCATATGGCATAGTTCGTATTTGTATTGGAATAAGGTAGGCCTATAACTTTCTGAAGTTGTGGCAATAATAGTAATAACGAGACTTAGTTCCGGGCAATATGGGATTTTGACAGCCGTCGAGTAGGGCCATTTCAACCCTCAAGTTTTGTCGGCCCTCGCTTCGCTCAGGGCCGACAATGAACTCTCGGGCTTAAATGGCCCTGCTCTTGGGCTGTCAAAATCCCATATTGCCCTCACAAGTCCTGTTATTGTTATATTCGCATGATATTTCACAAGTCATGAATACTAGTGACAGGGCCCACTAACAAAATAACAAAACTAAAAGGACAACAGAACTCCGATTTGTGCAATGGTTTTGAAATTGTCCAGCAATAAAGTTTTTCCCGGTGTCTATTTCTGATCAGTCTTTCAGGAGCAGTAGGAAATCATGGAGAAGAAAATAAGTGAGAATAGGAAAGACAGCAACCACTCCTGGTGTCATTCTTCTGTTCATTTCCTGTTCCTCAGAATGTTTCCATGGCTACTTAGTAAAGGGTCTTGCAAGATTGAAATGGAAACAAAATGAGAACAGGTTATGAAAAGTCATTCCTCGATGAAGTTGTGATGGTGCATCATTTTGTTTAGCATTTTAGAGAGACACTTGAATTTATGAAAATTGTATTTTTAGATAGACAATGAGTCAAACTGAAATTTCTAGGGAAATGATATCTTCATGTATATATCACCCAGAGAATCTGAAGGCTCTGCTGAAGTGGTATATATAAACATATATGTATATATAGTGCAACCCAAATCATTTTCTGAAATCCCTTGCTAACCCTTCTGTTTTGTTTCTGTTAATAGCAATCCAGAATGAAATACTTTGATTTATCTTTAGAAACTTACTTTCACCGTTTTATTACCAAGTGAAAAGGCATGAACATGATGGAGGTGAATGAAACAGGGGGAAAAATATACTTGTACATGTATAATTGATTTCTACATACAGTGGCGTAACTGAGAGGTCTCATATGGGGGGGGGGACCTGGGGGGGGCACGAAATTCTCTGGGTGGGGGGACCCACTATACTAATTGTATATTTTAGACGGAGTTGGAAAGTTCATATGGGGGGCACCTGGGGGGGCACAGGTTCAATATGGGGGGCACGTGCTCACCCGTGCCCCCCCCCATAGGGACGCCACTGTCTACGCAGTAAAAGTACTTATAAAAATATTACCACTAAAAAGATATATCAAAGAAGACATATCTCATAAGGAACATTGATCTTCATCTGTTCCTGCATATTCTGAGTGCCAAATTTATTCAAGACAGGTTTACAATCATCATATATATTCTGACATATGTAGAGATGTGTGATCATGAATACAAATTCGTTTTGTGTAGAAGTGCTCTGATAGTCCAGCGATACTATAATGGTGATTGGTTTTAAGATCCTCTTGATCTCACGTTCAAACAATCAGCTTAGACTTGGGCCGTACTTAAACACTCAAGAAATTTTTACACCAAGAAAATTCTCTATTTCAACGTCTTAATAAAATGCAAAATACCAATAGTAGTCTTCATAAACACATAGAATGACCCACAGACGGGTTTATCGTAGGCTGAGGTCAGGGTTTAAACATTGTCAATGAACGAGACAAAATAAAGTAAATACATGCTCCGTCAGAAGTCCTCTATTTACCTATACCTTATACTTCTTTCTCATCCCCACCATAAAACTCCTTAATACTGCCTTATACTACTCACCACAGCCATATACCAAATTAAGAACTTTGTTAAGACAGGTTGCAATATAATTGCAATTAGCAAGGGGCACAACACCAAAGAAATTAAACACAAATGGGGTGATGTAGTTTCAATTGGTGTTGGTGTAATGCAAATTTTTATGTAATTTTAAAAGGTAGTTTAAAGTGGCTAAAGGTAGGAAGTGATTTGAGGGTAGCCAAAAGACATAAAAGGGTAAAACAGTGCCTGATTTGTCTTTCCGGCCGGGTAATCGTACATTATTTCAGTTGTAATTTGCTTGCAAGCCATGGGCTCAATTACCGGCTCAGGTGTTAGTATTATGAATGAGGTTTTGTGTCCTGTACTGAGCACTTGTGCACCAAAAAGGTTTACTGGGACTGGGGGGGGGACAAAACAATGAGTTAAACGATGATTAAAACTGTGGGGTAACATAGGTCCAGCGATTGGATACTCTTCACGTTACTACTGAAGTACTTCCATCTGCCAGCGACTGAAAGAAGTTTCTCAGTTTATCAACTAATATTTATTTGCTCATATAAGGAGGAAGTACAGCTTGGCAAATTTTCCAAATTGACACAACTCCAGCTGCAGAAGCCTTCATGCTCTTACATAACAAGCAGACACTTGATGTACATAACGCACCATCCTTGTAAACACAAAATACAAAGCTAAAATAGTGTCTACTTTTTCCTTTTGAGAATACTGTGTAATTTTCTCTTCGTCCTGGAAGAGAATCTTGCACTAATGTTCTTTAAACGATTCTTCCCAATTGTTTAAGAAGTTGATGCTGCCCTGAGGAACAATGAAGCACCAGTGTTGATTAGAAATGAGGCTCAGTGAAAGCATTGCAGCCTAAGCCAAAAGATGTATTGGCATGAGGGAGCACAAACTATTACAAAGAGTGGGACTGCATACAATATTGAGTATTTACTGACATTGCTGCACTATTTGTCAAGAAAACATGGCTGGATGCAGTTATCCCAGTTTGGGTCTGCGAAGCAACAGCATTAGTTACCATGGAGACGGCATTGTCATAGAGGTGATGTACATGTAGGCTATCCCTTGCCACATCAATTATTATTGCGTGATTCTACCATAGATGTTTTGAAGTTGCTTGACAGAACTGGAACAGAACGGGGGAATCACTTGTCGACTTCAGGAAAATTGAGATACTCTAAATTAATTTACTGCTGGCAATTTCATGACACACAGTCTCTAGGACGTGAAGTTTTTATAAACTTCCTGAATTACGATTGATTTTCAAGATATTACAAACACTTCAGCTTTGAAAACTTCCATTTAAAGCAAAGGTGACATATTGTCTTAGCATAGCAGAAGAGTCATTATCTTACTAATAAATCTTCTGGGAAAATCCTTTTTACAAATGAATCTTATTAGGTACTGTTGTTAAAATTTCAGAGCTTGAGAGTCGGGTAGTAATACTAGTAAGTGAACAAACTCCAACTTCCAAATCCTCTGGCTTCCGAAAGGCGACATCCCTTTGACTCCTTGGGTATTCTGAATTATGACTCCGACTCCAGACCGCTTATCAGCATTATTGCATTTAAATATTGCATGGCTAACAGGGGATGGAAAACAATTCTACAAAGTTTTCATAGGATGCATATCTGAACACTTATTCGGGAAGTGTTGTGTATATTTGGGATTAATTTCACATTTTTGTGACTATGTTTTTGTTAATTATATAAATTATTTTGAGGAGTCAGCTGTTATCAGTTTAATTTTCGACTCCCACTCTGACTCCAATTGAAAATTAAAATATGACTCCCACTCTGACTCAGACTCCACACAAAAACCTCCGACTCCACACCTCCAACTCCCGACTCCGACTCCAAAGCCCTGAAGCCCTGGGTTGTTTTATTGGCTAGTATGAATAATTCCTTAGGAAGGTGAATTATATGGTTGAAGAAATTAAAATAATTTAATTAAAGTCTTTATATATTGACTTTCTGATTAATTATCCATTCTAATACTGAGTCAGAACATGTATAAACTTGTGAAATATGTTCTTTCTTATTGGTTGTCATAGTCATAGCAGTTGACAATTTGTCTGTATTATGAGCATGACTGCCTTGAGTCTTTTCTGATTAAGAGATTCTTAAGTTGACAGATGAGCATGAGTTAGTGCCGAATATCGTGTTTAGGATTACTGAGGCTAAGATGTGGTTTCTTTCTAGATGATCAGCTGCACAGTAAAAATATCCTCCGAAATAGCCGTTTTGCAAACATGGTCTCTCCGTGAAAGACAATCATGCAATATATCTTGGCTATGTAGGCTAGTTACAATTTCATTCTGTGTCATTGTGTTTTACAAGAATGACCAATAAAGAAGTCTTAGTCTTACTCTTATTGACGATTGAGTCATCCTAGCTATAGTTATGAATGAACTGTTGTATGATGCGTGTTATGCTCTTCCAGATTGATTAATTTGCTCATGCTATAGGCAAAGGCTAGATATCTGCAAAATAAGAGTGTATACTAAATCTTGACAAGTATTGTGTTTAAAAACCAGGTGAAAGACCGAAGACATCGACGAAATGGGCCATCCTCTGCCTATAAGTACAACAAACTTTGTGCTGTGATAGTCTCAAGGTAATAATCAGCGAAGCAAAATCAATATAGTGGCACCTGCATTAGAATACCCCTAGCTGTTTAAGACCAACTTGCCTTATGTGACCTCCTACCTCTGGCGCAACATAGCATTTCTAGTGCATTTTGCAAAAAGAGACTGCACCCCACAAGTGACCATTCCTTGACTGTAAAAGAGGTGGTCTTACAACACAGGGACCACTGCATTATATTGTTTTGCAGATATTTCTTCCAGCTCATCTTCATGGCTACTATTCCCATAAGATAAAAACAATCACAAAGATGCTTCATTACAATAAAAGAAAAATATGTGCACTAAACAAATAAATTTTGTAAATGGAGAATTTCTCATCATTCATACTTTCTTGCAGCTGTCGTGCGTGTTTGATGGAAAATGCTTTCAAGATGATTACAATGAAATATGTATTTCTTTGTGACAGTGTTGATTAATTACCCATGAGATCTCATTTGTGGAAAGATGTTGGTGACTGATAGTCAATATAAAGAGATATTTGCATTTGTCATTGAAGTGTGTGACATAATACAAGCACCTCAGACAAAGAAAATAGAGAACAAAATGAAGTAGGATCACAAAAATATATCAATGATAAAGCTTCTGTTCGACTGCTGCTTTTTAGGAAATGAATATTGCAATCTGGGTTCTGAGTTAAAATCCCATACCAAAGAACCAATTCAGCACCAGTCAATTGGACATATCTGCATAAATAGTGTATGTTTCTGACTATAGCCATCTCATCTCATAGCATCATAATGACAATCATGAATACCGGAGGATTTTACCACATGAATTCGGGCCAGTGTACCACTATACGAGGCCTATACGAGCACAACTCTTGCGCTTGGCTGCACCTGTAGGGCACAAATCAAATATGGGGGGGGTACGTACCCCCCTCCCCATAGGGACGCCACTGCAATGGCTGCCTTGAGTTGTATCAGTAGCAAGCACACATTACATTAAAAACACTCCAGCCAACCAAACAGTTTTTAATGCAAAGCTATATTTGTCAAGCAGTGCTGAGAAATGCTGTTGAAAGGTATCGGTAAAAATTGTCTTGAAATTAGCATGCGCCAATTTTGAAGTTGTTCTAAACAACATTGACCTTACCTAATTACCTTGTTAGCCATCTTGTCAGTTTATTTGATACTCGTTGACACTGCAGGCAAAGATCACTGTCTCTTTGATGGGACTGAAAAGAGGCTATGATTGAGGCCAATTGATCAGTTGTATTTCGGGTGTTCATGGCTACTGTAAATTTGAAGAGCACTGGTAGATTTATTTTGCATGACCTTGATCTCTTGGTTGGCACAAATATAATGTCTTAGTAACAGTAAAGAATACGACCCTCAGTCCACTAAATTCAAAAATGTTTGTCTCCTTCAATTTACTCCTATTATTCCCCCCCCTAAAAAAACTTTACTTGCATAGCAACTGGACTTGTCGGTGTCTCAGAGCCATCATTGTCAGGGCAATAAAGCGTGGTGGAGCTGTAAATGTAAATGTAAATGCACATTCACAAGCATTACCCACCTAAAGCAACTTGTCCCTGGGCCCCAAAGTTATGGCTCTTCAGGTTTTTTTGCTCAGAAAGGCAATGTAAAGTAACTTAATCACTTTCTTAAGCTTCTTTGGGGATTACAAACTTTGTACTGGCTTAACTGGCTTAACAGGAACACCTCACCAGTTTCTGTTGCAACTTTCCGGTATTAACACACTCAAATTACCCTGCTCTTGAAAGTAACAGCTTATCTATATTATTTATGGGTACAAGTATAGAATGTGCAATACAATGTCTTCTGTGTTTAATGATAACAGAAGTTGTTCCAGATGATATGCGGTTTGCCTTTACAAACTATAAAAGACCAAACATTTTTCATAAAACTTGAGTATAATAATATGATAATTTTGTACTTACCCATCCTCAATAGGGTGTCCCACTGAACCATAAAAAACTTAGTCCTAATTTAATATTTTGCACAGGTCAGTTTTATAGGCTATATCACAAAATGAGGGGATGCCCCATCAAAAATTAGGACATTGTTTTTTTTTGGGACACCCTAATCCTCAACCATGTTCCTCATTTCCTCTAAGATGTTGCTTGAATTACCAAACAGCCCTTCATTCCCTCTCCTATTAGTATAGGTTATTCACCTAGGGAGAGGCAATATGTGATTTATCCAGTGAGGGCGTTAGCCCGAGCCATAATAAACACATATTGCCGACCCCGCGGTGAATAACCGGCTTATACCATAAGACAAACTGAAAGTTGTCAAATGTTGCTGTGGTTCTTTCACAGCTTCACTGGAGCAATAATTTCAGGAGTAAACTACCAAAGGCCAACTATTGACCAATTGGCCTCAATCAGCCTTTTTCAGCTTCCCATCAAAGGGACATTGATCTTTGCCTGTAGTGTCAAAGAGTAACCAACAGAGTGACAAAAAGGCTGAGAAGGTAATTGGAAAATGTTTCTGAAAATCGAAAGTTTTCGGAATTGTTTTCTTACTAAGCTATGAAAAACTTTTCTGTGAATATCAGGGATTTTGAATTGTTACTTAGATCATTAAAAATGCTTCTGTGCTAATTTGCAAACATCTTAATTTTGCTGATGCCTTTCTGTATCTTTCTTTGCTCTGCTTCGCATGAATAGGGCAAATAAGCCCATGTTGCAGTGTTAAATTCCATTAATTTGAATGAACTCACACGATTACCACAATATTAATACTCACTGTTCTGTATTTCAGCACCACAGTGGAGTTATGAACATAAATATCTCTGGATATACTTCCTATTCCGGTGCTTGTAATTAACTCAAACCTTCCTTTGACAATCACAAATACATGTTTCCTTGTCTCAGCATTAAATCATCACCATAATTATGTGAGAAAACACATCCCCCAAGTTGGTCTGTGAACAGGTCCACAGTGTCCTTTATGTCATGCAAAATAAGTCTGATTTTGACAGTGGAGGCACAACCTCATATTGTGGAGATATGGTGTTTACAGCAATCAAAATGTTTTTGTTTTTTTTCAACGGCTTTCAAATGATAGGTGTAGCATCTCCAAGTAATAAATAGTTTCTTCCGAAAACAAAGTTAAATTTTTGATGTGAAGAGTGATTAGCCAAGATGCTCATGGTGTGACTTAAGGATAAACTACTGTCTATGAGTCCATCATCTGGGATAGATTCTCTGATTGGACAAAACATGATGTGCCTATGTTTATTACCAGGACATAATATTTGGATTTTGCCTATCAAAGGAACTAAGTAGGCCCTAACTGACCATGTATTGGTTATTATTCCTGCCCTGCAAATACTAAGAGTGGCAGTGAAGTCAACGCAGGTGATAACTTTTTATATAATTTCATGTCCTATTTCGTCATGCAGTTAATATAGGCCCTATTGTGGGCCCCTGAGCAAAAATAATTCTGGGCCATTAATAGAGACATGGTTGCATATTTTGTTATTCTCATGATATAATTGATACGACATGATTATTATACAATAGACCGGGGTAAGTTGTACATATCCTTTTTCGCGATTGATTTTTCAAAACAAGACTGTTTTGTCATTTAATCTGAATATCAGACATCAAAATATAACATCTCTGCAATACTAGTAAGAGGCAAGTTGTGTGTAGGTCCTTCTGGGTGGCTGAGTGATTAAGATGCCCACCACCTAACCCAAAATTTTCAGACTTTCATGAGCAAAATCCCAGCTAGATGTCTTTCGGATGAGATAGTAAATTTGAGGCCCATTAGCCACCCCTCGTATCAGTGTCTGTGCTGCACAAGTAAAAGATCCCTCACATGAAGTAAATAAGTAACATGTTGAGGACGCCTGCTCTCTCTCTCATCTCAACAATCAACCTTCTTGAGCACCCAGAACATGGCGTAGAGGGCTTGGCTTACCATATCTATCTATTAGGGTGTTTCAGGTGCCCCCAATATTTTCCGATCTTGCTTGACCTTGGTCTGGTATTGCAGTTTATATAGTAGAAGTCACATGTAAAATTTTGGCCCATTCTATAAATACTTACCTTTACCAGAATTCACTTGAAGTTTATAATGTAAATCCCCATTGGCAAACTTGCAAATCCTGAAGATATTGCAAAAGTCAATGAAGGAATAGATATTTTTTCCTCAATCCATAGTTTCTTAGTAAGTTTTGGGAGGGCAATTCAAATCTGGCATCAGCTATTTTATAGCAGGTCTTCCTAATGAGCTATGAAGTATTGAATTTCCTAAAATTCTGCTATTTTATGCAGATTTTCACAAATTTGGCAGCTTTTGGCAGCTTGGCAAATGGGGTTATACAAAAAAAAACACCAGATTTAAATTGCCCTCCCAAAACTTACTCAGGAACTGTGGATTGAGGAAAAAATATTGATTTCTTCATTGGTTTGTAAAATGTCTTGAGAATTTGCATGTTCGCCAATGGGGAATTACATGATAAACTTCAAGTGAATTCTGGTAAAGGTAAGTATTTATAGAATGGGCCAACATTTTTCATGTGACTTTTACTATATAAACTGCAATACCAGACCAAGGTCAAGCAGGATCGGAAAATATTGGGGGCACCTAAAACACCCTACTATCTATCCATCTACATCTACCTACCTACACATGGGTGACATCAATTTCTTAAAACTTGGTACTTCGTTTTGTCCCAATGGTGGGTGACACAACTTACTCTACAGCTCAACTTACCCCGGTCTCCCCAGCCATTAACCCAGTGAGCACACGACGTAAACCCCGACGTTGCTAATTGGTGGAGGGCTGGTCTGTTGGTCACGTAGATATGTATGGTAGAGATTATGTCGCCCCAACGTGAACACAACGTCGGAGTTTTTTTACAACATTGCCACAACGTCGCAAGCTAACGTCAAACTCCTTAAATTGCCTCACAATGTTGTAAAACGTCGCCACAACGTTGCATGCTAAAGTCATATCTTTGACGTTGCTTCACAACGTTGTGACAACATAATTTCAACCATACAATTCTACGTCATTTGACAAAAAGTGTGACTTCGTTGCAACGCTGCTGCAACGTCGATGTGCCCATGGGGAAGAAACATCAGTGCAGTAAGAACTCCAAATCTAAACTTTAATCTTTTTCAAGCTGCGGTGAATAAGTACATCACAAGCTTAGGATCAACCATTTATTAGAGTGATATCAGATGGAATGACAAATATCACCCAGAAATATGCCACGAAACTAAATCATCATGAAGAAGATTTTTTTAAATTGCCTTTTTTGTGCCGAGTGGCATTTTCAAACCTTTTCCTCAACACGCTATCAAGTCTTTGAGAACAATGTAATACTGACTCTCATACAGATGAGCCTTCAATTTACTATAAAATGGCTTAATTTTCAAATGAATAATTCACTTGAGACTTCTTCTTGATTCCTAAACACAACACAGAATAGTCAAACTGATATAGACTGAAGCACGCTCTGCAGCTCATCTATTACCTTAAACATGTCCTGTGGAATAAGTTACTTGTAACCAAAACTTTGGGATTGCATATTTCAGGTGGGGGGGGGGCTCCAGAGGCCTCTGCTCATCAGTTTGAAAATTACCAACTTTTGCAAACATGGCAAACACTTTTACTTTTCCATTTCATATGTGGACCAGGAAGCCCATAAATTCTCAGTGCAATAAGCAAATTTTTTGTGTACATTGCAACTGGTAATTTGCTGATTTTTTAACGGGCCAATATATCAATTCAAGTTTGATGGTGGGCCGTCTGGGTGGTAAACCGCAAGGTATTGCCCTCCGGCCCATAGGGCCAGTCCATCCCTCGCAGTTAGTTATAGAGAGACTTGAACATGACATCACTGATACGTGATAATATAATAATTACTCATCCAGAGACATGGGCTTGTAACATTGCAGGTATGACTTTGTTTTTGTGGCACGATCAACAAAAATATATATAAAAGAAGATAAACACTGGTCAGGAAACCTCCATACTGCACTCTGGAATCACAAAAATATAATTAATAATTGCTGTGACATTGTTTCATGGAAACTCTGTAAATGCGGCAGGGACGCAGACATTTTGAAGGCGACCCAGTTTTTCAAAGCTAACTGGGTCCCCGGGACCCACTTCTTGAGCACCCCAGCAGAAACTCTGAATGACATGTCTGCTATGCTTAGACAAAATGTCACCTTTGCTTTAAATCAAAGTCACAAACTTTCAATGCTGAAGTATTTATAATATCTTGAAGATCGATTGAATTCAGGATGTTTGTAAAATTTCACACATCAGAGAAACTGCGTGTCATGAAATTTCCAGCAAAAAAAGATTCGAAAGCATCTCAATTTTCCTGAAGCAGACAAAAGATTCCACCATTCTGTTCCAGTTCTGTCAATCGACTTCAACGCATCCTTGGTAGAATCACTCAATAATCACTTGATGCAACAAAGGATACCTCAACTCCAAGAAAATACAGTCTCCATGGAAACCAATGCTGTTGCTTTGGAGACTCAATCTCGGATAACTGCATCCAGCCATGTTTTCTTGACAAATAGTGCAGCAATGTCAGTAAATACTCAATATTGTATGCAGTCCCACTCCTTGTAATAGTTGTTGCTCCCTCGTGCCACTACATTTTGGCTTAAGCTACAATGCTTTCACTGAACCTCTCTTCTAATAAGCAACGGTACTTCATTGTTCCTCAACGAAGCTTTTTTTTTCTATAACTTTGTTTGAAATGCTTGATTTGACATTTTTGGGTCTTTCGGGCTGATGCCTGAATATGTACTATACCTATGTTGTAGTCCAATTTCATCCAAATCCAGTCAATTAAACTAATGTTACCAGAATGTCCGCAACACACATTTAGTGGCAGGTCAGTGCATTTGGAACCAGGCTCAGGTCAATTAGCCTAATTGTACTTTGCAACAGATCACCCTTAATTTTGGCGGAGAAAAGACACATGAGGAATGACATGTAACAAGCTGAGAAACCTCATTGGCTCAATAAACAGGTCAATCCCATGTTTTTATTGAGCCTGATGGCAATTTGCATTTTTTAAGGGGAGGGAGAGCAGGCTGCTTGCTAATGAGTGCTTGGAGGAAAATCCTACAAAAAGTTGCATCTCAGAAACTCCCAAATATTTTGTGTTGAAAGAACATACTTTTCTTCTTCAGAACGCCAATGATTTATGGGCATATGCATGCCCATGTTGCCATAATCCATCTCTGTTATAACAGCGTTATTGAAGACATTAAACAAACAAAGAATATCATGTATATGCTGGATCCATAATAATGTGGTATATGTTTTTTGGTCAAACATCACACAGCTAGGATAAAACTGAAAAGTGACACCGTAATGATCGTGCGGAAATACCTTGTCTCATCTAATTCTCTTCTTCTCCTCACTTCTGACACTCTTGGCCTCAGTTGGTAGTTATGGCAACACCCAAGAAACCAGAAATAACCTGACAGTGACACAGAAGTCGAGAGCAATATTTTGCAGTTTCTTGTTGATGGAAATATGGATAATTGAGCTTTACGTCCTGCAAATTAGGAAAGATGGAGGACAGGGCAATAAGGAGGATAATTGAAAATCATTATTTTTTTTTGGAAATTATCACATACTACATCTCATATAATGGTTCCAAACCACAGTGACATTTCCAAATTCCTTGTTAACCTTTTTGTAACTTTTATTGGATACTCCTTGACACTGCAGGCAAAGATCAAAGCCCCTTTGATGGGAAGCTGAAAAAGGCTGATTGGGGCCAACTAGTCAAATGTGGCCAAAGAGTAAGGGAGACCAGGGATATTTAAAGCATTCATTTTATTATTTTTTCTGGAGAGCTAATGCCATTACATAGTGATGGTTCTCTGGGAAAGCACTGATGAGACGTAGCCAGTTACTTAGTTGCTTAGTCAGGTAAGATCTTGAGAAGATTTTGACAAAGAGATTGAGGTAAAGAAGGATTAAAAGTCTCTGAACGGGAATGGAGATTAAAAGAGTTGATTTACAGTTGCAAGCAACGAAATGAGAAGCAGGAGGAGGATAAGGACAGGTTGGCAGTCTTAACACGATGAGGAGGAGGAGGAGAATGAGGAAAAGGAGGAAATGGATAAAGAATAAGATGGGGGGGGAGAGGAGTTGAGGAAATAATCTTGATGGCTGCAAGTCAATGACTTAAATTTCATCATTGGCACTTAGAAGAAGTTCATTCCAGTCACGCTTACTTCATACGAAGATGGGTCGTGATGAATGTTAATTCAAAATTAGTTTATGTCAAACAGACCCTGAAAGCAATGCCGAATGTCTCAATCTTCCAATGTCTCAAGATCCTTATATCTCAATGTCTCAAAACTACTGGATCGAGAAAATGAGCATAAGAACATCACACATGGCAGTAAACCAACAGCTTTTGCCTGAAAACACATTTTGAGTGGCAGGTCAAGGCATTTGGGACAAAGGTTAGGTCAATTGGCTTAATTTTACTTTGTTGAAGATTTCCCTTGAGCTATGCTGAGAAATATTCACTTTCTAAATACAAAGGATAGTAACAAACACCAAAACTTTTTTGTGGTAAACTGGCTTCAAAAGCAATGTCTTAATGTCTCCATGGCGCAATACCTCAATGTCTTGAATTTAGCAGAACTCGTAGAGGATTTGATGTAATTCTTGAATTTCTGTATCCTTGAACCTCAAAACCATTAATGTCAGAGCATTATTGATGTTTGCAAGAGCCACAAACTATCGATGATTGCTTTGTATTACAATATGACATTGTTTACATAACTGTTGCATCTCATTTCCCACTCCATTTCAACGATTTTACAATATTTCCCTCTAAGGGTGTATTTCCCCCTGAATTTCCCTCTAATGGTTATATTAGCCATGGAAAAATTCTACCACCGAGAAATGTGGCTCCACATTGGTCAGAAATTAATTCTTACAGATGCACGGGATTCTCTAAAACTATATCGAAAGAGAGCCTATGTCAGGTACGACCATTGTAACAGTCTGTAACTTTGATATAGAAGAAATGAGGAACGTTTCACTGTTAAAAATGCATTTCTTGACTCATGATAGCCGATGATGAAGTTTCATCCTCTCTACTTTCAACATGGGAAAAATAGAGGCTGTTTGATCAGTCATTATCATTATAAGACCATTTGACTCGTCATTACTGATTTAAGAGTGAAAATGAGATGCGTAATCCTTTGGTTTAGCAAGAAACAGGATAAATCTCCTTGAATCAAATTAACATTGAACGTATAATTGGGTATGATCATGACAAATCATCAACATCATGACACATTAAGTGCCATTTTTACAGTGCAACAGTCCGCTCTTTTTCTATATCAAAGTGGCAGACTGTAAAGGCCTCACTGGGACTGCTACCAATCAACTGCCTCAAAAACAGTACACTTTCTCCCTTTACAAATATGTGCAAATTGCCATCAGGCCCTATAAAACCTTTGGATCAACCGATTAATTGAGCCAATGAGGTTTCTCAGCTTGTCACCTGTCATTTCTCCGCCTTGCTTTAAAAGGGCAATGTCTGCTGCAGATCGAAAATTGACCTAAGCCTGGTCCCAAATGCCTTGGCTCCGTGGTACAGTAGGTAGCAGCCCCACCTTGTACAAATGAGGTTGTGGGTTCGATCCTCACTCTGGCCATGTCCAGAGGTTATCCCTATAATTATCACTATAATGATAATGATTGGTATGATTGCCGTTCAGTATGGTGAGCGCCGGTGAGAAGATTTAACTGGAATGGGCGCTATATAAAATCATATAATATTATTATTATTACTATAAGTATGTTCAACATATCTGTTGCTTTCTGACAGAATTTTTCGTTTTGCTCGAAAATTTGATGTGCTTTTGTTGAATTTGCTGCAGGATATTATGTCTACTGGACAGAAGGCTTGGAGATTCCTTTGACATGAAATTCTCTATTTTGCGGTAATGGTGACAGATATTGATAATATTTATTTTTGCTGCCCATTGCCCTGAGCGTTTTTCCTAAATCAGACAAAACCATTAAAAAAATACACCCACCTGGAATCATCTATTTCATGACAGCCAAGACAGAATTTATTAATTTCATTAAAACTGAGTAAGAGAAATATTTATATAAAAACTACAAGCCCCCCCCATTAAAATTCTATGACTACCAATGTCATAAGGCAATTTCATGACATAATAATAGCCTAAGCAGCTGGGTTGCCAAGTGACTTAGATGCCCGCCTGCTCTGCTGAAGGACTTTTCCTGCATGGGTTCCAATCCCGGGTGGGGAACCCAAAATTTTCAGGGCACCTTCATGAGAAAATCCCTGCTGGATGTCGTTCGGATGAGACGTTAAATTGCCGGCCCCTTGTATCAGTATCTATGTTGGGCAAGCAAAAAATCCCTGAGATGGGGTAAATGTGTAGCATGTTGAGGACTCCTGCCTTCTCTCCCATCTCATCAATCAACCCTCATGAGCGCCCAGAACTGGGCTCAGAGGGCTGCACTTACCATATCTATCTTCCTATCTAACTCATGGTTTATCTTGTGATTTTATTTCTTCAGGAATCGTCTAAATGTTTGTTATTTGTACCAACACGTAATGGTTATTTGTCAGATTAAATTGAGCATGACATAATGTATCCAAGATAAAAATATTGAGAATATTTAATTTTTTTTAAAGCATCAATTTTGACCTCGTACTTTGATAGTAAGTAAAGCAACTAAGATTCTGTCTCCAGACTCTTTTGCCTTCCTTAAAAACGACTCCAACCAACGCGGACTCTATGCAACTCCCGCATTTCAACTCTGACTCACAACTCTTCTTTTTAGCAATAATAGTAAAAGATGGTTAGCTAGAAATAAATTCTGAAATGTTTCCCTGCTTTTATACTTTAACAAATATATTTGTCTAGAAAATGGTGAGTGTTAAACTGTTTGGTCTTTCGAAATTACATGTACGCAGTTCACATTGTTTTATAATGTGGTTTGTCAAATATTTAATTATTCTTTAAGTCAGGAGTCACTGGTTTAATGTTCGACTTCGACTCAGGCTATAGTGTATACTAAGTACCAAAGTTTATTATCGTTTTCATAGCTGTGTGTTTTTCAACTTTGTACTTTGCTTTATCCCAAAACTGTGATGTCACAGATTTAGTTGTATAACTTAGTATATCACAAGCACAGATTTCAAGAAACTGACTAAATGCATTGACACATGGATTACGTATGTTTATCTTTGATAAATGCACTGGTTGACAGATGCTTCAATGAACTGTAACTGAATCAAACAGACTACTTATCCTCAAAGGAAAGTTAGTGGGCGACCATTTAATATCGAGGGGGGGGGGGTTTGGAGTTCTCTTTTCAAAACTAATTTCTTGCTCAATTTTAGTGAAATGAATATTTCTTTCTCAGTTTTAGTGAAATGGCTCATTTCTTGCTCAGTTTTAGTGAAATAAATACATTTTTTCTGGGCAGTCTTGAATCAAATCATTTCTGGGTATTTTGTCGCTTGATTTTCGAATGAATATTTGGGGTACTATGGAAATAAATAATTACAGCTGCCGTTATCGTGAAATAAATAATTTTCTGTTGTGGAAAGCTCTAAGTCCCCCATGATTATAAATGGTTGGCCCTTGCAATGACTGACAACAAAATTTATTTGAAATTTTGATGACAAGTGTCTTGTGAAAAGCAATAACACACTTTGTTTGGAAAACATTTAGCATGTTAAGACTCTTCTGGTGAGGTGCAACACTCGGCTTTGACAGAAGTTGTTTATAATGGTTGTACACAAAAAATATCATTGCCTGGCAGTTTTAGATTTCTTTGTCAAAAACTGTGATGTCAAACTTTAAACTGAGTGTCACAGGTTGAAGATTAGACCAATCACATTCTCCGATATCCTCTGATGTCACGGTTTAACTGCAAAACGAAGTTTTCAGAAAAACACACAGCTATGAAAACGATAATAACTTCCCAAAACCTTGAATCCAACTCCTGATGCTGACTCCAAAGCCCTGCTTTGGCCTTGAGTTTCTCAAAATTAGATGGTCATATTACATGCACCAGAGCATAAAGATGTCAGGGCCACATATCAGCCTGAAAGTCAAAAATAGAAAATTTCAAATAGCTTTTAATGATTTTATGCTGACCATGACATAGCAATTTGATAGTTTACTGATTTCGGTCATTCAGGTCCAGTTGTCCAATGTCATGATAATTCAGCCATGCATGACCAAAGTAATGGCACTTCAGTCTTACCTTAATTGAACCAGTGACGTCAAGTGGCTAAATATGGGGGACTTCCCTGACTTGTAAAGGTGGACTGGTCAATGCTTTCATGCATATCTACCCTAATAAGAGGACCGTCACGACTTTGCTATGCTAGGGACTATATAAGAGAGAACATTTTCACATTTTAACCAATTCACCAACACTTCTTGATGAGCATTGAAGTCACCAACCAACAGCTCTACTGCGACATACACTACACATCGACTTTCTTCTGAGGTAAGTGAATTTTTCCTATTTCTTTAATTTTTTTTTTCAATTCTGGTTCCTGAATTTCCACAATACTTGATTGAAACTTTTTCTTGAAGTTCGTTTTAAAAATTGGCTTAGATGTACAGATCAAAATTATCTGAGGTCAGATCTATAGTAATAGTTCATAAATGATTGAACATTTCTAAACGGTTGTCACTTGATTCAAAGTACTCTATACACAGCCATTTAGATATAGGGCCCTACGGCCTGTATTTATACACTGGCTAGAATGGATGGGACAGACAGGGATCCTAATTTGAAAATATAAATTTAACCACTCAGTCTTTGTGAAATATATAGGTCTTATCTTATTCCGTCATCACATGTCTGTGGACTATTGGTAAACAGTTTTACTTTTGTAATCTGTTTGAGAAAAATACTTAAAGCGTTTTTTGCTATTCAAACATATTTAGTGTATCATGCTGATCTGTTGCATTGGTCCCTATAACCTATGGTAACTGGCATAATCTGCTGTAAAAAAGAACATTGTGAGCACCACACACTCTAAACAAAACGGTTTGATAATATGGAACTTTTATTGGTTCTATAAGCTGGTATTGATAAGGAACCCTAAAAGGTTCATTATACAATTTCTATAAAGGTTCCAGCAGCAACTACAAGAACCTTTTGTGTTACGAGTGTAGGATATCCTTTTTGATAAATTAAAAAATAAGATATGACAAGAATACAGCTGTCCGGCTCAAAGAACATTACTCTATACTGTATCAATAATATGCATTTTCTTTTTTCTTTTAGAATGAAGACTTTTCTGCTAATTTTGGCCATTGCGGCCATTGTGGCACTGAGTGAGGCCAGACCTCAAAGACGTGGAGGTCCAGGAAGGTTCCGAGGAGGGCCCGGAGGACGAAGACCAGGAGAGCGAGGACCAAAAGGAGCTGTAGCATTATTGAGAAAGGTCTGCAACGTTGTCTTTGCTGATGGAACTACCAGAAGTAAAGACTGCTTCAAAGCAAATGGACTTTTTGATTGCCAGGAAATCGATCTCGCTGAATTTCCCAGACTCCCTCGACCTTTGGAAAATGCTACGGAGATTTCACTTTGCTTACCGGTAAGCTGCTATCCTTCAAAAAAAGCCAATATTATATCTAAACATTGCTGAAGAATATATTTAATCTTGCTTGCCGAAGCAGGCCGCCAAATAATTAATTTTCTCTATATTGCTTTAAAACTTCTATAGAGCATATTGCCAGTTTTTTTTATTACCTGTTAGAAAAGATGCATGGTTTGCCAGATAATTAAAATTTTGAATAACAGTCAAGTAATATATAATATATATAGTTTTGTATCACTCAAAAACATGGGGTGTATCAGCAATGAATGGTAATCTCTATTATTTCTAACAATTCTATCCACAAAATATCAATTTATTTCTCAAATTCAATTTCAGGTTCAGTGCACTGTTGACACTGATTGCTCAGAAATTGATGTCCAAAGCGAATGTGTCGATGGCCTTGCAAGGCCTGATGAGGAGGCCAGGGAAGAGATGAAAGAACTCAGAGAGGCCTGTATGCCAAGAAGACAGAGGCCTGATGATGATGATGACGAGGATGATGATGATGAGGATGAAAGTGATGAGAGTGAGGAGGACCAACCACCAAGACGTCGTCGCCGTCCAAGATTTGGTTCTGATGATGATGATGAAGATGATGATGATGTTGATCAGCCACCAAGACGTCGCCGCGGCCCAAGGTTTGGAGGAAGATTCGGACCAAGAGCAGGAGATGATGACCAGGAGGAAAATGATGAGGATCAACCACCAAGACGTCGCCGAGGCCCGAGGTTTGGACCTAGAAGCAGCGATAGTGATGAAGATGAAAATGATGATGAAGCTGATGATGATGATGAGGAAGAAGATGACGATGAACAGACCCCTCCAGAACCTTTCTTGGCAGGCATCAAAATGTGCTCAATCCCTCCATCGTACTTTGTCGTAAGTATTGTTATACCACTCTAAACTAAGTGCTCCATGAGAAGTTTTTTTGATGAAATGTGTATGTACTGCCACTGCCTACTGGTGACTCATGTCTCCTCTGAATTCCTTTGTTAGTCACTCAAAAACAGTACGAGTCTCCTCAATAATCTACAGAAACCTATAGTATTATGATAACACTTCATCAGTATCATGACATTATTAAAAAAGGGCAATTTTCATGATGGAATGGTCCTTTCTTTCCTCGTAAATGATGTAGTTGCTATAAATTTAACGGTGTTTCTCTAGTTCATTGTTTCATTAGATCAATCATATTTTCAGGCATCTGCAGCTTGTCGAGTTGTGGATACAGACGGCTCGGACATCAAAACCAAAGAGTGCAAAAGCCGAAGAAATGAAACTGTGACCTTCCCTTGCAATGCTACATCTGCTTGCGAAGTTGAATACCAGGGAAGAGATGTCAAACTCCACTTCTGTGAAAGACCAGAGAGACCTCAGAGGCCTGAGAGACCAGAACGACCTCAGAGACCTCAGAGACCCCAGAGACCTCAGAGGCCTGAGACTCCTGAAACTCCTGAGACAGGAGACGATGACATCGCGCAAGCTCCAGAACAATTGAGTGGCAACAACAGAAATGGTAATGGTCGACTTGGAAATGGGAGATTCGTTGCTGTTGCTGAACAAGGTGATGGAGACAGTCCATCTGGAGGAAACAGACATAGGGGTAGAGGAAACCGAGGAAGGGGTGCAGGTGGAAACAGACCTGGACGTCGTGGAAATGGACGTCGTGGTCGTGGCAACCGAGGTGGGAATGAACAAAACCCTGACGCTGATGGAAATGGTGGAGACATGGAGCCATAAATAATTATTGTCTTTTAAGCATAGTCTCATATTTCCGGTACTGGCATGATACTCTTTAGTAAATGCCAAAAATATGACCGCATCTTACTTATATAAATAGTACATTTCAATGACTCAGAAATGCTCAAAATTACACAACGCACTGTGGGAACAATCAGCCAGTATTGCCTTCTATCTTGCCAAATGTCTTTACTCTATAATTGTGCTGGACGTGTAACTTCAGAACTGATTGTGATTATAATAAATGCGATGGTATTAAATTTACGTCTCATATTAATTTTTTACTGGAGAACAAAATTTTCTCCCGACAAAAAGCAGAATTGGACTGGAACACATGTTATTCATATTCAGCACCGACGAGCCTGTATATTAAACAGAATGCATTAAGAGTATTTACAGAAAAAACAATTCAATTTTAAAAGAAAACCATTTTTTTTCTATGCACTCAATACATAACAATTCATGTAAAGGCTGTCATAAAGAATCTCATTTACCTGTGTCGTATATATACGTTTGCCCTCTCGGCTGATTGAAATTACTGGGGCAATTGACACAGATACTTTGTAATATGGGTAACTGCACCATTATCCTTGAAGAAATTGCCTTCTCTGTGTTACTCAACTACTTTTCTTCCATCTGTACGGGAAATTAAATGTTTCGCTTACAGCAATCATTAAGCTGGTTCAAACACAGCGGATGCCTCATTACCTTGGCTCCGCACACCATTGTTGCTTAGCCACAGCATGAAAATGGGAATGAGTGAGTGAAAGTACTTATTGAAAATTGCTGCTTTGGTTGCACAGCAGTGGAATTGAAGAGAGTGACGGTGTAGGAGAATACTACCAATTACCGGTTGCCTTCAGGCAAATCTGCTTATGAAAAGAAACAATCAGACGCTTCATTATCCTAAGATAATAAAGAGACTACTCAGATGTGCAGCATTCTAAATTAAGTCTGAACAATATGACATTCTCTTTCCCATCCTATTTTGTGGAAGAATTGATATGAGTTTCCGTGGAATATACTTCGACAGCACCGAAATACATTCTACGATTGTATAAATATTTGTATGAATGTGCTCAATATCCAAGTTTCTGTGTATATTATTATGAATGGATGAATAACCGTTTATTCTATTGAATTCCATTCAAGTCCATTCATTTAAATGTTGCTGCAGTCATTTTAATGCAACTAATGTGAGGAGGATAGTAACAGTCTCGGTGAATATTATCAATTACCACTGCCTTCAGGCAAATATGCTTATGAAAAGAAACAATCAGATGCTTCATTATCCTAAGATAATAAAGAGACTTCTCAGATGTACAGTATTCTGAATTAAGGCTTTCCCATCTTATCTTGCAGAAGACATGGCTGTGCATTGCATGGAAGATGTATTGTGTATAACCACTCAAAATCATGTTAGATTCTTTGCGATTTTGTTGAAAGACGCTGATTAATTGTCCCTCAGTTCTGAAATAATGAAGTGCTGTGGTGTTGATTACAGTCTGTCACTTTGATATAGAAAAAATTAGGAGCAGTTTACTGTCAAAAATGCACTAAGTGACTCATGATAGCCGATGAAGTGTCATCTTCTCTATAATATAAATATAGTATGATTTTATATGGCGCCCATTCTAAATCTGCTCACCGGCGCTCACCATACTGAATGGCAATCATAACACTCATTACAGTGGTATCTCCACTTTCAACATGGGAAACATAGAGGTATTTTGATTAGTCATGATCAGAAGAAGGCCATTTGACTTGTCATAACTGATTTTAGAGTGAAAATAAGTTGCATAATCCTTTCGCTTGGCTGTCACCAACAAGCAGAATAAGTCTCCTTAAATGAAATTAACATTGAAAGTATTTGGTATGATCAAGACAAAATCATCAGCATGATTACACACAAAGTGCCTTTTTTGACAGTGCAACAGTCCATTCTTTCTCTGTATAAAAGTGACTGACTGTAATGAAACTTACAATAAAAAAGAAATCCGAAGGAAAAATAGTGATTGAGAAAAACACAGCACCGATCATGCACACCACTCAGGATGGTCTGGTGGAAGCACACAAATTATTTTAAACCACCGACAACAATTAAACAGTTAAATATGCATTTGATCTCCTTGGATGATTCCAATTGGGAGTATTGCTGCACCATCTCTTTGTGATTTAAAATCTAGAGAATTTGAATTTTTGATTTTCATAAAATGTATTTTTAAAAACTTTTGACCATTCAGTTAAAATACTGTAAGACCTTGTCCAGTTGAGGGAGCTGTCTCAATGGATGCTAATACCAAAAACCTAGTAACAGATATTTATATATATGTGGAAAATGCAGACAAATAAGTTTTGTTGAAAGCATACACCTACAAATTATGGTTTGAGTGGCAGCTTCATGGCCTTTGTGACCAGGGTTATTCCAATTTGCCTAATACTATTTCAGAGCAGATTTAGCCAGAGCTGGGAAATGACAGGTGACAAGCTAAGAAATTTCATTGGGTCAATTAAGGGGCCAATTCCGGGGTATTATGTTAGGGTTAATGACCATTTGCATTGCTAAGAAGGGTCAGCTGGCTTCTTGTTAGCGGTGAAAGGAAATCATTATCAAAAGTTCTTTCCCAAAAACTCTTATGCAACTCCCAAACTTTTTCCCTTGACATCGTCAAGATGAGTCTATGGGAAGGAAACACCCAAACCAATTCTCATTATATATATATTTAATATATTATTCTATAAAAAATACAGACAAAGAAATTTGGTGGGAAAGCAAAAGCATATAATGGGAATTATGGCTAGAGTGGCAGCTTGACGACCTACGTGGCAAAGGAGTCTTCTGTTTGCCTAATACCATTTCAGGGCAGATATATGCAGAGCTGAGAAATGACAGGTGACAAGCTGCAAAATCTCATTAGGTCAATTAAGGGGCCAATTCCAGGGTACTATGCCTGGTCTAGTGTATTATGCTTGGCCTAATGACAATTTGCATTGCTAAGAAGGGTCAGCTGGCTTCTAGTTAGAGCTGAATGAAAATCATTATCAAGGGTCCAATTCAAATTACGCGTATGAAATAACTTGCAAACTTTTCTTCTTGAAATTTAGAGCAGTAGCCTACATGACACACATTCACTGATCATTTTTATAACTCCGTGCCTTCTAAAAATAGATCTAGAATGAGTTTAATGTAACCTGTGTTTACAGATATTTATTGAAATATTGTTAGTTGGTTAAAATTGTTATATTTAGCCTTATTTAGTAGTTTACAGTGTATATATTTCCATTGTATTGAAGGCCCATTTAAGCATGTAACTCCCAAACGGAGCCTCCACTTGGGACTTCAGGGAGTTACGGGAGTTACGGGAGTTACGGGAGTTACGGGAGTTACGGGAGTTACGGGAGTTACGGGAGTTACGGGAGTTACGGGAGTTACGGGAGTTACGGGAGTTACGGGAGTTACGGGAGTTACCTGGAGTTGTGGGAGTTAGCGGGAGATTCCAGGATATATGGGAGTTAGCAGGAGTTAGTGGGAGTTATACATGTAGGAGTAGACAGGGGTTACCAGAAGTTGTGGGATTTACAGGGAGTTACCAGGAATTATGGGAGTTGGAAGGAGTTAGCAGGAGTAACTGGAGTTAGCAGAAGTTATGGGAGTTGGTAGGAGTTAGCAGGAGTTACTGGAGTTAGCAGGATTTAGTGGGAGTTAGCAGGAGTTGTGGGAGTTAGTGGGAGTTACGGGAGTTAGTGGGAGTTACGGAGTTAGTGGGAGTTACGGAGTAAGCAGGAGTTAGTGGGAGTTAGCAGGAGTTACTGGAGTTAGCAGAAGTTATGGGAGTTGGTAGGAGTTAGCAGGAGTTACTGGAGTTAGCAGGAGTTAGTGGGAGTTAGCAGAAGTTGTGGGATTTACAGGGAGTTACCAGGAATTATGGGAGTTGGAAGGAGTTAGCAGGAGTTACTGGAGTTAGCAGAAGTTATGGGAGTTGGTAGGAGTTAGCAGGAGTTACTGGAGTTAGCAGGACTTAGTTGGAGTTAGCAGGAGTTGTGGGAGTTAGTGGGAGTTACGGGAGTTAGTGGGAGTTACGGAGTTAGTGGGAGTTACGGAGTAAGCAGGAGTTAGTGGGAGTTAGCAGGAGTTACTGGAGTTAGCAGAAGTTATGGGAGTTGGTAGGAGTTAGCAGGAGTTACTGGAGTTAGCAGGAGTTAGTGGGAGTTAGCAGGAGTTGTGGGAGTTAGTGGGAGTTACGGGAGTTAGTGGGAGTTACAGAGTTAGTGGGAGTTACGGAGTAAGCAGGAGTTAGTGGGAGTTAGCAGGAGTGAATGGGAGTTATGGGAGTGAGCAGGATTTATTGGAGTTAGCAGGAGTTAGTGAGCGGGAGTTGCGTGACGACCAGGAGTTCCGGGAGTTACTTGCTTAAATTGGGCTTTTGTTAATCATGGTAAGGTGAGTCAAATGTCTTTTGAAAAATTACTACCCCAAGCAGCTATAGATCAATCGAAAATAATTTGCAAAAATCCAAAGTCTTGAGTTTTGACAAGGAAAGTACAACCACATGCTAATCATGTATTGCTTTACCTCAGCACACATGTGCAATTCTGAATTTTTGTAGATTCTTGAAGACCCATTGTGTCAGACATAATTAATTTCATGTATTAACAAATCCGGAGCTAAAGGGATGACAATAGTAATTTCTATTCAATCTATTTCGTGTCATAGTTTCATAGCACAATGAAACATTTCTAATTGTTCTTTCGTGAATAATGCAGGACTTTCAATTATATTGTTAATACATACGTTACCATTCTCGGAATTATTCTCAGTATAACAGCAGTCTTGCTAAGAAACAAATAAACACAAATTTTGCATGATCATAGTTATTCATGTAAATTTCCCATTTTGCAATGCTTTTCTGACTATTCAAAAGTTTTTTGTACAAGTAACTTCTGTCTAAAATCAATTTCTGTAAAATATCTTGAAATTGGAAAGTTATCATCTAAAAGGTTATGTGGCAATAATCAATGACAAAATTATCTATGGAGTGATAAAATCAGTAGATATTATAATATAATTTTCACTTGAAGAGAAAACCTTCACAAATTCATGGATATTATGGAACTACTGATGCATCGCCAAGAACATAAGTTGTAGCCTTCACTGGTAATATTTGTTGTTGTTCAATTGATTTATCTCAATAATACTTTTATTTCTTTAAATATTGCACAAATAAGGTTCAAAACTGCATGAATATACTCGTAATCGTACTTGAGTACATTTGAAAGTACTCGTACTCGAGTACATTAAGTCAAAGCTGTACTCGTACTCATACTCATACTCGTAGATGTGACAAGTACTCATACTCAAGTACATTTGCTTGTACTCATGCCCAACCCTGTCACCAACAAACAGTGTGCTAGATGGTGGGAAATGACTGCAAAGATCATGAAACATATTTATTTGCTGTGTTGTATGAAATTGTAGTAATTTGACAGATGGTTGACTAATGTATTCTGCATCTCTTAAATCGTCAGCCTAAAGCAAAATTGGCCTAAGTCAGACTTAGGCCATTTTTCCTTTTTGGTGCCATAGGAAGGCCCTTGGAATAATAAATGTGCTAAAAAAATTTGGACTCCTAAATTAATAATAAACCCCTCAAAACCCCAATTCAATTTACACACAAATGGCCTAAGTCCTGTTGACTTAGGCCATTTGGACTTAGGCCAATTTCGTTATCGCTAATTTTAGTGGATACCGCCAATATTTTTCGGTCATAATTGTGAGTATTAATTTTATTGAAGTTGTTTCCTCGCATTTCATTCATAATTTTTTTGGAGAATTGCAAAATAACAAGAATTTTGGCCTAAGTCATTTTTGTTTTAAAAAAAATTTGGTCTAAGTCAGTTTTTGGCTGTTTGCCGAAAATTGCCAAAAATGACTTAGGCCAATTTTGCTTTAGGTTGACGAAATGCTATTATTAATGAACATAGCACCATGTCTCCAATACCCAAGAGTCGCTCGGGAGCTAATTGCTCAGACAAATACAGAGCCATCACATTAAGTAGTTGTATTGGTCGCTTGTTGGATCTGCTGATTCTCACCGGAGAGGATGATAAGTCACTAAAAACTGACAATTTACAATTCAGCTTCAAAAAGAAGTCTTCAACCACTCTCTGCACTGGTCTTCTGAAGGACACAGCTTGCCATTTTGCAAGTGGTGGAAGTGACTTATACCTGTTATGTCTTGATGCTAGTAAGGCATTTGACAGAGTGGAATACGTCAAACTGTTCAGGGGACTTCTAAATAGAAAGATGAACTCTGTCTACTTGAGGTGTCCCATTAATCTTTACACTGATCAGAAACTTGGTGTGAAATGGAACAATCACAAATCTACTATGTTTACTGCAATAAGGGAGTCAAACAAGGAGGTATCCTCTCACCCCTCCAGTTTGGAACTTACATGGATGAATTGTTGGTCCAATTGCGCTCATGCGGCACTGGTAGTTACATGGGACCCTAAGGCCTCATTCAATTATGCAACTCCCGAAACTCCAGGACGTCCAACAACTCGCGCTAACTCCCACAAATTCCTGCTAACTCCCACTAACTTCTGCCAACTCCCTTAATTCCCACTAACTCGAGCTATCTCCTGCTAGCTCTCACTAACTCCTGCTAACTCCCACTAGCTCCTGCTAACTCCCGTAACTCCAACTAACTCCCGCTAACTCCTGGAGCTCCCACTAACTCCTGCCGACTCCCAAAACACCTGGTAACTCACGGTCAATTTCACAACTCCTGGTAAACCCTGTCAACTCCTATAGCTCCCACTAACTCCTGCCAACTCCCATAACTCCTGGAAACTCACGCTAACTCCTACAACTCCCAGTAACTCCTGTCAACTCCTGTAACTCCCAGAAGTCCCAAATGGAGGCTCTGTTGGGAGTTACATGCTTAAATGGGGCCTTCTCTAGGACTGTGCAATTCCGCATCACTCCAAAATAACTGTTGTTTTCGCCATCTCAGTATTTTTCCAAATAAATTCGCGACAAGGAATCTAACCAAGCATTGCATGTCTAATGTATGATATATAATTTGCATATCCATATAAATTATAAGATATCTACTACATGGAATAATCTTCCCAACTCAGTTCAATCAAAAGCATGCCTATCACCATAATCATTCTCCAAAAAACTTAAAAAGTACTTTGTGTCTAATTATCAGGAAAATTGCACTATTCAAAATTGTAATATTTGCCTTCTTTAGCCTCTTAATAGTCCTTAAATAATTAGCCCCATATCCAAATATCCTAGTCCCCCTTCCCATATTTAAAGAATTCCCTAATTATATTTAAAAAAAAGTGTGTATGATCTTGATTTTATTGTCACATGACTCGCATATCGTTAAATATTTTAATTTTTCAATTGAATTGGTGTGTGTATGTAAGTCTTTCATTATCCTATTTATAAATTTTGCTAAATGATAATGATCTGTATGTTTTTAAATGCTCGTAACCGAATATTTCATTTAACAACCACAATTGTACTAGATCTATCGATTAATAATTGTTTTTTGTATAAATTATTACAAATAATTAATTTTTAAAATTGTATTAATTGAACTTTACCCTTACTTGTCGGAGCATATAACATAATTTAATTAATTAATAATTCATTATCATTCAAATAGTAGATATCACAGATCATCCATCGTCCATCTCATTCCATTTCATCTCATTTCATTTCACTCAAGGGTGTCCAACTTACAAACTGCATAGTTTCTATGGGCACCCATCAACATCTCATGTACTATAAAATTATAATGTCCAATGTACTAAAATGAAATATTGATGTTGAAAAATAAATTACTATTACTATTACTATGACACTATAGAACTGCGGGGTTGAACCACCGCAAGCTGAAAAGTTCTTTCTCATCTAACTCTCATCTTCTCCTCACTTAGCAGTTACTACGCTTGAGCACGTAACCATGGCAACACTTGAAGAAACCGGAAATGAACAGAGAGCGACACCATGACTCGAGTGTTATTAATTTAAATAGAACGCCTTTTCTATCCTGTAGTTTCTAAACGCTTCTATTAAATGCAATCTATGGAAATTGAGTTTTTGGATTTACATAAATTTTATCGAAGATACTGATGGGACATCAATTTAAAGAACCACAAACCCCATGTCCTCACAATAGAATAAGACATGGTAATTGACCATTGGATAAAAACTGTGACCGTGAGTTAAATAAAGAGCCTCTTTGAAATCTGTTCTAACATATCACTATAAAACTGCAGCATAGACCTGTGTAGATTATAAAACAGCTGCATAGCCCTGTGTATATTGATTATCCTAAATGAGTACATTGCAATTAACTGCCAGATTTTTGATTGAAGGATGCAGTGTGCTCTTTGACGGTTGATAAGATGGGAGAGAGAGCAGAAATCCTCAACATATACACATTTACCCTGTATGACATCCAGCTGGTAATTTATTCCGGCATGATTTTCAAAATTTAGATTCCCTACCTGGGGTTCGGGCCCTCGCTGATAGAGACATTCAGCGGCATAGGTTTGGGCTGGCTTCTATAACCACCAGGCCACCTGCATGTTATTGCGAGCTACCGACCTCAATCTGGCAATGAGCAGTCCAATGCAGCCGTGTTGTTGTGTAATTCTGACCATGGGGAGCCATTTAGCCCTCCAGGGTGCCAATTTGGTCAGCAGGGAGCTATTTAGATTCAACGGGTTGCCATTGTGAAGCACCATGTCAAGCACTCAGTGCAAGGAGTGTTTAGAGACTGGTGGTTTGAAGCTAATCACAATGTTGATGGTTCTATTATTCTTTGATAAGAATGAGGCAGATGCAGAGTTCATAATTGCTGCCATTAATCAAATATTCTACCTACATGAGTGTTTGCCAGGAACAGACTATGAATGGATGAAGAGTAAGCAATTGTTGTAGTGACAAGATTTAAAAAAAAGGTAATTGTAGATGGTACTAAAAGCGGTTATACGGTGTTACACGGTGTAGTGTATTTTTCTCAAAATATTTACATGAAAAGATCTATAAGATACAGTCAACAAAGAACTTATTTTCACAATTCGTCATCATATTTCACAGAAAAATTGCATTATGATACAAAAAACTGTCCTGTGTTTTTGAGTTGTGTTAGTAGATCAGGATTACATCCATTTCATTTTTTGCCGAAATTTCTTTTCTTGGAAAAAATGAAAAAACTTAATTTTGATGACAAAAAATTTCAAAATGCAGCCAAGAACCAGAAATTGAATTTGTTTATATTTTCCTATGTTGTCATAATCATCCGCTATTTTTGTTGTGCAATAAGTCTGGCAAGACAGGACTCCATTCTACCACTCACAATTATTTCCATTCCCTTGTTCGCACTTCATCCTGCAGCTAGGCTACAATGCTTTCTTGATGCCTAAGCATGGGGGCACTTGCTATGTTTGATACCCCTTTATGGTTCACCAGAGAAACATTTACTTCACGTAAACATATTAGGCAAGCTGTTGAGGAAGATGAAGAAAGTAATCTCTTCTGCGAAAGGGACAGAATTACAGTACAACCCAAAATAAAGTACAAGGAAGGAAGAATCACCCACTACTTTACCCTTTCACACCCTTCGGCTACCCCTGAATCACTTCCGATCTTTACCTACTTGAAACTGCATTTTAAAACTATATTAAAATTCCATTTAAAAAACACCCATTTAAACTCCATCACCCCTATTGCGTGTGATTTGTTTCATACTGAGCCCCTTTGCTTATTGCAATTACTTGTAGCAGTTTTAACAGAGTTCTTAATATGGGCTGAGTTTGAGAAGTCAAAGGTAAGGAGATTTGGGGTGGGGAGGAGAAAAGAGGGCAAAATAGGTAAACAGAAGACTTCTGACAGAAAATCATCTTACTTTATCTTAGGTTGTACTGTACATGTATCACAAAACATCGTCATCAAATGCTTCAGCCATTTTTTGAGGCTCCAGGCACCAGCGCAAAGCAGCGGCATAGCAAAAGGGGGAAGGCTAATAGCTCCCCCCCCCCGCCCCCGTAGCCATCCTTGCCTTCCTCTTGTGCCCTTCTCGGAATTGACATCCGGCAATTATTCAATTGTTTTCTGGCTGATATTGCTGGAAGAAACACATGTACTGCTCATCACACTTCAATAGTTCACAATGCATCCTTTAGCATAAATCAATCACATGACCAGGAGACTTTTTAACATGTCACATAAATAGTATGTAACAGGAGGCATGTAATGACATGAGCTGCTTCCACTTTTTGCAGTTTTGGTTTTTCTGAAAGGTCAGGTCATTCCGCCTATTTGCACTTCCCAGTGGATTATCCGGAAGTATAATCATACAGACGACCAATGACAAGATACGAAATCTTATCAATTATGAAGAACAAAGAGACTGCTCAGATTCCTTTTGGCAAGTTGCCAACTGTTATTAGGATGAATATAATAACTGTTTTTTCTTTTCAGACAATCTTGTTGACTTTAGTTCATAACAGAAAATGAGGATGTCAAAAATACATCAATCAACAGAATCATAAATGAACAGTTCTACCATCCACCATCAAATATGCATCAAATTCTTCTGCAAGATAGGATGGAGAAAGCAAATATCATACAGTTAAGACTAAATTCAGTGCATTGCACATCTGAGTAGTCTCTTTATTATCTTAGGATAATGAAGCGTCTGATTGTTTCCTTTCATAAGCAAATTTTTCTTAGAGCCAAAAGTAGTTGGTAATATTCTCCTCCACTACTACTCTGCTTTTCTCATTAGTAGTGCAATAATTGTAACAAATTATCAATGATTGCAGAACTTTATCCCACCACTCAAATACAATACAATATAGTTTCCACACCTTCTTTCTCACTTCATCCTGCTGAATACAATGTGATATCCACTCTTTCTTTCCAATTTCGTGCTGCAGCTAAGTTACAAGGCTTTCTTGAAGCCACCCAGGGGCCACTTACTGTGTTTGAATCAGCTAGATGGTTCAGAAGAGAAACATTTACATCCGTTGACATGAAGAAGAGCAGTTGAATGAGATGTAGAAAGCAACCTCCTCTGGGATCAAGGGAGAATTACACACATTGCAAAGCCTCTTTATATCCAATGCTAGAGGAACAAGGCATTACCAAAACATGAGGCACCAAGTTGCCACCAACTAAAAGGCCTGCCATTTATCACCCTGGCAAAAGGTAATCTACTGCAAAATAGTAGGCCTATTGAAGCTTTTCAGGATAAGGGAACTAAGGTGGCTACTAAGAATGTCCTCTGAAATGCTTATGTTATGATTTCTGTAAGGGACCGTTCAGAATTTATGACTGGGGGGGGGTTGGAGTTTTGCCCGAGGGGTTACTAACTTTTCACACGTGTCTCAAGGGGTGGTATTAATTTTTGACAACACTTCCAAGGGGGATTAATAAACTTTAACAAAGAAATTTTTGTTATAAAACCGGCATAAACTAACTTAATCCGCGCTTTTTTACGCGCAAAAGTCCGCGAAATGGCACGAATCTGTACCGCGTAACCTTGTATAACACTAAATATGTGTGTATTCGTTTATGTGTCGATGGGGGGGTACTAAAAATACGCATGAATCTCAAAGGGGGGGTATCAATTTTTGACTGGAAGTTCTGGCAAAAGTCCCACCCTCCCCAGTCATAAATTCTGAACGGTCACCAATGCATTACATAATAATCACACTGAAGGTTTGCTCAAGCGAAACAAATGTTTGCACACATATTCAATAAGAAAAAAAATTTGCATAAAACTGTTCGATTACCCCCTCTTAGTGACCTCCACTAAGCCTTAATGGACATAAGTTCTTAGTAACCAGCTACAGGGTGCGGCAAAAAAATTTGCACCATCTGAACATTATTATTTATTATTTTATTATTATTTATTACTTTAGACATTTATAAAGCGCCTCAACCAGAGAACCTGCTCTGTGGTGCTGTACATGTAGTGACAAAATATAAATCATAGAAAAATATGAAATGTAAAATGTAAAAGTCCAAATATATGGGTTATAAAATGTAAAAACTGTATGAGACACATTAAAATTCTAAAATACATGGTCATAAGCATCCTTGAACAGAAATGTCTTTAGTCCTTTTTTAAAACTGGTCAAACAAGTGGAGCATCTGAGATCAGTTGGGAGGGCATTCCATATAGTTGGCGCTGCATGCTGAAAAGATCTGCCGCCATATCTCTTTAACTTGTAAGATGGTACTACAAGGCGATTCCCATTAGTAGACCGCAGTGAACGGGACCGCACATAGACAGTCAGTAATTCTGTCAGATATGCGGGCGACATGTTGTTGAGCGCTTTGAATGTGAGCAGGGCAAGTTTATAATGGATACAATGCGACACAGGCAACCAGTGCAATTCAAAGAGAACAGGTGTGATGTGGGACGATCTTGGTGTTCCTGTTATGTCTCTAGCAAATCAAACAGAACAATACAAAAGAGAATTTTGTGTGAAAGGATATCTAGCCAAACATATTAGCTGTTGCCTAGCAGTTAAATTAGTTTAAAATTAGAATTATAACACTGACTGTGCTCACTGGAGTACAGCCTCTGCAAAATCTTGCTTGCCCAAACCAAAAGACAGTACAATACTTTGGTGACTGCTGGCCAGCTGATCATTTCTGAATGCCATGAATTTTACATCATAGGGTAGTTTAAAGAAAGAGGAAAGCTCTAGTGAATATTTGGCGTAATAAGACAATTTTCTGTGGTCACGTGACCATTTTTGCATTGGTTACTACTGATGACAGAATGATTCATCGTCATTTCAATACAAGGCCAAAAAAATTAACAATGGGGTGTTTTTTTAGCGTTCTATCCTGGCCAAGACAAACCAAGTGTACAAGCTTACAATATCAGGCAGTTTGATGGCTGAAAAATGTAATTTCAGGCCTGCTTTGCTGAAGGTTTTTGATGGTATGGGTTAAAAATTTGGGAGATGAACACAAAATATTTATAGTGTATCTTCCAGAACAAAATGCCGGATAGATGTAAATCAGATGAGATAATGAATATTTGGTCCCCATCATCGGTTTCTGTGCTGGGCAAGTAAAATAGCTTGACATGATGGGGTGGATGTGATGTGGAGGACCCCCATCCTCCCATCCCATCAATCAAGCCTTGGAGTACCAAGAAATGGCCTTGGAGGGCTGCACTTACCACATAAGTCTGTCTATTTATTGATCAACCTTAATGTGATATTCTAACAAGATTAGGTGTAGTATGTAGTATGTTCTGCCAAGAGAAGCCTAGAGAGGTCAGTGATATTCCAGTTTATCCTCCAGTCCAAAATCAGAGACCCACCTATTCATTAGACCTCAAAATTGCAAATGATTTTACAAGGGCAATAGTAGAGAGAGGTGTCTGAAGCACCCCAAACATTGCAACAGCATGATTGAATGCATAAATTGTGGTATACTTGAGAAAACATGATGCACCTGAATAAAACTGACGTGCACTGTATTCAGACCTAGGACGTGAAAAGTAATTCATAAAATTGGAAAATTCTTTGAGTAAGTCAGTTTAGACATACGAGGGGCGTTCAGAAAGTTCTGACCAATTTTTCTGAGAGATGCTTATATTTGAGCTAGAGTCTTCAAATTTTCACGAATACATCTTGAGGTATCAAGGAAAAAAATGGCCAAGCACCTTTGAGACACAATATATTTAAGTTTTTATTTTGTTACCAAGGAAACGGCAAGAAGGGGAACCCAGCGCAGCTCATTTTTCTAGTGAACTTAGCATTGTGTTTTCCCTGAAATCTAGGGTCAAATTATATTATAAAGGACGGCAAACCTGTGCAGGGCCTACTGGAAAGTGGGATTGTAACTTTATGATGTCACAATGTTGTGCCAATCCATTGTTTAGCCATTTAAACCTGATTTTTGCACCGTAAAGAGTGATTTTCAATGAGCATTTTACATGGACCCGAAACGCGATCAGAGAGCTTCAATCAAATTGTTTTTTCTCACAGGAAAGAATGGTACACAAACCCAGTATATCCTTAAGACAACATTTCTAGATACCTCAATGATGATTTAGCACCATGTGACTGTTGTTTATTCCCTAATCTAAAGGATGAGCTGAGAGGTGAAAGATATGCTACAAATCAGGACTTCTGACATGCCATTTCCAGGGCTTTTCTAAGTTAAGAAAATTGCTACACCGAGTGGATTGAAAGGATGCAAAAATTTGTTTCATGCCACAGAGAGTACTTTGAAAAATTGTGAAGCTGCTGGTGAACATCTATGTTCACATTAATTGTGTATATGCAATACATTTTATGGCGATTTACACAGCTTAATTGTTAATTTTTGCATGAAAAATTAAGCTGCGCTGCCTACCCCAAGGTGTGGTTTCTATGGCAACAGAAAAGTAAGTTAGACATTGGCCACAGATGTAATATTTTCAGAATCAATGGCTATATACCTGAATTTTGTACTGTGAAAATATCATTCAAGTACGTCAAAGAGAAAGGCCTGCTACAAAAATTGGTCAGAACTTCCTGAACCCCCCTCGTATACGGCTTGGTTGTGTCCCAATTTCATACTTGTAGAAGCATTGGTTAGGAAATATAGCTATTACAATTCTTAGCTATTACAGGTGCAAATTTTTTTGCCGCACCCTGTAAGTTCCCTTATCCTGAAAAACTTCAGTAGGCGGAATAGACCTTACACTTACAGAAAATCTAAGGCTCCAAAGAAAACGACTATTTTTTGTTTAACATTATTTTTGTTTCACATTATTATTGTTTCATGATTTATGATGGGAAACCAGAAGTCTGTTATTTTGTACTAGTTATATAGCTATGGCACATCAATGCCCAGTGCTACCAATGCCACAGGCAAACCTTTATGGAAGGCCTCACTGGGACTGCCTCCAATCAACCGTTGGGCATATGTATTTATTTTATACCAGCACAACCATAGAAGTGACAGGTCCCAGTTATAAAGTAACAGAACAAAATGACAGCCAAATATGATATATTGCCATTTTGTTGTGGCTGTGAAATGTCCAGAAACAGAATATTTCCCCAGAGTTCAGTCCCAGAACACAATTCATCCTGTCATAGTTGCAAAGTAGAATCTAAACTCTTTTGTTACAAAATAATTGCATGGTACATATATTATTGAAAAATAACGTGCAAGCACTTTAACAGCTGCTTGTAGATCTATAGGTGCAAGTATCTTCTAATCTACTATTTAATTTTATCCATCTACCTACCTACGTATCTATCTGTCTATCTTCCCTTCCTTCCCTTCCTTCCCTTCCTTCCCTTCCTTCCCTTCCTTCCCTTCCTAATGTAGTGTTGTTAATGATGCCTTGTGTTTCCATATATTTTTGTGTTTTTGGAAGCAAGATTAAATTATGTTGAGACCATATATATGCTTGGTGATTGCTGGGAAAGAGCAATTAACTAGTCTCTTACTATCAAAGCTGTGGCTTCATCTGAGTATTCTCAAAGCCAGTTAAAAATTGCTATTCACATTTTCAAGTGCAATTTACCTTCACACCTTCCTGTCATCTGTCAAATACTTCTGTATGGGTCTTTTTTAGAGGGAGGAGGCACCTAAGACATTGTCAGAGCTCCTCAGCAACACACTCGCAAAAGTAGGTCAGTGTGACCCAGTTAAGTTCGTTGCTGTGATTGACCTTTGACCTCAAGATAGTCAGCCTGTTTGTTTTCTTTAATAATTTTTTCCATCTCAGAAAGGCACCAAACGTTTTTCAACGCAAGATAATATTCTATTTAGACTGTATGCAAAGTTTTAATGACATAGGTGAAACAGCACGACCAGGGGAGTTGTCATAAGTTTTCCTGAAACTCCTCCGGTAATACAGGCTGCAAGCAGCTGTAAAAAAAGGGGGCTTTTGAGACCATCCAGTAGGAGTTGTGTCATCTCTACTATGGATATGTTCTCTATCCCTCAAACAGGCCAACTCCAAAATTAGCAGTGAACTCAACAATTCAAGTTCTGTTTTGCAGGCTTATCAATAATTAAACATAGAGGTCCAGATGTCGTGCATCACAGCACCACAGAGTTCCTTGAAAAATAAAATGGGATAAATTCAAAATTGTGAGACGTTTCTTTGACTGCTCTCTAGGCATGAACCTCCTACGACCTTTGAGAAAGATTGCATTTATCCAGACATACTACTGCTTGGCATCCAGCCTACTACAAGTCTGAAACCGAATTCATTGGATATATTACATTTTGGTGAGTGACAGTAGGCAATCCCAGACTTGTCTCTTACAATAGCTTCCACCTAAATGCATTTGCTTAGGGATCTATTCTGAAAAGCTTTGCCTACTTTCAGAGAAGTACAAACCCTCTCTCTCTCTCGTCATTTGTTTGTTGTGGCTCATCCTGCTACTTTTTGGAAGTGCTGGTTTTCTTACTACAAGTAAACACATTCATAAATGATATTACGCTCAGTTCATTAATCAGTGAACAATAATTTGTTTTTGTGTCAATACAACATCAAGATGTATCCATCCTTGTTCAATTTAAAACAAAAATGTGCAGAAAGAAAAGGCTTTTTGTATTTATATTTCAGGTAAAGTTAAAGTTTGTGTGCCCAATATCTGGCAATTAGCCTTTCAATAATGTTTGCAAATGACACAGAACCAAAATGCATGCATGTTGCCCATCCATAAGAAAAGCTTTTTGGGTACGCTTTATTTTGCTCTGACAAATAACTTGCCATGCATTGATGGAATTTATTGAATTGAATAAAAAAACGAAATTGCTGAATTTGCAAAGTGACACACATTTATTTGCAATTCTCACATTAAACATCCATTTTCAGGGCATTTAAATATTTTCGACGGGGAGACCAACTGAACTTTGAAACATCATGATGCCCGACATCTATAGATCAGCATGTTAATTTAGGGGACACGATGGTTACCTCCAAAACGAGTCCGACAAATTGTTTGGAAATCAGAAAGATGACTTTACATTATAAAGACGGCAAAGAATAATTTTGATATGAGAAGAAGAAGCAATTGGTTTCAAATGGTAGCCATTGACTACAAATTAAGAAAGCCGGATGAGAAATTGAGGAAAGTCTCTAGAAAAAAATGCACTCCCAGTCATACCAATTTGCAATGGCTGGGAGACCAAATCTGTCTGAGTTGAATGGTTCAGCAATCAACATACACAACAATTACCTGAACAGTAGGATACTAGTATCCAAATAGTCATCGCATTGAGTACATGACACGGTGGTGTACAATGAAACATTGCAGTTCATCAAGTGATAAGCAAAGAGGAAGGAGAGAGTTGGAATTGGTATATGATTGAGTTCTGTGTTGATTGGTTGCTGTACACATTGCAAAACAATTGTGTGAAGGACGGTAACAGCGAAGGTGAATATTACAAATTACAAATTCTTTGTGACGAATCTGCTTGCCAAAAGAAACTTTCTGGCATTTCATTATCTTCGGAAAATAAGAAGACAATGCATTGTATACAATGTAGATTAAGTGTAAATAATGACATTCTTCCTCGCCCTCCCATTTTGAGGCAAATATTGCCGTGAATTTGATTGAAGATGTTTTCTAGATAACATCACAGAGGAAAACATTGTGATTGTGTGGAAAGATACAGATTAATTACTTATGAAATCTTATGTGTGTGATGATGCTGATGAGCCATCCAAGTAAACACAATTACTGAGACAAGTACAATAGACTATGTGCTGTATAATTTGAGCTGTTGCAGTTTCGGTTGTGTTCCAGACCAATCTAGATAAAAGAAATAAATTGTTTGCCGTTCATCCAGAGGAATGAGAGCTCTTTTAAGTGGTTGTCTTATTGGATGGATGGATTAGATGGATGTTTGGGGCTTTACTTCTTGTATTTAGGCACTCTGCTTGCATAATCAGGACAAAACGAAGATCGACACAACACTGAAGCGAAGAAGGATTGAAACTGCTTTGCAACATAGGCCCAGGTGACCCGGCAAGAGCTGGATTTGAACCCTGGACCCAGCGACTGGCAGTCCAGCATGCTACCACTAGACCAACCCTATCCCCTTATTGGAAGCAAAATACTAAAAAAACACTTCCCAGATATGAAAAATATAAAAAGTATAAGCTTTGTTGGAAAGCACATACCTACTAATTATGGCTTGAGTGGCAGCCAGATAATCTCTGTTACCAGAGTTATTTGAATTTGCCTAATTGTATTTTGCATCTGCTTTAGGCAGAACAGAGAAATGACAGGTGACAAGCTGGAAAAATCCCATTGGGTCAATCATTAGGTTAATTTGTGCGTGTTTTTGGGCTTATGGCAATTTGCATTGCAAAGGAGGGTCAGCTGGCTCTTCCTATAAGTTTTCCAATGCTAAAAGTCCCCGACTAAACTGCCTTTTATCCTCCTCTGATGAGAGGCGAGTATAGTGTAATAGTTCGTAAAGGACAATGTGGGGTACAAATTGTTGCCACATTTTTTACACCCTACACACAATTACTCGGCTCGAAATATTTGATAAGAAGTTGAACCTACCCAGTTGAAATTGCATTGGCCTTGTATTTCACAGACACAGCAAAACCATTCCATAAGTGCAAAATAATTTGTCGTTATTTGTATCCCACATATCTCAAATATCTCCCTTTATGGCACATATGTTTTCATCTGTTCGTATGAGAGTTCATGCTTTATCAAGCAGTTTGGTTGAGGATGTTCATCATTTGACCCAATTGCAAAACATAGGTTTCAACTACAGGGTGGTGGCACTATAGAACTGCGGGGTTGCACCACAAGCTAAAATGTCCATTCTCATCTAATTCTCATTTTCCCCTCACCTAACACTTTCTAGGCTTGAACACGTAACCATGGCAACACTCGGAGAAACCGGAAATGAATAGAGAGCGACACCAAGACTCGAGTGCTATCACTTTAAATGGAACGCTTTTTCTATCCTTTAGTCTATAGATGCTTCTTTAAGATGAAATCTTTGGAAATTGAGTTTTTGGATTTACATACATTTTATCGAAGGTACTGATGTGACATCGATTTAAAGAACCATGTACCCCATGTCCTCACAATGGAATAAGTCATGGTAATCGACCATTGGATGAATACTCTGACAGTGAGTTAAATATAGAGCATCTTTCAAATCTCTCCTAGCATATTACAGTAGTCAACTTTCGAAGTGGATAAAAATTGTTCATATAAGTATATTAACACAAACAAATATGAGTAAATAATCTTAGTGCAGTATGTTGGTGTGATGTCTTGGCAATGTTTTGGCCAACAAAACTTCATGCTTCACTAATTTTTCACCCTTCAAAACGATGATTGTTTGTCACAAGGTGCAAAATGGTCTGTAACACTAATAAGCAATGGCGAACTTCATTGAAAACCAGTTATCATTTCTTTTGTAACTGTGCAATAAACCAGGCATTGTTTTGTTAACTCAATTGAGCTCAACTTTTGATCTGACGTTCCACATTCACTGTTTTCAAAAATCTGTGGCTTTTCCAATGGATAAGAATAATTTTACCCAAGTGGGGGAGCCACCGGCTGGGGCATACTTCAGTAAGTGACTGGAGAAAAATTTTTTTTCAATCATATTTAGTAGAAAATGGAGGACTTCTTTTTTTAACATTTTCACAGTTTAGGTTCCTTCAGTCCAATTCGACATTGTTTGGTGCTACAGTGTATTCACTAGTGTGTGACAAGTCGTTTTGCACCTTGCTTCAAACAATCTTGTCTGGTGACCATCAAAGTCACTGAAGCCTAACAATCTCGTTCAAGCACATATCTAGGATATCAAGGTTAACATTTCATGCAAAACTATGCAGCAACAACAAATGATGTCAGAATTGCTACGAAGAAAATTCTTGATCCACTTCGAAAGTTGACTACTGTATCATTATAAAATTACTGCATAGCCCTGTTTATATTATAAAACAGCTGCATAGCCCATTGTGTATTGATCATCTTAAATGGGTGCATTGCAATTAACTGCCAGATGTTTAATTGAAGGCTTCAGCCTGCTATTTGACAGTTGATTGATAAGATGGGAGAGAGAACAGAAATTCTCAAAATAATATACATTTACCCCGTTAGTGTGACATCTTTTACTTGCCCAGCAAAACGATACAAGGGGCCACTAATTTTATCTATCCAGACGGTTATTTATACCTGCAAGACTTTGAAAACTTTGGGTTCTCCAGCCGGGGTTTTGGCCCTCGCTGACAGAAACATTCGGTGGAGTTGGCCTTGGCTGGCTTCTAACCACCAGGCCACCCAGATGCATGTTATTGCCAGCTACCTACCTCAATCTGGCAATGAGCAGTCCAATAGAGCATTTTTGTTGTGTAATTCTGACCATGGGGAGCCATTTAGCCCTCCATGGTGCCACATAGGTCAGTAGGGAGCTATTTAGATTCAGCAGGATGCCATTGTGAAGCACCATGTCAAGCACTCAGTGCAAGGACTGTTTGGAGAATGGTGGCTTGCAGCTAATAACAATGTTGATGGTTTTATAATTCTTTGATAAGTATGAGGCAGATACAGAGTCCACAACTGCTGCCGTGAGTGAAATATTTGATGTACATGAGTGTTTGCCAGGAACAGACTATGTATAGATGAAGAGTAAGCAATTGTAGTAATGACAAGATATTCTAAAAAGAAAAGAATTGTAGATAGCACTAAATTTTCCAAAGCAGTTACTGTGTAGTGTGCCTGTCTCAAAATATTTACGTGAAAAGATCTATTTGATGACAAAAACGTATTTTCACACTACAGCCAACAACCAGAAACTGAATCTTTATTTCTTAATATTTTCCAATGCTGTCATAATCCTCCCCTATTTTTGTTGTGCAATAAGTGTGGCAAGACAGGAATCCATTCTACCACTCACAATGATTTCCATTCCTTTGTTCACACTTCATCCTGCAGCTAGGCTACAATGCTTTCTTGATGACTGAGCACTGGGGCACTTGCTGTGTTTGAAACCCCTTTATGGTTCACAAGAGAAACATTAACTTCACATAAACATGTTGGCCAAGTTGTTGAGGAAGATGAAGAAAGCAAGGTCTTGCGGGAAAGGGATAGAATTACAGTACAACTCAAAATAAAGTACGAGAAAGGAAGAATAAGCAACTACTTTACCCTTTCACACCTTTCAGCTACCCCTGAATCACTTGCGAACTTTATCTTCTTGAAACTGCATCCTAAAACTACATTAAAATTCCATTTAAAAAACACCCATTTAAACTCTTATCACTCCTATTGTGTCTAAATTAGATACTGTGCCCCTTTGCTAATTGCAATTACTTGTAGCAGTTTTAACCGAGTTCTTAATATGGACTGAGTTTGAGAAGTAAAAGGTAAGGAGATTTGGGATGGGGAGGAGAAAAGAGGGCAAAATAGGTAAGAAGACTTCTGAAGAAAATTATCTTACTTTATCCTTGGTTGCACTGTACATGTATCACAAAACATTGTCATCAAATGCTTCAGCCATTTTTTGAGGCTCCAGGCACCAGCGCAGAGCAATGGCAAAGCCAAAGGGGGGAGGCTAATAGCACCACGCACCCCCCCCCCCCCCCCCCCCCCGTAGCCATCCTTGCCTACCTGTTGTGTCCTTCTCAGAATTGACTTCCGGCAATTATTCAATTGTATTCTGCCGCATACTGCTGGAAGAAACACATGCACTGCTCATCTCACTTTAATAGTTCACAATGTATCCTTTAGCATAAATCAATCACATGACCAGGAAACTTTTTAACATGTCACATAAATAATACGTAACAGGGGGGTATATATAGATAGATAGATAGATGTTTATTTTCCAATTTCATCAACAAACATATTGCAATCGCTGTAGCAACAAACATGACAAATTATGTAAAATATTTAAGATATAGATACTAGTATGTATACTAATATATGAACTAAATATAGACATGAGCTCATTCCACTTTTTCCAGTATTTGGTTTTCCTGTAAGGTCAGGTCATTCTGAATAATTGCACATCGCAGTGGATTACCCTGAAGTAGATAAAACAGACGACTAGTTACAAGATAAGAAATCTTATTAATTATGAAGAACAAAGAGACAGCTCAGATTCCTCTTGGCAACTGTTATTAGTCCAAATAAATGTTGTTGTTTTTTCCTGACAATCTTTTTGACTTTAGTTCATAACAGAAAATGAGGATATCAAATCAAAAGCACAATGAATATACATCAATCAACACAATCATAAATTAACAGTTCTACCATCCACCATCAAATATGCATCAAATTCTTCTGCAAGATAGGATGGAGAAAGCAAATATCATATAGTTCAGACTAAATTCAGTGCATTGCACATCTGAGTAGTCTCTTTATTATCTTAGGATAATGAAGCGTCTGATTGTTTCTTTTCATAATCAGATTTGTCTCCAAGCCCCAAGTAACTGGTAATATTCTCCTCCCCTGCTACTGATATTTACATCCATTGACATGAAGAAGAGTAGTTGAGTGAGATGTAGAAAGCAATCTCCTCTGGGACAAAGGGAGAATTACACACATTGTTTGTTTGTTTGTTTGTTTGTGTTTTAAGCCTCTGCAGCACCTCAGTGGGCTATATCGAGGCAGGCGATCACCGTATGATGATGAGATAAGAAGACTGTGAGTCTGGCACATACCCTATTAATTCAGGGATGCCCAGGGTCTTTCAGTTGCCCCAGCATAGAACACTGGATACAACCCGCCTCCATTTAATGTCCCATGGGCTCGGACTTATGTGAGTGCCCGGGGTGAGATTTGAACCCACGCCCTTAAAGCCAGTTGACAAGCGCACTTACCAATTAGACCACGGGGGAACTCTAATTACACACATTGCAACGCCTCCTTATATCCAATGCTAGAGGAACAAGGCGTTAACAAAACATGAGGCACCATTATTTTTGTTTCATAATTTATGATGGGAAACCAGAAGTCAGTTACAGTACACATTTCTAAAAGTGGCTCGTCATTTAAAATCTAGCCTTAGCTATCTATCCATAGCCATTTTAAGCTCATAGTTATCCATAGCTATCCATAGCTATCCATAGCTATCCATAGCTATCCTCAATTACTATTGTTTAAACGAGGGGTAAAGAGCTTTCAGTGAATACAAAAGAATACAAATGGATAGCTATGGATAGATATGGATAAGACTAGTAATGAATAGCTATAGACAGCTAAGTTGAGCCACATTTAGAAATTTGTACTGTATTTTGTACTAGTTGTATAGTTGTGGCACAACAATGCCCTGTGCGACCAATGCCACTGGCAAACCTTTATGGAAAGCCTCACTGGGACTGCCTCCAATTAACCCTTGGGTATACGTATTTATTTTATACCAGCACAACAATAGAAGTGACAAGTACCAGTTATAAAGTAACAGAACAAAATGACAGCCTACTTTGATATATTGCCATTTTGTTGTCGCTGTGAAATGTCCAGAAACAGAATAATTCCCTAGAGTTCACTCCTAGGCTATAATTCATCCCACCAAAGTAGAATCTGAACTGTTTTGTTGAAAAATACTTGCATGGTATACATTATTGAAAAGGGGGACATTACAGATCATCTAGAAGAAGTTGTGTCATCTCTCTATCCCTCGAAGTGGCCCAACTCCGAAATTAGCAGGGAACTCAACAATTCAAGCTGTCTTTTACAGGCTTATCACTCTGGTTGGTTAATGCACTTTTGCGCTTTTTGAGGGCTACGCTGCTATTCCTTCAAATGCTGCTATATTAAAGGCAGTTCTGTGTATTTCATCCAAATTTTCGGCATAAGGCTTCCAAGAAAATATGTCAAGGAAAAAAAAAATCTTTTCAGGGGGGGGTACTTTATTTTTTTAATAGTAAAAATGCTATTTTTAGCTTAAAATATGAAGAAAAACTTCAAAAAAAGGCCGAGGGATGAGTTTTAATGGTAGAAAGTCAAATGAGGTGTCAAATGAAAACAGAGAAGCAGTGCTACCAGATGATATAGGCGCTTTTTTGAAATTTTAATTTTAATCCCTGTTCCATGGGGTTTTAGTTGAAACTGAGCCATTTTTGGCATCTTTATTGGGAATAAAAAAATTCAAAAAAGCGCCTCTAGGATCATATAGTGCTATTTCTCTTCTTTCATTTGACACCTTATTTGCATTTCTACTATTAAAATTCATCCCTCGGCCTCTATTTTAGTGTTTTTATCAGATTTAAAGCTAAAAATAGCATTTTTTTCCTATTAAAAGATGAAGTGACCCCCCCGAAAAAATAAAAAATTTTCCCCTGACATGTTTTAGTGGACTCCTGATGCCGAAAATTTGGAGTAAAACTGCACAATTGCCTTTAATTGAGCATCATCTAAGAGCATTTCAGTACTGTCCAAAAAAGCTGAAAAGTGCATTAACCAACCAGAGCAGTAATTTTAACATAGAGGTCTAGATGTCGTGCATTACAGCACCACAGAGTTCTGTAGGTGCCCTATGCAGTTGAAGTTCCTTGAAAAATAAAATGGGATCAATTCAAAATTGTGAGAAGTTTCTTTGACTGCTCTCTAGGCATGAACCTCAAGCGACCTCTGAGAAAGATTTGATTTATCCAGACATACTACTGCTTGGCATCCAGCCTACAAGTCTGAAACCGAATGACAAATAACTTGCCATGCATCGATGGAATTTATTGAGTTGAATTAAAAAAACGAAATTGCTGAATTGGCAAAGTGACACACATTTATTTGCAATTCTCACATTAAACATCACTTTCAGAGTATTTAAAGATTTTCGACTGGGAGGCCAACTGAACTTTGAAACATCATGATCTATAGATCATCATGTTAATTTAGGGGGCACGATGGTTACCTCCAAAAAGAGTCCGACAAATTGTTTGGAAATCAGAAAGATGACTTTACATTATAAAGACGGCAAAGAATAATTTTGATATGACAAGAAGAAGCAATTGGTTTCAAATGGTAGCAGTTGACTACAAATTAAGAAAGCAGGATGAGAAATTGAGGAAAGTCTCTAGAAAAAAATGCACTCCCAGTTATACCAATTGGCAATGGCTGGGAGACGAAATCTGTCTGAGTTGAATGGTTCAGCAATCAACATACACAACAATTACCTGAACAGTAGGATACTGGTCTCCAAATAGTCATTGCATTGAGTACATGACACGGCGGTGGCGCAATGACAAGTTGCAGTTCATCAAGTGATAGGCAAAAGAGGAAGGAGAGACTTGGAATTGGTGTATGATTGAGTTCCGTGTTGATTGGTTGCTGTACACATTACAAAACAATTGAGTGAAGGATGGTAACAGCAAAGGAGAATATTACCAATTACAAATTCTTTGTGACAAATCTGCTTGCCAAAAGAAACTTTCTGACACTTCATTATCTTCGGAAAATAAGAAGACTATTCATTGTATACAATGTAGATTAAGTGTAAATAATGGCATTCTTCCTCGCCCTCCCATTTTGTGACAAACATTTCCATGAATTTGATTGAAGATGTTTTCTAGATAACATCACAGAGGAAAACATTGTGATTGTGTGGAAAGATGCAGATTAATTACTTATGAAATCTGATGTGTGTGATGATGTTGATGAGCCATCCAAGTAAACACAATTACTGAGACAAGTACAAAAGACTATGTGCTGTATAATTTGAGCTGTTGCGGTTTCGGTTGTGTTCCAGACCAATCTAGATATGAGAAATGAATTGTTTGCCGTTCATCCAGAGGAATGAGAGCTCTTTTACTAAAGTGGTTGTCTTATTGGATGGATGTTTGGGGCTGTACGTCCTGTATTTAGGCACTCTGATTGCCTAATCAGGACAAAAAGAGGACACACCACTGAAGCGAAGAAGGATTGAAACTGCTTTGCAACATAGGCCCAGGTGACCCGGCAAGAGCTGGATTTGAACCCTGAACCCAGCGACTGGTGGTCCAGCATGCTACCACTAGACCAACCCAACCCCCTTATTGGAAGCAAAATACTAAAAAAACACTTCCCAGATATGAAAACTATAAAAAGTATAAGCTTTGTTGGAAAGCACAAACCTACAAATTATGGCTTGAGTGGCAGCCAGATAACCTAAGTGACCAGAGTTATTTGAATTTGCCTAATTGTGTTTTGCATTAGAACAGAGAAATGACCGGTGACAAGCTGGGAAATCTCAATGGGTCAATTATTGGGTGAATTTGTCTGTGTTTTTTGGGCTAATGACAATTTGCATTGCAAAAGGAGGGTCAGCTGGCTCTTACTATAAGTTTTCCAATGCTAAAAGTCCCCGACTAAACTGCCTTTTATACTCCTCTGATGAGAGGCATGTATAGCGTCACAGGTCATAAAGGACAATAATTATTTGAGGCATGTGGGGTGCACATAGCTGCCATATTTTTTAGCCCGACACACAATTACTAAGGTCAAAATATTTGATAAGTAAGTGAACCTACTCCCTGTTGAAATTGCATTTGTCTTGTATTTCACAGCAAACAGTTCCATAACTGCAAAATAATTGGTCGTCATAAATTTGTGTCCCACATATCTCAAATATCGGCCTTTATGACACACATATATTTTCATCTGTTTGAATGAGAATTCATGCTTCATCAAGCAGCTGACCCAATTGCAAAACATCATAAGTTTCAACGACTTGGCAGCGGCGCTGAAAAACTGCGGGGAAGCACCACCACAAGCTAGGCCCAGGTGACAGGCTTGAACACGTAACCATGGCAACACTCATTCATTATCTTCGGAAAATAAGAACGTAACCATTGCAACACTCGGAGAAACCGAAAATGAATAGAGAGCGACACCAAGACTCGAGTGCTAGCACTTTAAATGGAACGCCTTTTCCATCCTGTAGTCTTTAAACGCTTCTATTAAATGCAATCTTAGAAAATTGAGTTCTTGGATTTACATACATGTAAATGTTATCGAAGATACTGATGTGACATTGATTTAAAGAATCACATGGTACATGTAGTTCACTGCTTTTGTAGACTGGTAACATACGGCTTATCACAGTGTTGATGGTGATATTATTATTTGATATGAATGAGGCAGATACAGAGTCCATAATTGCTGCCATTGGTCGAATATTTTATCTACATGAGTGTTTGCCAGGAACAGACTTTGTATGGATGAAGAGTAAGCAATTGCAGTAATGACAAGATATTCCAAAAAAAAAAGAATTCCAGATGGTACTAAATTTTCCAAAGAGTTTACTATGTAGTGCGTATGTCTAAAATTATTTACATGAAAAGATCTATGAACCTTCAACACAGAATTATTTGCATATTTTTATTTGTCATTATATTTCACAGAAAGATGCATTATAATACATAAAAAAGCTGTCCTGTGTTTTTGAGTTGTGTTAGTACATTAGGATTACATGCATTTCATTTTTAGCCAACATTTATTTTCTTGGAAAAAATGAAACAACTTAATTTTGATGACAAAAAATTTCAAAATGCAGCCAAAACCAGAAATTGAATTTGTTTATATTTTCCTATGTTGTCATAATCCTCCACAATCTTTGTTGTGCAATAAGTGTGACAAGACAGGATTCCATTCTACCACTCACAATGATTTCTATTCCCTTGTTCGCACTCATCCTGCAGCTGGGCTACAATGCTTTCTTGATGCCTAAGCACTGGGGCACTTGCTGTGTTTGAAACCCCTTTATGGTTCACAAGAGAAACATTTACTTCATGTAAACATATTAGCCAAGTTGTTGAGAAAGATAGAAAGTAATCTCTTCTGGGAAAGGGACAGAATTACAGTACAACCCAAAATAAAGTACAAGGAAGGAAGAATCATCCACTACTTCACCCTTTCACACCCTTCGGCTACCCCTGAATCACTTCCGATCTTTACCTACTTGAAACTGCATTTTAAAACTATATTAAAATTCCATTTAAAAAACACCCATTTAAGCTCCATCACCCCTATTGCAATACGATTTGTTTCATACTGAGCCCCTTTGCTTATTGCAATTACTTGTAGCAGTTTTAACAGAGTTCTTAATATGGGCTGAGTTTGAGAAGTCAAAGGTAAGGAGATTTGGGGTGGGGAGGAGAAAAGAGGGCAAAATAGGTAAACAGAAGGCTTCTGAAAGAAAATCATCTTACTTTATCTTAGGTTGCACAATACATGTATCACAAAATATCGTCATCAAATGCTTCAGCCATTTTTTGAGGCTCCAGACACCAGCGCAAAGCAGTGGCATAGCAAAAGGGGGAAGGCTAATAGCTCCCCACCCCCGTAGCCATCCTTGCCTTCCTCTTGTGCCCTTCTCGGAATTGACATCCAGCAATTATTCAATTGTTTTCTGCCTGATACTGCTGGAAGAAACACATGCACTGCTGATCACACTTCAATAGTTCACAATGTATCCTTTAGCATAAATCAATCACATGACCGGGAGACTTTTTAACATGTCACATAAATAGTATGTAGCAGGAGGCATGTATTGACATGAGCTGCTTCCACTTTTTGCAGTTTTGGTTTTCTGTAAGGTCAGGTCATTCTGCCTATTTGCACTTCGCAGTGGATTATCCGGAAGTATATCATACAGACGACCAGTGACAAGATACGAAATCTTATCAATTATGAAGAACAAAGAGACAGTTCAGATTAAGATACGAAATCTTATCAATTATGAAGAACAAAGAGACAGTTCAGGTTCCTTTTGGCAAGTTGCCAACTGTTATTTTGATGAATAACTGTTTTTTCTTTTCAGACAATCTTGTTGACTTTAGTTCATAACAGAAAATGAGGATATCAAATCAAAAGCACAATGAATATACATCAATCGACACAATCATAAATGAACAGTTCTACCGTCCACCATCAATATATGCAGCAAATTCTTCTGCAAGATAGGATGTAGAAGGTGAATATAATATAGTTCAGACTAAATTCAGTGCATTGCACATCTGAGTAGTCTCTTTATTATCTTAGGATAATGAAGCGTCTGATTGTTTCTTTTCATAATCAGCTTTGTCTCCAAGCCCCAAGTAATTAGTAATATTCTCCTCCCCTGCTACTCAGCTTTTCTCATTAGTAGTGCAATGAGTGTAGCAAATCATCAATGAATGCAGAACTCAATTCCACCACTCAAATAAATTTACAATACAATATAGTTTCCACACCTTCTTTCTCACTTCATCCTGCAGAATTCAATGTGATATCCAATCTTTCTTTCCAACTTCGTGCTGCAGCTAAGTTACAAGGCATTCTTGAAGCCTCCCGGGGGCCACTTACTGTGTTTGAATCAGCTAGATGGTTCAGAAGAGAAACATTTACATCCGTTGACATGAAGAAGAGTAGTTGAGTGAGATGTAGGAAGCAATCTCCTCTGGGATAAAGGGAGAATTACACACATTGCAAAGCCTCTTTATATCCAATGCTAGAGGAACAAGGCATTATCAAAACATGAGGCACCAAGTTGCCACCAACTAAAAGGCCTGCCATTTATCACCCTGGCAAAAGGTAATCTACTGCAAAATAGAATTAGGCAGAAATGACCTTCCACTTACAGAAAATCTGAGGCTCCAAATGAAAACGACAATTTATTTTAAACATTATTTTTGTTTCATAATTTATGATGGGAAACCAGAAGTCAGTTATTTTGTACTAGTTGTATAGCTGTGGCACATCAATGCCCAGTGCGACCAATGCCACAGGCAAACCTTCATGGAAGGCCTCACTGGGACTGCCTCCAATCAACCCTTGGGCATATGTATTTCTTTTATACAATAGAAGTGACAGGTCCCGGTTATGGAGTAACAGAACGAAATGACAACCAACAATGATATATTGCCATTTTGTTGTGGCTGTGAAATATCCAGAAACAGAATATTTCCCCAGAGTTGAGTCCTAGAATACAATTCATCTCGCCAAAGTAGAATCTAAACTGTTTTGTTGAAAAATACTTGCCTGGTATATACATTATTGAAAAGGGGGGGCATTAGAGACCATCGAGAAGAAGTTGTGTCATCCCTTATCCCTCAAAGTTGCCCAACTCCAAAATTAGCAGTTAACTCAACAATTCAAAATCCTTCATGCAAGCTCATTATTATATAAACATACTGGTCTAGATGTCGTGCATCACAGCACTACAAAGTTCTGTTGGTCCCCAAAGCAGTTGGAATTCCTTGAAAAAAGAGCCCCTTTGCTTATTGCAATTACTTGTAGCAGTTTTAACAGAGTTCTTAATATGGGCTGAGTTTGAGAAGTCAAAGGTAAGGAGATTTGGGGTGGGGAGGAGAAAAGAGGGCAAAATAGGTAAACAGAAGGCTTCTGAAAGAAAATCATCTTACTTTATCTTAGGTTGCACAATACATGTATCACAAAATATCGTCATCAAATGCTTCAGCCATTTTTTGAGGCTCCAGACACCAGCGCAAAGCAGTGGCATAGCAAAAGGGGGAAGGCTAATAGCTCCCCACCCCCGTAGCCATCCTTGCCTTCCTCTTGTGCCCTTCTCGGAATTGACATCCAGCAATTATTCAATTGTTTTCTGCCTGATACTGCTGGAAGAAACACATGCACTGCTGATCACACTTCAATAGTTCACAATGTATCCTTTAGCATAAATCAATCACATGACCGGGAGACTTTTTAACATGTCACATAAATAGTATGTAGCAGGAGGCATGTATTGACATGAGCTGCTTCCACTTTTTGCAGTTTTGGTTTTCTGTAAGGTCAGGTCATTCTGCCTATTTGCACTTCGCAGTGGATTATCCGGAAGTATATCATACAGACGACCAGTGACAAGATACGAAATCTTATCAATTATGAAGAACAAAGAGACAGTTCAGATTAAGATACGAAATCTTATCAATTATGAAGAACAAAGAGACAGTTCAGGTTCCTTTTGGCAAGTTGCCAACTGTTATTTTGATGAATAACTGTTTTTTCTTTTCAGACAATCTTGTTGACTTTAGTTCATAACAGAAAATGAGGATATCAAATCAAAAGCACAATGAATATACATCAATCAACACAATCATAAATGAACAGTTCTACCGTCCACCATCAATATATGCAGCAAATTCTTCTGCAAGATAGGATGTAGAAGGTGAATATAATATAGTTCAGACTAAATTCAGTGCATTGCACATCTGAGTAGTCTCTTTATTATCTTAGGATAATGAAGCGTCTGATTGTTTCTTTTCATAATCAGCTTTGTCTCCAAGCCCCAAGTAATTAGTAATATTCTCCTCCCCTGCTACTCAGCTTTTCTCATTAGTAGTGCAATGAGTGTAGCAAATCATCAATGAATGCAGAACTCAATTCCACCACTCAAATAAATTTACAATACAATATAGTTTCCACACCTTCTTTCTCACTTCATCCTGCAGAATTCAATGTGATATCCAATCTTTCTTTCCAACTTCGTGCTGCAGCTAAGTTACAAGGCATTCTTGAAGCCTCCCGGGGCCACTTACTGTGTTTGAATCAGCTAGATGGTTCAGAAGAGAAACATTTACATCCGTTGACATGAAGAAGAGTAGTTGAGTGAGATGTAGGAAGCAATCTCCTCTGGGATAAAGGGAGAATTACACACATTGCAAAGCCTCTTTATATCCAATGCTAGAGGAACAAGGCATTATCAAAACATGAGGCACCAAGTTGCCACCAACTAAAAGGCCTGCCATTTATCACCCTGGCAAAAGGTAATCTACTGCAAAATAGAATTAGGCAGAAATGACCTTCCACTTACAGAAAATCTGAGGCTCCAAATGAAAACGACAATTTATTTTAAACATTATTTTTGTTTCATAATTTATGATGGGAAACCAGAAGTCAGTTATTTTGTACTAGTTGTATAGCTGTGGCACATCAATGCCCAGTGCGACCAATGCCACAGGCAAACCTTCATGGAAGGCCTCACTGGGACTGCCTCCAATCAACCCTTGGGCATATGTATTTCTTTTATACAATAGAAGTGACAGGTCCCGGTTATGGAGTAACAGAACGAAATGACAACCAACAATGATATATTGCCATTTTGTTGTGGCTGTGAAATATCCAGAAACAGAATATTTCCCCAGAGTTGAGTCCTAGAATACAATTCATCTCGCCAAAGTAGAATCTAAACTGTTTTGTTGAAAAATACTTGCCTGGTATATACATTATTGAAAAGGGGGGGCATTAGAGACCATCGAGAAGAAGTTGTGTCATCCCTTATCCCTCAAAGTTGCCCAACTCCAAAATTAGCAGTTAACTCAACAATTCAAAATCCTTCATGCAAGCTCATTATTATATAAACATACTGGTCTAGATGTCGTGCATCACAGCACTACAAAGTTCTGTTGGTCCCCAAAGCAGTTGGAATTCCTTGAAAAGTAACCTTGGATAAATTCAAAATTCTCTGATATTTTTGTGACTAAGTCTGGAGAAACAGTATTCTCATCTCTCAGAGTAGGAACCACCAGTGGCCTTTGAGAACGATTGGTTTTATTCAGTTATACTTCTGCTTAGCATCCAGCCTTCTACAAGTCCAAAACGAAATTCATGGGATATATTACATTTGGGTGAGTGATAGAGCTCTAGTAATCCCAAACTTGTCTCTTACAATAGCTTCCACCTAAATGCATTTGCTCTTTCCAGAGGACTTCAGTTTTAAATAATTGAAATCAAACATTTTTTAAAACTGATGCAGGAAAATTGTATTTAGTTATAAATAATTAAAATCAAACATTTTTTAAAACTGATACAGGTATATATCATTGTATCCCCAATTTCGTTATTAGTGCATTCCACTATGTTACTATATAGTCTGATAAAATAGTGACAATTGTTTCTGCATTATTAATTATGAGACACTAGTTTCCATCTTACTTAGTTTTAGCTTGCAATAATTTCTGTTCAAAAGCAAAAATTAGACACAGGCATGAGCAACTCTCTAGATAGTTTGTATTATATTCATTCTCAATTCGTTTTTGGTAAATTGTTAAAACATTAGTATAGAAATTAGTTTCAGTTTCCAACTTATCTAAAATCCTTGGTTCCAACTCTCTGTTGGCCTCTAACACAAGTTGTCGCTTTGCAGTTTCACCCATTTGCTCTGCAGTAGTAATGACTCTCCGGGGAGCCACACAAGAACACAGCCAGTTATTCAGGTGCTCTTGTTGGTCAAGATTCATTTGGAATGTGGCAAGGAGGCTGAAGTTGGAAGAGAGAAAGATAAATGGGGAAGAGGAGAGGAGGATAGGAGGAGAAGAGATGACTAACAAAGCAACCATTGTAATTACACTTGGCTATGAGAAAATATGAGTGATGTCATAACACAGGGTGTGTTTGTTTACTTTGAAATGAGTAGGGCATTAATATATGGCAGTATGGAGGGAAAGCAAGTGTAAGAGATGCTTCGAATTAAGCAGGAAGAGAGGAATGGAAGATGAAAAAGGGAGGGAAGGTGAAAGGAAGGAGGAGCCGAAGAGAGTGTTAAAGAAGAAGCAAACTGAAGTTCCACATTTGCAAAGAAGTAAACAAAACAATGTCCCAGGGCAATGATATACTTTGACTCATCAGGAAATCTGAGACAGCATGTCCCTTCCAAAAAATATTGCAGGTGGCAGTTTTCGTGACCTAGGTCAGTTCGAGTTATTGTACTTTGCAGAAAATTAACCTTAAGCAAGATGGAGAATTGACAGGTGACAAGCTGAGAAACCTCGTTGGGTCAATTATGGGGCAAATTACTGGGTATTGTGGGGAGGCTAATGGCAATTTACATTTGGAAGGGGGTGAGTGAAAATCCAGGAAGTATACAGATTATTTTACCAATAAAAAAGTTTCTTCTATCAATCTTTAATGAAATCGTGCCAAATGTCAGTTCTCACGTGAAACAGGTCTACTGTAATGTGGCAGTAACGATGACATTGAAGCATTTCAAAATTGTATTGATATATACGATGAGGAACCGTTTCCCATAAACCAGCCATAGCCTGTAGTTCTGGAACAACAATGTCCAATGCGCCTAGTACAACTGCAAACCGTTATGGAATGCCACTCTGGGACTGTCTTCTATCAACTCTTGGGCTTATGTGTTTCTTTTGACTAGCACAACAATAGAAGTGACAGGTCCCAGTTATAATGTAACATAACGCAATGACAACCCACAGTGGGTTTTAACCACCTTTAAGTTAGAAAAAATTCTAATGGCATGAAACCAGTTGGACATAGTCCACAAAGACTCACAGATTAGATAATTGTAAACGAGAAAAAAATCTGTTGGGAATTTTTTGAGACAATTGCATTTTTGTGCGGCAGCGACAATAGCAGCAGTCAATATGGACAGAAACTGCGTCAGCCTATTATTAAAGAATACAATGCTGCACAAGTTTAATGTAAAGATGACTTGAATATTCTGATTTGAAATTCCCAGCTTTCAATGCTCTTACCTTGTTCTGATATTGAATAAAAGGTACTTTGACAACTGACAAACGAGTCGATGATGATTTTATGAACTTTTTATGGAGTTTATCACATTGAAAAATGGCTAACTTATAAAAATTTGTTTTTCTCAATGAATTATTCACGGATTTCATTTCAGTTTTAAGATATGAAATCAGCTCATCCTTATGGATTTTATACAGCAGGTTCCATGCTGCTAAAAAATATTTCGATACTTTCATGACACTTTTAAGGAGTTTATCACATTGCAAAATGGCTGCCGCACAAAAATGCAATTTTCTCAAAAAATTCCCAACAGATTTTTTTCTCGTTTTCAGTTATGTAATCTGTGAGTCTTTGTGGACTATGTCCAACTGGTTTCGTGCCATTAGAATTTTTTCTAACTTAAAGGTGGTTAAAACCCACTGTGAACCAACAATGTTATATTGCCACTTTTTTGTGACTGTGAAATATCCGGATACAAAGTATTTCCCCAGAGTTCAGTCCTAGAATACAATTCATCCTGTCATAGTTGCAAAGTAGAATCTAAACTGTTTTGTTACAAAATAATTGCATGGCATATATATTACTGAAAAAAAAGGGGGCATTTGAGACCATCCAGAAGGGGTTGTGTCACCTCTGCTATGTTCTCTATCCCTCAAAGTGGCCCAACTCCGAATTTAACAGTAAAATGAATAATTCAAACTACCTTTTGCAAGCTTATCAATATGTAAACATAGAGGTCTAGATGTTGTGCATCACAGCGCCACAAAATTCTGTAGACCTGTGACCTATGCAGTTGAAGCTCCTTGAAAAATAAAATGGAATAAATTCAAAATTGTGAGACATTTCTTTGACCGAGTCAGGAGAAACATTATTTCCAGCTCTCTTGGCATGAACCTCCAGCGACCTTTGAGAAAGATTGGACTTATCCAGACATATGTACTACTGCTCGGCATCCAGCCTACTACAAGTCTGAAACCGAATTCATAGGATATATTACATTTTGGTGAGTGACAGTAGGCAATCCCTGACTTGTCTCTTACAATAGCTTCCACCTGAAAGCATTTGCTTAGGGATTTAATCTGAAAAGCTTTACCTACTTTCAGAGAAGTACAGACCTCTCTCTCTCTCGGCATTTGTTTGTTGTTTTAAACACATTCATAAATAATATAACGCTCAGTTCATTAATCAGTGAACAATAATTTGTTTTTGTGTCGATACAACATCAAGATGTATCCATCCTTGTTCAATTTTGTTTTTTAATGTGCAGAAAGGAAAGGCTTTTTGTATTTATATTTCAGGCAAAGTTAAAGTTTATGTGCCCAATATCTGGCAATTAGCCTTTCAATAATGTTTGCAAATGACACAGAACCAAAATGCATGCATGTTGACCATCCATAAGAATAGCTTTTTGGGTACGCTTTATTTTGCTCTGACAAATAACTTGCCATGCATCGAAAGAATTTATTGATTTGAATAAAAAAACGAAATTGCTGAATTGGCAAAGTGACACACATTTATTTGCAATTCTCACATTAAACATCCACTTTCAGGGCATTTAAATATTTTCGACTGGGAGACCAACTGAACTTTGAAACATCATGATGCGCGACATCTATAGATCAGCATGTTCATTTAGGGGACATGATGGTTACCTCCAAAACGAGTCTGACAAATTGTTTGGAAATCAGAAAGATGACTTTACATTATAAAGACGGCAAAGAATAATTTTGATATGAGAAGAAGAAGCAATTGGTTTCAAATGGTAGCCATTGACTACAAATTAAGAAAGCCGGATGAGAAATTGAGGAAAGTCTCTAGAAAAAAATGCACTACCACTCATACCAATTGGCAATGGCTGGGAGACGAAATCTGTCTGAGTTGAATGGTTCCGCAATCAACATACACAACAATTACCTGAACAGTAGGATACTAGTCTCCAAATAGTCATTGCATTGAGTACATGACACGGTGGTGCACAATGAAACATTGCAGTTCATCAAGTGATAGGCAAAAGAGGAAGGAGAGAGTTGGAATAGGTATATGATTGAGTTCTGTGTTGATTGGTTGCTGTACACATTGCAAAACAATTGAGTGAAGGACGGTAACAGCGAAGGAGAATATTACCAATTACAAATTCTTCCTGACAAATCTGCTTACCAAAAGAAACGATCAGACGTTTAATGATCTTCAAAAATAAGAAGACTATTCAGTTGCACCTACAGTACAACCAAAATAAAGTAGGGCTACGCCAGCAGGAAGGAAGAATAAGCCACTACTTTACCCTTTCACACCTTTTGGCTCGCCCAAATCACTTCCTACCTTTATCTACTTTCAACTACCTTTTAAAATTGAATTTACGTTAAACCAACACAAATTCAAACTCCATCACCCCAATTGTGTTTATTTATTTGATATTGTGCCCATTCTCTAATTGCATTTACGTTGTTAGCTGTCTTAACGGAGTTCTTAAACAAGAAGTAAGGTTGTGGTGAGGAGTCAAAGGTATTTGTGAGGAGATTTGGGGTGGAAAGGAGAAATGAGGGCAAAATCGATAAAAAGACGATTTCTAACAGGAAATGTTCTTACTTTATTATGAATTGTACTGGACATTGTATACAAGCAGATTAAGTGTAAATAATGGCATTTGTCCTCGCCATCCCAATTTGTAACAAACTTTGCCATGAATTTGATTGAAGACGTTTTCAGATAACATCACAGAGGAAAACATTGTGATTGTGTGGAAAGATGCAGATTAATTACTTATGAAATCTGATGTGTGTGATGATGCTGATGAGACATCCAAGTAAACACAATTACTGAGACAAGTACAATAGACTTGTTGTATAATTTGAGCTGTTTTGTTTTGGTTTCGGTTTTGTTCAAGACCAATGAAGATAAAAGAAATAAATTGTTTTCCATTCATCCAGAAGAATGAGGGCCATTTTACAATAGTGGTTGTCTTGTGGGAAGCTAAAAACTAAGAAACCACATCTCAGATATGGAAAATATGAAAAGAAAAAGCTTTGTTGGAAAGCATATACCTACAAATTATGGTTTGAGTGGCAGGCAGATAACCTAAGTGACCAGAGTTATGAATTTGCCTAATTGTGTTTTGCATCAGATTTAGGCAGAACAGAGAAATGACAGGTGACAAGCTGGGAAAATCCCATTGGGTCAATTATCAGGTTAATTTGTGTGTGTTTTTGGGCTTATGGAAATTTGCATTGCAAAGAAGGATAGCTGGCTCCTCCCATAAGTTTTCCAATGCTACAAGTCCCCGACTAAACTGCCTTTTATACCCCTCTGATGAGAGGCAAGTATAGTGTACAAATTGTTGCCACATTTTCTACACCCTACACACAATTACTTGGCTCGAAATATTTGATAAGAAGTTGAACCTACCCTGTTGAAATTGCATTGGCCTTGTATTTCACAGACTATGCAAAACAATTCCATACGTGCAAAATAATTTGTCGTTATTTGTATCCAACATATCTCAAATATCTCCCTTTATGTCACATATGTTTTCATCTGTTCGTATGAGAATTCATGCTTTATCAAGCAGTTTGGTTGAGGATGTTCAGCATTTGACCCAATTGCAAAACATCATAAGTTTCAACTACAGGGCGGCGGCACTATAGAACTGCGGGGTTGCACCACAAGCTAAAATGTCCATTCTCATCTAATTCTCATATTCTCTTCACTTAGCAGTTTCTAGGCTTGAACACGTAACTATGGCAACACTCGGAGAAACCGGAAATGAATAGAGAGCGACATTAAGACTCGAGTGCTATCACTTTAAATGGAACGCCTTTTCTATCCTTTAGTCTATAGATGCTTCTATTAAATGCAATCTTGCGAAATAGAGTTTTTAATTTTTACATAAATTATATCGAAGGTACTGATATAACAGCAAATTAAAGAACCACATCCCTCATGTCCTCACATTAGAACAGGACATAGTAATTGACCATGAGATGAATACTTTGACTGTGAGTTAAATAAAGAGCCTCTTTCAAATCTGTTCTAACATATCACTATAAAACCGCAGCATAGACCTGTGTAGATATAAAACATCTGTATTGTATTGTATTGTATTTATTGAGTTCATGGCAGAAGCTGTACAATTACAATTTTTCATCCAATTGGGCAGTGTAGATTGTAGATTGTCTTTAATGTAGAGTAGCGCGGGGCATGCAGCCCCCTTAACTTCGAGGTGCAATTTGACCTACTTTTTGTGGGCGATTATCTAAATGCTTATGTTGTCAGGAAGGGATCACTTGACTCTACTAATAACTAGTGAATCAAATGTCTACCAATTTTAATAAAGGAGTTAGAGCCTTTTTTGTAAAAAATTTAAAATTGCCTTCTTACCCCACCATAGGGCAAGAAGCCCCCCCTATTATAATCCTATGGCAATTTTTTTTGCGAGCGCATTCAGCTTGAAAGTTATTTTTTGGGGTTCTTCTATCATTCTTAAGGCATTCTATTCACTTTTTACGAATTTCAGAATTTTAGTGTTCATACATTTATTTTTTAATATTTTTTGCCCTTTTTTAATTTCGGCCAAATTTTTTCATTTTCAATTTGCTATTCTATCAAGATTTAAGGTAAAGTACACATTATGAAATGGTTCCTGAAGCAGTTTCGAGGCCTCAGTGAAGGGGGGCCTCATGCCCCATACCATGTGGGGCCTCTCACCCCAAACTCACATATTTTAATTTGACCTCTATATTTTGAGCTAAGATGCAAAAATATGATCCAAATCATATTTATGTAATGGTCAAAAAGTGAAGCAATGCAGATATCCATTATACTTTTAAAGTTATTTCTTACAACCACTTTCAAAGAAACTGGAGTAAAGTAGATGATGTGGGGGGAAATTTGGCTATTTGTAGGTTCTAAAATGTTTTAACTAGGGGGGATACTTTTTGCTAAGTTTGGTCCAAAATTGACGTAAAAATTGTTAAATTTGTTAGCTGTTTGTTCTGGATGCATAGCCCTGTGTCTATAGATTATCTTAAATGGGTAAATTGCAATTAACTGCCAGGCTTTATATTGAAGGATGCAGTGTGCTCTTTGACGGTTGATAAGATGGGAGAGAGAGCAGAAATCCTCAACATATACACATTTACCCCATATGACATCCAGTTGGTAATTTATACGGGCATGATTTCCAAAATTTTGATTCCCTACCTGGGGTTCGGGCCCTCGCTGATACAGACATTCAGCGGCATAGGTTTGGGCTGGCTTCTATAACCATCAGGCCACCTGCATGTTATTGTGAGCTACCGACCTCAATCTGGCAATGAGCAGTCCAATACAGCAGTGTTGTTGTGTAATTCTGACCATGGGGAGTCATTTAGCCCTCCAGGGTGCCAATTTGGTCAGCAGGGAGCTATTCAGATTCAGCAGGATGCCATTGTGAAGCACCATGTCAAGCACTCAGTGCTAAGAATATTTGGAGACTGGTAGCTTACAGCTAATCACAATGTTGACTGGCTTATTAACCTTTGATGAAAACAAGGCCATAACTGCCTCGTTAGTGAAATATTTGATGTGCATGAATTTTGGCCAGAAGCAGACTATGTATGGATGTAGAGTAAGCAATTGCAGTATAGACCAGATATTCTGAAAAAAAAAGATTTGTAGATGGTACTAAATATCCCGAAGAGGTTACTGTGTAGTGTGTATGTCTCAAACTATTTACATGAAAAGATCTGTGAGACATTGATACTGAGGAAGAGAACCAATAATCGCGTGTACACACTACATATGCTATTTTTACATCATTGCTATTATATCGATCCTCGGCAGGCAATAAAAAATACAATTGTGTCATCTATCAGATAGTTAGATGACCTATCCGAATTTCCACTTGCCAAGGTTATTTTTTTAGGGGCGTGAACCAACCCAATGTGACATTACCCTTGGTAAGCCACAAGGCAAAGTGAACCAACCCACTATTTCTAGGCAAAGTGAACCAACGCAACTACTTCAAGGCAAAGTGAACCAACAATTCCGCTCATTTATAGGGACAATGCCTTATTGAGCCAGTGGACCTTTCGGCTTATGCTTTTCCGACCTTGACGGAAAATTAATATAAATTTATAATGCTGTGAAATTTTAAGGCCACATCTACCCCTATGCCCCATGCATTCTACGTCTATGAGATTCATAATGAAACACGAAATGGATAAATACCATCACAGTGCTATTTTCAATAAAAAAATTGCCCTTTCACACCTTTCAGCTACCCCTGAATCACTTCCGAACTTTACCTGCTTGAAACTGCATCTTAAAACTAAAATTCCATAAAAAAAACACCCATTTAAACTCTTATCATCCCTATTGTGTCTAAATTACAGTGCCGCCTGTAAGTAAGTGAAACGCATGACATTGTGCCATTGCATCAATGCTAAACATCCTCAGCCAAACTGCCTGTGGAGGCATGAATTCTCATCGGATGAAAGGGAAACAAAGTGGGTCATAAAGGCCGATGTGTGAGGCAAGTGGGATAAAAATAGCAGCCCATTTTCTTCGCTGCAGTCAGAGTTAGGTATGGGTCAAAGTCTTTGATAAGTAAGTGAACCACCCTTCCCTATGTTTTAACATTGGGCCTGCGTTTCACTTACTTATCAAAGACTTTGACACCGAAATTGGCGGAGCTAGCAAGAGCCAATACAGGCTGTAATCGCTGCACCTACAAACATGACAAATTATGTAAAATATTTAAGATATAGATACTAATATGTATACTAATATATGAACTAAATATAGACATGAGCTCATTCCACTTTTTCCAGTATTTGGTTTTCCTGTAAGGTCAGTTCATTCTGCCTAATTGCACATCGCAGTGGATTACCCTGAAGTAGATAGAACAGACGACTAGTTACGAGATAAGAAATCTTATTAATTATGAAGAACAAAGAGACAGCTCAGATTCCTCTTGGCAACTGTTATTAGTCCAAATAAATGTTGTTGTTTTTTCCTGACAATCTTTTTGACTTTAGTTCATAACAGAAAATGAGGATATCAAATCAAAAGCACAATGAATATACATCAATCAACACAATCATAAATGAACAGTTCTACCATCCACCATCAAATATGCATCAAATTCTTCTGCAAGATAGGATGGAGAAAACAAATATCATATAGTTCAGACTAAATTCAGTGCATTGCACATCTGAGTAGTCTCTTTATTATCTTAGGATAATGAAGCGTCTGATTGTTTCTTTTCATAATCAGATTTGTCTCCAAGCCCCAAGTAATTGGTAATATTCCCCTCCCCTGCTACTCTGCTTTTCTCATAAGTAGTGCAACGAGTGTAACAAATCATCAATGAATGTAGAACTCAATTCCACCACTCAAATAAATTTACAATGCAATATAGCTTCCACACCTTCTTTCTCACTTCATTCTGCAGAATACAATGTGATATCCACTCTTTCTTTCCAACTTCGTGCTGCAGCTAAGTTACAAGGCATTCTTGAAGCCTCCCAGGGGCCACTTACTGTGTTTGAATCAGCTAGATGGTTCAGAAGAGAAACATTTACATCCGTTGACAATTCAGGGATGGGTTCAATTATAATTGTAATTGCGTAATTGTGTAATTAATTACAATTACAGAGTATTTGTTATTGTAATTGTAATTGAGAAATTTCAGTCTGAAGTAATTGTAATTGTAATTGTAATTGACAGAATTTAGAGCTGTAATTGATCAATTATGCATCAATTACAAATCAATTACACAATCGTTTTGGATAGCTTAAATCAGTCGATTTCTTAGATGTCAAAATCACATTATTTGTCCAAGAAGTTTTCCAAATTGTTTAAACCTCTAAATATTGCATTTACGTAATTTAAAGACTTTTTTTGACATCGATAAAGTCCGATCTTGGATTCTCGGTGAGGGTGTTCGAGTCGTACTTAATGTCACATATTGTAATTGTAATTTAATTGTAATTGACCATTGTAATTGGTAATTGTAATTTAATTGAGGTTTTTAAAGCTACCTGTAATTGCAACTGTAATTTTAATTGACTGCTGGGATGCACTGTAATTTGTAATTGTAATTTTAATTGATGATTGTAATTGAACCCAACCCTGGTTGACATGCAGAAGAGTAGTTGAGTGAGATGTAGAAAGCAATGTCATCTGGGATAAAGGGAGAATTACACACATTGTTTGTTTGTTTGTTTGTTTGTGTTTTACGCCTCTGCAGCACCTCAGTGGGCTATATCGAGGCAGGCGATCGCCGTATGATGATGAGATGAGAAGACTGTGAGTCTGGCATATACCCTATTAATTCAGGGATGCCCAGGGTCTTTCTGTTGCCCCAGCATAGAACACTGGATACAACCCGCCTCCATTTAATGTCCCATGGGCTCGGACTAAAGTGAGTTCCCGGGGTGAGATTTGAACCCACGCCCTTAAAGCCAGTTGACAAGCGCACTTACCAATTAGGCCACGGGGGAACTCTAATTACACACATTGCAAAGCCTCCTTATATCCAATGCTAGAGGAACAAGGCATTAATAAAACATGAGGCACCATTATTTTTGTTTCATAATTTATGATGGGAAACCAGAAGTCAGTTATTTTGTACTAGTTGTATAGTTGTGGCACAACAATGCCCTGTGCGACCAATGCCACAGGCAAACCTTTATGGAAAGCCTCACTGGGACTGCCTCCAATCAACCCTTGGGCGTATGTATTTATTTTATACCAGCACAACCATAGAAGTGACAGGTCCCAGTTATAAAGTAACAGAACAAAATGACAGCCAGCTATGATATATTGCCATTTTGTTGTGAAATGTCCGGCAACAAAGTATTTCCCATGAGTCCAGCCCGAGAATGCAATTCATTATCCCATAGTTGTAAAGTAGAATCTAAACTGTTTTGTTACAAAATACTTGCATGGTATATGGATTATTGAAAAAAGGGGCTGTTGGGACCATCCAGAAGGATTTGTGTCATCTATGCTATGCTCTCTTTCCCTCTAATCTGCCCAACTCCAAAATTAGAAGTGAACTCAACAATTCAAGCTTTCTTTTGCAGGCTTATCAATAATTAAACATAGAGGTCTAGATGTCGTGCATCACAGCACCACAGAGTTCTGTAGGTGCCCTACACTGTAAATTTTGAATTTTGAGTTAGCTTAAATGATTGAGTGAGATGGTTGCACAATTTCTTTGAGCTGTTATAGCTTGTTGTTGTAAGTTATAACAACAAAAAGATTATCATAACTTAAAACATCAAGCTGTGTCAGCTCAAACAAATTGTGCAACCATCTCACTCAACCATTTGAGCTGACTCAGAATTTCAAATTTTACATGGTATGCAGTTGAAGTTCCTTGAAAAATAAAATGGAATACACTTAAAATTGTGAGATGTTTCTTTGTCTGCTCTCTTGGCATGAACCTCCAGCGACCTTTGAGAAAGATTGGATTTATCCAGACATACTGCAGCATATTATTATTACTGCTGCTTGGCATCCAGCCTACTACTTGGTGGGTTACAGTAGGCAATCCCAGACTTGTCTCTTACAATAGCTTCCACCTAAATTCATTTGCTTTGGGATTTATTCTGAAAAGCTTTGCCTACTTTCAGAGAAGTACAAACCCCCCTCTCTCTCTTGGCATTTGTTTGTTGTGGCGCATCCTGCTACTTTTTGGATGTGCTGGTTTTCTTACTACATGTAAACACATTCATAAATAATATTACGCTCAGTTCATTAATCAGTGAACAATAATTTGTTTTTGTGTCAATACAACATCAAGATGTATCCATCCTCGTTCAATTTTTTTTTTTAATGTGCAGAAAGGAAAGGCTTTTTGTATTTATATTTCTGGTAAAGTTAAAGTTTGTGTGCCCAATATCTGGCAATTAGCCTTTCAATGATGTTTGCAAAAAATGACACAGAACCCAAATGCATGCATGTTTAACATCCATAAGAATAGCTTTTTGGGTATGCTTTATTTGCTCTGAAAAATCACTTGCCATGCACCGATGGAATTTATTGAGTTGAATAAAAAACGAAATTGCTGAATTGGCAAAGTGAAACACATTCATTTGCAATTCTCACATTAAACATCCACTTTCAGGGCATTTAAATATTTTCGACTGGGAGACCAACTGAATTTTGAAACATCATGATGCGTGACATCTATACATGTAGATCAGCATGTTAATTTAGGGGACACAATGGTTACCTCCAAAACGAGTCCGACAAATTGTTTGGAAATCAGAAAGATGACTTTACATTATAAAGACGGCAAAGAATAATTTTGATATGAGAAGAAGAAGCAATTGGTTTCAAATGGTAGCCATTGACTACAAATTAAGAAAGCCGGATGAGAAATTGAGGAAAGTCTCTAGAAAAAAATGCACTCCCAGTCATACCAATTGGCAATGGTTGGGAGACCAAATCTGTCTGAGTTGAATGGTTCAGCAATCAACATACACAACAATTACCTGAACAGTAGGATACTAGTCTCCAAATAGTCATTGCATTGAGTACATGACACGGTGGTGCACAATGAAACACTTCAGTTCATCAAGTGATAGTCAAAAGAGGAAGGAGAGAGTTGGAATTGGTATATGATTGAGTTTTGTGTTGATTGGTTGCTGTACAACAAAAAAAGTCATGGAGAATAGTAGCTAAGGCGCAATATAAGCCCATACCAGCCCATTTTTTAAGCAATACAATATTTTAAAACTCCCTGATCTATGTGCACTGCAAGATTTTAAATTCTGCTATAAACTTCAAAATAATATGCTTCCACAATATTTTCAGTCTCAACAATTTCTTTCCAGTAACTATACTCACAACTATGCTACTCGTCATTCAAGTAGCAACCTACTAGTTCCTGCTGTGAGGCATGACTTCGCAAGAAATGGTATGAGTTACAGGTATCCAAAAATTGTTAATAATATGTGAACACGATACAAAGAAAAAATTGCTATCCACAGTTTCGATGGCTTCAAATTCTATATCAAGCAAAACCTCACAAATTCTTATGAAACCAATTGCTCCATTTCTGATTGTTATATTTGTGGGCATCAGTCTCCTCCTGCCAATCAATCGATTTAAGTGAAAAAGTAAGTTTCATTATTTACTTTATTTTTTTTTCTCTCTTTCTTCTTCTGTTATTTGAAAATGAAAGTTATTTTTATAATTAAATTATTAACCTGAAATGTTGAATTGTTCATGGTTTGCTTAAATACCTTAATGCATATTTTTCTCAATTTACCAGTTATTTCCACGTCAATGTAATTAAGTAATATTAATTCATTTTCCCTCAAGGTGATCCTCTAGTAGCGACAAGTACTTTTGTCTTGAGAGGACCTCTGGCTCTAAATAGTATAATATCTATATGCCATCAATGTAATATTTCTATTTTTAGGGCAAATAAATTATGTGTCATTGTCATTGTCATTGTCACTGTACACATTGCAAAACAATTGAGTGAAGGACGGTAACAGCGAAGGAGAATATTACCAATTACAAATTCTTTGTGACAAATCTACTTGCCAAAAAAGACTTTCTGACATTTCATTATCTTCGGAAAATAAGAAGACTATTCATTGTATACAATGTAGATTAAGTGGAAATAATGGCATTCTTCCTCGCCCTCCCATTTTGAGGCAAACATTGCTGTAAATTTGATTGAAGATGTTTTCTAGATAACATCACAGAGGAAAACATTGTGATTGTGTAGAAAGATGCAGATTAATTACTTATGAAATCGGATGTGTGTGATGATGTTGATGAGCCATCCAAGTAAATGCAATTAATGAGACAAGTACAATAGACTATGTGCTGTATAATTTGAGCTGTTGCGGTTTCGGTTGTGTTCCAGACCAATGTAGATATAAGAAATAAATTGTTTGCCGTTCATTCAGAGGAATTAGAGCTCCTTTACTAAAGTGATTGCCTTATTGGACTGATGGATGGATGTTTGGGGCTTTACGTCCTGTATTTAGGCACTCTGATTGCTTAATCAGGACAAAAAGAGGATCTACACAACACTGAAGCGAAGAAGGATTGAAACTGCTTTGCAACATAGGCACTGGTGACCCAGCAAGAGCTGGATTTGAACCCTGGACCCAACGACTGGCAGTCCAGCATGCTACCACTAGACCAACCCTACTCCCTTATTGGAAGCAAAATACTAAAAAAAACACTTCACAGATATGAAAAATATAAAAAGTATAAGCTTGTTGGAAAGCACATACCTACAAATTATGGCTTGAGTGGCAGCCAGATAACCTAAGTGACCAGAGTTATTTGAATTTGCCTTATTGTGTTTTGCATCAGATTTAGGCAGAACAGAGAAATGATGGGTGACAAGCTGGGAAATCCCATTGCGTCAATTATTGGGTCACTTTGGGTGTGTTTTTTTGGGCTAATGGCAATTTGCATTGCAAAAGGAGGGTTAGCTGGCTCCTCCCATAATTTTTCCAATGCTAAAAGTCCTCAACTAAACTGCCTTTTATACTCATCAGATGAGGGGCATGTATAGTGTTATAGGTCATAAAGGACAATATTTGAGGCATGTGGGGTACACTTAGCTGCCACATTTTCTTAGCCCTACACACAATTACTCAGGTCGAAATATTTGATAAGTAAGTGAACATACTCCCTGTTGTCAAGCAGCTTGGTTGAGGATGTTTAGCATGTGACCCAATTGCAAAACATCAAAAGTGGCAACTACTTGGCAGCGGCGCTGAAGAACTGCGGGGATGCACCACCACAAGCTAAAATGCCCATTCTCATCTAATTCTCATCTTCTCCTCACTTAACACTTTCTAGGCTTTTTCTATCATATAGTCTCTAGATGCTTCTATAAAATGCAATCTTGCGAAATTGAGTTTTTTTTATTTTACTTAAATCAAGGGAGATACTAATGTGACAAGGATTTAAACAAACACATACCCCATGTCCTCGCAATATAATAAGACATGGTAATCAACCATGGGATGAATACTCTGACTGTGAGTTAAATATAAAGCATCTTTTAAATCGGACCTAGCTGCATATCATGTATATAGAGCATCTTTCAAGTCTGTCCTAGCTGCACATCATTATAAAACAGCTGCATAGCCCCTTGTATATTGATCATCTTAACTGGGTACATTGCAATTAACTGCCAGATTTTTTATTGAAGGATGCGGTGTGGTTTTTGACGGTTGATAAGATGGGTGAGAAAGCAGGATCCTCATAATAATTTACATTTACCCCGTATGCATATATGTGACATCTTGTACTTTCCCAGCCCAGCCCTGATAGAAGGGGCCACCAATTTATGTCTCATCCTGCTGGTAATTTATACCTGCATGATTTCCAAAAATTTGGGTTCCCTACCTGGGGTTTGGGCCCTCGATGGTAAAGACATTCATTGAAGTAGGCTTGGGCTGGCTTCTGGCCATCCAGCTGCATGTTATTGCCAGCTACCTACCTCAATCTGACAATGAGCAGTCCAATAGAGCACTGATGTTGTGTAATTCTGACCATGGGGAGCCATTTAGCCCTCCAGGGTGCGAGTTAGGTCAGCAGGGAGCTATTTAGATTCAGCGGGATGCCATTGTGAAGCACCATGTCAAGCACTCAGTGCAAGGACTGTTTGAAGACTGGTGGCTCACAGCTAATCACAATGGTGATGGTTCTATTATTCTTTGATAAGTATGAGGCAGATATAGAGTCGATAATTGCTGCCGTTGGTGAAATATTTTATCTACATGAGTGCTTGCCAGGAACAGCCTATGTATGGATGAAGAGTAAGCAATTATAGTAATGACAAGATATTCTAAAAAAAAGAATTGTAGATGGCACTAAATTTTCCAAAGCGGTTACTGTGAAGTGTGTATGTCTCAGAATATTACATGAAAAGATCTATAAGATATTGACAGGGCCGGATTATCCATAGGGAACAGTGGGCACTGTGCGCAGGGCCTCACAAAATTAAAAAAAAATAGATCAAAGATCAAGGGCAGGGGCACTCCCGCACTTTTATGGAGATATAAAATATTCAACTTCAATGATACAGTGCGTGGGGTCTCGGAGGCCTTCCCTCAAATTTGGTGCTCTGTCCTTCAGAACACAATTGACTGTCAAGTTTAGCAGGCATTGTATAGTACAGTCTGTCACTTTGATACAGAAAAAGAGTGAACTGTTGCTCTGTGAAAATGGCACTTTGTATGTCATCATGCTGATGATTTTTCATGATCATACCCAATACTTACAATGAGGACACAATTGCATTTTTTATTGCCTCCAGAGGATCGATATCATAGTAATGATGTAAAAATACCATAACTAGTGTGTACATGCGATTGTTGATTCTCAGTATCAACATGATCTATCTGATAGAATTTCCACTTGCCAAGACTATTTTTATAGGGGGGTGTACTAACCCAATGCGACCATAACCCATGGTAAGCCGCGAGGCAAATGAACCAACCCAACTATTTCAAAGCAAAGTGAACCAATCCACACATTTCAAGGCAAAGTGAACGGACCCGAGTTTTTGATCTTTGTTGCAACAATTCCGCTCAATTATTGGGAAAACGCCTTATTGGGCCAGTGGACCTTTCTGCTTATGCTTTTTCGAGGAGTGTATAATTTCTTTCTGCAGTTCTGCAGAAAAAAACTGCAGAATTCTGCAGTTTCCAAAAAAAGTGCAGAATTATGCAGTTCTGCAAAAAAACTGCAGAATTCTGTAGTTTCCAAAGGAATTGCAGAATTCTGCAAAAAATTGCAGAATTCTGCAGTTCTGCAAAAAAAGTGCAGAATTCTGCAGTTTTCAAAAAAAATTGAAGAATACATTTAAATTTCTTCCTCCACCTGCATATTCTGCAATAAATTCTGCAGTTTGGGAGTGAAATTGCAGAATTCTGCAATTCTGCAATAAATTCTGCAGTTTGGGAGTGAAATTGAAGAATTCTGCAATTCTGCAATACATTCTGCAGTTTGGGAGGAAACTGCAGAATTCTGCCATTCTGCAATAAATTCTGCAGTTTGGGAGGAAATTGCAGAATTCTGCAATTCTGCAATACATTCTGCAGAACAAATTTATTGCAGAATTCATGCAGTATTTGTGAACCTCTGGTACAAGGGACTTGTCATTACCCAGGAAACGTTGGTTGGGGGGGGGGGTAGCAGTTCTGGGGTGTAGTTGGGGGGGCTGCTTCAAAATAAACCTCTATGCCTCTATGGACGTTTTGACACTCCGCTCGGCCAATTCTCAACCAAATTTCACTCTGAAAAAAGTGGTGGATACCCTGCAACCAGGTCTATTTACTACAGTTGTCAGTCTTTGTCTGTCGTTTCTTTTTGCCGTACCAGTTCCTACCACCAGGTAGAGCTACCTGGCGACCCAGGGTACCCCAGCACAAACAGAAGAAGAAGAAGTACGGCACTTTTTTCGGCGATCGGTAAGCTCGCAAAAATGTCATTTTACAAACTGCTGCATCAAAATAAACCTCTATGGACATTCTGCCACTCTGCTCGGCCAATTCTCAACCAAATTTCACTCTGAAAAAAGTGGTGGATACCCTGCAGCCAGTTCTATTTACTACAATTGTCAGTCTTTGTCCGTCGTTATTTCGTTTTGCCGTACGGCACTTTTTTCGGCAATCGGTCAGCTCGCAAAATGTATTTTTGCGAGCTGACCGATCGCCGAAAAACGTGTCGTACGGAAAAAAGAAACAACAACAGACAAACACTGTCAACTTCAGTCAATAGACCTGGTTGCAGGGTACCGGCAACTTTTTTCAGAGTGAAATTTGATTGAGAATTGGCCGAGCAGAGTGGTAGAACGATGACTAATCCACAAGAAAACAAAACATGCAAGTGCTGCTCCCCACAAGAGTGGCGACCTGGTAGAATGGACACCAAAAGAAGAAGAAGAAGAAGAAGTCCATAGCAGTTCACTTTGAACTCCAGCTAATGTTGTGTTGAAATTTTAATGCAGAATTGCAGAATTCTGCAATTTCACTCCCAAACTGCAGAATTTATTGCAGAATTGCAGAATTCTGCAATTTCCACCCAAACTGCAGAATTCCTACAGAACTACAGATTCTGCGGCAGAAACTTTTCAAAAAGCTGCTGGGACAGGTGAGCATCAAAACCCCAGACCTCCCAACCGACCCCCGAACCGCTACTCCTCTCCCCCCCCCAACCAACGTTTCCTGGGTAGTGGCAAGACCCTTGTTGAAGAGGTCTGAACTTAACAGATGCATTGCAATTGATAAGCTGGATTAAATACCAGAGGTTCACAAATACTGCATGGAGCTGCAGAACTGCAGAATTTATTGCAGAGTTACAGAATTCTGCAGTTTCCTCCCAAACTGCAGAATTTATTGCAGAATTGCAGAATTCTGCAGTTTCACTCCCAAACTGCAGAATTTATTGCAGAATTGCAGAATTCTGCAATTTCCTTCCAAACTGCAGAATTCATTGCAGAATTGCAGAATTACAGGAAGAAATTTAAATGTACTGGCTTTTTTGACCTTAGCCGAAAATTAATATCAATTTATAACGATGTTAGATTTTAAGGCCACATCTACCCCTGTGCCCCATGCATTCTACGTCTACGAGATTCATAATCAAACCAGAAATTGAGAAATGCAATCACAGTGCTATTTTCAATTAAAGACTATGCTTTACATAACTGGTAATTGGCCAATCCTCCAGCCAGTGATTGCTAATATTTTCCAATGCTGTCATAATCCTCCACTATTTTTGTTGTGAAATAAGTGTGGCAAGACAGGATTCCATTCTACCACTCACAATGATTTCCACTCCCTTGTTCGCACTTCATCCTGCAGCTAGACTACAATGCTTTCTTGATGCCTAAGAACTGGGGCACTTGCTGTGTTTGAAACCCCTTTATGGTTCACAAGAGAAACATTAACTTCACGTAAACATGATGGCCAAGTTGTTGAGGAAGATGAAGAAAGCAATCTCTTCTGGGATAGGGACAGAATTACAAGTATTGGAAAGCATCTTCATCAAATGTGACAACCATATCTGCGACTTCAGGCATCAGTGCAAAGGGGCAAGTTACTTAATGTGGACGTAATAGCAGGAAGAAAGCAGATTTTTTGATAGCCGCCTCACAAAAACCTAAGGTAATAAAAATGGGTAGGTACGATTTTATTTTTAATTCCTTTTTGTGCAGCTCATCACTCTGAAGTAGACAACACAGACGACCAGTGAAAATATAAGAAGTCAATAAAAGAAGTCTTACTATGAATTACAACAGGACAGCCTAGATTTCCTTTCGAAATTTAATCAGTCGTCTTTCAATAACTACTATTTTCCTGAATATCTTATTATTTTGACTTTGCTTCAACATCGCCAAAAATCAAGTTGAAAACATGATTAATTTACATCATTCAACACATTCACAAAGAATTATTTTTGTTCTACTATCTACGAAATGTATTCCAAGAAATATGCAGCGATTTCTTCTGCAAGATAGGAGTGGGAAAGAGAATATCATATTGTTCAGACTTATTTTAGAACACTGCACATCTGAGTAGTCTCTTTATTATCTTAGGAATCTTAGGATAATGAAGCGTCTGATTGTTTCCTTTCATAAGCAGATTTGTCCCCAAGCCCCAAGTAATTGGTAAAATTCTCCTCAGCTGTTACCCTGCTTCACTAATTAGTTGTCGATGAGTGTAAGAAGTTGTAAAAGAGTACAGAACTCAATCATACCAGTCAAAAACAATACAATGTATTTTCCACACCCTCTTTCTCATTTCATCCTGCAGAACACAATTTTGTTTCCACTCTTTCTTTCCCACTTCGTGCTGCAGCTAAGCTACAATTCTTTCTTGAAGCCTGCATGGGGCTGCTTGCTGTGTTTGAATCAGCTTGATGGTTCACAAGAGAAACATTTGCATCCATTGACACGAAGAAGTGAGATGTAGAAAGCAATTTCCTCAGGGATAAGGAGAAAATTACAAACATTACAAAGTATCTTTATATCTAATGCCCGAGGGTCGAGGAGTTACTAAGGTATCATGAACTAATCAAAAGGGACAATAAAATTGTCGATACCATTTATCATCATGGCATAAGGTAATCTACTGCAATACACAATTAGGTAGAATTTACCGAACCCCTCCAGAAGATCTGAGGTTCTGAATGAAAGTGGCCCATTTTTACATATACCTTTTGTTTCCTATGCTTCAAACACTCAGTCTACAGTGATCAACCTGAAATTCAAAATCAAATTGATATAAATATTGCTCTCCTGCATTGTATTTCTCATTTAAAAAAGTCACCCACATTGCAATGGTATGTTCAATCACAAAATTAAGACGTCCACATTATAATGTAGGCCTGTATTTTCATTTCAAAACAATTTGTAGACAATTTCGAATTCTTATTATTTCTACATATTATGGAAAACCAGACGTCAGTTCTTCTGTACCATCTGCATAGTTGTGCCACAACAATGCCCAGTGCGACCAATGCCACTGCAGACCTTTATGGAAGGCCTCACTGGGACTGCCTGCAATCAACTCTTGGGCTCATGTATTTCTTTTTTACCAGCACAACAATAGAAGTGACAGGTTCCAGTTATAAAGTAACAGAACAAAATGACAACCAACAATGATATATTGCCATTTTGTTGTGGCTGTGAAATATCCGGATACAAAGTATTTCCCCAGAGTTCAGTCCTAGAATACAATTCATCCTGCCACGGTTGCAGAGTAGAATCTGAACTGTTTTGTAGAAAAATACTTGCATAGCACAATGTCATGTATGAACGCATATATGATTAAAGAAGGGGGCATTTGAGACAATTCAGAAGGAGTTGTGTCACTTCTGCTATGTTCTCTATCCCTCAAAGTGGCCCAACTCCGAATTTAGCGGTAAACTGAATAATTCAAACTACCTTTTGCAAACATAGAGGTCTAGATGTTGTACATCACAGCGCCACAAAATTCTGTAGACCTGTGACCTATGCAGTTGAAGCTTCTTGAAAAATAAAATTGGATAAATTCAAAATTGTGAGACGTTTCTTTGACTGAGCCAGGAGAAACATTATTCCCAGCTCTCTTGGCATGAAGCTCCAGCGACCTTGGAGAATGATTGGATTTATCCAGACATACTACTGCTTAGCATCCAGCCTACTACAAGTCTGAAACCGAATTCATGAGATATATTACATTTTGGTGAGTGACAGCTGGCAATCCCTGACTTGTCTCTTACAATAGCTTCCAACTAAATGCATTTGCTTAGGGATTTATTCTGAAAAGCTTTGCCTACTTTCAGAGAAGTCAAACCCTCTCTCTCTCTCGTCATTTGTTTGTTGTGGCTCATCCTGCTACTTTTTGGATGTGCTGGTTTTCTTACTACATGTAAACACATTCATAAATAATATTACGCTCAGTTCATTAATCAGTGAACAATAATTTGTTTTTGTGTCGATACAACATCAAGATGTATCCCTCCTTGTTCAATTTTGTTTTTTAATGTGCAGAAAGGAAAGGCTTTTTGTATTTATATTTCAGGCAAAGTTAAAGTTTATGTGCCCAATATCTGGCAATTAGCCTTTCAATAATGTTTGCAAATGACACAGAACCAAAATGCATGCATGTTGACCATCCATAAGAATAGCTTTTTGGGTACGCTTTATTTTGCTCTGACAAATAACTTGCCATGCATCGATAGATTTATTGAGTTGAATAAAAAAACGAAATTGCTGAATTGGCAAAGTGACACACATTTATTTGCAATTCTCACAATAAACATCCACTTTCAGGGCATTTAAATATTTTCGACTGGGAGACCAACTGAACTTTGAATTATCATCTCTGGTTGGTTAATGTACTTTTGAGCTTTTTGAGGGCTACACTGCTATTCCTTCAAATGCTGCTGTATTAAGGTGGCTCGATACTCGTGAACTTTCTAAAATAGGATTTCTCAAAAATAGTTTAGAATGATCCAAAATATACTTTATAGCAAGGATATGTAAAAAAAAGAGGTCGCAACCAGCCTTTTTTTCGAAATATTTGAGGTTATGTACAAGAAAGCCAGTCCACGCAAACCTGAAAAACTCAATTTTTTTCTTATCTTTCTTTCTGCGAAGTTTGTCCTGCCATTCAGTGGTCATGCATCCCATATTATAAAATGAAGCATGGAATTGAAGAAAAAACTACAATGGAATTGCTGATTACAATTTCAAAGAGATATATTTAGTTTAAAGGACTTTCCAAGGGGTTCGGAATAAAAGTTTTGATTTTGACAATTTTAATTTTTTTTATAAACCATGGCGCTAAAAAAAATTGACGGGATAGGATTTCTCAATTTTTTGTCATTGATTTCCAAATATTGTTAGGAACAATAAAATGTAAAAGAGAAGGTTTGCTACCGCGATAGAAATTGAGATAAAAATGTATTTATATCTCAAAGTCAATTTTTAGAAATTAGACCTGCTTGCCGAAAATCGCGTGTAAAAAGTTTCTATTCGGACCATAAAGCTGAATCTCTGGCATGTCATAGTGATGTTCATAGCGCATCTAATGCTTCAAACCAGAAGTTTCTAACCCTAATAGAAGTGACGCAAATGACAAACGAAGTGGCAGTCGCACGGAATTATAAAAAACCTAAAAAGCAGTCCACAGAGCTCAGCAGGCTGTTGTTGCTATGGTGACGCCGCCATTGCTGCTCCATGAGTAGCGAGCCACCTTAAAGACAGTTCTGTATATTTCATTCAAATTTTCGGCATAAGGCTTCCAAGAAAATATGTTAAGGAATTTTTTTTTTCAGGGGGGTCACTGTATTTTTTAATAGGAAAACTGCTATTTTTAACTTAAAATCTGAAAAAAACTTAAACAAAAGGCCGAGGGATGAATTTTAATGGTAGAAATGCAAATAAGATGTCAAATGAAAGTAGAGATAGAGAGGCAGCACTATAAGATTGCGCAGGCGCTTTTTTGAATTTTGAATTTGAATCCCTGTTCCATGGGGTTTTGGATGAAACTGAGACATTTTTGGCATCTTTTTTAGGCAAAAAAAGTACACAGACCACAATTTAAAAAATCGCCTCCAGGATCCTATAGTGCTATTTCTCTGCTTTCAATTGACACCTTATTTGCATTTCTACTATTAAAATTCATCCCTGGGCTTCTATTTTAGTGTTTTTATCAGATTTTAAGCTGAAAATAGCTTTTTTTCCTATTTTAAAAAAGATGCAGTGACCCCCAAAAAAATTTTTTTTTTCCTTTGACATGTTTTAATAGACTCCTGATGCCGAAAAGTGGGAGTAAAACTGCACAAATGCCTTTAATTGAGCATCATTTATTATAAGGGCATGTCAGTTCTGTCCAAAAAAAGTGCATTAACCAACCAGAGATGCTGCGCGACATCTATAGATCAGCATGCTAATTTAGGGGACATGATGGTTACCTCCAAAACGAGTCCGACAAATTGTTTGGAAATCAGAAAGATGACTTTACATTATAAAGACGCCAAAGAATAATTTTGATATGAGAAGAAGAAGCAATTGGTTTCAAATGGTAGCCATTGACTACAAATTAAGAAAGCCGGATGAGAAATTGAGGAAAGTCTCTAGAAAAAAATGCACTCCCAGTCATACCAATTGGCAATGGCTGGGAGACCAAATCTGTCTGAGTTGAATGGTTCAGCAATCAACATACACAACAATTACCTGAACAGTAGGATACTAGTCTCCAAATAGTCATTGCATTGAGTACATGACACGGTGGTGCACAATGAAACACTTCAGTTCATCAAGTGATAGTCAAAAGAGGAAGGAGAGAGTTGGAATTGGTATATGATTGAGTTCTGTGTTGATTGGTTGCTGTACACATTGCAAACAATTGAGTGAAGGACGGTAACAACGAAGGAGAATCTTATTCGCGCAGCGAAACGGCCACAGGCCGTTTCGCGAAGCGAAATTTAGCACAAGAAAGGTTCCAAAATTCTGTGCAGTGATGGTCTCAACATCAATGGTCGACAACAGGAAATTAGGTCAAGTGGGACCGGTTTCTTATCAATGATTTAATTTCGAATTTAACAAAACATGACATATTCACCTTCAAAAGTGTCTTAAGAATTCCATATTCCCCAGTAATATTCCTTGTATCTATAATTTTTATGGATTAATTAATTATAAGCTTTGTAAAGCTAAATTATATTATTAACATGTGATTCATATTATTAACATGTGATTCATTTCATTTCAAAACAGACAACAAGAAAACATAACAAAATTAAAGTTATATAATTTTTGTCAACTGATGATTATGTCACAGTGAGCAATTAATCTACATGCAGATCATGCTATTGTTTTTTTGTCACTATTATGTAATATCAACAATCTAGCATAGACTTAAATTTGGCAGCTTTCAGTGTTGTCTTCCTTTTTACTATTTAGCTGATTATCTATCAATTGTATTTATCCTTAATCCTGTTTATTTGCTTTCCTATGTATGTATGTATCTATCTATATATAATAATTATATATTCTTTTTTTAAATCTATTTTATCTTTCTAATAGTTTCTAGCATAGGTAAATTTCTGTCTATTTTTTAATACATCCTTCTTTCAATTTCTTTGAAACGGTAACATAACTTCCTTTCATACATTGAATATTAAATAAATTTAATGAAAGTTATGGTAAAACCATAAGTCCTAAGAAAACTTTTTAAGTGCTGCGCGAATTTCATGGCTGTGCCATTTACATATTACCAATTACAAATCCTTTGTGACAAATCTGCTTGCCAAAAGAAACTTTCTGACATTTCATTATCTTCGGAAAATAAGAAGACTATTCATTGTATACAATGTAGAATACAATGTAGATTAAGTGTAACTAATGGCATTCTTCCTTGCCATCCCAATTTGTGCAAACATTTCCATGAATTTGATTGAAGATGTTTTCTAGATAACATCATAGAGGACAACATTGTGATTGTGTGGAAAGATGCAGATTAATTACTTATGAAATCTGATGTGTGTGATGATGCTGATGAGCCATCCAAGGAAACACAATTACTGAGACAAGTACAATAGACTATGTGCTGTGTAATTTTAGCTGTTGCGGTTTTGGTTGTATTCCAGACCAATGAAGATAAAGGAAATAAATCGTTTTCCATTCTTCCAGAATAATAGGAGCTCGCTTAGTAGGCTCTTACAGTCAAACGGTTGTCTCATGGAAAGCAAAATACAAAAGAACTATGTCCCAGTTATGGAAAAATATGAAAAAATACGCTTTGTTGGAAAGCACATACCTACAAATTATGGTTTGAGTGGCAGCCCGATAACCTCTGTGACCAGAGTTATTTGAATTTGCCTAATTGTATTCTGAATCAGATTTAGGCAGAACAGAGAAATGACAGGTGACAAGCTGGGAAAATCCCATTAGGTCAATAATTAGGTTAATTTGTGTGTGTTTTTGGGCTAATGGCGCCTCCTATAAGTGCTGAATTGAGAAATTGTCCCAACAATAATACTCTTATCTTAGCTTCCTAATGTTAAATTCAGAAGACTAGTCTCTAGGACTTTCCAATTCTGCATCACTCCAAGATTACTGTTGCTTTTTACATGCCATCTCAGTACAGTGGTTTGGGCCCTTTCTGTGCTCGTGAAGTGGTCTCCCGTGGGGGTGCAGTCTCTCGTTGGAGTGCAAAAGGCACTGAAAATGATACTTAGTGTGGGGAAAGGCAGTCACATTAGGCAAGGCGATCTTACAACAGGGGTCTTGCAATGCAAGTACCACAGTATTTCTTCCAAATAAATTGGGGACAAGGAATCTAACTAAGCATTACATGTCTAATGATTGATATATATGTCAAATATCCATATAATATCTTTTTTCAAACTCTGTGCAGAATGCATGTCAATTTAGTAAGTAAAACAGGTGATGCTTTTTCCAATGCTAAAAGTCCCCAACTACTTTTATACTCAGGAGATGACAGGCAAGTATAGTGTTAAATGCATAAAGGACAATATGTGAGGAACGTGGGGTACAGATTGGGGCCACATTTCATAGCCCTCCACGGCTACGTACGATTACCTTGTTGAAAATATTTGATGAGTAAGTGAACCTGCTCCCTATTGAAATTGCATTGGGTTTGTATTTCTCGTACTTATCAAAGACTTACTGAGTGCAGCAAAGAGAATTGGCAACCATTTGTATCCCATATACCTCAAATATCACTCTGTTTGGATGAGAATTCATGCTTTATAAAGCAGTTTGGTTTGAGGATGTTTAGCAAATGACCCATTTGCAAAACATTATAAGTTTCAACTACTTGGCGGGGACACGATAGAACTGTGGGGTTGCACCACTGTAAGCTGAAATGTCCATTCTCATCTAATTCTCATCTTCTCCTCACTTAGCAGTTTCTAGGCTTGAACACATAACCATGGCAACACTCAGAGAAAGCGGAAATGAATTGAGAGTGACCCCAAGACTCGAGTGTGATCACTTCAAATGGAACGCCTTTTCCATCCTGTAGTCTTTAAACGCTTCTATTAAATGCAATCTTAGAAAATTGAGTCCTTGGATTTACATACATGTAAATGTTATCGAAGATACTGATGTGACATGGATTTAAAGAATCACATGGTACATGTAGTTCGCTGCTTTTGTAGACTGGTAACATACAGCTTATCACAGTGTTGATGGTTCTATTATTATTTGATGAGAATGAGGCAGATGCAGAGTCCATAATTGCTGCCATTGGTCAAATATTTTGTCTACATGAGTGTTTGCCAGGAACAGACTTTGTATGGATGGAGAGTAAGCAATTGCATTAAGTAAGTATTTATTGACCATATTCAAAACGTATGTACAATAATATTTACAGTTCCATTACAATTGTGCTATATACACATGGCAGAGTGACGCCAATGCAGGCGTATGTGCCTTTATCAATTTCACAACTTAACACATCACAGAAAATAAAAATACACAGTGTGAAGCATTATTCATTTGGTAAGAAGTCAATAGTGACAAGACATTCCAAAAAAAAAATTACAGATGGTACTAAATTTTCCAAAGCGGTTACTGAGTAGTGTGTATGTTTCAAAATATTTACATTGAAAGATCTATGAGATACAGTCAACGCAGAAATTATTTGCATACTTTGGTTTGTCATTGCATTTCACAGAAAAATGGCATTATGATACAAAAAACTGTCCTGCGTTTTTGACTTGTGTTAGTAGATTAGGAATACATCCATTTCATTTTTAGCCAAAATTTATTTTCTTGGAAAATATAAAAAAACTTAATTTTGATGACAAAAAAATTCAAAATGCAGCCAAGAACCAGAAACTGAATTTATTAATATTTTCCAAGGTTGTCATAATCCTCCACTATTTTTGTTGTGCAATAAGTTTTGCAAGACAGGATTCCATTCTGCCACTCACAATGATTTCCATTCCCTTGTTGGCACTTCATCCTGCAGCTAGGCTACAATGCTTTCTTGATGCCTAAGCACTGGGGCACTTGCTGCATTTGATGGTTCACATGAGAAACATTAACTTCCCATACATATGTTTTCCAGGTTTTTGAGGAAGATGCTGAAAACAATTTCTACTGGGAAAGGGACAGAATTACAGTACAAACCAAAATAAAGTACGAGGAAGGATGATTCGGCCACTACTTTACCCTTTCGCACCTGTTGGCTACCCCTGAATCACTTTACCTACATGAAACTGCATTTTAAAAATGTGTAAAAATTACATTTAAACAACACCGATTTATACTCCATTACCCCTATTGTGCTTGAATTAATTGCTTATTGCAATTACATTAGTAGCAGTGTCAGCAGAGTTCTTAATATGGGCTAAGGTTGAGGAGTCAAAGGGAGTTGTAAAGAGATTTGGGGAGGGGAGGAGAAAGAAGGGCAAAATAGGTAAACAGAGGACTTCTGAGAGAAAAATTATCTTACTTTATCTTGGGTTTGGACAGTACAAGTATTGCAAAGCATCGTCATCAAATGCTGCATACATTTTTTGAGGCTTCAGGCACCAGCGCAAAGCAGCCGTCCTTGCCTTCCTCTTGTGCCCTTCTCGGAATTGATAATATTAGGCAATTTTCTGATTGTTTTCCACCTCATACTGCTGGAAGAAATACATGCACTGCTCATCACATTACAATATTTCATAACGTATCCCTCAGCGTAATTTCTTGATCACATGACTAGGAGATTTTATAACAGGTCACTTAAATGGTACGTAACAGGAGGTATATATTGAAATGAGCTGATTCCACTTTTTACAGTTTGTGGTTTTCCTGTAAGGTCAGGTCATTCTGTCTAATTGCACTTGCAGTGGATTACCCTGAAGTAGATCATACAGACGATCAGTGACAAGATAAGAAATCTTATCAATTATGAAGAATAAAGAGACAGCTCAGATTCCTTTTGGCAAGTTGCCAACTGTTAATAGGATGAATAACTGGTTTATCTTTTCAAACAATCTTGTTGACTCCAGTTCATAACAGAAAATGAGGATATCAAATCAAAAGCACAATGAATATACATAATCAACACAATCATAAATGAACAGTTCTACCGTCCACCATCAATATGCAGCAAATTCTTCTGCAAGATAGGATGGAGAAAGTGCATATAATATAGTTCAGACTAAATTGCACATCTGAGTAGTCTCTTTATTATCTTAGGATAATGAAGCGTCTGATTGTTTCTTTTCATAATCATATTTGTCTCAAAGTAATTGGTAATATTCTCCTCCCCTGCTACTCTGCTTTTCTCATTAGTAGTGCAATGAGCGTAACAAATTATCAATGAATGCAGAACTCAATTCCACCACTCAAATAAATTTACAATACAATATAGTTTCCACACCTTCTTTCTAACTTTATCCTGCAGAATACAATGTGATATCCACTCTTTCTTTCCAACTTCGTGCTGCAGCTAAGTAACAAGGCTTTCTAGAAGCCACCTAGGGGCCACTTAATGTGTTTGAATCAGCTAGATGGTTCAGAAGAGAAACATTTACATCCATTGACATGAAGAAGAGTAGTTGAGTGAGACGTAGAAAGCAATCTCCTCTGTGATAAAGCGAGAATTACACACATTGCAAAGCCTCTTTATATCCAATGCTAGAGGAACAAGGCATTACCAAAACATGAGGCACCAAGTTGCCACCAACTAAAAGGCCTGCCATTTATCACCCTGGCAAAAGGTTATCTACTGCAAAATAGAATTAGGCAGAATTGACCTTATGGCTAGTTCTCACGGAGACGTAACAGAGGGTTCTTGTTGCGTCGCTTCTTGCTTTTCCAGGAAAGAGGGAGGTTTTTTACCTACATTCAACAATTCGGCGACGATATTTTCGTCTACGGCGCTTCTTAAACTGCCTCGCCAAAAGTTCCTAGAAGTCACATGACCTTATGGTGAGGCAAGAACTTGCTTCACGAAAGATTCAACCGGTTGAATCTTTGCGAAGAAAGAAGTGGTGAAGCAAAAGACCAGAAAGACCCCCAAAATGATTGGGCGCAGTTAGAGACAGCTTGGGCGAAGTTAGAGACAGGTTGGGCGAACTTAGAGGCAGGTTGGGCGAGGCTACTTATCATTGAGTCAATGGAAATTCGGCGAAAAAAGAGAACAACTCGCCGACGCAAACAGGCTGTTTAAACGCCGAAACAGGCACTTGCTTCACCGTAAAATGTATTTGCTTGGGCGTAATTGAAGATTAGGATGAAGTAAGAGGATGCTAGGGCGAAGCAACAGCATGCTAGGGCGAAGAAAGAGACTCCTTGGGCGAATCTAGTTTAACATTGAAGCAATGGAACTGCGACGAGGCTCCTCACAACTCGCCGACACAATTCTCTTCTTGTTTCGTCCGAAATTACGAGCGTTTCGGCGTAGAAAACGAGAGCCTCGTCGTAATAGGAACCATCAACGACGATTTAGAACCTCTAATTGATTATATAATTGTCCAAAAATGGCTTGAAACGCCGAAATTGGGCGAAACTTGACTTCCTGGAACCTCTACAACTTCGCCGTCACTTAACCACGCTCGTGAGACCCAGGCATTACACTTAGAAAAAAATATGAGGCTTCAAATGAAAACAACTTTTTTTTTAAATATTATTTTTGTTTCATAATTTATGATGGGAAACCAGAAGTCAGTTATTTTGTACTAGTTGTATAGCTGTGGCACATCAATGCCCAGTGCGACCAATGCCACAGGCAAACCTTTATGGAAGGCCTCACTGGGAGTGCCTCCGATCAACCCTCGGGCATATGTATTTATTTTATACCAGCACAACAAAAGAAGTGACAGGTCCCGGTTATGGAGTAACAGAACAAATGACAACCAACAATGATACATTGCCATTTTGTTGTGGCTGTGAAATGTCCAGAAACAGAATATTTCCCCAGAGTTCAGTCCTAGAATGCAATTCATCCCGCCAAAGTACAATTTAAACTGTTTTGTTGAAAAATACTTGCCTGGTATATACATTATTGAAAAGGGGGGCATTAGAGACCATCGAGAAGAAGTTGTGTCATCCCTCTATCCCTCAATGTTGCCCAACTCCGAAATTAGCAGTTAACAATTCAAAATCCCTCATGCAAGCTCATTATTATATAAACATACAGGTCTAGATGTCGTGCATCAAAGCACTACAAAGTTCTGTTGGTCCCCAAAGCAGTTGGAATTCCTTGAAAAGTAACCTTGGATAAATTCAAAATTCTCTGACATTTCTGTGACTAAGTCTGGAGAAACAGTATTCTCATCTCTCAGGGCAGGAACCACCAGTGGCCTTTGAGAACGATTGGTTTTATTCAGTCATGCTTCTGCTTAGCATCCAGCCATCTACAAGTCCGAAATGAAATTCATGGGATATATTACATTTGGGTGAGTGACAGAGCTCTAGCAATCCCAGACTTGTCTCTTACAATAGCTTCCAACTAAATGCATTTGCTTGGGGATTTTATTCTGAAGTGCTTTTAGAGAAGTACAAACCTCTCTCTCTTTCTCTCTGGGTCTGTTTGTTGTGGCTCTTCCTGCTACTTTCTGTATATGCTGGTTTTCCTACTAAACATATTCATATACATTTCATGTTCAGACCATAATCAATGTGCAAAAGTTTATTTTTGTGTCAATACAGTGGTCCCTGCTTTGTAAGATCCCCTGTTGTAAGACCATTAGACCAACTTGCCTTATGTGACCACCTCCCTCCGGCACGAAGTAGTATTTCTAGTGCATTTTGCAACCTGACAAGAGACCGCACCTCCAAGAGAGACCGCATCATGACTGCAGAAGGTGCAGTCTTATAAAGCAGGAACCACTGTGCAACATTATGTATTCATCCTTGTTCAATTTGGAAAAATGTTAAAAAATGAAAGGCTATTATAATTATTTCTATTTGATGTATAGTTAAACTCTGTGTACTAATAACTGGCAATCAGCCTTTCAATAATGTTTGCGAATGACACAGAACCAAAATGCATGCATGTCGAACATCCATTAGAAAAGCTTTACAGGTACCATACTTGAATTTCACAATCATTTGCAACTGTCCCTGTTTTATTTGGTACGGAGAAACAACTTGCCATGCGGGCAGTTTTACAGTATTTGCACTCGGCCGATTTTTCATGTTTATGCAATTATTACGAGAAAAGTATGATAGGTATATCGAAATTTCTGGCAGTGGCAATCTTTTCCTACACTGACATATAAATGCACCCCATTTTACCCTTCTGCAATTCTTTGTTTTGAAGCTGTAAGGAATTTAGGACAAATTTTGACACATTTTTATGTCTCACAGACTTTTTAGCCAATTTCATGGATGAACAGAAAAAAATATTCAATCAGTTGTGATTCATGTTAATGATACCTTTCTGGACCTGCTGTTTGGGTATAAAATACAACAGGTTTCATGTGAATAAGTTATATACAACATGACTTGGGTCCTAAAATGTAAAAAATGGCAGATGTCAAAAATTTTGTTTTCAAGGGACCATCAGTTGCTTTATATGCTGTTATGAGTAAGTATCAAAGAATGTGTATACTGTTTGTGTTAATTTTGAAGCTCGAGATATATCTCAAGGTAAAACAGAAACATTTGTTTCACTAACCATAATTGGTTTCCAGAATGTGAGGCTTGAATGTGATATCAAAAAAGGTGTGTCCTCTCCAACCCATAGAAAAAACACTAAGTGTTTTGTAGGAAAAACAAGCTATTCGTGTATCTTTTGCTGAATCATGTGCCTTTACAAGTATGTTACAAATACAAGTTAAAAAAATATACAGGCCATGTTCATACATTTTCTTAGAAATTAAAATTCATGATGTCAAAAAATGTCCTCTCCAACCCATCAGAAGTTTTGCTCAGATTCCTGCATTTTAACACTGGATTCATTTAAGAACCGGCCATGGTTATACACCCTAAGTAAACCTGGATGCCTAAAAAGGTTTTTTATAAGTATTGAAAATGTCAAATATATTATCTTTCGTTATCTATTACATTATTTTGAGAAAATCAAAATTGATAAAAAAGTTGATTTATTTGTGTCATATATCTATAAAATTGTAATTTTTCGCTATTAACTGAATGACTTTAAAGGATAATAACCAAATATCTTGTTAATGGAGCCATCAAAGATGATTTTTCCAAAGGCGCCTGATTTTTGGTCATTTTCGGCGGTTTTTTGCTCCAAAACACTATGTTCGACACAGCCGAACACCATGAGTTTCAATCTTACAGTAACAAAACTTGACATGGGGTTAATAGGATACCTAGGGATTATTAAACATGGAAATCATGTGTCTTTTGAGACGAGTACCCTTCTCAACAGAAACTTTCAGGGTAATGGCAAGCCAGATTTCTGTAATTTCGTAATAAAAATGGTAAAAAAAAAATTGTGGCATGTTTAATCAAAATTTAAGTTTTGTATGGGTTTTGATGTTCCTATGCAACAATGTCGCTTGATTTCCAAGAATAAGAATGGGTGAAAATTGTTTCTGGACGGATATTTTTCCTGATAAACAGTTTTTTCAAGAATCAACCCTTGCCTACTTTAAGTAGCGGTATTTTGGTAGTAAACCACCAAATCACTTCAGTTCTCTTTGATTATAGAAACAGTAATATGTTAATTTTATGATAGAATGATGGAAATTCTCAAATTTCAAACTTTATTTTGACCCTCCATGAGACACTTTGAGTGCAAATACTGTAGAACTGCCCATGCATTGATGACATTTATGCAGCTGAATTTAAAACAAAATTGCTGAATTGTCAAAATGACCCACATTTATTTGCAATTCTCAAGCTAGTGGATATGCATTTCACTGTATAATATATCTTTAGTAAGGTATAATTTCAAACTATTTCACTCAGCAAATATACTCACAAGGGAGCTTTCATGCTCTTTCCAGAGGACTTCAGTTTTAAATTATTGAAATCAAATATTTTTTAAAACTGATGCAGGAAAATTGTATTTAGTTTTAAATAATTAAAATCAAACATTTTTTTAAACTGATACAGGTATATATCATTATATCCCTAATTTCTTTATTAGTGTGTTCCACTATGTAACTACATAGTCTGATAACATAGTGACAAGTGTTTCTGCATTAATTATGAGACACAAGTTTCCATCTTACTTAATTTTAGCTTGCAATCATTTCTGTTCAAAAGCAAAAATTAGACACAGGTATGAACAACTACATAGATGGTTTGTATTGTATCTATTCTCAATTCGTTTTTGGTGAATTGTTAAAACATTAGTATAGAAATTAGTTTCAGCTTCCAACCTATCTAAAATCCTTGGTTCCAACTCTCTGTTGGCCTCTAAGACAAGTTGTCGCTTTGCAGTTTCACCCATTTGCTCTGCAGTGGTAATGACTCTCCAGGGAGCCACACAAGAACACAGCCAGTTACTCAGGTGCTCTTGTTGGTCAAGATTCATTTGGAATGTGGTAAGGAGACTGAAGTTGGAAGAGAGAAAGAGAAATGGGGAAGAGGAGAGGAGGATAGGAGGAGCAGAGATGACTAACAAAGCAACCATTGTAATTACACTTGGCTATGAGAAAATATGAGTGATGTCATAACACAGGGTGTTTTTGTTTACTTTGAAATGAGTAGGGCATTAATATATGGCAGTATGGAGGGAAAGCAAGTATAAGAGATGCTTCGAATTAAGCAGGAAGAGAGGAAGGGAAGATGAAAAAGGGAGGGAAGGTGGAAGGAAGGAGGAGCCGAAGAGAGTGTTAAAGAAGAAATAAACTGAAGTTCCACATTTGCAAAGAAGTAAACTAAACAGTGTCTCAGGGCAATGATATACTTTGACACATCAGGAAATCTGAGACAGCATGTCCCTTCCAAAAAATATTGCAGGTGGCATTTTCCGTGACCTAGATCAGTCCGAGTTATTGTATTTTGCAGAAAATTAACCTTAAGCAAGATGGAGAATTGACAAGTGACAAGCTGAGAAACCTCATTGGGTCAATTGTGGGGCCAATAACTGGGTATTAAGGGGAGGCTTATGGCAATTTACATTTGGAAGGGGCTGAGTGAAAATCCAGGAAGTATACAGATTATTTTACTAACAAAAAAGTTTCTTCTATCAATCTTTAATGAAATCATGCCAAATTTTAGTTCTCCCGTGAGACGGGTCTACTGTGATGTGGCAGTAACAATGACATTGAAGCATTTCAAAATTGTATTGATATATACGATGAGGAACCATTTCCCATAAACCAGCCATAGCCTGTAGTTCTGGAACAACAACGTCCAATGCGGCTAGTACAACTGCAAACCGTTATGGAATGCCACTCTGGGACTGTCTTCAATCAACTCTTTGGCTTATGTATTTCTTTTGACTAGCACAACAATAGAAGTGCCTCTCGATAGCGGCTTCTTTGACTTAGAGAAGTCTCCCCATGGTGTGGAGTCAATATATGAATCTTAAAATTGTGTATATATATATATATATATAAATTATTGTATATTGTATAATAGTCTTTTCATGTATGGCTTTTTCACTATGAATACATTTTTTGTCTGTCTTGTCTGTCTGTCGTTATGTTCTGGATTTATGAGAATAATAGAAGTGACAGGTCCCAGTTATAAAGTAACATAACGCAATGACAACCAACAATGTTATATTGCCATTTTTTTGTGACTGTGAAATATCCGGATACAAAGTATTTCCCCAGAGTTCAGTCCTAGAATACAATTCATCCTGCCACGGTTGCAGAGTAGAATCTGAACTGTTTTGTAGAAAAATACTTGCATAGCACAATGTCATGTATGAACGCATATATGATTAAAGAAGGGGGCATTTGAGACAATTCAGAAGGAGTTGTGTAACCTCTGCTATGTTCTCTATCCCTCAAAGTGGCCCAACTCCGAATTTAGCGGTAAACTGAATAATTCAAACTACCTTTTGCAAGCTTATCAATATGTAAACATAGAGGTCTAGATGTTGTGCATCACAGCACTACAAAATTCTGTAGACCTGTGACCTATGCAGTTGAAGCTCCTTGAAAAATAAAATGGGATAAATTCAAAATTGTGAGACATTTCTTTGACTGAGTCAGGACAAACATTATTCCCAGCTCTCTTGGCATGAACCTCCAGCGACCTTTGAGAAAGATTGGATTTATCCAGGCATGCTACTGCTTGGCATCCAGCCTACTACAAGTCTGAAACCGAATTCATAGGATATATTACATTTTGGTGAGTGACAGTAGGCAATCCCAGACTTGTCTCTTACAATAGCTTCCACCTGAAAGCATTTGCTTAGGGATTTAATCTGAAAAGCTTTACCTACTTTCAGAGAAGTACAGACCTCTCTCTCTCTCTGCATTTGTTTGTTGTGGCTCATCCTGCTACTTTTTGGATGTGCTGGTTTTCTTACAACATGTAAACACATTCATAAATAATGTTACGCTCAGTTCATTAATCAGGGAACAATAATTTGTTTTTGTGTCAATACAACATCAAGATGTATCCATCCTTGTTATTTTTTTTTTTTAAATGTGCAGAAAGGAAAGGCTTTTTGTATTTATATTTCAGGTAAAGTTAAAGTTTGTGTGCCCAATATCTGGCAATTAGCCTTTCAATAATGTTTGCAAATGACACAGAACCAAAATGCATGCATGTTGACCATCCATAAGAATAGCTTTTTACATACGCTTTATTTTGCTCTGACAAATAACTTGCCATGCATCGATGGAATTTATTCAGTTGAATAAAAAACGAAATTGTGAATTGGCAAAGTGACACACATTTATTTGCAATTCTCACATTAAACATCCACTTTCAGGGCATTTAAAGATTTTCGACTGGGAGACCAACTGAACTTTGAAACATCATGATGCGCGAGATCTATAGATCAGCATGTTAATTTAGGGGACACGATGGTTACCTCCAAAACGAGTCCGACAAATTGTTTGGAAATCAGAAAGATGACTTTACATTATAAAGACGGCAAAGAATAATTGTGATATGAGAAGAAGAAGCAATTGGTTTCAAATGGTAGCCATTGACTACAAATTAATTATAAGAAAGCCGGATGAGAAATTGAGGAAAGTCTCTAGAAAAAAATGCACTCCCAGTCATACCAATTGGCAATGCTGGGAGACCAAATCTGTCTGAGTTGAATGGTTCAGCAATCAACATACACAACAATTACCTGAACAGTAGGATACTAGTCTCCAAATAGTCATTGCATTGAGTACATGGCACGGCGGTGTACAATGAAACATTGCAGTTCATCAAGTGATAGGCAAAAGAGGAAGGAGAGAGTCGGAATTGGTATATGACTGAGTTCTTTGTTGATTGGTTGCTGTACACATAGCAAAACAATTGAGTGAAGGACGGTAACAGCGAAGGAGAATATTACCAATTACAAATTCTTTATGACAAATCTGCTTGCAAAAAGAAACTTTCTGACATTTCATTATCTTCAGAAAATAAGAAGACTATTCATTGTAGAGTGGGTCGGGGCAGAAGCCCGGGTTAGGTGAGAAGCCCCCCCAGGGTTATATCTAAACTTACATTTTTGGTACTTTTTCTTATTGATAGGATTGAAGCTAGAGGCTTTTTAGGTGACATCACAAATTTTCAGGGCAAACAGCGCCAAAAAATAATAGTAATTAAAGAAACAAAAAAAGGTGTATGGTTTTTGTAACTTTGACTAATTCTTTGAAATTGGTTGTCAGAAATATCTTTAGAAATTTTTAAAAGTGTAATGGATATCTGCATTGCTTCACTTTATGACCATCACATAAATATGATATGGATCATGTTTTTTTGAATTTTAGCTCAAATTATAGAGGTGGAATTAAAATATGTGGGTTTGGGGTGAGAGGCCCCACATGTTATGGGGCATGGGGCCCCCTTCACTGAGGCCTCGAAGCTGCTTGAGGAACCATTTAATAATGTGTACTTCACCTTAAATCTTGATAGAATAGCTAATTGAAATAGAAAAAATTTGGCCGAAATTGAAACAGGGCAAAAAATATTAAGAAAATAAATGTATGAACAGAAAAATTCTAAAATTCAGAATAAGTGAATAGAATGCCTTAAAAATGATAGAAGAACCCCAAGAAATAACTTTCAAGTTGAATGCGCTCGCAAAAAAAATTGCCATAGGATTATAGTAGGGGGGCTTCTTGCACGATGGGTGGGGCAAGAAGGCCATTTTAATTTTTTTACAAAAAGGGCCGTAACTCCTTTATAAAAATTGGTAGACATTTGTTTCACTAGTTATAAGTAGAGTCAAGTGAAACCTTCCTGACAGCATAAGCATTCAAACAATCGACCACAAAAAGTAGGTCAAATCGCACCTCGAAGTTAAGGGGGGCTGGATGCCCGCGCTACTCTATACAATGTAGATTAAGTGTAAATAATGGCATTCTTCCTTGCCATCCCAATTTGTGACAAACATTTCAATGAATTTGATTGAAGATGTTTTCTAGATAACATCACAGAGGAAAACATTGCAATTGTGTGGAAAGATGCAGATTAATTACTTATGTTTGCCGTTCATCCAGAGGAATGAGAGCTCTTTTAATAAAGTGGTTGTCTTATTGGATGGATGGATGGATGGATGGATGTTTGGGGCTTTACGTCCTGTATTTAGGCACTCTGATTGCCTAATCAGGACAAAAAGAGGAACGACACAACACTGAAGCGAAGAAGGATTGAAATTGCTTTGCAACATAGGCCCAGGTGACTCGGCGAGAGCTGGATTTGAACCCTGGACCCAGCAACTGGCAATCTAGCATGCTACCACTAGTCCAACCCTACCGCCTTATTGGAAGCAAAATACTAAAAAAACACTTCCCAGATATGAAAAATATAAAAAGTATAAGCTTTGTTGGAAAGCGCATACCTACAAATTATGGCTTGAGTGGCAGCCAGATAACCTAAGTGACCAGAGTTATTTGAATTTGCCTAATTGTGTTTTGCATCAGATTTAGGCAGAACAGAGAAATGACGGGTGACAAGCTGGGAAATCCCATTGGGTCAATTATCAGGTTAATTTGTGTGTGTTTTTGGGCTTATGGAAATTTGCATTGCAAAAGAGGGTTGGCTGGCACCGACAAGTGCTGAATGGAATTTGTTATCCGAAGTCCCATCCAAAGTACTGTTAACTTCCAATCTTGTTAACTTGAAATTCAGAAGATGGGTCTCTAGGATTTTCCAATTCTTCATCAATCAAAACGTACTGTTGTCTTCGCCATCTCAGCATTTCTCCAAATAAACTTGGGACGAGGAATCTAACTAAGAATTACTTGTCTGATGTATGACAAATTCCTTATAAGATCTTTTGTCAAACACTTTGCAGAATGTATGTCATCTTATTATCTTAGTAAGTAAAACAGGTAATACTTTTCAAATGCTTAAAGTCCCCAACTAAACTACCCTTTTTATTTATAGTCATCAGATGAGAGGCAAGTATAGTGTTATAGGTCATAAGGACAATATTTGAAGCATGTGGGGTACAAATTGCTGTCATATTTCTTAGCCCTACACGCAATTACTCAGGTCAAAATATTTGATAAGTCAGTGAACCTACTCCTCATTGAAATTGCATTGGCTTTGTATTTCTCTTACTTATCAAAGACTTACTGGTTTGCATCACACATACCTCAAATATCGCCCTTTATGCCTGCTTTTTTTTCATCTGTTTTGGATTAAGTCACAAATCTGTAAGGAATTCCCTTTATTACAGGTGAATCAGCTATAATTTTTAAAGTGTGAAATTTGGATTTAACTTATCTGGGAAGATATTTGACAAAACTTATAGCTGTGACACCGTGTTAGATGCTTTAAATTAGACTCTGAAATGGAGCTTGTAGGCGTATTTGCCTCTGTTGTGAAGTCATGCACCTTGATGATATTGAATATCAATTGACAGGAATGTGTCTGTGCTGCTGGGTTGCACCACCACAAGCTAAAATGTCCATTCTCATCTAATTCTCATCTTCCCCTCACTTACCAATTTCTAGGCTTGAACACGTAACCATGGCAACACTAAGAGAAACCGGAAATGAACAGAGAGCGACACCAAGACTCGAGTGCTATCACTTTAATCGGAACGCCTTTTCTACGCTATAGTATCTAGATGCTTCTTATAAATGCAATCTTGGGAAATTGAGTTTTTGGATTTACATAAATGTTATCGAAGATACTGATGTGACATCGATTTAAAGAACCACAAACCCCATGTTCTCAAAATAGAATAAGACATGATAATCGACCATTGGATGAATACTGTGACTGTGAGTTAAATAAAGAGCCTCTTTCAAATATGTTCTAACACATCACTATAAAACCTCAGCATAGACCTGTGTTAGGGTGCATCAGCCGCCCCATGAAAAATAAAAAATAGAGCTAGGTAGCTGTACCTTGGCATGAAGTTGTGTTTTGGTAGCCAGATGAACATACTAAAAAATCAGCCTGATCAAACAATATTTAGGGGTGCCTCCGGAAGCATATTTCCTAAGACATTTTCAGGAAAATGTATGTTTCCGCAAAATCGCGGTTTGCGATATCTTGACTAATATAAAAGGTAGAATAAGAATAATAACATATATTTGGATTCTGCAGACAATTTCCTTCAAAATGAATACCTCAGCATAGACCTGTGTTAGGGTGCATCAGCCGCCCCATGAAAAATAAAAAATAGAGCTAGGTAGCTGTACCTTGGCATGAAGTTGTGTTTTGGTAGCCAGATGAACATACTAAAAAATCAGCCTGATCAAACAATATTTAGGGGTGCCTCCGGAAGCATATTTCCTAAGACATTTTCAGGAAAATGTATGTTTCCGCAGAATCGCGGTTTGCGATATCTTGACTAATATAAAAGGTAGAATAAGAATAATAAGATATTTGGATTCTGCAGACAATTTCCTTCAAAATGAATACCTGGAATCTATCTTACGATGAAATAATGTTGATGCCATACTGCAGGATGTGTTTTTACTTTGAATATTTTATACGACTTCACTGATAGACAAAAATTTTTCTTTAAATGACTGCAAGATACTTTGTGATTAATTGTTCCTTTCATTATTTATTATGTTTGATATGAGTAATAATTTACTCGGTGGTAGTTTTAGGGGGGAGCATTGGGCCATGCCCCCCCCCCCCAGGCCACAAATTAACGTGGTAAACATAGGAAAAGCTGCGGATCACCCCGTATTCACCCCAGATAATAAAAAATTATGTGTTTTATCACCAAGAAAGCCTTGCCTGATATTATAGTGCAAAAGAAGATAGTTCCATGTAAAATTTTACCTAACATGGTAATCAACAATCCATATTCTGCAAATTAATGAAACGCAAATATTGACGGCACATATATATTTTCTGGAAGTACTTTTCTGAGGCACATTAAGCTTCAGACCAACATTTTTAGAGTGGGCTTATATCGGGGACTATGTTCACCGGGACTGTCAGAATACATAATTTGTATATCCTGCACTAAATGGATGGCAAGGTCCAAGGAGGATTTATTTCATAGATTTAATCTACAGTCACAATTCCATGACAAGAATAGAAGCAATTTAATAAATGTAATATTTATTTTACATTTTAACTCAAACTTACATGGCATTTTAAAAAAGTATTGATTACTTGCTCATGTAGAAGGGTACAAACCTTGCACGTTAGTCTACTTAAATTCCATTATATTAGGAATGTGTGATATCTGCATGAATGATAAATGTTTTAAATGGCATACGGTGTGACCTTCAAGAAAATTCTTTGAGAGGCAAAGGTAGATAAGTCTTTTAAAAGGATATTTTTGTAAATATTAATTAAATCAGATTTAAAACAATCATCCCACGGGTGTTAAGAATGGTCATTCAAGTTTCAGATATTGTAGTAAATTGATAATGAAGAAATAGAATATAATTTCAAATACAAAAAAAGAAAGAAAGAAAGAAAAGTAGTACAGATGTTCCTCTAACTACCATAAAACAATAAACTCAAACTGGTGCAGCTTCCTGGCTCTATTTCTTATTATTCATAGGACAGGTGATGAACCTTGATGTACATTGTAAATGGACCAATCTCCTAATGCACAAAAGGTATTAGGGCTAGTTTTTCATAAGGTTGAAATAAATTGGGACTCATCAACACACAGCTTAGCAAGCTGGTTTTTTTAATCTTCATAGTCATAAAATGTTTATTGAGATCATCATGAATAATTGACATTCGTAGCTTTGAGAGATAAAATGGAATACTAAGTAAATCACTGCTGATATGTATGAAACATTATTTATATGAAGAGAGAAGCAAAGACTAAGTGCCATGCAGTCATATAAACAGAAACTAAACATAATTGAGGAAAAGCATATTTTGCAGTACATGATCACCATAATGTTGATGCAAACATAGGTTCCAGGTACTCATTTTGAAGGAAATGTTCTGCAGAATCCAAATATGTTATTAGTTTTTTTCTATCTTTTATATTAGTCAAGTTATCGCAAACCGCGATCCTACGGAAACGTAACTTTTCCTGAAAAAATCACAAGAAATATGCTCTCGGAGGCACCCCTAAATATCAATCGATCAAGCTGAAATTTCAGTATCTTATTTTGGGTGGTAAAACCCAATTATGGACCAAGGTAAAGCTGGATCGATTAATGTTGGGGCAACTGATGCACCCTAACCTGTGTAGATTATAAAACAGCTACATAGCCTTGTGTATATTGATTATCTTAAATGGGTACATTGCAATTAACTGCCAGATTTTTGATTGAAGGATGCAGTGTGTTCTTTGACGGTTGAGAGAGAGAGCAGAAATCCGCAACATATACATATTTACCCTGTATGATTTTCAAAATTCAGATTCTCTACCTGGGGTTCAAGCCCTCGCTGATAGAGACATTCAGCGGCATAGGTTTGGGCTAGCTTCTATAACCACCAGGCCACCTGCATGTTATTGCGAGCTACCGACCTCAATCTGGCAATGAGCAGTCTAATACAGCAGTGTTGTTGTATAATTCTGACCATGGGGAGCCATTTAGCCCTCCAGGGTGCCATTTTGGTCAGCAGGCAGCTATTTAGATTCAGCGGGATGCCTTTGTGAAGCACCATGTCAAGCACTCAGTGCAAGGACTGTTTAGAGACTTGTGGCTTACAGCTAATCATAATGTTGATGGTTCTATTATTCATTGATAAGTATGAGGCAGATGTAGAGTCCATAATTGCAGGAACAGACTATGTATGGATAAAGAGTAAGCAATTGTAGTAATGACAAGATATTCTAAAAGGAAAAGAATTGTAGATGGTACTAAATTTTCCAAAGCAGTTACTCTGTAGTGTGTATGTTTCAAAATATTTACATGAAAATATCTAAGAGATACAGTCAACACAGAAATTATTTGCACACTTTGATTTGTTATTATATTTCACAGATTGGCATTATGATACAAAAAACTGTCCTGTGTTTTGTAGATGTGTTAGTAGGTTAGGGTAACATCCATTTCATTTTTAACCAAAATTTATTTTCTTGGAAAATGTGAAAAAAAAAATTGATGACAAAAAAATATACGCTACAGCCAACAACTAGAAACTGAATCTTTAAAAATGAAACTCAAGTTTTTCTATAGGAATTGTTAATATTTTCTGTCATAATCCTCCAGTATTTTTGTTGTGTAAATGCTTCAGCTATTTTTTGAGGCTCCAGGCACCAGCGCAAAGCAGTGGCATAGCCAAAGGGGAAAGGCTAATAGCACCATGCCCCCCCCCCCCCCTTAGCCATCCTTGCCTTCCTCTTGTGCCCTTCTCGGAATTAGTGATATTCAGCAATTATCTGATTGTTTTCTGCCTCATACTGCTGGAAGAAATACATGCACTGCTCATCATATTACAATATTTCATAACGCATCCTTCAGCATAATTTTTAAATCACATGACTCGGCAATTTTTTAACAGGTCACATAAATAATACGTAACAGGGGGTATATATAGATAGATAGATAGATGTTTATTTTCCAATTTAATCAACAAACATTACAAGTAATACAAATTTCTCAATATATATGTACACAGAAATTGGCGGAGCTAGCAAGAGCCAATACAGGCTGCAATCGCTGCGCCAACAAACATGACAAATTATGTAAAATATTTAAGATATATATACTAATATGTATACTATTATATGAACTAAATATAGACATGAGCTCATTCCACTTCTTCCGGTATTTTGTTTTCCTGTAAGGTCAGGTCATTCTGCCTAATTGCACATCGCAGTGGATTACCCTGAAGTAGATCAAACAGACGACTAGTTACAAGATAAGAAATCTTATTAATTATGAAGAACAAAGAGACAGCTCAGATTCCTCTTGGCAACCGTTATAAGTCCAAAAAACTGTATTTTCCTAAGAATCTTTTTGTCTTGAGTTCATCACAGATAATGAGGATATCAAATTCAAAACAAAATAAATATAATTCATTCAACACAATCATAAATGAACAGTTCTACCATCCACCAAATGTATTCCATCAGATATGCAGCAGATTCTTCTGCAAGATAGGATGGAGAAAGAGAATATCATATAGCTCAGACTTAATTTAGAACATTGCATATCTGAGTAGTCTCTTTATTATCTTAGGATAATGAAGCATCTGATCGTTTCCTTTCATAAGCAATTTTTTCTCAGGGCCAAAAGTAATTTGTAATATTCTCCTCCGCTGTTACTCGAGCTGCTTCACTCATCAGCTTTAACAAGCAATCAATGAGTGCAGAACTGCATTCTACCACTCAAATACAATACAATATAGTTTACACTCCCTCTTCACCGCTTTATGCAGAATGTGTTCAATGTTGTAGATTTGTGCTTGTGAATTGATTTTTTTTTATTAGACAAATATGCCTGATACACAAAAGGTACATAGAATATAATGCCAGCTGGACCCCACAGATGTATTTTTCCAAGCAAGAAACGACTTAAATTAGATAATAATAATACATTATCAGCGCTGTAAGTATGGAATGACCGATGAGATGAAATGTTAATGTTAGTTGATGACACACCTTCATAAGAAATCTTAAACAATAAGAAAAGTAATTACACACATAATGCTTTTCATTTAAATTCTAGGCAGTAGGATTTCAGTATTTATTAGATAACATTTCAGTTTATTCTTAAATGATTGGATAGCCTGATATCATAGAAGAAAAGAAATGGCCATTTATTGATATTTGTGACAAAGTAACATAAGCATCTGAATCATGAGCATGAGAAGAGCAGTTAGACTGTTTTTAATGGAGAGAAATCAGGGCCTTGAGGGTGCTGTGCTGTTGATTGTTGAGTGCAAGTCAGAGAGAGCAACACTGGCCTATAAAGAGAGCCAGGTGCAACTGTATGAGTATTCATAATTGTAGGGTTAGCAGCCTTATACATCAAGCATGTCTAAGAAAGTTGAAAGAAGAGCAAAAAAAAAAAAAAAAAAAAAAAAACAGAGAAAGAAATGATGTAAGAAGGTGAATGCTTTGAATTTGGTAATGGTTTAGAGAACATTTATTATCGAGAACTGAGCAGGTGGTCCTAAGAGGGGCACACACAGTGACAGTAATGGCAAACCAGTCATTACGGTTAAGTTGTGTATTACTAAGGGGCACAAAAAAGACAATGATGACAAGCCAGTCATTATGGTTAGATTGTGTATTACTTAGATGCTAGGGCCTAGTGTCATAATATTACTCTGATCCAATTACGATACTGATACTCATTGCAATGCAGAAACGGCTTGCTGTGAGGTCGCTGCTGAACCGCTAGTGCCTAAATGAAAGTACTCGTCATTTGTTTACTGTAAGATGAAGAACATAGCTAAGAATAAAAATACGAGTTTAGTCATTGTACAGGCTGCAGAATACTAATGTATGGATAGAAATGTCTGTATAGAACAAGAACAATTTGCACTTAACATGGCATAGAGTGGTGCATAGCACCGAGTGCAGAGGGTAGATGTGAAGTGCACAGTTGCATATAGGAGGCAACTGGTGATACATTCATTCAGAGGCATGACTTATAATTGTATGAATGGGGTGGTAATTGGTAATATAGAGAAAAAAGAGTATTGAAAATTACATCTTTCTGCCCAAAGAATATATTCTTTAATTAAGTGACATATGTTTGAATTGGTACCACATTTTCGATTCCGGATGGAATCATGTGCAGAACATTAAGGTGTAATTCTTATGGGTAAGGGGGCGACCATTTCATAGAAGTAGGCTAGAATTTGGAACCCATAGAGTCAAATGCCACAAGGGTAACTAAGACAAGCACAGGCAGGAGGACACTGTAGCTAACACTTGGGATAGATAAAGAGCTATCATTGCTAATTGATTAGCAATGTGAGACATTTGTTTACAAATGTGTATTAAGAAGAGAGAAAAATGAAGGAGTGAGCATCATAGCAGGGAGCAAAGATCATATAACAAATGTAAGAATTATATTTCACTTCTGTGAGGGTTTTTTGACTTCTCTTGCAACAATATACCTATGTTAAGAGAGTATGAAGGTAGTTGTAATGTTTTGAGGAAGGAAGGATAAAGGGGGTTGCATATTAATGAAATATCAATTTTGTATTTGGGTATTTGAATTGATAGACAAAAATGTGGCATTTAGAATTTTTAGAATTTCTTTAAACATCTGTGGATATTACAAGTGGTGGTATATCTTATGAGAGTGAGGCTGTCAAGGGTTTTCAGAAAACAATCCAGCAGGGACTAATCGGTGTTGTAGGAGTGAAACTAAAGTGCACCTGGAAAGATCCAGGGCATGTGATTAGGAAGGAGAAGGGAGTTTGATATCTATCAAGAAACAGACTTGAAATATTATCAATGATTATAGAACTGAGCAGAGTGAAGGAAGCATTTTTCAGAAGTGCCATACCTTTTAGACAGTGCTATTATGGGATGTCATCTACAATTGAATAAATGTAATTGGATGAGTGAATCAAAGACTAATTGATTTTATTGTCAGGTCATCTGAAAGGTATGTTTAGTAAAAGAGTTGCTGTGTATATGTGATGGTGTGAGGACTGCATGGAGTGTTGGAGACCTTGGACGTGAATGCAACGTCAGGCCAGCCAGAGGCAGATCTATATTTGGAGAAGGGGGACTAAGAAGTGATGGTTAATGAGATAAGGTGGTAAGGTATGTTATTTATGTGGCAGACAATAGTGGAAGCTTCAGTTTGTGTGGAATAGGCTTGAAGTTATAAAGGGGTAGAATACTGTTGCAGATGGTGGTGCCAGTAAGTGTCACAAATTGTGAAAGACTATGAAGATTCATTGGTCGGACAGCTTCTTAATAAATAAGAAAATAGAGCTTAATTACCGTATTCACCTGGCAAGTACAGTACATACATCCAGGAATGCTTGTGGTTTTGCAGGTATTATTGTTATTGGGACAGGTTTAGGTTATATTTATGCTATGAGAGTATTTCATGTAAATTGGGTCTAAGGAAAAATGGAATTATAGAGATACATCTGTGGATAACTGTGGATTATCCTTGATAGTTGAGATATAATTGGCGAAGGTCTATGAGTAATGTAATTGGGAAGACAGATAGTTAAAGTATGAGGATGTCAAGTATAATACTAATTATCGCAATCAAGGGTCAGACTCCATAAATACCATATTCCATATACTTGTATAAAATTCACTTCATCATATTCCTTTGTCACGGGTGTTCTCAGTTATGGCTTGCCTGAGTGTCATAATATTTTACCATGGTGTCTTGTTATGTCTGAACGGTGTTTGTATCACTTCAAAATTATCAAAACTTCCAAATATTAACTAAAATGTCGAGTTTTCCGTGAATTATGGCTGTTCTGCTGCAGTCAAAGCAGGAGCACCAGCAATCAGTCAGAGCGGGTGTTCACATTTGCTCAAGCTATAGAACAATATACAGAAGGAAAGAAAGAATGAATCCATTAAAAGGAACTAGTGTAGGAATTAATGAAACAATCATGCACGGGAATAAGGAAGGAAATAAAGAAAGAAGGAATGAGGGAAGATATGAAAATATATACTTGAAGGAAAGCATGAAAGAACTGGAAAAGGAATGTAGATAGCATTGGGTCAGGGTGGAAAGAAGGAAGATAGAAACAGATCGCAGATAGAAACATAGAAAGATGAAGAGTGAAAAGATTGTTATTTCCATTAATTGGAGAGTTTCTGTTACAGTAAACGAAACTCAAGTGCTTACAGAAAGGCACTGGAATGTGCCCTGTGAGGTCTGAGCCCTATAGCTGAATGTAAGTACGTGTTGTTCGTCGGCTTTAAAAGCAATAGGGAGCCAGTCAGTTTTGCGGACTAACTGAAATACTTGCAGGGGGAGGAGCTACTGGATAACTGGGGGTTCCCCTCTGAGCCAGTGGAAGAGTAAATCACATCTGGTGTGAATAATGGACATATCTTGTAGGTACGTGTGCACCAAAGGCATTTCGTCAATGATTAGTCTGTGAAGTGAAATAGGTTCAGGAAAGAAGGCCCATTTGTGTTATAGTATAATACGGTTAAGCAGTAGAGTCTTAGCGGGGTGAATGAAGTTCACTAAGGGCGATAGGTGCTTGATAAAATACTTTTATAGGAATGATCCTATTGTCATAGGTCATATAGAGTAAATCGATCACTGGTGCTTTGAGCCATTTTCACTGATGGAATATGTTGACATAGTATGTTCAACAGGGCAATGAGTTTGCATTCAATTTGACACAGTGACCCAGCAGGGTGGATAAAATCTATCATGTCCAATTCATGAAGGATGTAGTATTATGCAGACAGGAGAGTGGGACAGCCGAGTCTTCGGTCTAAGTTACAGAGGAATTTGGACTAAGAGGGGGTCGTTTGTGCTACCCCCCACTTCTTCTAGGAAATGGGAGGAGTTTTAACTTGCAGGGGAGTTTCGTTCTATTTATAGAATGGAGAGCTTGGATATCACGTGTGGAGGCTAGGTCGACTATTTGCAGTTACACCAGAGGTCGACACGATGCAGTTGGAAGTTCCACATGAGGCTACACTCTTTTCTTTGCACCGACATCTGGTGTTAAAACAGACAGTTAACATTTTTGCAATGAGAAACTAGAAATATCCCTAAGGAAAAATACAAGATTATAATAAATAAATTTCATACAATCTACACAATCCTGGTCAATTGTAGTACAGGTGGGTGAAGCCGACTTACTATTGCAGTGAACCACACATTGCTGAGCAGTGTGCTATTGATAATTTGCGATTCTTGCAGGAAGTTGAATGTTCCTTGAAGGAACTTAGCAAATGATTCAGTGTATTCTTGAGTATTCCTTCTTTGATGAGATCGAAATACTAACATTCTCAAGTCCCACTCGGACTTAGTCGGAATGACTGTCCGTTATTTTTCTTTTAGTGTCAGTGAGCTCTATTCACTCTTGCAAAACATTTGGTACAATGTTATTATTGTTGGCAGCTGTAGTTCGTATTTAACCTTTCACATTTGCGAATGCCGCCACTTATGATGTACGAAATTCTGATTGCTTGTTGAGGTTCTTCGTTCAGTTGTGAACCAATTCTTCTGTATGTACACGCCTGCTCTTGATTATTGGGTACTATCATTCTTAAGCAAACAACTATAGTGCCTCGTACAGGAAAGAGCTCTTCAATCACTTTGTATTTAATATTGGTGGCAGGAAGTTTCAGAAGCTAGAAAACAAGACCTTCCACAAGTCTTCAATCTAAACTTAAGCCGCTAATAGCACATACATTGTTTGGACAGGACAACATGGAGTGGTTGCTGATTGTTACCTGGAGATCTTGTCGATGCTATGGGAAAAGAACTAAATAAATGAACCTCGTTAGAACACTGATGAAAAGTTGTTAGTGAAGTTACTGTGTGAGATTGAGACGGCATTGCATTAGAAATGAGACAGACAAAGCATCCTACACTTTGTAATGTAAGAGCAATGTGACACTTGGCCAGTGTATAATAGAGAATGAGTTAAATTGTGAAAGAGCAATGATATTGGAAATTGCATTAAGTTGAGTAAAAAGCAGTTCAGAGATGTATAACATTTTTTGGTCGAACAATTTCTGACCCGGTACATTATTTGCATAAGTGGAGCTATGGTGGAGACAGAGGGAAATACCTTTGGTGTTACGAACAAACTGCATTAAAACTGCATTAAACAGCATGGGAAACAGCAATTTATGATGTCATCAGAAATAGAAGAGGATAAAAGAAGGATAGGTGATGGGTGTAGGGAAAGGACTGACCTGTGGAGAGGTCACCCTGCACAACGGTCCTGTGACCTGGGATGACCTCATTTGCATGTCAGTAGCATTAAATTGGAATGCACACATTGATTTCAAAAATGTATACAATCATGACATGACCTAGTTCAGATAGTTGGCACTCAACATTGGTTGCTGCAAGGAGAGGTTGTCTAATATTAATTTTAGGGGGCTAAACTGAGCATGGGCACTAATTAGCGAAGAAATGGGAAGTGATCAGTTATATATATGGTTTTTCGAAGACAGACGGGATATTGTTATGAGATTAAAAAGGGTGCAGTGGATTTTAATTTGTAGTCAGAGGCAGAATTTGTTGAATGGGCTACAGAAGAACTTCGGGAAAATTTGGTAGATGGTTGCTGTGTCTCTTTGGGCGGTATATGAGACCATGGCTAAAACATCTCATATGTTAGTTGTTTGATCTGGTTGATTGAGTCCTGCTTTCTTGCATGGATGGATGAAATCTATCATGTCTGATTCGTACAAAGGAATACAGAATATTTCATAGTATAGTGCAGATAAATGAGTAGGATAGACAGAATTCGGTCTTAGCAGGAATGGAATTTTAGTTTAAAAGGGGGTCGGTGCAGAGTGTCCTCCTTCGTTGTGAATAAATGGTGAGGAGCTATTGGAGGATGGGTGTTGCAATTCTGTAAATATGATGAGTACATTATGGAGATACAGACTTCATGAGTCTCAGTCTCGACTCATGCTTCGGAGAGAGGGGCAGAGAATCTATTATTTAACAGATTCTGAGACTACTTACTACATTGATCTGACATTATGAGAGAAAATCGAGAGAGTGAAGTGAAGACAGGAAGCAAGGCATGCTTAAAGTAATTCTAGGAATTTTTGGAATCCTTATTGGAAGCTGATAACTATATTGATCGTATTGTAAGCTAACAAGGTAAAATCATGGCTGGGCCATTCAAGATAGTCTTTATAGGAGAAATCCTGTACTTAATGATAGCTTTCAGTCTTCAAGAATCAGTTGAAGTCAGACCTGAGTTTTCAAAAAAAAGGGTATTTAACACTCATTGTAGGCCATTAGGAAATGGAGAGTTTAAATGTTCACCACAATTAGGTTTCAATGAAGCGTGTCGTATGGTCAATAGTACTGGAGTACGGTCAATTGTCTTTCATGATTGGAATACTGAAGTTATACAGTTAAGACCATTCGCATTGATAACTGGAATAGAAGAAATAGAACTAAGATTATGGGCTGTAAAAGTATATTTAGCTGAGTTATTAAGATTATTTTATGGAAGCAATTGAAGGCAATTGATCCTCCTGTTTCAAGTCTGAATTTACCAAAGCTAAAGAGGTTGGCATTAAGGTTAGACACTGCATTAGATGACTACCAACTTAGTAATTTACATTTAACTGAATTAAGAATAACGCTCCAGGAGCATACAGGAGTTTAATTGGCCAACACTTGCCAATCTTTTAACACTTGAGGTATTGGCAGTGCAAGGTCTTACTAGACTGTATACTGCAATTCAAGAATTTCCTTACACTAATTTGAGAACCTTTAGAGTTCGAAGAAATAGTTTTCAGTTAAATTTGACCAGTTTCCTGGGCGGCAAGGTGTTTAACAAGTTGAGATTACTGGAAATATCTGGAATTAAATTGACAGAAGTGACAGATTTCACTCCATTGACTGGCTTAAAGGAGTTGATCATAAATAAGCCATATAGCTTTTGGTAGAGTGGGAAAATTTCCAGAAGGTCTCAGTAAGCTGACAATAACGAATTTGGAAGATAAGGAAGTATTAGCTAGAGCTGATCTAAGGGTTGAGAGCAGTCTGCAGAAAATTGAAAATAAGAAATAGTAGGGTTAAGCATATTGGACCATCATTCTAGGAGGGATTTCACAAGCTCTTATTCACCATTGCTATTAATGCTCAGGGGATTATATGCATAATAGGGAGTTCTCGGAGTGGACATCAATGGACATCCATCTTTAGAGCAGTCATCAGTAGCCAGAACTAATTTAAAGTAAAACTGGAAAAGAAAGAAAAGCTATAAGGATCATTGAAAAGAGAAAATAGAGAATTGGGATAGCTGTTTCGTGTAAAAGTGGGCAGCTGACAGAAGTTGAAACACAAGTAGAGTCAATTAAAGGACTTGAGTAGTCTATCTTGAACTTCGCATTGTAAGTTAACTAATATTGAGATTGGAATCAGATCTGAATGATAATTAGTTGGATAATTTATACTTGAGTCGAGAATACAGGGAGTGGTTCTATCAGAAGCATCATTGGATTGGGAGATCTTAAAATCTATGTTAGGTTGAATTGGCCATTACATTTGGGTTCATGGCAGAAAGACTAAGGAATTCCCTATACAAATACCGAGAGACAAGGGAGAGTCTGCATAACCATGCATGCTATTAGGACTGAGGATACACAGTCAGTTGGTTAGTCTAAGAGTAACTTACATAGCAGCATAGCCAAAAATAGACGGACTCCAGAGATTGGATTGTCCAAAGAAATGTTAACTGCTTGGTTACCTAACTTTTAACTGACACTGGTTATGTTCCAAAAATCTTAACTGATTGGTTACATAACTTTTCATAAACAGTAGTTATTGTTTTGGGTTTTATGTCCTAAAACACCTTCTGTAATTAATTATAAAAACGTGTTATGTTACTTTGTTTTCTCCTATTGCCACATAACAACTTGAAGTTGGGACTGATAACTTAAAAGTCGTAATCAAATACATTGTTCACTCTGCCATATCATGCTCATTTGCATGCTGCTTGTGCTCATTTGCGTGGCCAGTTCCTGGAGACTGCAGTGCAATGCTTGCACTGCCTAATACATAAAGCAGTCTCGTGGAAACTGAAAATAATATACAATTAGGGAGGAGTTATATAAAAATGTTGGGAGTTGTGACTAATCACATTTATAATAAAGCTGCGAGGTGAGTAGATTTAGGGAAATATTAATTGTGGAGTTTTGGTAATTGCATGCGGATGACAGTGATGATTAGTTATGATTGGAGATGTTGTTTTTTGTGGTTGCTTGGTGGTTATTGCATGGTGCATTCAAATTTGAGGATGCTTGAATTGTTTAAATATGTTAAGGTAAAAGAATTAGAATTTACTGTGATTTATATGGGATTAGAAGTTGTTTACAGGTTAGAGGTGAGTGGATTGATTAATGATCTTAGTATCATTGTATGCATAATGGAGTATAATGCCAGGACACGGTTGTTCTATTGGCGACTGTCTTATCTGAATTTGGTATCATCCGCAGGGAGGCTCCTCTGCTCTATTGTGTTTCATTGCGGATGATAGTTGCAAGTTTGCAGTGCTGTGGTATAATCAACCATTGAGGAGTAGTTGGGCTAATGGTGTGTGGGGACTGGATGATTGATGGAAGTTCGGAATTAATACTAAAATCAAATTTCTTTTATTCTGATTGCAGGCCAGGTTCTCGTCTTCCTCTCGCTCTCTCTCGTTCAGCTCATCCTCCACTCGTTATGCTCAGCCTGTTGTCTCACCCGAATTAAGGCTTGCCTTGGAGGTCTTAATTGTCATCAATTGAAGTGAACCGAGAGATGGGATCGCACGAGCAAGGTTACGAATGGTGTTACGAACAGTGTCATCAAACGATCGGACTTATATGAATCGACTGTAGACATAAGTCTTCTTGATCGATAAGAAGGAGAACTCGTGTGTGTTCGCTTGGACAATGGCAAGGAGAACTCGTGTGTGTTCGCTTGGACAATGGCAAGGAGAACTCGTGTGTGTTCGCTTGGACAATGGCAAGGAGAACTCGTGTGTGTTAACAAAGAGGTTTTATTGCTCGGACTCTAGAATTGCGCATCCATTGCTCGGTGGACTTCATTGATGACTGTTGAACAAGAACTTTAAAATTTTAATTTGTTGATTTTAATGTTGATATATTTGTTATTGATTATGTCTGTGATTTGTTGTTGATTGTTGAGATTTTGAATTTATTGAGTTTTGCGCATTGATGGTTGTTTGAATTTACTTACTTGAATTCTTGAAGGTTTATTGATGTTTGGTTTCCTGATTCAGGAATTGCGATGGACGGTTTATTTGAGGAAAAAGGGTTTAGAGATAGGTTAGACCAAGGGGAAAGATAGAGGATGGAACTTGAAGAGTCATTAATGCAAGAGTTATTTTAAAACAGGGGGGGTTGTGACAAGTGCTGTCACGTTACTTCATTTTTATAATTAATTATTTAGGAAAACTCTTGCATTATATGAAATGGACTCAAGGCGAGCATGCCGTCTACGTGCTGCTATAAATCAAAAGGGCATGCTCCAATGTCTAGCAGTACAAGTCTCAAGGATATCTCAGAGGGCAGCAAACTAAGAGGCGATCTAAAGAATTGCACTGTTGTCAAGCTCAGCAGAGCCATGCTATATTGACTGATGCCTCAGAGATAAAACCCTTATGGGCCTCTGGCTTCAATTCCTAGCTCAGCTTATTAAGAGCTGTTATCCAATAGCTGGGCAGAGTGTATCAGCAGCTGGCAGAGAGATGAACTGAGATGAACTGAGAGATCCAGCAGAGGGAACAGTTCCTGAGCTCTGTCTATTTCTTGAATATCAGATAAGTATCATGGTTTATATTCCATCAGTTAGACAGTCATCGCATTCTTGTTTTAGGGATTAAAATTGAGGCATCAGATTGGATCCAATTCTAAATTCATAATTGTTTGAATGAACAGAGTGAATTGTTTGAATAGAAGGGATAATTGAGAGCTATTTTCTCAAATAAGATATTGTGATGTTTCAATTATGTTAATTGAAGGAGTCTGAGTTACAGCTCCCAAGTTCAGATATGTGATCGATTGATATGACATTCAATAGATTGATAACAAGTTGATAACAAATTGCAGATTTTACAAATGTTATGTAATAAAATAAATCATTATTTTGACCGTTAAATCAGAGTCATAGTTGTGTATTGGAGTTCAATGACATCAGACCGGCCAGAGTGCGGTTCCGGCCTCAATTACCACAGCCAAGCTGACTATTAAACTTTATTTTAACAGAATCATCACACAGATGACACAAGTGAGACTTAAATTTAAAACCTATAATATTCAATATTTTTGGTCCCGTGTACTTCAACATTCTTTGAGTTGTATAAAGTCTGGCAAATGGAATATTGAACTTGTCCATGCCACGAGTAGCAATAAAGTTGATGTATTAAAGTCAAAATGATTAGACAGCAAGAGAAAAAGCAATTTCATTAGGTAACAGTGGTCCCTGTGTTATAAGAAGGCCCCTTCTGTGGTCATGAAGTGGTCTGTGGTGGGGGTGCAGTCTCTCGGGGTGAAAAATGCACTAAAAATACTGCTTGGTACAGGAGGAAGGCGGTCACGTAAGGTAAGTCGGTCTTACAACAATTGGTCTTATAATGCTGGGACCACTGTAATAACAACTGCAAAGAGGAATCTCAGTGGTCTCATTGTACTACATAGTATGATTTTTGTTGTTGTCACAAGTCATCTAAGGCTAATCATCTACGAGATACAGTTTTAAAAGCAGACTGCCCCAATCTACATAATAACCAGAAGCTCCAAAAAATGGAATGAGTTCATGACATGACAATGCTATCATGTAAATGTACCCTTTTTTATTTACTACCTTTTATGAAAAAAAAAAAGATTATATGAGGCTGTACTAAAAATCCTTTCCCACTTCAAGCCACAGAGAAACTGCAATGCTGTCTTGAAGCCTGCATGGAACCACTTGCTGTGTTTGAAACAGCTTGATGGTTCACAAGAGCAGCATTAACTTCCTGTGAGAAGAAGAAGAGTAGTTGAGTGAGATGTAGAAAGCTATAAAGAGGAAATTAAACACTTTGCAAAGTGTCTTTATATCTTATGCCAGAGGGCCGAGGCGTTATCAAGACATGAGGCACCTCCAGAAAATCTGAGGCTCCAAATGAAAGCGACTATTTGTTGTTACATTCTATTTTTTTCTTAATTTATGTTTCATATACTCAATATATTTCACAACCTCAAATTCAAATTACACGTGATATAAATATCACTATCATATATTCTATTTCTAACTTAAATAAAACTTACACTGCCACGGTATGTTCCATGAGAAAATGAACAAATCCATATTATAGGCCTATATTTGCATTCTAAAGTACATTTGAAAACAATTTGTACATAATTTTGAATTCTAATAGTTTCTTAATATGTTTGAAAATCAGACATCAGTTCTTCTGTACCATCCGCATAGTTGAGGCACAACAATGCTCAGTGCAACCAATGCCACAGCAAACCTTTATTGAAGGCCTCACTGGGACTACCACCAATGAACTCTTGGGCTTATGCATTTCTTTTATACAAGCACAACAATAGAAGTGACAGGTCCCAGTATAAAGTAACAGAACAAATGACAACCAACTATGATATATTGCAATTTTGTTGCGGCTTTGAAATGTCCGGAAACAGAGTATTTCCCCAGAGTTCAGTCCTAGAATAAGTACAATTCATCCTGCCACAGTTACAAAATAGAACCCAAATTGTTTGGTTGAAAAATGCTTGTATGGTATATTGTATGGTGTATACATTATTGAAAAAGGGAGCATTGTGGACCATCCAGTAGGAGTTGTGTCAGCTCTAATATGGACATGTTCTCTATCCCTCAAACAGGCCAACTCCAAAATTAGCAGTGAACTCAACTATTCAAGCTCTCTTTTGCAGGCTTATCAATAATTAAACATAGAGGTCTAGATGCTGCGTCTCACAGCACCACAGAGTTCTATAGGTGCCCTATGCAGTTGAAGTTCCTTAAAAAATAAAATGGGATAAATTTAAAATTGTGAGACATTTCTTTGACTGCTCTCTAGGCATGAACCTCCAGCAACCTTTGAGAAAGATTGGATTTATCCAGACATACTACTGCTTGGCATCCAGGCTACTACAAATCTGAAACAGAATTCATAGGATATATTACATTTTGGTGAGTGACAGTAGGCAATCCCAGACTTGTCTCTTACAATAGCTTCCACCTAAATGTTTTTGCCTAGGGATTTATTCTGAAAGCTTTGCCTACTTTCAGAGAAGTACAGACCCCTCTCTCTCTCGGAATTTGTTTGTTGTGGGTCATCCTGCTACTTTTTGGATGTGCTGGTTTTCTTACTACGTGTAAACACATTCATAATTAATATTACGCTTAGTTCATTAATCAGTGAACAATAATTTGCCTTTGTGTCAATACAACATCAAGATGTATCCATCCTTGTTCAATTTAAAAAATGTGCAGAAAGGAAAGGCTTTTGGTATTTATATTTCAGGTAAAGTTAAAGTTTGTGTGCCCTATATCTGGCAATTAGCCTTTCAATAATGTTTGCAAATGACACAGAACCAAAATGCATGCATTTTGACCATCCATAAGAATAGCTTTTTCGGTACGCTTTATTTTATATATTTTGCTCTGACAAATAACTTGCTGTTACACTGAGTGGGGTGTCGAGAAACAAATATTTAGATACCTGGAAACACGTCTTGTCTTCTTGAATTCGTCGTAGTAAGAGAGAGAGCGCCCGGTGCGCATGCGCCGCCTCGATCCTACTTCGGCTGCGTCCGGGATCACTCGTGCGTCTCCGCCGCCTTCCCGCCACACTCTTCCCTTTCTTATTTTTCGGTCGCTGTCCCGGGATCCGGATGATGGACTTGGAACTTCACGGGCACACCAGATGACTTGTCTGGAACGTCATGGGTTGACCGGGTCACCGGGGTGAAACTTCACGGGTTGGCCAGATGACTTGAATGGAACTCCACAGGTTGGCCAGATGACTTGAATGGAACTTCACAGGTTGGCCAGATGACTTGATGTGGAACTTCACAGGTCGGCCAGGTGACTTGATGTGGAACTTCGCAGGTCGGCCAGGTGACTTCCTCACTCGACTTCGGTAATGGTCTGACAAGAAGTGAGATAGACAGACATACATACATGTGCATTCTCACGAGATTCACCATTGTCCCTGGTGCCGTAAAGCACCGGGGTTGGCGATAACCACACATCACATAGACACATTACTGTACACTATCACATTCAAGTTAGACTTTGACACTGAATAATATTGACACAGATGAAAGTAGGCCTACTTTGGAGAGCTATTGAAATAGCAACTAAGGAAAACGCTATAAATTTGACAATAGTCCGGACGAATGAATCCTCGAATCCTTCCGACTAACAGCATGATGACAGGGATGCATGATAATAGACATAATGGTACATTGCTTAATTATATTACAGAGGCGGTTGGAACATTCCAACAGACAATGATAACATGACATTAATGATAACATGACGAATGAATGACAATAATGTCGACTCGATGACACACAATGAACTTTGCAGGGAGCCACGGACATGCTCATCCACAATAGTTCTAAATAAGACAAATACAATGAGCGCAACTCAGGCACCTGAAGCAACTACCGACTATATACATAACTCCCACAAAAGTGGTTCCCTACCACTCGTATATGTACAGAACATAAGAACTACTATAATAGTGTCACCAGAGTGGTCCAAAGTTGATAAGAGTATATAAGAACTACTACGAAACTACCACCAAAGTAGATAACTATACTGGAGGTATGTAAGAACTGACATTGACTAACCCTACTTTCATCTACCACCAGAATGGCTAAACTATGACATAAAAATAATTCTCCCCTATCCTATACGACAGCCTCTCCCCCCTCTTCACAGGTCCGTTTCCGGGAGTCCGAAGAATCTATTGACATTCCGACGATTTGCTTCCAAAACCATCGCTGGGCATACTCCCTTGGCGGTCCCCACCCACTCGGCAATCCGTTGAAGATCTTGGCATGGGGACCGGGACAGAAATGGGAAATCTGTCTCCAGCACGATCTGATCCAGACGCAGGCCTCTTACCGCAGCATGGAGTGCGTCTCTGGCTTCCTCCGGGAGCTTGAGGGTCTTGGGACTGATGCTGAAGACGATGGTTGGAAAGTGGTCACGGAACTCGTCTCGTTCCTCGGCTGTTCCCATGAAGCAGTGAAGCATCACTGGGGTTGTGGGTAGCACGGTGGCCCTTAGGATGTCCAGGGCATCCAAGAAGGCACTGTTGCCTCTGCAACTCCGACAATGGAGGATGATTGGCATCTCAGCGGGCCGACATTCCATCAGGGTTGCCAGGTTGTTCTGTTGTGCCAGCCTCTGAGAGGGGGCTGGCCCACGGACATAGTCCAAACCCACCTCCCCGAGACCGACACAACGTGGATGCCTCAAAATCTCCCTCAGACGTCGAGTGTTTCCGTCCGCGATCGTGAGTTGGGTGGGGTGAATTCCGGCAGTCGCGTAGATGCGAGGATCCTCGTTGACCTTCCGCTCAAACTTGTCCCAGTGGCAAGGGAACACAAAATTGGCAATGAGTGTTGAAATCCGCAAAGGTGCGTCCCAATTCGTCCCCTCGTAGGATGTCAGATCACTCTGATCAAGATGACAGTGGGCATCGGCGGTGTAAGCGATGCGGCGGAGACTCCTTCTGACGTTCGGATACCCTCGGCGCTCTCCCCTGGCCACTTCTGCCCGGACGTCTTCTCCGACATGGGGGAGGATGGATGTCAACACTTTAAAGTGCAGAAGACAGGACACACTTGGGGGGGGTGAGATGGCTAGGTCCTTGAAGGGAGTCTGGGGAAGCCTGCGCTCCTTCTCCCACAGCCACATGAACAATTTCTGCTGAAAGGAGAGATGTGCCCTCATCGCACTGGTCGGAAACCATCCGTTGGCCACCACGAGGTCCAGCAAAGACTCAAGGGACGAACATCCCAGGGCCTCCATCAGGACCTCGAGGAGGCCGTTGGCGAGTCTGACGAAGTCAGGGATGTCCTTGTCTTCCATACCAATTTGTCCACAGTCACGATGCGAGTATTGAGCAAAGGTGGCGGACTGGGAAGTCCCTCCACAGGTCCAGCATGCCCGGTTGGGTGACAACCACCATGGCACATGCGTTTCCTCGATGTGTCGTCTTAGTCGTCGGGATATGTAGGCGTCGCACAATACACAGTACTTATCCGCGGGCTTCTCCTCCTCTGGTCCCTTGACTTCCTCCGGGGGCGGCGTCGCTTCTTGGTTGGAGCCGACAACCAGGGTGTCGGAGTCGTCCAACTCCAGGTCGTACAGAACAGCAGCTTCTTCCGCCAGATGAGGAATAAAATCCCTGTGATAATTAATGAAGCCTAAGAAAGCTTCAAGCTGAGTCTTCTTCTCTGGGCGAGCCCAATCCACAACGGTCTTCACCTTGCTCTCTGGAATGCTGACGCCATCCCTGCTAACCCGTCTTCCAAGGAAATCAACTTCAGTGCCAAAAAGCACACATTTCTTTGGCTTAAACTTAAGATTGTATTTCCTGAAACGGATGAAAACTTGTCTAAGATTTTCAAGGTGGGACTGAAAGTCCCGTCCTAAGATTATCAGATCATCCAAGTACGCTAAAACATCCTTCCATAGAAGATCCTTCAAAACTAAGGTCATAGCGCGTTGATACGTTGCTGGACTGTTGCACAGGCCCATGGCGAGCCTGACATGCTCAAATAGGCCATAACGAGTCAGAAATGCAGTCTTATGGCGATCGGCTGGGTCGATAAGCAATTGCCAATAGCCAGAAGCCATATCAAGAGTGCTAAAGTAGAAATTGTCTGCCAAAGTATCAAGACATTCTTCTATCAATGGTAACGGAAAATTGTCCTTTCTGGTAACTCCGTTAAGACCACGATAATCCAAACAATACCTGTAGCTGCCACACTTTTTCTTCACAATAACTGGAGCGGCTGCCCATTCGCTGATGGAAGGTTGGATGACTCCTGCATCCAGCATCTTCTTCAAGTGCTCTTCTTCCTTGTCTTGGAATCCAAGTGGCGTTCTCCGAAGGCCACATTTTACGGGCATAGCAGTCCCAGTATCGATAGTGTGCATGATTTCATGGAATTCACCGAGGTCATAATCATTCTTGGCGAAGACATCTTGATATTCCACAAGCAACTTCTTAAGTTCTTCTCTCTCAGCCTGTTTAAGATGAATGCCTGATTCTTCAAATAATTTCTGCAAATGCTCTGGAACGACACAGGTAACATTGTCAGGATTTCTGTCATCTGGGCTCCCTTCTGGAACGGAATTTGTACAAGATAAAACAGAAAGTGGGTCCCCAGGTGCAACTTCACCATGGAGACCGGGGGAGGAGCCGGACAGCTCCGTGACAGGCGTGGCATCAGGATCCTCCATCCAATCTTCGAGGGTGATGACATCACTTACTGCACAAGCGGAGGCAATCCTGGTGTCCTTAGGTAATGTAACAGTCGTATCAGAAGCATTGAAAATATGTAAATCGGCAGTCTCTCCTTCACTCATGAGAACTTCAGGGATGATAAGTTGTGCCTTCAAATTGGACGGCATAATGGGTTCCACAAGGAAATCCTGTTTCATGACTTGTGAAAGTCGACATTGGACAATCCTTCCAGAAAAGGGTTGTAGATCACACTCCTCCATGATAGCGACAGAACTAGATTCAGCCGGTTGGCCGTTGGCTCGCACATCAGCCGGAATGACAGAATCACGGATCCGGATGTACGGCTTCTGGAAATTAATAATAGCTTGAACATGGTTAAGAAAGTCTATTCCCAGAATACACAATTCTCGTGCTGGTCCAACAATAAGGTCCCAAGGGAAAACTTCCCGGCCAACTGTCAATTGGACATTCCGCACAATTTTTGCTTGCATCTCCATGTTATCTCCAATTCCATGTATCTTAATGGATGAGCCTTCTTCTGGAATGAGCTTCATGTTCTCTGCTACTGTCTGTCCTATTAATGTGACTTGGGATGCCGTGTCAATCACAGCTTCAATGGGGTGACCATTAATGAGAATTGGTGCAGTCATAGTCCATCCTGGAGTATTTAATATGGATCCCTGATATACCCGCTTGTCATGAGGCTGGGGATACGTCTGGGTTCCTTTTCCAGGGCTAGCAGGCCCGCCTCCAGGTAGTGGCGATCTAGTGGTCCGTGGTCTAAATGGACTAGTTGTAGCTTCTCGTTGGCCACTCCTCCGGGTTCCTTGTTGGTTCTGAAAAGTTTCACGTCGATCATCTCGCTGGTTGTCTCTGGAAACTTCTCGTCGCTCATCCTGAGGATCTCCTCGTCTGTCATCCCTGGGAATTTCTCCATCATCCCGTCTCGGTCCTGGAGATGAAGTTACAGATGGCAATGTCCTGAGGAATGGTGGATGTGGGCACTCATGCTGAAGGTGTCCTCTTTCTTGACAATTGAAGCAGTGATCACCATACCTACTGAAATTTCTATCCCGCGAGGGTGTTGGGGATCTGTCATAGGATCTTAAAGATTGGGATGAATCCCCAAACCGCCGGGCAGGTGAAAATGGACGTTGCCTATTTGGTGAATAGCTGAAATTCCCTCTGGACTGGTGCTCCCCCTGTCTGTCACGTTGCCACGAGTATGGCGAAGGACGACGGGAGTCATAATTCCTGTTGGGTGAAACTGGACGTTGCTGAAAATTCTGCCTATTATTGAAATCAGACAAACAAGTCTGTCGAACAGGTATATCATCATCAAAAGTTACGTACCGAGTAGACGAGGAAGGTCTACCGAGGAAATTATCAATAGCTGCTGCTTCCTTCACAAGTTCCAAGGCTTCCCGAACATCTCGGGGTTTTCGATGAGCAGCTTGTCTTGTAGAGTTCTTATCCCTCGCCCCTTTCAAAAATGATTCTGCTCCAATGGGGCCAAGGATCTTCTTGCCACTCTTCCTGTAAGCCTTCTGAACAATTTGTTGAGTGCGGTCCGCAAAGTCATCAAGAGACTCACTAGTCTCCTGTCTCAAATCTAGAAGCAATTTGCGGTAGACATGGGGTTGGTCATCACTCCCAAACCTCTTCTGCAGAGCTTTTACCAACTTCCTGTAGCTGTAGACGGTGGAACTCGGCAAAGTACGAACATACTCCACCGCCTTACCTCGCAGACACTCTTTCAATCTAGTAAGTTTCATCTTCTTCTTCCACTTGTACTGCTTGGTAGTGTTCTTGAAATAAAAGAAGAAATTCTCCCATTCATTCACTTCTCCTTTGAACATCTGTAGCTGGGGTGCTGAAGGGCTCTTCTTTCGTCTGGAATTTTTCCCACGTCTTCGGGATCTTGAAGAGCGCTCGTCATCTTCACTGGAACTCTCCGAATCAGAATCAGAAGAATCAGAATCACTTGAACTTGAATCAGATGAAGATGATGGTGACCTATGCTTCCTGGATTTTCTTCTGTCTCTCAGTTGATCATTCAAGACGGGTAGGGAATCAGACTCACGCCCTGAGCGCACTGCATCTGAGTGTCTCTCTTTGTCATACTTGGAAGAAACTCTAGCATCCTGACGGAAACCGCCAGAAGAATAACCAACATGTAAGGAATTTTCAAATTTATTATCACATTCACGACTCTTATCTTGCCTATCATATCTACTACAATTGGCGTTATCATAACGGCTACAATTATCTCTATCATCAAAACGAGAATTTGAAAAGGAATCTCTGTAGCTCTGTCTGGACCTTTCATCCCAACGGTTATGATGAGTAGAGTCACGCAAATCCCTAGATTGGCGTCTAGATTCATCCCGGAAATCCCTGGATTGACGTCTGGATTCTTCTCGGAAATCCCTGGATTGACGTCTGGGTCCGTCATCTTGATACGGTCGTTGATCCCGGTTCCCTGGGTATTCATCAAAATGGTCATTGGGGCGATTGAGTCCGCGCTGCTTCTCGCAGTATCTCTGCCTCTCCTCGGGAACGTCTCGTGGGTAGCCATATTCTTCTCGTCTGTAATCATCCTGAACATATGTGGCTCCTGGATTTCCATAATTTTCATTGTCATATTGTGGATCCTGTGGTAGCGGCGGTCCTTGGTAGCGGGACTCGGTCCGGGGCCTCGCTCCTGCGGGATCATCATTTCTTCTTGTAGTCTCGGTGGGTCGAGGCTCTGGTCGCTCTTGCCTCGCATCCTGCGAGGGAGCTCGTTGCGAAGCAGCATCCGCAGGCTGTCGAAATCGACGTTGCCTGGCTGGGAATACATCCACTCTGGGAGGGGGATCGGAACTTGGTTGCTGACTTAAATATGGTGCAGGGTTGATTAAAGGTATTCCCTCTGTGTCAACATTTCGGCGATGTCCACTTCTTCCAGTTAGAGTTGGACCTCCTGCATCAACTGGACATTGTTGATAATTTGCTTGAACATCATGCTCTCTTACACTTGGCAGATACGTGCTAGCGTCCGTGAAATGAAGACTAGCTTGACTGGGATACAAATTTCCGGTGAAGGACTGTCCATGAGGGACAGACATAGGTTGCTTCACAGTAGTTTGTCCATTGCTAGTTGTCTGGGCTTGACTTCCGTGGTCACCACTTCTTGAATTCACAAAAACTCCTCCTTGGGGCATTGAAGACACAACTGCAGCAATATCTTCAGGCTGGACTGTAGCCGCATTGAGGCGCTGCAAAACAGGAGTAGAAGAAACAGGAATATGCACATTGTCAAATGTCTTAACTTGTTTCACTTGAGTCTGTGAATCATGGTTGAAGTTGCCCCCTTGTCCCATAATTTCCCGATGCAAATTTAAGTCATTCTGCTCCTGGTGGAGTTGCTGATGCATTATGTCAATATACTGCGTAGTTGTCGGAGAAGATTGTTGCATGGACCAGAATTCATGTCTTCCCTGTTGATTAATAACACCATCCGGTTGTCCCGGCTGTTCCCCACTAGCTATAAATTCATGGCCTCCATCTTGAAACTGATTTACAGCATAATCCGGATGTGACTCACCAGATAAATAGGCCAAATAAGCTCTAGAATTACCCTCCATTCTTACTAAGTGAGCAAGCCGTTTTCGCTGCTCCTCTTGTTGAAGCATTAATGGTACCCGTGCACTCTCCGAGGGCGCATTCTTAATGGCAATTTCAAGTTTATTAATTTCAGGTTCCAGCTGAGTAACAAAGTCTCGCCATTGATTATGGACAGCCTCAGCTCTGATGAAATTTACATCTGCCATGTTGGGTACATTAAAAGAAACAGAATGGTCACCTTCCTGAGTGGGGTCTTGTCCTAGTCCTGGAGGAATGTATCCAGTAGCTGGGGTGTTCAGGGAAGTTCCGCGGCCAGTCAGTGGTCGTCCATGTCCAATGGGGTTAGGCAATTCTCCTCCTGTTGCACCACCTTCTTCAAAAGTCAATTGACCAGTTCTGACAAACTTGCGCCAAAATTCAGCCCCCGTCCTCAAATGTTGTCCTAAAAGTTCCGGTGTCAAACGTGCATTTTGCCGGAGTTTAATAATCTCACGCGCTCGAGACACACCAACTTGATCAAGTTTCCGAAGTTGAGACTCGGTTGCGGTATTGATATTGATTATCATGACTAATCCTACTCCTAATCCCTATTTTATTGATATGCCGAACAGCATCTCAAGTCTAAACAACTATCAGTGCTAAATTTTACGGTATCATATCATAGGGTGTCAAAAGTATCAGGAATTCACAGCAAATCACAAGTTAATGTGGACTCAGATCACTGTGTCGTCACCTTGGGCTCAGGCCCTACGATCACAAATCGCAGAACTCCGTGCTTACAGTATCAGATCACAGAGTCTAAACTCACAATTCAGCACAACACTCAATTAAGAAACCTTGAGTTACTAAGTGTATCTCAAATAATCAAATTCTGTGATGATATCTCAACACAGTTCAGTATCAACAAGTATCAGTCACATAAACGTTGAAATTCAGATCAATCAATCACATCAGTGTCAAATGACATAAACTGTCACAATTTGTAATTAGTACACTACTGAGTGACACAAATCACCAATGAAACAAGTGCAATTGTTTGAATATTGTTAAATCAAATGTACTTTAAAATATTGGCAAAATCAGCCAAATTACCAAAATTAAAGTTTCAAATGCACAAGTAATTTGAATAAATTCAATAAATGACCGATGTGATTAATTAGTCAAGCGGACAATTGTATCTGCAAGAATCCACTAGGAGAGCTTGCTAAGTCACAAAGTCCTTTCCGTCTGCGCTTTTACGGCAGTCAGAAAACCAATATCTTTCAATTGGTATAAACACTCTCAACAATATTGTACACTCTCTACAAAATCATGAAGACACTCTCAACAGAAGTGAATATTTACACTCTCAACAGATTTGAACCTGGGACCAAGTCCTGACTGATAATTTTGATTAATTTGACCAAAACTTTGATTTAAGTGCTGTAAAACTAAGTGCTGTCACAAAACACTTATAATTTACATTCAAGATGCTGGAATTATCTGACTTTCAAAAATAAATAAATGAGGAGCAATTTGGAAAGCTAGATTATTGAATTATTGAACTTCGAATGCACAATTGCACACCGGGCTATTCCCGACTTGTCAACTCAAAATATCTGAACAAGCTCTATTAACTTGTACAGTAAAAATATTTACACCAAATTCAAATTTGACAGTAGTTTGTTGTGAACTTTAACTGAAATAGTGTATTTACACAATACACAAGTGCACTCTTTCCAATTAAATTTTTTTTTTTTTTTATTTCCCAAAACAGTGCAAAAATTCAAATAACTACACACAAACGTCGTCAATAAAAGAACAGGCCTATTCTAAACTAGCACAGTAAACAAAACCACATGGCTAATTAAATATGCGCCAAATGGCTGCCGTCACGTCGAAAAACGTGCGGACGAAATACGACGAAAACTGTCAAATTTCGAAGTGAAAAGTACAAAAACTGACTGAATATGGTGTATAATATAGCTAGGTAACGAAATATAGCAAGAAAATCAACTGACAAGTGATATTTTGCCTATAGGACGTCCTAGACTAAGCCTAAATCGTTACGTCGAGGTAAGCGTGCGAGCTGTCAAATTCGGAAATTCCTCCAAAAAGGTAAAAATTAACGCCGAAAAGCGTTTAAAATACACTGGAAACGAATCCTAAACGTGAAGGCATCCTGTTTATCCGCTGCCACCACTGTTACACTGAGTGGGGTGTCGAGAAACAAATATTTAGATACCTGGAAACACGTCTTGTCTTCTTGAATTCGTCGTAGTAAGAGAGAGAGCGCCCGGTGCGCATGCGCCGCCTCGATCCTACTTCGGCTGCGTCCGGGATCACTCGTGCGTCTCCGCCGCCTTCCCGCCACATTGCCATACATCGATGGAATTTATTGAGTTTAATAAAAAAACAAAATTGCTGAATTGGCAAAGTGACACACATTTATTTGCAATTCTCACATTAGACATCCATATTCAGGGCAGGTCCAGTGCCGTGAGTTGGTAAAATTTCAGTTTTGGGCCAATATGCACTTACATTTTAGGTCATATCTCAGCCCCATAAAGGAATTTATGCTGGTATGATGGATCGAATGATAGGCAAAAATATCTTCTTTGATGTATATAGCAGCAATTGCATCCATGTGTCACTGGTCTTGAGATAATCAGTGATCAATGATTGCATTTAGGGAAATTTTTGGTGTCCAGGAAAATACAGGAAAAGGGATCAATTTAGGATCAAAATTGCAATGCATTACTGTTCCCTGATTAGGTGGGCATCATGTGAATTCAGAAAAATGGCAATTGGATGTTTCTATATATTTTTAATACACCTTTTGTAATCCTCAGTTGGTGTGTCCCGGGTGAAGCTTAACAGTGCAATGTGATTTTTGATGCCACAGATGAAACACTGATCGAAACATTTTCGGAAAATTTGATATACCAATGCAATGCTCATGACCTTGTCTGTCAGGAATATATCACTTAAAGTGGCTGAGGCTGTTGTGCCAGGAGCTGTGATGGCTCGAGTAAGACTGACAACAGTGCGACGCTCTTATATTCTGCAAACATTCTGTGGGACTTCCCTTGTTCGGGTACTTCCTGATGAAGGCTTGTTGCTGGAATTCTTGCATTCTTGGTATCATTGTCATGCTCATGAGCCTTGCTTTGTATTAGTGTATAGAATAGGGTAGAAAGTCCAACCCATAATGGCATTAGAGCCCTATCTTTGAGACTGACAAAAAATGCGACGCTCTCACATTTTGAAATATTTATGAGGACCTTTCTTCTTTACACACTTCTTGATGAAGGCTAGTGGAAGGAAAGTTACCTTTTCTGATATGATTTTGTTGCTCATGAGCCCAGGTTTCTATTGGTCTATAGAACGTGGTTGTAAATGTAATCAATCATGGTATTAGTGGCCTGTCTTTGTCACTGACAACAAATGTGGCACTCTTGCACTTTGTAAAAATGTGTGTTCAGACATGTCTTGTTCAAATGCTTTGTGATAAAGACTCTTTGCTGGAATTTTCACTTGTTTGATATTGTGTTGTTACACTTAAGCTTGGCTTTCCATTGGAATATACAATATGGTTTTTAGTCAAACCTATCATGGTATAATGGCCCTGTGTTTATGGCTAACAAAAAGTGCAAAGCTTGCTTTCGGCATTACCTGCTAATTATATCATAGAAGGTATGAGAAGGCAAATAATGAAAAATCAGTTTTTTGTTTGTTTTAAGAATATTATTCAACAAAGTGTGTGCAAGTTTCATAGTGATATCTTAAAAAGTCTTTGCTGCAGAGGTATTTGAAGAAATAAAGTTTCGTTTTGAATAAACTGCATTTCAAGTTAGTATTTTCTTCACATTCATGTTTAAATTTACCATCATAATGTGGCATAGACGTCACAAAAACGCATATACAACCTCAAATTTTTGGATTTGGAATCTATTAACACATAGGAAGCATATCAGTGATTATTGATTTTTTGGTCAATTTCACCAGAAGTTCCAAATTTTACCAACTTGTGGCATTGGTCCGGCATTTAAATATTTTCAACTGGGAGACCAGCTGAACTTTGAAACATCATGATGAGCGACATCTATAGATCAGCATGTTAATTTAGGGGACATGATGGTTACCTCAAAAACGAGTCCGACAAATTGTTTGGAAATTAGAAAGATGACTTTACATTATAAAGACGGCAAAAAATAATTTTGATATGAGAAGAAGAAGCAATTGGTTTCAAATGGTAGCCATTGACTACAAATAAAGAAAGCTGGATGAGAAATTGAGGAAAGTCTCTAGAAAAAAATGCACTTCCAGTCATACCAATTGGCAATGGCTGGGAGACCAAATCTGTCTGAGTTGAATGGTTCAGCAATCAACATACACAACAATTACCTGAACAGTAGGATACTAGTCTCCAAATAGTCATTGCATTGAGTACATGACACGGTGGTGCACAATGAAACACTTCAGTTCATCAAGTGATAGGCAAAAGAGGAAGGAGAGAGTTGGAATTGGTATATGATTGAGTTCTGTGTTGATTGGTTGCTGTACACATTGCAAAACAGTTGAGTGAAGGACGGTAACAGCGAAGGAGAATATTACAAATTACAAATTCTTTGTGACAAATCTGCTTGCCAGAAAATAAGAAGACTATTCATTGTATACAATGTAGATTAAGTGGAAATAATGGCATTCTTCCTCGCCCTCCCATTTTGAGACAAACATTGCTGTGAATTTGATTGAAGATGTTTTCTAGATAACATCACAGAGGAAAACATTGTAATTGTGAAAGACGGTAACAGCGAAGGAAAATATTACCAATTACAAATTCCTTGTGACAAATCTGCTTGCCAAAAGAAACTTTCTGACATTTCATTATCTTCGGAAAATAAGAAGACTATTCATTGTATACAATGTAGATTAAGTGTACATAATGGCATTCTTCCGCGCCCTCCCATTTTGAGGCAAACATTGCTGTGAATTTGATTGAAGATGTTTTCTAGATAACATCACAGAGGAAAACATTGTAATTGTTTGGAAAGATGCAGATTAGTTACTTATGAAATCTGAGGTGTGTGATGAACTGATAATGTTGATGAGCCATCCAAGTAAACGCAATTACTGAGACAAGTACAACAGACTATGTGCTGTATAATTTGAGCTGTTGCGGTTTAGGTTGTGTTCCAGACCAATCTAGATACAAGAAATAAATTGTTTGCCGTTCATCCAGAGGAATGAGAGCTCTTTTACTAAAGTGGTTGTCATATTGGATGGATGGATGGATGTTTGGGGCTTTACGTCCTGTATTTAGGCACTCTGATTGCCTAATCAGGATAAAAAGAGGATCGACACAACACTGAAGCGAGGTAGGATTGGAACTGCTTTGCAACATAGGCCCAGGTCACCCGGCAAGAGCTGGATTTGAACCCTGGACCCAGCGACTGGCAGTCCAGCATGCTACCACTAGACCAACCCTACCTCCTTATTGGAAGCAAAATACTACAAAAACACTTCCCAGATATGAAAAATATAAAAAGTATAAGCTTTGTTGGAAAGCACATACCTACAAATTATGGCTTGAGTGGCAGCCAGATAACCTAAGTGACCAGAGTTATTTGAATTTGCCTAATTGTGTTTTGCATCAGAACAGAGAAATGACGGGTGACAAGCTGGGAAATCCCATTGGGTCAATTATTGGGTCAATTTGTTTGTATTTTTTTGGGCTAATGGCAATTTGCATTGCAAAAGGAGGGTTAGCTGGCTCCTCCCACAAGTTTTCCAATGCTAAAAGTCACCGACTAAACTGCCTTTTATACTCATCAGATGAGGGGCATGCATGTATAGTTATATAGGTCATAAAGGACAATATTTCAGGCATGTGGGGTACAAATAGCTGCCACATTTTTCTTAGCCCTACACACAATTACTCAGGTCGAAATATTTGATAAGTAAGTGAACCTACTCCCTGTTGTAATTGCATTTGCCTTGTATTTTACAGACTCAGCAAACAGTTTCATAACTGTAAAATAATTGGTCTTCATAACACATATCTCAAATATCGCCTTTTGTGACACATATATATTTTCATCTGTTTGAATGAGAATTCATGCTTCATCAAGCAGCTTGGTTGAGGATGTTTAGCATGTGACCCAATTGCAGAACATCAAAAGTTGCAACTACTTGGCAGCGGCGCTGAAGAACTGCGGGAAAGCACCACCACAAGCTAAAATGCCCATTCTCATCTAATTCTCATCTAATTCTCATCTTCTCCTCACTTAACACTTTCTAGGCTTGAACACGTAACCATGGCAACACTTGAAGAAACCGGAAATGAACAAAGAGCGACACCAAGATTCGAGCTCTATCACTTTAAATGGAATGCCTTTTACTATCATATAGTCTCTAGATGCTTCTGTAAAATGCAATCTTGCGAAATTGAGTTTTTTTATTTTACATAAATAAAGGGAGATACTAATGTGACAAGAATTTAAACAAACACATACCCCATGTCCTCACAATATAATAAGACATTGTAATCAACCATGGGATGAATACTCCTACTGTGAGTTAAATATAGAGCATCTTTTAAATCTGATCTAGCTGCATATCATGTATATAGAGCATCTTTCAAATCTGTTTGAGCTGCGTATCATAGATATATAGAACATCTTTCAAGTCTGTCCTAGCTGCACATCATTATAAAACAGCTGCATAGCCCTTTGTATATTGATCATCTTAACTGGGTACATTGCAATTAAAAGCCAGATTTTTTATTGAAGGATGCGGTGTGGTCTTTGACGGCTGATAAGATGGGTGAGAAAGCAGGATCCTCATAATAATTTACATTTACCCCGTATGCATATTTGTGACATCTTGTACTTTCCCAGCACAGCCCTGATAGAAGCGGCCACCAATTTATGTCTCATCCTGCTGGTAATTTAGACCTGCATGATTTTCAAAAATTTGGGTTCCCTACCTGGGGTTTGGGCCCTCGATGGTAAAGACATTCAGTGAAGTAGGCTTGGGCTGGCTTCTGGCCATCCAGCTGCATGTTATTGCCAGCTACCTACCTCAATCTGACAATGAGCAGTCCAATAGAGCACTGTTGTTGTGTAATTCTGACCATGGGGAGCCATTTAGCCCTCCAGGGTGGCAGTTAGGTCAGCAGGGAGCTATTTAAATTCAGCGGGATGCCATTGTGAAGCACCATGTCAAGCACTCAGTGCAAGGACTGTCTGAAGACTGGTGGGTGGTGGCTCACAACTAATCACAATGGGGATGGTTCTATTATTCTTTGATAAATATGAGGCAGATATAGAGTCGATAATTGCTGCCGTTGGTGAAATATTTTATCAACATGAGTGTTTGCCAGGAACAGACAATGTATGGATGAAGAGTAAGCAATTATATTAATGACAAGATATTAAAAAAAAAGAATTGTAGATGGTACTAAATTTTCCAAAGCGGTTACTGTGTAGTGTGTATGTCTCAGAATCTTACATGAAAAGATCTATACGATATTGACAGGGCCGGATTTTCCATAGGGAACAGTGGGCACTGTGCACAGGGCCTCACAAAATTTTGAAAAAATATATCAAAGATCAAGGGCAGGGGCACTCCCGCGCTTTTATGGAGATATAAAATATTCAACTTCAATGATACAGTGCGTGGGGTCTCGGAGGCCTCCCTCAAATTTGGTGCTCTGTCCTTCAAAACACAATTGACTGTCAAGTTTAGCAGGCATTGTATAGTACAGTCTGTCACTCTGATACAGAAAAAGAGTGAACTGTTGCTCTGTGAAAATGGCACTTTGTATGTCATCATGCTGATGATTTGTCATGATCATACCCAATACTTTTAATGAGGACACAATTGCATTTTTTATTGCCTCCAGAGGATCGATATTATAGTAATGATGTAAAAATACCATATGTAGTGTGTACATGCGATTGTTGATTCTCAGTATCAACATGATCTATCTGATAGAATTTCCACTTGCCAAGGCTATTTTTATAGGGGGGTGTACCAACTCAATGCGACCATAACCCATATTAAGCCGCGAGGCAAATGAATCAACCCAACTATTTCAAAGCAAAGTGAACCAACTCACACATTTCAAGGCAAAGTGAACGGACCCGAGTTTTTGATCTTTGTTGCAACAATTCCACTAATTTATAGGGACAACGTCTTATGGGGCCAGTGGAACTTTCTGCTTATGCTTTTTTGACCTTGGCCGAAAATTAATATCAATCTATAACTACGTGAGATTTTAAGGCCACATCTACCCCTGTGCCCCATGCATTTAACGTCTATGAGATTCATAATGAAAACAGAAATTGAGAAATGCAATCACAGTGCTATATTCAATTAAATACTATGATTACATAACTGGTAATTGACCAATCCTCCAGCCAATGATTTTTAATATTTTCCAATGCTGTCATAATCCTCCACTTTTTTTGTTGTGCAATAAGTTTTGCAAAACAGGATTCCATTCTACCTCTCACAATGATTTCCATTCCCTTGTTCCCACTTCATCCTGCAGCTAGGCTACAATGCTTTCTTGATGCCTAAGCACTGGGGCACTTGCTGTGTTTGAAACCCCTTTATGGTTTACAAGAGAAACATTAACTTCCCATAAACATGTTAGCCAAGTTGTTGAGTAAGATGAAGAAAGCAATCTCTTCTGGGATAGGGACAGAATTGCAAGTATTGGAAAGCATCTTCATCAAATGTGACAACCATTTCTGCGACTTCAGGCACCAGTGCAAAGGGGCAAGTTACTTAATGTGGACATAATAGCAAGAAGAAAGCAGATTTTTTAACAGTCTCACAAAAACCAAAGGTAATAAAAGTGGGTAGGTACGATTTTATTTTTAATTCTTTTTTTTTTTCAGCTTATCACTCTGAAGTAGATAACACAGATGACCAGTGAAAATATAAGAAGTCAATATGAAAAGTATTACTATGAATTACAACAGGACAGCCTAGATTTCCTTTCGAAATTTTAATCAGTCATCTTTCAATAACTACTATTTTCCTGAATGTCTTATTATTTTGACTTTGCTTCATCATCGCCAAAAATCAAGTTCAAAACATGATTAATTTACATCATTCAACACATTTACAAAGAATGTTCTGCTATCTACGAAATGTATTCCATGAAATATGCAGCGATTTCTTCTGCAAGATAGGATGGGGAAAGAGAATATCATATTGTTCAGACTTATTTTAGAACACTGCACATCTGAGTAGTCTCTTTAATATCTTAGGATAATGAAGTGTCTGATTGTTTCCTTTCATAAGCAGATTTGTCCCCAAGCGCCAAGTAATTGGTAATATTCTCCTCAGCTGTTACCCTGCTTCACTAATTAGTTGTGCCATGAGTGTAAGAAGTTGTAAAAGAGTACAGAACTCAATCATACCAGTCAAAAACAATACAATGTATTTTCTACTCCCTCTTTCTCATTTCATCCTGCAGAACACAATTTCGTTTCCACTCTTTCTTTCCCACTTCGTGCTGCAGCTAAGCAACAATGCTTTCTTGAAGCCTGCATGGGGCTACTTACTGTGTTTGAATCAGGTTGATGGTTCGCAAGAGAAGCATTTGCATCCATTGACACGAAGAAGTGAGATGTAGAAAGCAATTTCCTCAGGGATAAGGAGAAAATTACAAACATTGAAAAGTATCCTTATATCTAATGCCCGAGGGTCGAGGCGTTACCAAGGCATCATGAACTAATCAAAAGGGACAATAAAAATGTCGATACCGTTTATCATCCTAACATAAGGTAATCTACTGCAATACATAATTAGGTAGAATTTACCAAACCCCTCCAGAAGATCTGAGGTTCTGAATGAAAGTGGCCCTTTTTTACATATACCTTTTGTTTCCTATGCTTCAAACACTTAGTCTACAGTGATTAACCTGAAATTCAAAATCAAATTGATATGAATATTGCTCTCCTGCATTATATTTCTCATTTAAAAAAGTCACCCACATTGCAACGGTATGTTCAATCAGAAAATTAAGGCGTCCATATTATAATGTAGGCCTGTATTTTCATTTCAAAACAATTTGTAGATAATTTCGAATTCTTATTATTTCTAAATATTATGGAAAACCAGACGTCAGTTCTTCTGTACCGCCTGTATAGTTGAGCCACAACAATGCCCAGTGCGACCAATGCCACTGCAGACCTTTATGGAAGGCCTCACTGGGACTGCCTGCAATCAACTCTTGGGCTTATGTATTTCTTTTATACCAGCACAACAATAGAAGTGACAGGTTCCAGTTATAAAGTAACAGAACAAAATGACAACCAACAATGATATATTGCCATTTTGTTGTGGCTGTGAAATGTCCGGCAACAAAGTATTTCCCCAGCGTCCAGCCCGAGAATACCGTTCATCCTGCCAATGTTGCAAAGTAGAATCTAAACTGTTTTGTTACAAAATACTTGCTTGGTATATATATTATTGAAAAGGGGGCATTTGAGAGCATCCAGTAGGAGTTGTGTCATCTATGCTATGTGGTACAGATGTCGTGCATCACATCTCTACAACGTTCTGTTTGTCTCCCATGCAGCTGAAATTCCTTGGAAAATGACCTGGGAGAAATTCAAAATTCTGAGACGCTTCTTTGACTGAGTCAGGAGAAACATTATTCCCAGCTCTCTCGGCTTGAACCTCCAGCGACCTTTGAGAAAGATTGGATTTATCCAGGCATACTACTGCTTTGCATCCAGCCTGCTACAAGTCTGAAACCAAATTCATGAGATATATTACATTTTGGTGAGTGACAGCTGGCAATCCCTGACTTGTCTCTTACTAAAGCTTCCACCTAAATGCATTTGCTTAGGGATTTATTCTGAAAAGCTTTGCCTACTTTCAGAGAAGTCAAACCCTCTTTCTCTCTGCATTTGTTTGTTGTGGCTCATCCTGCTATTATTTGGATATGCTGGTTTTCTAAAGAAACATATTCATAAATATGTTACGTTCAGACCATTAATCATTGTACAACAATTTTTTGTGTCCTCCCAACATAATGTATTCATCATTGTATAAAATGAAAAAAAAAAATACAAAAAGGAAAGGCGTTTGCCTATTGTATCTATGTTTAAGGTAAAGTTTAAGTTTGTATACCCAATAACTGGCAATTAGCGTTTCAATTATGTTTGCAAATGACATGCACAGAACCAAAATGCATGCATGTCAAAAATCCATTAGAATAGCTTTTCAGGTACCATACTTGAATTTCACAATCATTTGAAATAGCCCATGGTTTATTTTGTGCTGACAAATAACTTGCCATGCATTGATGGCAATTAATGCAGTTGAATTAAAAAACAAAATTGCTGAATTGGCAAAGTGACCGACATTTATTTGCAAATCTCACATTAAATATCGGCTTTATTAGGAATGAGCTTTGAAATGAATGTGCATAATATTATTCACTTTCTCACAATATTGTCAATGAAGTGACCCAATGAAATCAAGCTAATTCAGTTAGCTATAATATGCCTTGTAATGAGTTTAAACTATAAAATTGAACAATTTTTAAAATCCGATTTAGGTACGGCAGTGTTATATCCCTAATTTATTTATTCATGCGTTTCTTTAATAATTACATAGTCTGCTTTACAACATTAGTGACAATTGTGTCTGCCAACTTACCAGTGTCAGTCTTCACTTATTTATAGCTTCCAATCATTTGTGTCTAAAAACAAGAGTCAGAGTAAGGTATGAGCAACTCCTTAGAGATTTCATGAATTTATTCTCAAATTGTATTGAATGAGCTGTTATAATGGAAGTATAGAAATGTTCCTCAGTTTCTAAAGTGGACCATTATGGAAAGTCATTGGTAACTTCCTGTTGCCCCAACAGACTAGTTGTAGACAAATGCTGCTTTGAGTGTGTTCAATCGTCTGCAGTTTTACACACTCACTATCTGCAGCAGTAATGGCTATGCTCTTGTTTGTCAAGTTTGATTTGGGATGTGGAAAAGAGACTGAAATTGCAGGAGAAAAGGAGAAACGGAGAAGAGGAGAACAGAGAGGAGGAGAGGAGGAGAGGAGGAGAGGAGAGTGCTAGCCAAGTGTAATTACACCTGTCTATGAAAAAAAATGTCAGCAATGCCGTAACAGGTGCTTTTGTTCACTTTGAAATGAATAGGTCATTAGTATATCATAGGGAAAGAAGTACTAAGAGAAGCTTCGAAGGTGTAGAAAAGAAGGGAATTGGAAAAGGGGGAGGGAAGGCGGCAGGAAGGTGGAGGCAAGGCGGAGGAAAGGAGAAGAGACATCGCACGTCATTTGGAAGAGAGTGTCAAAATAAAACCATCTTGTGTTTCACACTTGCAAAGAAGTAAACAAAACAATGTCCCAGGGCAAAAATAGTAATGTGACACGTCAGGAATGAAATATGAGAAGGCATGTCCCTTCCACAAAATATTGCAGGTGGCAGCTGTTGTGACCTAGGTCAATCTGAGTTATTGTATTTTATTGCAAATTACACCTTAAGCAAGGTGGAGAAATGACAAGAGACATGCTGAGATTCCTCATTGGCTCAATTAAGAGGCCAATTCCACGGTATTAGGGGGAGGCTCATGGCAGTTTGGATTAAGAAGGAGGGTGAGTAGAAATCCAGGAGGTGATGTGATCTTTTCACCAAAGAAAAAGTCTCTTCTAAGTTTTTTTTTGCGAAGCGTTTCTCTGTATGTGAAATTAACATGATATGCAAGAAGGACACTATGTGGCAATATTGATGACATTGAATCATTTCAACATTTTCACTGAAAGCTATCCACTTTGGATGATGTTCATGTATGTTGTAATTCTATTCCGAAGTACCATTGAAAACAAACTGAAGTTAGTAACTGATAATAGCTTGCATATATTGCACAAAACTAGTACTCCTTAACCAGTTATAGCTTTGACACAACAATGTCCGTTGCGGCTGGTGCCACCGCCTCCCTTTAAGAAGGCCTCACTATGACTGCCTCCAATCAACTTGTGGGCATATGTATTTCCTTTACGCAAGCACCACAATAGAAGTGACAGGTCTCAGTTATAAAGTAACAGAACAAAATGACCACCAACAATGATTATATTGCCATTTTGTTGTGGCTGTGAAATGTCCGGCAACCAAGTATTTCCCCAGCGTCCAGCTCAATAACACAATTCATCCTGCCACACTTGCAAAGTAGTATCTGAACTGTTTTGTTGCAAAATACTCATACGTGTTGTACATTATGAACATGATTGAAAAGTGGCATTGCAGACCATTCACTACTATAGTGTGGTCCCTTTCCTGTATGACGAACAACTACAATACAGTTTGAACATTTAAAAAAATTTGTTTGACCACCATTAGCGGCCTTGCTTTACAACTGGCGTTTCAAGGAAGTTCTGTCGGAATCTGTACTTCTCTAAAACAACCGATGTCACAATGCCTTTGATGTGTCTAAATTGTGAGGCATTATTGTCTGGATATATCTTTCAAATCCTTTCTGACTGAAAATAATGCTCATTGACATTAAAACATGATACAAGCTCTTCCCACAATATTTTTGAGAGTCACAATGGCCATAGCCTGAACTTTTCAAATATTCTTTTTTTTTTTGGCCTTTTAAAGGCTTACATGAATTTCGTTAACAGTAGTGTTAGATAACACCCGATTTTGAAAGATAAGATAGATAACTATGGCATGTGCCTGCCTCTTAACTATTTATATTTTCCAGGAACAGTATTTTTCTCTGTGCAGGACACAATCATTCAAAATTCAGAGATAATTTAAATGAAAGGTAGTTCAAAGCATGTTAAAAGCCAAAAGGTATGAAAGGGTCAAGTAGCTGATTCTTGCTTTCTACTGGGGTAGTCATACTGTATGACTCCTACTGTAACTTTTTGGTTTCGCTGGGTGGTTTTAGTCTTAATGGGTTCATAAAATTATATTTAATAACCTATGCCAGTAACATTAATTTCCATTAATTCACAGTTTACGGACAAAATTTGCTGTTGCAATTCTGTATATTCAATTTACCTTTGAGTTTGGCAATGGCACATTCAATCATGCTGTCATGAACGTTTACTCATCATGCAGAACCAAAATGCAAGCAAGAGGTGCATTCATAGGGATAAGAATTTTTCAAATGGTTGCATGCATAGGCCATTCCTTATATTGTACTGACAAATTACACGAGATGCGTTGATTGCATTTGTGCAGCCAAATGTATAAAGGAAATTGCTGAATTTGTAAAACTGGCATGTTTGCCCTTATTTATTGTAATTCCCCTAATAAGCATGTGATTAGCACTGATTTGCTGAAATTAACCATGAAATGAATGCCAAATGTTAGAGAAATAACTTACCAGAATTAAAGTAACTACTGTTCATATCACTATCATGGAACACCTACAGAGGACCCTGAATCATATAATGAGACCCATCGCAGAAGCTGCACGCTCCAGACAGATTTGTGTGGGGAAGGGTCATTTTACACCGGGAAGCGACAACCACACATCCAAAGAGATCTCTTCATGTTTTCTAGGGCGGAGGGGGTAGGGGAGGCAGGGTGTTGCTCTGCTCTCCTTCTCCCATCTTCTTATAGCCCTATAGAATCTAAATAACCAGGATGCAAACCCTTTAATAGCTAAAAGCAGGATACAAATCTGCTTGCAATGGATATGGATAGGTCTATCATTATTATCACAATTCTGTCACTCACACCATGGATTAATGAGAAATAAGTTGGTCCTTCTCCTCGAGGATGGTCTGGGACTGAGGATTAAGCTAACACTGTTTCTAAGGATTAAGCAGAGGAGGATCTTGATTTGGAGGCAAAGACTGAGCTTTGGATGTCCCATGCAGACACTACTAATCTTGTTTGTACAATGTTAGCCTTTGAGATGTTGTAGTCTAAGCTAGTGTTCAAGATTTATGAATTAAAACAACTGTTAGGCATGGAAATAACTAAATTGCTAGATTGTTTTAATGCTGTTTACCCACAATTTTCATGAGCTTAGCCATTTTGATATAAGTGAAATTTAGAAAAGTGTTTCAGTTTCTGACATTTTGGATGTTATGAAAACTCATTCGTACCGACTTCCTGTTGGCCTCTGAGACAAATAATAGTAGACAGCCCGTTGCTTGGAGTGTGTTACATCATCTGCAGTTCTACACACTTGCTCTCTGCAGCAGTAATGGTTCTCAAGGGAGCCGCAAATGCGACATGGCCAGTTACTTAGCTACTTTAGTTGGTCAAATGTTATTCAGACAATTGCACTAGGGAGAATGGAGAATGGAGAAGAGAAGAAGAAAAATGAAGACTAAGAAGAGAAGAGAGGAGGGGCAAAAGAATGGAAGGGGAGAAGAGGAGAAGAGGAGAAGAGGAGAAGAGGAGGAGAGGAGGAGAGGAGAAGAGGAGGAGAGGAGGAGAGGAGCAGTACCTTCTTTAATATAGTAACTGGGAGACAAAATGTCCAAGTAGACAAATTTGGTCTCGCAGTCATTGCCAAATTGGTAAAAGTGAGAGACCATTTTTTCCAGAAACTCTTTAATCTGACATTTGGTTGTCGTGATTTGCAGTTCCTGAGTGCATTTTCAAGTGAGTCTTCTTTCATTTCAAAAAATGTTCTTCACTGCCTTTACAATTATACTTCTGCTGATACCATCTTTCTGATTTCCGATTTTCATAAATTCAAAAATTGTCAAGTTTGTTTTGGAGGAAATCATCCTTCTGCAAAATGTCGCACATAAATGGATCTTCAGTCGATTGACAGATTTTCGCACATCGTGGTGTCCCAAAGTTCCAGTCAAAAATCCTTAAAAAATGCTCTGCCCGGGACGTACGTGACTCATTCACAGTCATTTTGACATGAAAAAAAAAAAAAATCACTCTTGTGTTTCACACTTCAGTGAAACTTGCGAATTCACAAATGGAAATAATATTTCAGTAGAGGAATAACAAATTCAAGCATCAAGAAATCCAAAGTAGGTAGGAAGAATGTTCCTTGAACAAGTATGGGGAGTAGCAGCTTTTGTGACCTAGGTCGATCTGCATTCGGCATTATCATATTTGCAGCACATGACCCTGAAGCAAGGTGGAAAAATGACAGACCTGTGACAAGTTGTGAAACATCATTGGGTCAATTAAGTGGCCAATTCCCAGGATATTATGTGCAGGCTAAAGGTAATTTGCACTTGTAGGGAGGGTGAGTGGATATTTAGGAAGTGTTTGGATCATTTTACCAAAGGAAATGTATCTTCTATGATTTTTTATGAAACTTTTTAAATTTCAAATTATGCAATACGGGATACTTATGGATGTAATATAGTACCAGATTAGTCAAATACTTGCTAAGGGATTTACAGTCAAGGAGTAGCTCATTGGATATGGAAACGAAATATTAGCAAAAATATCAAAACAACAACTTATAATGCTCTGTATATGAAATCAATTAAATACCTCCACTCCTGGGACATCAAGGCATGATGTGCAGATCATTCTCCACAATTTGTGCATATTGTCAATGTTTGGTAAATTATCCAATTTAAAGAATTACATCCAAATGTCTGGGAGATTTGAATTTTCTTGAACCACATACCATGTGAACTTCTTTTAACTGCTGTTTGACATTGTCTAATCTACAGGTTAAGAGGATTACAAACTTCCAGTGCCTCTTTCGTGTTGTTGGCTGTTTATCATTGTTTGGGTATTTTAGAATCTCAATGTTGTTTATAGTTTTTGATTGTTGTTCATGGTAGATAGTTAAGGTGATCACTTTTCAGTTTTTGGTCACGCCCACTTTATGGAATTCGCTGTCTATTATTTTGTCATTTCATTTCATTTGTAGGCGGTCATCCACAGCAATCATGCCTTTTTATGCTGAGAGTGATTTGGACCACAAATTATCATCTCAGATCGCATTTTGCTCAAATGTTTAAAAAAAAACTGCATGGAAACAAGAACAGTCTGTGGTCTACAAAGAAAGTGGCTGAGGTGTAAAGAAAAGAAGATGCATAGCTCGATATATGTAGGCCTATACAGAGACAGATAGGTTTTCTGTATAGAGAGACATGTAGTTAAAGATAGATGGATACATGGATAAATAGATCTATTGATAAATAGATAGATAGATAGATTAATCTGCAAGATTTAGGAAATGCTAAACCCCCCCCCCCCAGGTCATTTCTAGATACGCCCCTTGATAAATAAAGAGACAGCAAATGTCTTCCAAAATAGCTTTAAAATTTCGATCTTGTCGTATAACAACCTCCAATGACATATTTCAGGGATTTAAATCAACACATGTATCAAAATTGGAAATAAATATTTCTATACCCCTGATTGTAAGAAATTACTGAAAATTAAAAGTCAACACAAAAGTTAATGACTTAAATGGCTCACCAAGTAAGAAATCATAACAACACTTACGGTTACATAATCTTCATTAACTATATATCAACAAATTATGTAACAGTCTAATAGTAAACAGTCATCTCCAAATAGCCATGGTTTTATTGATCTCAGTTATGTAACATCAACAATTTAACATAATAGATCCAAATTTATCAATCCAAATTCAAAACAGATTTGAATTACACAGATGCCAGTGCAATCTGTCTATCTATCTATCTATCTATCTATCTATCTGTCTATCTAATCTTACCTACAGATCTTATCTTATCTATCTATTCTATCTATCTGCCCATTTGCCCAGTCCTTTAAAAAGATAAATTGTTGTAGATGAAGATAATGCAGTGGTTCTATGACAATAGGCCGTGATACTGGAACTCTCCTTTTTCCAGCTCTCCTGTGTTGACGAGCAGAATAAAACTATTTCCGGGAACAAGCTGCCATTTTGTACCATTGCTGAGTCAGTGGAGCTGGCATTCCAGGCCCCAGGGCACTTTTAATCCATTGAAAACATTACGGATTTGCATTGCCGAGTCTTAAATGGAATGTTTGGCATGGATTGCCACCATATTCCAGTACTGTCAGGCTGATTAGACTTTGTTACGGACCTTAGAAACCGCGGCTCCATTGTAAATTCCCCAGCTGTTGTTTCCGGAAATAGTTTTATTCTGCTCGTCAACACAGGAGAGCTGGAAAAAGGAGAGTTCCACTAACGCCCGCTATGCTGCGCGAATTTCATGGCAGTGCCATTTACATATTATGAGCGAAGCTCACTTAGCACAAGGACAGCTCATTCTGTGTGATGCTCCTGTCTGCAGTGACTGCCTGGACAGGAAGTGCCTGTAGTTGCCATAAAAGTGGAGCTAGTAGTTCAGTCACAGTTTAGTTTGGTAAATAATTGAAGTACCTTAAATATCTTCCAAAATAACTTTAAAATTTCAGTCTTGTCTATAACAACCTCCAATGACATATTTCAGGGATTTAAATCAACATGTGTAATAATATTGGAAATAATTATTTCCATACCCCTGATTGTAAGAAGTGACTGAAAATTAAAAGCCAATAAAAAAGTTCATGACTTAGGCCTAAATGGCTCACCAAGTAAGAAATCATAACAACACTTAAGGTTACATAATCATCATTAACTATCAACAAATTATGTAACAGACTAGTAGTAAACAGTCACCTCTGAATAGCTATGGTTTTGTTGATCTCAGTTATGTAACATCAACAATTTAACAAAATAGATCCAAATTTAACATACTACATAGATTTGAATTACACAGCTGTCAGTGCAATATGTCTATTCATCTAATTATCTATCTATCTATCTATCTATCTATCTATCTGTCTAATCTTATCTATAGATCTGATCTTATCTATCTAATCTTATCTGCCAATTGGCCCAGACCTTTAAAAAGATAAATTTGCCTTCTGCATGGAAAGTAGAAGATTAATGCAGTAGTTCCATGACATTGCTGCGCGAATTTCGTGGCAGTGCCATTTACATATTATCACCTAATGCTTGTTATGATTATTCCAAATCCCAGAATGCCTTAATTGTATCAATTGCATCAACAAAGCCATCATTTTATGAAGACGTTGTTCAAACCCACGATATAAAATTGATGGATTTTGCTAAGAAAAAACAGTAATTAAAGACAAAATATTTTGGATACGTTGCCAAACAACATGTACAGAAGGTAGGGCATCTTTTCATTGCTTGACAGGCCAATTATGAAAGGTGAAACAGGCCTACAATTGCCGCAACAAATCTGATGCGCTAGTTTCGACCTATAAACCAATAGGCAGTCTGCAGGACTTGTACTGGATATTTGACTGCATTGAAAATACAAAGAGCGATATTGTCCGAGAAATACCATCTGTGACAAACTACTTATCTTTGTTTCCTGATGATCTGCATGATTTAGGTATTCTTGACAGGCTTGTCTTCATTACATATACAAATTATTTGCATAGATATGTGACTCTACATATGCTACAAGCTCACAGCTGGCCAAAGCTGTTTTTGCTTAGCCCAACTCACTCATGATAAGTTTTGACTATTGAATCTCAATTGACAAAAAAGCTGGATCAGGAAAGGAAAAGACATCAGAGAGAGCAAAAACTTTATTCCATTAATTATTATATGTTAAGTCCAGTTCGGAAGAAGATTAAGCAGATTAAAAGATCATGTGAGAGCTTTTGCTTTATACATATTTTAGGGACAGCAATGGTTCCTTGCAAGCAAATCTGTTAAAAAAAGTGAAGCTTCATTTCTTCAGACAAAAGAGAGATTAATCAATTGTCTGGCATTATGAAAGAAGTGTACACATTGGGACATTCTATTTTCTCATCCAATCTGTCCTCCGACTTTGCAGAATACATTGACGTCGTTGACAGCACTTAATGATGTTCTTTGTGATTTTCTTGAAAGATGCAGATAAATTGCTTTTGAGATCTATTTTGTGGCATTATGTTGATGGATGAAAGTCAAAATGGTGAGACAGTTACTGAATGAAACAGTTATTGATATTGAAAAACAAAAACGAACACAGTAGATTATATGTGAATAAAGAAAGTACATTAACCATATTTTCCTGGTGTATTTCATGATTCTGAAGCTTCCACAATATATTTGACTTAAGAATCAAACTTTCAACAGACATAGATGTTGAGGAAAACCTATATTTTTCTGACAGTGGTATTTCATAGTGATTAAAACATTTTCTAATGCTGTGTCAATGACAATAATTCAGTGTACACAACAATTAACTAGTTACTAGACTCCAAACAGTCATAGCATTGAGTGCATGACAGAGTGGTCCACAATGAAACCCCCAATGTACTGCTTATCGTCAATTGGATGTATAGATGTAAGCACTGGGTTAATTGTTGTGCGCACTATTTCTGTAAGTGTACACTTTTTTTTTCATAATCATATTAAATGACAATTTTATCATCACATTTGTTGGTGTAGAAGCAGTCAGGAATATGTTACGTTTCAATATTAACAGGAGTTTTCACCTTCTACATATACTTCAAGGTATTTTCTTTTACCAAGTTGACCAAACTGAATATTGAAAACCAAATTGGGTGATCTTCTAGTAAAATTTTGTTGTGCAATTCAATTAACAGAAGAGATCAAAATACAAATACTTTGTTTTTTTCAAGAATTGCCAACTCATGTTTGGACAAATGATTGTTTGATCCAATGGTAATCACTTTCGCCCCTAACCAAAGCAATATTTCAGGCTAAACATATATACTGGTGTTCCTTCAACACAGAGAGAAAGTGACAAATTGAGGAGGTTCTCACCATATTTAATGGATAGCCACTTGTATCCCTTTCCATCAATGTAGAACAAATTGTATAGCAAAAATATCAATGTTTTGCAACATAACAGTTTAGATTCTACTTTGCACTTGTGGCAGGATGAATTGTATTCTCGGGCTGGACGCTGGGGAAATATTTTGTTGCCTGACATTTCACAACCACAACAAACTGGCAATACATCATAGTTGATTGTCATTTTGTTCTGTTACTTCATAACTGGAACCCGTCACTTCTTTTGTTGTGCTTGTATAAAAGAAATACATAAGCCCAAAAGTTTATTGGAGGCAGTCCCAGTGGGAGCTTCAATAAAGGTTTGCAGTTGCTGAATTGGCTGCAATGGGCATTTTCTTTACCTTAGCTATTCGATGTACATGGTTCAGAGGAAGTGGCTTTCCATCATATTTCAAAGCAATTCGAACGTACAAATATTAAAAATGCGTTTCCAACAGCGCATTTGAACAATAATATGCATAATATAATCATATTATATAAACAGTTCAGATTCTATAGGTCTACCATCGCAATGTCACAGCTTGACAATTCGGTTTGGGAAAAGGATAGTATTGTATATATATCGAGCATATTTTGAAGTGGTCTGCATTGCTAATAGAACGCAAATAAACAAGTTCATATTAGACGCATACTTAGTTTGACGTTCCATATTGCTTGGCTTTGTCAAACACTTTGTAGTGACAGGCATATGTTTGAGATGAGAATTCCTGGGAATATTCTGATGAAAAATGAATACTATTACGCTAAATAGCGCAACATCATCTTTGAAAAACCGAAGTCTACAATCGCTGTCCATTGAAGCATTTTTGTTATGCAATTCAGACCAATTGGAAACCAACAGGGAGCCGTGTCGCCCAGCAGGATGCCATTTAGGTCAGTGCGAGGCAATTTAGAATCAGTAGGGTTACATTGTTAACCAGCATGTCATGCACTATGTTTGGAGAATGGCATCTTACAGTTAATTGCTCTGTATAACTGTATATTGGGCCTTAAATATGATTTAACTATATTTAAAAACAATTATTATCTTTAATTGGCATGGTTAACCACTGAATGAGTAAATGAGACACATTTCAGATATTATTTAAATCTTTCTCAAATAAAAGCGCAACCAAGATAGATTAGGGTGTGGCTGTTGCCCATCAAATTGGATAATATTGGAGGAGCCCCCTGTACCATTTTTTGGTATTGTGGTTTGACCCAATGGATACCTGAGAAGTTCCAAGAAAATTGAAGAACGTTTAACTTGAGCACATTGCGGTTGAAGTTTTCTTGTGTTTTATTAACAACGGAAATCGCGGTCTTGCGTAACTATGTTAAATTACATCATAGAACAATATAACTTGTGTAGTCGGACAGCTCTGAATGAGACCTTTATTTTGAATACCAACTTTAATGGTATCCGACAATATCAAGCAGTGTATCAATTCATAAGTTGACCGATTCAGGTGATTATACTTTTCAGGTCGAGTGTCAACCAGCCTTTTTTCGCTCATGGTGTTTCATGTGCTTGTGAATTTTGTTATAGCATCTTTCAGAGATTAGTAAGGCTACCCACTCAACCTAGTTGAATTCTTGTGGTTAATAGAAAACACATTGAAAGCTGTGCTCTTTAATGGTTAGTCCAGAAACAACCAAAAAAAAATTGATTGCTCTTTTACAAAATATGTCAGCTTCAGTTTTATGGGAAATTAACAGGCTAAAGAAATTGTCAATCTTAATAAATTAGGCTATATATATGTACTTTAACAAAAGAAATTTCAAGAATAAGCATTGCTTTATTCAGATTTTACAAACAGTGTGAAGGACATTACATATCTTGTAAAAATTGTCTCTTTTCACACAAAACCTATTTTTTGAGTGTGAAAAATTTTCAAGAACTCTAGATTTAAAAAAAAAAGAACTAAGCAAAAGAGTTGGAGATTTTTAAAACATAGCCTACCACTGTGAGTCTGTGACTAAAGAAAAAGTACCTGGTAATACTATCATCACCAATTTAGTTATTTGGTCAAATGGTGAAGACACAAACTTACGTCAAAAACATGCGGTTGTAATTATTTCCAATGTGCCATAAAATGCATTGTTAATTGTTTGCCTTTTATTACAGGCTTTGTTCCTCCAGAGATAGCATTATTAGAAATCAGATGTCATATTTCCGAAAAGGCTTTGTGAAAGAGAAAATGATTTGAGTTGTCAAACATGTTTATCAATGATCATTGCTGTTTCTGTCATTGGACAGAAAATCAGAAACTTTTGACATTATTATCAAATTGAGCATTATCAAACTCAAATAAAGAAAATAGAAGGCCAACAGGAGAATTACCAATGTTGCTAAAACAGTCAAAGAGGCAACACTTTTAAAATATGGTGTCGGGCCGTGTGCTAGATAATAAAGAGGTAATATGAATGGATTACTGGCTCTCGGCATCCTGTATTGATTCATCAGGGCCAAAGAAAACAGGAAGATGACATAGGAATGAGTTAAAGAATGATTGAAACTGTTGTCAAGCATAGATACAGGTGACCAGGCCAGAACTTGAATTGAGTCCAAGACCTATCAATTGAATACTCAAAGTGTACTTGCCACCGAGGGGATCCCCAGCCCTTGTAATGAGGTATGATCTCAGTTCTTATCAGACACATAATGTATGTCTCATCCACCTTATACTACAGAGGAATATGTGCTATACCAACTGTAAATGGTTTCATAATGCTCCTTTAAAGTATATTCTATTTTTGTTTATTAGCCTGTTCCTTTATTACTACATAATACCACTGAGCAAACATTATATATACTGAAGTTACAGGCTCATTTTCACCAACTCTCGAGTGCGTGAGCACAGTGCACAATATCACAAATAATAAATATTTTTGCATGAAATCTCACTGCATACACCTCAACTTAGGAAATCCAAATAATGTCCAAATATCTTTAATCAATAAGGATGCTGTCCTTGGCAATTCTTGCCATGCTATATATCCTTATAGGCAACAAAATAGCGTATTTATTCGATCTGCAAATTATTTCATTAATAAGAGTTGATTTTTAAATTTAGTACATCACGTCATATTATCTGATACAATTAAAGTTGGTACTCAAAATGAAGGTCTGGTTGAGGGCAGTTCAACCAAACAGGTTTCATTACTGTATGATCAATATTGACAAAGTTATTGAATACCGCGGCTATCGCATTTAATAAAAAACGAAATAATTACAACTGCATTGTGCTCAAGTTAAGCGTGTTCTGATTTCCATGAAAGTTTCCACTCATGTTGTCTTGACCAAGACACAGTACCAAAAAATGGTACAGTGGGATATGAAGATTTTGGGGCCCCAGCCACACCCTAACATTGGGGATACTGCTTGTCCTGCTGCAGTCAGTGAAAACATCTCAGAATTTTTAATGTACCTTGCAAAGAGAAAGAAGTAACAATATTCGATATTTTGATACTGTATATACTTGGTATAAGCCGGCAACAAACTACATCACTAGCCTTGAAATAGTTGAAAAACAAGGTGTCTGTACTTACAGCAGCTTGCAACCTGTGTAAGTGCACCTTATCTTTATACTAACATCCCTTTTTCAATAATATATCCTTTGCAGCATAAATTTTATGTTTTACAACAAAGCAGGTTACATTCAACTTTCCCAGTTTGGCAGGATGAATGGTATTCTTGGGCTGGATGCTGGGAAAATACTTTATTTCTGGACATGAATCATAGTTGGTTGTCATTTTGTTCTGCATGGTACCTTATAACTGGGACCTGTCACTTCTATTGTTGTGCTGGCATAAAAGAAATAAATAATACCGAGAGTTGATTGAGGATAGTCCCAGAGCGGCCTTCCATAAAGGTTTGCAGTTGTACTAGCCACATTGGACATTGTTGTTCCAGAGCAATGGGCTACAGCTGGTTTATGGGAACTGGTTCCACATTGCATTTATCAATCTAATTTTTAAATGCTTCAATGTCACATTACAATGAATCCTGCCTCACATGCAAACTAACATTTAGCAAGATAGCCTGGCTCTTAGAGGTAATACAGAAGAAATAAACATACACATGAAGATTAGACCTTTTGCAATCATGTTTTAGTCCAAATTTGTCAATATCTGATCTCGACAAACAATTTCTACAGGATCCGAACACTTCTTGGATTTTCACTCGCCCTCCTTGCAAATGCAAATTGCCATTAGCCTCCCAATAATACCCTGGAATTGGCCTCTTAATTGAGCCAATGAGGTTTCTCAGCTTGTCACCTGTCATTTCTCCACCTTTCTTAAGGTTAATTTGCTGCAAAATGCAATAATGGAGATTGACCTGGGTCACAAAAGCTGCCACTCTCCATATTTGTTAAAGGAACATGCCTCCCACGAACATTGGATTTCATTTTTAATAGTAAAATTCTTATTGCTCTGCTGGGATATTGTTTTATTTGCTCATTTGAAAGTTTAATTGAAGTGTGAAACACAAGTTTTTTTAATGGATTTCCCATCATAATGACTGTAAATGAGTTGTGTCCCTCATCTACTGCTCTCTCGTCTCGTCTACTCTTCTCCCCTTTTTCTCTTCTGCCCTTCCTCTCTTCTCTTCTTTTCCTCCTTTTTCTTCTTCACCATTCACCCTGGTGAAATTGTCATCCTGAATAACACTTGACCAACCAGAGTAGCTAAGTAACTGGCAATGTCTCATTTGTGGCTCCCTTGAGAGTCCTTACTGCAGAGAAAGCAAGTGTGTAAAATGACAGACATGTAATACTCTCCCAGCAACACCTGTCTACTACAACTTGTCTTAGAGGCCAATAGGGAGTCGGTACCAATGGGTTTCCATAACGGCCCAAAATCTCAGAAACTGAAACACTTTTCTAGACTATACTTACCTACAGTTTGTCACGTCAAGCAGAGGACAGACGTTTGGCCAGAAATCTCAGCAACCGCTAGCCCCACAGAAGAAATATACATACCTATGTATAGCTTAGCTCTGTTGTAATATGAATATCACATTTTTGTGATGATTTGGTGCCATTTTTGTCCGATATTTGTCAATTTATGAAAATGGCAGTACAATTTCCCAGAATGTTGACATTTGTGATGCTGCCAATTTGACACACAATGGACAGTGACGTCACAAAAGTGCACTGCAGTGCCACCCCAGAATTAGTTCTTGTCAATTTGGTATTTTCTGAACCTCGTATATCATTGTGTTGATTTTTATGGACTGTGCAAACAATGCTAAATTTCTGTCTCAATGCTTGACGTGACAAACTGTATGTAATAACAGCTCAGATCCTGGAAATTGAGAGTAAATATCATAAAACGCAATCAAAATATTTGGTCTTAGCCATGGTTAAAAGCTGCTTTAAGTCACAAATTGTGATCACTAGCTGTCAAATTAGGAGTACAATATCAATGACTATAAGCCCTGTCTAGCGTATGCAACATCCAGAGCTCAATCTCTGGCTCCATCTGAGGCTCCTGCTCTGCTTAATCCTAAGCCACATTGTTAGCTTGATCCCAAATCATAAAGTGTCCTCAAGGAGAACTAGATAAGGACCAAGTTGTTTCTCATCAATCAATGGAATGAGTGACGGGACTGTAATAAAGCAGACACTAGACTTATCCTTATCCATTTGCAAGGAGATTCATATCCTGCAATAAATTATCCAAGGTTTTCATTTCAGTAATGTGGAATCTATAAGGCTATGCGAAGGTAAGATTAGGAGGGAAAAGTAAGACATAATATGTGGTAATTTAAAATTAAAGTGCAATATCGGGCATTCATGAAAAAAGTCGGTGTTCATTCGATGGCTAATTTCAGGCAAACCTGTGTCAACACATGCTTAATGTGGAGATGATAATAAATTTGGGCTAATACAAGGTAGCAAGCTCTGCAAATTCAGAAGTTACTTTTACATTTGGCTACAGATGCAATCACTCCATTACATGTAATTTGTCAGCACAACATAAAGAATTGACATCGGCACATGCAAACATTGGTGAAATATTTAGGTCTGCCTGCTTTTCTGGCTTTATCAATGTTCAGTTGTCCCTGAAAATGTAGGCCTACCACATGCACGGATTTTGGTTCTGTGTCATTTGTAAACATTATTCACGGTTTTATTGGGCTAGCCATGATTGCCAATCTCAATGGTCCCTTAAATTTACAACATGGCAGCAACACATCATGTGTATGAACTGTAAGTTAAATGACGTTTTTTAAATATGATGTTAAAAGAAGAATTGGCCATGCAGCGAAACCAAGAAGTAACAGGATAAGCCACAACAATGACAAGCAGAGAGAGACAGAGAGCTTGTACTTCTCCGAAAGTAGACACAATTTCTCACAGAATAAAATCCTCTAGCAAACTCACTTAAGTGTAAGCTATTGTAAGAGACAAGTCTGGGATTGCCAGCTGTCACTCAACCAAATGTAATATACCCCATGAATTTGGTTTCAGACGTGTAGTAGGCTATGCAAAGCCCAGCATGCCAGGTTAAGTCTTTTCTTTCTGAGAGTGAAGCTGGAGGTTCCTACACAAATATATGGAAAATTGTATACTTCAGCCTCAGTCAGAAAAATAATATCTCAGAATGCTGTATTAGTCCTGAACAGAGAAATATATTATTTAGGGCAAATAGAAATAGTAGATAGGTGGGAAGGCCTTTTCCGATAGTTAAGATGACAGTGGATAACCGAGTCCTGTTGCAAGAACATACACAATTATCCTTCTTATCTTAATCGAGCGTTATCCTTTTTAAGTTTTAACACAGCTGTTTTAAGCATGACAATTCATATAAGCTTTAAACCATAAGAAAATACTTTTTGAAAAGTAAAATTGTGAACTCTCAAAAATATTGTAATCAGAGCTTGAAACACATTATATGTCAAAGAGACAATGCCTCAGATCTTGGTGTTTCAATTCACACTGTTAATAGATATTGGTTGTTATAGACCATAACTGAATCAGACAGAATTTCCTTGATAAGACGCTAGTGAGCCAGCACACCCAAGTTTTTCACTCATGGTGGTTAAATGATTTATAAAGGAGATGTTCCAAACCAGACCATTACCGTTTGTCACAAGGGATTGAGAACCAAAAGAGGGATGACATTACTTATACCGGATTGTCTGCAATTTGCTTCTTTCAATAATGTATAAAATGTACAAAATACATAGTAAATATTTTGCAACCACAGAGTTCAGATTCTATTTTGCAAGTTTGCCAGCATGAATTGTATTATTCTTGACACAAGGGAAGTACTCTGGACATTTCACAGTAACAACAAAATGGCAATATGTCATAGTTGGTTGTCATTTTGTTCTGTTGCTTTATAACTTATCACTTCTATTGTTGTGCTTGCATAAAAGAAACACATAAGCCAGATAGTTGATTGGAGACAATCCAAGAGAGGCCTTCCATAAATGTTCACAGTGTCACTCACCCCACTAGGTATTGTCATGCCAAAGCTAAAGTTCATTCAGTGGAACAGGTTTTTCCATTGTATCTATCTATACTATACGAATTTACTTTATTTTTTTTATTTTAAACTACATGTACTGCAGAATAAATAGAAATTTACTCCAAAGTAGTAACATTTGAAAACTGAGTGGCAGAATATACTCAGTTATTCAGATTCTGCGGTCAAGCCATTTCATTGCATTGGAATTTATAGTCAAGAATACATTTTATTGGTTACTTGTATTGTCAATGTTTAGATATCTAGTGCTGTATTATATCCATAATTATTCTTATAGTCATAATTATTCTTATAGTCAGCAATATTCATATCAAATGTAATATGAATTGATTGCTTTCATTGATTTAAATCTACACAAAGTGTTCATATTGGAGCAAAACCAGCTTTGCTTACAATAACGGCTGAAATTAGCAAGCATAACAGACATAGCCATAGATAGGAGGCCGGACGATGAAATGGTTGTGAATGGTTTTATATAAAATAATATTACCGAAAGTAGACTCTTAATTTACAAAAAACTAACGTCTACAATCATAGAAATATCTTACTAAAATATCTACTCTCCGGTCAAATTTAAACACCACAACGAGTAGAGAACTAGAGCAGTATTTTTGTGTAATTGTAGTGATTGGGAGCGAATTAGGAGCCTTGTAACCCAGCATGGTGCCATTTACATCAGCTAGAACTATTTAGATTCAGCAGGGTATCATTGTGAACCAGCATGCAATGCACTCTGTTTGGAGACAGTTTATTGAGTTTGTATTTGATGTAATTAAAGTAAACAATTTAACTTGAATTCTTATTACAGTCCACTTATGCAGAAGGGAAAAAAGTCATATTAATTCAGCCCTGTGTGTATTTGCTCTGTCAGCTGATTTTATTTATCCTCATCCAGCTCAATAGTCTTTTTTATCATTTTGAAGTCCAAAGTCTTATCTCACCATAAGGGGGTCAGGCTGAGAAAAGACCTGCTTTTGCAGCTAGGCACTTGTGATCATACATGCAGACACACACATCTATGCAAATATCTGTATGTGTTATGATTGGACACCTGCCACGTTACCCTCATTGAATAACTGGATCATTCAGACCATGAGGAAACACAGATACATGCATGTACATGATTTGTCACAGATGGGTTTATCAGGCAGTGGGGTTACTTGTATTGTCAATGTTTAGATATCTAGTGCTGTATTATATCCATAATTATCGATCTTTCCTGGATTGTGTTGTGTAAAATCAGGAGTGTTACAGAGTAAAGATATGTTTTTGTAAAGCCTTTTGTTTGCTCTATAGAAGTTAGAAATAACTATTTTATGATTTGGGATGAAATACGAGACCTCGGTTTTTGTCTTTTAACAAAAATGTAGTTTAAAATCATTGCTTTGTTTTATTTATCTTATTACTTACGTCTATAGATTTGAGAATATTCTCCTCCCACATCTCCAATAACACTTGATCAACCAGAGGGCCAAATAAGTTAGTAGCCATGTCTCTTAAAATAGTGGCTCCCTTGATAACCATTACTCCTGAAGAGATTGAGTGTGTAAAGCTGCAGATGATGTTCCTGACTCCAAGCAACACCTGTCCACTACAACTTGTCTCAAAGGTCCCTAAGGAATTGGTTTCTGAAGGTTTTTTTTAGAGTGATGGATGTGAATCTAGGTGAACTTAGTCATGCTTTATCTAGACAGACATTAATATTTAAAACATGGAAACAAGGCAAAAGGGTTCCAGTAATGGTCCATTTTAGAAAATTAGCTTGTTAAGACTCAACTTATGAAAGTTTTGAACAACTTCTATAAAATAAAGTATTGGTCAATTGCACATACCAATGTCCAAAATTTGTCTTGAATTTTGAGTCATGTTCACAGGCTATCAATTCATAATTGTAATATCTTACATGGACTCCCAGCTTTCTATTTTACAAATAAGATCACTGGTTTCAACATGGAATATACAAAGCTCAGTCCTTGGCTCCATCTCAAGCTCCAACTCTGCTTAATCCTTAGCAACATCGTTTGTGTAATCCTTAATCTGAAACCGTCCTCAGGGAGATGGACCAATTTAGTACTTGTTAATCCACCGAGTAAGTGAGAGGATTGAAATTTATCAGACACTGATCTAATTGTTATCCAATATCAAGAAGGTTCATATCCTGTCATAAGCAAATCCGAAGTTTTTCCTTGTTTGGTTACGAAGAATCTGTGGGGCTATATATAGGCCGGGTAAAGACTAAAGAGCTCAAAGAAAGCCTAATGCGACCAGCTGCAGTGTATGGTCCACATGTTACACAATAAATCACCATCCCTCTCTTGATCATTGAGGGGTCTCTTGTTGGAGTGTGGTTGTCTCCTCATTATGTTTAAAATGCACTAAAAATACAACCTCAAGGAAAACATTAACACTATCATGCTTATTGTTGACAATAAGTCTTATTCTAAAGGGACTACATTAGCTGTTCCATTTGAACACTTTAAAACTAATTACTTGGAATAGGTAGGTGAATGATTGAAATTCAGGTTGGTCAATGCACTTTTGTGGTTCTTGAGGGCTACACTGCATGAATAAATTATAAATGTATATATCTCTTTATATGTTGTATTAAAGAGAGTTTCACATATTTCATTCAAATTTTCAGCATCAGTCATTTAATATATAGGTCAAGGAAAAAACAATGTTTGGGTCACTATATTTTTAATGTTGAAAAATGCTATGTTTTAGCTAAAAATGTCAACAACAACAATTTTTAAAAGAAGGCAAAGGGATGGATTAGAATGGTAGAAATGCAAATAAGGTGTCAAATGGAAACAGAGAATCAGTACTAGAAGATAGTGCAGGCGCTTTTTTGAATTGTTATTTCAATGCCTGATCCATGATGTTTTCATTGAAACTGAAAAATTTTTGGCAGGTTTAACAGGCAAAAAAGAATTACATTGACCAAAATTCAAAAAAGCACCTCCAGCATGACAAGGTGCTATTACCCAGCTCTTATTTGAGACCTCATTTGCATTTATAGTGTCCAAATTCATCCCTCGACCTTTTTTTAGTGTTTTTATCACATTTTAAGCTAAAAATTGCCTTTATTACTATTAAAAAATAATAGTGTGCCCCCTACCGCCAACAATTTTCTCATTTTTTCCTTGACATATTTTCTGAGATGCCTGATGTTGCAAATTTGGCAAGAACTGCATAAATGCCTGTAATTGAGCATCATTTAAGAGAATTGCATAGCAGTCTAAAAAAGATCAAAAGGAATAGGTAGGTTAATGAATAGGCCTACTAATTACCTTGATATTGGGATAAGAATTAATATGTGACATTCATTTCATGGTTAATTTCAGGAAAACCTGTGCCTATCAGACGCTTTATGCCAACAATTTCAATACATTTGGCCAAAATGCAAGTTCAACAAAATTCACAATTTCTTGTTTCTTCTCAAATGCAATCAATTCATTACAAATCATTTGTCAGCACAACACAAGAAATGGACAACTGAAAATGCAAACATTTGTGAAATGTCAAACACGGCCTGCTTTTTCTGAATAGCTATCCCTGTGAGTACATGGCATGAATGCATTTGAGCACTCGTAATTACATACTATTTTGTGCTATTGTGCTTATTCCATATAAAATGAGTATAAGATTGATTGATTGATTGATTATTGATTTTATTTGCTCATTATAATGGGAGGTGAATATTGTAAAAATATTAATGAAAAGAATAAATAAATAAATGTAAAGAAATACATTAATGGGGCAAGGAGACCCCCTAAAGGCAAATCATTGCAGCTATAAGGGGGCCACCTTTGTCTTGAGAATGTGTTAAAAATATATAATATAATTTTTATCAAAAAAGGTTAATACACATTGACTGGCATCAACGGTTGTCTGGAGGAGACTGACGACCACACACATAACAATTTACAATGGAACAATTTGTTTCATAAGAGCTTATGAAGTTTTGACTAACATAGGATTTAAAGCTATCAAAGCTGTGGGTATGAATTTTATCCTTAAATATTGTGCACATGATATGATATGATTGAAGAGATTTGGATACCTATAACTCATGCCTTCTCTTGCAAACTCATGTCTCACAACAGGAACTGGTAGGAGACTGCTGGTAAGATAAAGTTTTGGTTGAGATGTTTTTTTTTTAATAGAAAGGAGAAGAAAAAGGGCAACACCAAAAAGAATAGCATGCACAACCACAAACACACAGGAGGCTTGAATTCATTGGGATCTAAGGAACCATCTTCAGAATAAATTCCAAAAGCAAATTCATTTAGGTGAAGCTATTGTAAGAGAAAAGTCCTGGATTGCCTGCTGTCTCTCACCCAAATGTAATATATCCCATGAATTTAGTTTCTGACTTGTATTGTGCTATGCTCTGCCTGAGTTTGCCTGGTTGAATCCAATCTATCCCAAAGGCAACTGGAAGGTTTTCTCCAGAGAACATGAGATACCTTTTTTTTTTACCCTTTTTGTGAAATAGCCTCAGAATGTTGAATGTTTCTTGTGCAAGGAATGACAAACTTTTTATATACCATAAGTGTGATTTATGCCAAAATCAACAGACTTGAAATTTTATATGTGACATTATCACGATGCTGCAATGCCTTGAAATAAGTACTTTGAAAAAAGTATTTTGTGGAAACAAATAGTATGAGGTTATACCAAGGGTAGTTGCAGTACGTCCCCGGTATACTCCCCTCGACCCCAGTATATTCCCGAGACCCGAAGGGTCGAGGGAATATACTGGGGTCGAGGGGAGTATACGGAGATGTACTGCACCTACCCATGGTATGACCTTTTTATCCCATGTCTAGGCACATTTTCAAAATTATATCAAACTTTTACTTATAAATAAATGTATTATAACTACTTCTTATAATTCTAGCGTGAATTGACAATTCTTGTTTCAGTAATATTTTTATTACGGCAAGACTTTTTAAGATATCGCCTTAAACTTTTGCATCAATAACCTTTGGAATATGACAGACAGGACTGATGGAAATCATAGAGCTGGTGTAATTAGATCCCGAGATATAAAATTAAATGGCCATGGAACTTAAAAACACGTTGACTCAAATTTGTAATTTTACGCTTGAACTGAAAATTCTTGTTTCACTAATAATTTTTTGTTGGCAAGAGTTCTTAAGATATTGCCGTGACATTTTGGATCAATAACCCTTGGAATATGATGGACAGGACTGGTGAATATCATAGAGCTAATGTAATAAGATCTAGAGATATAAAATTAAACGGCCATGGAACTTTAAAATATGTTGACTTAAATCTGTAATTTCACGCTAGAACTAAACATTCTTGGATTTGATATCTATACTATATTTATAACATTACCTGCTAATTTTTCTACATCTGGGATGATTACATTCAGAGAAATAAAATAAAACGGCAGTGGAATGCAGAAAAACGTTTCCGAAACAAATGAACCACAGTGCTGAAACTATACCAAAAAACAGAATTTATTGCTATTACTAACTCAAGTGTTGTGAAACATTGTCTAAAACAACATTAGAAAAATAAAAAGGGGTCCTCATCACGATGGAAATTTATATAAATCAGTATTTGTACAAATAAGTCATTTCAGAAAAATTAAACAAGTTTTACGAAAATTGGATCAATATATATATTTAGTCTGGGGGCCAAAGACCAAAACTGATGGTTTCGTGTGCACCAAGAGAGGAATGGACAATCTATACATCGTTGGAATTGCCAGGTTCCGTAGATTATGGAATGGGGGGATGCAGTAACATCGCTTGGTGCAGTTTTTTGTAAATCACTTACCATGGCAACCAAGTCATAATTGCAAAATACATAACTTTGCAAACTTTATCAAGATTTTCAATGACTTTGGTTTTAGTCAGGTGAAATTTAACTTCACTTTTGTATTTCCACTAAATGTGGCTTTATTTGAGTGATTTGAATTTTTTGGTCACATGACCCTCAGAGCTAAAGATATCAAATTCAATTTTTTATTCAAATTTTCACACAGAAGTTGTTATAACTCAGGATATATTAATGGTAGAGACTTGTTTATGGTGTTGTTGGAAAGCAATTTTTATCTGCTTGAAATATGTATTTGTTTTGTTTTGGTATCCATGGCAACCAGATGTCAGAAAAATGATATTTGGTTAAAGTACCATTTCTTTGGATTGACGGAAGACTCAGTTTTCAGCAACATAGACCTAGCAAACATGCTTGATAGGTTTACTATAAACATGATATGAGGTAAAATGTATTAAGTTGGTCATGTGACTAATGATCACACCTATATAAGGTGATAACCACAAAGATGTGGGAACTTAAGGCATTTTGTATGATACCGCTGACCATTTTCACAGTACTATTTGTGTTATAATTCAGGATATATTGACACTACAGACATGTCAATGGCATTGTTGGAGAGCAAATTTAATTAGGTAGAATTTTGTGTTTCATTTGTATTGGTATCCATGGTGACCAGTCACCCCAGCAACGACATTTGAATATTGTGGTGTTTAGCTGAATTTAAGGAACATTACATCTTCACTGGCATAAACATGTCAAGCACATTCTTGGACTTACTCAACCTTAGTAGGTGGTTAAATGTACAATGATAGTCATGTGACTTGTGGTCACATGACATATGATAATGTGATTATCATGGAAAAAGCTGAAGTTTATTGCATTTCATATATTACTTGCGATGTATTTCACAGTACTATTTGTGTCAATAGTTACGATGTTTTGATGCTACAAATATGTTTGTGGTGTCATTAGAGAGAGAACTTAATCAGTAAGAATACTGTGCTTGTTTTGGTATCCATGGTAACCAGTCACTATAGAAACAATATTAGAATATTGTTACATTTGACTTTATCTAAGGAGGCTCTTTTTACACTGACAAATACCAACAAACATTTACTTGGACTTACCCTCAGTGAACTGAATTTCCAAAAAAAAAACAATTCTGCAAGGAAGAAAGTACATTTTTGGTTAATGCAGGCCAGTAACCACGGGGTGTGGAGGGTGTGTACACATACCTCCTCCCCCTACCCACAGGCCGACCTCCCCTTTTAACCCATAATGATATTATATGGGATAGAATAAGTCCCGCTACTGTCATTCTGCTGTGAGGTGATGGTTGCAGAGATCAGACTTGCTTCTGATACCCAACTTAGCAACCCCACACACTCAATCATCCTGTGAGCCACAGGCATAGCAAGAAACCAGTTAAGGTAGGTTTTTGTTCCAGATGACATTGGTGAGGCCCAAAGGGCCGAAGCCTAATCAGCGAGGATTTTGTTTATGGATATTGATTCTGAGCAGTTTTAAGGTTATATTACTTTCATGGAAGGTCTGGTATATCATGCTAAAATGCTTAGTTTTTTGAGAATTTTCTGTGAATTATCCTTATACAAACTGCACCATGTTCAGGATATGACAAGAGTGTCCAATAAAGCTTTTGATTTTTTTTAAATTTTGGTTTGGAGTAAGTGTCAAGTCACTCAGGATTGGAAACTCTAAATTGTTGGGATTTTGCATAATTTGAAGACAGTGCTGGTGATTTCCTGTACTGATTACATCAGTCCCTAAATACTAAATACATGACATTGTGGAATACGCAAGGAAGCCATTTTTTGGAATCTAAATCCATTGATTTAAAAACTTCCATCCACTTGCTTTGACATGATTGAGTTATTTGGGTTCAAAGGTTGACTTTGTAAAATTGAGTCAAATTTGAATGTTCCTGATAAGAAATGCTCTAGTTTCCCTTTAGCATATTTCAGTTGAATCTTTTTGCCATTGAGATCTAGTATTACATCTACTTAGTTGTTTTGGAGCTTTTTATGATTCTGGAAAATCTAGTTCACGGAAAAATTCCAATGAATAGCTGGAAAGGTGAATGTGTCGCACGCGTAACGCTGAGAGTACTTTCAAATGGTACAGAGCTATGAAGGCTCTGTTTTTAATCTGGATAGGCTCAAAATATAGTACATCTATGAAGTTTTATTAATCTATGAACTAACCCAAGTTTTTGGCTGGTTTGTGGTGATTAAATTCAAAAGTTATGTTCGATGTTGTTCGTCGCACGCGTAACGCTCTGAAAATTTTTGATTGTATTCAATTTGTTTTCTGACAAACAGTGAAGCGATCATTCTAATATTATTTGGAGTGAAAACTAACAATGAATTTCAATAGTTGGAATACGTTTCATTGCCTAATTACATAAATTTTAACATTTATGGAGCATTCTTTAAAATTTGGGACCAAATTGTCTAAAAAGGCAATAAACAGTAACAAAATATTTTTTATTTTGTAAATGGTTGTATTTTACCCCTAGTTATGATTGATAATTAATATAAAATCGATTTGAGTCAAAACCAGAACATTTTCTGAAGATTCATATCACACCAGTACTTAAAATTAGCTTTTTATGTCGAAAAAGGGGCAAAAAATCACACTTCTATCATCATTTGCTGAGCAGACATTCACTTCGGTGGCACTTATTTGGTATCAATTTGAAGCCCACATATAGACGCATAACATAGGACAGTTAAAATCATTTTAAACGAAAAAATATGCTTCTGGGGTTAATATATGCAAGTTTTGAAAAGAAATTTCCAAAAAAAATCGAAAAATTGGATGTTTCTCAAAATATATTTGGTGCATTTGAATGAAAATCGTCCAGAAGACTTTTAGAAATGTGCCAGTTGTTGTCAAATAAAGAAAACGGATTTAAGTTCATGACAAATTACCATTCAGCCCAGTTATGTTTCACAGCCATAAAAAACAAACTCTAAAAATTCTGTAATATTCAGCTGTTATCAATTATTTCCACTCATCAAAGCACCATGGCCAATATAGTTTCTGGAACTTAAATATGTTCTTTACAATATGCTTAGGTCATTTCATACAAAAGTACATTTTAGAATTTTGATGGTCATGTCACACTTTGGCTTCATTATTTTTGAGATAGGCCTTAGCTGAAATTGCAATTGTCTTCATGAGACTGTAATTTCCTTGACAGAAAATCCTAGCTTTCGTTTTAGTGAAAGAAGGGGCCAAGTTCACCAACATAGTTCTAACAGTTAGACCTGGTCTTAACTCTTTTAAACCTGGTTTCACCTACTGTGTTTTAGTCTTTAGACTTGTCAGGGATCAATGATTCTCAAACATTGTTCATATAATTACAGAAGAGTGATGTAAAACTGTTTTCATGTCAAGTGATATTGTCTGGGAGCTGGTGGGGTGGGGGGAGACTGGTCATGAAAAAATTTCTTGATATCATTGGTTTGTTGAGTTTTTCATTATGTCCCTTTGTTCTCCTCCATTGTTTAACAACACAGCTGCAAGTTGGCCCCTGGGTGAGGGGGAAGACAGATCTCCTCCCCCCCCCCCCAAAAAAAAAGGGACATGGCTTGTGAATCAGGGAATTCAGGCATGACATTGCCTGGGAATTTTTGAATCTCACAGGAAATTTTGAAGCCTCCAAATAGAGACAAATAAAGAGCATGGACATAGCACAATGTAATACCAAACCTGTAATAGACCTGTCTAGGAACCTAAAACTGCTGGACAATATCGTAATTGTAATTGTAAATACTCTCAGTTATGCACTGCATTATGGGCCTAAACATAAACATTTCTGGGGGCTTCCCATAAAACAATTTGCAGAAGTACGAAAATAAGACAAAATATATGAACAGGACTTAGCTGGAATTGCCAGAACTATTTCCAAAAACGGAGAAATTCACATGAACCATATGCCCAGGAAATTCAGAAAAAGCTGGGATATGTTAAATAAAAGGGATATGTAGCTTTTTATGGAGATAGATAGATCAATAAATAGATAGATTGATAGGCTGGTTGATAGGCTGGTTGATGGTGTGTGGAGTTAATTTTTTTTCCCCTAAATTTGATGCACATTTTTTAATCTTAAAAAGTACCAGCCCTCCCAGAGTCCCCGTGTCTTGCAATATTCCTTGGCTTGTTTAGTCAATTGAGATATTGTGTATGTAGCAGTTGTACTGTTCAGATACTATGTGCAAACTTTCACCAAACATTTATTCTTTGATGCTGCTCTGCTTGACTGATTGGCTTAGCCAAACCAGGTCTTAGCTTAGACCTGGCTCTTCTCTTGAGCCCAGGTTTGTGAAATCGGGTCTAGGACTTTTTTTTTTTAAGCATTTGTGACTTTGCTATTTAAGATGTTGCCATGTTGAAGTTCTTTAGGAATTTTTATAAAATATTTGCAGCACTATTTTACACCCTCTAGGATGCTCAGAATGCATTTCAGAGCATCTGAAATCCTGTTGGCTTCTGGAGGCTACTGTCACACAGTGCTTCAGCTGCCTCAAAGGCTGGCCTTGCAGGCTTCCATTCATCCTAAATTACCTTTTGCACACCCTTACCCCCCAAAATCTTAAGGTGTCAGGAATAACGATAAAATGCATTTCAAATTTGCCGTGTTGAAATATTTGAAAATTTAACTCACTCGATATCTACACTAAATAAGACGATTTCTCCTTATGCTATGCTTTAGTAAGTCCAAGTAAAGGTTTGCTTGGTCTCAAATGTTACAAAATTCAAATATTGTTTCTTTAGTGACTGGTTACCATGGCTACCAAAGCAAACACAGTATTCTAACTGATTAAATTCCCTCTCTAATGACACGACAAACATATTTGTAGCATCAAAACATTGTAACTTATGACACAAATAGTACTGTGAAATACATCGCAAGCAATATATGAAATGCATTAAATTTCGGATTTTCCATGATTATCAGATTGTCATATGTCATGTGACCACCAGTCACATGACTATCATTGTACATTTAACCACCTACTAGGGTTGAGTAAGTCCAAGAATGTGTTTGCCATGTTTATGCCAGTGAAGATGTAATGTTCCTTAAATTCAGCTAAACACCACAATATTCAAATGTCGTTGCTGGGGTGACTGGTCACCATGGATACCAATACAGATGAAACACAAAATTCTACCTAATTAAATTTGCTCTCCAACAATGCCATGGACATGTCTGTAGTGTTAATATATCCTGAATTATAACACAAATAGTACTGCAAAAATGATCAGCGGTATCATACAAAATGCCTTAAGTTCCCACATTTTTGTGGTTATCACCTTATATAGGTGTGATCATTAGTCACATGACCAACTTAATACATTTCACCTCATATCATGTTTATAGTAAACATATCAAGCATGTTTGCTAGGTCTATGTTGCTGAAAACTGAGTCTTCCGTCAATCCAAAGAAATGGTACTTTAACCCATTGTTACATTTTCATTTCATCAATTTAATATTGTAACTCTGTTTGAATTTCTAAATAAATCAATCAATCAAAAAAACCAAATATCCTTTTTCTGACATCTGGTTGCCATGGATACCAAAACAAAACAAATACATATTTCAAGCAGATGAAAATTGCTTTCCAACAACACCATAAACAAGTCTCTACCATTAATATATCCTGAGTTATAACAACTTCTGTGTGAAAATTTGAATAAAAAATTGAATTTTATATCTTTAGCCCTGGATACCCCCTCTGAGGGTCATGTGACCAAAAAATTCAAATCACTCAAATAAAGCCACATTTAGTGGAAATACAAAAGTGAAGTTAAATTTCACCTGACTAAAACCAAAGTCATTGAAAATCTCGATAAAGTTTGCAAAGTTATGTATTTTGCAATTATGACTTGGTTGCCATGGTAACCAATTTACAAAAAACTGCACCAAGCGATTTTACTGCATCCCCCCATTCCATAATCTACGGAACCTGGCGATTCCAACGATGTATAGATTGTCCATTCCTCTCTTGGTGCACACGAAACCATTAAATAAAGCACTTTTTGCTACTTGGCCCCCAGACTAATTGGACATTTTTCTATACCCCATAATGTTTACAATACCACATGAAAAAGCGGTGGATATATCCCATGTGGTATTGCGTTGTATACTCAATGGTTTTTTGTATACTCAATGGTTTGATCATTGTTGATGATGTCATTGAATTGTTTGCCATTGTGACGTCATGTCCATGGTGACGTCACAGCATTGTGACATCATCACTTCAGCTGCTATCTGTGCTGTGATTGGCTGATGCAGCTGCTGAGTATAGATCACCAGAGTGAAGTTCAGCTTTTCTTGGAGTTACATAATGGGGTATAAATAAGACCAAATGGTTGTATGGTGGTATTTTGAGATGTACTCCCACTCGTGAAGATATCCGGAGTCCTCCGTTCAGAGGACTCAGGATATCTTCAACTCGTGGAGTAAATCTCAAAATACCACCATACCCATTTGGTCTTATTATAATACCAAATAGAAAGTTAAAACTGCGTAAGTCTAATGCACTATTTTCTTCTGGATCTAATGCTTCAAACCGCTTCTTTCAAACCCCAATACATCCCTTGCAAATTGCAAAAGAGACGCCCATTTTTGTGCTTGCAAAATTACAAGAAAAGATGATGAACAGCAGCAGAGATTGTGACGCTATACTGAATTTGTGGGGGGTGTGTCTAAATGCAGCTCTCTCATTGGCTGTTTTCAGTATATTCCCTGGCAAATTAGGGAGTATACTGCTTTTTCTCCCCGATACTGACTTTTTCCCTCCTGTATTGCCCAGGGAAAATCACAGTATCGGGGAGAAAATGTGCCTAGACATGGGATAATAGTGTTTTCGATAGACAGCTGAAGGTGGATTCTTTCATATTACCCACTTAGATTCATTGTAATATGTAATACAAGATTGAAAATACACAAAACCAAAAGTTTGCTGATTTGGCTTGTTTTATCCCTTCCGATGTGTTACACAACTTGCACTTGACATGGGAAGCAGGTCAAGAGCACAGAAAGTGTAAAATCAAACAGTGTGATGCATATTATTCTGAAATCAGCTCCGCTATCTTTAAAAGGCTATTTAATTATTATGAGATTACTAGATTCTATACACACTGAAAACATGGCATATTTGCTTAATCTGAGTGGTTTAGGAACAACAGAACGTCACAAAGCTAATATGTTAAACGTCGGAAGTACATACATTCCATTGATCCCTCACCGCTAAAGTTCTGTGAAAGAGCGCATGGTAATTAAATCACCTGTAAAGCAAAATGAAGACCTTTCTATGAAATTTGGGATCATATTGTGAAATATTATCATACTAGTAGGAAACAAAAATAAAAAAATAGCATAGATACTAATAAGAGAATCATATACATTTACAGCAGCCTTTTGTAATGGTCTGCATCCATATGAGACAAACAATGAGTGATGTTATCCTCAAATGCACACAGTGTGACTTTATAACATTCAAACTTACACCATCCTTTGCTAGATTTTGGCAAAATATTACCTCCGATGTCTCAACCCAATTTTGTCATGCACCAAAACCATAATGATATGTCATAATGTGCATGGCGAAATCTGTGTCAAATTGCAAGATATTGCCATAAGCTCATAAAATTTCAAACCTTTATAAAAGGAGGGGATCACCAGTCAGCTTGCAGAACTTGCAGGAATACTAGAGCAACAAGACTTTGCAGATGTAAATTCAATGTGGGTCAGCTCGCAAACCTCTTTACATATGCAAATCTCTTCAGCCCTTGTGCAAAACCCTTTAAATTGACCCATTAATTGACCCAATTGAGTTGCTCAGCTGTCACCTGCCATTTCTCTGTCCGGCTCAAGAGTAACCTGCTGGAAAATAGGATAAGGCTATTTAACCTGAACATTTTCCGCACAAAATCTGTTTAAGCAATAAGCATAATCTTCCTGTCATTGACGACTAAATAAGAAATCAATAATCACACACATAACAGAATATCACACGCATAACAGAATACGCCCGACTAGAAATATTGTGATGGTTATTTAAATGCACATTTATTAGAATTTTCGTCTGATGTAATTTAGTCTTCCTCTTTGTACCTTGGAATATACTGAGTATCTCCTCCTCATTGTCTTCCTTTAGATTTCTATGACCCTCCTCATCATAGTTTTCCCCTTAATCCTAATGGTCCCCTTCCAGGGGTCCGTACAGACAACACATATAGGTTGTACAACGAATTTGAGGTGTATAACTAACATTTCAGGTGGCTATTTACCAAGGGCTTTAGTCCGAGGTAAATAACCCTTGAAATTATAGTGATACACCTCAAATTCATTGTATAAGCGACTTATACTCCATATATGACTCCTGAAGATTTCTAACTGAATTTTGTGGCTTTGTTGTCATTTTCAAGTGTTTTGTTTGCAGAAAAAGCAGTACAACAGGCTAACTTAATCCCCAACAGTGGTATAACTAACAAATCCGTTGGTTTTACCACGGCAAAAGACAATAGAAAAGTGTCCTGGTGGAGTGTAATTCTATTAACACAACCACAACATTTTGATGATGCCTCTTGTTGTGCTTGTAGTACATTCAAAAATGTAAAGAAGTGTTCGATTTGATTTTTGATAACAGGATTATTTCCATAAACACTCCAACAGGCAACCCTGTAAATACGAATAACATAATATGAGATACATGAAATAATCACAGTAATCCTAATATGTACAAATAACAAAAGTGAACATTATTCATGTAAGCACATACCCTAGTTGGGGTTATTCCATATACATATAATCAATATATTCCTCCTGATGAACAAGCACTCCAATCCTAGAAATAAGCATTAATAAACCATTTTACTAAATATACCTAAATGCATGATATATGTACAACATCCAGCATGATCAATAAAAGTCAAGTATGAATGAATGAGTCGAATGTGATATATACACATGACAATATGAAATTGCTCACCTTCACTCTTAAAGTGTAATTGTTCAAATAGTAAATTCCCAAAAGACTATTCCATAAAGATGTTAATACATGTCATGTAACCAAATATGACCAATTTCTCGGACCATCTGTTCAGTTCAGGGAATCACATGAGAATGGCAAAATCTGGGCTACATAGTTCCTGTTACAACACTAGAACATAAAACATAGAACAACAAACACTGTTGAGCTTTGGCAAGTCTTTAGTCAGATAACATAACTGTAACTGAGAATTACATCAAACCAATAAATATGTGTTGAAACAACAACCAAACATTCAGCAAATAGACAATGTACATTAGAAAATAAATAATGAATTTATACATTAGAAATAGATAAATTTATACATTAGAAATAGATAAATTTATACTATATCACATGAATTCAGAGAAGAAAGGTCTTTCAATTCAGAACAGGAACTCTGAATGCTGTATACAAGTACGAAAGCAACAGATGTATTGCTGATTTTAATGTTGTGATATAATAATCAGATAAATAATAACTTAATGTCCACTGAAAGACAGTCAATCGGGGCCGAGTTTAGTAGACTCCTCTGTCACCATTTTCACATCCTCATCTAATTACCCCCTCTTTATATAGATCTGTATTATGAAATATGAGTAACAGTATTAATTTAATCTGGAACCTAAAGTCAACATTCTTTCTGTATACCTCTCATAATTAGCTTAGTTTTCAGGGATCGGTCAATACAAAAAAAAAAGATTAAACGAAATAGTTCCAGTAAAATCGATTACAGGAATAAAGGGTTTGTAATGCAATTAGCTCCACGGTCATTCTCCCTTAATTTTACTTAAACTTACTAGCTCATATTACCTTGTTTGGGGTCTCATATTGCCTATTCCTGCCACTCCTCAGTAACACTTGACCACATGCAAGTCTCAGCTAAGCTAAGTAACTGGCCATGTCTCTGGCTCCTCTGAGTCCCATTTCTATCCAAGAAACCAAAGAGTGTGAAGCTGTGTACATTGAACACACTCTATGTCTGTCTACTTCAGGATGTGCTTGAAAGATGTTGGCTCCCTCAGGGACTGGCTGTGAAGGAGTTGGTAATGGCTGGCTATCTTGAGGGACTTTATCACTTCTTTAACGTTCTTTAGTCATTTACTATAATGATTATCTTCATACTATGAGGTTCTGTAAAAGTAGGCCAAGGAAAGCATTTCACAATTTGCTCAAACAAGTAATACATGCACCTATAGTACTGGCATGATGTTCAAGAGCCCATACCAGCAACATGACCGTCTGTGTTCGCAAAATGTTATAGAAAAAGGTTGATCTAACAACACTGTTCTGCTGACCTAAGCAATTGGCTGAATTTCATGAGCACATAATTTCGTTTGTGTCTCATTTCAACCAAGAAAAGTTAGTGTGAAATTGATTATGATCCACAGAATAGTTCTAACATTCTGTGAGGAATTTTCCAGTTTGCTATGGATGCAGAAGCTTCTGTTTGAGTTTGTCTCCTTCAGTGTTATAATTTGTAACAGGCATCCTCACAATTGGTTTTGATTTAGAATAATTGCCTTCAATTTTGAGAGTGTTTCCTCTGTCAAAGGAGATGAACTTCAGCTGGCTTTATAGGCTTTGAAAGGAAATACAACACTCTTTGAAAACTAGACCCCCAGAGTAGAAAATTAATTCAAACCTGTAATATTACCTGATGTCAAAGTGAATTGATATACCATTTTTTCAGACTATTGTGTTTTTCTTTTTCAGTAGTTGATGGACGGATGACTGGGGCTTTACGTCCTGTGTTCATGCACTTGGTAGGCTAATTAGGACAGGAGGACGATACAGCAATGATGTGAAGGATGATTGAAACAGCTGTCCAACATAGACCAAGATGACCCGGCAAGAGCTGGATTCAAACCCTGGACCCAGCGATTGGCAGCCCAGCACGCTACCACTAGACGAACCGTCCCCCCTTCTTTTTCAGTAAATTGTTTTATGACCTGACTCCTCATTTTGACTTTCATTCATCAGAATCCAGTTTCAAATCAAATGCCAAAAACTATTGATCTGCGTCTTTGAAGACATCCACAAAGATGACTGTATTTATTATGTGCTGTCGGCAAAAAATCATCTTCCATCAAATATAATGATATGTCATTGCTTTCCGACAGTCTGAGGACAGATGGAATGAGGCACCATAATGTCTCTTTACACACACTTCTTTTATAACTCCAGACAATTGAGTCTCTCAATTGTCTTTAGTAATGAAGCATCTGATTGGTTTTCTTTATTGTATTCACATGCAAGGAACCATTGATTAGCCGGAAATATGGACAAAACAAAGTTCTGACATAATTTTTTGAAACATATCTGCTTAATCTTCTTCTGAATTGAACATGTACAAATTAATGGAATAATAAAAGTGTTTACTTGTTCAGGTGTCTTCTCTTTTCCTGATCAAGCTTTATGTCAATTGAGAATCAAAAGTTACAATAACTATATTTGTGTTAGTCTCTACAAAAACACCTTTGATTAAGATAATCATGGAGATCATGAGAAGACAAAGATAGGTTGTTTCTAACAATCGTATTGTCAATGAAATTTGAATATCTAGTGTAATATACATAATATAAAACAAGGGATCAATCTAGTTGTCTTTCTGAGAGTGGAAAGTGTGTTTAGAAAGAATACTAAAGACTCATCTATCAGGTTTCTTAACAAAACATGTAATTCAAAATTTTACTGAGGTGCAACTTATTATTGCTTTTATTACATTCCTCATTGTATTTTTTCAGAAATGCTGTACTTCTGTCTGCCAGTCAATATTGTAAAGGAATAGGATGATTCACAGTGCTTGCTCTCGTGGTGAATATTGAAATGATTTAATGTCATAAAAATTACAGCATTGTGTCCATCTTGCACATCAGGGAGAATTTCAGAGATAAAAGTTTCATGAAAAAATCATTGAAGAGACTTTTTCTATGGTGAAATGTTCCATACACTTCCTGGATTTCCACTCATCCGCCTTACAAATGCAAATTGACATTAGCCCTCACATACCCTGGAATTGGCCCCTTGATGGAGCCAATGAGGTTTCTCAGCTTGTCACCTGTCAATTTTCTATCTTGCTTAAGGTTAATTTGCTGCAAAATGCAATATGGAGATTGACCTAGGTCACAAAAGCTGCCACTCTCCATATTTGTTAAAGGAACATACCTCCTACACACTTCAGATTGCATTCTTGATGTGCAATATAATTCCTCTGCTTGGATATTGTTTCATTTGCTCATTTGCAAGTTTAATTGAAGTGTGAAACACAAGAGTGGTTTTTATTGAATTCCCATCATAATGAATGTAAATGAGTCATGTCCCTTGTCTACTGCTCTCTCTCCTAACAAGTCTCCTCTTCTCCCTTTCCTTTCTTTTGCCTCCCTTCTCTTCTTTTCCTCCCTTTTCTTCTTCTCTTCACCATTCTCCCTGAATAATGCTTGACCAACTATAGTAGGCAAGTAACTGGCTATGTGTCTTTGGTGGCTCCCTTGAGAGTCCTTACTGCTGAGAAAGCAAGTGTGTAAAATGGCAGATATGTAATACTCTCCAAGCAACACCTGTCTACTTCAACTTGTCTCGGAGGCCAACAGGGAGTCAGTACCAATAGGTTTCCATAATGGTCCTAAATGTCAGAAACTGAAACACTTTTCTAAACTATACTTGTGTCACAATAGCACAGCTCAGGCAAATTGAGTCTAAATAGCATAAAAACAATCCAAATATTTAGTTTTAGCCATGGCTAACAACTGCTTTAAGTCACAAATTAGAGCTTTTTTTCCTAAGGCATTAACAGCTGTAAATCTCCATAATCTGAAAAATGACTTTAGTCGCCAAAATCTGTTGATAACAGTTATTAAGCCTATAGGTCTGTTTCACACAGTTACACATGGACAAATTTGCATTGAAAAAGCCTCGTTCCAATGCAAAACAATGAGAAACACAAGTGGAGGGGGGGAGGGTTGGGTTTGTAATCTCAATGCATATGTTAGCGATTAACAATTGCACAGAAGTTGTGTTCATTTGGGGAGCACAGCCTGCAGTTCATTGTATTACATAATTGCCACCTTACTCCAGAAAATATTTGCGCATATTTCTGATTTTATTCTGAGATGATTTCATAATTTGTTCTTAATATCATTAATGTTTTTTTTATATGTTTTATTATTCATTGCAATATTTGACAAATAGTTATTGACATATGCCACTCTTTCTAAACTCGCTGTCTATGTAAAATATATTATTCCTAAGGCAGTCAGTCCATTGTATCGGTATCTATGTTGAGGTATGGATGATTGATGTCCACACTTTCTCACAGATTTGGCTAATAAGTTTTGTAAAAGCCTATGTTTAAAATTTTCAAATGCTCAGCATTCTTGTCTTTTCTATGTGCTTTAAAAAAAAACTAAATCATGCACAAATTTAGCATTTCCCTTGATGAGTTTAATTAACACTGTCATTCATCTGTTTTATTTAGGTATCAGTGCAAAATAACTATTACACTTATAAATCACAACTGCAATATGCATATCAAACTAATGCTCTGTATAAACCTTGAAGGAACATACTCTCACCTGGCGACTATCAGGTCAGTCGAGTTTCAACCAACCTCGAGAAAAACAATCAAATTAAATTCGAGCAATTCAGCATTTTCAACATGGATTTATTCTAAAAGGGTTGTAATTCTGAGTAAACGCGTGATTTTCTCAGTCCAAGGTATTATCTAGCAGGTATATTTATAGATAAATGTGTGGTGCAGCCCTCCACATGTTACATATATACCCAATGTATGGGACATTTTACTTGTTCACAGACACAAGGGACCCACTAAAGTATTAGAAATGGGCATCAAGCCATCAACAGGTATACTTTTTATAGAAGATAGTGAAAATACTTGTTATTACTAAATTCGTTCAATCTATCTATCTATCTATCTATCTATCTATCTATCTATCTATCTATCTATCTATCTATCCATCCATCTATCTATCTATCTATCTATCTATCTATCTATCTATCTATCTATTTATCTATCTATCTATCTATCTATCTATCTATCTATCTATCTATCTATCTATCTATCTATAAAATGCACAATAAATTCATAATCACCCACAGAGGTGTGAGACAGAAGCCTACCTGCTCTGTCACATGTGTATTCTGTAATCTCCAAGTCTATGTCTATACTATTGTGGTGATTATCAATTTCTTACATTCATAATCACTCCACAGTCGCCTCTAAGACTCCCAGGTGACTGAAACTTGTATAATCACTTGTATAACTTCAGTCTCAATCTCAGTCGGCCAAAACTAATCCATATATGTGAAACAGAATAACGGCTTAAAAACTGCCATAAACTACATTTGGCGACTAAAGTCATTCTGGAGATTACAGTTTATAATCACTGAGGAAAAAAGCTGTCTTGGATGCGACTATGGAGTGATTATGAATACAAGAGACATAAAACATCATGCCACTAATATTGCAATCTTGACATATCAGTGCATGGACAGTTAGTCAGTCAGTCAGTCAGTCAGTCAGTCAGTCAGTCAGTCAGTCAGTCAGTTTAGTTAGTTAGTTTAGTTAGTTAGTTAGAGAGGGTTGTTACTTGGTAGGTTGGTAAGTGGGTTGTTAGATATATAGTGCAGCCCTCCTGAACCCTACTCGTGAGTGTTCACAAGGTTGATAAATTCAGAAATTATATGATCATGTAAATTCTAAAGGGTTAAAAAAACCAAATCTTGGAAAATGAACACTTACACTGTCAAGTCAAGAGCTGATGGTCAACCCCCTCCCCCCCACCCCAAGTTTTTTACCCCGGGAGACATAATATGAAATGTTCCCCCCCCAAACGTTTTCGTGTGAAAATAAATGTCAATTTGACAGGGATCTATTCTCAGAGACAATTTCCAAAGTACTGTCGTTAGCATGTCCCTTGTAACAGTGTCTGTGCTCAGCAAAAAAATAACCCATATACCAGGAGAATATGAATGGTTGACCGTGCCGTCATAACCACACTAACTTACAACCATTAAAAAGGCTGTTTGTTCAATTGGTGTAGAGGCACATACAATTGTACAAATTATAGTAAACCAATAATTATGTCCAACACATAACACAAAGAAACTTTTTATATTCTCATTATTTTATAAAACTGTAATAAACAAATGTCAGGTTAGGGGGACCGATATTGGGCTCCATTGCATTGTGAATCATCACAGTTATCAGAAATTAAACTGTTTCAATGTTTGCTTGTTTACCACTGTTTTTCTAAGTAGTCAGTAATCCTCAAAGTGTCCATAATCGTAATCTTAGGTGATTACAGCTCAAAATCACTAGGAAAAAAAGCTCTAACGAGATCACTAGCTATCAACTTATGACTACAATATCAATGACCATAAGCCTGTGTATCTTGCAAACAAGATTATCTGTGTCTGCATGCAACATCAAGTGCTCGGTCACAGGCTATATCTGAAGCTCCTGCTCTGATAAATCCTAAGCAACATTGTTAGCTCAATCCCCAATCCTAAACGGTCCTCAAGGAGAACAAGAGAAGTACCAAGTAATTTCTCATCAATTAATTGAATGAGTGACAGGCCAGTAATGCATCAGACACCAGACTTATCCTTATCCATTTGCAATCAGATTCATATCCTAGAATAAATTATCCAAGGTGTTCTTTTTGGTTAAGTAGAATCTATATGGCTATACGAAGGTAGGATTTGGAGGGAAAAGTTAGGCACAATATGTGATAATAACAAAAGTGCAATTGGTATTGGTATTCATTCCATGGCTAATATCAGGCAAACCTGATTCAACCACATGCTTAATGTGGGAATGACACAATAAATTTGGGCTAATAAATGGATGCGAGCTCTGCAAATTCACAAGTTACTTTTTACATTTGGCTACACAAATGCAATCACACTGTTACATGTAATTTGTCAGCACTACATAAAGAATTGACATCTGCACACGCAAACATTGTTGAAATATTTAGGTCTGCCTGCTTTTCTGGCTTTATCAATGTTCAGTTGTCCCTGAAAATGTAGGCCTACCACATGCACGGATTTTGGTTCTGTGTCATTTGTAAACATTATTCACGGTTTTATTGGGCTAGCCATGATTGCCAATCTCAATGGTCCCTTAAATTTACAACATGGCAGCAACACATCATGTGTATGAACTGTAAGTTAAATGACGTTTTTTAAATATGATGTTAAAAGAAGAATTGGCCATGCAGCGAAACCAAGAAGTAATAGGATAAGCCATAACAATGACAAGCAGAGAGAGACAGAGAGCTTGTACTTCTCCGAAAGTAGACACAATTTCTCACAGAATAAAATCCCCTAGCAAACTCACTTAAGTGTAAGCTATTGTAAGAGACAAGTCTGGGATTGCCAGCTGTCACTCAAGCAAATGTAATATATCCCATTAATTTGGTTTCAGACTTGTAGTAGGCAAAGCAAAGCCAAAGTATGCCAGGTTAAGTCCTATCTTTCTGAGAGTGGCGCTGGGGGTTCCTACACCAATGTATGAAATACTGTTACTTCAGCCTCCGTAAGAAAAATAACATCTCATAATTTTGAATTAGTCCTGAACCACAAAATATATTATTTCAAGGAAAATAGAAATAGTAGATATGTGTTGCAAGAACATACACAATTATCCTTCTTATCTTAATCAAGTGTTACCCTTTTTAAGTTTCAACATAGCTGTTTTAAGCATGACAATTCATATAAGCTTTAAACCATAAGAAAAACTTTTTGAAAAGTGATGTTGTGAACTCTCAAAATATTGTAATCAGAGCTTGTATCACATTTTATGTCAAAGAGACAATTCCTCAAATCTTGGTGTTTCAATTCACACTGTTAATAGGTATTGGTTGTTATATACCATTACTGAATAAGACAGAATTTCCTTGATAAGACGCTTGTGAGCCAGCACACCCAAGTTTTTCACTCATGGTGGTTAAATGATATATAAAGGAGATGTTCCAAATCAGACAATGACCATTCGTCACAAGGAATCGAGAACCAAAAGATGGATGACATTACTTATACTGAATTGTCTGCAATTTACTTCTTTCAATCATGTATAAAATGTACAACACACATAATAAGTATTTTGCAACCACAGAGTTCAGATTCTACTTTGCAAGTTTACCAACGTGAATTGTATTCTTATTCTTGACACAAGGGAAATACCCTGGACATTTCACAGCCACAACAAAATGGCAATATATCATAGTTGGTTGTCATTTGGTTCTGTTACTTTATAACTGGGACCCGTCACTTCTATTGTTGTGCTTGTATCAAAGAAATACATAAGCCCAAAACTTGATTGGAGGCAGTCCCAGTGAGACCTTTCATAAAGGTTCACAGTGGCACTTGCCGCACTGGCTATTGTTATGCCTTAGCTAAAGCTCATACAGTGGAACTGGTTTTACCAAAATATATAGATACTATAAGAATTTAAATAATTCTATATATTTGTTTTTTCTACTGCATGTACTAAAGAATAAATAAAAAACCTATTCCAAAGTATTAACAGTTGAAAACTCATTAATTTATCAAATATACTATTCTGATTCTATTTGCAAACTGTTGCATTGTGATTGATCTTTTGAGTTGGATACGATAGCAATTTTTATAGAGTGTAATTTGAGTCGATCGCTTTCTTTGATTGAATTACACACAAAGAGTTTATATTGGAAGCATAATAAGCTGGCTTCTGTAATGGCTGAAATCAGCAATCATATTGAACAGTATCAAGGATACATAGGTGGCAGGAGGATGAATGTTTGGTGCAACGCCAAATAATCATAGAAAATGTGACTCTCAATTTAAGGAAAAGCCAATGTCTACAATCATAGAAATATCCTACTAAAAACTTCATTCTCTAGTTAAATCTAAACACCATGCTGTCAATGAACTGCTAATTAGAGCAGTGTTGTTGTGTAATTCTGACAATTCGGAGTGAATTGGTAGCCTTGAAACCCAGCCTGGTGCCTTGTAGGTCAAATGGGAACTATTTAGATTCAGCATGGTATTTTATGCACTCTGTATAGAGACTGGTGCCTTACAGTTATACGGAGCGAATGTGCTTGATGCAATTGAAGTAAACAACTTTTAACTGGAATTTTTATTGTAGTCCACAGATGCGGAAAGGGAAAAAAGTCACACTAATTGAGTACTGTGCGTCTTTGCTTTGTCAGCTAATTTTGTTGTCCTGATCCAACAGTCATACATGCAGACACACACATCTATGCAAATATCTGTATGTGTAATGATTGGACACCTGGACACCAAATATCATTGAATAACTGAATCATTCAGATCACGAGGAAACACAGATACATGCATGTACATGGTTTGACACAAATGGGTTTTTCAGACAGTGAGGTTACTTGTATTGTCAATGCAGGGCGAATATCTGGTGCTGCATTACATCCATATCTTTCCAGGATCGTGTAAAATAAGAATGTTTCACAATAAATATATCATTTAGATATGATTTTGCATGGCCTTAAAAGCCAGAGATAACTGCTTTTTAATTTAAGATAAAATACTAATGAGACCTCAGTTTCTGTCTTTTAAGAAAAATGTAGTTTGTAATCCTTGCTTTGTATTTATTATCACATGGCTAGCTTCCTTAGACTTGAAAATATTCTCCTTTCAACATCCTTAATAACGCTTGACCAACTAGAGTAGCTAAGTTACTGGCCATGTCCCTTTGTGGCTCCCTTGAGAGCCATTACTGCTGCAGAGAGTGTGTAAAACTGCAGACGATGGAACACACTCCTAGCAATACCTGCCTACTTCAACTTGTCTCAAACGTCCCTAAGAATCTGACTTCCGAAGGTTTCGTTACAGTAATTTGTGTGTGAATGTAGGTAAACTTTATCATGCTTTGCCTAAATAGGGTAGAGACATTATTCTTAACATTCTTAACACATAAAATCGGTGCAAAAAAATTTCAGTAATGGTCAATGTTAGAAACTTAGCTTGTGCAGACTCAACCTTTGAAAAATTTGAACAGATTTTATTAAGTATTGGTCAATTGCACATACCTATGTCCAAAGGTTGTCTTGAGTTTAAAGTCATCATCACTATCAGCTATCAATTTATAATTGCAATATCTTTCATGGACTCCTAGCTTTCAGTTTTACGAAAGAAATTAGTAGTTTCTGGATGGAATATCAAGAGCTTAGTACTTGGCTCAAACTCAAGCTTCTACTCTGCTTAATCCTTAGCAACATCATTAGTGTAATCCTTAATCCGAAGCTGTCCTCAAGGATACGGACCAATTTATTTCTCGTTAATTCACTTAGTAAATGAGAGGATTGTAATATATTAGACACTGAGCTAATTGTTATCCAATATAAAGAAGATTCATATCCGGCCATAAATAATCCAAGGTTTTGCTTTTTTATGAAGAATCTATGGGGCTATAAGAAGGCAGGATAAAGGCAGCCAAGTATGGTCAACTGCAGTGCATGGTCCACATGCTACAAATATAAACCCCATTTTAACTCTTGAAATGGAGAGGTCTCTTGTCGGAGTGCGAACGTCTCCTCATTGCGTTTAAAATGCACTAAAAATACAACCTGAAGGAGAACATTAACAAAAGTCATTCTAGTTTATAAAAATACTTATTCTGCAGGGACCTGTAAAGCTGTTCCATTTGCATATAGTGTAAAAAACTAATCACACGCTTAACAATATATTTTGGCTGAAATCCCTAATCTCTTGTGGTCGTTCATTTTCTCAAAGGCAATCATTTCAACTCACGTAAATTATCATCGACAAAAAATGGACAACTGCACATGCAAACATTTGTGAAATGTCAAACACGGCCTGCCTTTCTGGACTACCTATCCCTGTGAATACACAGCATGACTGCATTTGGAGTCATCATTGGACATATCATTATCAGTTTTATCTTAATAATAATAATAATAATATTAATTACTTATGTAGCCCCAATTCCAGTAAACTGCTCATTGGCGCTTGGTTAGATTAGTTGACGTCACTGTAGTATTTTGCAAAAAGACATGTTTTCAATCGTTCCTAGAAGTTATCCAGTGTCCTTGATTTACTCAAATTTTCTGGTGAGCCATTCCAAAGTGTTGGTGACGAAAGCGAGAAGCCTTTATCGTCGAACTTGGTTTGATATTGTGTGGCAGGTATCTGTAAGAGAAGTTTGCCATTGCTGCGGAGATTAAGGTCATTTTCAGGTTTCAGTTGAATGAGACTTTTGAGGTACTGAGGCGCTTGATTATTCACAGGTTTCCATGAGGATGTCATAAGTTTGAATTGAATCCTTGCAGTGATCGGAAGCCAGTGTAACTCTTTCCAGTGATGACTTACCTTATCATGTCTTTTTAGTCCTTCAATCAGTCGTACAGCAGAATTTTGAGACACTTGAAGTTTATTTATTGTTTGTTTGGAAGAACCATTTCCATAGTCCAAGTAAGGAGTGAATAATGCATTAACAGCTGTTTTGATTGACTCTTTGCTCAGAGATTTACGGAGTGTTGAAACGCATTTTGACACATTTTGTTCACTTGTTTGTGCATTGACATGTGTTTGTCAAAGAACTCACCTAAATTTCTGGCATGATCTGTTGCATTGATTTCAACATTATCCATGCTGATTTTTGACATGCTAAGTTTCTTGAGTTGAAATGGTGTGCCAATGAGGATTTAATCTGTCTTGTCACCATTGTTGCAGAGTTTTTTTTTGGTGAAGAAAATTGCGTATGTCTTTGATGCACTTTTCCATTTTCTTTGTTGCATTTTCCTCTTCAAGAAAAGTTGGCTTGAAGGATAAGATTAGTTGTTCATCATCGGCGTACTTTTGATCATCAACTTCATTTTGTTCAGCAACATGACTTATTGGAGCAATATAGGAATTGAATAAGATTGGGTCAAGTTTTGATCCTTGAGGAACACCGTATTTTAGAGGCAATTTGTTTGATTCAGTATCATTAATGCATACATATTGAGATCTACCAGTGATGTAGGATTTTAAGAAATTAAAAGCAGAGCCACCAATATCATATTATTTTGTCTTTCAGCCTTTTCAACAGGATTTCATGATGAATTGTGTCAAATGCTGCAGATAATAGTCTTATAGTACCAGCATGGTAACTTCACCATGGCTAATGTTCAACATGACATCATTGTCATCTTTCGATTTAAATGTTTATGTTTCTAACGTTCCTTAATAAATGACATTTAGTTGAATGTCAAATGTGTTGCCACCAATAAAATGTTTTTAAGATAAAGTTTGGGTTAAGAAGTTTTTAGACAGAAAGGAGAAGAAAATCGGGAACACCAAAGGGGAATAGCATGCACATCCACAAACACACAGGAGGCTTTTATTCTTTAAGAAGTGGGAAAACGCCTTCAGAACAAATTCCCAAAGCAAATGCATTTAGGTGGAAGCTATTGTAAGAGACAACTCTGGGATTGCCAGCTGTCACTCACCCAAATGTAATATATCCCATGAATTTGGTTTCACACTTGTAGTGGGCTATACTCTGCCTGAGTTTGCCTGGATGAATCCAATCTCTCTCAAAGGCTACAAGAAGGGTTATCTCCAGAGAAATTGGAATACCGTTTCTTTTACCCCTTTCTGTGAAATAGTGCCAGAATGTTACATGTTTCTTGCACAAATAATGATAAACCAAAATCAACAGCTTTGAAATTTGATACATCTTCGGATGTGACATTATTTCTATGACGGCATGCTTTTGGCATAATGTTTTTTGCGGAGGCAAATCGTCTAAGACATGTATTCGAAAAGTAAAATTTCGAAGTCAGCGACAGCATTTTTAAAGCAATATGAAAGTTAATTTACTTCATCTGAAGTATTAATAAAACAAGAAAGTTACATTTTATAAGTCGATATCAACCATTTCATGCAGCGGACAAACTAAAAACAGTATCATATTTTTCAGATGTACATTTTAAACAACCTTTTGTGACAATCCATATAAACAAGATAATGCGTTGTTCAGATTTGGCATAACTACTCTAATATGTCTGCAATGTATGAACACAATGTGCAGCAACAGCATACATTTCATAATTTATATTCAAAATCATGTTTAAAACTGTAAGATGATAAAATCTTATAAATTATACTTGTATAAGAGCATGATATTGTCAGTCAGCTGAGAAAACTCGAACTACAGCATCTTGCACATCTTCCTTAGATGTGCAAATCTCTTCAGCCCTTGTGCAAAACCCTTTAAATTGACCCTTTAATTGACCCAATTTGTTTGCTCAACTGTCACCTGCTATTCCTCAGTCCAACTCAAGAGTAAACTGCTGCAAAATTTGGTGAGGCAATTTAACGCAACATTTTCCGCACAAAACCTGTTTAAACGATAAGCATAATCTTTCTGTCATTGTCGACTTAAAAAGAAATCATTAATCACATACAAAATATGTCTAACTGAAAAAATGTTGATGGTGACTAAATGCGTGTTTGTTAGATTTTTCGTCTGATGGAATGCAGTCTTCCTGGCCCTGGTCTTCCTTCCTCTTTGTCTTCATCTTTTTCTACTTAAGCTTCTCCTTCCCTTTAGTCCTGATGATCCCCCTTCAGGGGTTTGTACAGACAAAATTTTTTGGCGTTAGCAAGCCTAAAAGTACCACAACATTTTGATGTTGCCCTTGATGTGCTTGTTTGACATTCAGAAATGTACAACAACATGTCTGTCCGTTAGTCCACTGCTTTATATTGCACAAACTGCAGAAGAAATTAATTGTATCTTCATATGTAATCTCTCAGTAATACGTTCCATACTCATACAATGCGCATAAACTGATTATATGCTGTTTAAACAGATACATTCAATCATATGAAAGGCTACTCAGGAAACAGAAGATTCTCCTATCGGTTTGGACTCCAAATGCTAAAATGTATTGTTCCCTTTAAACAAACACAGGGAAATGCCACGAGTAGAGCATATGAGAATTCCGACAAGAAAGGTCATTCAATTCAGAGCAGGAACTCTGAATGATCTCAAAATAATATCCCTTTATTTGTGATGTGATACAACAATGATAACTGCTATATGCAAGTATGAAGGCAAAATCATATGTGTATTGCTGATTTTAATGTGTGATAGTTACAATAATCTGATAAATAATAACTTAGATGTCCACTGAAAGACAGTCAATCAGGGCCAATCACACGAATGCATACCAGTAATACCCTATAAGACAATAAAAGCGTATGCAATTCGAATTTGGAGATTGCAGAAGCAGCGTTATTTTGCAAATAACATACAGATATGGTGCAAATGCAATAGTTGACCTTGTACATCTCACTTACTTTGATAATATTGTGGCAAGCAAATAATTTTTTTCCTTTATAGTGTTTGCATATTTTGAAAAAATTCATAACTAGAGGGAGCCTATTCCAAAATCACATGACAAATTCTAATTAACATACATCAAAAGTAGTGATCACAAACTGTTACACATTGTTTGTTACTATTTGTGCTTTTAGCAGTTAGACATAATATAGAAGTACATAAGAATCTACCACTTACAGAACCAACTACACCTGCATGCAACAATAACTGCGAATTTGAGAAAATGTTTTTCATAATCAACTGTAAAATTGGATGGAATCTGTGACAAATATATCAAAACACACATTGCCCATGGGGCCAATCTACTGAATTTGATAGTCTCCTCTGTCTCCTTTGAAATATCCTCATCTAATTATACCCCCCTTGTATATATTATGAAATATGTGTAATGGTATAAATTTAATCTGGGACCTTTAGTCAACATCATTCTATGTATCTCTCACAATAAACGTAATTTTCAGGGACTGTTCAATGCAAAAAAATAGATTTAAAAGACTAGTTCTGGTAGAATCGATTTCAGGAGTAAAGGGTTTGTAAGGCAATTAGTTCCACAGTTATTCTCTATTAATTTAATTTCAACTTACAGGTTCATGTCACCTTGTATGGATTCTCGTATTGCTTCTTCCTGCCACCCCCCAGCAAAGTAACGGGCCATGACTCTCTATGGCTCCTCTGAGAGCCATTACTGTCCCACCTACCTCAGAGTGTGAAGCAACATACATTGAACACACTCCAAGCAATGTCCGTCTACTCCAGGTTGTGCCTGAAAGCTTTTTGACTCCCTCAGGGACTAGCTGCAAAGGGTTTAGTAATAGCTTGGGATGTTAAGGAACTTAATCACTCCTTTAACCTTCGTTTGTCACTTTCTGTAAGGCTTAGCTTTTTTTTTGCACGAAGAGGTGAACTTAGGAAGCATACAGCACTTCCACTTCCATTCCTGGAAGAAGTACTGGCATAATGGTCAACAGCCGATTCCAGCAGCACATAGGTATCCATTTTAGTTCACAAAAAGTTACAGAAGGGCGTTATTATAAGAAAACTGTTTTAATTTGGCATGTAATTGGCTAGAATTTGTAATCAGATTTCAGTCTGAAAATTATTTCAACTTACAGAAGTTATGAGCAATTGGTATAAACCCATCAACTGAGTAGTTCTAAAATTCAGAGAGGAATTTTTAATTTGGTAGTGGAATCAGTGTGGATGCAGAAGCTTTCATTTGAATAATGTTGATAGTGTGTCAGTATTTTGATTTGTAGAACACATCTTCACGAATATAGAATAATTGCTTCAAACTTTGGGATTGTTTAATCTACTACAGCATAATTATTTCTACAACTCAAAACCCCTAGAGTTGAAAAATGAATTCAATCTACGACAGTAAGCGGGTTTTATCATGGATAGACTTGAATATGTTTACATGTACTCCCATTATTTCACGTTTTCCCCCTACTATAAGGCTAAGCTTCTTATTATGAGGGTGGTGAGAAAGCTTAGGTAATCATGAAAGTTGTGTTTTTTCACGTTTTCCCCCTACTATAAAATTTTATAGACTTTTTGCTATGCTTGCATCACCCTCCAGTCGCACTGTGAAGTCACCATTTAGCCTTGGTAAAAAATTTTTGATATATATATTTTTTTTTTTTCTAATCTTATTTTCACAATTCAACTTGCATTATGGTGTTGATCAATAAACTAAACTAAACTAAACTAAACTATGAAATGTGTCTATGTAAACTTTTTGACTGGTGGCCCCTTGGCAGCGGCAATTGATAGCCTTAGAGGGGTCTCCAGTGATCTTGTAACTTTTTGAAACAAGGCAAATAAATATATCTGAATCTGAATCTGAATCTTATTGAAGTCTAAGTAACTGTTCATCTTTCTAATTAAATTGTTTGTGGTCAGTGCAATGAGTATACAAAACAATCATTGCTATTTCTATGAAGCAATGTCATTCTCTTTTTTAATTACAATTAGTGGTTACAACATCATTTTTAATGACCAACAAACCTCCTCACAAATGCCAACCCCTTTAGCTGACCCACTTATTGCCCCTATTAGACTGGTCAGATGCCATTCATCTGTTGTGCTCAAGGGTGATCTGCTGCAAAATTAGATAAAGTAAATTTAAATGACATTCTCCACACAACATCAGACATTATCAGAGGGTTGCCAACTTCAAAAGGACCATGTGAACTACAGAACATATGCCTATACTTATACATTTCTATTAGTATTGAATATGTTTATAATGTTATGTTGTGCTTCTTTGTTTTTCCAGGTTCTATCTTAGAATAGCAATGCTATAGTATACCATAGACATCATTATTTCAATCAATTTCTCAGTCTTTCTCCCATTCATGTTGCTTAAACGCCCTTGTTTGGAGTCTCATCCAGCCTCTTCAGGCCGCTTTTCAGTAACACTTGACCACATACCGGGCTCAACTCTGCTAAGGAACTGGCAATGTCTCTTTGTGGCTCCTCTGAGAGCCATTACTGTCCCAGTAACCTCCGAGTGTGAAGCTGCGTACATCTAGCACACTCCAAGCAATGACTGTCTACTCCAGGTTGTGTGTGAAAGGTTTTGGCTCCCTGGGGGACTGCTTGCAAAGGAGGTAGTGATGGCCTAGGATGTAAAGTAACTTAATCACTTCTTTAACCTGCTTTTGTCACTTGGTGTAAGGCAAAGCTTCTTATTATGGATGTGGTAAGAACAGGTAGGCTAAGGTAATCATGAACGTTGTGTTTTTTTTCACGTTTTCATCATTCACAGTGGCAGGGAGTAGATGCACTTCATTTGTGTGTTGCATGTATAAGTTCATGCCGTGAGTGGTGAATACAAAGTATTTTCAGTTGACTTTCAAAAGGAAAATACCACTTGGATTAGTCAGGATTAAATGTTGAATTAGCTTCGCTAAGCTATATATCATTGTCTGTGATGACCAAATGGAAGATTGCTCACATGACTTAAATTTCTTGTTGAAGATGACTGCTTGCTCTCTAATCCCTTCACTAGCCTTTATTAAAACTAAGAACTATGCTTGGAGGGCTACACTTACAGTGTTATTAATGTGATTATTATTTTCTCTATTTGGTTATAATTTGAAAAAAACATCATTTACCTTTCAATTTTATTTCTGCTTCAAAGTTACTGCCAATTGAAATAATCCATTTAACTGAATTATTCAAAATGTAGTATTTGGTGAGGATATGTACATTTCAGCATTAATTTTTTCTTTGTGACACCCATAGGCGTACCGAGCGCCTGATTTTTGGAGGGCGAACGACATTTGCCCGAATTTCAAGATTTAAATTTAATACCAATTCAAATGAAATTGCCTGGAAATCATTAATTTTCAATGGTTTTCTTTCATCATCTGCCCAAATGTTTTAGCCCTTTTGCCCGAATCTCACTGTTTCCAAAACTTTTTTGGGGGGGGATCGCCCCAGCCTGCCCCTCCCCCCTCCGGTACGCCTATGACACCAGGCTTTTACAAATGGTTCTGATTTAGAATGGATGCTTCCTATTTTGAGAGTATTTCCCATTTAACGACAGATTAGTTGCTCTTATTATCGTTTTCGTAGCTACGTGTTTTTCAAGTTTGCAATATGCTTCATTCCAAAACTGTGATGTCAGAGATTAAGTTGAATAATTTCGTTTATTACAAGCACATATTTCAGGATACTGACAAAGTGCTGTGACACATGGATTATGTATGTTTCACTATGCACTGTAACTGAACCCAACAGACTATTTAGCCTCGATTACTGACAAAAAAGTTGTTTGAAATTGTGATGACTGTTGTATTTTGAAAAACAGCAACACATTTTGTTTGAAGTGCAACACTCAGCTTATACATGCGTTGTTTGTTATGGTTGTACACAAATAGTAACATTACCTTACAGTTTTAACTGCCTTTGTCATTAACTGTGATGTCAAACTCTGAACTGATATGTCACAGATTGAAGATTCGACCAATTACATTGACAGATACGCGATGATGTCGCGGTTTAACTGCAAAACCAAGTTTTCAGAAAGCTCATAGCTATGAAAATGATAATAAATAATGCAACACTCTCAATGTGCTAAATTTTTAACTGCCACAGACAAAAATCAGTTGAGAGCCTGAATTATGCTTTTTTGTAAGTTGACATATATCCCTTTAAATCCTTTACAGATGTGTTCAAATATATTGTAAAACTAGCTCTGCCAGTTTTGTGAGAATGAATGTTAAAACAGTCATTGTAAACAAGAAATTGTCAATAATTATGTAAGCCTTACTTGATAAATTACAGCAATATTTCAAACAATTGTTGATAATGGTCACTGCAGTAATTCGGTCTTAACTGCGTAGTAACAGCTTTCAAAAAATGAATAACTGTTACGGTGATACCATAGGGTAAAAAAGGTATATACATGTGCCCTGTTATCACTGAAAATATGACACATGTTGTCACTATCTGAGAGACGTCTCTGAAAGGTTATCGACTATATTTTTTTAACAGTTTTGCAGAAAACTCCACGTTAACAACCTGTTGCTTTCTCAAAACAACTTTCGATCCAAAAAATTGACCAACATTGAGCTGATTGCAAAATATGTTGCAATGATAATATAAGGAGGGTCGATCCGGTGCTCAACAGTCAAGTCAAACAGACTTGATCCCTGCTCTCGGAAGGTAGGCTATATTTGTTTAGCTCTGTCACTTTTCTGATTTTGGTGCGAATGAATATTTCAATATCCAATAAATGATGTCAATTGGTCACGCTTGTATACTATTTTTTTGGAAGCTGTAACCGAATCATTTCAACAAATTTTGTGTGTTGATTTGTTCCAAAAAGTGAAAGTGCAAAACCTTGTAACTCAAATCAGACCTTTGAAGCGCATATTTTCGGATATTTTAACTTTTTTTGAAAAAATTACAATTTTCCTTTTTCTTTCTATTGTAGCTACTAATTGAAATTAGCTGTTGTTATTTATTATGGACAAATTATAATTTTTACTGTATACCTATAGACTGGAAGTACATTCAACGCTGCAAGTTGCTTAGAAATACGATAAATGATCGAGTTACAAAGTTTTGCTCTTTCACTAACTTGTAAGTAAGTGAAAGTGCAAAACCTTGTAACTCGACAGTTTCAATCATATCTGATGGTAACATCAATGCAAGGGCTCAACATCCTATGACAAAAAATTGTGCTAAAACAGGGTGTCACTTTCTATATATCAAGTTAAGCCTAACTCACATACTAATAAACATCACCATAAAAAAAGATCTGTATAGCGTATGTGGATAAAAGACAGGAGTCTTGGATGTCGTTGCACTTTTATTACTCGGCTTGTGTAGCACCGTAGCGTAGAAGCAGGTAATCTACAAATATTATAAATAAATAAATAATTTATAAATGACATATAAGTGTGAATCAATTGTACATAAATATGACTAAATTAAAATTACATGTAAAACAACATAAATAATGTAGAAATAAAGTAGAAATAAATATGTATAAATAAGAAACAAATTGTTAAATCATAAAATCAAATTAAATCTGCAAAACAAATAAACTGTATACAAAATAATATTAAATTACATAATCATGACTCATAAATACATTACATGAAAGCATGACAGGAAGTTCAATTTAAATCTTGAGGTCACCATGACATTTGACTAACCAAGTAAAATACCAAGTACAAACTCAATAAATATACAATAAAGACTCACAAAAATACACTTACAGCAATATGCAACTCTCCACTCTCCACATACACTAAAGGATGCCCACTGATCACTTCATAATTTTCATGATAATTGGAGACATAACTGGCACACCTGTACAAAATTTATGGCACTCTAAATAACTGTCACAGCAAACAAATAAATTCAAATTTTAACAATCAAAAATAACCAAAACCACAAGAAAATACCACATAAAATCATGGCTAAATTTGCATCACAACATATAGAAATAAATTAACATACCTTGGGTAACATTGAGTGAGTCTACGGCTTAGTACTGTACAATTTTCATTTCTTTTATTTCAAAACCCATCTTGACTGTTCTGTGACTGTGAATCTTCTGCCAAAAGCCTCAACATGGACTTCCAGAAGTGTGTCAATTAGCACCCACAGTTACCTGACCTCAATTAATCAGCTGGGCTAACTGGAGTGTGACCACCAAAACAAAGCAGCATGGAAAAGTACCTACATGTACACAGCAGCAAACCCTCTGTGTCTGACTGTACAGTAAATCTAGCTAAACTAAAACCTTCGAAACCATTTTTTTTTGTAGTTTATGTATATAACATTAACCAAATACTAAAAAGTAGCCTATTAAAGCATGTATTAAATATACATTGAATTTAGAATTCAACAATCTGTGATGGCTTTTTCAAATTTCTGAAAAACAGCTTTTTTTTACTTATGAGGTTTTGCACTTTCTGCATCGATATATATAGTGAAAAAATCATGAATTTACTGACATGATGCCACATGAAAGACAATTTAGTAAGAGTTCAAACAATCAAAGCTGTAGGAAAATGCCACTTGCTAAAAGAGTTTTGCCAGTATACATGGTTCAGTTTAATTAATTGACATAAAAATTCTTTCTTCCACTGACTTCCACTTCAGCTTGTTGGTTGGCCATGATGTTATAACAAAACAACCCAAGTCAGGGTCACTGAGTAACAATATCACAAGCTGTTGTGTGAATTAATATCACTGGAGCCCGAAGGGCGAAAGTGATATTAATTCACACAACAGCTCGTGATATTGTACGAAGTGCCCTGACGCGTGGTTGTTTTGTTTTTATCACCTGGTTTTACCTTAAATTTTGAGTTATAAAGTCAAAGAGAGACTATTTTCTGCCATTACAAAAATGTGACGTCACCATGGAGCAACAATGGATATGACGTCACAATCCTATTGTTTTTGCCTTTGTTTGGTTTGTGATGTCATCAGGCAGCCAAAATGCTGGTGATGTCATAACCATTGTTAAAAAATATCGCCCTTGAAGGATGGTATTTTTTACAATATCATAGGCCCTGATATTTCGACTGTAAACAGTGATATTCACAGCCAACCAGGTGATAATTTCTTGATATCTTTCATTACAATCAAATTGACAAGATTCTATCTTTTCATAACAGGAACCGATGATCACTCGACACTGAATTCAACAGACATCAAAGAGAAAATATAGATTTTCAACTTATTGCTATTGGCAATCAACTGACAGAAGCATCAAGCCAATTTCTTGAACTGGTAAATACAGTCCCAGTTATCATACTACTCCAGGATGTGGGATGTAAAATTGATAATCCTACAGTCTCAGTCACCGAAATCACGAATTTTGACACAAACAGCCTTGGCACTTGTTCAATGCAGCTTGAAGCCACGAGTTTGTCATATCAATAAGATCCACTTTATGACGACTTGTCAAAACATTAATCACAGGTTACCTCATTGAGTGGTTGATGAGAAATCCACATGTTTTTATCGGTCACCGGATCGACCCAGCCGTCACGGATTTCGCGCTTTCTCGACTTTAACAACAGATGGCGCCGGTGTGAATTTTACGCTGCCTGCCCTCTAGCTGATACACCTGGAAACGCTAGAAGCCATGTGTGAGGAAGTGGGAAGGCTTTGCAAGGTGAGATATTTGCGATATTTTACCAGTTATAGCCTGTAATTGATGATGTATAAACTGCCAGTAAATAACTTTATGTTGGAGTATTCAATGGGTACTGTTACCCTACAATTGATGCAATAAAAAGTGCAGACCCATGTGCCATCCAGCCTTCCCAGGGCAGCTCAGCTGGTGCCTGGACAGGCTGCACTGCTTGCAAGCTTGCATGCATGCATGTTTCAAAGATTGCAGGCATGCATGTTTCAAAGATTGCAGGCATGCATGTTTCAAAGATTGCAGGCATGCATGTTTCAAAGATTGCAGGCATGCATGTTTCAAAGATTGCAGGCATGCATGTTTCAAAGATTGCCGGCATGCATGTTACAAAGATTGCATACATGCCTTTTTCCAAGATTCAGAATTCGACCAAGACTGATGCATGACTGTTGCATTTTTATTTTAGCTCACCATGCATAATATGCAACTTGTCAATGACAATGCCATGCACTTGAAAAAGGAACTGGAGGAAATATTAAATTCAAGGTAAATGATTTTGAATAATTGTCAATTTCGTTGATTGCCTCATCTCTCTATATATATATATTAAATAGGATGCAACTTTCTTATTTTAGTTGTGCAATTCATGAATAATGATATTATTTTGCAGTGAGACAGCAGTTTGAAGTCCTGTCAGACATGAGGAACTCGGGAAGGGAAATGGTAAAAAAGCCAATCAATTGACTAGTAATCTGCACATAAAAACAGTAATAAGTTAAAAGAAAATACAGGAATTTGTAAATCAACAATTTTATTGCCGGACAACTTACGTGTTAGACATAACAATTAACTTATAACACATTTGAAAGTACCTTGCATTAAAATGTACAATATTATTAAATGTAAAAATAGTAAACATATATGTTTAACAAATGACAAAATGAATTCATTGTTGACTTCCAATGTATAAGCAATGCCCATAACCTGCTTACCTGGGCTGTAAACTTTGCTATTTAAAATACAATGTAGCCAAGTGTAGAGAGATCAATAATGCGCATGTTTATATTATATGCTATATAAATAACAAGCATAATATTTTAATTATAACATATTAAGTTAATAATTCGCTTTATAACAATTAATGATTGTAACAAAACATATTTTCAATTTTCAGATTTAACGACATGAGTTGCACATGAACTTAGGAAAACCATTACAACGGAATTGATGATACTGGACTTGCAACTGCTCCGGAAGACAAGAGATGTGCATGATACTCATGCAGTTTGTTTCCCCACACTTTGCTATGTCAGCCAGTGGAAAGACCGCGAACTTGTCCACACTTATCTGCAAGGTGCAGACTTCACAAAGCAGTTCATACGATGCATTGTCCTGACCATCTTTACAATTGTCACATAAGAATTTGATGTCCGAGTTGTGTAGGCTGTGACTGGCGCGTAGCTGCTGAAATACTTCCAAGCAATGAAGGTGAACCCAGACTTCACAATTGTCACATCCAACCCAGGCCGGTTCGCACAGAGGGTCGCTTGTCTCCGGCTTGTTACATTTCAAACATTTTACCATATTATTGTCACAAGCAGATAACTCAGGTGGTGCAACGTTCGATGGTCCTGGTTGTGGTTCATCGTTTGTTTGTTCAATGTCAACATTTTGGGTTCTTGCTTTTGAAGCAGCTTTTCTTCCTTTTCCCTTGCCCTTTGCTCGTCCATTCCCCTCACGTCCTTTACCCTTGCTGCTTGATGTTGTGGTTGTCAGGTCCGTTTCATCAGTGTCAACAGATACGGGTGCTGTTAATATTCTCGACTGGGTGGGGGGTTTTGTCGGCTGTCTTGTTTTTTCCTGAACAAACAACACTTGTGACGCTACTGGGTCATGAATTAAACCTTCTCTAACTAAAACATTGTGATTAAGTAAGCAGGTTTTGCAAATTTCAGTCCGACCACAATCGCTACATGGTTCTAGTTCTACATTTGCCTGTGTTTCGGTTGCATTAGCCTGAGTGACAGTTCTACGGTCTATTGCTTTGGAGTCTAAAGGGATGATTCCGGATTTCCTAAATGCTGTTTTAACTTTTTCTGCATTCCATGCAGTTTTCAGACTATTATTTAAAACATATGGGAAATTGGAACGGCGAACTATATTTCCTGAAGTAATGAGATGTAATTTCGAAGCTAGATTATATACCGACTGTTTTAATACGAAAAAAAGTTGATCAAGAGGTTGGAGAAAATTAGTTGTATTTGGTGGCAGGGCCAACATCTCAATGTTATTTTCTCGGGCAAACTTCAATCCCTGGATACCTAAGTGGCAACTGGCATTGTCTAATATCAATAAGCATTTCTTCCCAATTTTCCTGACATACGGTGCGATGATAACTTCCAAATATAATAAAAATAAAATGCTATTCATGAATCCTGATTCGCTACTGACATACTTGAAATTAAAGGGGCCATTTTCACGGAATTCTAGAGGAACGCAATTTTTAAAAATCAAAAATGTATTTAAAACCTCCCCGGAACCCGATGCAGTGTGAACACTGGTTATGTGATCTATTGTAAATGATTTATATAAAAATGGATTTCTTGTACCTTTCGTGAACACTGTTTTCTGTCTAAATTGAGGTCCCTTCCCCCACCCTGTCTCATTCATATTCAATACTACCCTCGGATCAGAAATAAAATCTATCGAATGTTGAAGTTGACGAAGTAAATTAAAATAATTATCTACGGTTTCCTGGGTGACTGATGTGGCCTGACGGTTGGTGTACTGTGGTGTCCTGAGAGAGAGTTCATGTCGTTTCATAAATCGCAGGGACCATCTTGATGGGTCGTTGGTTTTCCAGTCTTTGTTTTCTCCCTTTGCAATATCCTTTGCCAGACTGGCGATGTGTTTGGTCGTCATGGCAAATCCTCGTTCAGACTGGTATCGAATGAAAGTAGCTAAATCCTCTTCCTGTTGATTTGTCAGCAGTGCGGAGCTCGACCGGTAGCGTCGTTGCCCTTGTGCTTGCACTGCCGATCTGCAATGTCAATTGAAGAAATTGTTAAATGATATTATTAAATATATTGAATTATTGATATTGTAAACTATATATATATTTATATATATAAAGGGCTATATGGGTTAAAAATACAATAGTAGACCTATAAAAAATAGTTACACTCCAAATTTTGCCGGTAGACTTGTGTATAACTTATTGCTTCTGTCGATTTTCGAACTAATTAAGGTGCTTGTGACGACACATGTTCAGCCCAATATATATATATATATATTGTAAAATTAGCTTATATAATTATATAAAGATATACCAATGCTAATATTTAGCTGATTTTTAACTCTGTTATATAATTTTTTGATATGTATGATGGCCATAAACTGACGTTTCACTGTATTTTATAGTGGCCAGGAATCAGACTTTAAAAAGTTTAATGTCTAATTAGTTGTTTTGTCATGTTGGCATGTGTATAATTACCGACTCTTTCCAGTGCACTTATACAAAGATGCTCTTTGCCAAGGAAGAATATTGTCATTGTAACTTAAAATTTGTCCAGAAAATTTGGTCAGATTGGACTGCAAAAATTATGCTTACCTCAGTGTAGATTTGGGTATCCCGAATCTCCTGCTGGCATCTGCCACTGTAGCCTCCCCATCATTCACAAGTTTAACTGCTTTCTTCAGTTCTTCTTTCGTGTAGAGGCCTTCACAGGCGATAATAGTGAAAAGCAAAATCCATATCCACGGTGCCATTGTCCTAAAATTATAAATTTCAGAATAAATTTAGGCATAATATTATTTTGCATTTCCTGTAATTAGTAAAGCAATGACAAAATTTGTTAGGGCTATTCCATTTAAAAACCTGTGGGGGGGGGGTGGTCAGGTTGATGTATTTTTCGTCAGATGGATGTAGGTATCTGCGGAAATTCCCTTCAGATGTATGGTGGGATGCAGAAGAAATCGCTTTAGATGTACGGGGGGCATTATCGCTCCATGAAGGCTTACGCATTGTAATAATAAAATTTTCATTTGATGCATGTGGGGTGGGTAAAAAATTTGCATTTAATGCATGGGGGGTCGAAACCCTATCAGCGTGCCTCGGCGGTCCAACGTCAGCCCGAAGCTGGTCCGATGCTACTGACATCGGACTGACGCTGGGCTGACGTTGGACCACCGAGGCATGCTGACAGGGAAATAATTCACTTTAGATGCATGGGGGGGGGGGGGGGGTCAAAAAATGTAACCTGACCACCCCACCACCCCAGGTTTTTAAATGGAATAGCCCTTACCATGGTGGCATTATATTTCATGTTTCATTGTTGGCGTACGCCCTATTTTTATTTTTATTTTACAGTATTTGTTAATTTTTATGTGTACATTCTGCATGGTTCTCTGTATTAAATTTTTAATAAAATTTCGACTTCAAATGCAGACTCCTTTATTGTATGTACGACAGTGAAGGGCAGTTCATATCATGAAAAGAGGTGTAAGGGGCATTTTTATTGCATTAAGCCCCCCCCCCCAGGAGCCCCTGAGGGCAGTGGCGTCACCTCTTAAAATTACTCAGGGCCCCCTCCTCCTAATTTTGAGCATAAACCAATTGTCCCATAGGTATTACAATTCACATACTCCCACCCCCCCCCCATCCCCAGTTGAACGACCTGCCGCCCGCCCCCCCCCCCCACCCCGAGGGCCCCTCCCACTTCTAAGAAAGTTCTGAAAATCAGCAAAAATATGCCAGAAATTAAATCCTGGGGAGTGTTTCAAAGTTATTTTGAGGGAGTAATCTAAAATATTTTAATTAGATCATTTATTAATAGGAAAAAATTGATTAATACTCACTCAAAGCTTGCAGACGACGCTGAGAACCCCAGTAGGTGGCAGCAGGAGGCAGTTGCAGCAGAAAAAGTGAGACACCAACTGGCTTGTGCTGCCCCCTGTATTTCTTTTGCATTCATTTATTAAGTATTTGATTGCAAAATCAGTCACTATTAAATCGATAGTTTATTTTGAAGACTTTAAGATAAGCAGCAGCATTGTTTGAGCACATGATGAATCTAAATAGTCTTAAGATTCAAAAAATTAAAAAATTCGGGTTGACCAAATTTCTGTTTACACCTCAGGACAGAATTGTCAACATGGTCAACCAGGTTGAAGACATCAATAGTTTATGGACTTTATTCGGCAATATAACTCAAGTATATTGGTGTGATTACAGTGCTAGGAATTCGTTTATGGCCTCAGGTAAGATTTGCAATAACTTGTGCATGCATACACGCTGCTATTTCGCGATGACGTCACGAAACAGTGACGTGAACGATCTCCGTGACTGGGCGAAATCGCCGACGGATACTGTATGCATGTCAGCGCTGGCTTTGGTATCTGCTCAGCAGCAATATTACATCTACATCACGGAAGAGGAGGGAGACAGATTTGCCAGAGTGGGCTACAGAAGAATAGAAGAATATACACTGAACGATTTGCAACAGGGTAATCCACGTCTTCTAAGGTACATATTTGGATGTGCCATTTATGCCGATGACGCAATAGCGAATGATTGTAAAACTGTCGTTCAAGAAGTAATTGATGACCTGAGGATTAGGAACTCAGATTGGTTCGAACAGAGAGGAGATGACAGGATCTATAGAGCTCTCACAGATACATGCAGTAGTGGTCCTGTGGCAAAGTGCAGAGGCGTCCTCTTTGCATGGTGATGATCACAGACTTGCAGCAATTCCTGCTTCATGAGCACTCAAATTTCAAGTTGATTTTTAAAAAGTTGTTCATTTGAATAAAAAAAAATTGAGCATAGGAATTCCTTTTCATTCAGCATTTGTGTGTCACAATGGCGGACAAACAGTTCTACTCCAAAGTGTAACAATATTAAAAAGTACATTTTCCTTGTGATAACTGGCACTCCATTTGTAAAATTACCCTTTTTAGAGGAAACTATAGAAATAGACATGCAGCAGTGAAGCCAGACAATTTATTGTAAAAGATATTGTATGAAGTTTTTAAAATTGTAATTTTCACGAAGCTATGAGCTTCCTCAGTTTAAAAAATAATGTTTGCGTGATCTATGGCATTTCTCAAAGTGTGATCGGTCAAGCTCCATCAAACTTTAAAGGTGCATATATATTAAACCCCATGAATTGTATTTCTTTGGAATAGGGATTAGCTAAATAACTTCACTGTAAGAAATGACCGTGTTTTTCTGGCTAAAAGAACCGTAAATTTATTGTTATTTTATCAGTATTTTTTTAAAACAGACTTTGTCTGTGAATTTACAGTTCTTTGTCAGTTACAAAATGGCTCCAAGATAAATTTACTGCAACATGTCATTTAACATTCAGTTCACGTTAATGAACAATTACTTCAACCGTTAATTTACTGGCAACTTGTAATATGCAGACAAAACATTTGAATTGGCCAAACAATCAATACACCTGGTCAGATTAGGAACTATAAACAAGAGATTGCATGGACTTCAACCACGGAACATGTGGTGCCATCTATAACATATGCTTTACACAGCTGTTAATCAAACTTAATTTATAACTTATCTGAAGGTAAGGGAACATCCTCATTCATATGATCTAAAAGATGCTGTCATTATGCAAAAGTTGTTAAATTTATATATGACATTGACATTTGTGTGAATCTTAGGCACAGTCTGCATCAATACAACATACTTCGATAAACTTGACACCTGGTCCTCTTGGAAAATATCCATCAATTTTATGGTTTGTGAGCAAACGTGTGCGAATTAATTGCTGGGTACAATTGATGGACTTACTTCCCTGCTGTCAAGCAAGAGATGAGCAAGGCCGAGCCCGGAGTCAGTGGCTCTCCCACTCTCACAGCTGATTCCAGCTTGGGTACATCCCTACCGCTATCCGACAGTTAAATCGCATGCTTAGTCTGTTGTTTCACACTTGTGCAATAAGTAAGAATAACACATATTATCCGTATTTTTACAGTAGATTATACAGCTCCTTGCATTCTTTAATTCTATGATTGACAGTTGATATAACTGTAAAATATACTTTAAATAAACTGTTTTATATATGTACATTATACCGTAATATCACTTTGTTGAATCTGCAAAATTACAGTTCAATGTACCAATCTGCATTTTACGGTTCATTGTCCTGTTCAGGTTTATTTGTACTTTTACAGTTCTTAGACCTGGAACAAAGTTGCCAGTTAATTTAACTGTAAAATTTAATGGGAATTTTTTGCAGTGTTGTTCTTGTGGTTCAAAATCAGATCAGGTTGCTAAAAATTGTAAGACATGGTGTGTCACCTTCAGTAAAAAATTATAATTTGGTGTAAATTATGGAAACTTCTCTTTGTAACTGTGATGCAAATATGTCACTTTACATCTTGAACTTGAGCTATTGTATACAATAAACATTGTTATTTCAATCATTTTAACTGACTTTTTCATCTGCATTTATTCAAGTTACTGGCTAATGTTCACATTTTGGAGTCCCATAGGTGTCTGTCCTTCCTGCTCCTCAGTAACAAAAGCCCCAACTGAGCTAAGTAACTTGCCTTGTCTCTTTATGGCTCCTCTGAGAACCATTACTGTCCCAGCAACCAAAGACTGTGAATCTGCATACATCGAACACACTCCAAGCAATCTCTGTCTACTCCTAGTTGTGCCTGGAAGCTCTTGGCTACCTCTGAGAGTGACTGCCAATGGTTTAGTAATTGTCGGTGATGTTAAGGGACTTAATCACTTCTTTAACCTTCTTTTGTCACTTACTATGAGGCTCAGCTTCTTACTATGGGGTTCTATAAAAGGAAAAGCTCAGGAAAAGATACATAATTTCTACCTTTACTCCAAGAAGAATTAAGGAATTAAATTATTGTCCAGTGCCAATGCCAGCAAGATATGCATTTATAATAGGTTGAAGACATTTCATATTATGCTTGTATACATTTTTCTGTATCTGTATCTGTATCTGCATTCATGATCACAAAATATCATGGAATTACGTTTTACACAGAATGGTTCTGCTTCGATAAGTAATCGGTTGAGATTCCAAAGCACATAATTTCCGTTCGAATTGTATTTCAACTGACAGAAGTTGCTGGCAATTGGTATTATTAAGTTAGCTGAGAAGTGCTGATATCCTGAGAGGAATTTTGCAGCGGCTGTGGATGCAGAAGCTTTCATTTGAAGGATCTTGTTAAAGGCTTTGATTTAGAATAATTGCTTCAATCAGCAGAATTGTTTCTGCAACTCAGCCGGTTTCATCAGCTTTAATGAGTGATACAATACTTTCTATCTTTGCGAAACCCCCACATTTGAAAAATAGATGTAACATCTTAGGATGGATTTGTCTCAGTGAATCGAGATATAATTTTCATTCCTTTAAAAAAATAATAACACACTATCCCTGCAGCAAGAGTGATATAATAAGATTTAGAATAATTGCTTAGGAGTAAAGCAAACTGGCACCATGCAGAGAGAGCTTGTATTCCATTGGAAGTATAAAAGCCACTTCAGATTAAAATTCTCGAAGCAAATTTAGGATTAAGCTATCTCTCAATCAAATGTAGTGCTTCCTACAAATTTCCTTTAAGTTTAAATAATACAGATTCCCATGCCTATGGTTGTGTGACGTCACTGCGACCATGAAATGGGAATGCTTCAGAAATATCCTTCATTCAGAAATGCTATTGATCAGTGATTTCTTGCAACCAGTGATATTAACTTAACACATGTTCAGCAGCAGCTTTTCCCACGATTTCCATGATCACATTATTAATGAACACACTCCATATTAGCATAGATATTGTCTCTGCTTGAAATGCACAATACTCCATTCACATCAATATCAATATTATTTATCCTATGAGCTTGCTAGCTGTAGGCGGCATCAACTTGCGATATGACCCTGGTCATAAGTGAGATTTTATTAACACTTCATGACTAATAATTATGCAGCGATATGATAAAATAAAATAAATATAGACAAAAAAACATTTGGAATAATCTCACAAATGTGTAATTTAACAATTTTTTTTTTCGCTGTATGATAATTGTTCATGTATGGCCATACTCTTAATGCAGCACGCTGTATTCCAATTTCACGTTGGCTAAATAAACTATTACTTCTACTTCTACTTCTATTTCTTTACGGGTAAAACCCATTGATTTACCAATTGACCTCATTAGGTTGGTAAAATGCCATTTCTCTCTCATGCTTAAGGGTAATCTGCTACTAAATGGATTATGCAAATTTGCCAAACATTCTCCAAACAAAATCAGTGGAAGGGTGATTGTGTACTAACTCAACTTCATAAAGGACCGATGTTCGTACAGAGCATATGACTATAGGTGAACCTTTTGAGAGTATTGAAAATGTCATGCTGTTCTTCTTTGTTTTTCTTGGTTCTTTTACAGAATAGCATCTGCTGCAGTATGAAAAAAACGAATACTAATTTTTCTCCCATGTTATAAAAAAAAGTAATGTTTTTGTGCAATAAATGCAGATAAGAGTCGAGAATTGGCTTCGGAGTCCTAATGGGCCATTCCATGTCAAATGGACCAAAATCAAGAAATTTTCCCACATCATGTTTTTCGATTTTGATGAAATTTTAACCTGATATACATGTATATGTTTAATGAGCACATGCGAAATATTTTCGGACATATTCCACACATTTGGCTTTTGACAGCATTTTGAAAATGTTGGGCTTTCAAAATAAAATTGATTTTTCATCTTTTGATATGTTTGAAAAAGGCTGCTGAAGGTTCATTATTCAATATATCGCCACAAAACTACTCATATATCATGGTGAGATGTAGAGCATAACATACGCTGAATATAATGTAGATGATGCTTTCCATCTTTTCGCACCAGCCTGTTAAAATTGGTTCATTTTTCCTAAATTTGGGTAAATTGTGGGTTTTTGGAATTTTTTCACTCAGAAACAAAGCTTTCAATAAACCTGAAACTTTGCATGAATGGAGGCAGTGTCGAGTGCTAATGGTACGAGTTTATTCATATTTCTAACTCCAATACTTTTTATGCACATGAAGAAAATCTCTGGACGATTCCTAAAATTGACTATATTTCAAGTGCAAAAATGGCCATGTGGGACAGGTGATAGAAACTTGAAATTTATTTTTTAAGCAGTTTATGGGATCATCTTGTATTTCTGCAAAAATGGTGGAGGTGTTATTTTTCATTTTTATGGAAATAATTTTATGGAAATTTGGAGAAAAGCCTTATTTACACCATGTAGGAGCCTTCCAAGAGCAGGTGGAATTCGAAATAAAGTGCAATTTTTTTTAAAAGTGCCTCAAATTGCCTTCTGAACATTACAAATCAGTTTCATTTAGAATCACCGGGATTTTTTTTTTGTCCAGTTCTTTTCGTGTGACATCATGTCAGATTCCCAGACAACAATGGAATGCATTACTTTGTACCCACATGCTTACTAATTATAAAGCCACATTTGCTAAATGCTGGTTATCTGTCACTAGATGTTATTTCCAAAACTGAAATTAATGTCACTGCACATGAATTTTACATATTTTTCATCGTATTGTGATATTTTTTTAACATATTGATAACCGAAGATACCTTCTCATATTTAACATCATTTTAAAAAGGCAACTGTATCAACTAATCTAATTTACAAAATCTGTCACAACAGTCCCATATTGTCAATTTTGAACTTAGTTGCAAAAATTCACTCAACATAATTTTTTTTTTACTATTTCCTTTTGTGAGAAACCAATATAACTCTTTAAAGTTTGAAATTTTAAAATTCGTCTATCTGTGGTTCTTTCAGAAATAAATTCAGCTCTTTATCTAAGGTTCCACCTGGTCTTGGAAGGCTCCTACATACAATATATAGCATAAATGAGGTATTTCTTCGAAATTCTAAAAATTAATTCCAGAAAAATGAAAAATAACACCTCCACCATTTTTGCAGAAATACAAGATGATCTCATAAACAGCCTAAAAAATAAATTTCAAGTTTTTATCACCTGTCCCACATGACCATTTTTGCACTTGAAATTAGTCAATTTTAGGAATCGTCCTGAGATTTTCTTCATGTGCATAAAAAGTATTGGAGTTAGAAATATGAATAAATTTGTACCATTAGCACTCGATACTGCCTCCATTCATGCAAAGTTTCAGGTTTATTGAAAGCTTGGTTTCTGAGTGAAAAAATTCCAAAAACCCACAATTTACCCAAATTTCGAAAAATTAAGCAAATTTAACAGGCTGGTGCGAACAGATGGAAAGCATCATCTGTATTAGCTTCGGCCAGCATCATTTTATATATTTGAGCTTGATCTGTGTACAATTTTATCACAATATCTTGAAAAAAGTAGCTTCAGCAGCTTTTTGAAATGACTTGACAAGCGGAAAATAGAAATTTTAGTTTGCATACCTTAATTTTGAAAATGCTGTCAAATTCAAAATACTTGGAATACAGGGAAAATATTTTTCAAGGCTTCATTAAACATGTGCATGTAGCTTGTGTACTAATTTCATTAAAATCTGAAGCCATGATGTGGGAGACATTGGTCCATTTGGCATGGAATGGCCCTAATTCAGAAGCCTAAGGAGAAGGAGTCGGTTGTCTAAAGCCAAAGATATCGGAGTTGGAGCAGGTTCGCATATTACTGACTCCAAAGCCTTGGTTAATAATACTTCCTTGTTTGGAGTCTATTCCAACCTCTTCCTGCTGCTCCTCAGTAACACTTGACTGCAAACCATCCTCAGTTCAACAAAGTAACTGGCCATGTCACATTGTGGCTCTTCTGAGAGCCATTACTGTCCCACCTACCTGAGAGTGTGAAGCTGCGTACATTGAACACACTCCAAGCAATGTCTGTCTACTCCAAGTTGTGCCTGAAAGCTCTTGGCTCCCTCAGGGACTGGCTGCAAAGGAGTTAGTAATGGCTGGTGATGTTTAGGGACTTAATCACTTCTTCAACCTTCTTTTGTCACTTACTGTAAAGCTAAGCTTGTTATTATGGGGGTTGTAAGAAGGGATTAGGTAATGTAATCATGAAAGTGTGTATTTTAAGTTTATCATCATTCACAGGGTTTGTAAGTTGCTTGATGAGTTCAAACTCTGAGCAGTGAATCTGGAAATTAATGTTTTCACTTCAAAAGTGAGATCCCACATGGAACTGTTTTAATGAAATGTTGAATTGGCAACCATATGTATCAGTGTTATGAGCAATCGGAAGAATCTTCACATGAGATAAATTTGCAACACATCGAAGACGATTCCTATCTCTTCATCGGCCCTCATGAACGAGCAGAGCGGTGTCTAGACTGGAGGACTACACTTAACACCTCTACCTATCTATCACACAGCATGGTAATAGCATCATCGTTAATATATGATTATCAGTTTCACAAATCAGCTAAAATTTAAAAGCAAGCACGTAATTTCCTTTGAAGAGTATTACTATTTCATCTTTCAAAAGTTTCTGGCAATCAAAATAATCCATTTATCAAACAAGTTCTAACATTCTATGAGTAATTTTCCATCTGGCTGTTGGGGCAACAGCTTTCATTTGATGGATTTTGTTTGACTCTTTTATTGTTTTGTTTGCTACGCACAGCTTCTAGAAGTATAGTTTGATTAGAGATAATTGCTTCCAATTCTGAGATTATTTCCGACAACAGCAGATTAGTTTCTCCAGCTTAGAATATTTCCAATGCTTTAATAAGTTATAAAACACTTTCAATGTGCTAAATATGCTAAAGACAAAAATCAGTTGAGCACTTGAATAATGCTTGATGGCATTGTTCGAGTAAATTGTCCAATCATTTTCACTCCTTTGACAAACAGATGGAGCCACTCTGCTGCAGAATGGCTCATCTCTCTGTCATGCTCAAGGGTAATCTGCTGCAAAATAAGATGAAGCAAATTTACGTGACATTCGCTACACAAATCAGAAGTACAGTGGTTGTCAACTTCATAAAGAACCATTGGTCGTACAGAACATACGCCTATACATGTAGTTGAACATTTTGACATTATGGTAGATGTCATGTTGTGTTTCATTGTGCTACCAGGTTCTTTCTTGGAATAGCAACTGCCTAACCATTCAGTAAACATTGTTATTTCAATCAAGTTTTCTGTCTTTCTCTCTAAATTGATTTAATTGTCCTTACTAGGTGATACTGCCCTGTTTGGAGTCTCTTTCTTCATCTTCCGGCCGTTCCTCAGTACCACTTGACCACATACCAGCCCCAACAAAACAAAGTAGCTGGCCATGTATCTGTGGCTCCTCTGAGAGCCATTACTGTCCCAGCAACCAAAGTGTGTGAAGCTGCGTCAATTGAGAACACACTCCAAGCTATGTGTCTGTCTCCAGTGACTTAATGTAAAAATTAAGGCAAAAATTGGCAAAATTTCAAATTATTTGATTCCCTGTGATGTTTTAAGCCACAGAACGATTATTTCATAAAAATATTCATGAAAATTCATATTTTTTGTCTCGCGCTGGAGATATTTTTGCCTTAATGCCATTTCAGGGCATTATAGGCCTATAAATAGCATATAAGTAGCCATATTTGGCACACACCCCTGGCGCCACCCTATGGCAACAGCTATAACAAAACAAATTTTTAATAATGTTTTCTAAGGCCTAAAAAATCAATTTTGTGGAGGGACAATTTTGAGATAGCCCCTTATTGGTCTAAAAATAGCCAAAAACTGGTTTTCCCGCCAAAATTTCAGCCTCGTTTTTGGCGGGAAAACAACGTTTTACCTGTTTTTAGCCAAAAAAAGGGCTATCTGAAAATTGTCCCTCCAGATAATTGTTTTTGGAGGACTCAGAAAACAATATTAAAAATCTGTTTTGGAATAGCTGTTGCCATAGCGTGGCTCCAGGGGTGGGTGCCAAATATGGCTCTTTATAGGCTATTTATAGGTTATTTATAGGCCTATAGTTGACTGAAATTGCATGAAAGCACGAATATTTCCAGCCTGAGACAAAAAATGTTATTTTTCATGAATATTTAAAGGAAATTATTATTTTGTGCCTTTAAAGTTCACAGAAAATTGAGTAATTCAGATTTATGGTAATTTTGCCAAAATTTTTACATTAACTCACTGGAGGTCCCCTCCAACTTGTGCCTGTTTCTTTAGCCTTAATTTGTAATATAATAAAACACTCTCAATGTGCTACATCTACCAAAGTTGAAAAATAGATACAAATTGTGCTGGGTAATATGCTGCAAAATTGGATTAAGCTGAGTTACCCGACATGCTCTCCACAAAATCTGTGATAGCATAAAACTTGTATTGTTGTCTGATTCATAGGCAAAAAATTGTTATGTAACTGAGTTCATGCCTGACTGGAAATGTTTTGATGGTAATTGCGTATTTGTATGATTTTCTCCGTCTGATGCTGTCAGTGTCATCCTCTTTGTATTGCCCTTAGAATAATCTAAATATTCTCCCCACCTTGGTTCGCCATGTCTTGGTCGTCCTCATGCTCTTGTAGGGTTTTGTACACAAAACACATATCATTTTTAGCAATATATATATTGAAACTAAGACATTCTGATGCCTCTTATCTAGTCTTTCTGATCGTCTGACATTTGAAAAAGTATCACAAAGTATCTTAAAATCCATCCCTTTCTATCTGGACCAATTTGGCAAGAGAGTGTCTTCGACGTGTTATCTCTTGGCATGTTTCATACTCACACGATAAACTCAGCCTGAGTATACTGCTTCAGAAAACAGACATACTCAATCTTTCTGAAAGGCCACCCCATGCAGAAAGCAAACAGAAGATTCTCCCATCTCATTGGATTCCAAATGCTAAAATGGATTGTACCTTTCAAACAAACAATGGGAAATGTCAAGTGAAGAGAATACAAGAATTGAGAAAAGGAAAGTCAATTGTCTGGGAAAAAAAAACACTCATCATAAATCTTGAGTTTTACTCATTTGATAATGCTGTGAAGACTTATTTTTCTTTTATTTGTGATGTGATGCATTGTAGAAGAGTTTACAATAATTATTTACAAATCTTTTGCGGATGTTACCGGCACAATGTGCAAATAACAAACTATATTGCTGATTTTATTTAATGTGCTCTTATATTTGAGTTGATTTTTAAAATAAATGCAAATAAATCATACTTGCATGATAAATATTGTTTATCCACGAATTTTAAACTAGAGACATACTTAGTTGTCAAGGTCTTGGTAAATGCTATCAATAGACTTAAAAAGGGTGCGTGACTCTGCGAATATTATATAATTTAATTATTTTCGCAGTATTCCTCTGTGTGAATTTAGTTTTTTTGAATGGATAATACTCCCTTATTTACAGTCTCTTCCAGCCTTTTGCTGCCATTCTTCAGTAACATTTGACCACATACCAAGCCCAACTTAGCTAAGTAACTGGCCATGTCTCTTGGTGGCTCCTCTGAGACCCATTACTGTCCCAGCAACTTAAGTTTGTGAGGCTGCGCACATTGAACACACTCCAAGCAATGTCTGTCGCCTCCTACTTGTGTCTGAAGGCTTTTGCCTCCCTCAGAGACTTGCTGCAAAAAGGAGTTAATAATGGCTTGCGATGTAAAGGGACTTGATCACTTATTTAACCTTCTTTTGTCACTTACTTTAATACTAAGCTTCTTATTACGGGGGTTGTAAGAAGAGATTAGGTTAGGAAATCGTGAATGTATTGCATTTTTATTTTCCTGTCATCCACAGCCACTGGCAAGAAGTTGCTCTGAGCAGAGAATCAAAAAATTAATATTTTCAGTTCATAGACAAAAGCGAGATCCAACCTGAAATTATTTGGATGAAATGTTGAATTGGCCGCCCTCTGTATCAGTGTCTGTGATATGAGCAAGTGGAAGAATCTTCACATGAGATAAATGTGCAAAATGTTGAAGACAACTTCTATTTCTTCATCAGCCCTCATCAACACCCAGAGGGGAGCCTAGACAAGAGGGCAGCACTTAAGACCTCTATCTATCTATCTATCACACAGCATAATTATGACTATCAGTTTCACAAGTAAGTTTGAAATCAAAAATCACATGATTTCCCTTTGAAGGGTATTTCAACTTTCAAAGGTTACTGGCAATTGAAATAATCCATTTATCAGACAAGTTCTAATATTCTCTGAGTAATTTTCCATGTGGCTGTTGGTGCAGAAGCCTTCATTTGATGGATTTTGTTAGACTCTTCTATTGTTTTTGTTTGCTCCACACAGCTTTTAGAAATAGTTTGATTTTACATAATTGCTTCCAATGTTGAGATTGTTTCCTACATAACAGCGTATTAGTTTCTCCAGTTCAGAATATTTCCTATGCTTTAATAAGTTATACAACACTCTCAATGTGCTAAATATGCTAAAGACAAAAATCAGTTGAGCACTTGGATAATGCTTGATGGCATTGTTTTAGTAAATTGTCCAATCATTTTCATTCCTTTGACAAACAAATAGCTCCACACCGCTGCAGAATGGCTCATTTGTCTGTCATGCTCAAGGGTAATCTGCTGCAAAATAAGATTAAGCAAATTTACATGACATTCGCCACACAAAATCAGAAGTACTCTGGTTGTCAACTTCATTAAGGACCATACATAACATTCTCCAAACAATATCAGTGAAGCGTGGTTTTCAACTAACTCAGCTTCATAAAAGACCAATGTTCGTACAGAGCATATGCCTATGGTTCAACATTTTGACAGTATTGTAAATGTAATTTAGTGATTCTTTGTGGTTCCAGGTTCTTTCTTAGAATAAAAACTTTCAAAGCATATAATAAACATTGTTATTGCAATCCAGTTCTCTGTCTTTCTCTCTAAATTGGCCTAATTTTTCTTACTGGGTAATACTGCCTTGTTTGGAGTCCCTTTCTGCATCTTCCGGCCACTCCTCCGTACTACCTGACTACATACCAACATAGTAACTGGCCATGTCTCTTTGTGGCTCCTCTGAGAGCCATTACTGTCCCAGCAACCAAGTGTGTGAAGCTGCGTACATTGAACGCACTCCAAGCAACGTCTGTCTACTCCAAGTTGTGCCTGAAAGCTCCCTCAGGGACTGGCTGCCCAGGGTTTAGTAATGACTGATGATGCTAAGGAACAAAATCACATTATAAACGTTCTTTGTGACACTGACTATGAGGCCTAACTTCTCACTATGGGGTTCTATAAAGGGTAAGCTCAGGAATAGATATAGCATTCCTACCTTCACTCACAGAAAAGCAGTTAGATTATGGTCCAGTGCAAATTCCAGCAAGAAGTGCATTTATATGATCGCAAAATATCATGGAATGACCTTTTTCACAAAACAGTTCGGCTTTGATAAGTAATTGGCTGAGGTTCCGAAGCACATAAATCCCATTCGAATCGAATTTCAACTTACAGAAGTTACTATCAATTGGTATAATGAAATAACTGAGAAGTTCAAATATGCGGAGAGGAATTTTACATTGCCTGTGGATGCAGATGCTTTCGTTTAAAGGATCTTGTTAAAGGCTTTGATTTAGAATAATTGCTTCAATCAGCAGAATTGTTTCTACAACTCAGCTGGTTTCATCAGCTTTAACAAGTAATACGGTGCCTTCTATATTTGCAATACTCCGACATTTGAAAAATAAATTCAAAGATGTAATAACCTAGGATGGATTTGTCTCAGTGAATCGAGATATCATTTCCATTCCTTTGACAACATTATAACACACTATTAAGCTTTTGAAATTCCTAATACAACTTTGTAATACAATTAACACAATAAACTACTGCACAACACTATCCCGGTTGATAGTTGCTTTACTTTATTTCTGTTGAAAATATCTGCATGTTAACACATAGCCATAATCTCAAGTACCTGGAGTGATTTCCCATTTGCTAATTTTAATTGGATTAATTTAGGCAGTCTAAAGTTCAGGAATAATATTATCAACAGAAAGTGAAGAATCAAACAAGGTGAGTCCCTGTGCATTTTGCAATGAATCTTCTCAGCTCATCCGAGATCAATCCTTAGCTTAATCCTCAGCTTCTTGGCCTTCTGACTGAAATAAGAATATCCTTTCCAACATCAACTTAAAAATTTAAAAAAAGGGAACAGAATTTAATTTCTTGCTTCTTTTATTTATTTTTCAATTGAAAAATAAATGACAAGAATTTTACTTATAAAAAATAAAATTCAAAATCATTACATAAGTCCATGCAGAAAAAAGCACGTGCTTGAACGACACAGAAGAAACACTCCTAACAAAAAAATGACAATATGGGAGGTGTAGGGCTGTAGGCCTACAAACACAACATAATGACAGGATTGTATTCGAAAGGAATTCTATTCCCCAAGCAACAGCATTTAGGTGGAAGCTACTGTACAAGTCTGAAATTTATTTATTTATTCATTTGTTTTTACCACTCAAACCACTCATATATACAATAACACACTTTTCACATATTCACACATGCCATCAGTAAAATAAAATTGACAAGGTCATTCAAGTGTAAGGTAAGGAGGTGTGTCGATTTTACAGTCTTTCTTCCTTTCGGTTCAATTTCCCTTACTGGCTAATTCAGCAAAAAAATATCAACTTTTTGGATTCTCATACTGCCTCTTCCAGCTGTTTCTCAGTAACACTTGACCACATACAAGCCTCTGTTCAACTAAGTAACTGGCCATGTCTCTTTGTGGCTTCTCTGAGAGCCATAACTGTCCCAGCAACCTCAGAGTCTGAAGTTGCGTACATTGAAAACACTCCAAGTGATGTCTGTCTACTCTAACTTTTGCCTGGAAGCTTTGGGCTCCCTCATAGATTGGCTGTCTAGAGGTTAGTATTGGCTCGTGATTTTACGGGACTCAATCACTTCTTTAACCTTCTTTTGCCACTTACTGTAAAGCAACGCTTGTTATTATGGGGGTTGTAAGTAGGGATTAGGTAATGTAATCGTTAAAGTGTGTATTTTAAAATTATCATCATTCACAGGGGCAGTAAGTTGCTGGATGAGTTCAAACTCTGAGCAGCGAGTCTGGAAATGGATGTTTTCACTCGATCTACAAAAGTGAGATCCCACATGGAATTGTTGTAATGAAAATTTTGTTGAATTAGCAATCATCATTATTAGTGTCCCAGGATGAGAAAGTGCAAGAATAGTCACAAGAGATAAATTTGCAACACATACATTGAAGACGATTCATATCTCTTCATTAGCCCTCATGGACACCCAAAGCTCTGCCTAGACTGGAGGGCTGCGCTTAACAATTGTATCCATCTATCACACAGCCCCGTTACAGCATCATTGTTGATATCATTATTATTATTAATTTTACAAGTTAGCTGAAATTTAAGGATATTGCAACTTTCAAAAGTTTCTGAAAAGTGGAATAATCCATTTATCAAACAAGTTCTAATATTCTATGAGTAATTTTCCATCTGGCTGTTGGTGCAGAAGCGTTCATTTGATGGATTTTGTCAGACTTTTTAATAATTTTTTATTCGTTACACACAGCTTTAAGAAACAGTTTGATTTAAGATAATTGCTTCCAATGCTAAGATTGTTTCCTACGTAACAGCGGATTAGTTTCTCCAGCTCAGAATATTTCCAATGCTTTAATAAGTTATAAAACACTTTCAATGTGCTAAATATGCTAAAAACAAAAATCAGTTGAGCACTTGAATAATGCTTGATGGCATTGTTCGAGTAAATTGTCCAATCATTTTCACTCCTTTGACAAACAGATGGAGCCACTCTGCTGCAGAATGGCTCATCTCTCTGTCAAGCTCAAGGGTAATCTGCTGCAAAATAAGATGAAGCAAATTTAAATGACATTCCCTACACAAATCAGAAGTAGAGTGGTTGTCAACTTCATAAAGAACCATTGGTCGTACAGAACATATGCCTATACATGTAGTTGAACATTTTGACATTATGGTAGATGTCATGTTGTGTTTCATTGTGCTACCAGGTTCTTTCTTGGAATAGCAACTGCCTAAGCATTCAGTAAACATTATTATTTCAATCAAGTTTTCTGTCTTTCTCTCTAAATTGATTTAATTGTCCTTACTAGGTGATACTGCCCTGTTTGGAGTCTCTTTCTTCATCTTCCGGCCGCTCCTCAGTACTACTTGACCACATACCAGCCCCAACAAAACAAAGTAACTGGCCATGTATCTGTGGCTCCTCTGAGAGCCATTAATGTCCCTGCAACCAAAGTTTGTGAAGCTGCGTAAATTGAGAACACACTCCAATCTATGTGTCTGTCCCCTCCAACTTGTGCCTGAAAAATTTTGGCTCCCATAGGGACTAGCAGCGAAGGGGTAGGTAATGGCTGGGGACTTCAAATAACTTAATTACTTCTTTTACCTCCTTTTGTCACTTACTATGAGGCTTAGCTTCATACTATTAGTATGAGGTTCAATAAAAGGGTAAGCTTGGGAAAAGATAGAAAAATCGTTACTTTCACTGCGAAAAGAACTGGCAGTCTGGTCAAGAGCCGATGGCAACATGTACATTCCCCTGAGTTAACTAAAAAGTGTTACTGAAGGATGTGATATTGCATAAATAATTCGCTTCATTGAATAGTTGGCTGAAATTCCAAGGCACATGTATTTCCTTGGAATTATATCTTAACATGTGGAAGTTCCTTGCAATTGATATAATGTATTTGCCTGAGTAGTTCTAATATTCAGTGGTGGATTACCTGACGGCTGCTGACTAGGGCTGAAATGAATGCTCGGTTAAATGACTATGGTTAGGTTAAAGCACTATTCGGGTAAAAATTTTAGTAACCAATTAATCATCACCCATATATTTTCTACTGACACCAGTGTTTTAAGTGTGATCCAAGCTGTCATAGTGTGTCACCAGACATAAATTGTGAGATTTGTTCCTTCTTGATGTAGACCTACATCTGGAATTTATCATCTAATCCTGTTCTGTTTTTGCTTTTCTGTACTTTAACTTTATCTGGAGAGTGGAAAGGTAGTCATGGGAATATGAAGGGCAGTAGTATGTAGACTGCTGGAGGTTCTGTGATAGGTCTGAACCACAAACTGGATTAGGCATTATACACCAAACGATTAACCGGTTACAAGTTCTAATGTTCTTTGAGTAATTTTCCATGTGGCTGTTGGTGCAGAAGCTTTCATTTGATGGATTTTGTTAGACTCTTTTATTGTTTTTGTTTGTTACACAGAGCTTTTAGAAATAGTTTGATTTAAGAATTGTCTGTCATGCTCAAGGGTAATCTGCTGCAAAATAAGATTAAGCAAATTTACATGACATTCGCAACACAAAATCAGAAGTACTCTGGTTGTCAATTTCATTAAGGGCCATACATAACATTCTCCAAACAATATCAGTGAAGCGTGGTTTTCAACTGACTCAGCTTCATAAAAGACCAATGTTCGTACAGAGCATATGCCTATAGTTCAACATTTTGACAGTATTGTAAATGTTATGTAGTGATTCTTTGTGGTTCCAGGTTCTTTCTTAGAGTAACAACTGCCATAGCATACAATAAACATTGTAATTGCAATCCAGTTTTTCGTCTTTCTCTCGAAACTGGCTTAATTTTTCTTACTTGGTAATACTGCCCCTTTCTGCGTCTTCTGGCCAATCCTTCGTACTACCTGACTACATACCAACATAGTAACTGGCCATGTCTCTTTGTGGCTCCTCTGAGAGCCATTACTGTCCCAGCAACCAAGTGTGTGAAGCTGCGTACATTGAACACACTCCAACAAATGTCAGCCTACTCCAAGTTGTGCCTGAAAGCTTTAGGCTCCCTCACGGACTGGCTGCCCAGGGTTTAGTAATGACTGATGATGCTAAGGAACTAAATCACATTATCAACCTTCTTTGTGACACTTACTATGAGGCCTAACTTCTCAATATGGGGTTCTATAAAGGGTAAGCTCAGGAAAAGATACAACATTCCTACCTTCACTACAAGAAGAAGCAATTGAATACCAGTGCGAATGCCAGCAAGAAGTGCATTTAAATTAACTGAAAATATCACGGAATGACTTTTTTCACAAAATAGTTCGGCTTCGATAAGTAAATGGCTGAGGTTCCGAAGCACATAAATCCGTTTCGAATAGAATTTCAACTTACAGAAGTTACTAGCAATTGGTATAATGAAGTTAACTGAGAAGTTCAAATATGCGGAGAGGAATTTTCCATCAGCTGTGGATGCAGAAGCTTTCATTGGAAGGATCTTGTTAAAGGCTTTGATTTAGAATAATTGCTTCAATCAGCAGAATTGTTTCTACAACTCAGCTGGTTTCATCAGCTTTAACAAGTAACATAATGCCTTCTATATTTGCAATACCCCGACATTTGAAAAATAAATTAAAAGATGTAATAACCTAGGATGGATTTGTCTCAGTGAATCGAGATATCATTTCTATTCCTTTGACAAAATAATAACACACTAGTAAGCTTTTTAAATTCCTAATACAGTACAACCATCATAAAATGGCTTGTCAGTTTGGATCGACACTTATCTATCGATCTGTAGTGATCCATGGCGATCTTTGTTGATACGGAGTGATCGATCTGGAGTGATCTGATGTGATCTGTATCTATTAATCAAATTAACATGGATAATTTACTTTTCTGAACCAAATAACTTCTGGATATGTTTCCTTAATCAACATTTTCAATTGTTAGATGGATTTTATTTGTTCTTTGACTTATGCTCCTAAATAATTGACATGATTGATTTTCACTAAAAGTGGATTAGTAGATCACTGCAGACAGATTTATATCATCTCAGATCACTACTGATCACTCTTTATCCGGACCGCTCTGGATCACTACAGATCACTATGTTGAGCCATTTTAAGATACTTGTACTATACAACTTTGTAATACAATTAACACAATAAACTACTGCACAACAATTTCCCGGTTGATAGTTGCTTTGCTTTATTTCTATTGAAAATATCTGCATGTTTACACATAGCCATTAACTGAAGTACCTGGAGTGATTTCCCATTTGCTAATTTCAATTGGATTAACTTAGGCAATCTAAAGTTCAGGAATAATATTATCAACAGAAAGTGAAGAATCAAACAAGGTGAGTCCCTGTGCATTTTGCAATGAATCTTCTCAGCTCATCCAAGCTTAGACCTCAGCTTAATCCTCAGCTTCTTGGTCTTCTGACTGAAATAAGAATATCCTTTCCAATGTCAAATTTAAAAAAAAGAACAGAATTTAATACCTTGTTTTATTTTTCAATTGAAAAATAATTGACAAAATTTTTACTTATAAAAAACAAAATTCAAAATCATTACATAAGTCCATGCAGAAAAAAGCATGTGCTTGAACGACATAGAAGAAACACTCCTAACAACTTGACTTGATATGGGAGGTGTAGGCCTACAAACACAACACAATGAGAGGATTGTATTCGAAACGAATCCAATTCCCAAAGCAACCGCATTTAGGTGGAAGCTACTCTAAGATACATAACAAGTCTAGGATTTATTTATTTATTCATTTGTTTTTTTATCACACATACCACTCATATATACAACAACACACTTTCACATATTCACACATGCCATCAGTAAAATAAAATTAACATGATCATTCAAGTGTATGGTAAGGAGGTGTGTCGATTTTACAGTCTTTCTTCCTTTCGGTTCAATTTCCCTTACTGGCTAATTTGGCAAAAAATTATCACCTTTTTGGATTCTCATACTGCCTCTTCCAGCTGTTTCTCAGTAACACTTGACCACATACAAGCCTCTGTTCAACTAAGTAACTGGCCATGTCTCTTTGTGGCTCCTCTGAGAGCCATTACCATCCCAGCAACGAAAGGGTGCGAAGTTGCATACATTGAAAACACTTCAAGCAATGTCTGTCTACTTCAAGTTGTGCCTGTATGCTTTCGGCTCCCTCAGGGACTAGCTGCTAAGGACTTAGTAATGGCTGGCAATGTAAAGGGAACTAATCACTTCTTTAACCTTATTCTGTCACTTACTATAAAGCTGAGCTTGTTATTATTGCAGTTGTAATAAGAGGTTAGGCAAGGTATCATGAATGTTGTGTATTTTATCTTTATTTTCTTGTCATTCACAGGAGCAGTAAGTTGCTTCATGAGTTCAAATTCTGAGCAGTGAATCAAGTGATTCATGTCTTCAGTAAATTTTCAGTAGCAAGATCCAAACCTGGAATTATTTTTACGAAATGTTGAATTAGAAACCATCTGTATCAGTGTCTGTGATGAGCAAGTGGAAGAATCGTCACGAGCGATAAATTTGCATCACATTGAAGACGATTCCTATTTCTTCATCAGCCCTTAATAATGCCCTGAGTTGTGCCTAGGCTCGAGGGCTGCACTTATCACCTCTACCTATCTATCACAATACAGTTACAGCATCATTGTTAATACATGATTATTCGTTTCACAAGTCAGCTAAAATTTAAAAAGCATATAATTTCCCCTTGAAGGGTATTTCAACTTTCAATAGTTAGTGGCAATTGAAATAATCCATTTATCAAACAAGTTCAAACATTCTATGAGTAATTTTCCATCTGGCTGTTGGTGCAGAAGCTTTCGTTTGATGGATTTTGTCAGACTCTTTCATTATTTTTGTTTGTTACACAGCTTCTAGAAATAGTATGATTTAATATAATTGCTTCCAATGTTGAGATTTGTCTCCTACATAACAGCGGATTAGTTTCTCCAGCTCAGAATACTTCCTTGCTTTAATAAGTTATACAACACTCTCAATGTGCTAAATATGCTAAAGATAAAAATCAGTTGAGCACTTGGACAATGCGTAATGTCCAATCATTTTCATTCCTTTGACTTACAAATAGCTCTGCACCGCTGCAGAATGGCTCATTTGTCTGTCATGCTCAAGGGTAATCTGCTGCAAAATAAGATTAAGCAAATTTACATGACATTCGCCACACAAAATCAGAAGTACTCTATTGTCAACTTCATTAAAGACCATACATAACATTCTCCAAACAATATCAGTGAAGCGTGGTTTTCAACTGACTCAGCTTCATAAAAGACCAATGTTCGTACAGAACATATGCCTGTGGTTCAACATTTTGACAGTATTGTAAATGTTATGTAGTGATTCTTTGTGGTTCCAGGTTCTTTCTTAGAATTACAACTGCCGTAGCATACAATAAACATTGTTATTGCAATCCAGTTTTCTGTCTTTCTCTCAAAAATTGGCCTAATTTTTCTTACTGGGTAATACTTTCTTGTTTGGAGTCCCTTTCTGCATCTTCCGGTCACTTCTCCGTACCACTTGACCACATACCAGCATAGTAACTGGCCATGCCTCCTCTAAGAGCCATTACTGTCCCGGCAAACAAGTGTGTGAAGCTGCGTACATTGAACACACTCCAAGCAATGTCTGTCTGAAAGCTTTAGGCTCCCGCAGGGACTGGCTACCAGGGGCTTAGTATATACTGGCTGGTGATGTTAAGGAACTAAATCACATCTTTAACCTCCTTTTGTCACATACTATGATGCTTAGGTTATCATTTTGGGGTTCTATAAAAAGGTAAGATAACAAAAGCATAAAATATTTTCACATTTACTTGAAGTGGAAGTATTGGCATTATGGTCAGTCGAGTAATTTAATATTGAGTGAGGAATATTCTTCCTGGCTGCTGATGCAGAAATTTTCATGTGAGTTATTTTGTTACATTCCTTGAATAGTTTTGTTTGTATCACACTAGAGTCAAGGAGGGTAAATCCGTCCACTTCTGGCTGAAACTGTATTTACAGTAAAATGCAAATACACACAAAAATGAAAATTAGTCCATTGAAAAGGCATATTACGTACTATCATATACAATCAAAAAAAGACAAATATTCAAAATATTTGTGCTGATACCATGGCAACGAAAATTGAATGTCAGGTCACCTAAATCCGTCCACCCTGCTGGTAAATCCCTCCAGCAAGGATGGCAAATCCGTCCACAGGGCATAATGCGGTACACACCTTTCATATTGTGTTATTTTGTTAAGTTTTACAATTTTGTATGTTTCACAAAGGATTTTGTGTCGATTTTGGAATAGTGAGATACTGATTTCACTTATAACAGAAGAATTAAATAACAGAGGTTAAGTGAACTGTCAAGAATTTCAATTGACTGCCTCAATCGCAATTAAAGAACCCTTTTAGCACAAACAAGTGGTCAAATTGCCCAGTCTTACTTTTTTAATCAGTGCTATGCCATTTATAGACATTAAAAGTCATTTGATGTGGATGGACGGATTTACAATACCTCAGTCAAGCAAGTTTTAAAATAATGATGGTAATTCCGTCCACTTTTATTTCCATTGTATCTCCTATTCAGGTGTTGCAATTTTGTTATTTAACAAATTTTACAAGAATAATAAAATTCTAAATCTCATTCAACAATTTTTTTCACTTCAAATATTTTTTTTGTCGATGAACATCAGCCAACATGATAAATGCCCACTACACAAAATGGTTGTGATGACGTCACAGGATTTCATTGTATTTTGTCCTCTGTTTTAAATGGATCTGAAATACCCTTTGAAATGCAGTCAACACAAAAACACGACAAAATTAGGTGAAAAACTAGTTTCTCTTGCTTTTAAAACTCACACAACTGTAATAAATGTGATTGTATGCCTATATAAGGGGGTGGACGGATATACCCTCCTGGACGGATTTACCCTCCTTGATTCTATAGAAATGCTTCTGATTTGGACCAATTGCATCCAATTTTCAGAGTTTCATTGGCTTTAATAAATGATATAACCCTCTCAATGGACTAGATTTGCCACAGTTGAAATATAAATCCAAAAACATTTCCTGATGGAATTGTCTAAGAGATCATTTCTGAATCATTCCCTAGACAAAAATATGTGTATAGCATACTTTTACACTGCAAATTTTGAATTTTGACTTAGCTTCATTGATTGAGTGAGATGGTTGCACAATTCCTTTGAGCCAAGATAGCTTGTTGTTTGCAAGTTATAACAACATAAAGATTATTATAACTCAAAACAGCAAGCTATCATGGCTCAAACAAATTATGCAACCATCTCACTCAATCATTTGAGCTAACTCGGAATTTCAGAATTTACAGTGTAGGCTTCATAGCTCTATAATATATTCTAGCACTGAATTTTTCATTCTTTGGAAGAACAGACAGCACTATCCTGCTGTAGAATGGCATAAAACAGCTATTTTAATACACCTATGAACTCTTGCACCACACTATCATAATCATTTTCTTTCTCTTGATCTAGAATATGAACTCGATATGTGATCATAATAGCTGTATGATATAGAAATAACCATTAATTAACAATCAACTGTAACAGTGGTGCCCTGTATCCACAAACTCTGGCAAGTGATTTTACTTTAAAATTATTAGCATTGACTGGTCAAAAATGCTTCCTCTGTGTGACATAATAGTTTTCTTCTCCATTTAATTTTATCTTAACTTTAACATTTAAACTATCTCTCAGTTCCAGTTTTTTAATTGGTTAAACAATTTCTAATGTTGTTATAAAAATCTATTTGGGCCAAGATATATTAATGAATGTGATACATGTACAGGAAAAAGCCAACACAACATATGACAATATTATAGGTAAACAGTTCAAATACAAACACACTGAATCCGTCTTTCCTTAAATATAGGACGGCCTCTCCTGAATAAAATTCCCCAAGCAAATGCATTTAGGTGGAAGCTATTGTAAGAGACAAGTCCTGGATTGCCAGCTGTCACTCACCCAAATGTAATATATCCTATGAATTTGGTTTCAGACTTGTAGTAGCCTACAGTAGTAGGTTATGCTCAGCCTGAGTTTGGCTGAATGAATCCAATTTTTCTCAAAGGCGATGAGAGATCAATTTGCAGAATGACTTTTTCTTCATTACCAGTCTGTGATTTAGCAAAAGGATATTGTATCAGTCCTGCCCGCAGAACGATAAACGTGTGACCCTTTGACACTGTATTTAGTTTTAACCAAAAACGGAGGAATCTACAGCAATATACTTAAGACATACAATATTACATAATGTCAAGACATACAGTACAACCCAAAATAAAGTAAGAAAATTTTCTGTCAGAAGTCCTCTGTTTACCTATTTTGCCCTCCTTTCTCCTCTCCACCCCAAATCTCCTTACAACTCCCTTTGACTCCTTTCAACAACCTTAGCCCACATTGAGAACTCTATTTAGACAGCTATAAATGTAACTGCAATTAGTAAAGCTGCAAAATAACAAGTAAATCATACACAATGGGGGTGATTGAGTTTAAATTGGTGTTGTTTAAATATGATTTTAATGCAATTTTATAAGGTAGTTTCAAGTAGGTAAAATTAGGAAGTGATTCAGAGGTATTCAAAAGGTGTGAAAGGGTAAAGTAGTGGCTGCTTCTTCCTTCCTGCTGGGGTAATCGTACCCTATTTCGGGTTGTACTGTACATACGAGGGGCGTTCAGAAAGTTTCAGGCTTTTTTTTATATGGATACTTATTTTCAATCTAAAACTATGAATTTTTCACAGGATAAAATTCAGCATATTTGGAATGGATTTCCAAAATTTTTGACAATTTGGACATTTTTAAGTCATTCTGTGGTTGCCATGGAAACTGAAAGTTCAGCTTCTTGGGGCAGGTAATACTGTCCAAATTGTCCAAAATTTTGGAAATCCATTCCAAATATGCTGAATTTTATACGGTGAAAAATTCATAGTTCTAGATTGAAAATAAGTGTCCATATAAAAAAAAGCCTTGAACTTTCTGAACGCCCCTCGTAAAGAGGGAGGAGGCCAAACACAGATTGTTGACAAATGCTGTTGTGCCAATTGGTAATGCATCAAACAGATTTGTCAAACTGCATCAGCGTTTTCTAATGATCTGCTAGATCAAATTACCATTGCCAACTTTCAGTATTACCATAGATATTGTCTCTGCATAAAATACACAATACTCCATTGATAACCATATCAATAATATTCATGCAATAGACTTGTCAGCTGCAGCGATAAAGCTATAATATAGCCCTGGTTGCAAGTATACTTACATTAATCCTTTGTTATACTTTGCATAGCCTGAAGAAATGTCTAATTGTTACTAATGATTATAAATTATAAAAAAGTACAATTATCAAATATGATAAATAAACAGATAAATGAAAGAGACCGTCACTCTGCATAAATGACCTTGGGAATAGAAGAGCAACAAGACGTTGAACATATATGTACTATATTACATCAACATGTATGTTGACCAACAATCTCTTTAGGAATGCAGATCCTTGTAGAAACCCTTTAGCTGACCAACAAATTGACCCAACCAGGTTGGTCAGATGTAATTTCTCTGTCATGCTCAAGGGTAATCTGCTGCAAAATAAAATTAAGCAAATTTACATGACATTCCCCATACAAAATCAGAGGAAGCGTGGTTGTCAACTTCAGGAACGACCATGCATATACCTCTAGGTGAACACTTTGTCAGTGTTGTAAATGTTATCCTGTATGTTTCCTTGAGTTCCAGGTTATTTCCCAGAATAGCACCTTCCATAGCATACAGCAAACATTTAAATTTAATCCATTTTACAGTCGTCCTCCCTTTGAATTTCATTCACCTTACTGGCTGATGGTGGTTTTTTTTTGGAGTCCAATATTGCTTCTTCCTCCAGCTCCTCAGTAACACTTGACCACCTATCAGCCTGAGCTAGGCCAAGTAACTGGCCATATCTCTTTGTGGCTCCTCTGAGAGCCATTACTGTCCCAGCAACCAAAGTGTGTGAAGCTGCGTATATTGAACACACTCCAAGCAACGTCTTCTTGTTCCAAGTTGTGCCTGAAATCCCTCGGGGATTCGCTGTAAAGGAGTTAGTAATGGCTTTGGATGTTAAGTAACTTAATCACTTCTTTAACCTTCTTTTGTCGCTTACTGTAAAGCTAGGTTTCTTATTATGGGGGTTCAATCCTAATGAGCCGCTTTCTGGAATTGACGCTATACACAATTATTCTTAATATTATTATTATATTATTATGGTTGTAAAGAGAGACGAGGTAAGCTAATCGTGAATGTTGCGTAATTTTATTATCTTGTCATTCACTGTGAGCAGTGAATCAAAAATTAATGTTTTTTCAATAATCTTAAAACATATGAACTATCATTTGCAAGCCCATTTCCATTAAAATAAAGACATTTGCACAACTATATATGATAGAAGGCCGACTTTAAACTCATTTTGGTGGAGCAGGTCACATTTATCAAGTAATTTGGATATTCATAAATGCTTGTACATAATGAGTGAGGAGTCCTAACAAAAATGATGACCTTCGCCATTCTACCGACCAGTATCATATTAATGAAATACATATTCACCTGCAGCTGCTTCTTCTCACGATCAGCATGATCAAATTATTAATGCTCACACACCAAATTACCATTGATATTGTCTATGCATAAATGCACAAGAGTCCATTGATAACAATATCAATATTATTCATGTAATGAGTTTGTTGGCTGCAGCCACAAGTTATAAAATAAATAATTATTGGCCTGGTCATCAGTGTAATTTTATTAATCGCTTGTCTGCAAGCAATGTTCAGTCATGACCAATACATATTCAGCAACACAGACTATATAATAATAGAAAGCAATAAAAACTGATATGAATAAAAAAGACAGCTGTTCTGCTTGCATGACCTTAGGAAAAGAAGAGAAAATACCTTGCATAATATTATGTCTTAATAGATATACATACATACATACATACCTCGATATTACTGATCTGGATTTTGGGATGACCAACAAACCTCATAACAAGTTCCGATCCCTTCGGGACTTCATATAAGCCCTTCAGCTGACCCATTAATTGACCCATACAGGTTGGTCAGATTGCATTTCATACTCATGGTTAATTTCATGCAAAATTAGATTAAGCTAATTCGCATGACATTCTCTGCACAAAATCAGAGGTAGCATGTCAACTTCATCAAGGATGTAAAAAATTTGGTAGTATAGTGAATGTTATATTGCATTTATTTGTGGTCAAACGTTCTATTTTAGAATAGCAACTGGTACAGTATACAGTACACATTGTTGCATGTAATTCGATCAATTGACAGTCTTTCGTCCTTTGGGTTTAATTTACATTACTGGCTGATGCAGTAATAATGCTCAACTTTTTGGATTCTCGTACTGTCTCTTCCTGCCGGCCCTCAGTAACACTTGACCACATACCAGCCTCTGTTCAACTAAGTAACTGGCCATGTCCCTTTATGCCTCCTCTGAGAGCCATTACCGTCCCAGCAACAAAAAGGTTCGAAGCTGCATACATTGAAAACACTTCAAGCAATGTCTGCCTATTCCAAGTTGTGCCTGAAAGCTTTAGGCTCCCTCAGGGACTAGCTGCGAAGGAGTTAGCAATGGCTGGCGAAGTAAATGGACTTAGTCACTTATTTAACCTTCTTTTGTCACTTAATTTAATACTAAGCTTCTTATTATGGGGGTTGTAAGAAGAGATTTGGTAAGGTAATCATGAATGTTGTATTTTGCTTTTATTTTCTCATCAATCACAGGGGCAGGAAATTGTTTGTACGGGTCGTTCTCAAATTTCGGGACAATTTGCGTCACTCCAGTTCCCTGACATTAATTTGAATGCAATTGATATCTGAAGCGTCACTCCACATCTGTTATTCATATTTCTGTTTAGAACCACTGCATTTGGAACAAAAAGTCATTTATAAGACCTTTTTTTGGTGCATTGTGTCCAGAAATCCGTGCCAAATCAGTGGTTTTTCGCTGTCACTGGACGACATGACAAAATCAAGTGTTAATGTTCCTCCTGAAGTACCATAATTTCCAAAGTTTCTATGCACGATTCATGAGAATATAGACTTGAATTAATATGTGACTTGCTCCACCAAAATGGGTTCAAAGTCGGCCTGCTATCACATTAAGTTGTGAAAATGACTTTGTTCTACTGGAATTGGGCTTTAAAATGATGTTTCGTTTGTCTTGATATCTCCATCCAATCCGAAGATATGGCACCTCAAAAGCTCTCAAACATTGATGATAGGAAATATCGAACTTTGCGAAAATGGCATTTGAATTTCCCGCCATTGCAATGAAAGAACTAAGAAAATCAAGAAGGATGTCCAATTTAGCTAATTTAAAATCATTTTTTGGTAAAGGTGGTCTTATATAATCAAAGCAAATTACTCTTGCTAAAACATGGTACCAACAGCTAAAAATCATCAAAATGTGACCTTTTGATACATTTTGCTCATTTCTGGAAGATACAGATTGCCTACTTTGAACTCATTTTGGTGGAGCAGGTCACATATATACATCATATTTAACTTTTTTCTTGTTTCATTTCATTGAATTAATTGATGTAAAAGACGTGTCACTAGTTTATGTTAATTTTTTTATCCACTCCATTACCAGGCATAGCTCGGCTCGCTATTGTTTTTAATGAGCAACTTCCACTCAATGTCGTATGATGCACATGTGCCAAACTACCACAGCTTTGCAGTGTTTCATTAAACAGGTATTCTACAAGTTAAGGCATAATTTTCATTGGAACATTTTTTGGTCCCACTGAAATGTCCACTCCGTTACCTCCAATTCCGAGCTTACCAGTGATACCTTTTCAAAGAAATTGTATGTATATATTGCTGAGGGTGACAGGATTCAATAGAATGCAATAAAAAAAATTTTATCTCCCAAGTAGAAACCACTATTAAGAGAAAACTAAACCGTTCCTGTCCACTCCATTACAATTCCTGTCCACTCCGTTACCACAAAAAATCAATATTTAATTTTTAAAAACGATTGATCTGAGATGAAGTACTTATGAAAATAAGACTTACATAATTTTTTTCTATTTTTAAATTGCTCAAAATGCAGGTTTTTTGCATCATAAGTTACCACATTTTCCAGGGCATTTCGTCCCGAAATTTGAAAATGGCCCGTACATGTATGAGTCCAAACTCTGGACAATGAAGTTGGCCTTCAAAAGCAAGATCCCACCTTGAATTGCTTTAATGAAATGCTGAATTGGCAACCATCTGTACCAGTGCCTTTGATGAGCAATGGAAGAATCCTTACATGAGATAAATTTGCACATTGAAGACAACTCCTATTTCTTCATCAGCCCTCATGAACACCCTGAGCTGAGCCTAGACTGGAGGGCTGCACTTATCACCTCTATTTATCTATCACACTGCAGTTCCAACATCATTATTAATATATGATTATTGGTTTCACAAGTCAACTGAAATTTAAAAAGCATATAATTTCCCCTTGAAAGGTATTTCAACTTTCAAAAGTTAGTGGCAATTGAAATTATCCATTGATCAGACAAGTTCTAATATTCTGTGAGTAATTTTCCATCTGACTGCTGGTGCAGAAGCTTTCATTTGATGGATTTTGTTAGACTCTTTCATTATTTTGTTTGTTACACAGCTTTTAGAAATAGTATGATTTAAGATAATTGCTTCCAATGTTGAGATTTGTCTCCTACATAACAGCGGATTAGTTTCTCCAGCTCAGAATATTTCCAATGCTTTAATAAGTTATAAAACACTTTCAATGTGCTAAATATGCTAAAGACAAAAATCAGTTGAGCACTTGTATAATGCTTGATGGCATTGTTCGAGTATATTGTCCAATCATTTTCACTCCTTTGACAAACAAATGGTGCCACTCCGCTGCAGAATGGTTCATCACTCTGTCATGCTCAAGGGTAGTCTGCTGCAAAATAAGATGAAGCAAATTTACATGACATTCGCTACATAAATCAGAAGTAAAATGGTTGTCAACATCATAAATAACCATTGGTTGTACAGAACATACGCCTATACATGTAGTTAAACATTTTAACATTATGGTAGATGTCATTTTGTGTTTCATTGTGCTACCAGGTTCTTTCTTGGAATAGCAACTGCCTAAGCATTCAGTAAACATTGTTATTTCAATCAAGTTTTCTGTCTTTCTCTCTAAATTCATTTAATTGTCCTTACTAGGTGATACTGCCCTGTTTGGAGTCTCTTTCTTCATCTTCCGGCCGCTCTTCAGTACCACTTGACCACATACCAGCCCCAACAAAACAAAGTAACTGGCCATGTTTCTGTGGCTCCTCTGAGAGCCATTACTGTCCCAGCAACCAAAGTGTGTGAAGCTGGGTACATTGAACACACTCCAAGCTATGTGTCTGTCCCCTCCAACTTGTGTCTGAAAAATTTTGGCTCCCATAGGGACTAACAGCGAAGGGGTCAGTAATGGCTGGGGACTTCAAATAACTTAATTACTTCTTTTACCTCCTTTTGTCACTTATTATGAGGCTTAGCTTCATACTATGAGTATGAGGTTCAATAAAAGTGTAAGCTTGGGAAAAGATAAAAAAATTTTTACTTTCACTGCAAAAAGAACTGGCAGTCTGGCCAAGAGCCGATGGCAACATGTACATTTCCCTAAGTTAACTAAAAAGTGTTACTGATGGATGTGATAGATCTATTGCATAAATAATTCACTTCATTGAATAGTTGGCTGAAATTCCAAGGCACATGTATTTCCTTGGAATTATATCTTAACATGTGGAAGTTCCTTGCAATTGATATAAGTATTTGCCTGAGTAGTTCTAATATTCATTGGTGGATTACCTGACGGCTGCTGACTACGGCTGAAATGAATGCTCGGTTAAATGACTATGGTTAGGTTAAAGCACTATTCGGGTAGAAATTTTAGTAACCAATTAATCATCACCCATATGTTTTCTACTGACACCAGTGTTTTAAGTGTGATCCAAGCTGTCATCGTGTGTCACCGGACATAAATTGTGAGATTTGTTCCTTCTTGATGTAGACCTACATCTAGAATTTATCATCTAATCCTTTTCTTTTTTTGCTTTTCTGTACTTTAACTTTATCTGGAGAGTGGAAAGGGAGGGGGGCACTATCTGAAGTCATGGGAATATGAGGGGGAGTAGTATGTAGACTGCTGGAGGGTCTGTGATAGGTCTGTACCACAAACTGGATTAGGCATTATACACCAAATGATTAACCGGTTACGGTTTGTTGGACTCCTTCAATAGTTTTGTTTCGTAACTTAACTTTGTGATTTATGTTTCTGATCCAGTACAATTGCTTTCAATGTTGCTAGTTCTCCAGCTCAGCCTGTTTCATTAGCCTTAATTTATAATATAATACAACACACTCAATGTGCTACATCTACCAAAGTTGAAAAATAACTACAAATTGCGCTGGGTAATATGCTGCAAAATGGGATTAAGCTGAGTTACCTGACATGCTCCCCACAAAATCTGTGATAGCATAAAACTTGTATTGTTGTCTAATTCATAGGCAACCAATCGTTATGTAACGGAGTTCATGCCTGACTGGAAATGTTTTGATGGTAATTGCATATTTGTATGATTTTCTCTGTCTGATGCTGTCAGTGTCATCCTCTTTGTATTGCCCTTAGAATAATCTAAATATTCTCCCCACCTTGGTTCGCCACGTCTTGGTCGTCCTCATGCTCTTGTAGGGTTTTGTACACAAAAAACATTACATTTTTAGAAATATATATATATAGAAACTAAGACATTCTGATGCCTCTTATCTAGTCTTTCTGATCGTCTGACATTTGAAAAAGTATCACAAAATATCTTACAATCCATCCCTTTCTATCTGGACCAATTTGGCAAGAGAGTGTCTTCGACATGTTATCTCTTGGCATGTTTCATACTCACACGATAGACTCAGCCTGAGTATACTGCTTCAGAAAACAGACATACTCAATCTTTCTGAAAGGCCACCCCATGCAGAAAGCAAACAGAAGATTCTCCCATCTCATTGGATTCCAAATGCTAAAATGAATTGTACCTAAAAAAAAACAATTGGAAATGTCAATTGAAGAGAATATAAGAATTGAGAAAAGGAAGGTCATTTGTCTGGAAAAAAACACACATCATAAATCGTGACTTGTATTCTTTTGATAATGCTGTGAAGACTATTTTTCTTTAATTTGTGATATGACGCATTGTAGAAGAGTTTACAATTTACAAATCTTTTGCAGATGTTACTGGCACGATGTGCAAATAACAAACTATATTGCTGATTTTATTTAATGTGCTCTTATATTTGACTTGATTTTTAAAATAAATGCAAATAAGTCATAATTGCATGATAAATATAGTTTATCCACGAATTTTAAACTAGAGACATACTTAGTTGTCAATGTCTTGGTCAATGCAATCAATAGACTTAAAAAGGGTGCGTGACTCTGCGAATATTATATAATTTAATTATTTTCGCTGTATTCCTCTGTGTGAATTTAGTTTTTTGACTGGATAATACTCCCTTATTTACAGCCTCTTCCAGCCTTAAGCTGCCATTCTTCAGTAACATTTGACCACATACCAAGCCCAACTTAGCTAAGTAACTGGCCATGTCTCTTGGTGGCTGCTCTGAGAGCCATTACTGTCCCAGCAACTTAAGTTTGTGAGGCTGTGCACATTGAACACACTCCAAGCAATGTCTGTCTCCTCCAACTTGTGTCTGAAAGCTTTTGCCTCCCTCAGAGACTTGCTGCAAAAAGGAGTTAATAATGGCTGGCGATTTAAAGGGACTTGATCACTTATTTTTAAAACCTTCTTTTGTCACTTACTTTAATACTAAGCTTCTTATTATGGGGATTGTAAGAAGAGATTAGGTAAGGTAATCGTGAATGTTTTGTATTCTTGTTTTCTTGTCAGCTGCCTGAGATGAATGAACTAAAGGAACTGAGGAGTTGAAACTGCATGAATTCAGAAAATTGGAGGTAGTCATGACTCATAAGAGAGGCCTTTGGAACCAGGTTCACCTGGACAAGAAACCTGAATACAAATATTTAATTTTCCACAATTAGTTTCACCAACTTGTGTTATTTTAAGCCTTCAGAATTTATATATTGGTCATGAAAAATAAAACCTCAAGATCAATATATGGCACCCGTAGTCAATCAGGTTAATTTGCTGCCAAAATATTACATGGCCATATTTATTTCAGAGGCAACTGGATCATAAATTTCTAATGCAAGTCAATTGGCCTGGGCATATCTATATCTTTTTAGTCCTAAATTAATTAGTTATAAAGGGTTGACAAAACAGGAATTTGATTGTTTAAATTGCACTCAACTACAGATTGCTAACATCAATAAACTGAATTGTGTCACTGACGTGACTCTCAATTGCTATCAGCCAAAATCAGTGAATGGCATTGTTCTAAGTAGCAGTTAGCACTTCAATGGGGCCATACGTAATTGCCCTTAGTATGCAAACTTCATTAATTGCTATTGGAACAGCTAGACAGTAACAACAGCAGTCCTACAAGCTTCTGTAAGCAGCAACAAGCTTATTCAGGGCTGGTCTGCATGGTTGCAATGGCCCGCATTTTACTACGCGCCGTGTGACGTCACATGCTTATTTACGCATATTTAATGAGCTGCGAGGCTTCGGCTGGGATTTTCGGACGTGGATTGTGATGTTTCTACTTGACAAACGATAACCAAACCCTGGTAACTTCTTTATTTGGTTGTTTAGGTTTAATTAGAGCCATCACACGCCCCCACAAGTGCCTGTAAACCCCCGTGACACTAAATGCTGTCGGACGTCCAGAAGACGTTGTCATTCTTTCAATACAATGAACACTGACTTCGCGCGTGCCACTGGGAAGAAGTTGCTCAGAGCAGTGAATAAAAAAATTAATGTTTTCAGTTCATAGACAAAAGCGAGATCCAACCTGAAATTGTTTGGATGAAATGTTGAATTGGCCGCCCTCTGTATCAGTGTCTGTGATATGAGCAAGTGGAAGAATCTTCACATGAGATAAATGTGCAAAATGTTGAAGACAACTTCTATTTCTTCATCAGCCCTCATCAACACCCAGAGGGGGGCCTAGACAAGAGGGCAGCACTTAAGACCTCTATCTATCTATCACACTACATAATTATGACTATCAGTTTCACAAGTAAGTTTGAAATTTAAAATCACATGATTTCCCTTTGAAGGGTATTTCAACTTTCAAAGGTTACTTGCAATTGAAATAATCCATTTGTCAGACAAGTTCTAATATTCTCTGAGTAATTTTCCATGTGGCTGTTGGTGCAGAAGCTTTCATTTGATGGATTTTGTTAGACTCTTTTATTGTTTTTGTTTGCTACACACAGCTTTTAGAAATAGTTTGATTTTACATAATTGCTTCCAATGTTGAGATTGTTTCCTACATAAAAGCGTATTAGTTTCTCCTGTTCAGAATATTTCCTATGCTTTAATAAGCTATACAACACTCTCAATGTGCTAAATATGCTAAAGACAAAAATCAGTTGAGCACTTGGATGATGCTTGTTGGCATTGTTTGAGTAAATTGTCCAATCATTTTCATTCCTTTGACAAACAAATAGCTCCACACCGGCTCATTTGTCTGTCATGCTCAAGGGTAATCTGCTGCAAAATAAGATTAAGCAACTTTACATGACATTCGCCACACAAAATCAGAAGTACTCTGGTTGTCAACTTCATTAAGGACCATACATAACATTCTCCAAACAATATCAGTGAAGCGTGGTTTTCAACTGACTCAGCTTCATAAAAGACCAATGATCGTAAAGAGCATATGCCTATGGTTCGACATTTTGACAGTATTGTAAATGTTATGTAGTGATTCTTTGTGGTTCCAGGTTCTTTCTTAGAATAACGGCTGTCATAGCATACAATAAACATTGTTATTGCAATACAGTTTTGTGTCTTTCTCTCAAAAATTGGCTTAATTTTTCTGACTGGGTAATACTGCCTTATTTGCAGTCCCTTTCTGCATCTTCTGGCCACTTCTCCGTACCACTTGACCACATACAAGCATAGTAACTGGCCATATCTCTTTGTGGCTCCTCTGAGAGCCATTACTGTCCCAGCAACCAAGTGTGTGAAGCTGCGTACATTGAACACACTCCAACAAATGTCTGCCTACTCCAAGTTGTGCCTGAAAGCTTTAGGCTCCCTCAGGGACTGGTTGCCAAGAGTTTAATAATGACTGGTGAATCTAAGGAACTAAATCACATTACCAACCTTCTTTGTGACACTTACTATGAGGCCTAACTTCTCACTATGGGGTTCTATAAAGGGTAAGCTCAGGAAAAAATACGTCATGCTTACCTTCACTCCAAGAAGAAGCAATTGAATTATGGTCCAGCGCGAATGCCAGCAAGAAGTGCATTCAAATGAACACAAAATATCATGGAATTACTTTTTTCACAAAATCGTTCGGCTTCAATAAGTAATTGGCTGAGGTTCCAAAGCACATAAATCCCATTCGAATCGAATTTGAACTTACAGAAGTTACTAGCAATTGGAATAGTTAACTGAGAAGTTCAAATATGCGGAGAGGAATTTTCCATCGGCTGTGGATGCAGAAGCTTTCTTTAAAGGATCTTGTTAAAGGCTCTGATTTAGAATAATTGCCTCAATCAGCAGGATTGTTTCTAAAACTCAGCTGGTTTCATCAGCTTTAACAAGTAACATATGTAACCATTGAAAACGACGACGTGGTTGCGTTCAAACTCATTTATTGAAAGGCAGAAATACCTGAATAATAAAAAAATAATAATTATTAAAGTTGTGAAATGATAACCAATCATTGGAATAATAAACAATCATTTAAATAACCTAAGTTAAATGATTACTCACAACTAGTTAATTAATGAATAAATTACAAAGTACAATTAATCAAACCATTAATTGACTAAATTATTAACTTCAAGTTAACTGACAAAGTCAAATGAACTAAATTAGTCAATAAATAATCAAAGTGACAAGTCACTATATAAATGTGACAAACTTCTAATTTAATCTTTTATCCATAAATAACTAAAGTCCAATTGACTAAATCATGAAAATATATAAAGTCAAAACTAGGGGAGAGTGGGGACCGATGGGCCGCTTGTCAAACTATTGACCACGGAGGCAAATCTGATTCAGATAAAGGATTCATACTGTGTACCTTATTAGCTGGTGTAATTCTCTTTAAAATGATATAAGATTCACATAGATCAACCTCACACCGTACAAACGGACAGACTTAACGGCAGTTATCAGGCAAATAGGGCAGTTAACATATTTTAAAAGAAGACATATAACAGTGTCCATGTAACAGCTTTGATATTATGATCCTAAATGAATGAAATGATCAAACAAACATTTATCCTAACGAAAAATTCAAACAGAAGTTACCACCGACATTTTGGGGTATATTTACTGACTGATGTCTCACTTTTGTCTTTGTAACTCACTTTTTAGTTATTTTCTGTGAAAATTTTGGAAAAACCAAAAAGGAGGATAATAGCTAAAAATATATGGCATTTTATAAGATATGTTGCAAGCTTCAAAATGCTTCATTAATACACTAGATTAGCTTTTTATCTGCTTCTTCACACAAATCTTGAAAGGACAGCTGAATGCGGTAGGCTTGAACTGGAACATTTCAATAGTGCCTTCAGTTTTAGTTAATTTAAATGTAATTGACTGGTCAAATATTTATGAAATTGTGTGCATAAAACGACCAACAATATTAGGGACACGTTATGGTAACTTCCAACGTCTTGGTACAAAGTAATTGACTACAAATTGTGTCACAGTGTGGAAAATTCCCAGGTTTTTTAATTCTTTGATAAATTGATAATCCATGAAAATGAGAAGATGTAATGCACCCAGCGTCATCAAGAGATGTCAGGGAAACAATCTAGATTATGCTAATATCAAATATTATGTTTTGGAAGCATAATATTTAAGAAAATAATAGGTTAACTGCCACAATCGTCACATCCCTGCTGTTGAGTCTGTCCGTTTGTACAGCGTGAACCTAGGAAGAAAGATTAGAAAACATATTTTCTGTCAAGAAAGATGGACCATGTTAATAACTTGCCAAAGGGTGGATAAAGATTCAAAATTTGTTTCCTATATGTTTTTGTTGATCCATCTGAGTGTATAGGACAATAAGAGATCGAAAGAATATAGATATGCCCAGATTTTACACTTTGAAAAAAGCTTAATTTTCACAAATGTCATGAGTTACTTTTTTGTAGTTATAGTCAATCTATTGAGATGATATATTAGCAGTACATGAACAGATGTATTAAAAACTATATTGAAGAATTCTAAAACGATTGGTTCATTGGTCACTTAGAAAAAATTAAATTTTGATATTTGGTCGATACAGAAGTTTGTCTACCACCGTGATCATCAAAATCTTGTCTAATACCTCAAATTTGTTGATGAATATTTAAAAAATGAGAATATTTCAATTTTTTCTCCATCAATGAATCATTTCTGTCAATCATTTAGATTTTTAGGGGAAAAGTAAAATTTTCCAATGACACTGTACTAGTATGCCACCTGTAGGAGAAATCTTGAATCAAAGCTATAAAATTCATCAATAACCCTCCATTAGCTTATATTTTGGTGAAAATTGAACTTATACTCAATATTGCATCAATTTGTAATGGGGTCCTTATGTTTATTTTATCCCAAATACTATATAGATTGAAAATTTGTGATTATGGATATTTTAAATTTCCACCAGTTTGTGTTTGAAGCCATTACTAAGGCAAATCTATCACAGTGAATTCGATTGATTCATGTAAGTCAAAACTTATCATTTAAAGATGCAAACTGAAGTTCTATAGCGCTTTTTCCCATAAAAGACATTAATATCAAGCCCCATGCCAATACGCCACCTATAGAAAATCTCAAGAAATAGTGGCCCATCGGTCCCCAGGTTGGGTGGCCCATCGGTCCCTAAAAGCTTTCTGAACAGTTAAACCCCTCTTGTTGGTGAAATATGGTTCTTGTTCCTAAAATTCAATGTGTAAATTGTCACCAATATATAGGACAAATCATCATAGAAAATATATTGCGTTGAGTCTACACACTTTTGAGATATTAAACTTTTTCTGAATCAGAAAAAAAAATTTTAGATGTTGAAAATCTCATTTTGCCTCCTGTGTAGACACGCTTGTGCTATCACTTATTGATCAGTGGTTGATATGGTATTCATAGATGTGATAAGCAATACTAAAAATGCAAATTAGATGTTATGAAACGTTTTTGATGTAGAGTTACGAGCATGGCCCATCGGTCCCCATGGCCTGTCGGTCCCCATGTTCCCCTACTAAATTCAGGAAAATGACCAAGTTTCTCTAATTAATTTTCTTAAGTAATTTTCTAAATCATAATCATACAAATATTAACGTCAGAATTATAAATATCAAAGTCGTCGAATAACAATTGTTAAATTTTAAAGTAATAAATTTTCCAATTATTAAATTCAAATACCACAAGTTAATAATCAAACTTGAAATTCACAATTCAATCTTTATACATTGATCCAATGCAACATAGATCATTAGCATCAGAATTAATCACATTAGCATTACATGTTTAGACACCATGCTAAACTCATATATCTGTTTAGACACCATGCTAAACTTATATGACACCATGTTGAATTACTATACAGACATTTTACAAGTTAAATTATATCAAACTATTTACAAACTAAATATGTACAAAATTGCTATCAAATTACCTCAACACATTTTCCAATCCTCAGTAACTCAGGTGAACTTCCCCCTCATCATAATAATTGATGTAAAGCTGGGACTACACCACACCTGCACAGAAACATAAATTGTGATATTTTCACTCAAATACACAAAGCAGACATCTTGACATTCAATTGACATTTCACAATATTAATCACAATTAAATAATTCCTAATTGCAATTATATAAAATTTGACACAAGAAATAATATTATATTTATCATCTCTGAAATCTTGGCTAATTGTACAATTAATAAAAAAGCTAATTTCATACCTTTTCAAGCCGGATGGCTGAAGATTAGAAATCTCAGAGCACCATAATTAAGACCTCTGTAGGCTTTCACCTCCCTGACAGCAATGCCCAGGAACCCAGAAAATATCCAAACTTCCTGTCATGCTCTAAGCCACCTTGAGGTCACTGCCAATTGCAAGCATTTACTGTCCCCTGTTGTGCAAACAGGCAATCTAACAAAATGTCTCTGCTTTTCAGTACAATGGAGATATATACACTGTAACCTACTAAATAATGCTAAATACAACAATTTTAAATAAAAAACAATATTTCAATAAATAACTATACACACAGGTTACACATAATGCCTTCTATATTTACAATACCCTGACATTTAAAAAATAAATTCAAAGATGTAATAACCTAGGATGGATTTGTCTCAGTGAATCGCGATATATATATTTCCATTCCTTTGACAAAATAATAACACACTATTAAATAAGAATATCCTTTCCAACATCAAATTTTAAAAAAAGAACAGAATTTAATTCCTTGCTTTTGTCTTTTTTTTCAATTAAAAAATAAATGAAAAGATTTTTACTTATACAAAATCAAATTCAAAATCATCAAGTCCATGCAGAAAAAGCATATAATATTATGCTTGAACGACACAGAAGAAAAACTCCTAACAACTTGACTTGATATGGGAGGTGTAGGCCTACAAACACAACCCAATGAGAGGATTGTATTCGAAAGGAATTCTATTCCCAAAGCAACAGCATTTAGGTGGAAGCTACTGTAAGATACAAGTCTGGGATTTATTTATTTATTCATTCGTTTTTACCACACATACCACTCATATATATATACAATAACACACTTTCACATATTCACACATGCCATCAGTAAAATAAAATTGACATGATCATTCAAGTGCATGGTCAGGAGGCGTGTCGATTTTACAGTTTTTTTTCCTTTCGGTTCAATTTCCCTTACTGGCTAATGCAGCAATAATTATCACCTTTTTTGTTTTTCATACTGCCTCTTCCAGCTGTTTCTCAGTAACACTTGACCACATACAAGCCTCAGTTCAACTAAGTAACTGGCCATGCAACGAAAGGATGCGAAGTTGCAAACATTGAAAACACTTCAAGCAATATCTGTCTACTCCAAGTTGTGCCTGAAAGCTTTTGGCTCCCTCAGGGACTAGCTGCGAAAGGACTTAAAGCTAAGACATTTTATTTTGGCAGTAAGTTTTTGGCTGATTATTAAAAACATACCTTACTCTTGACAAAAATACTTGTCTCCTCCTGTTCCTGACACCTTGACCAAACAGTTACATAAACATTTGGACATATTGGCATGTTGTAGTCCTGGTTTTGAGGTAGTCCCATTAGAATAACATTGCTGTCAAAACAGCTCAAGAAGCCATTTTCTTCTACTGCTTCTATTGCCGCTGTTGTGACGTCACCATTGTTTCAGTGATGTCATAGAGCCAACAATGTTGATGATGTCACAACAGAAGGCTAAAAATAGCTCTAAATGTGCTGAAGAGCAGCAGTAATTTAGCATTGTAAGTGCCTGCATGATGGAGCTGGGGGGTCAGAGGACATAAATTTAGTCAAAATCATGCTTGGTCATGGCGTACTCACCCTGATAAACCAAAAATTAAATATCAGACTCAATCATGTATTCTTTTATTGGCTAAAAACTCACTGCCAAAATAAATGTCTTGACTTTAGTAATGGTTGGCAATGTAAAGGGACTTAATCACTTCTTTAACCTTCTTTTGTCACTTACTTCAAAACTAAGCTTCTTGTAAGAAGATGTTAGGTTAGGTGATCATGAATGTTGTGTATTTTATCTTTATTTTCTCGTCATTCACAGGGGCAGGAAGTTGCTTGTATGAGTTCAAACTCTGACCAGTGAATCGAAAAGTTAATTTTTTTAGTTGATCTTCAAAAGCAAGATCTCACCGGGAATTTCTTGCATGAAATGTTGAATTGGCAGCCCTCGGCATCTGTGTCTGTGATGAGCAATGGAAGAATCCTTACATGAGATAAATTTGCAACACATTGATGACGACTTCTATTTCTTCTTCAGCACTCATCACAACCAAGAGCATTGCCTAGACTGACTAGAAGGCTGCACTATTACAACCTCTTCTATCACACATAGGGCTTTGGAGTCGGGTAATATTTGAACCGACTCCGACTCCCGACTCCTCTGGTTTTCTGAAAAGCGACTCCAACTCCGACTCCTTGGACCTCCTGAATTACGACTCCGACTCCCGACTTCGCTTATCGGCATTATTGAGCATAAATATTACATGTTTAACAGGGGAGAAAAAGTAATTCTACAAAGTTTTCTTAGGAATTTGTACATGATTACTGGTTCAGGAAGTTTTATTTTGATATTGGAACTCATTTCATATTTTTGTAAATCATATTAATTATCTTTAGGAGTCAGGAGTCACCAACTTAATATCCGACTCCGACTCCAACTACACCTGACAATTAAAGAGTGACTCCGACTCCGACTCAACCCGAAAACCTCTGACTCCACGAATCTGACCCCTGACTCCGACTCTGACTTCAAAGCACTGATCACACAGCATGGTTTAAACATCATTGTTTGATTATTAGTTTCAGAAGTCAGCTGAAATATAAAAGCACATGCTTTCCCTTTGAAGGGTATTTCAACTTTCAAAAGTTACAGGCAATTGATATAATCCATTTATCAGGCAACTTCTAATATTCTGTCAGTAGTTTTCCATCTGGCTGCTGGTGCAGAAGCTTTTCATTTGAGGGATTTCTTTGGACTCTTTCATTATTTTCGTTTGTTGCACAATTTTTGGAATAATTTGAAATAGATAATCACTTCCAATTTTGAGATTGTTTCCGACATAACAGCAGATTGGTTTGTCCAAGTCAAAATATTTCCTGTGCTTTAATAAATTATACAACACTCTTAATGTGCTAAATAAGTTAAAAACAAAAATCATTTGAGCTCTTTGATAATGCTTGATGGCATTGTTCAAGTAAATTGTCCAATCATTTTCATTCCTTTGACAAACAAATAGCTCTACTCTCCTGCAGAATGGCTCATTTGTCTGTCATGCTCAAGGGTAATCTGCTGCGAAATAAGATTAAGCTAATTTACATTACATTAGCCACATGGAATCAGAAGTACCGTGGTTGTCAACTTCATTAAGGTCCATGGGTCGTACAAAGCATATGCCTACGGTTCAACATTTTGACAGTATTGTAAATGTTATGCAGTGATTCTTTGTGGTTCCAGGTTCTTTCTTAGAGTAACAACTGCCATAGCATACAATAAACATTGTTATTGCAATCCAGTTTTCTGTCTTTCTCTCAAAAATTGGCTTAATTTTTCTTACTGGGTAATACTGTCTTGTTTGGAGTCCCTTTCTGCATCTTCCGGCCACTTCTCCATACCACTTGACCACATACCAGCATAGTAACTGGCCATGCCTCCTCTAAGATCCATTACTGTCCCAGCAAACAAGTGTGTGAAGCTGCGTACATTGAAGACACTCCAAGCAATGTCTGCCTACTCAAAGTTGTGCCTGAAAGCTTTAGGCTCCCGCAGGGACTGGCTGCCAGGGGCTTAGTACTGGCTGGTGATGTTAAGGAACTAAATCACATCTTTTACCTCCTTTTGTCACATACTATGAAGCTTAGGTTCTCATTTTGTGGTTCTATAAACAGGTAAGATAACAAAAGCATAAAATATTTTCACATTTACTTGAAGTAGAAGTATTGGCATTATGGTCAATCGAGTAATTTAATATTGAGTGAGGAATATTCTTCCTGGCTGCTGCTGCAGAAATTTTCATGTGAGTTATTTTGTTACATTCCTTGAATAGTTTTGTTTGTAACACACTATAGAAATGCTTCTGATTTACACCAATTGCATCCAATTTTCAGAGTTTCATTGGCTTTAATAAATGATATAACCCTCTCAATGGACTAGATTTGCCAAAGTTGAAATATAAATCCAAAAACATTTCCTGATGGAATTGTCTAAGAGATCATTTTCTGAATCATTCCTTAGACAAAAATATGTGTATAGCACACTTTTACACTGCAAATTTTGAATTTTGACTTAGCTTCATTGATTGAGTGAGATGGTTGCACAATCCCTTTGAGCCAAGATAGCTTGTTGTTTGCAAGTTATAACAACATAAAGATTATTATAACTCAAAACAGCAAGCTATCATGGCTCAAACAAATTGTGCAACCATCTCACTCAATCATTTGAGCTAACTCAGAATTTCAGAATTTACAGTGTAGGCTTCATAGCTCTATAATATATTCTAGCACTGAATTTTTCATTCTTTGGAAGAACAGACAGCACTATCCTGCTGTAGAATGGCATAAAACAGCTATTTTAATACACCTATGAACTCTTGCACCACACTATCATAATCATTTTCTTTCTCTTGATCTAGAATATGAACTCGATATGTGATCATAATAGCTGTATGATATAGAAATAACCATTAATTAACAATCAACTGTAACAGTGGTGCCCTGTATCCACAAACTCTGGCAAGTGATTTTACTTTAAAATTATTAGTATTGACTGGTAAAAATGCTCCCTCTGTGTGACATAATAGTTTTCTTCTCCATTTAATTTTATCTCAACTTAAACATTTAAATTATCTCTCAGTTTCAGCTTTTTAATTGGTTAAACAATTTCTAATGTTGTTATAAAAATCTATTTGGGCCAAGAAATGTTAATAAATGTGATACAAGAAAAAGCCAACACAACATATGACAATATTATAGGTAAACAGTTCAAATACAAACACACTGAAACCGTCTTTCCTTAAATATAGGACAGCCTCTCCTGAATAAAATTCCCCAAGCAAATGCATTTAGGTGGAAGCTATTGTAAGAGACAAGTCCTGGATTGCCAGCTGTCACTCACCCAAATGTAATATATCCTATGAATTTGGTTTCAGACTTGTAGTAGCCTACGGTAGTAGGTTATGCTCAGCCTGAGTTTGGCTGAATGAATCCAATTTTTCTCAAAGGTGATGAGAGATCAATTTGCAGAATGACTTTTTCTTCATTACCAGTCTGTGATTTAGCAAAAGGATATTGTATCAGTCCTGACCGCAGAACGATAAACGTGTGACCCTTTGACACTGTATTAATTAGTTTTAACCAAAAACGGAGGAATCTACAGCAATATACTTAAGACATACAATATTACATAATGTCAAGACATACAGTACAACCCAAAATAAAGTAAGAAAATTTTCTGTCAAAAGTCCTCTGTTTACCTATTTTGCCCTCCTTTCTCCTCTCCACCCCAAATCTCCTTACAACTCCCTTTGACTCCCTTAAACAACCTTTGCCCACATTGAGAACTCTATTTAGACAGCTATAAATGTAACTGCAATTAGTAAAGGTGCAAAATAACAAGTAAATCAAACACAATGGGGGTGATTGAGTTTAAATTGGTGTTGTTTAAATATGATTTTAATGCAATTTTAAAAGGTAGTTTCAAGTAGGTAAAATTAGGAAGTGATTCAGAGGTATTCAAAAGGTGTGAAAGGGTAAAGTAGTGGCTGCTTCCTCCTTCCTGCTGGGGTAATCGTACTTTATTTCGGGTTGTACTGTACATAAAGAGGGAGGAGGCTAAACACAGATTGTTGACTAATGCTGTTGTGCCAATTGGTAATGCATCAAACAGATTTGTCAAACTGCATCAGCGTTTTCTAATGATCTGCTTGATCAAATTACCATTGCCAACTTTCAGTATTACCATAGATATTGTCTCTGCATAAAATACACAATACTCCATTGATAACCATATCAATAATATTCATGCAATAGACTTGTCAGCTGCAGCGATAAAGCTATAATATAGCCCTGGTTGCAAGTATACTTAAATTAATCCTTTGTTATACTTTGCATAGCCTGCAAGAAATGTCTAATTGTTACTAATGATTAAAATTATAAAAAAGTACGATTATCAAATATGATAAATAAACAGATAAATGAAAGAGACCGTCACTCTGCATAAATGACCTTTGGAATAGACCTTGGGAATAGAAGAGCAACAAGACGTTGAACATATATGTACTATATTACATCTACATGTATGTTGACCAACAATCTCTTTAGGAATGCAGATCCTTGTAGAAACCCTTTAGCTGACCGACAAATTGACCCAACCAGGTTGGTCAGATGTCATTTCTCTGTCATGCTCATAGTCCTTGCCCTGGGGGTCATTTGTGTGACCGAGAGAGGGAGAGCGTTTGACTTCATATTCTGTTACTATATGGTCTGGCCTTTAAAAAAAATCAGGGTAGACATCTGGCGGCATGGCAGGTTAGGAGAAATCCAAGATGGCAGCCAACATGGCCGCCGTGACAAGAAAAAATAGTTAAATTGCTCGCAGTAACACTACATAGGCGTGTAATACATCAAAATAGGGGTTTTCTGGGATGCTGAATCCAAATATGTACAAATAAAACCTCTTACTGGGCAGTTTTCCGGTATTTGCACTCGGCCGATTTTTCGTCTTTAAGCAACTACTCTGAGAAAAGTATGACAGGTACGCAGAAATTTGTCTTGGCGGCAGTCTTGCACTATATTGAAGTATATGTGTACCAAATTTTACCTTGCTACGATGCTTACTTTTGAAACAGTAGGCGATTTATGACCAATTCTTGCACTTTTTTGTGTCTCACGGAGAGTTTCACATATTTTTATGGCAACACAGAAAAGCAAAGGCAGGCACTTGTGATTCATGTTAATGATGCCTGTCTAGACCCATGTCTTGGGCATAAAATACAATAGGTTTCATCTGAATAACTTATATACAACATGACTTGGGTCCTAAAATGTAAAAAAATGGCAGATGTCAAAAATTTTGTTTTCGATGGACCATCAGTTGCTTTATATGCTGTTATGAATAGGTATCAAAGAATGTGTATACTGTTTGTGTCAATTTTGAAGCTTGAGACATATCTCAAGGTAAAACAGAAACATTTGTTTCACTAACCATGATTGGTTTTCAGAATGTGAGGCTTGAATGTGATGTCAAAAAAAGCATGTCCTCTCCAACCCATAGAAAAAACACTAAGTGTTTTGTAGGAAAAACAAGCCATTTGTGTATCTTTTGCTCAATCATGTGCCTTTACAAGTATGTGACAAATACAAGTTAAAAAGATATCCAGGCCATGTTCATACATTTTCTTAGAAATTAAAATTCATGATGTCAAAAAAATGTCCTCTCCAACCCATCAGAAATTTTGCTCTGACTCGTGTGTTTTAACACTGGATTCATTGAATAAACGGCCGGGGTTATACAAACTAAGTAAACCTGGATGCCTAAAAAGGGTTTTTATAAGTATTGAAAATGTCAAATATATTATCTTTCGTTATCTATTGCACTATTTTGAGAAAATCAAAATTGAGAAAAAAGTTGATTTATTTGTGTCATATATCGATATAATTGTAATTTTTCACTATTAACTGAATGACTTTAAAGGATAATAACCAAATATCTTGCTAATTGAGCCATCAAAGATGATTTTTCCAAAGGTGCCTGATTTTTGGTCATTTTCGGTGGTTTTTTCCTCCAAAACACTATGTTTGACACTGCCGAACACCATGAGTTTCAATCTTACAGAAACAAAACTGGATATGGGGTTAATAGGATACCTAGGGATTATTAACCATGGAAATCATGTGTCTTTTGAGACTAGTACCCTACTCAACAGAAACTTTCACGGTAATGGCAAGCCAGATTTCTGTAATTTCGTAATAAAAATGGTAAAAAAAAAAAGTGTGGCATGTTTAATCAAAATTTAAGTTTTGTATGGGTTTTGATGTTCCTATGCAACAATGTGACTTGATTTCCAAGAATAAGAATGGGTGAAAATTGTTTCTGGATGGATATTTTTCCTGATAAACAGTTTTTTCAAGAATCAACCCTTGCCTACTTTAAGTAGCGGTATTTTGGTAGTAAACCACCAATTCACTTCAGTCCTCTTTGATAATAGAAACAGTAATATGTTAACTTTATGATAGAATGATGGAAATTCTCAAATTTCACACTTTATTTTGACCCCCCATGAGACAATTTGAGTGCAAATACTGTAAAACTGCCCTACTACTTTTTCTCTATAGATATTCAAGATGGCTGCCAAATCTAGCCAAAATGGCTGCCGTGAATGAAAAAACGCCTATTTTACGGAACAACAAACACCGCACAGGCATGTGTTACATCAAAATAGGGGTTTTCAAGGTTGCTGAGTTCAATAATGCACAAATAAAACCTCTAGCTCCCTTCTATTTTGAGAAGTCCAAGATGGCCACTGATATGGCTGCTACAAAGTCCTGCAAAAACATCTTTGTTGCCCCCAACAAACACTAAACAGGTGTGTAATACATTAAAATAGGGGTTTTCAAGGTTGTTCAGTTTAATAATGCACATATAAAACCTCTTGCCCCCCTCTGTTTAAAGAAATATAAGATGGCCACTGATATGGCGGCCTCAGAGTCCTGGAAAAAACCTAATTTGCCCCAAACAACACCTAATAAGGGTTACAAGAATACAGCAAAATAAGGTTTTTCTACGTTCCAGAGTTCAAATAGGCATGAATGATAATTCTTGCCTTTTTATTTTTAATTATTCAAGATGGCTAATTGTATCGCTGCTACAAAGGTCTGGAAAAATGTATAGGTTGCTCACAATACGCACCGTTTGGGGTGTAATGCATCATTATGGCAGATTTTAGGGATGCTGTATCCATGAAAATTCTTCATATTTTCCATTGTTAGATTGCTGCAATTAAATAGAACCAGTGTAGACACCTGTTAAAAGGTGTTTCAGTAAAGTTTTGAAAAAAAAACTCAAGACTCGCCATGGATAGGGCAACATCATTTCCAGTGACAGGCAAAGTAACACCTGCATCTTTTAGGCCTTACAGTTTATATTTGTGGGGGAATTATAGCTAAGCTCACACCTATTAAGAGAGAAAGAACAAGGGAAATCATTTTTATTTTTGACACTGTTTCACATTCTGAATTCATAGTACAAAAAAAAACTATGTGAATGACCAACATACCTCGATCGTAACAATTCACATAGTTGACGTGAGGCACTATTCCAACTTCAAAATCACACAATGACACATAAAAAGTCTCAGTGTTGGACTCCATGGCATTTTTTCCTTTACCATCTACGGAACTATCTCATACATACACAACCAATTGCATGGTTCCTGTGGCACTATTCTTCAATAGATCCTCACTGTGAGTAATCATTACTAGGGGAGTTTTATTTTAAATTCCCAAAGAATATCCAGTTGCATTATAATTATCTTCAATACATTAACCTGCATAGTTTATTAAACTGTGAAAAGTGGGTTGAATGCTCAAATTTATTTAGGTCATTCAGCTGAATAGGCCTTGACAGATACTCAGTTTAAACGTATGCTTTTGCAGCAGCACAATTTCACAGTTGAATTGCACAAATAAATAAAGGCTTCCTGTTACATATTTAACTGCCAAGTTAATCAATAATAATTATTATTATGAATGAGATTGTTCCAAAGCAACGTTATCTGACACATGTTCCTTTCAGGGAAAATAAAGTCATTGGATGGGCCCAATTTAACCAGAGAAGTCAAAGTATTATCACAAGGTGTAACACATTGTGTAAGTGACAATCTGATACAAAATGATTATTTTTGTAGGGGAAATAATAATTGCGGACGTGGACACTCTGTAGCCCCTGTTATTGGAATAGGTCTCACAGTGAGGATCTAATGAAGAATAGTGCCACAGGAACCATGCAATTGGTTGTGTATGTCTGAGATAGTTCCATAAATGGTAAAGGAAAAATTGCCATGGCGTCCATCACTGAGACTTTTATGTATCATTGTGTGATTTTGAAGTTGGAATAGTGCCTCACGTCAACTATGTGAATTGTTACGATCGAGGTATGTTGGTCATTCTTGTTCTTTCTCTCTTAATGGGTGTGTGCTTAGCTATAGTTCCCCCTCAAATATAAACTGTAAGGCCTAAAAGATGCAGGTGTTACTTTGCCTGTCACTGGAAATGATGTTGCCCTATCCATGGCGAGTCTTGAGTTTTTTTTCACAACTTTACTGAAACACCTTTTAACAGGTGTCTACACTGGTTCTTAATTGCAGCAATCTAACAATGGAAAATATGAAGAATTTTCACGAATACAGCATCCCTAAAATCTTCCACAATGATGCACCCCAAAAGGTGTGTACTGTGAGCAACCTATACATTTTTCCAGACCTTTATAGCAGTCATATCATTAGCCATCTTGAATAACTAAAAATAAAAAATGCAAGAATTATCATTCATGCTTATTTGAACTCTGGAGTGTAGAAAAACCTTATTTTGCGGTATTCTTGTAATCCTTATTAGGTGTTGTTTGGGGCAAATTAGGTTTTTTTCCAGGACTCTGAGGCCGCCATATCAGTGGCCATCTTGGATTTCTTAAAATAGAAGGGGGCAAGAGGTTTTATCTGTGCATTATTAAACTGAACAACCCTGAAAACCCCTATTTTAATGTATTACACACCTGTTTAGTGTTTGTTGGGGACAACAAAGATGTTTTTGCAGGAATTTGTGGCAGCCATATCAGTGGCCATCTTGGATTTCTCAAAACAGAAGGGAGCTAGAGGTTTTATTTGTGCATTATTGAACTCAGCAACCTTGAAAACCCCTATTTTGATGTAACACATGCCTGTGCGATGTTTGTTGTTCCGTAAAATAGGCATTTTTCCATTCAAGGCAGCCATTTTGGCTAGATTTGGCAGCCATCTTGAATATCTATAGAGAAAAAGTAATAAGAGGTTTTATTTGTACATATTTGGTTTCAGCATCCCAGAAAACCCCTTTTTTTATGTATTACACGTCTCTGTAGTGTTACTGTGAGCAATTTAACTAATTTTTCTTGTCACGGCGGCCATATTGGCCGCCATCTTGGATTTCTCCTAACCTGCCATGCCGCCAGATGTCTACCCTGATTTTTTTTAAAGGCCAGACCATATTGTAACAGAATATGAAGTCAAACGCTCTCCCTCTCTCGGTCACACAAATGACCCCCAGGGCATGGACTATCAAGGGTAATGTGCTGCAAAATAAGATTAAGCAAATTTACATGACATTCCCCACACAAAATCAGAGGAAGGGTGGTTGTCAACTACATGAACGACGATGCATATGCCTCTAGGTGAACATTTTGTCAGTGTTGTAAATGTTGTGCTGTCTGTTTCCTTGTGTTGCAGGTTATTTCCCAGAATAGCACCTCCCATAGGATAAAACAAACATTTAAATTTAATCCATTTTACGGTCGTCCTCCCTTTGAACTTACTGGCTGATGGTGTTTTTTTTTTGGAGTCCAATATTGCTTCCTCCTCCAGCTCCTCAGTAACACTTGATCACATATCAGCCTTAGCTGAGCTAAGTAACTGACCATGTCTCTTTGTGGCTTCTCTGAGAGTCATTACTGTCCCTGCAACCAAAGGGTTGCGAAGCTGCATACATTGAACACACTCCAAGCAATGTCTGTCTACTCCAAGTTGTTCCTGAAAGCTTTTGGCTCCCGTAGGGACAGGCTACAAAGGAGTAAGTAATCGTTGGCAATGTTAAGGAACTAAATCTTAACTTAATCACTTCTTTGACCTTCTTTTGTCACTTACTGCAAAGCTAGGTTTCTTATTATGGGGGTTCAAGCGCTAATGAGCAGCTTTCTGGAATTGGCGCTATACACAATTATTCTTAATAATATTATTATATTATTATGGTTGTAAAGAGAGATGAGGTTAGTTAATTGTGAATGTTGCGTAATTTTAATATCTTGTCATTCGCTGTGAGCAGTGAATCAAAAAAAAAAGTTTTTTGATAAATCTTAAAACATATGAACCATCATTTGAAAGCCCATTTCCCGTAAAATAAAGACATTTTCAAAACTATATATGATAGAAGGCCAACTTTAAACTCATTTTGGTGGAGCAGGTCACATTTATCAAGTAAACCAAATATTAATAAATGCTTGTACCCAAGGGGTGGGGAGTCCTAACCAAAATGATGACCTTCGCCATTCTACCGACCAGTATCATATTAATCAAATACATATTCACCTGCAGCTGCATCTTCTCACGATCTGCATGATCAAATTATTAATGCTCACACACCAAATTACCAGTGATATTGTCTCTGCATAAAATGCAACATACTCCATTGAAGCGAATATCAATATTATTCATGCAATGAGTTTGTTAGCTGCAGCCACAAGTTATAAAATAAATAATTATTGGCCTGGTCATTGGTGTAATTTTATCAATCGCTTGTTAAAGTCTGCAAGCGATGTGCAATCATAACCATTAAATATTCAACAACAAAATCTGAATAATAATATAATGAGATACGTATGATAAAATAAATGGATATAAATAAAAAAGACAGCTGTTCTGCTTGCATCACCATAGGAATAGAAGAACAAAATGACCTAGCATAATATTATTTATATAACGTCTGAATTTTCGGATGACCTACAAACCTCCTTACAAGTTCCGATCCCTTCGGGCCTCATAGAACCCCTTAAGCTGACCCTATAACTGACCCAATCAGGTTGGTCAGATGCCATTTCTCTGTCATGCTCATGGATAATCTGCTGCAAAATGAGATAAAGCAAATTTACTTGACATTCTCCATACAAAATCAGAAGTAGCATGTCAACTTCATCAAGGATGTGAACATTTGGCAGTATCGTGAATTTTATATTGTATTTCTTTCTTGTCAAACGTTCTTTCTCAGAAAAACAACTGGTATAGCATACAGTACACATTGTTACATGTATTTCAATCAATTGACAGTCTTTCAACCTTTGGGTTTAATTTCCCTTACTGGCTGATGCAGCAATAATGCTCACCTTTTTGGATTCTCTTACTGCCTCTTCCTGCTGGCCCTCAGTAATACTTGACCACATACCAGCCTCAGTTCAACTAAGTAACTGGCCATGTCTCTTTGTTGCTCCTGTGAGAGCCATTGCTGCCACAACAGCCAATGTGTGTGAAGCTGTGTACATTGAACAAACTCCAAGCACTGTCTGTCTACTCCAAGTTGTGCCTGAAAGCTTTTGGCTCCCTCAGGGATTTGCTGTAAAGGAGTTAGTAATGGCCTAGGATGTAAAGTAACTTAACTACTTCTGTAACTTACTTTAAAACTAAGCTTCTTGTTATGGGGGTTGTATGAACAGGTAGGCTAGGGTAATCATGGAAGTCTTTTTTTCATTTTCTCATTATTCACAGAGGCAGGGAGTTGATGCATTTTATTTGTGTGTGCTGCTTGAGTGAGGTCAAACACTGTGTGGTGAATCCAATGTATTTTCTAGAACAGCATCTCAGCTGCCATAATTTGGATGAATTTACCATAATTGTAAACAAAAATTGTGCCTGTTGAAATTTACGTCGTATTGTTTCTCACAATGCATAAAACAGTTGAAATACATATGGTGTTGACGTCTGCCATTCTCTCAAATCATCTCCTGATATATGTTTTCCCACTTTATTGGTATTATGCTGGTATTATAAAATTATTGTGACTGGAGGTCTTCAATAAGTCGGATTGAGAGAGCTCTCCTCTCTGGCAGTAGGTATACATAATGTTCAAATTACCTGTCTGGACAGTAGATCAGTCCAATGAAGTCTGGCATGAAGTGCCATCCCTTAAGAGCACAGAAGAAGGGCTTTGAGGGCTGCACTTATCACTTACATCTTTCTATTGATCTCAAACTGCAGTTACAGCATCACAGTTAATATTATTATTAGTTTCTAAAAACCAATTAAAATTTGAAAGCACATAGATTCTCCTCCAATTCGTGTTTCAACTTAGAGACGTTACTAGCAATTGAAATAATCCATTTAACAGACAAGTTCTAACAGTTTGTGAGGAATTTTCCATCAGGTTGTTGGTACAGAAGCTTTCATTTGATGGATTTTGTTAGACTCTTTAATTATTTTTGTTTGTAACACACAGCTTTTTGAAATGGTTTTGATTCAGAATAATTGCTACCACATTCTGTGAGTGTTTTATATCAGCGGATTAGTTTCTCCATCTCAGCTTATTTCCTGTTCTTTAATAAGAAATACAACACTCTCTATGTGCTAAATCTGCTGCAAATAATTCAATTGATGGCTCAAATAATGCTTGTTTGAGTGATTGTCTGATCATTTTCTAAAGCTTTTGCAATATATGCTACAATTTTCCCTGGATAGATAGATGGATTGATATGGTAAGTGCAGCCCTCTAAGCTCAGTTCTGGGCTCTCGCAAGGTGACAAGGATTTATTGATGAAATTCAGAGAGAAAGCGGGAGTCCTCAGCGGATACACATTTACCATATATGAGGGATATTTTTGATTGGCGGCCATACTAATCATTGAGAGACAAAAGATATCAGGGCATGAAAATGGCGTCAGTCCACCTATATACTGGCATATCGATGGTGAAAGCTCAAAACCTCTTAACTCAGAAATACACAATTATGGCAAATTACAGACAAAATATTTAGCAAAAGACAAAAAACCAATATCTAGAAATCATAAGATTACCTTCAGGAAAACCCATTTTTTGTTTTGGCAAATAAAATCTGTAATTTTACTTCTTAATGTGAAATTGGTCTCCATGGCAACAAAGGTTGAGTGTCTTGTATTTGCATGACATAAGAGGTTTTCAGCTTTCAAAAATTTGAGTTGAGAGGTTTATGCATGAGTGGAATGGGTCCTGTGTCATTGCACCTGTGGGCTGTTAGACCAATCAGGTCATGGACCATGGTAATGAGGTGAACAGTGCAGTAAATCTGAATAGAGAGTCACTTAACGATAACCCTAAGAGGGAAATGACAGTCATTTTTCAATATGGCCGACATTGAGCATGCCAGACACAGTTTAATTGAATGAAATCATAGCCTCAGCGGAAGTAAATCATTGCATCCTTTTGAAAAATAGGAAAAACAGTTCAAGCATCATCTAAATTTGTCATTTGCAAAAAATATTACAATTATTCTAGTGTTATGTGTCTAAGTAATGTAATTTTCAATGATAAGAATACACTCATAACACAATTTCACAAAATCGTCGACTACAAAGGTGTAAAATACACACAATTATGAGTCACTTCAGCAAATTTGGATTGGTTTAGTTGTCTTCTTTGACACTCGAAACATAAGATACACACCACACTGGTTGCTCTTAGTGGAATATTAGTAAAGATATGGAAAAAGTAAGACTTTTCGATAATTACGGCATCAATTTGTGCTAAATTGACGTCAAAAAGCACTTAAATTAAATCAAGAATTGTAATTAAGCAAATAGTCAATCAAAATTTTTTAGGAAAAATAAAATTAGTGGTTGATTGAATTCTTTATTCTGCTTCCATAAAGTTCTAATGATTCCCTTAGGTTGAGGCCATGATTTCAATCCATTGAACTGAATCTAACAATGACGGACATGCTCACTGGTGGCCAGATTGAAAATTGCCGTAATTTCCTGTGAGGAGTTATTTGGAAGTGCCTCCCTATCAAGATGTACTCTATATTAACAGGTCAACTGTGCCAAATTTCATGCATTTATGACTGTTTGCAAAATCCTACACATAAGGTCATTACCTTCACATAAGTTCATTACCTACACATGAAAGAAGCTACCACTCCTCTCCACAACTCCGGGAGTACGGAAAATTGTGCACTTTTTGGGCATTTTGGACAGCTTCAAAGTCCAAACTGAATTTTATTTGGCAAATACAGGTAGCTTCCCACCCCAATGAGAGACTATAATACCTACCTTTAAATGTATCAAATTATTGTAATTATACTTATGATTACTTTCTCTCTTGGCTTGCCTACTGCAAACTTCCCGGGAAAAGGTATCTTGAGCTAAGAGGTTTCAGCTTTCAAAGTTTTGGCCAATATGAGTTAAGAGGTTTTAACATTCATTCACCAGAGGGCATAAACCAATGTCAGACATGTGTTCTTCAAGAATCATATAGGGGGCACACAGTAAATGCCATCTGGTGGTAAAATACACTTTCGCTCAAATTTGAGTTAAGAGGTTTTGAGCTTTCACCATCGATATGACAAATCAAAGAAATGCCCAAGACATGTGTGTTTTGATATATTTGTCAAAGATTCCATTCAATTTTACAGTTGATTATGAAAGACATTTTCTCAAAATTCACAGTTATTGTTGGGCATTGTTGGTGCTATAAGTTGTAGATTCTTATCTACTTCTATCTTATTTCTAACTGCTAAAAGCACAAATGGTAACAAACGATGTATAACAGTTTGTGATCACTACTGTTGGTGTATGTTAATTATAATTTGTCGTGTGATTTTGGAATAGGCTCCCACTAGTTATGCATTTCTTCAAAATATGCAAATATTATAAAGGAACAAATGATTTGCATGCCACAACACTATCAAAATAAGTGAGATGTAAAAGGTCAACCATTGCATTTGCACCATATCTGAATGTTATTTGCAAAATTACCCTGCTTCTGCAATCTCCAAATTCGAATTGCATACGCTTGTATTGTCTTATAGGGTATTACTGGTATGTATGCACGTGGATCTTTCACTTGCCCACTGCCCAGCGCATTTTCTGTATTGCATACTGGATGGATTACTAAAGAATCTCACGAACAAGATGAGTTCCTGGCAATAAATCGCTCCAGCCTATCCTAGCTCAATCCTAAGCTCAATCCTCAAATCCTTGGCTTCCCGTCAGAAGCTCCATCCAGGAAGTATTATGCTTTGCTTCGTCCAAGACAAGAATACATTTTCTGCTGTGATGTCAATCTGATAACAATCAACAAAGTGAATGACACGAGTGTTCTTCACCGACGAAAATTTCGGACTTCCCCTAATCTTTATCTCTCAGTTTTTCAGTACCAGCTGGCTCCCGTTAGCTTTGTAGGCTTAAAATGGTGCAATAAAGTTCAAATTTTGCAGTCACTTCAAATTTTGGTAAAGATTCAATTCTTCACTGGCTAAGCAGAACAAAATTCAAGCAGCAAGCAGTCCAAATAAAGGTTATCTTGTAGATCATGTAACACAAAACATAAATTTACAAACATGTGAACCTAGAATCAAACCGTTGTCTCACACTGACCCGGCACTGCTACCAAATGATTCATGCCCCAGGCCATATTTAAAACCGTTGATAAAACCTAATTTGAAATGTTACAATTACCTTCCAAATGTTCTTCATGTTAAGATTGATCATAAATTGATATGGTAAGTGCAGCCCTCTGAGCCCAGTTCCAGGAATTAAAGAGGATTGATTAATAAGACGGGAAAGATAGACAAAGTCCTCAACATGTTACACATTCACGCTATGTGAGGGAACTTTCATTTGCCCAGCTCAGACACTGATACAAGGAGCCGCCAATTTTGCGTCTCATGGGAATAACATCCAGCAGGTATTTTTTTCATGAATGTCCACTGAAAATGTTGGTTTCCACAACCTGGATTGAAAACCATTGCAGGCAAGAACTTTCAACAGAAGAGTAGGCGGGCACCGTAACCACTTGGCCACTGACCTGCCTGGGAATACACTATGTATTGATAACTAAAACACAATGTCATGTTGTATACACATCAACCTTAACTGCTTCACTAAATTATTTACAGGAATAAATGCACCTTTTTATTTGTTTTCAAGTATCAGTTACAAGGATAACCTTCTCCATGTCCACCAAAACCCACTGCAGCACCTTACTTGCACAGAGCTCACAGCGTGAACTGAATCAAAGGCTGTGAAAGACAGTCTGCATCTGACACAGGCCAACATGAATGTAGGGGGCGCCAGCTGCTGGGCAAGCACATTGGCCTGTAGCAGAGTTGCAGGGTGGCACTAAAGCAGGCAACAGCCTTTTGACGATTCAGTAGTGCAGTGACTAGGCAAGGGAGTACCACAGGGTTGGAAATGTCACTGCAACTGAATGACATTGAATTGCTTATTAACAGCATGGCATAAAACTGCACCAAGTGGCATAAAATGGCATCAAAGTAACTGGGAGATTACTACCAATCACTACCTGATGCCATAAGATCACTGCAGGACATCACTACAGGATATAACTAGGATTACTGAGCAGCAATCCAGCGGTGCATATACAGTGGTTAATAAGAAGGAACCGAGTTTTGCAGTCACCAAAATTAACTTCGGATTAGTTCGGATAACCACAGATTGCTAGCAGTTTCCAGTAGCAAGGATTTATCACGATAGGTGTTTATTGCCTTTTACGACACACCTACAAGTTGTCGATAGTGTGAACGACACAAAAAAGTGTGCCGCATCTTATAAGGAATACCATTTGACAGAGTTTAAAGGAATACCACTTATTAAGGTAGAGTATATTCTATACTTCAATATTGTCTTGAATGTATTTGAAATTAGATATGTACGTAATACTATATGGGACATCTGATTATACTGACATGAATATGATGCTTAAATGGGACACAATCAGATGCTTTGACGACACAATTAGGTTATTATGTCAGGAATACCTAATAATAACTATGCATTATTTTGTAAGTTCATGAATATGATTCCGTCTCCTTTAGTGTCATTGAGACAAAAATTGCACTTTTAAAATTAAATATGATACTAAATCAGCAAATTCCACATTCAACATTTAATTTTGTATATATGGTTATATTATACACTTCATGTAGTCCATAAGAACAATATACTGCATTTAAAGTATCACATTTATTGAAATAGATTCCTCAAATCAACATCATCCTTCAATGTTATAAGCTAAATTTGATCAGATTTTTGCTGAAATCGAAAATAGATATATTTTTCCACTGGATTTTGATGAACCAAATAATATTAAATTTTATCTTGTACTGTAAAATCGTGTAGACAGAAAATTCACTTTTCTTTTTTTTGTATCATATAAGTCTCACAAAAATGATATGCCACTATTGAATTGCTTACAGTATCGAATTTTTACACATCATTTACCATTTACCAAGAAGATGATACGTGATATATTATTCACAACTTTTTGTGACACTCTTTGTGACACTGAAGCAACAGATATATTTTCCCTGGAGAAATAACAATACAGAAATAGAACTGGAGGTTTTCTATACAGGACAATATCTTGGCTCAGCCATGAATTATTGATTGTCCTATAGTTTCCAGTACATATAACCAATGAAATAAAGTGCACAGTGACTGGAAAAGGTCATTGTTAAGTTTCTAAAAAAGAAAGTTCATATAAATTGACAGATACAGTGAGTTTAGACCTCAAAATTGATATTTTCATAGGATTTCGTGGTGTATTGTAATATTATTATATCTATAATATTATAAATAGGCCAAATGTAAAAACCAGCAATCTCAAATGGCAAAAATAACTTTATAACAATGCTTCCTCGCTCTTCAATACATTTCTAAACGGAATCAGTTATTCCAAGAGTATTTATTCATAATTTTCTCTCTTTTACATTTATCTTTTATCTCATTCTCCGTGAAAATGAAATTCAGAATTAGTAAGATTGCACATTATTATAAGATTCTTCAAATTTGGACAATTTTAAAATGAATCTACATTAGACATTGCTTAATTCTATTAAAAAAGATACTGAAAATTCTGTAATCCCATTTAATCCTTTTAAAGTGTTTTGTTACCAAACGTGTGCAAATCCTAGTTAAGCCTTCTCCATTGAATTAAAGCTGGCTTACTCCATGGGACAGTGGATTAAACATGGCTTATGGGAAGCTCCTTGGACACTTTGATTTAAGCCGCCTTTCTGTCAGCCAAATTTCCTTCTTAAAATCAGGTCAAGCAAAGTATCTGAAGATATGAAATACCGGATCCTTGAATTACACATTATGTGAGAGTTCCGACTACAAGAGACACTGTTCCTTTGAAGTAGAAAAATCTGAAATATCAAGGCCTTTTATTTATCCTTCATGAAACACTGTTGAACTCTGATGTGCCTCTTTCGTACAATCTAAAGTAAATTTCATAGAAGAACCCTGATTGGTTTTTGGAAGAACCCTGATTGGTTTTTGGAAGAAACCTGATTGGTTTTTTCAGCCTGTTCTCTGGCTTTGTGCAAATGTAATACTGCTTTATTATTTCCTATGGTGTGTTTTTTATAATACCTGACTTCTGTGCCAAAAATCAATTGAACAATTTAGTTTGTTAGAGTGTAGGCATATGAAACTTCCCTTCTCAGAATCAAAATATGCACGGTGTAATAGTATTCCAAGCATACATAAATAATATTACCTTGGCAGCAGGCAACTCCAATTAACAATTTTGCACTGTTATATACCTCAAGAATGCAAACTTTATTGTTTTGCTCTTTAAACTAAGGGCATAGAATGAATCCTTTCTTGGCGGCATGCTTAAATTCGCAATTCTACTTATGATGCAGGACAGTTACTGCAGCGGGATAGAATTCTGAATACAACATTTCCAGAAAGGAACAGAGAAATAGTGCAGGGTTCTATTTCTAACTCTGTTTCATATTGCTGTTACATCTAACCACAAAAGTACAAAAGTACAATTGATACTCTGAGAGTTATCTTTCCAATCACGTTCATATTTCCAAATGCTGAATTATCGGTAGGGAGCATGAGCAATACAGTGGGGTCGTATCCTTAACCTTGTTTCATATTGCGAATAGAACTAACCACAAAAGCATAACAATTCTTCTGATAGTGTTCTTCCAATTTTGTTCAGATTCCCAAACGCAGAATTATCAGAACAGAATAGTTCTCTTCCAATTTCATTTGATGCATTAGGATTGTGCCTTTAACCTTATATCACCCTGTTGGCTGAACTCACCACAGAAGAGCAACACTGTATGTAGAAGTTCTCTTCCAATGTCGTTCAATCACAGGGGCTTGATCTGACCATCGAACCAGACTTTTATGGAAGAGACAAGGGCGGCAAGTCATTACAATGAAATTGCTTTTTAATTACAGCACAATGAGAACGACTATTCGTGTAACTCGAAGAACCTTGTTGCTTTTTCTATTCACGGAGAGCAGACTTGTTGACTACATTTCAGTTTTATTCTGGAAAATCCTATGTTACTATTATGTCGTCCAATGTAACTGGTTTTTTTAGTTGCAAGTTTTCCTTTTTTTGTCAGACCGCATTTGGAGCATCTATCCAAGTGACTACTTATCTATATCTTCCTGGACCTTCCTTTATTCCTATTTATCTATCTATCTATCAATAAATCTATCTATCTATCTATCTATCTATCAATAAATCTATCTATCTATCTATCTATCGATCTATCTATCCATCTGTCCGTCTGTCTATCTATCTATCTGTCTGTCCATATCTATCTAATTGTCCATCTCTATATCTATCTATCCATCAATCTACCTGACGGGGGAAGGGTTACCTCACTGATAGCGTGCGGGCCTGGAAACGCTAGGTCCAGGGTTTGAATCCACTTTTGCAAGGTGACTGCTGCTTTAATCATTCTTCGCCTCATTGACGCAGCTATGTCTTCATCCTGTTCCTAAATGAACTTTCAAGTGCATAAATACAGAAAGTAAAGCCCAATCATCCTTCAATATATCTCTCTGTCTATCAATCTCTTTTCCTATCTATCTGTGAATCTATGTCCATGTCTCCTTCTATCTTCAGGTAATTATAATTGGTATAATCAGTGTATTATCCATAATGCAGAAACTGGGAGCTCTCATTCAAATCTGTCAGGAGAAACTGTTACAAACATTGCCGCTAATTTAGAAAGCGGAGTAATGACATTTAATAACATGAGATTGACGACAGATATTAAAGTGTAATTTTAGTTTTGGCAAAAGGGGATGTTAAAAATTGTTTTCTGGACATTTCCTTCCTCGAAATTTCATTATATTTTTGTGTTTTGCAGCTTATTACGTCCTATTCATCAAGCTAGTAAAATAAAAACTTTTATGCAAATTTCCTGAAAGGCAGATTTCATAAAGTCTTTTTGTGTTATGGAGCTTATTATGCTCAATTTATCAAGCTCTAAAAACGAAATCTTGAGAAATGAGACTGGATTAAAATGACAATCAGACTGAATAATTTCCTGATATTTGCCTGACAAAAGAATTATCATAGAAGATAATTTGTCATTATTGTGGCATTTTAAACCATTCAAAATTCATATTTGATGACTAATTAATCATCGGGTTGATGCTTTTTATATAGTTGAGGTAGTGTCAAGAAGTGAAGTTACTCAATCAGCAGTCCTGCTTGCTCGATAATGAATTTTAGTTTGTGGGATGAATATTTCTTTAAAGCTATCAGGTCCGCTGATTCTATACAATATTCAATTGAAGACCATAAACTGATACATTTAAAATGTAACTTCCAATTAACAACATTTACCGATTTTCAATTAAGTGAATAAAACAGATATTTTTACTCCCAGGAACCACTTGCTTAATTGCTTTATGAGCTAAAGAATCTTTTTTCGCAATATCAAACGCAAATGTTTTAAGTTGATTCATGTTAAATTTAAAATCAGCCTAGCGACCGAGTATCTTTCAAATTTGTGGACATGATAAGTAATATTTGAGGTCACCATGGAGAATAAATTTCTGACAATTTTATGGCACATGAGCATCACGAAAGCTCATTTTCACTGTGACATTCTTATGTAAGCTTATGTCAGAAGAATGCCTGTCAAATTATTATTTTTTTAGTATGAATGGTGCTGCCTCCTAATTTTTTGCATATCGAGATATTTCTGGACTTTTCTTTGATAATCCGTTTCACCTACTTTCAATAAAAGCAGACGGCAGGATGGTGACTACTTTTTGTAAATACAGTGGTACTTGCAGAATAAGGCCCCTGTTACTAAACGGAAATGCCTTTTGTGACTGCCTTCCTCCCGCCCTAAGCAGTAAATTTATTACATTTTGCACCCTGATGAGAGAGTGCATCCCCACGAGAGACCGCTTCATGACTGTAGAAGGAGCAGTCTTACATCACAGGGACACTGTACAGAGGCAATTGCATACTTTGTACTGAGTTGAGATAAGAGAAAGGACTCATGTGTGAAAAACCACCGAAACTGCTTTTCTGTTCTTTTTTTGTTTAATTTCTCACAAAGCTGATTATAAGAGCTCTGTCTCTATTGAAAATGCCTCATCTTTAGACTCTTTATTCCATCCAATGAAAAGGCGGCAGAAAGAATAAGAAAACCGCTGGAATTAGAGACGGGTGATACCTATCAGTTACATGTAAGCGCCTTCTGCCATTAAGTATATTTTTCTCTCGACTAGCCGACTCAAATCAATAGACTGGCGGAGCATAATTGATACATTTAAATCAGATCTCGGCAACCAGTCATCACAGCTTTTAATGGATATTATCCCAACTGGCGTCATTCCACAGTTTAATGTTAGTAATCCAACAGTTTTGAAATACCCTGAGATTAAAGTGGTGTTTTAATGTAATCATTTAGCAATTGCTATTACCAGTTAATGTGATGTAGTGGTTTAAAATGTTTGTGCCAAATTAAAGTGCAGCTTTTAGCCATGAAACTGAACCATTACGTTTGAACAAATGCTGGTATTATGTTCATTGGCTTAATGTGATGAGCTTGTTATTAAAATCCTACTTGAATCTTTCTTTGGCATGTCCTGTTAAGTACAGACAATTTAGAAAAAAGTCTATAATGTTGTACTGTCTGCTTTCAAGCAATTCCATATACCTGTAAGTTTAACACCATGTTCAAAATTAATGCTTATTACCAACAGGCAAGTTCAATAACCAAACAAGTTAATTTGACAAAGAAACAGTTTTAGCGGTGGTTGGTAATTGGACAAAGAATCATCTTTAGAGCTGGTTGGATACTGTGAATGTGACAAAAAATGCAGATTAGTGTAGCTCTACATAAAGGCCAAGACAAAGCAAGAGAGAAAAACCAATGATAAATAGCTCCATAGTGGTCTCTGCTGGTCAGTGGATATTGGATTACTCTTCTGAAGTTTCCTGCCTCGAGGCATCATGTTTCAGAAGTACACAAAGTTTGGCCATTTATTCAAGCAGTGTCAGGCCATGCTTAATCATTTGCCCAAAACGACACTTTGTACGACCACTCAAGTTTCAATTATCTGGTCAATTTGAGACCTTTACTTTTTTTGAAGAGCACAGCAGTTTTATAATTTACATAATCACAGAAACACAACAGTCAATGCCCATAAAAGCAACCAAAAAGCACCCAGAGAGTCTGTCAAAAAGTAATTGTCCCATCATGATAGTCTAGGGCTTCATCCTCCGTTCAAGCTAAATGACTCTTGAAATCTTGGATTGGTAATACCTATGAATTTCATCCAAGCACCTTCTACCATGCATCATATAGGTTTTTTTTTTTTTTTTAATATAAACCGCTTCATTCCACAAACCAGCAGGGCCTGATTGATACATATAAATAAGATATCATTGTTGCAGCTATCGGAGGGAACAAGCCCTTTCCCAATTTCCATCAATGCATTGTGATTTAATAAATCTGAAAAATGTGTGGAACTGCAATTTTCAGCACAGTGGTGGCATGTTTGCTCATCAGGGTACTGGATGCGGGTTCCTATTCAATTTAGAAATTGTTATTGTTATTCAAAATTGTTTTCCTTAACTCAAGTTCTTATTGCAACGGGTGATATTTTACTGAGCAGAGGATATCATAACATAAAATTGAAAACACATCCCAGTGCCCCCGGTAGTGACGTGTCTTTGAAGGTTGCATGCTAAAAAAGAGTCAGTAAACACGACAACAGAAAGGTAGATATCTTCTCAGTTCCCAAATGGTTAGAAATATATTTGAAACTTAAGACGTCTCATAGATTCCGAAAAACTAATGCCAAGAGTGCTTGAAATCTCTAGTGAAATTTAGCAAGTTCTTAGGAAATTAAACTTCAGAAAGATTTTTTGAGTTTGACCACCCTTTTACTGATTATGAGGGAGTGTAACTTTTCTGGTATTTTTTTGGTGGATATCTACAAGTTCTCTGCACATTACAGGATTGTTATTCAATTGTTGCGTGAAGATGTTTTCAATATCTCTGCTCATATTTGACGATGCAATTCAAACAGGGCTGGATGCAGTGGGAGAAAGCTTCCAAAGCTGAATTAAACACAGCTGAGTCTTATCTTTAACCTTGTTTCAATATTATGCTGAAATAACCACAGAAGAGCAAAACTACATCTGATAGTACTCTTCCAATTTTGTTCAATCACTGTGGCTTGATCTGACCACCGAGCCAGACTTTTATGTAATATACTAGGGCGAGGAGTCATTACAATGGAATTGCGTTTTAATTACAGCAAAATCAGGATAAGTTTTACTCACTGAGAGCTGACTTGTTGACTATGTTTCAGCTTTATTTTAGGAAATCCCATGTTAGTCTAATTTTCTTGTGTTATGTATAGTACTTTCTGAAGTCACTTAGTTGGTAGTGATGTAGTCTGGTTGTCTAGCTGCTGGTATATAATCCTTTTTTATTGTATTTTTTTCCAAATTAAATAAATTATGCAATTATGTATATATTGTATGTAGTAAAATATATTGTATAGTGGACTGTAATTAGATACCAATTTTTAGGAATCTAACGTGCAGTTGTGTCATTTAGCTCCCGGAGAGAGAGAAGTTTATTTTAAATCTTCAGCTGGGAATTTTAAACATACAATATTGTCTGTTAGATCCTATAGTTTTGAAAGAATCTGACACAAAATTTTGAAATCAGAGAAAAATGAATCCCTCTGGGATTAGAGATGGGTGATTGCTATCAGTTTCGTGTAAGCGTCTTCTGCCATTAAGTCTCCTTTTTCCCTCGACTGGTCCACTCTAATCAATAGACCAGCCAAGCATGATTAATACATTTAAATCAAATCTCTGCAACCAGTCTTGCATCTTTTTAATGGCTGCTCTCCCAATGAATTTCAGTCCACAGTTTAATTTTAGTAATCCCACAGTTTTGGATACTCTTTGATCATAGTGGTGCTTTGGTATAGTCATTCAGTAATTGCTATAAGCAGTTAATGTAATGGTTGAAAATGTTTGTGCTGTATTAAAGTGCAGCTTTTAGTCTTGCAACTGAGTTGTTACATTTGAGAAAATACTGGTATTATGTTCATTTGCTTAATGCAATGTGTTTGTAATCAAATTCCATCTTTAATTATTCTTTGGCATAATATACTTTAAAGAGCAACAAAGATAGAAGAGCCTCTGTGCACCTGATATTGTGTGTTGCAGCAGTTTCAACATATGTAAGGTTTTGTTGTTTTTATTAAATTGTTTACGGCTGTGTAGAATACTATTCAACTGTAAAATAATCTGCCAAAGCAACACCTTCAAAGCTGTTTGGATTGCAGTGTTTCTGGGGAAAAATATAGATGAAGGACCTGAGACGGCAAAAGAGAAAGAAAGAGTGATAGATAGCACTGGTGCTCACTGACCATCAGGGCGGTGTGTGTATTTGATTACTCTCTTGGAGTGTCCTGCCTTTAGGCATCATGTTTCAGAAGTATGCGAAGTTTGGCCATTGATTCAAGCAGTGTGAGGCAGTTGGGAATCATTTACCAAGAGCAAAAAGCTGCTATGATTACTCAAGAGGGGATTAGCTTAATTGGTCTCTCTCTGGGATTCTAATTTCATCCTCTTTTCAAGCAAAATGACTCTTGAAACCAGGGATAGGTATGCCTATCAAGTTTATCCAGTGAGTTACTACCCTTTATATTCACCTCTCCGCTCTCACCAGTGTCTGTGAGCTGAAACTGAGTGACAAAAACAAAGCCATTGAAAGGTAGACATCTTCTCAATTACCAAATGGTTTAGAAAAATCTTTGAAACTTCTGAAGCCTATTCCAAACACTATCGACAAGTATGCTTGAAGTCTCACGTGAATTTCACCACAAAATCTGGCTGTCGACTCTCCGAAAAGCTGAGAAAACAAAATGTTCCCCAGGGCTCACAACTATGAACTTAACTCTCAATGCACTGCAGAGTAATTTTTATTTTGGGTTATTTGTGTAGCTGCCTTGTTTTCCTTCAGAATACTGAATTTTTGAAAATGAACAAGTAATGGTTAAAGTGTAAACAAAATGTAATGCTACATGAGGGTCAAATGAGAAATTGATGGATCCATTAGGACTCTAAATTGTGTATAAAGCACTTGGTAGACTAATTAAGACATGAGGAGTGGATGGATGGATGGATGGAGGTTTAGGGCTTTACGTCCTGTATTTATGCACTTGGTAGGTTAATTAGGACTGGAGGAATACAGAGCAATGAGGTGAAGGATGATTGAAACAGCCATCCAGCATAAGCCTAGGTGACCCAGCAAGAGCTGGATTCGAACATTGGATGCAGCAATTGACATCATATTACAACTGATGGTATTATGTTCACCCTTTTAGTGTGATGTAATGTTTGAAATTGTTGCAGCCAAATTAAAGTGGAACTTTTAGCCATGGAACTTAAGCATTAAAATTGAACAAGTGTATGTACTATGTTTGATTTGTAACGGGGTTGTAATTAAATTCCATTTTATCATTTTTTTGGCATGTCCTGTTAAGTACAGCAAATGAAAGGGAGAACACAGTGGGGTCTTATCTTTAACCTGTTTCAATATCATGCTGAAATAGCCACAGAAGAGCAACGCATCTGATAGTTCTTTTCCAATTTCATTCAGTCACTGGGGCTTAGGGTCTGACCAACAAACCAGACTTTTATGGAGGAGACAATGATGAAAAGTCGTTACAATGGAAATGCTTTTTAATTACACACAATCAGGATGACTATTCCTGCAATTCCAGAGTTTTACTCACTGAGACTAGACATGTTGACTATGTTTCAGTTTTATTTTGGGAAATTCTATGTCAGTCTAATTTTAGCATCATGTTATGTATACTACTTTTAAGTCAATTAGTTGGTAGTGATGTCGTCTGGTAGTCTAGCTGCTGGTGTATATAATATTTGTTGTTGTTATAATTTCCCTATATTTACCAAATGAACTTTCAGTTATGTGTACATTGTATGTAACAAAATCTATTTTGTATTGTATGTAATAAGTCCTGCCTTTGGTCAGGATGTACTTGTGAAAAGGTATTGATTAAATACCGATTTTTAGGAATCTAACATGCATTTGTGTCATTTAGATCCCGACGAGAGAGCAGGTCATTTTACATCTTCAGCTGGGCATTTTAAACATATGATATTGTCTATTGGATCCTGTCGATGCTAATTATATATTGGCGAGGTCTGATGCCTATTAGAACCCTACAATCACACCCAGAGCTTTGCTGAAGTGTACAATCAGAGTCTAACTGTAGTTTTGAAACAATGAAAGTGTCTTACTAAAATTTTTAAATCCGGATTAAAGATGGGTGATGCCTATCAGTTTCGCGTAAGCACCTTCAGCCATTAAGCCTTTTTTCCGTCGACTAGCCCTCTCTAGTCAATAGACTAGCCTGGCATGATTAACACATTTAAATAAAATCTCAGCATCCAGGCACCGCAACCTTTAATGGCTTCTCTCGAAATGGATTTCAGTCCATAGATTAATGTTGGTAGTTCCACAGTTTTGAAATACTTATGGATAAAAGCAGTCTTTTAATGTAATAATTCAGCAATTTTTATAAGCAGTTAATGTATTGGTTGATATTATTGGTGCCAAATTATATAAGCACCAATAATGTCAACCATTACATTAACTGCTTATATAAACTATTATCTTGTAACAGAGCTGTTAAATTCGAACAGATACTTGTATCACGTATTACTTTCATTCCCTTAATGTAATGAGTTTCTCATCAAATTCCTCCTTTAATGGTTCTTTTGCAATATATCCTTTTAAGTGCAACAATGATAGAAAGCCTCTGTGTGCCTGATATTGTGTGTGTTGTAGCAGTTTCAATACATGAATGTATCTGATTTTCTTTCAAATATTTCACTCCTTAGGAGAAATTTTTGTCTGAGTCAAGGATAATTGGGCAAAAGATACCTTTAAAGTAGGGGGGGATGATAATCCTGGAAATTTGCGGGGACGCTTTTAAAAGTTGCTCATTGCCTCCAGAATCAAGAAACTTTTTAGCAAATTGAATTTCTTGGCTTATTCAGCCTGCTACTGGCCAAAATGTCAAACCGCATCTTTTTAAATGTCGAAAATAGTATTTTCCATCAGAACTTGAAAAATATTGATTTTAAGTCATATAAATGTATTGACATTGAATAGGAAATGGGGCATTCTGAACATTTTGGTGTATATTTTAACTTTCTAGGTGCACTGGTTCTTGAGATATGGCCATTTATGGTCTAATTTCAAAGAAGTTCCATGAAAATTACAAAACATGAAATGTTATTTGAGTCTTAGAATGACAAGAATTTAGATTGATAATCATGTGGACCTGGATCTTGAAAATATGTATGACTTCATCAAGAAATAGAAAAATACTCTGGATATTGAGTTGCAAGTCAGTATCACTATCACTTCATTCCCTTGTATCAGCTAGTTCAGCTAACTGCACATTTGGGGATTGCCAATACTGACTGCTTGAAGTAGAGGGAAAGGAGAAGACATTGGTGATGGCTCTTTCAGAGGTTGTGTGGAAAGGGCAGTGTCTCTGCCACTTCTTTGCTGTGCTTTCATAAACAGATTGTAGAATTATATTCCAAAAGCATGAGTTAGTATAGTGGCAGTTGCCAATTCAAAATAATCACTTGGAGGTCTCCCCCCCCCCAGAATGGCATGGAATGGTAGATGCATATAGAATGCAATAATTTTGTTAAGACTAATACTGCAAATCAATGAAAGCCATAATGAATGCTTTGCGAATATTCGTGGCATTCATTGTAAACCACTACATGGGTTTCACAGTGGCAAGTATTAGGTCTGGGAATGGATGTAGTGATGGTTGGTTTTGCTCTGGCTTGAATAATCTGTCATTAGATATGTCAAGAGTTAAATTATTTTCAACATTATAGGCCAAATAGTGTCACCATTACTGCTGACATTTACTATTCCCCCCCCCCAAAAAAAGTTGTCAGAATCTATAAATCAATGATTCTGATGGTTTTGTTCACTTCTACACATACAAGTCTTAATATAAGGGATTTGGACACTTCCTTGAATAAATACCATTTCCAAATGGACATGGATTAATTTCAATATGAAAGTTATGATTTTTATTTAATTACTTTGTTGCACTTCTACTTCAGAATCTACGGGTTCATCCTACCCACGCACAATCCAAATTTTCTGCTCCATAACTTATGATTTTGCTGCAAATTTGCAGTTTGTTCTAGTATATGTGATGCTATCATGAAGCTGATCCTTAAAAATTCCAATGCCAATTGGTCAATGTCAGTACACTTTGCGATTTTCTTTTACTTCTCAGAAGGCAGAAGCGGAAACTAATAGAATTTAATATAAATGTATAAACAGTTATCAGGACTGCCACCTCACCATGCATGCAGGCTACAAGAGAAGTTTAACTTCAGGGTTTAGTCATTTATTTGCAGCACTTTTGTAATTCATTATTTACCAATTAAAAAATAATATTTAAGTGCACAGTATTCCAAAGTAACAGATATTCATTTAAGTACAAGGTTTACCATATCTTATCCTGATTTAGCTTGATTATTTCAGTTGGACCCTTACTTATTAGCAAATCAGTAAAACATTCATGTGACTGGCCAGTGACTGGGGATACTGCATTTTCAAGCTAAGGGTTTATTTAACATGATTCTACAGTCCCCAGTGTCATTGATTTCCTAAAAATGACTAGTCATAATTTAAGCCATTATTTTCGCACTATGTCTTTGATAATTTCCTAATCATATAATTTAAAAGAATATTTATCTGATCTTTGTGTTTGTCACAGGCTATAAGTGTTGGTATGCAAATGAAAGCTCTCTTTACACTCAGTTTAATGGTGTTATTTTCAACTTCCTATCATTAAAAATGTTAAAATTAACAAATATCGCAAATAGGCGAAATTTCACAAAAACGCCACTTTTCCTGTCATACAAAAGTGCCAGTAGCAGCTAGAAGCAGGTCCGAAATCCAGAAATTTCCGTATGAATGGACTTTTAAAACAATAAAGATTGATTTGAAGGCGTCCCCGCATGGGCCCAGCGAAAAAGCCACTTTATCATCCCCCCCTATTTAAAGCAGGTTAGATAGCAGTGTTTATGAGGAAAAATTAAGATGAAGGACCTGAGACAGCAAAAGAGAAAGAAAGTGAGATATATAGCACTGGTGTTCACTGACCATCATTGTGTTGTGTATTGGATTACTCTTCAGGACTGTCTTGCCTTAAGGCATCATGTTTCGAAGTACGCAAAGTTTGCCCATTGATTCAAGCAGTGTGAGGCAGTTGGGAATCATTTTTCCAAAGCAGAAAGCTGCAGTGGTTACTGAGGAGGGGATAGAGCTCAATTTGTCTCATTAATTCTGGGACTCTAATTGCTTTGATTCCAGCTCTGGCCCGATCACTTAGGCCAATATTTGACAGAATTTTCATTTATCCTTTGCCCCATTGCTGTGTACTTTCTCCTCATGTTCCTATTGGCCCAACAAGAACATAATTATGGGACAGACATACAATCTTCCATCTTCTGTAAAGTGATTGCCCTCCTCATTTAAGGCCATGGTGTGACAAAATTATTACAAGATGGTGTTTTCATGAAAACTGGAAAGTACAATAAAAGAATGCTAGGTATCTGCCTTTGAGCAACTTTTTTCATTTGAAGACACAACATTTCATTAAAATTACAATCATCCTATCAAATTTAGATGTTTCCAAATTTGAAGAGGGCATTGCAGTTTTCCAGTGTATAATCTAAAACACAATAGCCAATGCTCTTCAGAAGCCACCCACACACTATTTTATGCAATCTAAATTCATCCTCTTTTCAAGGAAAACCGCTATTGGCATCAGGGATGGGTATTCCTTTCAATTTCATGCAAGCACCTTTTGCCATAAGATTTTTTTCTGCCAGTTATGAAATGTCTGCTCAAATTCAGAGGCCAGTTGGGGCATGATTGATACATATATCTGAATTGGACAGCTGTCACAAGTTAAGCCTGCATCTGTACTAATAAATTCCTTCAGCATTGTAATTTAACAAGCCAAAAATACTTTCAGGACAGTCTGCTGTGTGGACATTTGATGCGGGTTAAAACCCTACTATGGTCATATCACTATAAAGGTAGGCATGAATGTTGTTCAGTTTGCATGGTGATTAAAACAACTAAAAAACCTACCCAGTGACGTAGTGCCCTCTATATTCACCTCTCCGTTCTCACCAGCGTCTGCTAGCTGAAACAGAGTGACTAAAACAAAGCCATAGATTGATAGAAACTTAGACATCTGCTGAATTCCCAAATGGGTCAGAAAAATCTTTAAAACTTCAGAAGCCTACTCCGAACACTATAGCCAAGTATGCTTAAAGTCTCACATGAATTTCACCACAACATCTGGCTGTCGACTCTCCGAAAAGCTGAGAAAACAAAATGTTCCCCAGGGTTCACAACTTTGCAACCGTTGAAACCGCAGAATAATTTTTTTGCCTGTATGGTTCAAAAGAACCTAAGCCTCCTTGTTTTCCTTTGGTGTAGTACTGAATTCTTGAAACCGAACAAGTAATGGTAGAAATTGGTGGATGATTGGGACTTAAAATTGTGTATTATGCACTTTGTAGGCTAATTAGAACGCAAGAAGGACTCAGCAATGAGACAAAGGATGATTGAAACTGAGAGCAAGACACAGGATGTTAAGCTTCAATTCACCATACGCCGTTTATACAGTGGTCCATGCACTATAAGATCACCCCTTCTGTGGTCATGAAGCAGTCACTTTTGGTGGGGATGCCTTCTCTTGTCGGGGTGCAAAATGTATTGAAAATACTACTTAGTGTGGGAGGAGGGGACTCACATAATGCAAGTCAGTGTAACAACAGGGGGTCTTATAACACAGACACCACTGTAATTGCAGTACTGCGCCAATAGTTATTATTGGCCCTGCATTCCAATAATTATGATGTTGTAAGAGGCCAATCCACAGGTGGCTTTATACGCTCCTCCTGAGTCATACAGTCTTTCTGTTGCAATTAGACAGCCTATGACTGTGACGTCCTATGTTGTGCAATTTGTGTAATAATTGCTTTGTTCCTCAAAGACAGCTTTCGTGAACAGATGTCACACTCCTTCAACAGAGAAACTCAATTCATCATACTCCATTATTTTCTTATTAAAATTGGAGTTTTTATTTTTGCTAAGAAAACAATCAAAATTAACAATTGTCAATGTTCTTTTCTAATCATGTAGTATTTAAAATCTCCAAACAACGGGACTTCTCAATTCACCATATTATTTCCACTTTGAAATCTGGGATGGGTGATGCCTATCAGTTTCATGTAAGCGCCTTCTGCCATTAAATCCTTTTTTTCACTCGCCTACTCCAATCAATAGACCATCGGAGCAAAATTGATATATTCAAATCAGGTCCTTGCGCCCAGTCATGCTAGCTTTTCATCTCTTCTGTCAAAAGTGATTTTATTTCACAGTTTGACATTAGCTTAATGTGGTGCTTAAATACCATAATTTAGCAAGTACTGTCATGTCCAATGACTTAATGGTTAAAATGGTGGTGACAGATTAAAGTACTGCTTTTAGTTGTGTGATTCAGCCATCAAATCTGAACAAATGCTACCATTATGTTCATTCGCTTAATAATATTAAAGGTTTGTTTTTTGGCATGTTCGGCGGCTATTTACTTTACATGAAATTTTGTAACTTGTACAGGCAATGGTTTACCAGAGTGTAATTGATTCATTTGAGTAAGATCTCAGCAAACAGTCAGCCAAGCTTTTAATGGCAAGTTTCCCTGTGGATTTCATTCCAAAGTGTAGTATTAGCAGACCTCACAGTTTTAAATTCCCTTCAGATTAATATCATTTCATGGTGTTTTGGCATTATTATTTCTGTACACTGTTCATTTAGATCATTTGATGTTGTAATATTTAGTTAGATTTTTCTGTGAAAGTATTTTTTCCTCATTGAATAATTATAATCCCCCGCCTTTGACCTTGTAATTTATTTCTAAAACACAATACACTGGCATCACTTGTGCAATCAGATACTGAAGGAAAAATATTTATATATTTTTCATTCATCTATGATTATCAGTATCAATCACAATTTGATCAATCCATTCTCTCTTTTTTCTTTCTCTTTTCATGATTTTTGGTCTCCCACTCAACCCTTCCATGTACAACCTCCATCATCATCCCATATTGTACATGTGACATATGACTATCACCAGTTCTCAAGATGTCTCTGCTCCCAATGAGCCTACATTCCTTTGATGTCTTTTTCCTCCTTGTTTTCTTCCATAGCTTTTGTATATCCAGACAAACTTCTGATGCAAAGTCAGGATTACTTTCGCTTTCTCTATAATTCTCTGACGACAGTAATGCTCTTTTGACTTTCAAGTTGTTACAAGTCAACTTGACTTCAGACTTGTATTCACAATCAGTTTCTATACATACCCCAGTCATTTGCTGTAGAGCCTTTTGCTGTAGCGATGCCTTGTGCTGTATAACTTAAGTGCCTTTGATTAATCTCCGATGACTGTAATGCTCTTTTTGACTTTCAAATTGCCATACATTTACTTTTGCACAGACCTGTATTCACATATATTTCTGTACTATGAAAATGTGCTCATCTTGAGCTTTCAGTCTCAGCTTAGAGCTTGGGAGGATTTCGTTGTGGCCTGATATGGTATATAATGTATTGGATTAATCTCCTGGAGTGTTCTGCTTTCAGGCATCGTGTTTACCAAATTTGCCAACTTTGGCTTCAGCTGAGTGGGAATGCTCACTCCAAATTGATGGCAAGGGAAACTACAAACTTCAGCAAAGTCTTTCCTCAAAGGAATTTTGAGTCACACATGTTGTGATGTTAAAGTAAAGTAGTGAGCTACATTCACACTTAATTGTTTCAATATCATATAAAATTGGGTCCTTCGGGAATACATGTTGGAAGCAAAATATTGTGTTAATGTAAAGCATGCACCAGTTGGAAAGAGCAGACCATCGGACAAGTGTGCTGATTGACTTCAAAGGTTTGCATGCTCCAAAAGTCACTAAACTGTGTTGAGTCTGTTCAATTCCTGAAAAATTCTTCACAACTTCAGCAGCCATCAACAATACTGGAAACATCTTGCTCTGATGTATCCTATGACATTTTGTTCTGGTGAGGTGTGGCTTGGCAACAGGTTGAATTTTAGCTCAGCACTAGGCTGCTGACTCCCATGATAATTTCACAGACCATTGCTTGTGCATCCTATGTCGATTATATTGCTGAACATTGTGATTAAAGTTACAAAATATAAGTGCAACTGTGCCATCCAGTCATAATTGTCTGGTGTTCTACAGCCTGGTATTCTCACTTAGTAGACAATCTGTGACTTCATAGCTCGGGAAAATTGCTGACAAACATCAGTTTTGTTCTTTTCTGAAACTATTAAAAGAGTATTATACCGTGAGCCTTTGGTCCATTTCTCATAGAAATTACTCGCGATGATTAATATATTATTAATCAAAAAAAAAAAAAAAACTGATGGGGTTTTTATTTAAAGACTAAAGTGACAATACTGTTTTAATGGAATTGCTTTGTTTGTTTTCTAGATAGCCGCTTTATTTAATTCTTATGCACATGTGATGATGCATATTTGTTTGGTGTAAGCACCTTCTGCCATTTTAAAACATTTTTCATCTCAACCAGCCTACTTAATGGAATAGACCAGCCATGCATAATCAATCCATGCATTTAATCATGTCCTATTAGGTTTAATTCTACAGGTTAATGTTAGTTAATCACCCAGTTCTAAAATGCCTCTGGGTGTTTTTGGCTAATCATTTTTACAAATGCTGGTGTTATGTTCACCCTTTTAGTGTGATGTAATAGTTGAAATTGTCGTTGCCAAATTAAAGTGCAGATTTTAGCCATGTAATCTAAGCATTACAATTGAACAAGTGCATGTATTATGTTTGATTTGTAATGGGTTTGTAACTAAATTCAATTTAATCGTTTTTTGGCATGTTTTGTTAATTACTGCAGATAAAAAATGAAAACACAGCTGCGTCTTGTTTCAATATTATGTTGAAATAGCCACAGAAGAGCAACACTACATCTGACAGTTCTCTTCGATTTCATTCTATCACTGTGACTTGATCTGATAGTTCTTTTCCAATTTAATTCAGTCACTGGGGCTCAGGGTCTGACAAACAAACCAGACTTTTATGGAAGAGACAAGGACGGAAAGTCATTACAATGGAATTTCCTTTTATTTCCAGCACAATGAGGATGACTATTTTGAAGTTTAGAATTTTACTCATTGAGAGCAGACTTGTTGACTATGTTTCTGTTTTATTTTAGGAAATCCCATGTTAGTCTAATTTTAGTCCCATTTTATATATACTACTTTTAAGTTACTAAGTTGGTAGTGATGTCGTCTGATTGTCTAGCTGCAGGTATATATATAATCTTTTTTTACTGCAATTTTTCCTAAAATTACCAAACAAACATACAGTTATGTGTATATTGTATGTAATGAAATATATTGTATAGTGTTTGTAATAAGTCCTGCCTTTTGTCAGGATCTACTTGTTAAAAAAATATTATTTAGATACTATTTTTTTAGGAATCTAACATGCATTTGTGTCATTTAGATCCCGACGAGAGAGCAGTTTATTTTACATCTTCAGTGGGTATTTTCAAACATATGATATTGTCTATTGGAACCTGTCAATGCTTATTATAATCGTAGCGAGGTCTGATGCCTGTTAGAACCCTACAATCAGAGTCTAACTATAGTTTTAAAACAATGAGAGAGTCTTACTAAGATTTTGAAATCCGGACTAAAGATGGGTGATGCCTATCAGTTTCGCGTAAGCACCTTCTGCCATTAAGCCTTTTTTCCGTCGACTAGCCCTCTCTAATCAATAGACCAGCCTGGCATGATTAATACATTTAAATCAAATCTCAGCAACCAGTCACCGCAGCCCTTAATGGCTTCTCTCGAAATGGATTTCAGTCCATAGATTAATGTTAGTAGTCCCACAGTTTTGAAATACTTATGGATAAAAGCTGTCTTTTGATGTAATAATTCAGCAATTTTTATAAGCAGTTAATGTAATGGTTGATATTATTGGTGCCAAATTATATCTTGTTAAATTCGAACAGATACTTTTAATATGTAGGGACGAAAGGTTAGTTGATACGCCCCATCTCCTGGTGATACAAATGATTATTTGAGAAAATTGTGCAATGTGTGAGAAGCAGAATGAAATAACATTTTTTCCCGCTTTAAGTCAAAAGGAAATCGGAATAAGAGTGAAGCCAAAAAGTGGAAAAACCACTGTTCAGAGAGAGTTTGTGCTCAGCAGGTAAATGCTTTTGTTCTGGCAAGGGATCAAGGATATCTCAGAGTAACTCCGTAAACTTTATGAATATTACTATCCTATAAGCTATTTAGGATGACCCAATTAATTTTGTAGGTTTAATATGCGAAGGATTTTAGCTTCTTTGAGGGTTGGAAACTAATGGAAAATGAAACTGAATTAGTTTTTTGGTGGAAATGGTAGTCAAGGTAATGTGATGGTAGTAGAGGTCAGAATGACCAATCTTTAAAAAGTTGCTCAAGGCTTTAAGAGGTTCGGCTGGGTGGCCTGGTCACAATTACAGCCCTGACTTGTGAGTGGAAATATAATGGTAAGTGGTACACAGGGCTTCACTTGAAACTGTTCCACACAATACAGGAGAATCTTCGGCAGAATTCTTCATGGGGCATCTTTGGTCAAAGAGGTTGACCGTCACTTTTGACCGACAACGTGAACAGAAATGCTTCTACGGAACAGGAAGTAACTTAGTGAAACGTTATGACCTTAGCACCTCCTACTATAGCATGTGACCATTTCTTTACATTTACCTTTTGGTTTTGTGTATCAACTAACCTGACCAGGCGTATCAACTAACCTGCCCAAGTCCTGGAGGGTTAGTTGATATGTTTGACATGACCAACTCTGGCAGCCTCTTGGGTAAAAACCATCCAATAGATCAAGCCAAGTTTTTCATATATACAAACAATCTTATTCTCCAGAACCTAAACTATTCATCATTTCAATATCATCCTCCATTTGGCTTAAAGGCCAATTTTCGTGAAAAATGACTCAAATAACCTGTCTCTCCCCTACTACTTTCATTCACTTAATGTAATGAGTTTCTCATAAAATTCCTCCCTTAATAGTTCTTTTGCGATATATTCTTTCAAGTGCAACAAAGGTAGAAAAGCCTCTGTGTGCCTGATATTGTGTATGTTGTAGCATTTGCAATGCATGTAGATGTCTGAAAAATACCTTTAAAGCAGGTTGGATAGCAGTGTTTGTAAGGAAAAATTAAGAAAAAAAGCCTCTGTCTGTGTCGTCTTATTTTGTCATTTGTATAATAATTCCTTCATTTTTCAAAACAGATTTTTCTTGAATATATTTATCCATAATCCTTCAACGAGAACCTCAATTCATTTAACTCTCTGTTTATTAGTTATTTAGGTTGGAAAATTGTATTGTCGCAAAGAAAACAATCAGAATGAACAATGGTCAATGTCCCCATGAGTCTCAAAAAATTCAATATATCCAAACAATGATACTTCTCATTTCATCCTGCTTTTTCCTTTTTTTGCTTGTTCGAAATCAGGAATGCATGATGTCTATCAGTTTCACATAAGCGCCTTCTGCCATTAAATCCTTTTTTTCACTCACCTACTCCATTCAATAGACCATCGGAGCAAAATTGATACATTCAAATCAGGTCCTTGCGTCCAGTCATGCTAGCTTTTCATCTCTTCTGTCAAAAGTGATTTTATTTCACAGTTTGACATTAGCTTAATGTGATGCTTCAATACTATCATTTAGCAAGCACTGTCATCATGTCCAATGACTTAATGGTTAAAATGGTGGTGACAGATTAAAGTACTGCTTTTAGCTGTGTGATTCAGCCATCAAATATGAACAAATGCTACTATTATGTTCCATTCGCTTAATAATATCAAAGGTTGGTTTCTTGGCATGTTCGGCGGCAATTTACTTTACATGAAATTTTGTAATTTGTACAGGCAATGGCTTACCAGAGTGTAATTGATTCATTTCAGTAAAATCTCAGCAAACAGTCAGCCAAGCTTTTAACGGCTAATTTCCCTGTGGATTTCGTACCAAAGTGTAGTGTTAGCAGATCTCACAGTTTAAAATACATTCTGATTAGAATCATTTGATGGTGTTACATTATTATTTCTGTACACCGTTCATTCAGATCATAATATGTTGTTGTATTTTCTTACAACACAATCAGATTATTGAAGGAAACATATTGATCTACTTCTCATATCATACATTTATGATTATTAGTATCAATCTCAATTTGATCAATCCATTCTCTGCTTTTTCTTTCTCTTTTCATGATTTTTGGTTTCCCACTCAACCGTTTCATTTACAGCCTCACTCATTATCCCATAATGTACATGTGCCATGTGACGATCACCAGTTCTTAAAAGATGTTTCTTCTCCTAATGAGCCAACTCTCCTTTGATGACTTTTTCCTCCTTGTTTTCTTTCTGTGACTTCCATAGCTTTTGTATATCCAGAAGAACTTCTGTTGCAAAGTCAGGATTCTTTTAGCTTTCTACATAATTATCCGATGAGTTCAATGCTCTTTGTGACTTTGAAATTGTTAAGTCAATTTGACTATAGACTTGTATTCACATTCAGTTTCTGTATAAACCCAGTCTTTTCCTGTAGAGCCTTTGGCCTGGTGTGGTGTAAATGCATTTGATTAGCCTCCAATGACTGTGATGCTCTTTGTGACTTTCAAATTTCCATATATTTACTTTTGCACAGACTTGTATTCACTGATACCGGTAATACGAAATATCTAAGTCTCTTCCTGTAGCTTGGGAGTGTTTCACTGTGGCCTGGTGTGGTATATAATGTATTGGATTAATCTCCTGGAGTGTTCTGCTTTCAGGCATCATGTTTCCCAAATTTGCCAACTTTTGCTTCAGCTGTGTGGGAGTGCTCACTCCAAATTGATGGAAAGGGAAACTACAAACTACACTGCAGAATCTTGCCCCAAAAGGAATTCTGAGTCACACATTGTGATGTTATTGTAACAGTGAGCCACAATCCTGTCTGGAGTTTTTGAATGAGTTTAAAAAGAATTGTCACTCATTGGGAATACACATAGCAGATAAAATATCCCCGTCACAACATTGTAAAGTCTTAAATAGGCGCCAGTAGGATAAGATGGTCAGGCAAAAGGCTTGTACAGCTGTATGTGCCAACAGTCTCTATATTGTGTCTGTTCAATTCCTGTTTGGTTTGCCAAATGTCTTACAACTTCAGCAGCTACTAACAATACTTGAAACAGCTTGCTCTTTAGCATCTGATGAATTTTAGTTCTGTTGAAGCGTAGCTTAGTAACAGGTTGAATTTTAGCTGAGCACAAGGCTACTGATTGCCATGCAAACTGGACAGACCGTTGCTCGTGCATCCTATGTTACTTTTATGGCTGAACATTGTGATTAAAATTCCAAAATGACAGTGCAACTGTGCCATCCAGTCGTAATTGTCTGGTTTTCAACAGCTTGGTATTTATTCTCGGTAGACAATCTGTGTTTTTTACATTCTATAGTGACTTCTAATGAAATTGTGAACTTTATAGTAGCTCCAGTGAATTGCTGCCAAATATCATTCTTGTTCTTTTCTTTTCTGGAACCATTGTTTTAAATGTATAATATTGTGAGGTGAACCTTTAGTCCATTTCTTATAAAAATGACAGGAGATGATTCATATTATTGGTCTACAAAAACAAAAATTGATGGAGTTTTTGTTTGAAAAGAAAAGTGATTATATCTTTTTAGTGGTTGATCTACTTTAAAAGCCACCAATTGCTTTGCTTGTTTTCTAAGTCACAGCTTTATTCTTAAAATTCTTACACACATGTGATGCTGATAACTGAAGTGAAAGCACCTTCTGCCAGTAATATTTTAGTCCGAGCCCATGGACGTTAAATGGAGGCGGGTTGTAACCAGTATTCTATGCCAGGCAACTGAAAGACCCTGGGCATCCCTGAATCAATAGACTCCCAGTCTTCTCATCTCATCATCATACGGCGGTCACCAAAACATGAAAGGGCAGCTCCCTCCACAAAGATGGTGGTGAGCTGCCCTGGCTGAGCTGTGGTACACCAGCACAACACAAGTCAAGTCAAGTCAAGCTGGGCATTATAAAAAACATACTATATTGTATGTTGGATCTTGTCTTTCTCAATGCTAATTATACCGTGGTGAGGTATAATGCCTGTTAGAACCCTATAGTTCTGAAATAGTCTACCTAAGATTTTGAAATCAGGTAAAAAATGAATTCCTCTGGGTTTGGTGATGGGTGATGCACTGATGCTATCAGTTTCGTGTAAGCACCTACTGCCATTAAGTCTTTTTTCCCGCGTCTAGCCCACATTAATCAATAGACCAGCCGGGCATGATTTATACATTTAAATCAAATCTCTGTGACAAGTCATCGACTCATCGCAGCCTTTGCCGGCTACTCCCCTTGTGGATTTCAGCCCACTCTTTCATGTTGGTAATCCGACAGTTTCGGATACTCTTTGATTAAAGTGGTGTTTCGGCATAGTCATTTATCAGTTGCTATTAGTAGTTAATGTAGCGGTTAAAAGTAATTGTGCCTAATTAAAGTGCAGCTTTTAGTCCCGTAACTGAGTTGTGAAATTTGAACAGATGCTGGTATTATGTCCATTTGCATAATGTAATGTCTTTGTAATGAAATTCCTTCTTTAATCGTTCTTTGGCATAATATCCTTGTAAGAGCAACAAAGGTAGAAAAGCCTCTGTGCATCTGATATTTTGTGTTGCAGCAGTTTCAGTACATGTAGGTATTAAAAATTTTTTTCACAATGTTCTACTGCTACGTAGAATACTGTTCGACTGTAAGATAATCCGCCACAGAAACACTTTCAAAGCAGCTTGGATGGCAGTGTTTGTGAGGAAAAATTAAGATTAAGGACCCAAGACAGCAAAAGAGAAAGAAACGGGGCGGATCCATGAATTTGGGAAAGGGGGGGGTTTCAGGTTGAGTGATGGTTTGATTTGATTTGATTTGATTTGATTTGATTTATTGGTAATTTTCCCGAAGGCAATATGTTTGCTGCTGATGGGAAAATGATCCAAATTTTACAAAGTTGAAAAAAAAATGAAATAAATATTATTAAAAAATACAAAAATAATCATAAGATGTTGATATGAGAAAGTTGTAATATTGATTCCATATGATGTTAATGCAATGTGTGGGGTAATCTTGATTGCTTGATTTTTTCTATTATTTCTTGTACTGTCTTCAAAATATCTTCTCCAATGTCGTTGTCTTCCATAATATCTATTCCTTGATTCATCTGTGTTTTTGCACTTTTATTTACATGAATTACTTCAGCTTCAGCTTTCGTTTGCTTGTCTTCACAGTCTGGATGTTGGTGCGCATCATATCTGTCATTAAGTGTAAGAAGCAAGTGTCATTCTTTTAATTCTTTTGGATCATCATTGATATCTTTCTTGTAAAATATAGTACCTTCCTTTGTCCATGTGGATTTTATATGACCATGTTTCTTTAGTTGTCTGGCTTTATAAAATAATCTTGATTGTTCTGCTGTCAAGTCTTCAGATATATAAATTTTCTTATTTTTTAATTTCATCCTTGTATTATATATCAATCTTGAATCCCAACATGACTTCATAGTGACAAGATATTTTTCAACATTTATCTTTCTCACAGCAAGTATTCCATGTGGTCCGGTAGAGAAGTGCGCAGCCAAAAATGCTTGTATGAAAGGAAGAGGATCATTCTTACCGACATCAATTCCTGATATTATCAAGTTGTTGCGTTTTCCTTTGTTTACATAACTACTTTCGTATGAATTTTTATAATGCAGCTTGTAACGTTGCAATGTACATGAAGGTCTGTTTTCATCCAGGTTGCTTGTGACAGTAAAATTCAAATTTTGTTCTTGATGGATAGTTTTAGAGGATCGTGAAATACCTTTCAAGTTTTGTAATTCTATTTTCTGTTTTTCAACTTCTTCTGTTAAATGTTTAACTGTTCGGCATAATTTGATATTTTCATCTTGACTATTTTCCAATTTTCTAAGTACTTGGTTCATTTGAACGTCAAAAGATACTTTCATTTCTTTGATCATGTCAGTTAACAGCTTCAATTGCGTCTGGTAGTCCATAGTTTCACTTGTCTTGACCATTAAGCCTCGTTCTGGTCCTGTAGGAGCCTCACTGTCACTTCTGTAAATTCGTGTGTTGTTTGCTGGGTTTTTTCAATGCAATTTTCTTCAGTGCTCACACATGTCAAAAATTTACTGTTGCTATTTCCATGTTGCCTGGACTTTCGTCTTCATCTGCAACAATTTTCACGTTTTTGTGTTGTCTTTATCCATATTAAAACGTCTATTTCATGGTATGTCTGTGTTCAGCTTTCAAAAAAACATGTCTTCACCCTACTGTGTCTCATTCTGATGGGACTAAAACAGGATGCAAAGCCCGAAGGGCTGAAGGCTATGGATATTGTTTTTGTGTTTTATCAAAAATTGGACAGTTTTGCTACACATTTTCAGGTCCCGTGATCTTGTAGATAGCACTTCTGCACATACATGTCACACAGAAATGTGCAGCAAAGCCTCTCTTTTAATGTTCAGCTACAAACTGATATGAAGAGCAGAAACCACAAACTTTTATTGAGAAGTCATATATTGCTTATAACATGGATGAGCTAATATTGATTAGTTACGGGACAGTATGGAAGTTACAGTCCAGATTTACAGGATAATATACAATTGTGTAAAAACATAGCTACATGTAAGTCAGTCAAATAATGTGGACTGGTAGAAAAGTGTCCCGATATTGGCTTTAACAGAGATTTTAACGATGTCCTCAGTTTTGAGTATGCGGCTGTGGACTGCCACAGAAGACACATTCATAACTTAACAAGGTGAAATATTATCCATTGCATCAAGTTCAGGTGTCACAACTGGACTGCAAAGTGCTATTTACCCAGCTGGGGAATTCTTCGCAAACTCGCTCTCTCTTTTTTTATTCCAAGAAGTAAACTGTAACTTGTATGTAGGCCTATACCATGAACTTAGGGCAATTATTCTCTTATTGGATCCCAACCATCGAAACAGCTGCAATTTTTTTAGGCTGTAGTGCAGTTAGTAACGGAACGATTGTCAGCAATGACCTGATAAGCATAATCATCGTTTCAATTTGTCGCCAATCCATCCAAAAAGGATATTCAGCTACAGTGGTCCCTTAGTTATAAGACTGCCCCTTCTGCGGTCATGAAGAGGTACCTCGTGGGGGTGTGCTCTCTGGTCGTGTCGCATAATGCACTAAAAATGCTACTTATTGTGGGAGGAGGATGGTCACATAAGGCAAGTCGGTCTTACAACAGGGGATCTTACAACCAGGTACCACTGTATTAGTATGTTGTATATCAATGTAAGATATTTCAACAACCTGGAATCGGATGTGGTTCCTTACAATGAGCGAGACAAAGGCTTTTGATCATTACTAGCATGGCAACAAAGCTGTGACGAGAAAAAGGATGAGAGAAAGAAGAAAAGAGATTGTGATAGACTGAGAGATATTATGACAGATATATTGACAATTTAACTTTTGAAGCTGTGTTTTGCCTTGTAAAAGTGATTCAACCAGTGGTTCACAAAGGCATAAAAAATTGTTAAAACATTATACCATCATTTGCAATATGACTACATTGAAGCAGCACTTCAATCTGCAGGCATTTTTAAAGTAATGGGATTTGCTTACGTCAAATTGTGATTAAATTAACTGTGATAAAGCCTCTAGACATAATAGCTGCTGCGATGACTGGCTGCCTAGAGATTTGATATGAATACATTATCATGCTCGGCTTTTAGGCTGACTAGAGCAGTATCTTCATGAAAAAAAAAAAACACTATAATGGCAGAAACCATTTAATGGAAACTGATGGGCATGAGCAATTTAGCGTCACATGTCCCTTCTGCAATTGATTGTCTTATAAATCTGGTGCACTATTTTTTAAACAGAATTTCTGAGGATATTCAGCTACAGTGGTCCCTGAGTTATAAGACTGCCCCTTCTGCGGTCATGAAGAGGTACCTCGTGGGGGTGTGCTCTCTGGTCGTGTCGCATAATGCACTAAAAATGCTACTTATTGTGGGAGGAGGATGGTCACATAAGGCAAGTCGGTCTTACAACAGGGGATCTTACAACCAGGTACCACTGTATTAGTATGTTGTATATCAATGTAAGATATTTCAACAACCTGGAATCGGATGTGGTTCCTTACAATGAGCGAGACAAAGGCTTTTGATCATTACTAGCATGGCAACAAAGCTGTGACGAGAAAAAGGATGAGAGAAAGAAGAAAAGAGATTGTGATAGACTGAGAGATATTATGACAGATATATTGACAATTTAACTTTTGAAGCTGTGTTTTGCCTTGTAAAAGTGATTCAACCAGTGGTTCACAAAGGCATAAAAAATTGTTAAAACATTATACCATCATTTGCAATATGACTACATTGAAGCAGCACTTCAATCTGCAGGCATTTTTAAAGTAATGGGATTTGCTTACGTCAAATTGTGATTAAATTAACTGTGATAAAGCCTCTAGACATAATAGCTGCTGCGATGACTGGCTGCCTAGAGATTTGATATGAATACATTATCATGCTCGGCTTTTAGGCTGACTAGAGCAGTATCTTCATGAAAAAAAAAAACACTATAATGGCAGAAACCATTTAATGGAAACTGATGGGCATGAGCAATTTAGCGTCACATGTCCCTTCTGCAATTGATTGTCTTATAAATCTGGTGCACTATTTTTTAAACAGAATTCCTGAGAAAGTACAGTACTCCATGAGCCAGAGTGGTCTTTGCTTGCATGTTAGATTGAACAATCTACTTATTAGTGATCTTATTAAAGTTGGTGTGCATTCTTCAATCGGTGATGTAGATCTTGGAGCACTTCCTGCACGGGTGTATTCCAAGTCGGTATCTTAAAATATTTTCAGTTACTTTCTGGAATAGAATCCTCCTGGATGTAAGTTGAATGAGATGTCAAATTGGTGGTCCCAATTAAAGTATTTAATGGGCAGGTTAACGATCCTCACATGTGGTAAATGTATAACACGTTGAGCACTCCCACTCTCTCTTCCATCTCATCAGTCATCAATTACAGAGTAGTTCCACTTAACAATCCCTATCTCATCAGTCATCAATTACAGAGTAGTTCCACTTAACAATCCCTATCTTTTTATCTAATATAATATATAACCTTAACTGTGGTGGCTCCAGGGGGGGACCAGGGGGTGAAGCCCCCCCAAAAATGTCTGAAGCCCCCCTTTAGTCCCCCCCCAACTTTTGACCAAAACAATATGTTCTTATACAGAAAAACATAATCTCTATAAATTATGGAATCATAAAGAAAGCAACATGTACGTTCCGAGAGAATGAACCTGTGGCGGATCCAGACCGAATTGTCTTCGGGGTTCTTGAGCATTTGGTATATTTTCATCAAAATTCCACTTTTTATGATATCAGTGGTCGAGGAGGAGCCTGGGCCCCCCCGCCCCCCCCCCCCCTCCCTGTGTCTGCCACAGCAAACAAATGAAAGGACTCCGTGCATGGTACAGTGTAAATCCTAAAATAAACTATTTGGAGTATCTTCTCTAAACTCGAGCCGTCTCTTCTTTGTCAAAAGGTAAAGCCATGCCACATCGACAACAGGGTTTCCTTTGTTTCGGAAGCCCTACCAAATAATGAAACAGCCCCCACTCAGCCCCCCTAGCAAAAAAATCCTAGAGCAATGACACAAAATCTTCAAAAGAAAATACACTTAAGCTATCCAGAAAAGATTGTGATAATGCAAAGGATAGGAGCTGATGATTTGTGAGAGTTTGAAAGTCGAAGAGCATTATCAGCCCTCTGTGAATTAGAGAGATAGCCCAAATAATCCTGACTTTGCATTTGAAGGTCTTCGGGATTTACAGAAGCTATGAAAGTTGAATGAAGAAATGGAGGAAGAAAAAACATCAAAGAAGAGCAGACTCATTAGGAAAAGAAAAAGAACCGGCCAAAGTGGCCAGATACCAGTCTACTGGAATACGAAAAAAGGCTGAAGAAAGATTAAAAGAGCGACAGGTAATCAAAAAGAAGAGGCAAAAAACAGATTGGCTTAATTAAAACAGAGACCCAAAGATACATATTGAATTACACTGATACATAGAAAAATAGATGGATTGATAGATGGATGCATGTAGATAGATAAATAGATAGATAGATAGATAGATAGGTAGGTGTATACACCTGGTGTATTTGAGTGACCTTGGTAGACAATAAGTTGGATATGCCTCTGTTTGCTACCTTATATTATTAACTCCATGATTCGAGATTAACTTCATAGGCAATTTAAAATGTGTATTGCTTCAACCACTAGTCAATAGTACCTATCAATTTTGAAGGCTTGTAGTTTTTATGGGATATTGCAATACAAGAAGATGGAACATAATGCATTGCTGAGGATGGTTCCTTGACAATTTATGGATATATTAAATTAAATTGTATCGATTTAAATTCGAAATTCGGGCTGAAGAAGTGCTAAAGATATCTACAAATTTGAAGAAGTCATTTTGACAATTACTAGTATTTATAAATGATTTCCTTCAATATTATGATAAAATGAACAAATAAGTTCAGTGATTGACAGTCAATGGACATCATACCCATTTAACGTGTTAATCAGAAGCTGTTCCATTGACGACACACTATAGATTCCAAGACAATCAATTATTGCGAATTAAACTGCCTCCCACTGCTTAAAAACAAATAGCAAAACTTTGCAGATTTTCACAAGGGCTGAAGCAGAAGTAATCCAATATGTATACCACACCAAGCTACAGCAAAAGACTCTTATCTGCAGGAAAGGGCTAAGACTTTATAGCCCAGGAACCAGCTGTGAATACAAGTTTGAATTCCAACTGATTTATGGCAGCTTGAAAGTCAAAAAGAGCATTGCAGTCATCAGTGGAAATTACAGAGCTAGATTTAGATAGAGTCTCTGAGCTCACATTATCCTGACTTTGCATCAGAAGTTCTGTTGGTCAGAAAGGCTGATTAATGCGACAGAAGTCATATAGAGAAAAGCAGAAAGGCAAAAACATTAAAAGATTAGGCTAATTGGGCAGAGAAACATCTTAAACGTATTAGATATGTGAGGATAAATATAGGTTCCTGGAAGAGAAAACTACCGTAAAACAAGCATGAGAGATAGTCAGATAGGTATAAGATAAATGATTAGTCGATGAGAGTGAGTTTTATTTTGTAAAGAGCACAATCCACAATCTTAAGTCCTTGGTGCATAAGATAGTTCATTGACGAGTTCAGTGGGGACTCAAAACGCTTGCTCATGTTTGAGATCTTTAATTGCTGTAACCATAGTCAATGTTAAGCTCGGAGGATGCATATTGATATCTGCCACATTCACAAGGTGGAATGGATCCTGCATGGTATGTTCAAATGACCTTTTTGCGAAGCTGATGAATTGAATGAAATTGAATTAACACGAATTCATATTTTCGATGAGAAAAATAGGAGAGTAAACTAGCGAGAGACTGAGACAAAATAGGAGAAATATTGATAACCGAGCTGAAACATTTCCCAGTAATGCACCATACAGGAATCAATGCCTTAAAACATGATTGCATTGAAACAGCACTTTAATCTGATAGCATTTTAAAGTAACACGATTTTACAACGTTAAATTGTGATTAAATTCACTGTGATAAAGCCTCCAGACATATAATAGGTACCATGACTGGTTGAGGAGATATTTGAAATAAATTCATTTAGCATGCCTGACTGCTCTTCTGATAAGAACAGTCTTTTCTGAGAAACATTACTATGATGGCAAAAGCCTTTAAATCAAACTGATGGTATCACCTTTTTCTGCTGCAACAGGTTGCGTTATAGTCCTTTAATTATTTTTGAAATGCAATTCCTGAGAAAGAAGAGTACTACAGGAGACTAGAAAGGTATGCAAAATTTGGTGGTGATTGATATCGGCAGCTATGGTTGCCCTGATCTTCTGATGGTCTTCGCCTGCAAGGTAGATTGACATATTATTGATCTTATTAAACTTGGACTGACTTCATCAGTCATTGAGGCAGATGTTATCAGTCTACCAGAATGGGTTCATGCTCTTGGTAGGGAACTGAACTTATTATCTTTTCCTTTCTGGAATAGAACCCTTCTGGAAGTCAATTGGTTGGATGTCAAATTGGTGGCCTCATTTGTCAAATGTAAATTTATATATAACATAGCTTCACAAGAAACACTCCCGAGCTATCCAGGAAAGACTGTGATCATTATAAGAGCAGGAGCTGACTGATTTATGACAGTTTGAAATTCAAACTGTCATAAATCAGTCATTTGAAAGTTAAAGAGCATTATCAGACCTCCGAAAATTACAGAGAAAGCCTAAGTAAACCTGACTTTGCATTATGAGTTATTCGGTACTTACAAAAGATATGAAAGATTAAAAGGTCAACAGATAATCAAAAAATGAGAGACAGAAAACAGATTGGCTTGATTAAGCCAGAGATAAACACTATTTATAGATATTGAAGTATTATTTAATGATTCTTGAATGCTAGCTAAATAGACAGATAGACAAATAGATAGAACTGGTGTGGATGAGCGATAATAACATACAATAAGTCGGATATGACTCAGTTTGCTAACTAATATCATTTATAACTGATTCAAGGCAATTAAATGGGTATTGCTTTAGCCCCTAGCCCCCAGTAGCTATTATGTGCAGTGATCGGAACAAGAATACCAAACATTGAGCAGTTGATTATTGTAACTTTCTTACTTCATGGGAATCCAGATGTGGATCTTATCAAGACTGAGAGATAAATCTTGGCTTCAAGAGGAAATCTCAAAATCAAGAAGTTGAGAATCCAATCAATTTTGAGGCTGGTGGCATTTATGGGACATTGCAGTGCCAGAAGATGGTTTGAGTTAGGGATACTACGTCTTTGTTCTTTTCTGTTTGTGGTCCAAATAAGTTATTTTCTCCGAAGGAATATTTGGCTTTGTTGGTACTCTGGTCTTATAACTTTTTTCATAGCAATTACATGTGTGAGCCCTCATGGTGTATATCTTGTTGATAACTTGCAATTTTGCCATCACAACATTGTTTTAATTCATGACATTTGTTTAGATGTTGGCAAACAACCTTTCGGAGAAGCCGTATGTCCAAAGTAATGAAGACAAAAAGGCCATCAATTGCTTCTGATATGTGCCTTTAAAATGTCATGTTCAAACACTAAAAGTTTAGTCTAGATGCTATGATAAGAGAAATAGCTTGCAAAAAAGATACACAACATATTGGATGCACATGATGTATCATCTCGTCATTGTACATGACGACAGTTTTAGGTTTAATCTTAACAGTTCCTTCATTTAAAAAAGGTTGTTTGCTTAAAGGATATCATCTTGGGGATGCAAAACAGTCTAAAAACACATGCACAAATAAAAATATTCATAATCTTGTATGCTGCACAAATATTTGTATATGAGTTAAACACATTTTTTCCTAATGACAGAAGCAGACACAATCAAAGGTCAAAGCCGAATGAGGAGGAATATCCCTTCAGTCTGGAAAGTGAAAGTTCTTTTACATCCACTGCTGTCCTGCTAACATCACGTTTTTAAAATGGCAGCAACTGAAAAAATAATTCTGGAAGTTTCCCGATCACTAGGTCCATGTTAAGGGTTAGCATCAAAGCTCCCAACATTTGTTGTCTTGGTTTCATTCAAGGGAGTTGACAGCCGGAAGCCTCGCTGAAATTCACCAGAGATTTCAAGCACAACCTGTTTTACAGTGTTGGTGTTGGCTGCTGAGTTGCAAAGACTTTTTTCTTACCCATTTGGGAATTTAACAGATGCCTAATATCCAATGGGTGGATTTAGTGGCTGCCAACACATTGAGGATTCCTGATTGAGAAGACTTCTGATACAGATTGAGAAGACTTAGTGATTGGTATGACTAGCAAAGGTAGGCAGAACAGACAGCTTAGAAGAGCGTATTGATGTGACAAAGATGTATGGGTGAGAAACATATAATTTTGGAATTGATGGATGATAGGTCTTTATGTTGAGGATTTATACATTTCTGTCAACTTATAAGGACAGGAGTAAAATACAGCAATGTGGCAATGGATTACTGAAACTGCCAAACAAAATTATGTCCAGATGACCCAGCCAGACCTTAGATCGAACCCTGGACTCAGTGAGTAGAAGCGATTAATGCTACCCAACTTAACTAGCACACCTGCAAGAGGGCTTTATGGTGTCATAAGATCAGTCTTTCCAATGTATCATTTGTTTAAAGGTATCTTTGTTTAAATAATACCTTTTGTATATGCTTCAGTGCCAATGATTCGTATCAGTCAGACACAGATTTAACGGTGGCAAAAACATAGTTTTCCAAGCCATCAATTTTGACTTAAATAGCATCCCACTGCTGAAACTAATTGCCAAGCTGCAGTTTTTCATGACGCCTGAAAGCAGAACACTCCAGGAGAGTAATCCAATATGTATCCCACACCAAGCTACAGCAAAAGTCTCTCAAGCTGCAGGAAAGGACTAGGATTTTTATAGCCAAGGAACCAACTCTGAATACAAGTTTGAAGTCGAATTGATTTATGACAGCGTGGAAGTAAAAAAGAGCACTACAATTATCAGAGAAACAGGCCTAATTCTGGCTTTTCTCATGAAAGCAAATGTCACAAAATGCTGTAGCATGACAATATTACTTTTACTGACTTTAAGGGATAATCATCTTGAGATTCGAATGCTGAAGTTGTATTGATGACAATGCTAAAATAAATTCCCATACTGTAATTGAACTGTCACAGATGAGAGATGGTTTGCTTGAAAGCCAATTGACAAGGGACGAAACAGAGACACTAATTGAATTTTTAACTATAAACTAATTTTAAATTCATTTAGATTTCAAATTTACCTGCCATGTACTTGAATTTTGTACGAATGAACATGATAATAATAACTAAGGTAAGATAGCTATGGAAGGTAAAATGTATTCAGTAGTTAGTACAGGATAATAGCGACTTCTTCATGCAGGAATTTGTTTCAATATTTTATATTCATGAGTTGAACCATGTAAATGAGATGGTCCAGATGTTGAACTGAATTGATTTTACATGGATACCTCCAGAGTTGCAATCAGCAAATGCTGAGAGAAAGAAAGCGATCCAATTCAGATGTTTTATGTGAGAAATATTGAGAATACACATTTAAAGCTGTGTTTTGAGTGAGCAATAGCATTTCAACCAGCGCCAGGAAAAGGAACAACTAAACATGATACCATCATTTGCAATATGATTACATTGAAGCAGCACTTTAATCTGCAAGCATTTTAAAGTAATGAGATTTGCTAGCATTAAACCGTGATTAAATTCACTGTGATAAAGCTCGCAGACATAATAGCTGCCATGTCTGGTTGCAGAGAGATTTGATTTAAATGTATTTATCATCCCTGGCTTGATAGCTGATTGGAACAGTCTCTCTGACAAAAAAAAAGACTATAATGGGAGAAGCCATTTCATGTAACTGATGGGCATCACATGTCCCTGCCGAGTGCAATACTTTTTAAACACAATTTGGAGAAAATAGAGCACTCCAGGAGGCTAGGTGGCTGAGTGGTTATGGTACAATGTACATGCTGAAGGCGATTGCTTGCATGGGTTCGAACCATGCGTGGGTAGCCCAACATATCTTCAATTTTCCTTCTAAGAGATATATTATTCAAATAGGATGTGGATCAGCTGCAACACTGAACAAGTGTATGCCACAACAGTCTCTCAAAATATACTGTAAAGCTATTGGCGGGGGTAAAGTGGGACTAATGGTAACATGCTGCACTTCCAATTGCTGGGTCCATGGTTCGAATTCAGGTCTTGCCGGATCACCTGGGCCTATCTTGAATGGCTACTTCAATTAGGTAGACAAGCTTTTCCACATCTCTGAATGAACGACTTCAAGATAATAACCCTTTAAAAATATTGTGCCTTAAAAAATATTAGATTAGATCGTAACATAAATACAAATTTTTCATTTGCTGTACTTAACAGGACATGTCAAAGAACGATAAAGTTGAATTTAATTACAAACCCATTACAAATCAAATAAGATACGTGCAACTGCTCAATTGTAATGCTTATGTTACATGTCTAAAAGATGCACTTTAATTCGGCACCAAAAATTTCAACCATTACATCACACTAAAAGGGTAAACATTATACCAGCATTTGTCAAATGATTAGCCAAAAATACCACTTTAATCCAGAGGAATTTTAGAACTGTGATTTGCTGACATCAACTTGTAGAATTAAACCTAATAGGAAAGCATTTAAAGCTGTGATGACTGGCTGCAGAAATTTGATTTAAATGCATAGATTGATTATGCATGGCTGGTCTATTGCATAGAGTAGGCTGGTCGAGATGAAAAATACTAATGGCAGATGGAGCTTACACTTAACAAAAAGGCATCTTATGTGCATAAGAAATTTAAAATGAAGGTGCCATTTGAAAACGAGCAAAGCAATAGGTCACTTCTAAAGTATATTGACCATTAAAAACTCATTATCACTTTCAATATTTTTTTTTTGTAGAACAGTAATATTAATCATATCCATTCATTTTTATAAGAAATGGTTAATGGCTCATGTCATAATACATATACATTTAATAGTTTTAGAAAAGAACAAAATGATCCTTGTCAGTCATTTTCCGGAGCTATATATTTCACAATTTCATTAGAAGTTGCAAGAAACTGCAGTAGATGCAGATTGTCTAACCAGAGAGAATACCAGGCTGCTGAAAACTAAACAATTACGACTGGATGGCATAACTGCACTTATATTTTGGAATTTTATTCACAACCATCAACCACTAAGTGACATTGTACGCACCTGCAACAACAGTCAGTCCAGTTTGCATTGCAATCAGCAGCCTGTTGCTGAGCTAAAATTCAACCTGTTGCCAAGCTAAACTTCACCAGAACAAAATTTCATCAAAGACTTCAGAACAAGCGTTGTCAGTATTGTTGATAGCTGTGAAAGTTGTAAAGACTTTTTGTCAAGCCAAACAGGAATAGAACAGACACAATGCAATTTAGTGACTGTTGGCACATACAAGCCTTTGCCTGACCATCTGCTCTGTCCGACCGGTGCCTATTTAAGACTATACCTGCTACATGTATTCCTAATGAGTGACAAGTTTTATTTTCAAACATTCAAAAACTCCAAGCAAGATTGTGTCTCACAGTTACAATAACATGACAGTGTGTGTGACTCAGAATTCCTTTGGGAACAAGACTTTGTATTGCAGTTTGTAGTTTCCCTTGCCATCAATTTGGAGTGAGCACTCCCACACAGCTGAAGCCAAAGTTGGCAAATTTGGGAAACATGATGCCGGAAAGCAGAGCACTCCAGGAGATTAATCCAATACATTATATACCACACAAGGCTACAGCGAAACACTCCCGTGCCACAAGAAGTGACTAGGAAATTTTGTAATACATAAATCAGTTAATAGAAGTCCCTGCAAAAGTAAATGTATAGCAATTTGAAAGACAAAAAGAGCATTACAGTCATTGAGGATTAATCAAATGCACTAATACCGTACAATGATTGACTACAGCTAAAGGCTCTACAGGAAAAGATTGCAGTATATACCGAAACTGAATGTGAATACAAGTCTGTAGTCAAATTGACTGGAAACAATTTGAAAGTCAAAAAGAGCATTACTTTTGTCGGATAATTATGTGGAAAGCTCAAGTAATCCTGACTTTCAATCAGAACTTCTGCTTGATATACAAAAGCTACGAAAGTTGCAGAAAGAAAATGTGGAGGCAAAATACATGAAAGGAGAGTTGGCTCATTAAGAGCAGAAACATCTAAAAGAACTGGTAATAGTCACATGTCACATGTACATTATGGGATAATGATTGAGGTTGTACATGGAAGCTTGAGTGGGAGACCAAAAATCAAGAAAAGAGAGAAGGAAAAGTGAAGAGAACTGATTGAATGTATAAAGAAGGGCACCCACCATAAATCCCACTGATAAATATGAAATAGTGAAAACAGGAAAGTTATTGTTCAACCAAGACTTAATGCGCAGGTCCAAACCAAATTGACTCTTTTTTTGACTCTGTCATAAATGAATATCCTTTTGACATTTTAAAACTAAACTATCAGGTACGGGCCTGTGCATAATATATCTACAATATTTCGAACTTTGTTTAGTCATTAAGTACAGAATGATTGGAAAATTGAAAAACATTGAGAGGAAGGTTATCACACATACTCGTTGAGGTAGATACATTTGCAAATTACTAAAAAATATGAACTTTTCTGTTCATTACTTCAATTGGATACTAACATTTTAAACATATGAAGCTGCAGCAAAAATTATTAACATAACACAAAATACCATCCTAATCAAATTGAAGTTTTGAAACTATGATATTTACTTGCACTAAGCTGAGGTAGAATATCCCCCGGGAAATTTGTCGTTAAAAGCTGAGCTGACTTGTTGAAGAGATTGGAATTAGATACATGAGTTATTCTCTACTGGTCTATTGACATTACAACATTAACAAGGGCATGCTGCAAAACATGCAAGAGAAGCATTAAATTAGGCGAATGAACATAATGCTAGCATTTGTTCAGATTTGATGGCTGAATCACACAGCTAAAAGCTGTACTTTAAACTGTCACCAACATTTTAATCATCAAGTAAATGCACATGATGACAGTGTTTGCTAAATGATGGTATTGAAAGACCACATTAAGCCAACATCAAACTGTGAGATAATATTTCTTTTGACAGCCGAGATGAAAAGCTAGCATGACTGGTCGCAAGGACCTGATTTAAATGTATCAATTTGGCTCAATGGTCTATTGATTGGAGTAGGCGAGTGAAAAAAAAAGATTTAATGGCAGAAGGCGCTTACATGAAACTGATAGGCATCACCCATCCCTGATTTCAAACTGGAAAAAAAGAAAAAAGCAGAATGAAATGAGAAGTATCATTGTTTGTATATTTAGAATATTGTATGACTCAAAAAAGAAATTGACCATTGTTCATTATGATTCTTTTTTTGGCAAAAATAAAGTTCTCCAACTTCAATTAAAAATGTACAGAGTATGATTAATTGAGGTTCTCTGTTGAAGGAGTATACAATGTAAGACCTGCTCAAGAAAAAACTGTCTTTGGAGAACCAGCAATTATTACACAAATGACACAACATAGGACGTCAGAGACCAAGGTTGCCTTATTGCAACAGGATCACTGTACCCAACCGTAAATCAATTAGGAGCGTAACTGCAGTTACGCTCTCAAAACGTCCACCATGTTTACTGTCAATTCAGAAGTCTACAAGCATTTTTCTAAGCATGTAGTACAACTTGGAGAAGCTTGTATGTCTCCTGATGTTCAGTGTACATGTTTAAGTTGGCCTGCCATCATTAAATCTTCAGATTTTTGCCTGTTATTCTACGAATTTGCATTTGAGGCCAAGGCTGTTGGGAGCGTAACTCAAATCTTTGGGAGCGTAACTGTAAATTCTGTTTCTGAATCAGGAGAGTAACTGAGTCGGCTAAACACATTTAAACAGATGCTACCTCATCATAATGGCTATAGCAAGACATTTGTTGTCTTCTAATTGGTGTACAGAGGCCTATATTAAACTTATAAAATCCTTCAAACTCTCGGTATTTTGGGACATTTTCCCTCTGTTTTATAGCAATTTTCCATGAAAAACTGACATCTTTCATGGCTCATCTGGCTCAGCCCAACTGATTTGACCTAGTGTTCCGTGATACAATGAAAGAGGACAATCCGTCATGTCAACATACAAATTGATTTAACCTTTTATGCTTATGCATCACTTTAAAAAATAGAAAGGTTAGTCTTTAGTAAAACTAGGTTTCAGTGGTTTGACTGAGTCTTCCATAACAGAATCTGAGTTGCACAATGGGAACTTTTGAGGTAAAAAACAGTTAAACCTGCTTTGACTGAGTCTTCCATTGACTTTTTCCATCCAAAAAGTTGTTTGTTGTGCAAGCTAAAAAAGTCAGTGTTTTGACTGTAGCCGACTCTATGAATCTGCACAAGTCTAGTGGAAGACTCAGTCAAAGCTATGTTTTGGCTGGTTCATCCTCCATTTTCTAGTGGAAAACTCAGTCAAAGCTATGTTATGACTGAGTCTTCCACTAGAAATGGAGGATGACTCAGGCAAAAAATAGCTTTGACTGAGTCTTCCACTAGATTGATGGCAGATTCACAGAGTCGGCTTCAGTCAAACCACTTTGACCTAGTATGGAAATTAAAATAATGAAGCCACTGTCTTGTAGCTTCCTGGAATAATCAGTCAAAATTACTTTATTAAATAAATTCTGCATTTTTTAAATATCATTTATGTTTCTGCACGATCACAACACCAAGCTGAACACAATGATATAACTCTCAATACAATCAGCAACAGGAAACAGAAGTTGTCTGCTGATTTGTTTAGTTTTCACAATTTCAGGTCTGCTGAAAATTGCAAAATTTGCTATATCTGAGTCTTCCATGAGATAGACGATATAAGTGGCAAATGGATGGCTATATCTCTTCATTAATTTATTCTCATTTGCAACTTGGGACATGCAACTTCTCAGAAAGGTTGAATGCCAACATCGGAAAGAATGCTATGACTGTGTTCCCTACCCACTGATTGGTTGAAAAAAATATGAATATATTATTTAAGAGTAAAGCTTATGACAATACATCTACTTATAACTGGTAATTAGTCAACCATTTATTTATGTTATGCTATGGGACTCATGGGACTTTAGTTTGTTCTTTTTTTTCAGACTTAAAAACAATATTTCATTTTATGGGTGGCCCCTTGATAGCGGCCTACTAGCCTTAAAGGGGTCACCCTCAATAGAGAATTGTCAAACAAAAAATACTGTATAACATTTCAATAGTTTATTTATCTTTTTCATACTTTAATATTCTCTATTGAAAATAAATATGTCTGAGTCTGAGTCTGAGTCTGGTTGATACGGACTTTATTTGTCCATTTCAGAAGAACATCAGAGGAAGTAATGCATAAATACCAGTTTTCTCCCAAAGAATCATTCGAAATTACAACTTTTCAAATTTAGATTGATGGATATCAATGAATCCAAAAAGGCCAATGAAGCAACCTTGTTTGACTGACTGTTTGCCAACAATCCCTCCTCAGCAAAGTGGCCATACCAAACTGCCTTAGCTTTTCGCTTCAACCCATTCTCAATCTGTTAGAGTAAATCTTCCCTTTCTCGAACCCACAATGTGTTGGCAGCCACTAAATTCACCCATCGGATGTTAGGCATCTGCTAAATTCCCAAATGGGTTAGAAAAAAATCTATGCTACTCAGCAGCCAACACCAACACTATAAAACAACTTGTGCTTGAAATCTCTAGTGAATTTCAGCAAGGCTTCCGGCTGTCAACTCTCTTGAATGAAACCAAGATAACAAATGTTTAGAGCTTTGATGCTAACCCTTAACACAGACCTATCGATTGCAAAACTTCCAGAAATCTTTTTTTTTCCTTTCTTATTTGAAGAACTTTATTTCTGCAGGACAGTACTAGAGAATTTCACCTCTCATTCTCAACTCATGATAATTATTGATATATAGACAATGTATATCTTGGGCATTTTGATTATAAAATCACTTTGGAGGAGTCTAATTTCATGGGAACATAATATTATGGCACTTTCAAATGAAGGAATATGTGGTATGTTCACATGATAGCTAAGAGAAATGCAAGAATGCTTGTAAGGGCGCAGATTGGGTGTTGCATATACTGAAGCCAATCTGATCAGCATAGTAGCACGGAATCTCAGAAGGCATCTAATATAATTTGAAAGGCTCAGCTTGGCATGCTATCAAGCTCTTCCTTCACTATTCTAGAATTTCAGGTTGGTGGGTAGGCCTGCCGTGAGTGTGACTGTGATCTTTATGAAAATAAACTGTCCTAAAACCATATCAAGGAAGTGTTATGGTTACAACCTTTCGATCAGTTCTCCTAAACAAGCAACTAAACATGCCGCAACACCAACGTCATACATTTTGAGAGAGTTCCTATTATATTAATTTATAATGCTAGGCTAAAACTGCTTACCATCTCTATATTGTTTTCTCTTCCTACAATTCATCAGTCAAGGGTGCTAGAAGGGAATGAGGGCTGCATGGAGTGGTCGGATGTGAAAAGCAATAACTATTTTGTGCTACAAAATTCAGCATTGCATCAGTAATAATTTTGAAAATATACACACAAAATTTTTCTGAATTAAGACCTAATCTTTTTTTCTTTAAGATCAAAAGGGCACATATCCCTTCTGCCCCCCTGTTCCGGCCAACATGAATGTTTACTGATACAGCTGTCCTACAAAGTATTCTGAAAAGTCTTTCTTGACAATCACATCGTCATAATTTTTTCAGCATTTCAGAACTGTTTGCTGTTTTCTTTGGCGAACAATCTATGTTTAAACAACACAGGCCACATATCAAACACAGCCTGACATCCCTATAGAGAAAATGTTTCCTTGAGCCAAATACGGAAAGAGAACAAAGAAGTTTTTTTTATAATTCTTGCACTAGCATTTGCACCTGTACTTGCACTTCTACATCTTTGCTCTTCTAAAACTCATCTGTCAAATGGCAATTTAGTTGACATAGCCATATAAAAAATAAGTCATTGGACATATAAGCTAACCTAATAAGACTTAGTAATATTATAACAGTGAACTGGAAATATGGGGTATTGGGAGGTGATGGTGTAAACTTAAGGGCATGGAGGGGAGAGCATCTAGCTTGAAGGCATGCGATATAGGAAAAGCGTTCTCTTCAAGCAATGCAATATCCCATTAAAGCCCCCAGCCTTTAACTTTGATTGGATTCTCCACTTCAAGACCTCTGATTTCGGGTTGTCATGATTTATCTTTCGGTCTTATCTGCCTCCTGCAAAGAATGTCTCAATAATTAACTTTAAATGGACTGATTCTTGTTGGCTAAATTGCTGCAGGGGCAGCTGAAGCAATATTTGATTGCCTTTGAACTCAATTTGAAATTTTGCAGTGAAATTATCTATATATATGTATATATATATATATACCCAAAACTTGTGTTTTCTGCTTTACATCATCCCAAACATAAACCCATTTAATTGATATAATTTTCCAAGTAGGCCTAGCATAGTTACAAGCTCCAAATTTCTCTGATTAATAAACTCCATTTTACGATGTTTTGATTTTTTGAAATTTCAAACTGTCATGAATCAATTTTACTTCAGACTAGTTTCGACAGTCTGTTCCTGTGGACTGCATTATCCCTGTCTTTTCCTGTAGCATAAAAATATTTCGCTGTAGTTTGTTATGATATACAGACGGGATTACTCTCCTGGAGTGTTCTGCTTTGAGGCACTGAGTTTTGTATATTGGGCAGGTTCCGGAATTTGTTTCTACAATGTAGGACAGTTTATTCAAGTCGTTAGAGGTGAAAACTACATACTTTTGCATCATTGAAAATCAATGATTATGTGTGATTCACATTTATTTATTTTGTTAATGTAACATATCCAGTGATGAGCAGACACTCTTTCTATATGCATGCCTGGGACTGTTTCAAATTGTGATAAAAATATCAGATTAATAATTTCTTGAGATTGGCTCTCTCTTCAACATTGTTACTGACCAGTGTGTACATTATTCCACACAAAATTACCATCATTTAAATGACTCCACAATTGGTAAATCTTCTACATTCTGATTTGCCAATAACCTGGCAGCCGCAATAGCCTGTATGATTGAAGTGACGCATCTGGGTAATTCTCAGATGGCTTAAAAAATCTTTGCAACGTCAGCAGCCAACATCGACACTATAAAACAAGTTGTCCTTAAAATCTCCAATGAATTTCTGGAAGGCTTACAGTTGTCAACTTAATTCCATGAATAAAACTGATATAGAAATATTGACTACTACTTTGTTAACCTCTCAAACCAAATCAAACTAGGCATGCATATAGAAAGAGTGTCTACTCAATGTAGTAAGATGAAAATTATTTATACTATAGAAAGCTTCAGTGAGGGTGTATGTAGTACCTCAACTTGTATTTAAGCACAAGGCTCTTCTGTAGGTTGGTGGTGTATCAGATACATCAAGAAGGCAATCCGCTCAGGATATCATGAAAGCAACGGAGGCATCAAAAAGCTATTCAAGAGGCTCAGGTGCAGGACATGTAACCAAGATCCTCTCTACTCTCAGATTTATTGGGCCTGGTTTCTAGCTATGACTGTGATAGTATGTAATTGCTGCATACAAATTATCAGATTTAAGTGATATATTATGCAGTATGGTGGTTCACACGAATGCCATAACAACTCAAGTATTAGATGGCGAGAAATAATTGCAATTCCCACACCCTTCGATATTCATGAAGAATTTATTGTCAAGGGACTGTCTGACTGTGTGTTTAAATTGCCAAACAGGAACCTTTAAAAGAACAGTCAATAAATAATTCTTAAAGTATGTTACTAATTCAATTTATTGACAATCAGCACTACAGTTACGGTTTCCAAATAGTATTCTTGTAAAATGTGTAACTAAGACAGTAATAAAGCTGTAACTTATACAATTTTCTGATTTGATGGAAGGTCCATAAAAACTAGCTACTGGTAGAATCCTGCATGAGGCTAATATTGCACTACTTCGACTATCAGATAATTTATATTCGGAAAACCAAACAGAAGTTGAATGCTTGTGCTCAAACTTCTATATTGATAAGATGTAAGTCCTTAGCCAATCTGTACATCATTTCCTGAAGAAAAATACACCTTAAGGTCATATCTCGAGCCTTGTACAAAGCTCAAAGTCCAAAAGTCTTTACATTAACCATATAGTCTTGAAAGCTTCAGGCTCCTGGCTTTGCCTTTTAATGTGGACCACTTTTCAAAATTAATCCCCATTCAAGCCTGACAAAGTTTATTTCTCCCCTTAGATAAATGCAATTGGTACCTCTGTATTTAACTACACTACCTCCAACAAAACCAACAATAACTCTGTTCAAAGCAAATTTACATACAATTATGCATTATGAACGTAGTTTGAACAATCGTTTAGACCACCAACTGAGGTAAAATTAGGAAAGTTGTGCTTCATACACAGGAACATGCTAACATATTTGTAAATTAGGCCGATCAATTGCTCAAAGCCCCACAGAATATAGTTATTTATGTTCTAAACCAGATTCATCACCCCTTATCTAGTAGCAAATTTAATGGAAAGGATGAGTTATGACGAGAAAAATACATACAGTGTATGTTCTTACTTACTGACTCGCAAAGTGTAAATGTAATAATGAAATGTCCGTCATAAAAATTAATAGTAGAAAATTTAAACATTTTGACTTACTTTTATTTTACTTGTTTTATACATATAACCATTATATATTTTAATAGAGGCAATGTTGTGGCAATTTACAACTATGCATACATGTTTGACGTCACTCGCGATTATTGAACAATGTAATTACCATAATAGTTAGTCTCTTCTAGTCAATGTACATGCATAGAAACATCAATTAGATTGTCTGGTATCTGAATTCATACTGTGGTTACTGCATCACAAAATATAAGTGTATGGGTACCCTCACAAGAAATTAATTCATGACTCACAGAAGGGCAGTATTTTAATAAAAAATTGTCACTTTATCATGTAATTATTTTAATGGTTTCTGCTATCTAGATTTCTAAATGTGTTCTTTTTTTTTCAGAGTGAGAAAAAACATCTTCAACAAGAAACAACTTCAAGCACAATTCCGAAAACAGATGCTACAAGAAACACCACCAATGCCTTTCAACAACACCCTCTGCATGACAGGAAAAGCCCCTGGTGACCCAGTCTGCCAATACATGCTGTCACGAGTTTGTGGATAAACAACGTGGCACTTCATCAATGATTCAACAGCCTCTATGGCACCTGCCATCGACTTATGGTGATAGATCTGACATGGATACAATATCAACAGTGTAAGGAGTTTACCTAATGGCTAACAAAACAGTATGAAATCAGATACCACATCTGCATACTGCAAGTGTACATCAGGAATGTCGGATATTGACTTGCGTTAATATCAACCATCTGTGGCACTTCATCTTTTCAGCTGGATAAGTGGTGTCAAATGAATAGTTGTTCTGATACAACAAAGCACTTAACACGATTGGCATATAAGAGGACTAAATGTACTCCATTAAACAGAAATATGCTGGATTGGAATACAACAAATGTGTGATAAGGACTGAACACCAACAGCTCTCCTAGATATCAAGATTCTGCAACACTTCATTATTCAATAGGCAAATTTAGATTCTCCAAGTGTGTTTCTCGAACAGTTTGTGTAAACATCAACCCGCTGAAAAGAGTTGATCAATTCAAGCAATTATTCAACAGAATGGGACACGCTATCTTGGCTGCCAACATCGTCAATTCAATGGGTTGATTTGCATACTGTAATACCGATTATAATATATTTATAACTACATCCATTATTACAACAGTCAGTTTGTATCAATACTCAACGAGTGGTTTACAGGTCCAGTAACACATAATGGAACACAGATTACACACTTCAAGGTCAATGAAAAGTAATTGTCAGTTCTTTGGTAAGATGGCTTGTGTTAAGTTCTCAAGACAGCCTGTAACACAAATCTGAGAGGTGACATGAGAGTTTGAGGTGATAAGCTATCAAAGGTTCCACTTACATTAAGTATGATCCCAGCTAAGGCTTGCCACACTAATCATCATTGACTTAACATGTGTCATGACATGTTCACACGTGTTTCATTCTGTTATCCATCATGGCTATAGATTAACTAGCTGTTGCAAGTCTTTCAACAGATGTAATACTCCTGCCAACAGTGCATTCATCAATGTGTTAATATTTCAAACCTTTCATGAGATTGATAGGTGTCTTGACGATCTCCTTGGGTTTACCATAAACCTGATCTTTGTAAATATGAAAATTACCAAGATTATGGATACAGCGTCCAGAGCACAAACATCGTGAGGAGTCAGGAGCACCATTACGAGGGCTTACGAGGTCATCAGTGTCGTCTATGATGTCATAGGAATATTTATGGAGTACCTCATGGATCCGTTATTAATTCCAGGTCATCGTCATTCCAGTGACCTCTCCTGATCCAAGTCTTGAGATGCAGCATTACCATATCATCTTCATGTCATGTCTGTGGACATGGACATCAACTTTAGTGACCTTTGCTTCCGAAGATACAGGTGAGTTAATAAAGAGACATCGATACAAATGTTTTTATGCTGATAGCTACAGTGTATCTTAATATCCTGATGATTGATAAGATAGGTTCACCAGATTCAACAATTTTACTTCATTTCCTTGCAACACTATCCTATTCAAAGCTTCACCATATTGCCTTTCCATGATAAATCCTTCTACAAGTCATTGTGGACTAAAATAATGTTGACATTTTTTTATAGATGCGAATTGAGCCATACAATTTGAACGATATATCTAGCATTTTAATTTTTTTAATAAATAGAGTTTTTGAATGCCAGAAGTATCCGTCGAATTTGCATATCCAATAAACTTATGTATAAGAACATACTAGGATTAATAGTATTGAAAATTATTTTACATTTTTATTTAATGTGATATATATCCATTCAATGTTATTAGTAAATTTACCTTTTTGTGGAATTTCTAGTCCTTTACTTTTATGCTGGGGCACGCTAATTAAGACAGGTGGAGGAAAGAACAACTTGGAAAAAGGATTTTAGAAATTGTTATTTAACACAGTAAACATACAACTAAACCACAGTTGTATAGAGACTAAGATTGACTGCAGTGGGAACTGGTGTTAAGACTAGATTTATTCTCAAGACAAAGTTTTCCCCAAAGAGACTAAAGTTTTTAAGAGAAGCGATGCAGAAGGAATTTGAAAAGTGACAAAGTAAATAAAGTGACAAAGCAAATAAAGTGCACTTGAGGACAAGAAGAACCTGGGATAAGTTTAGCAAGATAAAATAAATTAAAAAGTTAAAGATTTGAAGTCTGGTACAGTTGAAGGCGGTTTTATGTATATCATGAATTTGCAATCCAAGTCACTAAATTCATTTTATAGTGCTAACTTGGAAATCCCATCAATAAGCCCTTTTATAGTGCTAACTTGGATATCCCATCAATAAGCCCTTGCAAATACCAGAACTAGTCTCAGAGGGCTGTGCTTACCATGCTCCTTGGCATACCGAGCTATATTATGCATATATATATAGCTAACATTGCTGCTCAGCACAAGAAAAGATCAATTTAGTATTTCAGCAGTGTGACAGACTACTGCACTTGAATTATGAATATTTTATTGTATTAGGCAAATCATCAATTAAAAGATCCATAACAAACTTGCAAGATGTAAACACAATTTATGAAGAAATCATTTTCCATGACAAAAACTATCAGAGACGGACAAATAGATATCTTGAAGAAAGTTTCGGCTAAGTTAAATGTGACTTATAGTTTTTACATTTATAATAAATGTTTAAATAGGGGTATTTAATCTAATGAATTAAGCATTTAAAGAAGTTGATAGTTCAAAAAGACTGAAATGAGACTTTTAGAAAATAATTGCTCTTGCTTCACAGCTGGAGTGAGATAGTACACAGAATTCTGCTGACTACAATGTTTTTTCCCGTGCTGTACACAGATGCCTGGCACAGTAAGGCCCCTTGTTCCTGACGCAGCATTGCCCTTTCTTTGCCTGACTCCGGGACACAATAGCAAAGAAGTGTTGCGTGCTAGGAGGCTGTAACCCATTGGCTAATAGCATAAGAGCCATCAAAAAGTGGAAGGCAAGCGGTGCCCCAGCAATAATGTCTTTCCGTCTTAACATGCCATGTTTCATGCAATATGTTATGGTTATCCTTTTTTTACATCACAAATTTGAAGGTTGTGAGTATTTGAAACAATCTGATGCTTTTTGACTCATACTATAATAAATTAAGAATAAATTCAATGTCTAACAGTTAGCGTAAACATTTATTGCACTAGCCAATAAAACTTAATCTACATTTCGACATGTCCCATTACAGGTGTTTTCATTACCATGCGATTCTGGTCTTTCACAGTTGCCTGTGAGGAATCAATGCAATGTATATACTTGCTACGTTTGATATATTAGCTGTGTGACGTTCTATTGTTTCTGAACCAATCAGAAGAAGGAAAAATGTTATGTGTTTAGTCTTAGAATCGAGTACTAATGAAATTGCCTGTAACTAATCAATTAAAGTGACAAAAATGTATTGGTGCACTCATTGACTTGAAACTTTGTACCTGTAGTTAGGCCTTGCTTTGTTACAATGATACCTAGTTATAACACCAACTTATATAAGAACCCATTCTTCATGAACAAAGACTGTAAAAAATACCAAGTATAACAATTCAGGCACAAAACCACAAAACATTTGTATGAATGCCTTTGGGCATGACTTGCCTTAAACATTTTCCTCCCATTAGTCTATGGTTTACAGCCCAACGGCATGCAATACTTCTTAATGCTATTATGTCCCGGGGCCTTGTGAAGAACCAATAACATATATGTGTTTGGTGTGGAATGCAAACTTGCAAAGCCCCTTCCAAAGCAAACGCCTGCTGCTGGAGTGCAAATTGTCATTTCTCAGTAATAATGTTCAGAAGGATCACTTTTTTGTAGTTGTTTTCTATTGCTGAGTAGAGTTTTGAAACCGCAATTTTCATCAAATTATGGATCAATGTCTTACTGCCGGACAACAAATATCACTCATCATAATGTCTTTCTGCTTTTTTATGGATAGCTGGCTCAAGGTTGAACGTAGTCTTAGTTCAATTTTAAATACAGTGCTCCCATTCTGTCATTGATATGGAATAAATAATGTTAAATCAGGCTTTCCCGCTTTCTCTAACATAGCTAAGCCCTGAAATATTACAAATGAGCATAACTTAGTTTGTGGACATGAGATGAAAATGTGTATAGAAATATATTTATAAAAATATTTGTTCACATGGAAAAACTGACATTTGTGTATTTGCTTTATATATTTCTGCTTGTGTCTGGTATAACATTCACACCTGGGGTGCCGGAAGGAATCGCAGATGGCAGGGGCGGTCAGATGAAAAAGGGCAAATAATATTCGCGCCAATTTCACTTGACAAAAATTAGATAGACAGCCAATATGTACTTACTACTTTGTCCCTAAAATTAATAAAATAAGGTAAAGTAATGTTTTTTTTTCTTTAAGATCAAAAGGGCACCCTTTCCCCCCTGCCCAGCTTGGACAAGGGCAGGAGGGGCAATTGTCCCCCCTACCCCCCCCCCCTTGTTCCGGCACCGCTGGTTCACACTAGATTAGGGTTTAGGGTCAAGATAAGATTGACAATAACTTACTCAAGTTCAGAGTTGCAGTATATAAAACACATGTACATATTAATTCTTGAAGGTTCATGATTGAAGTATATACAAACAGCCTATTCGTGTATATGCTCCAAATTATTGGTTTAGAAATTTTTCAATGAGCAAAATCCATTCTTTATACCTATGTCTAAATGCAACCATACCAAATGCATTCATGAGCAGACTCTGACTTCCTTTTAAATGATGATTATTTGTTATTGTAAGTTTAATTGTGTTTTATTTCTGTCTTTTCAGAGGAACAACAACCAGTCACAACTTTAGACTCAGACAGGGTTTTGGTTTTTACATCTCTCATAGTGAGTATGAATTGTACAAATGAGTTTGTAATTACTCAGACAATTGCAAACTACTATACCTGATTGTGAATAAGGTTTCCTTTAATTCTGCCCACCCAATGCAAGATAATATTTTCGGACTTCACAATTGGACATTCTAACAGTGGATGTTGTCTAAATTTCAGATGCTTTTCCTAATGCTGCTCACAGTATTTTGTCAGCCTAAAGCAAAATTGGCATGAGTCAGACTTAGGCCATTTTTCATTTTTGGTACCACAGGAAGGCCCTTGTGATATTACACGTGTTTAAAGAAATTTAGACTCCTAAATAATTATCAAGCCCCTTAAAACCCCTATTTAATTTTCGTGACTTAGGCCAATTTTGTTATCACTGATTTTGGCGGATATCACAAGTATTTTTCGGTCAAAATTGTGAGCATTAATTTTATAAACAATGTTTCCTCACATTTCATTCAATAATTTTATGGAAATATGCTTAATAAGGAAGCTAGACCACAAAACAATTTTGGCCTAAGCCATTTTGGTTGTAAAAACCAAATTTGCTTCAGGCTGACGATTTGTGATTCAGCTCTGGTCCTTGAGCTGCCAAACTGCCCACATTAGACACCAAGTGCCCATTTGTCATTGTAAGTGTGGGGGTCAACAGAAAGGACTACTATTGCCAACTAAGTTCATAATGTCCAAAACTGTCAGTAAGAGGGTCATTTCATGGGATTTTGCCATACTTAACAAAATATAAGGAGAATGCTTTTGTACGACACAAAGAAATTATCATGAATTGAAAAAGGATGCGATAACATTTACCCCATCCCTCACTCCTTACACCTATTGGTTAACAGAAAGGACTAAGTAAAAACAACATCGGGAAAGCACACTTATTCAACCTATTTCTATTGTTTTTCTTGCTAAACAACAATATGATGTTGCTGGGCAATACTTTCAATACATCACAAGAACAACCTGATAAACATTATCAAATGACCTTTTTTTGCAGGAACCCCCATTCTTACAAAGGACTTATGATAATTCATCTGTAGACGGGCGCTTGGAGGGATTTATTGTGGATCTTGTCGACAAATTAGCAGAGAGAATGAGGATGCCTTATCGATTACAGGTAAAAAGTGTAAGTTGTGTTTGTCTGTTGTAAATGAATGTCAATTCTTTTTCTTGAACTGTATGATTCAATAGCTATTTTATTCACTGATGGTAAAATATATAAGGCATGCTTCATGGGAATGAAAGCTACTTATATGTCTCTTAGTGAATAATACCAATAGGACATTTTGAGAAAATTTTGTCCATTCTGGTAAAGTTCAATGTAAGTTTTGGTTTATCTATCACCAAAGAACTCATAACAGAAATGTTTATATCATATACTAGGCAAACAAAATATTTCTTTGCCAACAGATAATCAAGTATATTTCACGTGTTAAAATAAAACTGCTCAAAAGCTTGATACCAGTACAACACATTGGCTACAAGCGAAATCCACTGATCTGTAAGACAATTGCACTGAGCAGATTTGCACTGGTTTTGCACTTGCTGGGTAGCTTTTCATGTGCCAACACTGTCAATTACCAGACATGAATAATTGATTATGCAATCATTGTTTTTCTGGTTTTGCATGCTGCATTATCTGCTTGTTTAAATATGTGGAAGTGATTTGAATGAAAAATTGTTGTCAATGATCTATTTATAGTAGCAGTACTTAAAAAAAAAAGGATCGAGTTAGGTGTATAACTACGGTCAAATCAATATTTACAGTGTTTTAAGACAACCTCATAGCCTTAGCTGAGATGGTCTCTCAGGTTTCAGCCATTTTCAGTAAGAAATATATATATCACATGAGCTGATCACATACCATATATATGCCTGAGTTATATCGGCTGGAAGACAACCACACCACAACGATGCATGGGAAATTGTCAATGGTCCTCTTTAATGGTGACACATATTCAGATTTGGAGTGGCATGTGCTCAAAAAGGGTGACATGATAATTTTCTGTATATTTACATATGTTGTAGTTTTTGTTATCCCACTGTAAATCCTCTAAATAGTCGGTGCTGATGGGGCGTAAAATACAAACTGACACCAGCTGTAAATAAAACATTCACACATTTATATAAGACCACTTATAACATTTAACACCTCCTCCAGCCTTTCAGAAGCCTGTATTTCACAGCAATAAATTCCATATTCTTTCTTGTCCTCTTATGCTCTGATGTTTGACTGTTTGACTCTCGACATGAGCCATTATTCACACTAGGTGAACAACCTAACCGTGATATAAGACTGACTTGCCTTCATTCTCTTACAAAGATGAGACACTAATTTTAACAAATGTGAACTGTTAATGAAATATTTATGTATGTTTCCTCCAGGTAGTTTCCAATGGAGGGTACGGAGTGAAAAGCCAAGATGGTTCTTGGAATGGAATGATTGGTGAATTAGTCAATGGGGTGAGATAAGATGTCAATTTGATAATTTCATCACAGTAAATTACATTAATTGCCCACAATTGTTTAATATGACAAGATACTTGTAGTCTCAATTTTTGAAGAAAACAGATGAGTCTGAAGAGTTAACTTGCACGCTAACATTTCCGTATAGTATTATGTATTTTAATCGAAAGGCAAAGTCATGTCAGGCTTGTGTCAGATTTCTGCAGCTGTAACATTTGGCATTAAATTTCGCGTAAGTTCAACAATTCCTTTGAGTTGACTTGGGTAAATAATGGTTTGGAAAGCCAAAATTTCCGGACAATAGCCCTATGCTCATGAGCCTTGTAGTAATAGTTGTGCGTCCCAGTGGCGTTCCTTAGAATTGGTCCAGCAATGGTGCTTAAGGACTTAAGGGGCTCAAGGTTAGTAGTATTGTGACATTGAAATGACCTTAATGCGTACTGATTTGATATTTTATGATCTTCTTGCAGGAGGCCGATGTCGCAGCAGGGGCTCTTACAATCAACCCCTGGAGAAAGGAAGTCATTGAGTTTTCACGGCCTTACATGGAAGTGGGAATTGCTACGGTCGTAAAGCGGCCACCAGAGGGCCAGGAGCCCCCTGTAGTATCACCCTGGGAGTTAGCAAGTCGAGATGACATGGAATATGGGATGATCCCTGGCACCCTGACTCAGCACTTCTTCCGTGCGTCTAATGATAGTGTCATTCGTAAAATGTGGGAGAGGATGTACGCTGCACGTCCTTCGGTATTTGAGTGGACTTCCCGCAAAGGGATAGAAAGAGTGCGAGAGTCCACTGGTAATTATGCTTTTTTTGTTGAGAGTGCTTTCGCGGAGTACCTTGTCTCTCAACCACCTTGTGATCTAATGTTACTTGACCAATTTTTAAACCCGAAGCAGTACGCTTTTGCCCTCCCGCGAGGATCAAAGTTCTTGAAGAAACTAAACCGTGCCTTACGATATTTATTGTTCAATGGATACGTGGATGATATATTTCATAAATGGTGGCATGCGGAGTGTGATGTTAATTACCCAGCCTCCTTTGACGAATGGTCAAGGGAACGGAAACGTGGTCAGAACCGTGACCGTCAGCAAGACATGACGGAATATGACCGCCAAAACCCAAGTGAATATGACTCTTATGGAGATAATGATGGAAATTCATATCAAAATGACAAGGGCCCTAAGTCGACCCCTCCTCCTCATAAAGGTTGGACTAGGAATGCCCCTCGTAGATTGAATACGGCAACTAGCGTTCATACCGACAGTTTTTTACTTGCCTGTTCCCTCGCATCAGTTCTACTGTTGATTAAAGCAAATTCTTAGGACAATGTTATCTTATTAATGAATTGATACTATTGATTGGTGTCATGTCCATGTCATGTTGTTATTTTTACATAAAATTTGTTGATTACAAAATTGGCTTGCCTTTTTCATTCAATTCTTCATGTGTTGCTGTGAAAATACAGATTTCTAGTATCTTTTTCCCAACAGTGTGTGGCACGACTTTCTTTATACCCAGTTTCCCCTGCACATGAAATAGTTGCTCCAAAATAGATAATATGAGTCAATAATGATCCATAGTTCATGGGTGCTCTATTTACAAAAAATATCCGTAAAGGTAGGATTTGTTTCGATGTTAAACCTTGAGACAGACCTATTAATTTCAAAAGTTCTATCCGTAAACATTTTTTGGTTTCTTACCTTTTTAAAAACAAGGTTCTGAAGGGCAATTGTGGCAGTTTTTCTACAATATCACCTTTGAAGCCTAAACCAATCTAATTGCCTAGGAACATATTACACTTTGACATGCAAGCTAAGGAAAAATTGTAGTGAGCTGCTGAGGGCATAGCTCTGGTGTTGCGTATCATGAAGCCAATCTGATCAGCATATCACGAAAGCTGGGAAGGCATCAAATATCAATTGAAACGCTGAGATTGTGTACGTGCAATGAAGCTCTTCACTATACCAAAGATTCAGACAACAATAGCTTGCTTTGTATTCTCTAATGACTTTTTGTTCTGGTGAAGTTTAGCTTGACAACAGGTTGCATTTTAGCCCAGCACAAGGCTGATGATTGCCATGCAAACTGGACGGACTGTACAAGTGCATCCTATGTCACTTATTAGTGCAACTATGCCATCCAGTCATAATTGTGTGGTTTTCAACAGCCTGGTACCTCAGGGTAGACAATCTGCATTCATTACATTTTCTTGTGACTTATAATGAAATTGTGAAAATTGATGACATGTATCAGCTAGTTTTGTTCTTTTCTGAAAATATTAAATTTATATTCGTGAGGCATTGGTCCCTTTCTCATAAAAATGACTGGATATGATTGATATTACTTTTCTACTAGAATAAAAACTATTGAGTTTCTTTTAAATAAAAGTGATAATAAGTTTTTAATGGTCAATCTACTGTAGAAGCAACCAATTGCTTGGCAGCTTTATTTAATTCTTATGCATATGTGATGCCTATTTGTTAAGTGTAAGCACCTTCTGCCATTAATATTTTTCATCTCGATGAGCTTCTCAATGGATTAGACCAGCCATGCATAATCAATCCATTAATTTAAATCAAATTTCTGCAACCAGTAATCACAGCTTTAAATGCTTGCTTTCCTATTAGGTATAATTCTACAGGTTGATATTACTAAATCACACAGTAATGTTAGTAAATCACACGGTTCTAAAATGCCTCCGGATTAAAGTGGTGTTTTTGGCTAATCATTTGACAAATGCTGGTATTATGTTCACCCTTTTAGTGTGATGTAATGGTTGAAATTGTTGGTGCCAAATTAAAGTGCAGCTTTTAGCCATGTAACCTAAGCATTACATGTACAATTGAACAAGTGCCTGTATCATGTTTGATGTGTGATGGGTTTGTAATTAAATTCCGTTTAATCGTTTTCTGGCATGTCCTGTTAAGTACTGCAAAAGAAAAGGAAAAAACAGCGGGGTCTTATCTTTAACCTTGTTTCAATATTATGCTGAAATAGCCACGGAAGAGCAACACTGCATCTAATAGTTCTCTTCCAATTTCGTTCAGTCAGTGGGACTTGATCTGACCACCGAACCAGACTTTTATGGAAGAGACAAGGGCGGAAAGTCATTACAATGGAATTGCCTTTCAATTACAGCACAATCAGGATGACTATTCTAGAAGTTTAGAGTTTTACTCACTGAGAGCAGACTTGTTGACTACATTTCAGTTTTATTTTAGGAAATCCCATGTTAGTCCAATTTTAGTCTCATGTTATGTATACTACTTTTAAGTCACGTAGTTGGTAGTGATGTTGCCTCATTGTCTAGCTGCTGGTATATATAATTTTTTCATTTTCTTATTTTTATTTTTTCCTATAATTACCAAATAAACGTGCAGTTATGTGTATATTGTATGCAATGAAATATATTGTATAATGTATGTAATAAGTTCCGCCTTTAGTCACGATCCACTTATGAAAAGGTATTAATTAGACACCAATTTTTAGGAATCTAACACACATTTGTATCAATTAGATCCCGGAGAGAGACAAGTTTATTTTAAGTCATAATTCAGCTGGGCATTTTAAACATACAATATTGTCCACTAGATCCTGTCTTTTTCAATGCTGATTAAACATTGTAGGGTCTTATGCCTGTTAGAACCCTCCAAATCTGAGTCTAACTATAGTTTAAAAGAGTTTTAGATTTTTAATTCAGGAAAAAAGTGAATTCCTCTGGGATTAGAGATGGGTGATGCCTATCAGTTTCATGTAAATGCCTTCTGCCATTAATTCTTCTTTTTCCTTCGACTAGCCCACTCTAATCAATAGACTAGCCGAGCATGATTAATACATTTAAATCAAATCTCTGCAACCAGTCATCGCAGTTTTTAATGGCTGCTCTCCCAATTGATTTCAGTCCACAGTTTAATGTTAGTAATTCCACAGTTTTGAAATACTTATGGATAAAAGCAGGCTCTTAACGTAATAATTCAGCAATTTATATAAGCAGTTAATGTAATGGTTGACATTATTGCTGCCAAATTATGTCTTGAAACAAAGCTGTTAAATTCGAACAGATACTTGTATTACGTATTACTTTCATTCACTTAACGTAATGAGTTTCTCATCAAATTCCTCCTTTAATGGTTCTTTTGCAATATATCCTTTTAAGTGCAACAAAGACAGAAAGCCTCAGTATGCCTGATATTATATGTGTTGTAGCAGTTTCAATATATGAAGGTATCTGATTGTCTTTCAAATATTTCACTGCTTAGTATAAATTTTTATCTGAGTCAAAGATAATTGGGCAAAAGATACCTTTAAAGCAGGTTAGATAGGAGTGTTTGTGAGGAAAAATTAAGATGAAGGACCTGAGTTGGCAAAAAGAGAAAGAAAGTGTGATGTATAGCACTGGTGTTCACTGAACATCAAGGCGGTATGTCTATTGGATTACTCTCTTGGAGTTTCCTATTCCTGCCTTGAGGCATGATGTTTCAGAAGTACGCAAAGTTTGGCCATTGATTCAAGCAATGTGAGGCAGTTGGGAATCATTTGCCCAAAAAACAAAAAGTTGCAGTGGTTACTGAAGAGGGAGTGAGCTCAATTGGTGTCACTCTGGGAATCTAATTGCTTGGTCCCAGGTTTGATACCAGCTCTGGCCAGGTCAATACATTGGACAGAAATTTCAGTCTTCCTTTGCCCCATTACTGTGCACATTCTCCTCATGTTCCAATTGGCCCACTAAGAACATAATCATAGGACAGAGATCCAATCTTAAATCTGTCTGTAAAGTGATTGGCCTTCTCACTTTAAGCTATGTTGTAACGAAATAATTGCAAGATGGTGTTGTCATGAAAACTTGAAAGTACATTAAATGAATGCCAGGTATCTGCCTTTGAGCAACTTTTTTTCATTTGAAGACACACAATTTCATTAAAATTACAATCATCCTATCAAATTTAGATGTGTCCAAATTTGAAGAGAGCATTGTAGTTTGTCATGGTGATTAAAACAACTAAAAACCCTACCCAGTGACATAGTGCCCTCTATATTCACATCTCCGCTCTCACTAGCGTCTGCTAGCTGAAACAGAGTGACTAAAACAAAGCCATAGATTGATAGAAACTTAGACATCTGCTGAATTCCCAAATGGGTCAGAAAAATCTTTGAAACTCAGAAGCCTACTCCGAACACTATAGCCAAGTATGCTTAAAGTCTCACATTAATTTCACCACAACATCTGGCTGGCATCTGACGTCCTACTCTGTCATAAGTGTAATTATTGCTTTGTTCTTCCAAGACAGATTTTTCTTGAATATATTTATATGTTATCCTTCAAAGAGAACCTTAATTCATTTTACACTCTGTTTATTAGTTATTTAGGTAGCAAAATTGTATCGTCGCCAAGAAAACAATCAGAATGAACAATGGTCAATGTCCCCACGAGTCTCACAATATTCACTATATCAAAACAGTGATGCTTCTCATTTCATCCTGCTTTTTCCTTTTTTTGCTTGTTTGAAATCAGGGATGGGTGATGCCTATAAGTTTCATGTAAGCGCCTTCTGCCATTAAATCCTTTTTTTCACTCACCTACTTCAATCAATAGACCATCGGAGCAAAATTGATACATTCAAATCAGGTACTTGCGCCCAGTCATGCTAGCTTTTCATCTTTTTTGTCAAAAGTGATTTTATTTCACAGTTTGACATTAGCTTAATGTGGTGCTTCAATACCATTATTTAGCAAGCACTGACATCATGTCCAATGATTTAATGGTTAAAATGTTGGTGACAGATTAAAGTACTGCTTTTACCTGTGTGATTCAGCCTCAAAGCTGGACAAATGCAGGCATTATGTCCATTCGCTTAATTTAATGCTTCTCTGGCATGTTTTGCAGTATGCACTTTTTAATGTTGAAATGCCAATAGACCAGTAGAGAATAACTCATGTATTTCATTCAAATCTCTGCATCTAGTCAGCTCAGCCTTTAACAGCAAATTTCCCAGGGGATATTCTACCAAAGTTTAGTGCTAGTAAATTTCATGGTTTCAAAAATTAAATGATTAGAATTGTGTTTTGTGTTCTATACATATTTTTTGCTGCAGCTTGATACATTTTAAAATGTCAACGCCAATGTAAGTGATGACCAGAAAAATTAATACTTGTTTGTAATTGATAAATGATTCTACCTCTATGAGTACGTTTGATCACCTTCCTCTGGATGTTTTTCAATTCTCCTATCATTCTCTACTTGATGACAAATAAAGGTCGAAATATTGTAAAAAACGTTATGTACATGCCCTTACCAGATAGTTTAGTCTGTAAATGTCACAAGGATATTTATTAATGACAGAGTCAAGAAAAGACTTATTCTGTTTTTGCCCTGGTGTGGTATGTAATGTATTGGATACTCATAGAATCCATAAATCCCATTGATTGATTTGAAGTAGTATAAAAGGAAAGTCCTTTTTGGACCAAGACATAGTAATAAGCATAATCTGTTTATCTTTTCTCTCTTTTCTTAATTTTTGGTCTCCCACTCAACCCTTCCATGTACAATAGGGTGGAATGAAAATTGAAATTGAAAAAACAGCAGGTCCAGATACTTGTCAATTTGCATAAAACTGGCAATTTCATTTTTATTTTCGAGCTGAAATGAAAATTGACAGTGCACTTCAGGATCAAAGATATGTCATAAAAGTGGGTTTTAGTAAATCCGCGGTTAGCTTTATCTCGGCCTAGGTTTAAGGTACAGCCATGAAAGTTACATATTTGAATTCAGAATAAAATTTCCTTCAAAATGAGTACCAGCATGCCATATCTATATATATGATCAGTGCTCAGTCAATAATGTAAGAACTGCGTAAAAATGTTTCGGTGGGACAAACAAACAAAAGGATTGTGCATGTAATGAAAAAAGCTTGAAACTTTCAAGATAGCTTCTACAGACTCAGAACTTCAGCGTTACATGTTTAAAAACTTTAAATTTGTTCTCTTATCAACTTATTGTCCTTGGGGGTAAGTGACTAAAATTACACAAATTTAACTGTTTTCATGTGCTTTCAACATTGACTAACATACCAAAGTCTCTATTAATATTTAATTTTGTTTGATAGCTTACTACAAGTGGTCATATAAGTATTTTGGTAAGTCATATTGACACCTTGGTGACCTTGGTGACCTTGGATGACCTTTGTTTATCTTGTAAGTACCAAGCAGGACATAAAGATTTATTTGCTTTCTTGGTACCTTTATTACCAACCAGTTGATTATAGTTATGTGAATCATATTCCATGTTGCATGATAAAACATGCTAGATATCCAAATAATCATTTTGGATGAGAGGCACAGCCATACTGCCCTCTTGGTTAAAAAATAATAGGTCAAAAACAGAGGTTTAACTTAATATTATTATGTACCCTTTATTTTGTAATTCAACCAATAGATAAGAGATAAGTATCTCATTTTATCAAATAATAAATAAAATATTAAAGTGTAGATAGTTTTGGGGGGTATTAAAATAGGTTAATCATGATATATTTTGTAACCTAATGAGAGATGGCATTGTACATTATACTGTAAAGTGCAAATGAAGTGATCTGTCCCTTTAAAGATATTGCTGTCATTTATATTAACATTTGCCTGTTTCAAATGTATTTCGCGTAGTAACCATTCAATTTATTGATCAATCGGTAAAGCTTTGATGAAGTCAGAGATATCCCCAGACCCCTCTTACACAGTCACACATGTAAGGGTACTGTCCTGATCCAGCAGTGAACATGGAATCATTGTAACTTAAGGAGTTGCATATTAAGATCTGCCATTAATTTTGAAAAGAATGTCAGCCGAATACTTAAAGATAGAATTAATGATCTGTAAATTATTTATTACCTTGTTATAGTATACTGTGACGTAGCCTGAGGGGTGGGGCCATTACATGGGGTAAATGCAGGGCAATTTGCCGCTTTTCATATCTCTCCCATTTAATTTTGGGCCTGAGGCATGGCCCAATGCCCCCCCCCTAAATATGCCACTGGTTATTTAAACTAGTGAGAGCAACAAAGAGGGAGTTTCTGACAATGGATGATGGTCTGTTGTGGTATTGGAGTCAAACATGGAATCATTTTATGAGTGATAGAAATTTATGACGATTTTCTGTAAATTTGAGTGGATTGATCAGGCCTGAAATAGAAGATAAGTATATCATGTTGGTACTCATTTTGTGGGGAATTTTTCACTGATTCCAAATATGCAACCTGTTTTGATGTATATTTAATATCCGCGAAGATATGCGTAACCGCGAGTTCGGCGAAAAGACATTTTAACTGCTTTCTTTAATCCTGAAGTGCACCGTCAATTTTTACTACAGCTTCCAAAAATCACTGAAAATGTGAGTTTTGGACAAATTGACAAGCATCTAGACCTGCTGTTTTTTTAATTTTTGACATTTTTCATTTTTCACTCCACCCTAATGTACAACCTCCATCATTACCCATAATGTACATGAGTCTTGTGACTACTAGCAGTTGTTTAGATGTTTCTTCCCCTAATGAGCCAACTCTCCTTTGATGTGTTTTGCCTCCTTGATTTCTTTCTGCAACTTCCATAGCTTTTGTGTATCCTTAAGAACTTCTGATACAAAGTCAGGATTACTTGGGCTTTCTACATAATTATCCGACAACTGCAACGCCCTCTTTGACTTTCAAATTGTTGCAAGGCAATTTGATTTCAAACTTGTGCTCACATGCACTTTCTGAACATACTAGTCTTCTCCTGTTGAGCCTTTTGCTGTACCTTTGTGCTGTATAAGTGAATTTGATCAATCTCCAATATCTGTAATGCTCGTTTTGACTTTCGAATTGTTAAAAATCAATTTGACCAAGGTGTAATTTTTTAAGACATGCCTGTACTATGAAATGTCCCAGTATTTCCCTGCAGCTTGGGTGCATCCCTGTGTGGTATAATGCTTTTAATTAATCTCCAGTGACTGTTATGTCTTTTTAGTTTCCAGTTGTCACAAATCAATTTGACCATGAACTGAGAGTCACAGACATCCCTGTACCATGAAATATCAAGTTTTTTCCTACAGCTGTAGCCTTGTGTGGTATATGATGTATTGGGTTAATCTCCCGGAGTGCTCTGCTTTCAGGCATCGTGTTTCCCAAATTTGCCAACTTTGGCTTCAGCTGTGTGAGAGAGCTAACTCCAAATTGATGACAAGGCAACTAAAAACTACACTGCAAAGTCTTGTCCCCAAAGGAATTCTGAGTCACACTTTGTTATGTTATTGTAACAGTGAGCCAAAATCCTCCCTGGAGATTTTGAATGAATTTAAAAAGATTGTTCACTCATTGGGAATACATGTAGTAGATAATATATCCCCCACACAACATTGTAAATCCTTAGATAGGCACCAGTAGGATCAGATGGTCAGGCAAAGGTTTGTATGTGCCAACAGTCACTAAATTGTGTCTGTTCAATAGGTCTGACTCCATTTTGTAGTTCTGAATTTATGGACAGGTCTCCAAGCAACAGGAGCTCAGATGGAATCCCCTTTGCCTTTCAGCAAGGTGATTGGTGTTGTTGACCAAGCCAAGGAGTCTGACTTAATGAGTGTGTTTGTTGAATGTTTGATTGTTTGGGTCAGCTACACTGTATTGATTATGTTCCCAAAGCATCAGTTCAACAGAAAAGAGTGTTGTTATCGTACAGATTGGGGGATTATAACATGTTGACAACCAGATTATTATTAACTGTTGGTCACAGGATTTCACTCACTTTGCAAACAAACCAGATAATATGTATTCAGGTGGGCTTCCCCAAGCATAGGCGTATCGGAGGGGGCAGGGGGGGCGGTCACCCCCCAAAAGTTTGGGAAACAGTAAGATTCGGGCAAAACGGCTGAAAAATTTGGGCAGATGATTAAACAATCAATATTGAAAATTAATCATTTCCAGGCAATTTAATTTGAAATGGTATTAAATCTAGATCTTGAAATTTGGGCAAATGTCGCTCGCCCCCCCCCCCCAAAAACCGCGCGCTCCGTACGCCTATGTCCCCAAGTCAAAAATAGCACTCCCCCTTTATCATTGCACCACCTTCCAATTTGTTTGTTTGTTTGTTTGTTTTTGTTTTACGCCTCTGCAGCACCTTAGTGGGCTATATCGAGGCAGGCGATCGCCGTATGATGATGAGATGAGAAGACTGTGAGTCTGGCACATACCCTATTAATTCAGGGATGCCCAGGGTCTTTCAGTTGCCCCAGCACAGAACACTGGATACAACCCTCCTCCATTTAATGTCCCATGCACCACCTTCCAATAATACCTGTCTTAATCCCCATATGGAGATAGACCTATTCCTGTTTGGTTTGACAAATGGCTTTACAACTTCAGCAGCTATCAACAATACTGGAAACAACTTGCTTTGTAGTCTCTGATGACTTTTTGTTCTTGTGAAGTTTAACTTGGCAACAGGTTGAAATTTAACTCCGCACCAGGCTGCTGATTCGCATGCAAACTGGATAAACTTTTGCTTGTGCATCCTTTGTCACTTATCCGGTAGAACATTGTGAATAGAATTCCAAAATATAAGTGCAACTGTGCCATCCGGTCATAATTGTCTGGTTTTCAACAGCCTGGTATTCTTTCTCGGTAGACAATCTGTGTTCTTTACATTCTCTAGTGACTTCTAATGAAATTGTGAACTTTATAGTAGCTCCAGAAAATTACTGCCAAATATCTTTTCTGTTCTTTTCTTTTCTGGAACTGAAGTATTATTAAATTTAAATATTGTGAGGTGAACCATTGGTCCATTTCTTATAAAAATGACTTGAGATGATTCATATCATTGGTCTACAAAAACAAAAACTGATGGAGTTTTTGTTTGAAAACAAAAGTGATTTTATATTTTTAGTGGCTGATCTACTTCAGAAGTGACCAATTGCTTTGTTTGTTTTCTTAGTCGCAGCTTTATTTTTAAAATTCTTATACACATGTGATGCTAATTACTCAAGTGAAAGCACCCTCTGCCATTAATGTTTTAGTCCGAGCCCATGGAAATTAAATGGAGACGGGTTGTAACCAGTATTCTATGCGGGGGCAACTGAAAGACCCTGGGCATCCCTGAATCTATAGACTCCCAGCCTTCTCGTCTCATCATCATACAGCGGTCACCAAAAAAAGAAAATGAGCTGCCCCGGCTGATCTGGGGTACACCAGCACAACACAAGTCAAGTCAAGTCAAGCTGGGCATTATGAAAAACATATGATATTGTCTGTTAGATCTTGTCTTTTTCTATGCTAATTATACTGTGGTGAGATATAATGCCTGTTAGAACCCTATAGTTCTGAAATAATCTAGCTAAGATTTTGAAATCAGGTAAAAAATGAATCTCTCTGGGATTAGAGATGGGTGATTCCTATCAGTTTCGTGAAAGCGCTTTCTGCCATTAAGTCTTTTTTTCCCTCGACTAGCCCACTCTAATCAATAGACCAGCCGGGCATGATTAATACATTTAAATCAAATCTCTGTGAAAAGTCATCTTTACTGGCTACTCCCCTTATGGATTTCAGTCCACTCTTTCATGTTGGTAATCCGACAGTTTCGGATACTCTTTGATTAAAGTGGTGTTTCGGCATAGTCATTTATTAATTGCTATTAGTAGTTAATGTTGTGGTTGAAAGCAATTGTGCCTAATTAAAGTGCAACTTTTAGTCTTGTAACCGATTTGTGAAATTTGAACAGATGCTGGTATTACGTCCATTTGCATAATGTTATGCGTTTGTAATCAAATTCCGTCTTTAATCGCTCTTCGGCATAATATCCTTTTACGAGCAGAAAAGATAGAAAGCTTTGTGCACCTGATATTGTGTGTTGCAGCAATTATATATGTAAGTATTTTTGAAAATGTTCTTCTGCTATGTAGAATACTGCTGGACTGTACGATAATCCGCCAAGGAAAGGCCTTCAAAGCAGCTTGGATTGCAGTGTTTGTGAGGAAAAATTAAGATGAAGGACCCAAGACAGCAAAAGAGAAAGAAACAGGGGCGGATCTAGGAATTTGGGAAGAGAGGTGGTTCAGGTTCAGTGATGGGACTAAAACAGGATGCGAAGCCCAAAGGGCTGAAGCTTATGCGGCGGGGGTCTGGGGGCCTTGAGCGGCCCCCAGAAGCCAACAGATTTTACGTGCTCTGAGATGAATTTTGAGCAACCTGAATGCTGTTTTTAGCTGCTTAATCCAATAGATATTGTTTTGGTGTTTCATCAAAAATTAGAGAGCTTTTGCTACACTTTTTCAGGTCCCTTGATCTTGTAAATAGCATTTCTACACGTCACACAGAAATGTGCGGCAAAGCCTCTCTATTAATGTTTAGCTACAAACTGATATGAAGAGCATGCACAAACCACAAACTTTTATTGAGAAGTCATCATATGGATGAGCTTATATTGATAAGTTATGGGACATTATGGAATTTACAGTCCAGATTTACAGGATTAATATCAATTTGTGTCAAAAAAATCTAAATCAGTCAATTCAAGTGGACTGGTAGATATTGGCGTTAACAGAGGTTTGAATGATGTCCTCAGTTTACAGTTTGCGGCTGTGGACTGCCACAGAAGACACATTCGTAACTTAACAAGGTGAAATATTATCCATTGCATCAAGTTCAGGTGTCACAACTGGACTGCAAAGTGCTATTTACCCAGCTGGGGAATTCTTCGTAAACTCGCTCTCACTTTTTTTATTCCAAGAAGTAAACTGTCACTCGTTTGTAGGCCTATACCTAGAACTTAGGGCAATTCTCTTTATTGGATCCCAACCATAGAAACAGCTGCCATTTTTGCTGCAATGAGAAAAAAGATGAGAGAAGGTAGGAAATAGATTATGATAGACTGAGAGATATTATGATAGATACTGACAATTTAACTTATGAAGCTGAATTTTGTCACGCAAAAGTGATTCAATCAGTGGTTCACAAAGGCATAAAAAATTGTTAAAACATTATACCATCATTTGCAATATGACTACATTGAAGCAGCACTTCAATCAGCAGGCATTTTAAAGTAATGGGATTTGATAACGGAAAATTGTGATTAAATTCACTATGGTAAATTCTCTAGACATAATAGCTGCTGGCTTGACTGGCTGCCTAGAGATTTGATATGAATGCATTTATCATGCTCGGCTGTTAGGCTGATTAGAGCAGAATCTTCATGAAAAAAAAACCACTATAATGGCAGAAACCATTTAATGAAACTGATGAGCATCAGCATCTTAGCGTCACATATCCCTTCTGCAATTGATTGTCTTAAAAATCTGGTGCACTATTTCTTAAACAAAATTCCTAAGAAAGTAGTGTACTCCGTGAGACAGAGTGGTCATAGTCGCTCTCATCTGCTGAAGGTCTTTGCTTGCATGGTAGATTGAAAAAAATGTACTTATTAGTGATCTTATTCAGGTTGGTGTGCATTCTTCAATCAGTGACGTAGATCGTGGAGCACTTCCTGCACGGGTGTATTCCAAGTCGGTATCTTAAAATATTTTCAATTTTTTCTGGAATAGTACCCTCCTGGATGTAAATTGAATGAAGTGTCAAATTGGTGGCCCCATTTAGAGTAATTAATGGGCAGGTTAAAGATCCTCACATGTGGCAAAGGTGTAATAGGCCATAACTATGTGATTGTTTTCAAATTTTATCAGGGAATTTACAGTAATTCAATATAAATATTTAATTTCTATCAAAGAGAAGCTCATGCTGCTCAATTGATTTTTTTTGGCCCCAGGTGCTGCTATAACTATGATAATCAGTCTAACTTTCATAAAAGCACTTTCTTGGGAGGGGCGAGGTAGCGACACTGATACTGTTGGAACACGCCGGCTTAAAAATACACATCGACAACAGGTTTTGCTTTGTTTTGGATGCCCCACCAAATAATTACACTGCTCCTACTCAGCCCCACCAACAAAAAAATCCTGGAGCCGCCACTGAAACCATAGCCTCATAAGAAAATACACTTACACTAGATCCAGAAAGTTGTGGTAATTCAAAGGATAGGAGCTGATGATTTGTGAGAGTTTGGAAGTCGGAGGGCATTATCAGCCCTCTGTGAATTAGAGAGATAGCCCAAATAATCCTGACTTTGCATCAGAAGGTCCTCGGGATTTACAGAAGCTATGAAAGTTGAATGAAGAAAAGGAGGAAGCAAAAACATCAAAGGAGAGCAGACTCGTTAGGGACAGAAAAAGAACCGGCCAAAGTAGCTATATACCAGTCTACTGGAATACAAAAAAAAGGTTGAAGAAAGATTAAAAGAGCAACAGGTAATCAAAAAGAAAAGGCAGAAAACAGATTGGCTTGATTAAGACAGAGACCCAAAGATACATATTAAATCACACTGATAGATAGATAGATAGATAGACAGAAAGAAAGATAGATAGATAGATGGATATATAGATAGATAGATAGATGGATATATAGATAGATAATAGATAGACAGATAGATAGATAGATAGATAGATAGATTGATAGATAGATTGATAGTCATCTATTTATTACAAATGTATTTGGTATACAGAAGCTCTTCCATTTATGACAATCTAAAGATTCCAGGACAATCAATTACGAATTAAACCGCCTCCCACTGCTGAAACAAATTGCAAAACTTTGCAGATTTTCCCAAGGGTTGAAGCAGAAAGCTTCAGGGGAGTTATCCAATATGTATACCACACCAAGCTACAGCATAAGACTCTTAATCTGCAGGAAAGGGCTGAGACTTTATAGCCCAGGAACCAGCTGTGAATACAAGTTTGAAATCGAATTGATTTATTGCAGCTTGAAATTAAAAAAAGCATTAATTTTAAGTCATCAGTGAGAATCACAGAGCTAGATTTAGATAGAGTCTCTGAGCTCACATTATCCTGACTTGGCATCAGAAGTTCTGTTGGTCAGAAAGGCTGATTAATCTAACAGAAGTCACACACAGAAGAGCAGAAAGACAAAAACATCAAAGATATTGGGCTAATTGGGCAGAGAAACATAGCAGATATATGAGGATAAATATAGGTTACTGGAATAGAAAACGACTGGAAAACAAGCAAGAGAGATAGTCAGGTAGGTTTAAGATATAAAATGATTACTCAATGAGAGTGAGTTTTATTAAATTTTGTAAACAGAGCAATCCACAATCGCAAGTCCATGATGCATAAGATAATTCAGTGACGAGTTGAGTGAGGAGACTGAGGACTCCAAACACTTGCTCATGTTTAATTGCTGTAACCATAGTCAATGTTAAAAGGGATAGCCAACTGAAAAATAAAAGGACATTAAGCTCGGAGGATGCATATAAATATCTGCCACATTCACAAGGTGGAATGGATCTTGCATGGTATATTCAAATGACCTTTTTTTGAAGCTGTTAAATTGAATGAAATTGAATCAACATGAAGTCCCATTTGTGATGAGTAACAGAGAACAGTAGAATAACAAGAGAATGAGACAAAATAGGAGAAATATTGATAACCGAGCTGGAACATTTCCCAGAATTAAATCATACAGGAATCAATGCCTTAAAACATGATTACATTGAAACAGCACTTTGATCTGATAGCATTTTCAAGTAATGAGATTTGCTAATGTTAAATTACAATTAAATTCACTGTGATAAAGCCTCCAGACATATAGTAGCTACCATGACTGGTTTAGGAGAGATTTGAAATGAATGCATTTATCATGCCTGACTGTTCTTCTGATAAGAACAGTCTCTTCTGGGAAACATTACTATGACGGCAATAGCCTTTAAATCTAAGTGATGGTATCACCTTTTTCTGCTGCAACAGCTTGCCTTATATTCCTGTAATTATTTTTGAAATGCAATTCCTGAGAAAGAAGAGCATTACAGGAGTAGAAAGGTATGCTCATTTTGGTGATGATTGAGATTGGTAGTTATGGTTGCCCTGATCATCTGAAGGTCTTCGCTTGCAAGGTCGATTGACTTACTATTGATATAATTAAAGTTGGACTGACTTCATCAGTTATTGAGGCAGATATTATCAGACTACCAGAATTGGTTCATGCTCTGGGTAGGGAACTGGATTTATTTTCTTTTTCTTTCTGGAATAGAACCCTTCTGGAAGTATATTGGATGAGATGTCAAATTGGCGGCCTCATTTGTCAAATGAAATTTATATATACCATAGCCTCACAAGAAACACCCCCAAACTATCCAGAAAAGTCTGTGATCATTAAAAGAGCAGGGGCTGACTGATTTATGACAGTTTGAAAGTTAAAGAGCATTATCAGACCTCCGAAAATTACAGAGAAAGCCTAAGTAATCCTGACTTTGCATTAGAAGTTCTTCGGGACTTACAAAAGATATGAAAGTTGAATAAGAAACGGAGGTAGCAAAAGACATCAAAGGAGCGTGGACTCATTAGGGATTAAAGAAAAGGCCATAGTGGTCAGATACCAGTCTGCTGGAATAAAAAATCCACCTACAGAAAGATTAAAAGGGCAACAGGTAATCAAAAATGAGAGACAGAAAACAGATTGGCTTGATTAAGCCAGAGATACACACTATTTATAGATATTGAAGCAATATTTAATGATTCTTGAATGTAAGCTAAGGACACAGCTAGACAAATAAATAGAACTGGTGTGGATGAGCGACAATAATATACAATAAGTCTCATATGACTCAGTTTGCTACCTAATATTATTTACTCCCTGATTCAAGATAAATATCTAAGGCAATTGAATGGGTATTGCTTCAGCTCCTAGCCCAAAGTAGCTGTTATGTGCAGTGATCGGAGCAAGAATACCCAACATTGAGCAGTTGATAATTGTAACTTTCTTTCTTCATGAGAATCCGGATGTGGATCTTATCAAGACTGAGAGATAAATCTTTGCTGCAAGAGGAAATATCAAATTCAAGAAGTTGAGAATCCAATCAATTTTGAAGGCTGGTGGCTTTTATGGGACATTGCAGTGCCAGAAGATAGTTTAAGTTAGGGATGCTGTGTCTTTGTCCTTTTCTGTTTGTGGTCCAAATAAATTATTTTCTCTGTAAGAATTTTTGGCTTTGTTGGTACTCTGGTCTTGTGACTTTTTTTTATGGTGTAGGCCTATATCTTGTTGATAACTTTTAATGTTGCCATCACAACATTCTTTTAATTCATAACATTTGTTTAGATGCCGCCAAACAACCTTTCTGAGAAGCTGTATGTCCCAAGGCGGCAAATGAAAACAAATGAAAACAAATGAATGAAGACATAAAGGCCATCAATTGCTTCTAATGTGTGCTTTTAAAATTTCATGTTCAAAACACTAAAAGATTAGTCTAGATGCTATGATAAGCGAAATATCTTGCATGAAAGATACACAACATCTGTGTTGCACATGATGCATCATCTCGTCATTGTACATGATGACGGTTTTAGGTTTTATCTTAACAGCCTTCATTAAAAAAAGGTTTTTTGCTTGAAGGATATTAACTTGGGGATGCAAAACAGTCTAAAAACACATGTACAAATAAAAATATTCATAATCTTGTATGCTATATAAATATTTGTATGAGTTTAGCACATTTTCTTCAAATGACAGAAGCAGACACAATCACAGGTCAAAGAAGAATGAGGAGGAATACCCCTTCATTCTGGAAAGTGAAAATTATTTTACGTTCACTGTTGTCCTGCAAACATGTTTTTAAATGACAGCAACTGAAAAAGAAATTCTGGTAGTTTCACGATCAATAGGACCAAGTTTAGGGTTAACATCGAAGCTCTAAGTATTTGTTATCTCGGTTTCATTCAAGGGAGTTGACAGCCGGAAGCCTTGCTGAAATTCACCACAGATTTCAAGCACAACTTGTTTTATAGTGTTAGTGTTGGCTGCTGAGTTGCAAGGACTTTTTTCTTACCCATTTGGGAATTTAGCAGATGCCTAACATCCAATGGGTGAATTTAGTGGCTGCCAACACATTGAGGATTCCTGATTGAGAAGACTTTTGATACAGATTGAGAAGTGATTGGTATGAATAGCAAAGGTAGGCAGAACAGACAGCTTAGAAGAGAGTATTGACGTGACAACGATGTATGAGCGCGACACATATAATTTTGGAATTGATGGATAATAGGGCTTTATGTTGAGGATTTATACTTTTTTTTTTCAACTTATTAGGGCAGGAGTAAGATATAGCAATGTGGCAATGCTTCACTGAATCTGCCAAACAAAATTGTGTCCTGATGACCCAGTCACACCTTAGATTGAACACTGGAATCAGTCATTAGAAGTGATTAGTGCCACCAACTGAACTAGCACATCTGCAAGAGCGCTTCATGGAGTGATAAGATCAGTGTTTGCAATGTATCATTTGCTTAAAGGTATCTTTGTTTAAATGATACCTTTTGTATATGCTTCAATGCCAATGTTTCATATCAGTCAGACACAGATTTAATGGTGGCAAAAGGATAGTTTTCCAAGCCATCAATCTCGACTTAAATTGCATCCCACTGCTGAAACTAATTGCAAAGCTGCAGTTTTTTCATGATGCCTGAAAGCAGAACACTCCAGGAGAGTAATCCACTAGAGCTTTTTTTCCTAAGGCATTAACAGTTGTAAATCTCCATAATCTGAAAAATGACATTAGTCGCCAAAAGCAGTTGATAACAGTTATTAAGCCTATAGTTCTGTTTCACACAGTTACACATGGGCAAATTTGCATTGAAAAAGCTATTGTTCCGATACAAACCAATGAGAAACACAACCTTGGGAAGAGTGGGGGGAGGGGGGGTTGGATTTGTAATCTCAATGCTGATGTGGGCGATTATGAATTGTACCAGTCAACCCTATACTTTAAAATTTTCAACTGCTCAGTATCCTAGGCTGTTTTACGTGCTTTTAAAATACCAAAGGATGCACAAACTAACATTTCCCTTGCTAAGTTTAATACTGTCATTTATCTGTTTCAGTATCAGTGCACAATAATTATTACACTTATAAATCATAACTGCAATACGGATATCAAAGCAGAGCTCTGTTTAGACATTCAGAAAACAATCACCTGGCGACTGACAAGTCAGTCGACTTAACTCACAGATTCACAGCAGTGAAATCCACTATTGAAGGTGTATGGGACTGCCAGAAAAAAACTTAGTCGCCAATGGTTTGATAACACAATGATTGTACTGAACTGCTGAAGTGTCAATCTCTTGAGTGTCTTTGAGGTGACTATGGAGTGATTATGAGAACAAGCGACATAAACATCATGCTACTTAAATTGTAATCTAGCCATATCAATGCATGGACACTAAAGCAAATTGGGCATGCATGGATCACAATCAAAATGAATCTAACAAATGTATCTTCAACTTTTTGAGTAGGGCCTAAGTCAGACCCTAGCTACAGAACCAAATTTATTAATGGAGTCATAGATATATATAGATTTCGGTGAAATAGATAGATAGATAGGTAGATAGAATAGAACAAATTGAAAGATGGATGGATGGGTGGATGGATAGAGAGATTATAGATAGATAGATTGATGGCTTCGATAGTTACATAGATAGATAGAGTGTATACAGATAGATAGATAGATAGATAGATATATAGATAGATAGATAGATAGATAGATAGATAGATAGATAGATAGATAGATAGATAGATAGAAAGATATATAGATAGGTTTGTAACTTGGTAGGTAAGTAGGTGGGTAGGTACTAGGTAGGTGGGTAGATAGATAGATAGTGCAGACCTCTTGAACACTGTTCTGGGTGTTCACAAGGTTGATAAATGGTTGAATTGATGCACAGGCATATAAAACTTCAAAATTTAAAATAAACCCATATCAATATATAATACAGAGCAAGGTTTTTTATTTATTTTTAGTTTCTCATTGTCTTAGAAAACTGTAATAAACCAAATGTCAGGTTAGGGGGCCGATATTATATCGGCCCCCTAACCTGACATATCATATTGGACTCCATTTCATTGTGAATCATCACAGTTATCAGATATTAAACTGTGTCAATGTTTGCTTGTTAAACCACTGTTTTTCTCAGTAGCCAGTAATCCTCTAAGTGTCCATAATCGTAATCTTCATTGATTACAGCTCCAAATCGCTAGGAAAAAAAGCTCTAATATGTATACCACACCAAGGTACAGCGAAAGTCTCTCAAGCTGCAGGAAAGGACTGGGATTTTTATAGCCAGAGAACCAACTGTGAATACAAGTTTGAAGTCAAATTGATTTATGAAAGCTTGGAAGTGAAAAAGAGCATTACAATTATGAGAAAGATAGCTCACACAGGCCTAATTCTGGCTTTTTGTCAGAATTTCTGTTGATCAGAAGGCTGATTACTGCAACAGTGGCCACGCATAAAAGAGAAGGGAGGTAAAAACATCTAAGATAGGGAGTGGCTAATTGTGTAGAAAATTGACTTAGGCTTAGTGGATACCAGTTAATGTGATCTAAAAGAGGTTCCTAGAATATAGGAAATTAAGTTGTAAGGTTTCATGTAGCATGGAGGAAAATATCAAGGTAAATTTGGAGACTATAGTATACCTCCAAGAGCACACAATTCGGTTATGAAAGGGCTAAATTATGGGCTCAGGAAAGTGCATTTATTTCCGTCCAGGCCTAGGTACTTGAAGTTCACTTGGAGTACTTATATATATTGAATTGTGCATGTGGCTTAGTGCCCTACATCATGCAACTAGCGCTTAAAAACAAGAAGTCTCTGATGAAAGCAAATGTCACAAAGTGCTGCAGCATGACAACATTACTTTTACTGACTTTAAAGGATAATCATCAAGCAGACATGATGGTCTCTTGAGATTCGAATGCTCAAGTTGTATTAATGACAATGCAAAAATAAATGCCCACACTGTAGTTGAACTGTCACAGATGAGAGACGGATTGTTCGAACGCCTATTGACAAGAGACGAAACAGAGACACAGAATGAATTTTTAACTATAGACTAATTTTAAATTTATTTAAATTTCAAATTTACCTTCCATGTACTCGAATTTTATAAGAATGAACATGATGATAATACTGGAAGCTAGCTATGGAAGCCTGGAAGGAAAAATGTATTCATTAGTTAGTACAGGACAATAGTAAGTTCTTCATGTGAGAATATGTTTTAATCTTTTATATTCATGAATTGAACCATGCAAATGAGATGGTCCAGATGTTGAATTGAATTGATTTAACATGGATACCTCCAGAGTTGCAATCAGCAAATGCTGAGAGAAAGTAAGAGATCTAATACTGATCTCTACAGTACAAATTTCTAAAAGTGGCTTGTCATTTAAAATCTAGCCTTAGCTATCTATCCATGGCCATTCAAAGCTAAACTAAGCTACACTTATCCATAGTTAGCCATAGCTATCCACAATTACTCTTGTTTAAACAAGGGGTAAAGAGTTTCCAGTGTGTACAAAAGAATAGAAATGGATAGCTATGGATAGATAAGAATAAGACTAGTAATGAATAGCTATAGACAGCTAAGTTGAGCCACATTTAGAAATTTGTACCGTATGTATTATGTGAGAAATATTGAGAATACACATTTAAAGCTGTATTTTAAGTGAGCAACATCATTTCAACCAGTGCCAGGAAAAGGAATAAACAACTTAATATGATGCCATCATTTGCAATATGATTGCGTTGAAGCAGCAATTTAATCTGCAAGCATTTTAAAGTAATGAGATTTGCTTGCATTAAACCGAGATTAAATTCACTGTGATAAAGCTCGCAGACATAATAGCTGCCATGTCTGGTTGCAGAGAGATTGGATTTAAATGTATTTATCATCCCTGGCTTGATAGCTGATTGGAACAGTCTCTTCTGATAAAAATGACTATAATGGGAGAAGCCATTTAATGAAACTGATGGGCATCACATGTCCCTGCCGGGTGCAATTCTTTTTAAATACAATTTGGAGAAAACAGAGCACTCCAGGAGGCTAGGTGGCTAAGTGGTTATGGTGCAGCCTGAAGATGTTTGCATGGGTTCGAACCAGATAGATAGATAGATATGGTAAGTGTAGCCCACTAAGCCCAGTTCTGGGCTCTCACGACGGTTGATTGATGAGATGAGAGAGAGAGCAGGAGTCCTCAACATGTTACACATTTACCCTATGTGAGGGATCTTTTACTTGCCCAGGACAGATCTTGACACTGATACAAGGGACCGCCAATTTAATGTTTCATCCGAACGGCATCCAGCTGGGATTTTGCGCATAAAGGTACACTGAAAATTTCGGGTTCCTCAACCAGGAGTCGAACCCATGCAGGCAAAGACCTTTAGCGGAGCTGTCGGGGACCTTAACTACACCACCCAGCTGCCATGCGTGGGTAGCCCAACATATCTTCAATTTTCTTTCTCAGAGATATATTATTCAAATTGGATGTTAATCAGCTGCGACACTGAACAAATCCATGCCACAACAGTCTCTCAAAATATACTGTAAAGCTATTGGCAGGGGAGAGTTGGTCTAGTTGTATCATGCGCTGCCAACTGCTGGGTCCATGGTTCGAATTCAGCTCTTGCCGGATCACCTGGGACTATTTTGAATGGCAACTTCAATTATCCTTTGCGTCATTGCTGTGTCTTTCTCCTGTCCTAATTAACCTTTGAAGTGCATAAATACAGGACATAAGCACCAATCATCCATCACAAAGTTATCAGGAAAGCTAATTATTCACAGAACAGGAGCTGACTGATTTATGACAGTTTGAAAGTAAAAGAGCATAATCAGCCATTTGAGAATAATCTTGAGAGAGGGATCCTGACTTTGCATCAAAAGTTCTTTGGGACTCACAAAAGCTATGAAAGTTGCAGGAAGAAAAAAGGCAGGAAAACATCAAAAGACTGCTCAGGCTCGTTAAAAGCAGAAACATCTAAAGAGCAGGCGATAGTGGCCTGATATTGGTCCATCGAAAATACAGGCTGTAAGTATATTCAGCTGCAGATACATAATCAAAAAGGTGAGAAAAAAAAACTCTAATTAAAGAAAGATATGAACTTAGAAAGATACTCATAAATACATAATAAAAGATAGATTGATAAATTGATAGTTAGACAGCTAACTTATTATTGGATAGGTAGACAAGCTTTTCCACATCTCTAAATGAACCACTTCAAGATAATAACCCTTTAAAAAATATTGTGCCTTCAATATTAGATTAGATCGTAACATAAATACAAACAAATTTTTCATAGGCTGTACTTAACAGGACATGTCAAAGAACGATAAAGTTGAATTTAATTACAAACCCATTACAAATCAAACATGATACTTGCAGTTGTTCAATTGTAATGCTTATGTTACATGGCTAAAAGGTGCGCTTTAATTTAGCACCAACAATTTCAACCATTACATCACACTAAAAGGGTAAACATTATACTAGAATTTGTCAAATGATTAGCCAAAAACACCACTCTAATGTATGGCTGGTCTATTCCATAGAGTAGGCTGGTCGAGATGACAAATATTAATGGCAGAAGGTGCTTACACTTAACAAAAAGGCATCTGATGTGCATAAGAAATTAAAAACAAAGGTGCCATTTAAAAAAAAAAAGGAAAGCAATTGGTCACTTCTGAAGTAGATAGACCATTAAAAACTCATTATCACATTGATAGGTTTTTTTTGTAGAACAGTTATATTAAACATATCCATTCATTTTTATAAGAAATGATCAATGGCTCATGTCATAATATAAGTACATTTAGCAGTTTTAGAAAAGAACAAAATGATAATTGTCAGCCATTTTCCGCAGCTATAATTTTCACAATTTTCAAGAAACTGCAGTGAATGCCGATTGTCTAACCAGAGAGAACACCAAGCTGTTGAAAACCAGACAATTACGACTGGATGGCATAACTGCACTTATATTTTGGAATTTTCTTCACAATATTCAACCATATAAGTGACATAGTAACCACCTGCAACAACAGTCTGACCAGTTTGGATTGCAATCAGCAGCCTGGTGCTGAGCTAAAATTCAACCTGTTGCTAAGCCACATCTCACCAGAGCAAAAAGTCATCAGAGACTAGAAAGAAAACTGCTTCCAGTACTGCTGAAGTTGTAAAGACATTTTTGTCAAGCCAAACTGGATTGGAACAGACACAATGCGATTTAGTGACTGTTGGCACATACAAGCCTTTGCCTGATGATCTGCTCTTTCCTACCCATGCCTATTTAAGACTATACATGTGCGGGGTATTTTATCTGCCACATGTATTCCCAATGAGTGACAATTTTTATTTTCAAACATTCAAAAACTCCAAGCAGGATTTTGGCTCACTGTTACAATAACATGACGGTGTGTGTGACTCAGAATTCCTTTGGGGACAAGACTTTGCAGTGTAGTTTGTAGTTTCCCTTGCCATCAATTTGGAGTGAGTACTCCCACACAGCTGAAGCCAAAGTTGGCAAATTTGTGAAACACAATGCCTGAAAGCAGAGCACTCCAGGAGATTAATCCAATACATTATATACCACACCAGGCTACAGCGAAATCATGCCAAGCTGCAAGCTGAGACTGAAAACTCAAGATGAGCGAATTTTCATAGTACAGAAATATCTGTGAATACAGGTCTCTGCAAAAGTAAATGTAGGACAATCAGAAGGTCACAAAGAGCATTACAGCCATCGGAGATAATCAAATGCATTTATACCACACCAGGCCACAGCAAAAAGCCTCTACAGGAAAAGACTGGGTTATGTACAGAAACTGAATGTGAATACAAGTCTGTAGTCAAATTGACTTGTAACAATTTGAAAGTGAAAAACAGCATTACTGTTGTCGGATAATTATGTGGAAAGCTCAAGTAATCCTGCTTTCAATCAGAACTTCTGCTTGATATACAGAAGCTATGAAAGTTGCAAAAAGAAATGAAGGAGGCAAAATACATCAAAGGAGTCTTGGCTCATTAGTAGCAGAAACATCTTAAGAACTGGTAATAGTCACATGTCACATGTACAATATGTGACCTGCTCCACCAAAATGGGTTCAAAGTCGGCCTCCTATCATATTTAGTTATGAAAATGACTTTATTCTACTGGAATTGAGCTTTAAAATGATGTTTAGTATGTTTTGATAACTCCATCCAATCCAAAGATATGGCACCTCAAACATTGATGATAAGAAACATCTAATTCTCAGAAAATGGAATTTGAAATTCCCGCGATTGCAATGAAAGAACTAAGAAAATCAAGAAGGATGCCCAATTTAGATAATTTAAAATCAGTTTTCTGAAAGATGGTCTTATATAATCAAAGCAAATTACTTTTGCTAAAACATGGCAACAACAGCTAAAAATGAGCAAAATGTGACCTTTTGACACATTTTGCTCATTTCTGAGGAATATAGAATGCCTACTTTGAACTCATTTTGGTGGAGCAGGTCACATATGGGATAATGATGGAGGTTGTACATGGAAAGGTTGAGTGGGAGACCAAACATCGAGAAATAATGTAAAATGTAGACTTTTTTATAGTCCATTACACCAACGAAGTCAGTCTCAACAGACTTTACAATTACACCCTTGGCAGGCCTGTTCAAGCATGAGCCTTTCTCAACTCCCCGGGGAGTATACAGCCAGGCAGCCGTTTCCAGCGCACACAATGCTAAGTCACTCTACAATCACCATCACTGCCTATAGCCAAGTACCCATTTACACCTGGGTGAAGTGAAGCAAAGAGTTATGGAGGATCTGCTCAGTTCCTCCGTGCCATGGTTGGGAGTCGAACCTGCAACGTCTCAGTTACCAGGCGAACACCTTATGCACTAGGCCACGGCGAACACCTTATGCACTAGGCCACGGCACAAGAGAGAAGGAAAGTGAGGAGAACTGATTGAATGTATAAAGAAGGGCACCCACCATAAATCCCACTGATAAATATGAAATAGTAAAAACAGGAAAGTTATTGTTCAACCAAGACTTAATGCGCGGGTCCAAACCAAATTGAGTCTTTTCTTGACTCTGTCACAAACGAATATCCTTGTGACATTTAAAGACTAAACTATCATTTACGGGACTGTGCATAATGTATAGATACACTATTTCGACCTTTATTTTGTCATTTAGTACAGAATGAGAGGAAAATTGAAGAACAATGACAGGAAGGTTATAACACATACTCGTTGAGCTAGATACATTTGCAAATTACTTAATTATAACAGATATGAATTTTTTCTGTTCATCACTTCAAATTGGATACTAACATTTTAAAACAAATGAAGCTGCAGAAAAAAATATGAACATAACACAAAACACCATTCTAATCAAATTTAAGTTCTGAAACTTATATTTACCAGCACTTAACTGTGGTAGAATATCCCCTGGAAATTTGTCGTTAAAAGCTGAGCTGACTTGTTGAAGAGATTGGAATTAGATACAAGAGTTATTCTCTACTGGTCTATTGACATTACAACATTAAAAAGGGCATGCTGCAAAACATGCAAGAGAGGCATTAAATTAGGCGAATGAACATAATGCTAGCATTTGTTCAGATTTGATGGCTGAATCACACAGCTAAAAGCTGTACTTTAATCTGTCACCAACATTTTAATCATCAAGTAAATGTACATGATGACAGTGCTTGCTAAATGATGGTATTACCACATTAAGCTAACATCAAACTGTGAGATAATATTTCTCTTGACAGCCGAGATGAAAAGCTAGCATGACTGGTCGCAAGGACCTGATTTAAATGTATCAGTTTTGCTCAATAGTATTGATTGGAGTAGGCGAGTGAAAAAAAAAAGATTTAATGGCAGAAGGCGATTACATGAAACTGATAGGCATCACCCATCCCTGATCTCAAACTGGAAAAAAAGGAAAAAGCAGAATGAAATGAGAAGTATCATTGTTTGTATATTTTGAATATTGTATGACTCAAAAAGAAATTGACCATTGTTCATTGTGATTTTTTTTTTTTTGCAAAAATGAAGTTCTCCAACTTCAATAAAAAAATTACAGAGTATGATTAATTGAGGTTCTCTGTTGAAGGAGTATACAATGTAACATCTGCTCAAGAAAAAACTGTCTTTGAAGAACCAGCAATTATTACACAAATGACACAACATAGGACGTCACAGATCGAGGCTGCCTTATTGCAACAGGAAAGCAGGAAGACTCAGGATGAGTGTACAGAGCCACCTGTGGATTTGTCTCTCACAACATCATAATTACAGGAAGGCAGGGCCAATAGTTGTCTCCACTGGCGTTCCTATGGGGGGCATGGGGGGGCACAGGCCCCCCCAAAATTGAACATGTGCCCCACCAGGTGCCCCCTATATGAACTTTCAAACTCTGGCTAAAATATACAATTAGTATAGTGGGCCCCCCCCCCCAGAGAGTCGCGTGCCCCCCCAGGGGCCCCCCCGCTCGAGACTCCCCAGTTACACCACTGGTTGTCTCAGTATTGTCATTATACATGGCGGTTGGCGGATTTGGAGCTTTACACCCTGCATTGATGTACTGACTATAAGGACAGTAGGAGAACAAACAATGAGGTGAAAGATGATCAAAACTGTAGACCAACAAGCTACCAGATAACCTGGCCAGAGCTGGAATTGAACCACAGACCCAGATATCTGAAGCACACTGAAGTAACCCCCTCCCTGCACTAAGCTATTAATTTATCCAGGGAGATGGATGTATGGATGATTGGGGCTGTACGTCTACCAAGTGCATAAACACATACCATAAAGTCCTTTTATAACAATCAATATTGTGACGTCATCTTTAATGGAGTGTTGGAGGTTGGAGCCCTATATCATTATTCTTTTTTGTCCTTTGTGTAGCCTTTTAAAAATATTGCTAACACTTCACTATTATTATCCTGTTCGTTTTCAACAATTCAACGCTCAGCAAAAGGAAAACAAGGGGCTAAAGGTTAGAATTATAAAACCCAATATTATAGCTGTAACTTGTACAATTTTCTGATTTGATGGAAGGTCCATAAAAACTAGCTACTGGTAGAATCCTGCATGAGGCTAATATTGCACTACTTCGACTATCAGATAATTTATATTCGGAAAACCAAACAGAAGTTGAATGCTTGTGCTAAAACTTCTATATTGATAAGATGTAAGTCCTTGGCCAAACTGTACATCATTTCCTGAAGAAAAATACACCTTGAGGTCATATCTCGAGCCTTGTACAAAGCTTAAAGTCCAAAAGTCTTTACATTAACCATATAGTCTCATCACCTTGAAAGCTTCAGGCTCCTGGCTTTGCCTTTTAATGTGGACCACTTTTCAAAATTAATCCCCATTCAAGCCTGACAAATTTATAGTCATGCAAGAAAGCCATGAAGGACGAAACTTTGAATTATCGATTTAATATCTTTAATGTTTCACAAGGCATAGGAGAAAGAAGCTGCTGTCTGGCAAAAAGTTATACGTGAAATAGTTGCAATTATTGATATTTCCCCCCTTAGATAAATGCAATTGATGCCCCTGTATTTTACTGCACTACCTTCAACACAACCAACAAAAAACAACAATAACTTTGGTCAAAGCAAATTTTATATACAATTATGCGTGATGAACGTAGTTTGAATGATTGATTAGATCACCAGCTAAGGTAAAATTTAGAAAGTTGTGCTTCATAGACTAGAATATGGTAACATATTTAATAGGCCAATCAATCACTCAAAGCCCCTTTGAATATTGTCTTCTATGTTCTATATCGGAATCATCAACCTTTATCAAGTAGTTAATTTTCAAATGAAAAGTCTGAGTTATGACGAGAAATGCATAATATTATGTTGTTACTTACTGACGCATACAGTGCAGGTATCACTGTGAATAGTCATCTCATTCATTTTGAAATGTCCATCACAGAAATTCCTGGTACTAAATTTTATCTTTTGACTTAATGTTTATTTAACTTGTTTGATACCCATAACCATTACTTATTTTGATACATGCGTTTTTGTGGAAATTACAACTATGCATACATGTTTGACGTCACTCGCAATTATTGAACAATGTAATCACCATAATAGTGTGTCGTGTCAAGTCAATATATACAAGTATTAGTTAGACACCGATTTGGAGGGTTCTAACATGCATTTTTGTCAGTTAGATCCCGACCGAAGGGAGGGATCTAACTGACAAAAATGCATGTTAGGACCCGACAAAGAGGTGTCTAACTGACTTAGACATCATATGCTTCTTCTATTATTTGTTTCAACTTATAATTTTAGCAAAATAAACCATAATCCCATAATTTGTTTGCTGTTGTAAACAATGTTAATCCTTAGCAGGGCGCTAACATGCAATAGTGTCAGTTAGATACCAGTTTTTTCAATGGTATAAGTATCTTGGTGATGTCTAACAGCAATTAGATAATACGTCAATGATGTTCAGTGGTTGCTGCATCATAAATATAAGTGTATGGGCACCCTCACAAGAAACTAAATCATGACTCACAGAAGGGCAGTCTTTTAACAAAATGGCCACTGTATCACATAATCATTTTAATGGTTTCTGCTTATCTAGACTTCTAAACGTGTTCTTCTTTTTTTTCACAGTTGAGGAAAAACATCTACAACAATAAGAAAGACCGCAAACATCAGGCACATTTCCCAAAACAGATGCTACAAGAAACACCACCAATGCCTTTCAACAACACCCTCTGCATGACAGGAAAAGCCCCTGGTGACCCATTCTGCCAATACACCCTGTCACGAGTTTGTGGATAAACAACGTGGCACTTCATCAATGATTCAACAGCCTCTACGGCATGACCTGCCATCGACTTATGGTGATAGATCTGACATGGATACAATATCAACAGCGTAAGGAGTTTACCTAATGGCTAACAAAACAGTATGAAATCAGATACCACATCTGCATACTGCAAGTGTACATCAGGAATGTCGGATATTGACTTGAGTTAATATCAACCATCTGTAGCACTTCATCTTTTCAGCTGGATTAGTGGTGTCAAATTAATGAATAGTTGTTCTGATACAACAAACCACTTAATACGATTGGCATATAAGAGGACTAAATGTACTCCATTAAACAGAAATATGCTGGATTGGAATACAACAAATGTGTGATAAGGACTGAACACCAACAGCTCTCCTAGATATCAAGATTCTGCAACACTTCATTATTCAATAGGCAAATTTAGATTCTCCAAGTGTGTTTCTCGAACAGTTTGTGTAAACATCAACCCGCTGAAAAGAGTTGATCAATTCAAGCAATTATTCAACAGAATGGGACACGCTATCTTGGCTGCCAACATCGTCAATTCAATGGGTTGATTTGCATACTGTAAAACCGATTATAATATATTTATAACTACATCCATTATTACAACAGTCAGTTTGTATCAATACTCAACGAGTGGTTTACAGGTCCAGTAACACATAATGGAACACAGATTACACACTTCAAGGTCAATGAAAAGTAATTGTCAGTTCTTTGGTAAGATGGCTTGTGTTAAGTTCTCAAGACAGCCTGTAACACAAATCTGAGAGGTGACATGAGAGTTTGAGGTGATAAGCTATCAAAGGTTCCACTTACATTAAGTATGATCCCAGCTAAGGCTTGCCACACTAATCATCATTGACTTAACATGTGTCATGACATGTTCTCACGTGTTTCATTCTGTTATCCATCATGGCTATAGATTAACTAGCTGTTGCAAGTCTTTCAACAGATGTAATACTCCTGCCAACAGTGCATTCATCAATGTGTTAATATTTCAAACCTTTTCATGAGATTGATAGGTGTCTTGACGATCTCCTTGGGTTACCATAAACCTGATCTTTGCAAATATGAAAATTACCATGATTATGGATACAGCGTCATGAGCACAAACATCGTGAGGAGTCAGGAGCACCATTACGAGGGCTTACGAGGTCATCAGTGTCGTCTATGATGTCATAGGAATATTTATGGAGTACCTCCAGGGTCCGATATTAATGCAAGGTCATTGTCATACCAGTGACCTCTCCTGATCCAAGTCTTGAGATGCAGCATTACCATATCATCTTCATGTCATGTCTGTGGACATGGACATCAACTTTAGTGACCTTTGCTTCCGAAGATACAGGTGAGTTAATAAGGAGACATCGATACAAATGTTTTTATGCTAATAGCTACAGTGTATCTTAATATCCTGATGATTGATAATATAGGTTCACTAGATTCAACAATTTTACTTCATTTTCATGCAACACTATCCTATTCAAAGCTTCACCATATTGCCTTTCTATGATAAATCCTTCTACAAGTCATTGTGAACAAAAATAATGTTGACATTTTTTTATAGATGGGTCAAAATTTGGTAAAGCTGAAATTCTTGTCTCCAGTGTCTTAGAGCAATTCACACGGACATAAATGTACATGCAAGGTTCGTGGTGGTCATTTCTTTTAGGGCAACATATCAGCAAAAAATTGGGCACAGAAAATGTATGGCAGACAACTTTTATCCCTTCCAAAAATTGAATGAAAGTGCCCTACCCCCCTGAAAATGGCCTGTCTCCACTAGCATTTTCTTTCACATATCACCTCAAATAATTTAACTTGTCACCTTAATCCACCTCATTTGCACCTCAAATTGGACCTTGACCAACACCCTTTCAAATTCTAAAACAAGTGGCTTGACTGATATTGTTACCCAAGTACAGGGGGCTCTTGTGTCTTTGTCTCCAATCTCATGTCATTAACGTCACACCCAGTGATTTTTCTCATAAAAAATCAACCGGCAAACATTTTTTTATACCACTTCAATTTTGATGATCTTTAGGAACCCTATCAGCTGACTGAATCAGCTGCAAGTCCATAAACTGCACAGAATATAGATAATTACACTATTTATACCAAAATGTCAGTTGTCCTACCTTCATTTGTCATTAACAAACGCCCTCCTGGCTAATTTTGGCAATGTATATCTGGACAAAAATCACTGTGGAACTTGCTTTGGTGTACACAAGTCTTAATGTAAGCCAAGATTGGCATTACATAATGTATTCACTGGTTCAAGGAAATATTTGTTTAAAATTGTCATTAACGTCACATGTCATTAACGAACATGGTTTTAATAAACTATGTGTGATTCTAATGGCAATTTTGGCGCTATCACTCTAAAATCCCAATGGAAGTGACACTAGTCATTGGCAAATGTGACGTCACATGCATTTTGGAAGTCCTGATTTATTTGCACAGTTGCAGCAGTATACCACTTCAGTAAGCTTCCTGAGTGCAGCATACATATAAAAACAATAAAATTTCTTACATTTTTCCAATAATTTTTGCACTTATGATATATTACTAACTTAAATGCACAAATAAGAGGCTCAGGTGTAATTTACCAGCCATTAGTGTCACGAGCGTCATATTTTGTCATTAACGTCACGATTCACAGGTCAAAAATAGCTAATTTTGGGGCATTTATTTGAAGTTTAAAAAGTGTTACACGGGATCTTTTTCCACAGGAATCATTTGGCATGTGTACAGTTTAGTAACTAAATAAAGTTTGGTGTGCTGAAATCAAGTAGTGTGAAAGAAAAACTTTATGGAAGTGTAAAAAAAATGAAAAATGTTATTATTTGCCACATATTTTGATTATGGTTGCTGTCAGGCAGATAGCAGTACTCTTTTTATTATATGATTGTTCTGTTTGTACCTCAAACTAGCTCTGCATTAGTGCAGGTGGTATGATTGTGTTAATTTGGAGAAATATAGGGGGTTTTTACAGCGTGATGTTAATGACACCTAAAAGCAGTACCCTGGTATTTACCTCTACTGCACATAAAAACTGTGCTTCCTGACCCCCTTTTACATCAAAGTACAATGAAAGGTGATTGTTTTGCCTAGCAAAATAAATCGATAGGAGCTCCTTTAAACCTGTTTTCAAATCAACATTTTGCCTGACTGAAATTTCACCGTTTTCAAATTTTGACCCAGATGTGAAGTGAACCATACAATTTGAACGATATATCTAGTATTTTAATTGTTTCAATAAATAGAGTTTTTGAATACTAGAAGTATCAGTCGAATTCGCATATCCAATAAACTTATGTATAAGAACATACTAGGATCAATAGTATTGATAATTATTTTACATTTTTATTTAATGTGATATCCATTCAATGAAATTCAATGTTATTAGTAAATTTACCTTTTTGTGGAATTTCTAGTCCTTTACCTTTACGCTGGGGCTCGCTAATTAAGACAGATGGAGGAAAGAACAACTAGGCAAAGGATTTTAGAAATTGTTATTCAACACAGTAAACATACAACTAAACCACTGTTGTATAGAGACTAAGATTGACTGCAGTGGCAACTAGTGTTAAGACTAGATTTATTCTCAAGACAAAGTTTTCCCCAAAGAGACTAAAGTTTGTAAGAGAAGCGATGCAGAAGGAAATTGAAAAGTGACAAAGTAAATAAAGTGACAAAGCAAATAAAGTGCACTTGAGGACAAGAAGAACCTGGGATAACTTTAGCAAGATAAAATAAATTAAAAAGTTAAAGAGTTGAAGTCTGGTACAGTTGAAGGCAGTTTTATGTATATCACAAATTTGCAATCCAAGTCACTAAATTCATTTTATAGTGCTAACTTGGAAATCCCATCAATAAGCCCTTTTATAGTGCTAACTTGGAAATCCCATCAATAAGCCCTTGCAAATACCAGAACTAGTAGCAGAGGGCTGTTCTTACCTTGCTCTTTGGCATACCGAGCTATATTATGCACATATATTTATCTAACATTGCCGCTCAGCGCAAGAAAAGATCAATATAGTATTTTAGCATAGTGACAGACTGCTGCACTATGAATATTTTATTGTATTAGGCAAATCATCACTTAAAAGATCCATAACAAACTTGCAAGATGTAAACACAATTAATGAATAATGAACAAATCATTTTCCATGACAAAAACTATCAGAGACGGACAAATCGATATTTTGAAAAAAGTTTTGGCGAAGTTAAGTGTGACAAATACATTTTACATTTATAATTAATGTTTAAATAGGGGTATTTAATATAATGAAAGAATCATTTAAAGAAGTTGATTGTTTAACAAGACTGAAATGAGACTTTTAGAAAATAATTGCTCTTGCTTCACAGCTGGAGTAAATTAATACACAGAATTCTGCTGACTACAATGTTTTATCCCGAAGCTGCACACAGATGCCGGGCACAGTAAAGCCCCTTGTTCCTGACGCAGCATTGCCCTTTCTTTGCCTGACTTTGGGACACAATAGCACAAAGAAGTGTTGCGTGCTAGGAGGCTGTAACCGATTGGCTAATAGCATAAGAGCCATCAAGAAGTGGAAGGCAAGCGGTGCCCCAGCATTAATGTCTTTCCGTCCTAACATGCCATGTTGCATGCAATATGTTATGGCCAGTCTTTTTTTATAACAGACATCTGAAGGTTGTGAGTATTTGAAACTATCTGATGGTTATAGACTCATACTATGACTAATTGAGAATAAGTTCAATGACTAACAGTTGCATTTTGAGCTTAAATATTTATTGCACCGGCCAGTAAAACTTAATCTATATTTCGACACTTCCCATTAACTAATCAAGTGACAACAATTTATTCTTGGACTTGAAACTTTGTAGATGCAGTCCTTGCCTTGCTACAATGATCCCTTGTTATAATACGAACATATATCTGAACCCATTCTTTATTCACAAAGACTGGAAACAAACGCTAAGTATAACAATTCAAACACAAAAGTACAAAACATATGTATGAATGCCTTTGGGCATGACTTGCCTCCAACGTTTTCATTCCATTAGTCCACCGTTTACAGCCCTCTGGCATGCAATACTTCTTAATGCTATTGTGTCCAAAGACCTTGGGAAGAGCCAATAACATAGATGATTTTGGCGTGGAATGTAGACTTGCAAATCTCCTTAGCAAAAGCCTGCTGCTGGAGTGAAAATTGTCCTTCCTGAGTAAAACTCAGACGGATCACTTTGTTGTAGTTATTTTCTATCGCTGAGCATAGTTTTGCGATCACAATTTTTATCAAGTAATAGATCCATGTCTTACTGCAGGACATCTCACACATCATCTTAGTACTATTTTAGTGATACCTGGTGCAAGGTTAAACCAACTCAGAGCTCTATTATATATTATACGGTACTCCCATTTTGTCGTCAACAATATGGGATTGTAATAATGTAGGTAAAATCAGGCCTTCACATTCTCTTCTTCATAGATAAATCCAGAAATATTCTAACTGGGCATACCTCAGTTAGGGATATGAATTAAAATGGGTATAGATACATAAACATACTTGTTCACATGGAAAAAGTAACATTTGTGTTTGTGCTTGATATTCTCTGTGTATGGCTGGCATAACATTTATAAAGTTGTCACAAGATTAGGGCTTAAGGTCAGGACAAGGTTGACAGATACTTACCCAAGTTTAGAGTTACAGCATATAAACCATGTATACTTACTAATTCTTGAAGGTTCATTATTGATGCATACACATATGCCCTATTCACGTATGTATTCCTAATTATCGGTTTTAAAGTTTTTCAACATGCAAAATCCTCTAAAATGTGCAGCTTTCCTTTATAACTGTTTCAAGATGTAACCATGCAAATAAATTCATAAGTTGACACTGACTTCCCTTAAAATGTTAAATATTTATTAGCATAATTTTAACTGTGTATTATTTCTGTGTTTTCAGAGGAACAACAACCAGTCACAACTTTAGACTCGGACAGAGTTTTGGTTTTTACATCTCTCATAGTGAGTATGAATTGTATACGTTACGACAATGCAAGTTAAAATTTCGTGACTTCACAATTGAACATTCTAACAGTGGATGTTGCGTAAATTCCAAATGCCTGTGGAAAAAACAATTAGTAGATGGTTTTTCAAAGTGGTATTAGAGAGGTTATCATGGCCTTTTTTTTTAACTTTGCTTGCTCGCAGTGTGATAGACAATACTATACTTTGCCATACATAATGCTCACAGAATGTATTCCATATTTTGGATAAATAGGATATTTGACACTTCTTTTACCTAACTTAGGGAACAAGACACATTTCTTTATACCGCCTGTATTGCTTGCTACCCCGCTGGTAAACACCCCTTGTTCCCATGCGCAGGCCTAATCTCCCCCCAGCCTGCTTAAGTATTCTGGGCCCCTAGGTGTTAATGTCAACTTGGGATCTATAATGTCGTTCCTAATGCTGCTATCAGAATTTGTGATTCTGCACTGGTCCTTTTATTAGCTGCCAAACTGAGCACAATGGACACCAAGTACGAATTTGTCATTGTAAGTGTGAGGGTACAGAAAGGACTACTATTGCCAACTAAACTAATAATGAGCAAAACTGTCAGTAAGAGGGTCATTTCATGGGATTTTGCCATACTTATCAAAATATAAGGAGAATACTTTTGCACGAGACAAAGACATTATCATTAATTGAAATAGGATGCGAGTAACATTTTTGCTGACCCCCCCCCCCCCTACACCTATTGGTTAGCAGAAAGGACTAAGTACAAACAACATTTGGAAAGCACACTTTTTCAACCTATTTCTTGTGTTTTTCTTGCTGAAAACAACGATATGATGTTGCTGGGCAATACTTTCAATAAATCACCAGAACAACCTGATTACATCAAATTACCTTTTTTGCAGGAACCTCCGTTCTTACAAAGGACTTATGATAATTCATCTGTAGACGGGCGCTTGGAGGGATTTATTGTGGATCTTGTTGACAAATTAGCAGAGAGAATGAGGATGCCTTATCGATTACAGGTAAAAAGTGTAAGTTGTGTTTGTCTGTTGTAAATATATGTCAATTCTTTTTTTTTTCTGTATGAATCTATTTTATTCACTGATCAGAAGTTCTATTTAAGGTTTGATTAATCTCACAATTATGAGAAGTATTCATGAAATAACTCATAAATGAAATTATTCAAATCATATACAATGCAGTAAGAATATTTCTCACAAACAAGCAATCAATCACAATAAATCGTGTATTCGAATAAGCTAACCGAACACAAGTGAACAGATTGATACCAGTCCAACATACCGGTTACAAACAAAAACCACTGATCTGTAAGAAAATTACACCTAACAGTTTTGCACTAGCTTTGCATTCGCTGGGCAGCTTGTGCTGTCAATTACCAGTCATGAATAATTGATAAGGCAATCATTGTTTTGGCTGTTTTGTCTGCTGCATGATTTGCTCGATTTAATAGGTGTAACTAATTTGAATGATCTATTTTTTTACCTGCAGTGCTAATTCCTTTAAAAAAAATCAGGTGTAAACCTGCATCTAAATCAAAAACCACAGTTTCTCCTGTGTTCTAATAAGATATCAGGAAATGGTCTTGCATTAGGTCTCATTCTTCTAGTACTATTTCCATAAAACAATACTTACACATGAGGTGGTCACATGTATTATATATTTCCAGTTGAATAGTTCTGGCTGAAAAAACAAAAACACCCATGTTATGTCAATATATGTATGGTTCTTACTTGTCCTTTTGATATCAGATCCCTCTGCCAATTACAAGCCAGTATTTCACTACCCTCAATTCATCATTCTTGTTAATCACTTATTCTCTCTTGTTTGTCTGTTTTGGTGTTTGACTAATTTAATTTATAAGCTGGTTATTCACAATGGGATTGGCAATACAAATTTATCTGAACTTAGGCTAAAGCTTTCGCCGACAAAAATCACTTATTGCCTCTGCCAGGGTGAACAACCTATACTTGATATAAGCCGGTTATTCACAATGGGATTGGCAATACAAATTTATCTGAACTTAGGCTAAAGCTTTCGCCGACAAAAATCACTTATTGCCTCTGCCAGGGTGAACAACCTATACTTGATATAAGCCGGTTATTCACAATGGGATTGGCAATACAAATTTATCTGAACTTAGGCTAAAGCTTTCGCCGACAAAAATCACTTATTGCCTCTGCCAGGGTGAACAACCTATACTTGATATGAGTTGCTTTCATGCTCTAACAAAAGAAGATATAAATTTTTTAACAAAGGTGAACTGTTAATGAAAATTATGTGTATATTTCTTTCAGGTTGTTTCCAATGGAGGGTATGGAGTGAAAAGCCAGGATGGCTCTTGGAATGGAATGATAGGGGAATTAGTTAATGGGGTGAGTTAAAATATCAATTGAGTACATTTGATCACAATCAATCAAGGCTAGCATTACTTGTATGTATGCGTAATCATCCATACTTCTTCTACTAATGTTTCATTTGAAATATTACATGTTGTAGCACACAGAATTGGTTCTGTCTCATTTTTTTGACAGACAAATTATAGAGTTTACTTGTAAACAAAATATCATAGTGATATCTATTTTATTCAAATGGCAAAAACATGTCAAGCTTCTCTCAAATTTCTACTGCTGCATGTCATGTGGCATTTCATATAGCCTAAATTCAGAAAGAAAACTTGAAGCTAGCATTTATCACCACTAAATATGTAAAAGTAGTACAGCTTTCCAGACAATACTAAAGAACTTGAAGGCTTTGCAGCAATTTCAAAAAATTCTCTATTGGAATACATAGCACTGGTTGAGGAATGATCCTCAAGTGTCAAGGGACCGTATTACTATGACATTGAAACTACCTTGGAGGGCACTGATTTGGTATTTTGTGATCTTTTTGCAGGAGGCGGATGTCGCAGCAGGGGCTCTTACAATCAACCCCTGGAGAAAGGAAGTCATTGAGTTTTCACGGCCTTATATGGAAGTGGGAATTGCCACGGTCGTAAAGAGGCCACCAGAGGGCCAGGAGCCCCCTGTAGTATCACCCTGGGAGCTAGCTAGTCGAGATGACATGGAATACGGGATGATCCCAGGCACCCTGACTCAACATTTCTTCCGTGCATCTAATGATAGTGTCATTCGTAAAATGTGGGAAAGGATGTACGCTGCTCGTCCTTCAGTGTTTGAGTGGACTTCTCGCAAAGGGATAGAAAGAGTGCGGGAGTCCACTGGCAATTATGCTTTTTTTGTTGAGAGTGCTTTCGCGGAGTACCTTGTCTCTCAACAACCTTGTGATCTAATGTTACTTGACCAATTTTTAAACCCAAAGCAGTATGCTTTTGCCCTCCCGCGGGGATCAAAGTTCTTGAAGAAACTAAACCGTGCCTTACGATATTTATTGTTCAATGGATACGTGGATGATATATTTCATAAATGGTGGCATGCAGAGTGTGATGTTAATTACCCAGCCTCCTTTGACGAATGGTCAAGGGAACGGAAACGTGGTCAGAACCGTGACCGTCAGCAAGACATGACGGAATATGACCGCCAAAACCCCAATGAATATGACTCTTATGGAGATAATGATGGAAATTCATATCAAAATGACAAGGGCCCTAAGTCGACCCCTCCTCCTCATAAAGGCTGGACTAGGAATGCCCCTCGTAGATTGAATACGGCAACTAGCGTTCATACCGACTGTTTTTTACTTGCCTGTTCCCTTGCATCAGTTCTACTGTTGATTAAAGCAAATTCTTAGGACAATGTTATCTTATTAATGAATTGATACTATTGATTGGTGTCATGTCCATGTCATGTTGTTATTTTTACATAAAATTTGTTGATTACAATACAGACTTGCCTTTTTCATTGAATTCTTCATGCGTTGCTGTGAAAACAAAATGACTAGTCTTTTTTCACCCCGGCAATGTGTGGCACAACTTACTTTATAGCAGTTTCCCCTATGCACATGAAATAATTGATCCAAAATAGAGAATATGAGTCAGAAATGAGTAATGGTCCATAGTTCATGGGTGCTCTATTAACAAAATACCTTAAAGGTAGGATTTGTTTCGATGCTAAACCTTGACATAGACTTATTGATTTCAAAATTTCTTTAAATCTTTAATTTTTGTCTTCGTACCTTTTTAAAAACTAGATTCTGCAGGGCAATTGTGGTTGTGGGGGAATTATACCACTGATTTCAGGCTTTGGTAATATTCCACTACATCTCGGCTCATGATAACTATGATAGTAATGCGGCAGTCTCCATGAGACTGCTTATGTATTAGAGGCAGTGCAAGTATTGCACTGCAGTCTCTGGGAACTGGCCATGCAAATGAGCACAAGCAGCATGCAAATCAGCAAGATATGGCAGAATGAACTTCAAACAAAATTGTTTTCTTTAGAGTGTGGGAATTTTTGAATTATTAGTTAACAAGGTATTTGTTTATAATTTTAGTTATCAGTCCCACCTGCAAGTTACAAGGTGAAATTAGCACAAATGAAATAAAGTGACATAACAGGTTTAAAGATAATTAATCACACAAGTGTTTTTGGGACGTAAAAATCCTAAACAAAAGGCAAGGTTTCTGAAAAGTTATGTAACCAATCAGTAAACGTTTTTGGAAAATAATCATTGTGAATGAAAAGTTATATAACCAATCAGACCACATTTTGTCAACATTATTGCACAATCCAATATCTGGAGTCCCTCTGACACTGCGTGTCATCGGAAAAAAAAGATACTAGAGGGACTCATGGAGTCTGGTAATGCGGTATATATAGCACATATTCCAAATAAGGCTGCTCAACAGTTTCCTCATACCAAATGAAATCACACTATTCATATTATTGATTACCTCTGAACATGGCCAATGTGAAGCTTTAATCCACAACAGACAACCCACCTGTAAATCTTAAGCATTTTGTCTACAATATCACCTTTGAAGCCTAAACCAATCTAATTGCCTAGGAACATATTACACTTTGACATGCAAGCTAAGGAAAAATTGTAGTGAGCTGCTGAGGGCATAGCTCTGGTGTTGCATATCATGAAACCAATCTGATCAGCATATCACGAAAAATGGGAAGGCATCAAATATCATTTGAAACGCTGAGATTGTGTATGTGCAATGAAGCTCTTCACTATACCAATGATTCAGGCAACAATACTTGAAACAGCTTGTTTTGTAGTCTCTAATGGCTTTTTGTTCTGGTGAAGTTTAGCTTGACAACAGGTTGCATTTTAGCCCGGCACAAGGCTGCTGATTGCCATGCAAACTGGACAGACTGTACAAGTGCATCCTATGTCACTTATTAGTGCAACTATGCCATCCAGTCATAATTGTGTGGTTTTCAACAGCCTGGGTAGACAATCTGCATTCATTACATTTTTTTGTGACTTATAATGAAATTGTGAAAATTGATGACATGTATGAGCTAGTTTTGTTCTTTCTGAAGCTATTAAATTGATATTATGTCGTGAGGCATTGGTCTATTTCTCATAAGAATGACTGGATATGATTGATATTACTTTTCTACTAGAATAAAAACTATTGAGTTTCTTTCAAATATAAAAACCAAATAAAAGTGATAATAAGTTATAAGTAATAAGGTATAATTCTACAGATTGATATTAGTAAATCACACAGTAATGTTTGTAAATCACATGGTTCTAAAATGCCTCCGGATTAAAGTGGTGTTTTTGGCTAATCATTTGACAAATGCTGGTATTATGTTCACCCTTTTAGTGTGATGTAATTGTTGAAATTGTTGGTGCCAAATTAAAGTGCAGCTTTTAGCCATGTAACCTAAGCATTACAATTGAACTAGTGCATGTATCATGTTTGATATGTGATGGGTTTGTAATTTAATTCCGTTTAATTGTTTTCTGGCATGTCCTGTTAAGTACAGCAAATGAAAAGGAAAAAACAGCGGGGTCTTATCTTTAACCTTGTTTCAATATTATGCTGAAATAGCCACAGAAGAGCAACACTGCATTTAATAGTTCTCTTCCAATTTCTTTCAATGACTGGGACTTGATCTGACCCCCAAACCAGACTTTCATGGAAGAGACAAGGGCGGAAGTTAAGTCATTACAATGAAATTGCTTTCTAATTACACACAAGCAGGATGACTATTCTTGCAGTGCAGAGTTTTACTCATTGAGAGCAGACTTGTTGACTATATATCACTTTTATTTTAGGAAATCCCATGTTAGTCTAATTTTAGTCACATGTTATGTATACTAATTTTAAGTCACTTTAGCTCGTAGTGATGTCGCCTGGTTGACTAGCTGCTGGTATACAAGTATTGTAAATCCTTTTTTATTGTAATTTTTCCTATAATTACCAAATAAACATGCAGTCATGCCTATATTGTATGAGATAAAGTATGTTGTATAGTGTACAGAGTAAGTCCTGCCTTTGGTCTGGATCTACTTGTAAAAAAGTATTGATCAGACACCAATTTTTAGGAATCTAACATGCATTTGTGTCATTTGGATCCCGGAGAGAGAGAATTTAATTTTAAATCTTCAGCTGGGCATTTTAAACATACAATATTGTCTGTTAGATCCTGTCTTTTTTTATACTGATTATATCATGGTGGGGTCAAATTCCTGTTTGAACCTTCAATCAGAGTCTAACTATAGTTTTGAAAGAGTCTAACTAAGATTATTTTAATCAGGAAAGAAGTCAATTTCTCTGAGATTAGAGATGGGTGATGCCTATCAGATTCTTGTAAGCGCCTTCTGCCATTAAGTCTTCTTTTTCCCTTGACTAGCCCACTCTAATCAGTAGACCAGCCGAGCATGATTAATACATTTAAATCAAATCTCTGCAACCTGTCATCGCAGCTTTTTAATGGCTTCTCTCCCAATGGATTTCAGTCCACAGTTTAATTTTAGTAATCTCACAGTTTTGGATACTCTTTGATTAAACTGGTGCGTTGACATAGTCATTTAGTAATTGCTATTAGCAGTTAATGTAAAGGTTGAAAATATTTGTGCTATATTAAAGTGCGGCTTTTAGTCTTGCAACTGAGTTGTTACATTTGAGAAAATACTGGTATTATGTTCATTCGCTTAATGTAATGTGTTTTAATCAAATTTCTTCTTTAATCGTTCTTTGGCATATATTCTTTTAAGAGCAACAAAGATAGAAAGGCCTCCGGGCACCTGATTTTGTGTGTTGCAGCAGTTTCAATATATATAGGTTTTTAACTTTTTTCAAAATTTGCTACTCCTTTGTAGAATACTGGTTCACCGTAAGATAATCAACCAAAGGAACACCTTCAAACTTGGATTATAGTATTTGTAAGGAAAAGTATAGATAAAAGACCCAAGACAGCAAAAGAGAAAGAAAGAGTGATAGATAGCACTGGTGCTCACTGACCGTCAGTATGCTGTGTGTATTGGATTACTCTCTTGGAGTGTCCTACCTCTAGGCATCATGTTTCAGAAGTACGCAAAGTTTTGCCATTTTTCAAGCAGTGTGAGGCAGTTGGGAATCATTTGCCTTAAACAAAAAGTTGCAGTGATCACTGAGGAGGAAGTTATCAATTGGTTGCACTCCTGAATTCTAATTGCTGGATCCCAGGTGTGATTTCAGCACAGGCTGGTCACCTGGCCAATATTTGACCGAAATTTCAGTCATTCTTTGCCCCATTGCTGTGCACTTTCTCCTCATGTTTAAATTGGCCAACCAAGAACACAATAACATCGATCCAGTCTTCCATCCTTCTGTATTTTACCCTTCTAATTTTAATGCAAGGTGGTTTTGAAATGAAAAATGAAAAGTGCAAGAAATAAATGTTTGGTATCCGCTCTTGAACTTTTTTCTTTTGAAAATGAAACATGAATCATTGTTTTCAATGAAATTACAATCGTGCTATCAAATTTTGATGTTTCTGATTTGTATAGAGTGTTGCATTTTTCCAGTGCATAATAAAAAACACAATAGACAATGCTAGGCCTATAATAAAGTTTCTATACTCCTCCATCCCATACTCTCTACCTCATAGCATTACGAAGTAATTTTGGAACCTGGCTAAAATCATTGTCAAATGTGTGTCAATGGATATTTCTTTTCAAATTAGTTTTCCAAGCATTTCAGGGATTGCAATTAACTGAAATATATATCATTCATTGTGATCAAGACAACTTAAAACCCTACCCTGTGAGGTGGAGCCCCCTACATTAACCTCTCTGTTCTTACCAGTGTCTGCAAGCTGAAACAGAGTGACTAAAAAAATGCCACAGAAAGGTAGACATCTGCTCAATTCCCAAAAGGTTTAGAAAAATCTTTGAAACTTCAGAAGCCTATTCCAAGCACTATAGCCAAGTGAGCTTAAAATCTCAAGCGAATTTCACCACAACATCTGGCTGTCAAATCTCCGAAAGCTGAGAAAACAAAATGTTCCCCAGGGCTCACAACTTTGAACTTAACCGTTACTGCAACCATTGAAACCACAGAATAAAGAATCTTAGCCTCCTTGTTTTCCTTTGGCATAGTACTGAATTTTTGAAACCGAACAAGTAAAAGTAAAAGTGTAAACAAGATTTAATGCTACATGAGAGCCAAATTAGAAATCGGTGGATGATTGGGACTTTACATTTTGTATTATACACTTTGTAGGCTAATGAGAACACAAGAAGGACACAGCAATGATACAAAGGATGATTGAAACTGCTGTCTCACATAAGCCTAGGTGACTTGACAAGAGCTCGATTCCAGCCCTGGACCTAGCAATTTGCAGTCCTGTTCCGTACAAACTGATTTAACCCTCCCCCTTGAGATAAATGAAAAGCTTCATGTAAAATTGCAGGTAGGCTGGTTGGCTCAGAGGGTTTCCTATCTCTGTTTCTCATTGTTTGTTCTCCGAGGAGAAACACAGGATGTAAAGCTTTATTCACCACACGCCATGTATACAGTCGTCCATGTATTTTAAGACCACCCCTTCTGTGGTCATGAAGCAGTCACTTTTGTTGGGGATGCCTTCTCTCGTTGGGGTGCAGAATGTACAGAAACTACTACTTAGTGAGGGAGGAGTGGACTCACATAATGCAAGTCAGTCTTACAACAGGGGGTCTTATAACACCAACATCACTGTAATTGCAGTACTGCACCAATAGTTATTATTAGCCCTGCATTCCTATAATTATGATGTTGTAAGAGATCATTTCACGAGTGACTTTATACGCTCTTCCTGAGCCATATGTCATACTCCTTCAACAGAGAACCTCAAGTCATTATATAATCCTCTGAATTTTCAAATAAGTTGGAGAATTTTTTTGGACAGAAAACAGTCAGAATGAACAATGGTCAATGTCCATTAGCATCAAACAGTATTCCATGCAACAAGACCACTCATTTTATCCTATTTTATCCTTTTTTCTATTTTGGAATCAGGGATGGGTGAGGCCTATCAGTTTTTCTGCCATTAAATCTTTTTTTTTTCACTTGCCTACTCCAATCAATAGACTATAGAGCAAATTGATACATTTAAATCAGGTCTTTGCGGCTAGTCATGCTAGCTTTTCATCGCTGGTGTCAAAAATGATTTCATTAGCTTAATATACCATCTATTAGCAAACACTGTTATCATGTCCATTGACTCAATGGTTAAAATTTCGGTGACAGATTACAGTACAGCTTTCATCTGAGTGTTTCAGTCATTAAATCTGGACAAATGCTAGCATTAAGTTCATTCGCTTAAATCAAGGATTGTTTTTCACGATGTTCTGCAGTAGTTTACTTTGCATGCACTTTATATGATGCAGGCAATGGTTTTGCAGCACATTATTGATGCACATAAATTAAATCTCTGCAATCAGTCAGCCCAGCTTTTAACGGCTAATTTTCTTGTGGAATCCATTCCAAAGTGTAGTGTTTGCAGAATGCAGATCTTACATTTTAAAAATCCCTTAAGATTAAAATCATTTGATGGTGTTTTAACATTATTGTTTCTGTACACTGTTCGTTCAGATCATTTGATGTTGTTATATTTTTTTAGTCTTTTCTGTGAAAGGTTTTTTTCCTCATTGACTAAATCTATTTACATCATTTGACCGTCTAATTTATTTTTAAAACACAATACACTGGCATCACTGGTGTGTATATTTTTGTGCAATCAAATTATTGAAGGACATATATTGATCTACTTCTCATTCATTCATGATTATTAGTATCAATTTCAACTTGATCAATCCATTCTCTGCTTTTTCTTTCAGTTTTCATGATTTTTGGTCTCCCATTCTATCCTTTTATGTACAACCTCAATCATTATCCCATTATATACACATATCTTGTGACTATTACCAGTTCTTAAAAGATGTTTCTTCTCCTAATGAGCCAACTCTCCTTTGATGTATTTTGCCTCCTTGTTTTCTTTCTGCAACTTCCATAGCTTTTGTATATCCAGCAGAACTTCTGATTCAAAGTCAGGATTCTTTTAGCTTTCTACATAATTATCCGATGAGTTCAATGCTCTTTGTGACTTTGAAATTGTTACAAGTCAATTCGACTATAGACTGGCATTCACATTCAGTTTCTGTATAAACCCAGTCTTTTCCTGTAGAGCCTTTCGCTGTGGCCTGGTGTGGTGTAAATGTATTTGATTAGCCTCCAATGACTGTGATGCTCTTTGTGACTTTCAAATTGCCATACATTTACTTTTGCACAGACTTGTATTCACTGATTATGGTAATATGAAATATCTAAGTCTCTTCCTGTAGCTTGGGAGTGTTTCACTGTGGCCTGGTGTGGTATATAATGTATTGGATTAATCTCCTGGAGTGTTCTGCTTTTAGGCATCGTGTTTCCCAAATTTGCCAACTTTGGCTTTAGCTGTATGGAAGTGCTCACTCCAAATTGATGGCAAGGGAAACTACAAACTACACTGCAAAGTCTTGTCCCCAAAGGAATTCTGAGTCACACACACTGTCTGTCATGTTATTGTAACAGTGAACCACAATCCTGTCTGGAGTTTTTGAATGAATTTAAAAAGAATTGTCACTCATTTGGAATACAAGTAGCAGATAAAATATCCCCCCACAACGTTGTAAAGTCTTAAATAGGCACCTGTAGGATCAGATGGTCAGGCAAAAGGCTTGTATGTGCCAACAGTCACTAAATTGTGTCTGTTCAATTCCTGTTTGGTTTGACAAATGTCTTTACAACTTAAGCAGCTATCAACAATTCTGGAAACAGCTTGCTATGTAGTCTCTGATGACTTTTTGTTCTTGTGAAGTTTAGCTTTGCAACAGGTAGAATTTTAGCTCAGCACCAGGCTGCTGATTCGCATGCAAACTGGACAAACTTTTGCTTGTGCATCCTTTGTCACTTATCCGGTAGAACATTGTGAATAAAATTCCAAAATATAAGTGCAACTGAGCCATCCAGTCATAATTTTCTGGTTTTCAACAGCCTGGTATTCTTTCTCGGTAGACAATCTGTGTTCTTTACAGTCTCTAGTGACTTCTAATGAAATTGTGAACTTTATAGTAGCTCCAGAGAATTGCTGCCAAATATCATTTTTGTTCTTTTCTTTTCTGGAACTGTAGTATTATTAAATGTATAATATTGTGAGGTGAACCTTTAGTCAATTTCTTATAAAAATAACAGGAGATGATTCATATTATTGGTCTACAAAAAAAAAGAATTGATGGAGTTTTTGTTTGAAAACAAAAGTGATTTTATATTTTTAGTTGCTGATCTACTTTAGAAACGACCAATTGCTTTGTTATCTAAGTCGCAGCTTTATTTTTAAAATTCTTACACACATGTGATGCTAATTGCTCAAGTGAAAGCACCTTCTGCCATTAATATTTTAGTCCGAGCCCATGGACATTAAATGGAGGCGGGTTGTAACCAGTATTTTATGCCGGGCCAACTGAAAGACCCTGGGCATCCCTGAATCTATAGACTCCCAGTCTTCTCATCTCATCATCATATGGCGGTCACCAAAAAAAGAAAGTGAGCTGCCTGGCTGATCTGGGGTACACCAGCACAACACAAGTCAAGTCAAGCTGGGCATTATAAAAAACATCGTCATCGACTCATCGCAGCCTTTACTGGCTGCTCCCCTTGTGGATTTCAGTCCACTCTTTCACTTTGGTAATCCGACAGTTTTGGATACTCTTTGATTTAAGTGGTGTCTCGGCATAGTCATTAATTAATTGCTATTAGTAGTTAGTGTAGTGGTTGAAAGCAATTGTGCCTAATTAAAGTGCAGCTTTTAGTCTTGTAACCGAGTTGTGAAATTTGAACAGATGCTGGCATCACGTCCATTTGCATAATGTAATGTGTTTGTAATCAAATTCCTTCTTTAATCTTTCTTTGGCATAATATCCTTTTAAGAGCAACAAAGGTAGAAAAGCCTCTGTGCATCTGATATTGTGTTGCAGCAGTTTCAATACATGTAGGTATTAAAAATTTTTTCACAATGTTCTACTGCTACGTAGAATACTGTTCGACTGTAAGATAATCTGCCACAGAAACACTTTCAAAGCAGCTTGGATTGCAGTGTTTGTGAGGAAAAATTAAGATTAAAGACCAAAGACAGCAAAAGAGGAAGAAACGGGGCAGATCCATGAATTTGGGAAAGGGGGGGGGGGGATTCAGGTTGAGTGATCGACTAAAACAGGATGGCGCCCAGAAACCAACAGATTTTATGTGCTCTGAGATGAATTTTAAGCAACCTGAATGCTGTTTTTAGCTGCTTAATCCAATCGATATTGTTTTTGTGTTTCATCAAAAATTGGACAGGTTTTGCTGTACATTTTCAGGTCCCGTGATCTTGTAGATAGCACTGCACTTCTACACATACATGTACATGTTACACAGAAATGTGCAGCAAAGCCTATCTTTTAATGTTCAGCTACAAACTGATATGAAGAGCAGAAACCACAAACTTTTATTGAGAAGTCATATATTGCTTATAACATGGATGAGCTAATATTGATAAGTTATGGGACAGTATGGAAGTTACAGTCCAGATTTACAGGATTAATATACAATTGTGTAAAAAATAGCTAAATCAGTCAAATAAAGTGGACTGGTAAAAAAGTGTCCCCATATTGGCTTTAACAGAGGTTTGAACGATGTCCTCAGTTTTGAGTTTGCGGCTGTGGATTGCCACAGAAGGCACATTCATAACTTAACAAGATGAAATATTATCCATTGCATCAAGTTCAGGTGTCACAACTGGACTGCAAAGTGCTATTTACCCAGCTGGGGAATTCTTCGCAAACTCGCTCTCTCTTTTTTTATTCCAAAAAGTAAACTGTAACTTGTATGTAGGCCTATACCATGAACTTAGGGCAATTATTCTCTTATTGGATCCCAACCATCGAAACAGCTGCAATGTTTTTTAGGCTGTAGTGCAGTTAGTAACGGAACGATTGTCAGCAATGACCTGGTAAGCATAATCATCGTTTCAATTTGTCGCCAATGCATCCAAAAAGGACATTCAGCTTCAGTGATCCCTGTGTTATAAGACCGCCCCTTCTGCGGTCATGAAGTGGTCCCTCGTTCGGGTGTGGTCTCTTGTTGAGTCGCAAAATTAACTAAAAATACTACTTAGTGTGGGAGGAAGATGGTCACATAAGGCAAGTCGGTCCTACAACAGGGGATCTTACAACTAAGGTATCACTGTATTAGTATGTTGTATATCAATGTTAGATATTTCAACAACCTGGAATTGGATGTTGTTCCTTCCAATGAGCAAGGCAAAAGCTATTGATGGTTACCAGCATGCAACAAAGCTGTCATGAGAAAAAAGATGAGAGAAAGTAGAAAAGAGATTATGATAGACTGAGAGATATTATGATAGATACTAGGGCCCTGCACGGGACTAGATTTTTGTCTCACTCCCGCCCGTTCTTTCCAAATCTGCTCCCGCTCCCGTCCTGTTCTAGGCATTACAATGATAAAATATTCTGAATTTTGACCCACTCCCACCAAATTTTGTCAAGTTCAGTCCCGGTCCCGTCCCGTGCAGGGCCCTAATAGATACTGACAATTTAACTTTTGAAGCTGTGTTTTGCCAAGCAAAAATGATTCAATAAGTGGTTCACAAAGGCATCAAAAATTGTTAAAACATTATACCATCATTTGCAATATGATTAACATTGAAGCAGCACTTCAATCTGCAGCATTTTAAAGTAATGGGATTTGCTAACGTAAAATTGTGATTAAATTCACTGTGATAAAGCCTCCCGACATAAAAGCTGCTGCCTTGACTGGCTGCCTAGAGATTTGATATGAATGCATTTATCATGCTTGCCTGTTAGGTTAGAGCAGTATCTTCATGAAAAAAAAAACACTATAATGGCAGAAACCATTAAATTAAACTGATGGGCATCAGCAATTTAGAGTCTCATATCCCTTCTGCAATTGATTGTCTTATAAATCTGGAGCACTATATTTAAACAAAATTCCTAAGAAAGTAGAGTACTCCGTGAGACTGAGTGGTCATTGTCGCTCTCTGCTGAGGTCTTTGCTTGCATGGCAGATTGAGAAATCTACTTATTAGTGATCTTATTCAAGTTGGTGTGCATTCTTCAATCAGTGATGCAGATCTTGGATCTTGGGTGTATTCCATGTTCAACTTGGGATCTTAAAATATTTTCAATTACTTTCAACAGAAAATACACTTAAGCTGTCTAGAAAAGGTTGTGATAATTCAAAGGATAGGAGCTGATGATTTGTGAGAGTTTGAAAGCCGAAGAGCATTATCAGCCCTCTGTGAATTAGAGAGATAGCCCAAATAATCCTGACTTTGCATCAGGAGATCCTCGGAATTTACAGAAGCTATGAAAGTTGAATAAAGAAATGGAGGAAGCAAAAACATCAAAGGAGAGCAGACTCATTAGGAAAGAAAAAGAACCGGCCAAAGTGGCCAGATACCAGTATACTGGAATACAAAAAAAAAGGCTGAAGAAAGATTAAAAGAGCAACAGGTAATCAAAAAGAAGAGGCACAAAACAGACTGGCTGGATTAAGACAGAGACCCAAAGATACATATTAAATCACACTGATAGATAGATAGATAGATAGATAGATAGATAGATAGATAGATAGATAGATAGATAGATACAACAATAGATAGATTTACTTCATTATTCAAGACTAACTTCAAAAGCAATTATTTAGAATGTGTATTGCTTCAACCACTAGCCAATAGTAGCTATCAGTTTTGAAGGCTTGTAGTTTTTATGGGATATTGCAATACAAGAAGATGGAACAAAATGCATTGCTGAGGACGGTTCCTTGACAATTTAAGGATATTATAAATCAAATTTTATCAATTTAAATTCGAAATTCAGGCTGAAGAAGTGCTAAAAATATCTACAAATTTGAAGAAGTCATTTTGACAATTACTAGTATTTATACATTATTTCCTTCAATATTATGATCAAATGAACAAACAAGTTCGGTGATTGACAGTCAATGGATGGCCAACGCATAAATTATTCCAAGTTTTCTAGGACACCACACAAATTTCATGTATTAATCAGAAACTCTTCCATTGATGACAAACTATAGATTTTAAGACAATCAATTACAAATTAAACTGAAACAAATTGCAAAACTTTGCAGATTTTCCCAAGGGCTGAATGCAGAACACTCCAGGAGAGTAATCCAATATTTATACCACACCAAACTACAGCAAAAGACTCTTAATCTGCAGGAAAGGGCTGAGACTTTATAGCCAAGGAACCAGCTGTGAATACAAGTTTGAAATCGAATTGATTTATGGCAGCTTGAAAGTCAAAAAGAGCATTACAGTCATCAGCGAGAATTACAGAGCTAGATTTAGATAGAGTCTCTGAGCTCGCATTTTCCTGACTTTGCATCAGAAGTTCTGTCGGTCAGAAAGGCTGATTAATGCAGAAAGTCGCACATAGAAGAGCAGAAAGGCAAAAACATCAAAGATATTTGGCTAATTGGGCAGAGAAACATCTAAAACATAGTAATACGTGAGGATAAACATAGGTTCCTTGAATAGAAAACCACTGGAAAACAAGCAAGAGAGATAGTCAGCTAGGTGTAAGATATAAATGAATAGTCTATGGAGAGTGAGTTTTATTTAGTAAACAGCGCAATCCACAATCGCAAGTCCTTAGTGGATAATTCAGTGATGAGTTGAGTGAGGACTCCAAACACTTGCTCATGTTTGAGATCTGTAATTGCTGTAAACATAGTCAATGTTAAAAAGGATAGCCGACAGAAAAATAAAAGGACATTAAGCTCGGAGGATGCTTATTAATATCTGACACATTCACAAGGTGGAATGGATCCTGCATGGTAGATTCAAAGGACCTTTTTTTTGAAGCTGTTAAATTGAATGAAATTGAATGAACACGGAGTCCTTTTTGCGATAAGAAAAAGAGGAGAGTAAAGTAGCGAGAGACTGAGACAAAATAGGAGAAATATTGATAACTGAGCTGAAACATTTCCCAGAACTGCACCATACAGGAATCAATGCCTTAAAACATGATTACATTGAAACAGAACTTTAATCTGATAGCATTTTAAAGTAATGAGATTTGCCAATGTTAAATAGTGATTAAATTCACTATGATAAAGCCTCCAGACTTATGATAGCTACCATGACTGGTTGAGGAGAGATTTGAAATGAATGCGTTTATCATGCCTGACTGTTCTTCTGATAAGAACGGTCTCTTCTGGGAAATATTACTATGATGGCAAACTGATGGTATCGCCTTTTTCTGCTGCTACAGTTTGCCTTACATTCCTCTTATTATTTTTGAAATGCAATTCCTGAGAAAGAAGAGCACTGCAGGAGACTAGAAAGGTATGCAAAATTTGGTGATGATTGAGATTGGTAGTTATGGTAGCCCTGATCTTCTGAAGGTCTTTGATTGCAAGGTAGATTGACTTATTATTGATCTGATTGAGGTCGGACTGACTTCATCAGTCATTGAGGAAGATATTATCAGACTACCAAAATGGGTTCATGCTCTGGATAGGGAACTGAACTTATTTTTTTTCCATTCTGGAACAGGACCCTTCTTTATGTCAATAGGATGAGATGTCAAATTGGAGGCCTCATTTATCAAATGTAAATTTATATATACCATTGCCTCACAAGAAATACTCTTAAGCTATCCAGAAAAGACTGTGATCAACAAAAGAGCAGGATCTGACTGACTTATGACAGTTTGAATCTTAAAGAGCATTATCAGACCTCTGAAAATAACAGAGAAAGCCTAAGTAATCCTGACTTTGTATTAGTAGTTCCTTGGGACTTACGAAAGGTATGAAAGTTGAAACGGAGGCATCAAAAGACATCAAAGGAGCATGGACTCATTAGAGATTAAAGAAAAGGCCGTAGTGGTCAGATACTGGAATATAGAAAAAACAGGCTGAAGAAAGATTAAAAGGCCAACAGGTAATCAAAAAGGAGATACAGAAAACATAATTATTGGCTAGCTTGATTAAGCTAGAGATACACACTATTTATAGATATTAAAGCAATATGTTTGATTCTTGAATGTTGGCTAAATAGACAGATAGACATATAGATAGAACTGGTGTGGATGAGCGACAATAATATACAATAAGTCGGATATGACTCAGTTTACTACCTAACATTATTTACTCTCTGATTCAAGATAAATATCTAAGGCAATTGAATGGGTATTGCTTCAGCCCCTAGCCCCAAGTAGCTGTTATGTGCAGTGATCGGAACAAGAATACCAAACATTGAGCAGTTAATTATTGTAACTTTCTTTCTTCATGGGAATCCAGATGTGGATCTTATCAAGACTTAGAGATAAATCTTGGCTGCAAGAGGAAATCTCAAAATCAAGAAGTTGAGAATGCAATCAATTTTGAAGGCTGCTGGCTTTTATTGGACATTGCAATGCCAGAAGATGGTTTGAGTTAGGGATGCTGCGTCTTTGTTCTTTTCTGTTTGTGGTCCAAATGAATAATTTTCTCCGAAGGAATATTCGGCTGTGTTGGTACTCTGGTCTTGTAACTTTTTTTATAGCAAATACATGTTGAGCCCTGATGGTGTATATCTTGTTGATAACCTTCAATTTTGCAATCACAACATTCTTTTAATTCATAATGTTTGTTTAGATGTTGCTAAACAACCTTTCTGAGAAGCCGTATGTCCAAAGTAATGAAGACAAAAGGCCATCAATTGCTTCTGATATGTGCCTTTAAAATGTCATGTTCAAAACACTAAAAGTTTAGTCTAGATGCTATGATAAGAGAAATAGCTTGCAAGAAAGATACACAACATATGTGATGCACATGATGTATCATCTCATCATTGTACATGACGACAGTTTTAGGTTTAATCTTAATAGCGTCTTCATTGATAAAAGGTTGTTTGCTTAAAGGATATTATCTTGGGAATGCAAAACAGTCTAAAAACACATGCACAAATAAAAATATTCATAATCTTGTATGCTGCACAAATATTTGTATATGAGTTAAACACATTTTCTCCTAATGACAAGAGCAGACACAATCACAGGTCAAAGTCGAATGAGGAGGAATAACCCTTCAGTGTGGAGATTGAAACTTCATTTACATCCACTGTTGTCCTGCAAACATCGTGTTTTTAAGATGACAGCAACTGGAAAAATAATTGTGAAAGTTTCATGATCAATAGGTCCATGTTAAGAGTTAGCATCAAAGCTCTCAACATTTGTTATCTCGGTTTCATACAAGGGAGTTGACAGACGGAAGCCTTTTTGAAATTCACCAGAGATTTCAAGCACAACTTGTTTTAGTGTTAGCGTTGGCTGCTGAGTTGCAAAGACTTTTTCTTACCCATTTGGGAATTTAACAGAAGCCTAACATCCAGTGGGTGAATTTAGTGGCCGCCAACACATTGAGGATTCCTGATTGAGAAGACTTCTGATACAGATTGAGAAGTGATTTGTATGAATAACAAAGGTAGGCAGAACAGACAGCTTAGAAGAGGCAATTGATGTGACAAAGATGTATGTGTACGAAACATAAAATTTTAAAATTGATGGCTGATAGGGATTTATACATTACTGTCAACTTATAAGGACAGGAGTAAGATATTGCTATGTGGCAATGGATCACTGAAACTGCCAAACAAAATTATGTCCTGATGACCCAGCCAGACCTTAGATCATACCCTTGACTCAGTGATTAGAAGCGATTAGTGCTACCCAACTGAACTAGCACACATGCAAGAGCGCTATATGGTGTCATAAGATCGGTGTTTGCAATGTACCATTTGCTTAAAGGTATCTTTGCATAAATGATACCTTTTGTATATGCTTCAATGCCAATGTTTCGTATCAGTCAGACACAGATTTAATGGTGGCAAAAGCATAGTTTTCCAAGGCATCAATTTTGACTTAAATAGCATCCCACTGCTGAAACTAATTGCCAAGCTGCAGTTTTTCATGACGCCTGAAAGCAGAACACTCCAGGAGAGTAATCCAATATGTATACCACTCCAAGCTACAGCAAAAGTCTCTCAAGCTGCAGGAAAGGACTGGGATTTTTATAGCGAAGGAACCAACTGTGAATACAAGTTTGAAGTCGAATTGATTTATGACAGCTTGGAAGTAAAAAAGAGCATTACAGTCATCAGAGAGATAGCTCACACAGGCCTAATTCTGGCTTTTTGTCAGAAGTTCTGTTGATCGGATGGCTGATTAATGCAATAGAAGTCACACATAAAAGAGACAGAAGGTAAAAAAATTTAAGATAGTGGCTTATTGTGTAGAAAATTGTCTTAGGCCTAATGGATACCAGTTAATGTGATCAAAAATATAGGTTCCTAGAATATAGGAAAGTAAAGTCGCTAGCAAGGTTTCATACAGCAAGGAGGAAAATATCAAGGTAAATTTGGAGACTACGTCAAAGAGCACACGATTCGGTTTTGAAAGGGCTAAATTATGGGTTCTGGGAAGTACATTTATTTCTGTCCAGGTACTTGAAGTTCACTTGGAGTATATTGAATTGTGCATGTGGCTTAGTGCCCTACATCATACAACTAGCGCTGAAAAACAAGAAGTCTCTGATGAAAGCAAATGTCACAAAGTGCTGCAGCATGACAATATTACTTTTACTGACTTTAAAGGATAATCATCCAGCAGACGTGATGGTCTCTTGAGATTCGAATGCTCAAGTTGTATTGATGACAATGCAAAAAATAAATGCCCACACTGTAGTCGAACTGTCACAGATGAGAGACGGTTTGCTTGAAAGCCTATTGACAAGAGACGAAACAGAGACACAAATTGAATTTTTAACTATAGACTAATTTTAAATTTATTTAAATTTCAAATTTACCTTCCATGTACTTGAATTTTCTAAGAATGAACATGATGATAATAATAATAATAACTACTGGAAGATAGCTATGGAAGGTAAAATGTATTCATTAGTTAGTACAGGATAATAGTCAGTTCTTCATGCGAGAATTTGTTTTAGGCTTGTAGCATGGTATTGTGTGCAGTGGCTTTTTTTCAGACTGGAAAGCTTGTTATTTCGACATGATATGTCATTTGGACATGGCATGTATCTGATTGACTAGAGGAGAATGTGTAGTTTTCAGAAATATATGGTTTGCTATGTGTTGGTTGATTCGCCTGTCACCATAAATCAAAATTCTGCTCAAAAAAGCCTTTTTTTCCTTGTTTATAGCTCATTCACAAATAGTATTGCTTATAAAGGGTGATGCTTTTGATATTTTGACAATTTTCAAAATGAAATAATTGGTTCAGTATCACAGACTGAAGCATAAAGAACATATTTAGCTAAAAAAAATATGGTTTTACAGTGTTAGCGTTCACCAAGAGAATTTTTTACATGAAGATGTCACATAGTTTGAAAACAATTAATTTTCTTACATGCACTTTTGATCTCTCTTGAAATATATATACTTTATATATGGAATATAGCTAATGGCTGCGTGGAAGTCCCATAACATCCCTCTTCTAGACCAACACTTCTTCAGTTCCTGAGACCGTTAGAAGGGCACATTTAGGATACTTTTGCGTTGCTTATGCAAATGTTCACAAGTACGTCGCGTTTTACAAATTCGTAGGTTTAGATGTCAAACTTTTAGAGGCAAGGTTGAAAATTTTTTACAGATATTTATGCATCAAACTGCGATACTGGACAAAATATTAAGTCTCTAACCATCATATTGAATTAGTTAGAGCTGATCTTAGTGCGTTCACAAGTACATCGCGTTTTATGAAACCGACACTTCCTGCTGCTAAGTCACCTTGGTTGTGGCAATAGCATGGACACTTGTGAATTGTCATTAGAAAACATATTTCAGAAGCAAAAAAAAATTTTTGAGAGAAATCTGAACTCAATTATGCGCAAAACTAGCATATTTTTAAAAATATGATAAATGAAAGAAAATTGTCAAAAACCATACTTTTCTCCTAATTATGCTATAGACAGGTAATTCTGGATTAAATCCAATATCAATAATGCCAATTTTAATTATTTTCTTCAATGGACCATGCATTTATGTTCAAATGAAAATTACTTGGGATATTTTGGGGAGATCAAAAATCTGCTATTAACTTGGAACAGAACCCAAGACCCAACATCCCAAATCAAATACTATGTCTAATAATCTGGTTCCCTAGAACTATTTCTAACTGATTTGGAACAGAATATCCTTATTTTGAAGCCTTCATCTCTATATTATATCACACGATTTCTTGTTAATTTCAGGGAATTTATCATTATCGCAATATATATGTTTAATCATCATTTACTAATTTTAAAAGGTTAAATTGATTTTCCACTATGTTTTAACCATGTTCATTATTCATTTCATATTACTTGACCCCCAATTTAGTTTTTTGTGCATTTTCTAATCATTTACTTTCATCAAAAATAACACTAAAATTGACTTTGGTTGGTTTTTGTTGAGCATAGTCAAAGCTGTTATGGCTATGGTTACCATTTTTTTCAAAGTTGGTCAACACTATATCATGAACTTTTCCTGGTGGTTTGGTGGCTTTAATACTTATAATTTTTGTGGCACAATTGTTTTGACCAACTGTGGAGAATTCGATTTTTGCACGGCGAAGCTTAAGGTGCAGCTCCTCACTGCCTGCAGTTAGAAATGTAAAACTCCAGCAAAATGTACTCCAGTAGGTGTATTATAAGTGTTCCAAAAATTAACTTCCTGGATTAAGTGGAAGTAGTTATTTTTTTGAAGAAATGAACAATATTCCTGTTCTGTCACGATTCACCCCAGTGTACCGATTCACCCCATATTATGGAACAACGAAAGCTCATTAAGCTCCATCCTTCTTGATTTAGTTTCCCTAATATATTAGCTATCAAAATATAAGAAGTACTTAATTGTGCTACAACTTTAATTTTTCATCATCAGTGGCCAAAATGTGTACACAATAGTGTGCTACAAGCCTAAGACTAGTAATGAATAGCTATAGACAGCTAAGTTGAGCCACATTTAGAAATTTGTACCGTATGTATTATGTGAGAAATATTGAGAATACACATTTAAAGCTGTATTTTAAGTGAGCGACATCATTTCAACCAGTGCCAGGAAAAGGAATAAACAACTTAATATGATGCCATCATTTGCAATATGATTGCGTTGAAGCAGCAATTTAATCTGCAAGCATTTTAAAGTAATGAGATTTGCTTGCATTAAACCGAGATTAAATTCACTGTGATAAAGCTCGCAGACATAATAGCTGCCATGTCTGGATGCAGAGAGATTGGATTTAAATGTATTTATCATCCCTGGCTTGATAGCTGATTGGGACAGTTTCTTCTGATAAAAAATGACTATAATGGGAGACCCCATTTAATATAACTGATGGGCATCACATGTCCCTGCCGGGTGCAATACTTTTTAAACACAATTTGGAGAAAATAGAAAACTCCAGGAGGCTAGATGGTTGAGTGGCTATGCTACAGTCTGAAGGTGTTTGCTTGCATGGGTTCAAACCATGCGTAGGTCACCCAACATATCTTCCATTTTCCTTCAAGAGATATATTATTCAAATTGGATGTTGATCAGCTGCGACACTAAACGAAAGTATGAATCAACAGTCTCTAAAAATATACTGTAAAGCTCTTAGGAGAGGGAAGGTTGATCTAGTGGTAGCTGCCAATCGCTGGGTCCATGGTTCGAATTCAGCTCTTGCCAGATCACCTGGGCCTATTTTGAATGGCTACTTCAATTATCCTTTGCCTCATTGCTGTGTCCTTCTCCTGTCCTAATTAGCCTTTGAAGTGCATAAATACAGGACATAAGCACCAATCATCCATCCAGAAGCTTTCAGGAAAGACAATTATTCACAGAACAGGAGCTGACTGATTTATGACAGTGTGAAAGTAAAAGAGCATTATCAGCCATTTGAGAATAACCTTGAGAGAGGAATCCTGACTTTGCATCAAAAGTTCTTTGAGACTCTAAAAAGCTATGAAAGTTGCAGGAAGAAAAGAGGTAGGAAAATATCAAAAGACAGTGCATGCAGACCCTTTAAAAGCAGAAACATCTAAAGAGCAGGCGATAGTGGCCTGATATTTGGCCATTGAAAAAACAGGCTGTAAGGATATTTATCGGCAGATATGTAATCAAAAAGGGTGAGAAAGCAAAAGAAATAACTCTAATCAAAGAAAGATATGAACTCTGAAAGAAACTCATAAATACATTATAAAAAGATAGATGGATTAATTGATAGTTAGACAGCTAACTTATTATTGGATAGGTAGACAAGCTTTTCCACATCTCTAAATGAACATCTTCAAGATAATAACCCTTTAAAAAATATTGTGCCTTCAATATTAGATTAGATCTCAACATAAATACAAACTAATTTTTCATTTGCTGTACTTAAAAGGACATGTCAAAGAATGATAATGTTGAATTTAATTACAAACCCATTACAAATCAAACATGATACTTGCAGTTGTTCAACTGTAATGCTTATGTTACATGGCTAAAAGGTGTACTTTAATTTGGCACCAACAATTTCAACCATTATATCTCACTAAAAAGGTGAACATTATACCTGCATTTGTCAAATGATTAGCCAAAAACACCACTTTAATCCAGAGGCATTTTAGAACTGTGTGATTTAATAATATCAACTTGTAGAACTTAACCTACTAGGAAAGCAAGCATTTAAAGCTGTGATGACTGGCTGCAGAAATTTGATTTAAATGCATGGATTGATTGTGCATGGCTGGTCTATTTCATTGAGTGGCTGGTCGAGATGACAAATATTAATGCAGAAGGTGCTTACACTTAATAAAAGGACATCTCATGTGCATTAGAAATAAAAAATAAAGGTGCCATTTAAAAAACAAGCTTAGCAATTTGTCACCTCTAAAGTAGATTGACCATTAAAAGTTCATTATCACTTTTGACATTTTTTTTTTTGTAGAACAGTAATATCAATCATATCCATTCATTTTTATATGGTCAATGGCTCATGTCATAATACATATACACGTTATAGTTTTAGAAAAGAACAAAATGATACATGTCAGCCATTTTCAGGAGCTATACATTTCACAATTTCATTAGAAGTTGCAAGAGACTGTTGTGAATGCAGATTGTCTAACCAGAGAGAATGCCAGGCTGTTTAAAACTAAACAATTACGACTGGATGGCATAACTGCACTTATATTTTGGAATTTTATTCACAATCTTCAACCATATAAGTGACATAGTACGCACCTGCAACAACAGTCTGTCCAGTTTGCATGGCAATCAGCAGTCTCACCAGGGCAAAAAAAGTCAACAGACACTAGAAAGAAAACTGTTTCCAGCACAGTTGATAGCTGCTGAAGTTGTGAAGACATTTTTGTCAAGCCAAACAGGAAAGGAACAAATACAATGCAATTTAGTGACTGTTGGCACATACAAGCCTTTGCCTGATGATCTGCTCTGTCCCACCGATGCCTATTTAAGACTATACATGGGGTATTTCATTTGCCACATGTATTCCAAATGAGTGACAAGTTTTATTTTCAAACATTCAAAAACTCCAAACAGGATTGTGGTTCACAGTTACAATAACATGACGGTGTGTGTGACTCCGAATTCCTTTGGGAACAAGACTTTGCAATGTTGTTTGTAGTTTCCCTCGTCATCAATTTGGAGTGAGCACTCCTACACAGCTGAAGCCAAAGTTGTTAAATTTGGGAAACACGATGCCTGAAAGCAGAACTCTCCAGGAGATTAATCAAATACATTATATACCACACCAGGCTACAGCGAAATCATGCCAAGCTGCAAGCTGAGACTGAAAGCTCAAGATGAGCGAATTTTCATAGTACAGAAATATCTCTGAATACAGGTCTCTGCAAAAGTAAATGTATGACAATTAGAAGGTCACAAAGAGCATTACAGTCATCGGAGATAATCGAATGCATTTATACCACACCAGGCCACAGCATAAAGCCTCTACAGGAAAAGACTGGGTTATGTACAGAAACTGAATGTGAATACAAGTCTGTAGTCAAATTGACTTGTAACAACTTGAAAGTCAAAGAGAACACCACTGTTGTCGGATAATTATGTGGAAAGCTCAAGTAATCCTGACTTTCAATCATAACTTGATATACAAAAGCTGTGAAAGTTGCAGAAAAAAGGTGAGGAGGCAAAATACATCAAAGGAGAGTTGGCTCATTAGGAGCAGAGACATCTTTTAAAAGAACTGGTAATAGTCACATGGCACATGTACAATATGGGATAATTACGGATGTTGTACATGGAAGGGTTGAGTGGGAGACCAAAAATCAAGAAAAGAGAAAAGAAAAGTGAAGAAACTGATTAAATTCATCCATAAATCCCACTGATTAATTTGAAATAGTAAAACAGGAACGTTATTGTTCAACCAAAACATGCACGAGAAGCATTAAATTAGGCGAATGAACATAATGCTAGCATTTGGTCAGATTTGAGGATGAATCACACATCTAAAAACTGCACTTTATCTGTCACCAACATTTTGACCATTAAGTCAATGCACATGATGACAGTGTTTGCTATTTGATGGCATTGAAGCACCACATTAAGCTAATGTCAAACTGTGAGATAAGATCAGTTTTGACAGCAGATATGAAAAGCTAGCATGACTGGTCGCAAGGACCTGATTTAAATGTGTCAATTTTGCTCTGATGGTCTATTCATTGGAGTAGGCGAGTGGAAAAAAAGATTTAATGGCAGAAGGCGCTTACATGAAACTGATAGGCATCACCCTTCCCTGATTTCAGACTAGAAAAAAAATGAAAAAGCAGAATGAAATGAAAAGTCTCGCTGTTTGGATATTTTGAATATTGTGTGATTCTAAGGGAGATTGACCATTGTTCATTCTGATAGTTTTTTTGGCAAAAATTAAGTTCTCCAACTTCAATAGAAAATTTACAGAGTATGATTAATTGAGGTTCTCTGTTGAAGGAGTATAACATCTGCTCATGAAAAATCTGTCTTTGAAGAACAAGCAATTATTACACAAATGACACAACATGGGACGTCACAGACCGAGACTGCCTAATTGCAACGGGAAGGCAGGAAGACTCAGGAAGAGCGTATAAAGCCACCTGTGGATTGGCCTCTTACAGCACCACACAGTACAACCCAAAATAAAGTACGACTACCCCAGCAGGAAGGAAGAATCAGTCCCTACTTTACCCTTTCACACCTTTTGGCTACCTGCAAATCACTTCCTACCATTAACTACCCGAAACTACCTTTTAAAATTACATTAAAATCACATTTAAACAACACCAATTTAAACTCCATCACCCCCTTCATGTTTGATTTCTTTGATATTGTACCCTCTTGCTAATTGTAATTGCATTGATAGCTGTATTAATAGAGTTTTTAATATGAGCTAAGGTTGTTGTAAGGAGTCAAAGGTACTTGTAAAGAGATTTTGGGTGGAGAGGAGAAAGAAGGGCAAAATAGGTAAACAGAGGTCTTCTGACAGAAAATGTTCTTACTTTATTTTGGGTTGTACTGTATTTTGGGTTGTACTGTAATTTGGGTTGTACTGTAATTACTGGAAGGCAGGGACAATAGTTGTCTCAGTATTGTCAGTATACACGGCAGTTGATGGATTTGGAGCTTTACACTCAGAGTCTGTATTAATGCACTCGGTATAAGGGCAGTAGGAGAACAAGCTATGAGGTGAAAGATTATCAAAACTGTAGACCAACAAGTTACCAGAAAACCTGGCCAGAGCAGCAATTGAACCTGAGACCCAGAGATTGGAGAAAACTGAAGTAACCCCCCTCCCTGCACTAAGCTTTTAATTTATCCATAGGGGATGGATGATTGGGGCTGTGCATTTACCAAGTGCATAAATACAGAACATAAAGTCCTTTTATAACAATCGATATTGTCAAGGCATCTATAATGAAGTGTTGGAGATGGGAACCCAATCATCAATGCAATTCTTTTCTGTCATTTGTGTAGCATTTTAAGAATATTGCTAAGGAAAACAAGGGGCTTAAGGTTAGAATCATAAAACCCAATAATCATTCTGAACAGGGCTTTGGAGTCGGGTAATAAGTGAACCGACTCCGACTCCTTGGATCTCCTGAATTACGACTCCGACTCTGACTCCCGACTCTGCTTATCGGCATTACTACACATCAATATTATATGGTTAACTGAGAAGAAAAAGTCATTCTACGAAGGTTTCATAGGATTTCGTACATGAACATTTGCTTAGGAAGTTTTATGAAAAATTTCGGATTCACTTCACATTTTTGAAACTGCGTTTTTGTAAATTATATCAATAATTCTTAGGAGTCAGGAGTCACCACTTTAATTTCCAACTCCGACTCCAACACTGACTCCACCTTAAAATCAAAGTTCGACTCCGACTCCACCCAAAAACCTCTGACTCCACGACTTCCAACCAGTGGCGTCCCTATGGGGGGGCACGGGGGAGCACGTACCTCCCCCATATTGGACCTGTGCCCCCCCCAGGTGCCCCCATTTGAACTTTCCAACCTTGGCTAAAATACACAATTAGTATTGTTGGTGCCCCACCAGAGAATCGCGTGCCCCCCCAGGTGCCCCCCACTCGAGACCCCCTTCCAACTTAGACTCCGACTCCAAAGCCCTGATTCTGAATATGCCATATGGTTGCATGGAGGGTAAAGTTCAAAGTTGCGAGCCTTAGGGAACATTTTGTTTTCTCAGCTTTTCGGAGAGTTGACAGCCAGATGCTGTGGTGAAATTCACGTGAGACTTTAAGCACACTTGGCTATAGTGTTCGGAATAGGCTTCTGAAGTTTCAAAGATTTTTCTAAACCTTTTGGGAATTGAGCAGATGTCTAGCTTTCTATGGCTTTGTTTTAGTCACTCTGTTTCAGAGGTGAAAATAGAGGGCACAACCTCACTGGGCAGGGTTTTTAAGTTGACTTGATCACAATGAAAGAAATATTTCATCATTAAATCGCAATCCTTGAAATGCCTGGAAAACACATCCTTCAACATGCATTGGGCAATGATTTTTTTGTAACACTATGAGGTAGAAAGTATAGAATAGTGAGTTTTCCAAACATATTATGTTAGCTTTCTTTTACTTTTATTAGCTCCGTCATCTGAATTACTACATGTGTCAGTATCAAGTTGGGTCAAATAACATTTTCTTGCTTCCTTTACTCTATATTTCTCTTACACTGGGCCATGTCATATCAATCCCATGAAAACAAAGATACCAACATTCGCTAAGATTTTAATTGTAATTGTGAATACTGTCAGTCATGCACTGCTAATGGCTGCTGTGCAGGCACGAAATTCATTATGAGCCTTGCACAATGGTACAGCTCAGGGTAGCCATAGTATGAGTAGTAAAGTATTCTGGATTTGACATTTTAAAAGCACATATAAGTGGCAAATGGATGGCTATATCTCTTCATTAATTCATTCTCATTTGCAACTTGGGACATGTAACTTCTCAGAAAGGTTGTATACCAACATCTGAACGAATGCTATGACTGCGTTCAGTATCCACTGATTGGTTGATACAGACTTTATTTGTCCATTTCATAAGAACATCAGAGGAAGTCATGTATAAATACCAGTTTTCTCCCAAATAATCATTCGAAATTACAACTTTTAAAAATTAGAATGATGGATATCAATGAATCCAAATAGGCTAATGAAACAACCTTGTTCGACTGACTGTTTGTCAATAATCCGTCCTCAGCAAAGTGGCCATACCAACCTACCTTAGCTTTTCGCTTCAACCCATTCTCAATCTGTTGAAGTTAATCTTCTCTTTCTCGAACCCGCAATGTGTTGGCAGCCACTAAATTCACCCATTGGATGTTAGGCATCTGCTAAATTCCCAAATGGGTTAGAAAAAAATCTATGCAACTCAGCAGCCAACACCAACACTATAAAACAAGTTGTGCTTGAAATCTCTGGTGAATTTCAGCAAGGCTTCCGGCAGTCAACTCTGTTGAATGAAACCAAGATAACAAATGTTTAGAGCTTTGATGCTAACCCTTAACACAGACCTATCGATTGCAAAACTTCCAGAAATCTTTTTTTTTTCTTTTATTATTTGAAGAACTTTATTTCTGCAGGACAATACTAGAGGATTTCACCTCTCATTCTCAGTTCATGATAATTATTGATATATAGACAATGTATATCATGGGCATTTTGTTATAAAATCACTTTGGAGGAGTCTAATTTCATGGGAACATAATATTATGGCACTTTCAAATGAAGTAATATGTGGTACCTTCACATGATAGCTAAGAGAAATGCAAGATTGCTTGTAAGTGCGCAGGTTGGGTGTTGCATATACTGAAGCCAATCTGATCAGCATAGTAGCACGGAATCTCAGAAGGCATCTAATATCATTTGAAAGGCTCAGCTTGGCATGCTATCAAGCTCTTCCTGCACTATTCTAGAATTTCAGGTTGGTGGGTAGGCCTGCTGTGAGTGTGACAGTGATTTTTATGAAAATAAACTGTCTTAAAACCATATCAAGGAAATGTAATGGTTACAACCTTTCGATCAGTTCTCCTAAACAAGCAACTAAACATGCCGAAATACCAACGTCATACATTTTGAGAGAGTTCATATTATATTAATTTATAATGTTAGGTAAAAACTGCTTACCATCTCTCTATTGTTTTCTCTTCCTACAATTCAACAGTCAAGGGTGCTAGAAGGGAATGAGGGCTGCATGGAGTGGTCGGATGAGAAAAGCCATATCTATTTAGCGCTACAAAATTCAGCATTGCATCAGTAATAATTTTGAAAATATACTCACAAAATTTTTCTAAATAAAGACCTAGTATTTTTTCCATTAAGATCAAAATGGCACATCTCCTTCCTGCCCTACCCCCCCTGTTCAAGCACCCATGAAATTTACTGATATATCTAACTGTTTTTATATCCAGCAAAGTATTCTCATATAGAACAACAATTCCTGGCAAAATGTCTTTGTTGACATTCACACCTAGTCAATAGTCATTATTTTACCAGCACTTCAGCGCTGGCTGTTGTGTTCTTCAGCAAAAGATCTATGTTCAAACAACACAGACTGCAATGCAAAGGCAGCTTGACATCCCTTTGGAGAAAACATTTTCTTGAGCCAATTACAAAAAAAGAACAAAGGAGATTTACAGTAGGCCTACAACCAAATAATTTTCCAAGAAAATGGTTGCACTTGCATTTCTATGTCTTTGCACTCCCAAACCTCCTTAATTTTATCAGTCAAAAGGCAATATTTAATTGACGTAGCCATATTTAAAATGATTAATTGCATATATAAGCCAACTTACTGTGATTCAGTAATAGTAAAACAGTGAAATGGAAATATTGGGTATTGGGAGGTGATGGTGTGAACTTAAGGGCATGGAAGGCATGAAACATGGGAAAAGCGTCCTCTTCTAGCAATGCAATATCCCATTAAAGCCCTCATCCTTTAACTTTGATTGGATTCTCAACTTCTAGACCTCTTATTTCCGGTTGCCATGATTTATCTCTTTGTCTTATCTGCCTCCTGGAAAGAATGTCTCAATAATTAACTTTTGATGGACTGATTCTTGTTGGCTAAATTGCTGCTGAGGCAGCTGAAAGAATATTTGCCTGCCTTTGACCTCAATTTGAAATTTTGCAGTGAAATTATCTATATATACGTATATAGGTATACCATGAACCTTTGTTTTCTGCTTTACATCGTCTCAAACATAAAGCCCTTTGATTGATATCATTTTCCAAGTAGGCCTAGCATAGTTACAAGCTCCAAATTTCTCTTATTAATAAACTCCATTTTACGATGTTTTGATTTTTTTTGAAATTTCAAACTGTCATGAATCAATTCTACTTCAGACTAGCTTCGAAGGTCTGTTCCTGTGGACTGCATTATCCCAGGTTCGGGAAGTTTCGGGAATTTGTTTCAACAATGTAAGACAGTTTATTCAAGTCGTTAGAGGTGAAAACTACTTACTTTTGCATCATTGAAATCAATGATTATGTGTGCTTCACTTTTATTTATTTTGTTTTCGTGTAACCGATCCAGTGATTAGCAGACACTCTTTCTATATGCATGAATGGGACTGTTGCAAATTGTGATAAAAATATCAGATTAATAATTTATTGAGATTGGCTCTCTCTTTGACATTGTTGATGACCAGTGTGCAATTTATTCCACACAAAATGACCATCATTTAAATGACTCCACAATTGGTAAATCTCCTCAATTCTGATAAGCCAATAACCTGGCAGCCGCAATAGCCTGTGTGATTGAAGTGACACATCTGGGTAATTCTCAAATGGCTTAAATAATCTTTGCAACGTCAGTAGCCAACATTGACACTATAAAACAAGTTGTCCTTAAAATCTCCAGTGAATTTCTGGAAGGCATGCGGTTGTCAACTTAATTCCATGAATAAAACTGAGATAGAAGTATTAACTATTACTTTGTTAACCTTTCAAACCAAATCAAACAAGGCAATAGTAGGCATGCATATAGAAAGAGTGTCTACTCAATGTAGTAAAATGAAAATTATTTATACTAAAGAAAGCTTCAGTGAGAGTGTATGTAGTACCTCAACTTGCATTTAGGCACAAGGCTCTTCTGTAGGTTGGTGGTGTATCAGATACATCAAGAAGGCAAGCCGCTCAGGATATCATGAAAGCAACGGAGGCATCAAAAAGCTATTCAAGAGGCTCAGGTGCGGGACATGTAACCAAGATCCTCTCTACTCTCAGATTTATTGGGCCTGGTTTCTAGCTATGACTGTGATAGTATGTAATTGCTGCATACAAATTATCAGATTTAAGTGATATATTATGCAGTATGGTGGTTCACACGATTGCCATAACAACTCAAGTATTAGATGGCGAGAAATAATTGCAATTCCCACACCCTTCGATATTCATGAAGAATTTATTGTCAAGGGACTGTCGGACTGTGTGTTTAAATTGCCAAACAGGAACCTATAAAGGAACAGTCAATAAATAATTCTTCAAGTACGTTACTAATTCAATTTATTGACAATCAGCACTACAGTAACGGTTTCCAAATAGCATTCTTGTGAAATGTGTAACTAAGACAGTAATAAAGCTGTAACTTGTACAATATTCTGATTTGATGGAAGGTCCATAAAAACTAGCTAATGGTAGAATCCTGCATCAGGCTAATATTGCACTACTTCAACTATCAGATAATTTATATTCGGAAAACCAAACAGAAGTTGAATGCTTGTGCTAAGACTTCTATATTGATAAGATGTAAGTCCTTGGCCTAACTGTACATCATTTCCTGAAGAGTGTTTTACGCCTCTGCAACACCTTATTGGGCTATATCGATTTCCTGAAGAAAAATACACCTTAAGGTCATATCTCGAGCCTTGTACAAAGCTTAAAGTCCAAAAGTCTTTACATTAACCATATAGTCTCATCACCTTGAAAGCTTCAGGCTCCTGGCTTTGCCTTTTAATGTGGACCACTTTTCAAAATTAATCCCCATTCAAGCCTGACAAATTTTATAGTCATGCAAGAAAGCCATGAAGGACGAAACTTTGAATTATCGATTTAATATCTTTAATGTTTCACAAGGCATAGGAGAAAGAAGCTGCTTTCTGGGGCAAAATTTAGATATGGAATTGTTGCAGTTATTGTTTATTTCTCCCCTTAGATAAATGCAATTGGTACGTCTGAATTTAACTACACTACCTCCAACAAAACAAACAATAACTCAGTTCAAAGCAAATTTACATACAATTATACATGATGAACGTACTTTGAACGATCGTTTAGACCACCAACTGAGGCAAAATTAGGAAAGTTGTGCTTCATACACAGGAACATGCTAACATATTTGTAAATTAGGCCAATCAATTGCTCAAAGCCCTGCTGAATATAGTTATTTATGTTTTAAACCAGATTGATCACCCCTTATCTACTAGCAAATTTATTGGATAGGATGAGTTATGACGAGAAAAATACATATAGTGTATGTTCTTACTTACTGACTCGCAAAGTGTAAATGTCACAGTAAAAAGGCTGATCAGTAATAATGAAATGTCCGTCATAAAAATTAATAGTAGAAAATTTAAACCTTTTGACTTACTTTTATTTTACTTGTTTTATACCTATAACCATTATACATTTTAATAGAGGCATTGTTGTGGCAATTTACAACTATGCATATACGTTTGACGTCACTCGCAATTATTGAACAATGTAATTACCATAATAGTAAGTCTCTTCTAGTCAATATACATGTATACAACATCAATTAGATTGTCTGGTATCTGAATTCATACTGTGGTAACTGCATCACAAAATACAATGTATAATCATATGGGTACCCTCACAAGAAATTAATTCATGACTCACAGAAGGGCAGTCTTTTAATAAATAATGGTCACTTTATCATGTAATTATTTTAATGGTTTCTGCTATCTAGATTTCTAAATGTGTTCTTCTTTTTTTTCAGTGTTGAGAAAAAACATCTGCAACAAGAAAAAACTTCAAGCACAATTCCGAAAACAGATGCTACAAGAAACACCACCAATGCCTTTCAACAACACCCTCTACATGACAGGAAAAGCCCCTAGTGACCCAGTCTGCCAATACATGCTGTCACGAGTTTGTGGATAAACAAAGTGGCACTTCATCAATGATTTAACAGCCTCTACGACATGACCTGCCATCGACTTATGGTGATAGAGCTGACATGGATACAACGTCAACAGCGTGAGGAGTTTACCTAGAGGCTAACGAAACAGTATGAAATCAGATACCACATCTGCATACTGCAAGTGTACATCAGGAATGTCGGATATTGGCTTGCGTTGATATCAACCATCTGTAGCACTTCGTCTTTTCAGCTGGATTAGTGGTGTCAAATGAGTAAATAATTATTCTGATACAACAAAACAGTAATCATGATTGACATTTTAGATGACTAAATATACTCCATTAAACAAAAAATGCTAGATTGGAATACTACAATTGTGTTGTAAGGATTGAATACAAACAGCTCTACTAGATATCAAGAATCTGCAGCACTCCATTTATTTGACAGGCAAATTTAGATTCTCCAAGTGTGCTACTCGGGCAGAAAAGTATCAACCCTCAGTAAAGAGTTAACCAGTTCAAGCAATTATTCTCTCTTGGCTGCCGGCATCATCAATTGAATAGGTTGATTTGCACACTGCAAAACCGACTACTGTAAATATCAATTATTGCAACACTCAGTTTTTATCAATATTCAACGAGTGGTTCACAAATCCAGTAGCACATAACGGAACACACATTACACACTTCAAGCTCAACAAAAGTAATTATCTTCGATGTACAACAGTTATTCGGTAAGATGGCTTGTGTTAAGTTCTCAAGACAGCCTGTAACGCAAATGTGGGTTATGATATGACAATTTGAAGTGATAAGCTATTAAAAGTTGTACATGCATTAAGAATGACCCCAGCTAAGGCTTGCCACACTAATCATCAGTGACTTAACATGTGTCATGACACATTCACACGTGAGTCAGTCTGTTATCCATCATAGCTATAGATTAACTAGCTGTTGTAAATTTTTCGACAGATGTAATACTCTTGCCGACAGTGCATTCATCAATGCGTCAATATTTCAAACCTTTTCATCAGATTGATATGTGTCTTGACAATCTCCTTGGGTTTATCATATACTGATCTTCTGCAAATATGCAAATTACCATGATTATGGATACAGCGTCCAGAGCACAAACATCGTGAGGTGTCAGTAGCACCATTACCTGTGCTTTTGAGGTCATCAGTGTCGTCTATGATGTCATAGGAATATTCATGGAGTACCTCATGGATCTGTTATTAATGCAAGGTCATCGTGATTCCAGTGACCTCTCCTGATCCAAGCCTTGAGATGCAGCATTACCATATCATCTTCTTGTCATGTCTGTGTGACATGGACATCAACTTTAGTGACCTTTGCTTCCGAAGATACAGGTGAGTGAATAAGGAGACATTGATGTAATGAATTGAGCCTGAATTTTGTATAGATATTACTATCAGACGTAATGCAATGCTGTAGGTCTAATTGCCATGATACCAAGTACCAAATTGGTGATTCACAGAACAAGATTTTAAAAGTGATTAGAAAAGAATCCCTGTCTTACTTCACAGCTTCAGTAGAAATACACAAAAAGTTCTGCTGACTACAATGTTTTATCCTGAAGCTGTACACAGATGCCTGGCACAGCATTGCCCTTTCTTTGCCTGACTTTGGGGCACAATAGCATAAAGGAGTGTGGCATGCTAGGAGGCTGTAACCCATTGGCTAATAGCATAAGAGCCATCAAGAAGTGGAAGGCAAGCGGTGCCCTAGCATTAATGTCTTTCCGTCTTAACATGCCATGTTGCATGCAATATGTTATGGCCAGTCTTTTTTTGTATCTACGTCTTAACCTGTAAGAATTCTTTCTTATAAAAAGTTTAATACAGTAGAAGATACTACCAAATCACTCAGAGTTCTAGCGTGAAACTTTTTGCGTGTAAAACGTCATGGATACTTGTGTAAACACTCTCAGAGCCCCTGATAAATATCCCCTAGGTGTCTCTGCCATAGAGACCTGTTCAGAGACCCTTGTGGATTGTAAAATAAGTTAAATAACGTCGATCCGTGTGGCGACTTTGAACTCAAATCTAACCAACTTGTAATTAATTCTCAGCTGAAATACACATATCTACGTGTAGAACAAGCCAATATCTTTACTTGCAAATAGTTTCAGATTTGTCAGATGTATAGTTTTCCCAGAAATAGGCTTTTTGCAAACGATGTTTTTTTTTTTAAAAGATCGCTAAACTGAAGTGAAGAAGCTCAGAAAAGAAGGAAGCAGAAAAAAAAATTACTAGTGAAGTAATCAGTATTTCGTTCATCTAAAATGGAATAATATAAGTTTAAAGGAAACGAAATATGTTGCAAGATTTACTAAATTGCAGAGGAAAATTTGGGAAAAAAATCGGTCAAGTTTACAGATAAAGTAAACACATTTATAATTATAATGGAAAGATGCAATTGTGCAGGAATTTGGTTTCGTTGACACAATCTCTTGACAATGTGACATACTGTCCAGAGCAAGGGAAAAATTCTCACCTGTGCAAATTTTTACATTATTACACTGATATCAAAGTATACAAAACAAGCCAGAAAATGAGGATTGGTTGCATGTTATGTTTGCAGTGCAGTGATACTCCATGTCGGCAAATAGTCACTGGCTCACTGCTCATTTAATAAGTTACACACCACTCTGAGCTGTCAGTGGGCCTCTAGCCATAGGAGAGTTAAGATGTGTATTGAAGGTTTCTCTATCAATTATTGCGTACGAGGTTTATCTCAAGTTCTACTGAATCTTTTAATTAATCCTGGACCTACTTAGGCAGAACTCTCCCCTTTTCAGGTCCATCCAAGTCTTCTACTTGTTTTTAATTGATATCAAATGACAATGGGATTCTTTTGCGCAGCAGACAAAACAAAACAAAAATGCCACGCCCCTTTTTGTTGCAAAAGCAAACGCGGGGACTATGAGAAGTGGCTAATAGTGTCACAAGTTAGAAAAATTTGGGATTTTTGGGTAATTTAGGACACAAAATGGATAATCACAGATGTTTCCTATATAGTAGTAGATTCCAAAATGCATAAGTCAGAGGTTGTAAACGCATTTTTAAGCAAACAAGGCTAGTTAATATGTTTAAACATAAATATGAAGGATTTACAAACTTAAAATGCAGTTTTTGCAAAACTATTGTTACTTCAGTCAAATGGACTTGTATTTATAGGGAAAAGTTGTTAAGATATTAACTTGCAATTTAAACAAATTTTAAAAATAATACCCTTTATGCTAAAGTATGGTGATTAAACAATTTTCTCCTCATTTAACATTGTTTATGGCAGTTGGCCAAAAAGATTAACGCCACAATTTTCTGTTCCAGAGTATTATTTATGTCACAATTATAACATATTTTATATATCTATTTACATTAAAAAGATTATTAGTTTGAACTTTGAAATATGTTATGGCTGCAGCCTGCATATCTTTTTTTTGAAAAGGATTTTCTTGTTCACGTGTACAGCTATCTAATTGTCATATTTTCTATCTTCAGCACTGATTTATCACTCCTGACACTTACCACATGAACTGACTGTGGTAGTTTTTGAAATTTCAGTTTATACTCTATTTGTATACTTAGCTCACCTGTACAACGTTTTTGAAGAATTTGAATACATTCAAACTTCATTTTCGCCTCAACGTTTAAAATTTCACAGCTCAATGCTAATAATGAAGTGCGTCGGGCCGTCGGCTGCTGATGCTTCAACTTCGATTATGTAAAACTTTTACATAATCGAAGTTGAAGCATCAGCAGCCAACCGACGCACTTCATTATTAGCACTGAGCTGTGAAATTTTCCAGTTATATAAACTGCTTACACTTAAAAACGCACACCTTTTACTGTCTGTCACTTTGATATAGAAAAATGAGGACCAGTTACCTGTGAAAACTGCACTTTGTGACTCATGTTAGTGTCATATCTTCTCTTCTTTCAACATAGGAAACACAGAGGCTGTTTGATTAGTCATGACAAAGAGAATACCATTTGACTTGTCATAACTGATTTTTGAGTGAAAATCAGATGCATAATCCTTTCGTTTGGCTGTCACCAACAAGCGGGATAAGTCTCCTTAAATCCAATTAAAATTGAAAATATTGGATTTGATAATGACAAATCATCAGCATGATGACACACGAAGTGCCATTTTCACAGTGCAACTGTCGGCTATTTTTCTTTATCAAATTGACAGACTATAAAAAGGACAGACCTTGCAAACTATGAGTGCTCAAGAGAATTATTTGTAACCTTCCAAGTCTGCTTATTAACTGATAGACAAAATAGCCCTACTTTGAAGGTTTGAAGAAAATCCGTTCGTTTTTCAAAGAACCAGACACAACGCTGTAATGTTATTTCAAATTTGGGATTAACAAAGTCAAATGAGGCTGTAATGCGAAGAATACGCTCCCCTGCCACGTGTTGGTTATTTCAAATTGTCACCAAAGAAGTCCATCAACATTTCATTGCAAAAAATTGCCACATTTGGGTATTTTGTCCAGGTTTGTGCCACAGCTTAGTTAGTAAAAGTAACATAATTAACTTCCTTAATAAATTATAATTTGTGAAACATCGACTGTTTAGGACTATCTTCATTTACAAAGAAAAAAAAATTTCAGCCTGAAAATTATTAGAAATTCTGAAGGAACTGACCCTTCATGCAATGAATTCCTTTTTTTTCCTTACAAATTCCTTGAATTTTGACAAAACATTACTCGAAAATTACCTTTCACAAAATTATACCAATTTAAAAAAAAAAACTTCAAATAACAATTCCTTAAAATTTGATTCATTTTAAAGTAGATACAGTACCCTTTTTAAGGGTACTTTTCTTGTTACTACAGACATCTGAAGGTTGTGAGTATTTGAAACTATCTGATGGTTTTAGACTCATACTATGACTAATTGAGAATAAGTTCAATGACTGACAATTGCATTTTGAGCTTAAATATTTATTGCACTAGCCAGTAAAACTAAACTAATCAATTAAAGTGACAAAAACTTATTGGTACACTCATGGACTTGAAACTTTGTACCCGTAGTCCTTGCCTTGCTACAATGATCCCTTGTTATAATACCAACATATATCTGAACCCATTCTTCATGCACAAAGACTGGAAACAAACGCTAAGTATAACAATACAAACACAAAAGTACCAAACATATGTATGAATGCCTTTGGGCAAGACTTGCCTTCAACATTTTCATCCCATTAGTTCATGGTTTACAGCCCTCTGGCATGCAATACTTCTTAATGCTATTGTGTTCTGAGGCTTTGGGAAGAGCCAATAACATAGATGTGTATTGCGTGGAATGCAGACTTGCAAAGCTCCTTAGCAAAAGCCTGCAACTGGAGTGATAATTGTCGTTCCTGAGTAAAGTTCAGACAGATCACATTTTTGTAGTTGTTTCCTATTGCTGAGCATAGTTTTGCGATCACAATTTTTATCAAGTTATGGATCAATGTGTTACTGTCGGACAACAAATATCACTCGTCATAATGTCTTACTACTATGTTAAAGATATACCTGGTTCAAAGTTAAATCCCATCTTGGATCTACTATCTTTTGTATACAGTACTCCCATTCTGGTATTAATGATGTGGGATAGTAAGAATGTTGGTGAAATCAGGAATTCATATTTCCATCTACATAGATAAATCCAGAAATATTTTAAAGCATACCTCAGTCGGGGACATGAAATGAAAATGGGTAGGGACCGTTCAGAATTTATGACTGGGGGGGTGGGAGTTTTGCCCGAGGGGGTACTAACTTTTTGCACATGTTTCAAGGGGGGTATTAATTTTGACAACACTTCCAAGGGGGTGGTAAGAAATTTAAACAAATAAAATTCTTTATAAAACCCGCATAAACAAACCTTATCCGCACATTTTTATGCGCAAAAGTCTGCGAAACGACGCGAATCTGTACGTGTGGCCATGTAAAACAATAAATATGTGTGTATTCGTTTATATATCAAGGCGGGGGATGCAAGTCTGGCATAACATTTGTAAAGTTGTCATAAGATTAGGGCTTAAGGTCAGGATATAATGTGCTGCTAATTATTACCTTTGACATTTTTCAACATTCAAAGTCATATAAAAGGTGCAGCTTTCTTTCTTTATGACTATATTGAAATTTAGCCATACAAAATAAATTCATGAGCAGACTCTGACTTCCTTTAAAATGTTGATTATTTGTTATTATAAGTTTATTTGTGTTTTATTTCTATGTTTTCAGAGGAACAACAACCAGTCACAACTTTAGACTCAGACAGAGTTTTGGTTTTTACATCTCTCATAGTGAGTATGAATTGTATACATATAAATTATATTATATATGATATAATATTATGGTTCTAATTACTCAGACAATTGCAAAGTACTATGCTTGCTTGTGAATAAGGTTTATGTTAATTATGTTACCACAATGCAAGTTGAAGCTTTTGGACTTCACTATTGGACATTCTGACAGTGGATGTTGTTTAAATTTGAAACGACTGTGGAAAAATGCTTGCTCGCTGTGTGATAGACAATACTATACTTTGCCATACATAGTGCTCACCGAGTGTATTCCATATTTTGGGTCAATTGGGTATTTGACACATTTTTAGGGAACAAGACACATTTCTTTATACAGCCTGTTTAGTTTGCTACCCCACTGGACAAAAAACTCCTCGTTCTCCCAGGTCTAATCTCCCCTGTCTGCTCACATATTCTGGGCCCGTAGGTGTTAATGTCAACTTGGGATCTAAAATGTCGTTCCTAATGCTGCTCTCAGTATTTGTGATTCCGCTCTGGTCCTTGAGCTGCCAAACTGACCACAATGGACACCAAGTGCCCATTTATCATTGTTAGTGTGGGCGTCAACAGAAAGGACTACTATTGCCGACCAAATTCATATGTACAAAACTATTCAGTAAGAGGGTCATTTCAGGGATTTTGTGATACTTATCAAAAGATAAGGAGAATGCTTTTGCACGACAAAGAAATTATCATGAATCGAAATGGGATGCAAGTAACATTTACCCTAATCCCCCCCCTTACAGCTATTGGTTAACAGAAAGGACTAAGTAAAAACAACTTTGGGAAATCACACTTATTCAACCTAATTCTTGTGTTTTTCTAGCTAAACAACAATAGCAATACGTTCAATTTGTCACCAGAACAACCTGATAAACATTATCAAATGACCTTTTTTTGCAGGAACCCCCATTCTTACAAAGGACTTACGATAATTCATCTGTAGACGGGCGCTTGGAGGGATTTATTGTGGATCTTGTTGACAAATTAGCAGAGAGAATGAGGATGCCTTATCGATTACAGGTAAAAAGTGTAAGTTGTGTTTGTCTGTTGTAAATATATGTCAATTCTTTTTTTTTGATCTGTATGAATCTATTTTATTCACTGATAATGAAATATGGAAGGCATGCTTTATTGGAATGGTAGTTTGTCAATAATCCCACTTGGACATTACATGAAAACCTTAGTCTTTTCCTGGGCTTTGGAGTCGGAGTCGAGACTCAGAGTCATGGAGTCGGAGGTTTTTTGGTGGAGTCGGAGTCGGAGTCGGAGTCAAACTTTGATTGTCAGCTGGAGTCGTAGTCTGAGTCGGAAATTGAATGGTGACTCCTGACTCCTAAGAATAATAAATATAATTTACAAAAATACAGTTACAAAATTATGAAATGAATCCAGAATTTCAATTAAAATTTCCTAAGCAAATATTCATGTAAAAATTCCTGTAAAAACTCTGGGAAATTAATTTTTCTCCCCTGTTAACCAAGTAATATTTTTATGCAATAATGCCAATAAGCAGAGTCGGGAGTCGGAGTCGGAGTCGGAGTCGTAATTCAGGAGACCTAAGGAGTCGGAGTCAAAGTCATTTTTCAGAAAGTCCAAGGAGTCGGGAGTCGGAGTCGGTTCACTTATTACCCGACTCCAAAGCCCTGGTTGTTTCTCAGAAAGTTCTATTTAAGTTTTGATTGATCTAACAACTGCGAGAAGTATTCATGAAATAACTCATAAATGAAATTACTCATATCATATACAATGCTGTCAGAATATTGCTCACAAACAAGCAATCAATCACAATATATCATGTATTCACATAAGCTAACCGAACACAAGTGAACAGATTGATACCAGTCCAACATATCGGTTACAAACAAAAACCGCTGATCTGTAAGACAATTGCACCAAAAAGTTTTGCCCTAGCTTTGCATTCGCTGGGCAGCTTGTCATGCACCAACAAGTGCTGTCAATTACCAGTCATGAATAATTGATGATGCAATCACTGTTTTGGCTTTTTTGTCTGCTGCATGATTTGCTCGATTTATTAGGTGTAACTAATTTGAATGATCTATTTTTTTAACTGCAGTGCTAATTTCTTTCAAAAAATCAGGTGTAAACCTGCATTTAGTAAATCAATAACCACAGTGTCTCCTGATTTTTAATAAGATATCAAGAAATAGTCTCGCATTAGGTCTCAACCTTCTGGTTCTATTTCCATAAAACAATACTTTCACATGAGGTGGTCACATGTGTTATATATCTCCGGTCAAATAGTACAAGCTGAAAGACACCCATGTTATGTCAATATATGTATGGTTCTTACTGGTTCTCTGTTATAAGATCCCTTATGCCATTAAAACCGCCTTCTGCTAATTACAAGCCAGTATTTCACTACCCTCAATCCATCATTCTTGTTAACCGCTTATTCTCTCATGTTTGTCTGTTTTGGTGTTTGACTAATGGAATTTATAAGCTGGTTATTCACACTGGGATTGGCAATACATATTTATCTGAGCTTAGGCTAACGCTCTCACTAGGGTAAAGGTAAGTATCTATAGAATGGGCCAAAATTTTACATATGACTTCTATTATATAAACTGCAATACCTGACCAAGGTCAAGCGGGATCGGAAAATATTGGGGGCAACCGAAACACCCTAGCTCTCACCGAAAAAAGTCACATGTTGCCTCTGCCAGGGTTAACAACCTATACTTGATGTGAGTTGCTTTAATGCTCTAACAAATGAAGATATAAATCTTTAAACAAAGGTGAACTGTTAATGAAAATCATGTGTATATTTCTTTCAGGTTGTTTCCAATGGAGGATACGGAGTGAAAAGCCAGGATGGCTCTTGGAATGGAATGATAGGGGAATTGGTTAATGGGGTGAGTTAAAATGTCAACTGAAAACATTTGATCACAATCAATTATAGCTTAATTTACTTTTATGTATGCCAATGCATACTCATCCATTCTTCCTCTAGAAATGTTTGAGGTGAAAAGATACATTTTGTAGCACACAGAATTGGTTCTGTCATTTCTTTACTCCAGTGACTTAATGTAAAAAATTAAGGAAGAAATTGGCAAAATTCCAAATTATTTAATTCCCTGTGATGTTTTTAGCCACAGAAGGATTATTTCTTGTAAATATTCATGAAAATTAATATTTTTTGTCTCGCGCTGGAGATATTTTTTCCTTAATGCCATTTCAAGGCATTATAGGCCTATAAATAGCCATATTTGGCACACACCCCTGGCGCCACCCTATGGCAACACCTATAACAAAAAAAATGTTTAGTAATGTTTTCTAAGGCCTAAAAAATCAATTTTGTGGAGGGACAATTTTGAGATAGCCCCTTATTTGTCTAAAAATTGCCAAAAACTGGTTTTCCCGCCAAAATTTCAGCCTCGTTTTTGGCGGGAAAACAACGTTTTGCCTGTTTTTAGCCAATAAAAGGGCTATCTCAAAATTGTCCCTCCATATAATTGTTTTTGGAGGCCTCAGAAAACAATATTAAAAATTAGTTTTGTTATATCTGTTGCCATAGCGTGGCTCCAGTGGTGGGTGCCAAATATGGCTCTTTATAGGCTATTTATAGGCCTATAATTGACTGAAATTGCATGAAAGCACAAATATTTCCAGCCTGAGACAAAAAAAGTTATTTTTCATGAATATTTCAAGGAAATTATTATTTTGTGCCTTTAAAGTTCACAGAAAAGTGAGTAATTCAGATTTATGGTGATTTTACCTAAATTTTTACATTAACTCACTGGAGTAGCAGACAAGTAAATTAATAGAGTGCACTTGCAAACAAATGTAAATAACATAGTGATATGTATTTTTCTTTTTTCAAATGGCAAAGTCATGTCAAGTTTCCCTCAGATTTCTACTGCTGCATGTCATGTTGCATTTCATCTTTGCCTAAATTCGGTCATGTTTTCAAGATAACTTGAAATTACCAATTATAACCACCAATAATGACTTGTAGAAATAAAAAATTTCTAGACAATACTAAAATACTTAAAAGCTTTGTAGCAATTTCAAAAATTCCCTATTGGAATACATAGCATTGGTCGAGGAATGATCCTAAAGGGCCCAAGGACCCTACTACTATGACATTGATATGACCTAGGTGGACACTTATTTTGTTTCTTATGATGTTTCTGCAGGAGGCGGATGTTGCAGCAGGGGCTCTTACAATCAACCCCTGGAGAAAGGAAGTCATTGAGTTTTCACGGCCTTATATGGAAGTGGGAATTGCTACAGTCGTAAAGCGGCCACCAGAGGGCCAGGAGCCCCCTGTTGTATCACCCTGGGAGTTAGCCAGTCGAGATGACATGGAATACGGGATGATCCCAGGCACCCTGACTCAACACTTCTTCCGTGCATCTAATGATAGTGTCATTCGTAAAATGTGGGAGAGGATGTACGCTGCACGTCCTTCGGTGTTTGAGTGGACTTCCCGCAAAGGGATAGAAAGAGTGCGAGAGTCCACTGGCAATTATGCCTTTTTCGTTGAGAGTGCTTTTGCGGAGTACCTGGTCTCTCAACCACCTTGTGATCTAATGTTACTTGACCAATTTTTAAACCCAAAGCAGTACGCTTTTGCCCTCCCCCGAGGATCAAAGTTCTTGAAGAAACTAAACCGTGCCTTACGATATTTATTGTTCAATGGATACGTGGATGATATATTTCATAAATGGTGGCATGCAGAGTGTGATGTTAATTACCCAGCCTCCTTTGACGAATGGTCAAGGGAACGGAAACGTGGTCAGAACCGTGACCGTCAGCAAGACATGACGGAATATGACCGCCAAAACCCCAATGAATATGACTCTTATGGAGATAATGATGGAAATTCATATCAAAATGACAAGGGCCCTAAGTCCACCCCTCCTCCTCATAAAGGCTGGACTAGGAATGCCCCTCGTAGATTGAATACGGCAACTAGCGTTCATACCAACAGTTTTTTACTTGCCTGTTCCCTTGCATCAGTTCTACTGTTGATTAAAGCAAATTCTTAGGACAATGTTATCTTATTAATGAATTGATACTATTGATTGGTGTCATGTCCATGTCATGTTGTTATTTTTACATAAAATTTGTTGATTACAAAACTGACTTGCCTTTTCATTGAATTCTTCATGCGTTGCCACTAAAATAACATGTCCAGTCTTCCCCCCCCCCAACCGTGTGTGGCACAACTTCCTTCATTTCTACTTCCATTATGCATGAGATAGTTGATCCAAAACAGATAATGTGAGTCAGAAATGGGTAATGGTCCATAGGTCATGGGTGCTCCATTTACAAAAAAATGGTGGTATAGGTAGGATTTGTTTCCATGCTAAACCTTTACACAGACCTATTGATTTCAAAACATCAATAGTCTTTTTATGTTTGTTAATGTTTTAAATACTAGATTTTACTGGGTAGTAGTAGTTGTGGAGGAATCAAAGCAGGTATATGATTCATATTGAATGTATTGATTTGTTGAAGTGAAAGATCCAGTGAGGGTCAAACACTATCTCTCCTATTCTCAGCTTGCTGATTATGCATTTTTACTTTCAAACTGTCATAAATCAGTCAGCTCCTGTTCTGTGAATCATTATCTTTCCCGATAGCTTATGAAGATGGATGACTGGTGCTTATTTCCTGTATTTATGCACTTTAGAGGCTTATAAGGACAGGAGAAGAACAGAGCGATGTGGCAAGGGATAATTGAAGTAGCCATTCAATATAGGCCCAGGTGACCACGCAAGAGCTGAATTCGAACCATGGACCAAGCGATTGGCAGCGCATCATGCTACAGCTAGACCAACCTTCCCCCTTCCAATAAATAATATATCATCACTTGTAGGTACATTGAAGATATGTAAGGTCACCCATGCAGGGTTTGAACCCACGCAAGCAGACACCTTCAGTCTGTACCACAACCACTGAGCCACCTAGCCTCCTGGAGTGCTCTATTTTCTCCGAATAGTGTTTAAAAAGTATTGCACCAAATAAGGCTATCTATTTCAGCAGGGACTTGTGATGCCAATCAGTTACATTAAATGGCTTCTCCCATTATAGTCATTTTTTACAAGAAGAGACTGTTCTAATCAGCTATCAAGCCAGGGATGATGAATATATTTAAAACAAATCTCTCTGCAACCAGACATAGCAGCTATTATGTCTGGAAGCTTCATCACAGTGAATTTAATCACCGTTAAATGCCAGCAAATCTCATTACTTTAACATGCTTGCAGATTAGAGTGCTGCTTCAATGCAATCATATTTCAAATTATGGTAACTTGTTAAGTTGTTTATTCCTTTTCCTGGAGCCGGCTGAAGTGCTGTTGCTCACTTTAAGTACAGCTTTAAATGTACATTCTCAATATTTCTCACATAATATCTCTGGCTTAGGTCACTTTCTTTCTCTCATCTTTTTCTGCAACTCTGGACATATCCATGTTAAATAAATTCAATTCAACATCTAGACCATGTCATTTGTTCAATTCATGAATATAAAAGATTAAAACAAGTTATCATATGCACCAAGAACTTGCTATTATCTAACTACTAAATGCATTTTACCATCCATAGAGTGTTCATTTATTTATATTCACCTATATGTTGTACCTAACTACTTCTCTTGCTATCTTCCAGTAGTTATTTATTCTAGGAACCTATATTTTTGATCACATTAACTGGTATCCACTAAGCCTAAGACAATTTTCTACACAATTAGCCACTGTCTTTGATGTTTTTACCTTCCTTCTCTTTTATGCGTGACTTCTGTTGCATTAATCAGCCTTCTGATCAACAGAACTTCGGACAAAAAGCCAGAATTAAGCCTGGGTGAGCTATCTCTCTGATAATTGTAATGCTCCTTTTTACTTCCAAGCTGTCATAAATCATAAATCAATTAGACTTCAAACTTGTATTCACAGTTGGTTCCTTGGCTATAAAAATACCAGTCCTTTCCTGCAGCTAAAGAGTCTTTTGCTGTAGCTTGGTGTGGTATACATATTGGATTACTCTCCTGGAGTGTTTTGCTTTCAGGCGTCATGAAAAGCTGCAGCTTTGCAATTAGTTTTGGCAGTGGGATGCTATTTAAGTCGAAATTGATGGCTTGGAAGACTATGCTTTTGCCACTACTAAATTTGTGTCTGACTGATATGTAACATTGGCATGGAATCATGTATAAAAGGTATCATTTAAACAAGGATACCTTTAAATAAATGATACATTGCAAAGACTGATCTGATGACACCATAAAGCGCTCTTGCTGTCGCGCTAGTAATTGCTTCTAATCATTTGAGTAAGGGTTAGATATCAGGTCTGGCAGGGTCATTTGGACATAATTTTGGCAGTTTCATTGATCCATTGCCACATTGCTATGTCTTACACCTGTCCTTATAAGTTGACAGAAATGTATAAATCCTCAACATAAGGCCGTATCATCCATCAATTCCAAAATTATATGTTTCGCACTTATACATCATTTGTCCCATCAATACGCACTCTTAAGCTATCTGTTCTGCCTACCTTTGCTATTCATTCCAATCACTTCTCAAGCTGTATAAGAAGTGTTCTCAATCAGGAATCCTCAATATGTTAGCAGCCACTAAATCCATCCATTGGATGTAAGGCATCTATTAAATTCCAAAATTTATGGATAAGAAAAAAGTCTTTGCAACTCAGCAGCCAACACCAACACTATAAAACAGGTTGTGCTTGAAATCTCTGGTGAATTTCAGCGAGGCTTCCGGCTGTCAACTCCCTTGAATGAAACCGAAATAACAAATGTTGAGAGCTTTGATGCCAACCCTTAACATTGACCTGATCTGAAACTTCCAGAATTCTTTTTTCAGTTGCTGTAATTTAAAAAACGTGATGTTCGCAGGATAAGAGTGGATGTAAAAGTATTTTCACTTTCCAAGCTGAAGAGATATTCCTCCTCATTCAGCTTACACCTATGTTTGCGTCTGGTTCTATCATTTGAAGAAAATGTCTTGAAATCATATAAATACATGTGAAGCATTCAAAATTATGAATAATATTATTTTTGCAAGTGTTTTTGGACTTTTTCTATTCTCAAGATAATACCCATTGAGCAAAAAGACATTTTTTAATGTAGGTTGTTAAGATAAAACCTAAACCTGAGGCAAGTACAATGACAAGATGATATGTCATGTGCATCACATGTTCTGTGTATATGTCAAGTAAGCCATTTTTATTATCATAGCAGCCAGATCAATCTTTCATTGTTTTAAAAATGACATTTAAAAGTACATATAAGAAGCAGACTGATGGCTTTTATGTCTTAATTCATTTGTTCGCATTTGCCACCTATTGACATGCAGTTTCTCATGGTTGTATCTAAATATCTGAACAATTTTTATTATTTAAAAGAATGTTGTGATAACAACATTGATAGTTATTAGCAAGAAGTACACCATCAGTGTTTTGCAATTGCTGTAAAAAATCAAGAAGACCAGATAACAACAAAGCCAAACATTTCTAAATAGAAAATCACTTATTTTGACCACATACCGAAAAGAACAAAGAAGCAGCATCACTAATTTAAACCGTCTTCTGACATGGCAATGTCCCATCAAAGCCACCAGCCTTCAAAATTGATTGGGTTCTCAACTTCTTGATCTTGAGATTCCTCATGCAGTCATGATTTATCTCTCAGTCTCGATAAGATCCACATCTGGATTCACACGAGGAAAGAAAGTTACAATAATTAACTGCTCAATGTCTGGTGTTCTTGTTTAGATCACCACTGCCATTTGTTACTAGGAGGCTCCTAGTAACAAATTAAATGGGTATTGCTTCAGCCACTACAGCTCCTAGTAGGAGCTGTAGTGGCTGAAGCAATACCCATTTAATTACCTTTAATGTTAATATCAAATCATGGAATAAAAATTAGGCAGCAAACTGAGTCATATCAAACTTATTGTCTGTTATGATCACTCAGCCACATCAGTTCTATCTATTTGTCTATCTGTCTATTTGGCTTATATTCAGGAATCATTAAAGTTTGCTTTGATATATATGTGTATCTCTGGATCTCTCTCTTAATCAAACCAATCTGTTTTCTGTTTCTTCTTCTGAATTACCTGTTGCCTTTTTAATCTTTCTGCAGCATGTTTTTTTTTTAATTACAGCAGACTGGTATCTGACCACTATGGCCTTTTCTTTAATCCCTAATGAGGCCACTGTCCCTTCATGTCTTTCGCTACCTCCGTTTCTTATTCAACTTTCATACCTTTTGTAAATCCTGAAGAACTTCTGATAGAAGTCAGGATGACTTTGGCAATCTCTGAAATTTTCTGACGACTGATAATGAACTTTAACTTTCAAGCTGTCATAAATCAGTCAGCTCTTGCTTTTAATTATCACAGTCTTTTCTGGATAGCTTAGGAGTATTTTCCAGTGAGGCTCTAGTATATATATACATCTCATCCAATTTACTTCCAGAAGGGTTCTGTTCCAGAAAGGAAAAGAAAATAATTTGAGTTCTCCATCCAGATATTGAACCCATTAGTAGTCCGATAATATCTGCCTCAATGACTGATGAAGTCAGTCCTACTTTAACTAGGTCACTAATACGTCAATCCACCATGCAAGCGAAGACCATTAGAAGATCAGGGCAACCATAACTACCAATCTCAATCATCCCAAATTTTGCATAGGTCTACCTTCCTACCTTTCTAGTCTTCTGTAGTGCTCTTCTTTCTCAGGAATTGCATTTCAAAAAATATTAAAGGAATATAAGGCAACCTGTTGCAGCGGAAAAAGGTGATACCATCAGTTAGATTTAAAGGCTTTTGCCATCATAATAATATTTCCCAGAAGAGATTGTTCTTATCAGAAGAACAGTCAGGCATGATAAATGCATTCATTTCAAATATCTCCTCAACCAGTCATGGAAGCTATTATGTCTGGAGGCTTTACCACAGTGAATTTAATCGCAATTTAACATTAACAAATCTCATTACTTTAAAATGCAATCAGATTAAAGTGCTGTTTCAATGTAATCAAATTGAAAATTATGGTATCATGTTTTAAGGCATTGATTCCTGTATGGTGCAGTTCTTGGAAATGTTTGAGCTCGGTTAACAAAATTTTTCCTATTTTATCTCGGACTTTTCTCTCTATTCTACTCCATTCTTTTTCTCATTGCAAATAGGCATCCATGTTAATTATGTTAATTCAATTCCATACAATTCAACAGCTTCGCAAAAGGGTCATTTGAATATACCATGCAGGATCCATTTCACTTTGTAAATGTGGCAGATATTAATATGCATCCTCTAATCTGAATGCCTTTTTTAATTTGTTTGTTTACTATCCCTTTTAACATTTACTATGGTTACGGCAATTAAAGGTCTCAAACATGAGCAAGTGTTTGGAATCCTCAATGAATTATCTTATGCACCGAGGATTTGTGATTGTGGGCTGCATTGTCTACTAAATAAAACTCACTATCCATAGACTATTCATTTATATCTTATACCTACCTCACTATCTCTCTTGCTTGTACTCAGGTAGTTTCTCTTCCAGGAACTTCTATTTATCGTCACATAATATCTACTACGTTTTGGATGTTTCTCTGCCTAATTAGCCCAATATATTTGATGTTTTTACCTTTCTGCTCTTCCATGTGGGACTTCTGCTGCATTAATAGGCCTTTCTGACCAACCAAACTTCTGATGCAAAGTCAGGATAATGTGAGCCCAGAGACTCTATCTAAATATATCTCTCTAATTCTCACTGATGACTGTAATGCTCTTTTTGACTTTCAAGCTGCCATAAATCAATTCGACATCAAACTTGTATTCACAGCTGGTTCCTGGGCTATAAAGTCCCAGTCCTTTCCTATATATCTTTTGCTGTAGCTTGGCGTAGTATACAGATTGGATTATACATGTATATATTACTCCCTGGAAGCATTCTGCTTCAGCCCTTTGGAAAATCTACAAAGTTTTGCAATTGCTTCAGCAGTGGGAGGCAGTTTAATTCGTTATTGATTGTCATGGAACCTACAGTTTGTCATCAGCGGAAGAGCTTCTAATTAACACATGAAATTTGTATGACGTCCGAAACTTGGAATAATTTATACGTTGGCCATCCACTAATTTTCAATCACTGAACTTGTTTGTTCATTTTATCATAATATTGAAGGAAATCATGTATGAATACAAGTAATTCTCACAATGACTTCTTCAAATTTATAGGTATCTCAAGCACACCTTTAGCCTTCTCTTCTAATTTAAATTGATGAAATTTGATGTATCCTAAAATGGTCAAGGAATCCTCCTCAGCAATGTATCATTACCTGCCCTTCCTTTTCATTTCAATCACTATATCCCTGTCAGCATGCCTCGACGGTCCAACGTCGGCCCAGTGGCGGTCCGATGTCAGCAGCATCGGACCAGCTTCGGGCCGAGGTTGGACCGCTGAGGCATGCTGATAGGGTATCTATCTATCTATCTCTCTATCTCTCTATCTCTCTATCTATCCATCTATCCGCCATCTATCCTCTATCTATCTATTAATCTGTGTATCTGCTTGAATATATATGTGACTCTGGGTCTGTCTCTTAATCAAGCCAATCTGTTTTCTGCCTCTTCTCTTTGATTACCTGTTGCTCTTTTAATCTTTCTTCAGCCTATTTTGTATTCCAGTAGACTTGTATCTGGCCACTTTGGCCGGTTCTTTTTCTTTTTCTAATGAGTCTGCTTTTCTTTGATGTTTTTGCTTCCTTGGTTTCTTCATTCAACTTTCATAGCTTCTGTAAATCCCGAAGAACTTCTGATGCACAGTCAGGATTATTTGGGCTATCTCTCTAATTCTTAGAAGGCTGATAATGCCTTTCAACTTTCAAACTCTCATAAATCAACAGTTCCTGTTCTTTTAGTTATCACAGTCTTTTTCTGGATATATTAAGAGTATTTTCTTGTTAGGATACATATTACATTAATTCAATTCAATTCAATTCAATATCGTTATTCGCCCACAAAGTGGCATAATAAATATTTACAAGTACAGAGATAAAAAGACAAATAAAATTGATTTAAAAAAAAGAGCATATGTAAAATAACAGAAAATGTTTAGCTTTAAGTTGGCACCAGGTAGGTAAAACCTCACTCAAAACATAACGTGAATAACAAATCCTTACTCTCTTCATAATTAGACAAACGTATAGCGATATGTTATTTGCAACTAGCTCTTTAAGCACAGTTATTGGCTCGCTCAGTGCACATAAAGCAATCAGTTGCAGAAAGGATATGCGACGCTAAATTGCTGATGCCCATCAGTTTCTTTAAATGGCTTCTGCTGTTATAGTCATTTTTCATGAAGATACTGCTCGAATCAGCAGAACATCCTGGCATGATAAATGCAGCCTTTGTGAACCACATATTGAATCCGTTTTGCTTGGAAAAATAAAGCTTCAAAAGTTGAATTGTCAATATCTGCCATATCATTTCTCAGTTATTCATAATCCCTTTTCTTCTTTCTATCATCCCTTTTCTCTTCACAGCTTTGTTGCCATACTTGTAAGGATAAATAGTGTTTTTGCTCGCTCATTGGAAGGAACCACATCTGATACCGGGTTGTTGAAATGTCAGACATTAAGATGCACTATTATAGCTAAATGCCCTTTTTGTATGGATTGGCGACAAAACGAAGTGATGATTATGCTTAGCAGGTAATAGGTCATGTTACGAGTTTTCTCCCATCTCATCAACAAATTCTCATATTTAGCAAGAATCTGATCTTGTGGGTAGCACTATCCATCGAATAAAATGATTATCATCTACCATGCTAGTTTGTGCTGTTTGTAACTATTTTTCTAGGTTGCAGTATTTTTTTTACCGCATGGACTGGTAACCACAGCGCACATAATGCTTCTCTATCCTATTAGCCCACAAACTATCTTTGATGTTTCTGCCTTCCTGCTCCTTATACAAGTATGTGCCTGCTGTTGCATTAATTAACCTTTCTGACTAAAAAAACATCAGATGCTGGATTATGTAAGCAGTCTCTGTAAATTTGTCTCATGACTGTAATGCTCTTTTTGACTCTCAAGCTCTCATAAATATATGCACCAAGAACTTTCCAGCGTTGGCCTTGCTATCTACTAAAGACTGTTTATTTTCGATACACCTACTTATAGTGCCTGACTACTTATCTTGTTTTATATTCTGGGAACCTATATTTTCTTTGCATGGACTGGTTTCCACTGAGCTTGAAATATTTTTCTACCCGATTAGCCGACTGTCGATGAGGTTTTTACCTTCCATCTCTTCTACCGATGTTGCCTTAATCAGCTTTTTTGACCAACAGAACTTCTGACTCAAAGCCAGGATAAGGCCTATGTTAGCTATCTCTCTGATGACTGCAATGCTCTTTTTGACTTTCAAGCTGTCACAAATCAATTTGACTCCTAACTTTTATTCACAGTTGGTACCTGGACTATGAAATTCCAGTCATTTCCTGCAGCTTAAGAGTCTTTTGCTGTAGCCTGGTGTGGGATACATGTTGGATTACTCTCCTGGAGTGTTCAGTTTTCGGGCATCATGAAAATCTCCTAGGGACCGTTCAGAATTTATGACTTGGGGGCTGGGAGTTTTGCTGGAGCTTCCCGTCGAAAAGTTTTCTGATTTATTTCAGAAGTGTCAGGTCTTTTAATTTGGAATTGATGGCCCTCGAAGCATTCTCATCAATGGAACAGTTTCTGATAAATACATGAAATCTGTATGAAATTCTCTGAAAACATGGTAAAATGATGCGTTCCCCATCCACTGATTGTTTGTCACTGACTTTATTTGTCCATTTTATAATATCAGAGGAAGTCATGTATAAATGCCAGTTTTCTCTTAATGACTCATTCAAAATTGCAGATCTCAAAATCAATTCTGAAGCCATATTTTAAAATTTAACTTGATGGATATCAATGCATCCAAAAAGGATAATAAAACTGCTTTGTTTGACTGACTGTTTGTCAATAATCCCTCCTCAGAAGTGGCCATACCAACCTAACTTTGCTTTTCAGTTCAATCAATTCTCAATCTGTAACAGTAAGTCCTCTCATTCTTGGATCCACAGTGTGTTGGCAGCCACTAAATTCACCCATTGGATGTTAGGCATCTGCTAAATTCCCAAATGGGTAAGAAAAAAATCTTTGCAACTCAGCAGCCAACACCAACACTATAAAACAACTTGTGCTTGAAATCTCTAGTGAATTTCGGCAAGCCTTCCGGCTGTCAACTTTCTTGAATGAAACCAAGATAACAAATGTTTGGAGCTGTGATGCTAACCCTTAACATAGACCTATCGATTGCAAAACCTCCAGAAGTCTTTTTTTCCATTTACTGTTTTAAGAACTTTATTTCTGCAGGACAACACTAGAGGAATAGAGGAATTTCAACACTCATTCCCGGCTTGGGAGATATTCCACAATAATATTATCTCCGTTCATGATAATTATTGACATGCATACTCATATCTTGGGCTCTTTGTTTATAAAAACACTTTTGAGGTGTCTTATTTCAAAGGAATCTATGGTACTTTCACATGAAAGCTAATTTGAAAATACACTCACAAAATTTTGCTATGCTAAGACCTCATTTTCACTCAGGGAAATAGACTCTGGCAAGACTGTAAAGAATAACATATTTTCATAATCCATGGGAAAATTTGAAATCAACACATTTTGATTGGATGGCCTGTAATCAGTCACTTTTGAGACATTCCCACGGGAGGAGTTATCCCAGAACAAAATAACCAACTGGGTTAGGGGAAACAACTGGGCAGTAACAGAGTTTCAAAGACCAGCTTCTTCTGTTTTCTAGTTACTATACTCAGCAACTTACTTGCATCTGATTGGTCTACAACGTGGTCATTCTCAACAAATGTGATAAGGTCTTTTTTTTTAAGCTGTATTTTTTTTTCTTTAAGATCAAAAGGGCACATCTCCCTGCTGCCCGCCTGTTCCAGCAACCATGAACGTTTACTGACATATCTAATAGTTTTTATGTCCTACAAAGAATCTCATACAGAACATTTACGGGCAAAATGCCTTTGTTGACATTCACACCTAGTCATAATTTTTCCAGCACTTCAGAACAAGTTGCTGTTTTCTTTGGCTACAGATCTATGTTTAAACAACACAGGCCACAGCGCGCAAACACAGCCTGACACCCCTATAGAGAAAACATTTTCTCGAGCCAAATACAGAAAAAGAACAAAGAAGTTTTTTTCTCCTCGCGAATACTTGCACTTGCACTTGCACTTGCACTTCTATATCTTTGCACTCCCAAACCTTATCAGTCAAATGGCAATTTACTTAATATAGCCATATAAAAAATAAAACATCGGACCATGTTAAGCGTTAGCATCCAAGCTCTAAACATTTTTACTTTCAGCGGGCCGGTGGCAGGCGGCGGGCGGATAGATCTTTTCCGGGCCAGCACTTGGCTCCTATTCAATGTATATGGATGAAATGTGGTACACATATAGCCTGTATGGTCTAGTTGTGCCTTTTGATGGTCTGATGGATAGATATACCATGCTTTTTGAAATAACACAAAAAATATATAAATTATTTTTGTTCGTTTCCGGGCCAAGGCTCAGTCAATATTGCATGTGCATGAATGAAATTTGGTACAGATGTGGCCTATATGGTCTAGTTGTGCCTTTTGATGGTCTCATTGATAGATATTCTTTAGCTTTTGAAATTATTACAAAAAGTATAAAAATTCATTTTTTTCTGTTTTCAGGCTAAGACTCGGTCACTATTGCATGAAAATGGATAAAGTTTGGTTCACATATGCCTTATATGGTCTAGTAGTATGTTTTGAAAGGACTAATGGAAAATATTACATACTTTTTGAAATATTGAAAAACCAAAAAAAATTCTTTTTCTGTTTCTGGCCCAGGACTCTATCGCAATTGCATGTACAATAGTACATGGATAAAGTTAGGTAAACATATGGATCACATGGTCTAGGTGTGCCTTGTCATGGTCTGACTGATAGATATTCTATACTTTTTGTGTAATATTGAGAAAATATATACAAATCACCTATACAATGTAGCAGAGCCTTTTGATGTGTATTTAACACTTTTTGAATGATTGGAAAAACTTGAGCAAAATATAACTGCATTATATTTTTTGGTTTCCCACTGACAGCTCAAAACTTATACTTTGTACATGCATGAAACTGTACCGTATGCATAAATTGGCCTGATAAGGCCTTTTTCTTGTTTTACAATCTCAGGCAAGCACATAGGCAGACGGCAGGGTAGCGAGCAAATAGACATTATTGAAGGCCATGACTTGACCTAACTATTGCATACCAATATGCAATCTGATAAACACATCAATTTTATGGTGTAATTGTAATCTTCTAAATGTGTTATTCGCTGAAGGTTTGCTGCTGCGCAGCCTATGTTTTAACTTACCGTGATTTGGTAGTAGTATAACAATGAACTGGAAATATGGGGTATTGAGAGGTGATGGTGTGAACTTCCGGGCTTGGAAGAGAGAGCATCTTCCTGAGGGCATGATATTTAGGAAAAGCATCCTCTTCTAGCAAAGCAATATCCCATTAAAGCCCCCAGCCTTTAACTTTGATTGGATTCTCCACTTGTAGGTCTCTGATTTCTGGTTGCCGTGATTTATCTCCTTGTCTTATCTGCCTCCTGCAAAGAATGTATCAATAATTAACTTTTGATGGACTGATTTTTGTTGGCTAAATTGCTGCTGGGGCAGCTGAAGCAATACCAGATTGCATTTGACCTCAATTTGAAATTTTGCAGTGAAATTATCTACATACATTGTATGCCCTGAACTTTTATTCTTCGCTTTACATAATCTAAAAGATAAAGCCCTTTGATTGCTATCAATCTTTCCAATGTCAGCAACCAACATCGACACTATAAAACAAGTTGTCCTTACAATCTCTAGTGAATTTCATCACAAATACTCAAAGATCGCTGTACATTAAAGGCATTTTATAAGGAATGAATACTAAAATTATTATGAATATTTCGAAAATGTCAGTTTTCCTTTTAAACCAGCCTATTATTATGGGCTGCTTTATGAATTCTAACATTAAGGGGAATTACATCATCATCCATGAAAGGTTTTGATTAACAGACTTAATATTAAGTGACTTGAACCGGTACCTTCAATATTTTTGCAAAGTGGCAAGATAAAAATGCAGTGCATTTTTCATTCAAGGAATTTCTATCCATGATGAAATAAGTTAAAATAACTCATCTGAAAGCTCTTAATTATACTATAGAAAACTTAAAAGCTAGTGTGAGTGTGTTTTGTACCTCAACTAGTATTTAGGCACAAGGCTCTTCTGTAGGTTGGTGGTGTGTCAGATACATCAAGAAGGCAATCCGCTCAGGATATCACAAAAGCAACGAAGGCATCAAAAAGCTATTCGAGAGGCTCAGGTGCAGGACATGTAACCAAGATCCTCTCTACTCTTAGATTTATTGGGCCTGGTTTTTCCGTATGACTGTGGTAGTATGTAATTGCTGCATACAAACTATCAGGTTTAAGTGATATACTATGAAGCATGGTGGTTCACACCATTGCCACACCAACTTAAGTTTTAGATGGCAAGAAATAATTGCAATTCCCACACCCTTCGATATTCATGAAGAATTTTAAAATGGTCAAAGGACTGTCTGACTACGTGTTTAAATTGCCAAACAAGAACCTATAAAAGAAAAGTCAATAAAGAATTTTTAAAGTTTGTAACCAATTCAATTGATTGACAATCAGCACTGCAGTTATGGTTTCCAAATAGTATACTTGTAAAACTTATGATAAATAATGAATAATAATAAAGCTGTAACTCTTTCTGATTTGATCGAAGATCCAAAATTTATGAAATCGACAACATGGCGCAAAACCAGCTACATCAAATAGTAGAATCCTGCATGAGGCTAATGTTGCACTACTTCGACTACAAGATAATTCATATTTGCAAAACCAAGCAAAAGTTGAATGCTTGTGCTAAAGCTTCTAGATTGATAAGATGTAAGTTCTTGGCCGAACTGTATATCATTTCCAGACGAAAAATGAATTTTGAGGTCATATCTCGAGCCTTGTACTGAGCTTAAAATCCAAATGTCTTTACATTAACCATATAGTCTCATCACCTTGAAAGCTTCAGGCTCCTGGCTTTGCCTTTTAATGTGGACTACTTTTCAAAATTAACCCCTCTTCAAGCCTGTAAAATTTTATAGTCATGCAAGAAAGCCATGAAGGACAAAACTTTGAATTATCAATTTTATATCTTTAATGTTTCACAAGGCATAGAAAGAAGCTGCTTTCTGGGGCAAAAGTTATATATGAAATAGTTGCAATTTTGTTTATTTCTCCCCTTAGATAAATGCTATTGATACCTCTGTATTTTACTGCATTACCTCCAACAAAACTAACAATAAACAACAAAAACTAGGTTCACAGCAAATGTTACATACAATTATGCATGATGAATGTAGTTTGAACGATCGCTTAGACCACCAACTGAGGTAATATTAGGAAAGTTGTGCTTCATACACAGGAATATGCTAACACATTTAATAGGCCAATCAATCACTCAAAGCCCCGCTGAATATATTTTTTTATTTTCTAAACCAGATTCATCACCCTTATCTAGTAGAAAATTGAATGAAAAGGCTGAGTTATGTCGAGAAATGCATATGTTCTTACTTACTGACTCGTAAAGTGCAAATGTCTTAGTATTAAAGAATAATGTAATGTCCATCATAAAAATTCCTTGTAGAAAATTTAATCTTTTTACATACTTTTCATTTTACTTGTTTTATACCCATATCCAGAATTACCATTCTTTATTTCGATACATGCGTTGTTGTGGCAATTTACAACTATGCAGACATGTTTGACGTCACTCACCAAAATGTTATTGAGCAATGTATAGTATGTCGCTTCTCGTTAATGTATACAACAGCAATTAGATAATACATCAATGATGTTCAGTGCTTGCTGCATCAAAAACTTTCATGGGCACCCTCACGAGAAACTAATTCATGATTCATTAAGGGCAGTCTTTTAACAAAATGACCACTGTATCATGTAATCATTTCAATACATTTCTGGTTATCTAGAATTCTAAATGTGTTCTTCTCAATACTTCGAGTATTCGACATAGGCAAATTTGCATTCCGCATGTGTTCTACGCGAGAAACTGATGTAAATATCAACCCTCTGTGAAAAGTTAATAGATTCAAGCAATAATTCAACAGGATATGGCATATAGGGATTATGTCTAGCAGGATAAGACAAACAAAAAAGTGAAAGAGGTGGTAGCGTTGAAAAGAAGTTCCACCTATATTGAGAATTGTTCTTCTTCGCTAATTATCAATCCTAGTTTGTATGTGATTAGACATGATAACAGCAGAATCATAGTACATTAGATCTCCTATATGAAATGCATGGAGGTGGTGTCAGGGCGCATCAGTTCCCATTACCTATCGGTATTTTCAGCATCATCATATATGACACTCAGAAATGTAACAGGTGGCTAACTTGAACAATTAATTAAGTCATTTGACAAGCCACTCATCCTCTTGGAAAACTTTCAAATAATTTGCTTGAAATGATGACCATTCACTTGTTTTTACTTTTTTTCAATGAGTTTTGCATCATACATTGGTTCACATAACCCGACGCCAACTGAAAATTTCCGACTCAATGACTCCAACTCCTGACACCGATTCCAAAGTGCTACTTAGAGGGCTTGAATATCCATGCTCCTCAGCCTACCTTATATATGTAATATGATAATGCCAAAGCATCGTGAGACCGCAGGTAGGAAGAGATCCATTATCTATGGCTCATCCTATGACATCAGAGATCTATGGTTAATAATTTCAGCTGTTGAAATTTTTAAATTGTAATTTGCAGAACTTTGTCATTTGAATCATGATCGGTAGAATATGTTCATATTTTTCACAGTGGACTATCATAATTTCACAAATGGTCTGATTCCCAATCTGTAGGGATATGAGGCCTAAATGTTGTCTTTTTTCGCAACGGGCCCGCAATGAACAATCTACCCCTGATCAGTGAAAATAACTAACAAGGATGGCTGGATGGGGCAAATTAAATATGCTTGGTTTATAGCATTCAGCTTGTTTTTATTTCACGATAGCACTGGATTTAATCGTTAATTTTTGAGCATGTATGTACACATAAAATTTCATGAAATATCAGTTTCTAAATCAAAATATGTTAAGAAATACCCCCCCCCCCACTTTTTCACTAAAACAGGGACCAGCTAGTGTACAATAAGAGACGTCTTCTAGCCATATGTTGTACCTTCTCTTAGTATGTTATCTTACTATAGTACCTTCAAGAGCATGGAATCTTTGTGCCCTGACTAGCTACTCTGTAATTGTGACGCTACTGCATGCAGTCACTGTGTGCTCTGCTGCTGTAACAGTCTGTTGTGACGTTATAAAATCTCAAAATGAGGCTGGTCTGTTCATGACGCCACCTTGCTGTTGCCATGACTGCAGGATCAGGTCCATTATTAATGACGTCACATAAACGCCGACACTTTTTTATGTTTGGCGCATGCAAAAGTTTTCCTTAGTATATCCCTGTGTGACTGAATGGCTCTGTCTCCTACCATTTGAAGACCTCTGGTCTCTGCGCTGCGCGCAGAGACCTGGCGGTCTCCATTATAGCTGACATTTCTGCTCGTTACATGAAAAGATCAATTTTTAGCACAGTGATAGACAGTTGCACTTGGATCATGAATAATTTATTGTATTAGGCAAATCATCAATTAAAAGATCCATAACAAACTTGCGATATGTAAACACTGTTCATGAACAAATCAATTTCTCTTGCAAAAACTATCAGAGATGAACTGTTTGATATTTTAAAACCATTTTTTTTCTATGAAGTTAAGCAGGACAAACTTTTATAGATTTTAGATGTATATTTGTTTTGTTTTTTTAGTTTAACTGAGAATATTCCTTTCTGTATTAAGATTCATTTACAGCAATTTAATATGATATTGTGTGTTGCTTGTGCCCTATCCGCAGGTTTACACTGGAGATGGCCATGAATCAAGGGGATGTAAAAGAGGCCTATGGATTAGTAGGAATTGGTTGTACAGCCTCATCCCATGGTTGCAATTGTGACATCATTGTTTATCTCATACACCCTGTCTGGTGATGACAGGCAGGGTGTACGACCCCCCCACCGGAATTTTCTGGATCCCCCCCTGGTTTTTCTGGATTTGCATGCTGCAATTTCTGCATGATCTGCTTGTTTAAATGTGTCAAAGTAACTCGATTGAACTATTTTAGTCAATGCTCTATATGTGATAACACTTCACATTTCTTAAAGAGGCATTATCCAGGTGAATAACTCCAGTCAAATCCATAACTACAATGTTCCCTGCGTTTTAAGACAACGCTTCAGCTGTATAGAACTGGTTTTGCGCGAGGTCTCAGTCATCTAATACCATTGCACAAGAGGAGGTAACCAAGGCTACAGCAGCATGCTTATTTTGCGACGCTGAGGGAGCAGGCCACACATATCCTTGGAGGGGATCTGTTTAACATCTTTGCAAACTTGCATTTCGGAAGCAACACAGCAATGTTCTGCAGAGTTATGCATGTCTTGGACATGATAGGCAACAGCCCCAGTAAACTAGAGGCCAATTCAAAACACAATTTTATTGGAATTTTGTCAGTCTGCTGCCTCATTGTGTATAACTACAATCAATCCCACATTCTTATCATCCATTTATTCTCTCATGTCTGTCTGTTCAGTTGTGTGTCTTACAAAATAAGCTGGTAATATTATACACACCTTGGCAATGCAAGTTTCACTATGGCTAAAGCTCCCACTGAAAAATCACATATTGCCTCTCCAAGGGTGAACAACCTATACCTAATATAATGATTGAATGTAATGCTTAACAGAAAGAAGATATATCATTCAACAAATGCGAACTGTTAATGAAATTTGTATGTATATTTCTTCCAGGTTGTTTCAAATGGAGGGTATGGGGTGAAAAGCAGCGATGGCTCATGGAATGGAATGATAGGGGAATTAGTTAATGGGGTGAGTTAAGATGTCTGTTTGAAATATATTTCATCAATTTTATAGAAAGTGCCAACCTGTATGTATGTCTAATCATCCATGCTTACTCTACAAAGTATGTCTTATGTGAAACTATACATGCTGTACCGTACACAAATTGATATTGTCCTTTTTTTAAAATCTAGATAAATCTGAAAAGATTTCCTGCAAAGAATGCATACATAGCAAGAAGTTATATCAAAAAGTCAGTCATGTCAAACGTCTTTAGGTCTAGATTCGGCAATTTCTTCTACTGACTAGGAGCTAACTGTTATCACCACCAATAATGATTTGTAGAAGTTGTAGCCAAAATTTCCAGATAATACCACAGTACTAAAGAGCCTTGTATATATATATGTAGAAAGTCTCTGCAGGGTTCTATAGAATTGTTCTAGCCATGGTAATCTTCCTCTAAAGGTACTTGAGGGGCTCAAGGTTTGTAGTATAGTCACACAGAAATGACCTTGGTGGGTACTAATTTGGTCTTTTATGATCTTTTTGCAGGAGGCGGATGTTGCAGCAGGGGCTCTTACAATTAACCCCTAGAGAAAGGATGCCATTGAGTTTTCACGGCCTTACATGGAAGTGGGAATTGCTACGGTCGTAAAGCGGCCACCAGAGGGCCAGGAGCCCCCTGCAGTATCACCCTGGGAGTTAGCCAGTCGAGATGACATGGAATACGGCATGATCCCAGGCACCCTGACTCAACACTTCTTTCATGCATCTAATGATAGTGTCATTCGTAAAATGTGGGAGAGGATGTACACTGCACGTCCTTCGGTGTTTGAGTGGACTTCCCGCAAAGGGATAGAAAGAGTGCGCGAGTCCACTGGTAATTATGCTTTTTTCGTTGAGAGTGCTTTTACTAAGTACCTGGTCTCTCAACCACTTTGTGATCTAATGTTACTTGACCAATTTTTGAACCCAAAGCAGTACGCTTTTGCCCTCCCGCGAGGATCAAAGTTCTTGAAGAAACTAAACCGTGCCTTACGATATTTATTTTTCAATGGATACGTGGATGACATATTTCATAAATGGTGTCAGAACCATGACAGTCAGCAAGACATGACTGAATGTGACCGCCAAAACCCCAATGAATATGACTCTTATGGGGATAATGATGGAAATTCATATCAAAATGACAAAGGCCCTAAGTCGACCCCTCCTCCTCATAAAGGCTGGTCTAGGAATGCCCCTCGTAGACTGAATACGGCAACTAGCGTTCATACCGACAGTTTTTTACTTGCCTGTTGACTTGCATCAGTTCTACTGTTGATAAAAGCAAATTCTTAGGACAATTTTATCTTGTTAATGAATTGATACTATTGATTAGTGTCATGTCCATGTCATGTTGTTATTCTTACATAAAATTTGTTGATTACAAAACTTACTTGCCTTTTTCGTTCAATTCACCATGTGTTGCTGTGAAAATAAAATGTTCAGTCTTTTTCCCCCCAACATTCGGCCCTAAATCAACACTCTTACTTACTTTCCCAACATTCTGTGATACAACCTACTTTATTCCAGTTTCCCCTATGCATGAGATAGTTGATCCCTAATAGATTATATGAGTCAGAAATGAGTAATGGTGCATAGTTCATGGGTGCTCTACGCTCATATTTTCAAAAATGCCCGTTAAAAAAAGTAGGATTTGTTTCGATGCTAACCCTTGACAGAGGCCCATTAATTTCAATATTTCCAGAATTCTTCGTTTGCTTGCTACTGTTTTATAAACTTGATTTTGCATGCTTGGTAATATTCCACTATATCTCAGCTCATGACAATCATAATAGCAATTTGGTATATATATAGCACCCATTCTAAATAAATCTACTCACCAGTTACACCATACTTTGTTCCTCTCATCACTCTCATTGTCAACCGATCCATGAGTGAGGGAAATGTTCCATCAGCTTTCAAGGAAGCGGTTGTGTACCCGCTACTTAAAAAGCCTTCCCTTTGCTGTGAAGACCTTAGCAACCACTGGCCGGTCTCTAATCTCAATTTTATAAACAAAGTCCTTGAAAAGGCTGTCGTCTCCAGAATCAATGATCATCTTGCCCAAAACAAACTGCTTGAACCACTCCAATCTGCTTACCGTCAATACCATAGCACTGAGACAGCAGTCATAAAGGTCCACAATGACTTAGCAAATGCCCTAGATCGTAAATGTGCCTACTTGTTAATTTTGCTCGATTTAAGTGCCGCATTTGACACTATAGACCATCAGAAACTCCTGATGCGTTGTGAAACTGTGTTTGGCATCACTGGTTCTGTATTACGCTGGCTGAAGTGTTACCTCTCTAATAGGACCCAACGAGTTTTGATTGATGGTTCGTCATCTACTGCTAGAACCCTAGTCTGTGGTGTTCCACAGGGGTCAATTATTGGACCCCTGCTCTTTATCATGTACACCTCTCCACTTGGTCAAGTTTTGAGACAACAAAATATCAATTTCCATCTTTATGCAGACGATACTCAATTGTATTTGAAATTTGAACCATCACAATTTGGCACCACCTCTACGTTGATGGAAGCCACAATCAGCATGGTCTCCTCCTGGATGTCTGATAACATGCTCAAGCTCAACACCAACAAAACAGAGGCCCTTGTCATTGCAGCTTCAAAACAACATCTGGTTAGCTTTATGAACAAATCTCTATGTGTTGGTGGCGATGATATTCCCTTCAGCTCCAGTGCTAGGAATATTGGAGTAATATTCGATTCGACGCTGTCAATGATTCCACACATTAATGGCGCTGCTAGATCGGCCAACTTTCATCTGCGTAACATCGGGAGAACTCGTAAATTCCTCACAAAAAGCGCAACAATCCAGCTGGTTCATTCTCTAGTTACGTCATGACTGGATTATGGAAATGCTTTGCTTGTGAACACTCCTATGCGCCATCTATCTAAGCTTCAGACTGTCCAGAACACCGCAGCCAGGATTATCACCAGAACTAAGAAATATGATCACATCACATGATCACTCCTGTCTTGCAATCATTACACTGGCTCCCATGCAATTGAGTACCGCATTAAATACAAAATTTGTCTCCTCACATTTAAAGCTCTCCATCATATGTGTCCAGAATATATCCAGGATTTGATTGTGCCCTATGTGCCATCCAAGTCTCTTCGGTCAGGCAGCCAAAACCTTCTAGTCATTCCCCAGGCAAGATCCAAGACCTACGGTGCTAAAACTTTCAGTGTGGCAGCTCCTACTTTATGGAATGCTCTTCCAAGCAATCTCAGACATTTTCCAACTCTGGATGGTTTTAAATCTCTCCTTAAGACTTTCTTTTTTAAACAGTGCTATCAACTAAAATAATTATTACATTTTACTGTTTTTAATTTCTTAATATTAATATTATTCACTTATTTTAATTGTTTACATTTATTGTACAGCGCAGCTGAAACATTTTCATGTATGTGATATTTGCGCTTTATAAATCTGAATAATAATAATAATAATAATACTGAATGGAAATCACAAAATTCATTATATTGAACATGGCCAGTGTGAGGTTTTAATCCACAACAGAAAACCTGCATTTATATCTTGAGCATGTTGTTGTCTACATATCACCTTTGAAGCCTAAACCAATCGTATTGCCTCAAAGAATATTGCAAATTGACCTTGCGAGCTCAGAAATATTGCAAGTCTGCCACAAAGGGCACACACTGGGTATTGCATATCATGAAGCCAATCAGATCAGCGTTATCATGAAATCTTGGAAGGCATCAAATATCATGTGAAAGGCTCAGGTTGTGTATATGCAATGAAGCTCTTCACTATTCCAATGCTTCAGGTTGGAGGGTCATTGTGTGACTGTTCTTTTTTGTTTAAAGAAACTATCTTAAAAACCCTTAAATTTGATTGGATTCTCCAATTCTAGATCATTGATTTCTGGTAGCCATGGATAATTTATCTCTTGATCTTATCTTCCCCCCCCCCCCTGAAAAGAATGTCTCTATAATCAATTTTTAATGGACTGGTTCATGTTTGTTAAATCACTGCTTGGGCAGCTGAAGCAATACTAGATTATCTTTGACCTAAATTTAAAATTTTGCAATGAAATTATCTATATTCTATACTCTGAGTGCATGCTTTTCAATGCAAATTAATGTTTTATACGGGTGTGTGCAAAAATATTTGTTTATGGATTCGTCATTAAGATATCCCAATAATCCCACAGTTAGCATTAGGCCAGCTGCTAGCCAGCCTCTTTATTTGGCTAGAGTTGGATCATTACCAAGTCTATTCACAAAATGGAAGCCTGAATGAACTCAATCTCAGGGACACGACTGCCCATTGTTGGTCAACTGACCTTACATTGATGCTCTCTTGGAAGGTCGCTTGATGATTTATAAAGGCCCTTTCCTGCCATAGCATAAAGGTCCTCAACTCTCAAAAGGTCCCTTGCCTGAAGATCGTGTAGGCTATTTAGTGGAACAGGTCTGTCCAGCAGACTGCCAAATAAAAGAATATAAGCTCACAATGTTGCAGTGTCCCTTCATATCTACAAAATATAGAATTATTGATGGCCACTTGTAACATAATTATATCCACTTATAGCGTATTGTTCCAGAAATAAAAGTTTTTGTAATAATATGATAGTTGTTAAATATATATTTTTTTGTAATAAATTGAAGTACAAAATATCATGACTGACTAAACATGGCATAGCATAGTTACAAACTTCAAATTCCTCTAATGATTGTAATGCATTTTTTTCAATTTCAAACTGTCATGAATCAATTCAACTTCAGCCTAAGCCTGCTTATAGTTTGACAGTATGTTCCTGTGGAGTCTAATATTCCAGTACTTTCCTGCAGCTTAAGAATATTTTGCTGTGGAATACAGATTGGATTTCTCTCCGTGAGTGTTTTGCATTGAGGCATTTGAAAATTGTAGTGGTTTGAATTAGTTTCAACAATGTAAGGTAGTTTATTCAAGTAGCCGCTGATGAAAACTACACACTTTTGCACAATTAAAAATTATATATATGATTTTGTCGATTTTGTTAGTGTAACAGATCCAGTGATGAGCAGACTCTCTTTCCGTGTTTGTGCCTCGGGCTTTGTAAAACTATATCAGTATATTAATTTCTTTGTATCGGCTCTTTTTTTAACATTGTTACTGGCCAGTGTGTACTTGATTCCACACAACATAACCATCATAAAAGTCATTTTAATTACTCCACAATTATAAAATGACTCCACAATTAGTATTTCTTCTTAAATTTGATCTGACAATAACCTGGCAGCCGCTATAGCCTCAATCACTGAAATTAGCCAAGATGGCTTAAAATATTTTTGAGACCTCAGCAGCCAACATCGACACTATAAAACAAGTTGTCCTTTAAATCTCTAGTGAATTTCTGGTTGGCATGCGCTGTCAACTTCCATGAATAAAACTAACATTAGAAATGTTTACTTCTTGGTTTGGTTTCTTGTTCTTTTTCAAAGTCTAAAAAAATAGTACTACGTTTATATTTTAATTTTTACTCAGTAATATTTACTCAAATAACATAATGTTTCAAGTAAGTTTCGAGTAGTTACATTTTTGCGTGAGATGCAAGCACTCTTTTTATTTGCTTTTCTCTCCAAAGAAACCATCTATAAACTTAATAATAAAGCTGAAAAAGCACTTCTGTGTAAATCTGTCAAGAAAATTCCTTGGCCTATTACTATGCCACTACCTCCAGATCACAAATTAAGTGTATTGAATTCTCGTATAGGTAGCATAAAAGTTTTGTCTATTCCCGTTGCATCTTATTTATTCACCAGGTATTAAACATGACTTTTGGAAGCTCGTTTAGTAGCAAACCTGCAGGTGATGTCTCCCTCATCCATCTTCACTTGCTGCTTTGGGAAGCAGAGCTCCTCAACAAGAAAGAGTTGTGTACGTCACAAATACTCAAAGGTCGCTATACATCAAGGGAATTTTATAAGGATTAAATACTGAAAATTATCATAAATATTATGTCATTGTCAATGGGCTGATTACAGCCAGTCTTTGGTTTTTCAATCTTTTTTCATAAACTTACCATTCCCTTATTATCAACCTATAAGTATCTCTCTGTTTATCTACAAATCTATATAAATTTATGTCAATGCTGTTTCCGTTGGTATTCCCAGTTTCAGCATATTTTTTGTATTCTCTAAAATATAACAAAATCTGTAACAGCCTGGTTTTTTTTCAGCAAATAGTTTCTTGACACTTCTGATAGGTTTTTTTTGTCATTTCTTGACTCTTCTTGTTTACTTTAACAAAAGATAAACACAGAAAGACTGCACAAACAATAATGGAAGCAGTGTTATACACCGGAAAAGGGAAAATAATTTTCCTTGGTCAAACACTGACACCACAAAGAAAGAAACCAGCTCCTCACTTTATTTTGTTTATTCGTCCCTCTAGGGTACAGTTTTCCTTTTATATCAACCTATTATTGTTGGCTGCTATACGAATCCATCATCCAAAAAAGGTTCTGAAGAACAGACTTGATATTAAATGACTTGAATATACATTGTACCTTAAATATTTTTGTAATGTATTGAGATTAAAAATAAATGCTGTGCAATTTCCTATACTATATCATTATTACATGTGTCTCATTTTGATGGCAAAAAGGGATAAACCTTTTAAAATGACCTGAAACAGTCATCTAATGTATGATATTCAATGATAATAACATGCGTTTATCAGAAAAAACGTGAATTAACAGATGCCCTAAGTGGCAGATAAAAGGACTTTTTTATCAATAAAGGGTGAATTCTGCTATAAGTGAATGTTTTGTTTTGCAATAGACATTTCATATGCTTTTATACAGTCTGTGGTTTATCCAACACATTCTACAAACAAAAATATGTAGTAACTCAGTATATCAAACGTCATTTACCCTTTTGTTTTCATTTATCACTCTGAGACATTTGTGGTTTGAGAAAAAATTGTTTTGTAGTTGATGCGACTATTGCATTTTTTCTGCTATATGATAAACATATGCCTATGATGATAGTCCTTGGCCATACAGTATATCATATAGATACATTTGAGTTCATAATCTTGAGCTTTGTACCAGCCTTAAAGTTCCAAAACTCTTTATATTAACCATATAGTCTCATCACCTTGAAAGCTCTAGGCACCTTGCTTTGCCTTTAAATATGGACCACTTTTCAAAATTAATCCCTCTTCAAGCCTTGGAAATTTTATAGTCATGCAAGAAAGTTGTGAAGGACAATTTAATATCTTCAAGGTTTTACGATAATTATCCTAGACTGAAAAAGAGGCAGTTTTTCAGAGCCAAATTCATATGAGATATTAATAGTTGAAATCATTGGTAATTCATTATGTTAAATCAATAAGTCTGTAATTGTATATACAAACGACATCATAAAAACAACCAGTACTTGGCATGTTGAGACAAATGAAATGCATAACATGCGGCAAAGGCCCCGCAATCTTTGGCTATTCCTGTCTCTCCTTTGGTATTATTTTGGACCGGAGAGGGAGGGGGTCCAATAGCCCCTTAAAAGTGACACAATTTGGTTTGTCTCTTGACAGCATGCATTTTTTCACAGATCATTTCCCAAATCGTAATTAACTTGGTTTACAGCACATCATTCTCTATATCCCCCTCAATACAAAGCATGCTTCGTCCCCTTGATCGTAGTTGTTTTATAGTCTTAAAATTTGATTGAGAACTGGTATATCAGCGGCGCTATGCACAATTAGCGGCGTTATGCACAATTAGCGATGCTATGCACAGTGATTAAACCTTTGCAATTTATTATTGGGCTTCGGAAAAAAAGTTAATGTTCGATAAAACTTGTCCAAGTATAACGTTCATCTCAACAACTTTTGAACTTTGCAAGGAAATCCAGACAGGGTTGGCATCAAAGCCCTCAACATTAGTTATCTCAGTTTCATTCAAGGGAGTTGACAGCCGGAAGGCTTGCCAGAAGCCTTGCTGAAATTCACTAGAGATTTCAGGCACAGCTTTTTTTATTGTGTTACTGTTGGCTGCTGAAGTGCAGAGATTTTTTAAGCCATTTGGGAATTGAGCAGATGCCTAACTTCCAAAGCTTGAACTTAGTAATTTCAGTTTGTGACTGCTTAGAGAAGTCTATCAAAGAATGAGATCAATCTAGAGGGTGGCTTTTGGTTGTTGAAGTTAAAAAGGTACATACTGCTTGAATATATCTAATCTGTCTTCCAAGGTTGCATAATTTGACGCGCCGCATAAAAGTTGTTTTTTTTTACCTTGCTGAATCTTGGTGAAGTTAGACAGTGTACACATACTAAAATAAATTGAATGTATGATATATTGGCTATATGTAGGTCTGGAGTGGTTTTGTCTGAATGGTTCATTGGAATAGGACAGAGGGACCTTGAGCTGAACAGGATGGCCCCCAGCAATGTTGCACTCCGGCTGCTCTATGATTATTAATAGCATAAGGCCTAGTTCAAAAATAATGAAGCCAAAGTGTGACATGACCATCAAAAATTTAAAATGTTTATATGTATCAAATGACCACATTATATTGTAACAAACATGTCTAAGTTCTAGAAACTGTATTTACCATTTTCCTGTGGTTTGTGGAAATAACTGAAAAAAGTGGAATATTTCCAAATTTTATTTAGTTTTATTTCCATGGCAGTAAAAGAAAAATAGGCTAAATGGTAACTTATCTTCAAATCAAATCTAATTTTTTGGTTGGATGACAAAACTCATGTACTCTTAAGTCACCACAGCTGTTTTCACCCAAATTCACCAAATATTTTATGAGAAAAACATTATTTTTCGAATTTTGTTGAAATATTTTTTTTTAAACTTACATATTTTTTCCTCAGATGTACACATTTTCCACTAAAATTATTTCACCTATCCTGGGTTATGTGTCTATATGTTTGCTTCGAATTGGTACCAAATAAGTGCCACCAAAGTGAATACGAGCAGAGCAAATGATGATAGAAGCATGTTTTTTAGCTTATTTTTCCAGATAAAAGGCCAATTTTGGGTAATGCTGTGACACAAAAGTCAAAAAAGTGTTCTGGTTTTTACCAAAATCAATTTTATATGCATTATCAATAATAACTGGATGAAGCGTAAGAGTAATTACAAAATTAAAGTGAAATTTATGTTAGTTATAGCCTTTTTCAACAAATTGCCCCCAAATTCTGAAAAAATCTTCACAAAGAGCAAAATTTTGATAATGAAACATTGAAACATACTCCAACTACTGAAATGTTGTGTTGATTATCACTACAAGTAATACTAGAATGATTGCGTTAATCCTTACAAGAAAACCATGAAAATATGATCAATATTTTCCATAGCGTTACGCTTGCGACAAAGCCCCATTTAAGAAATCTTTGTATTTTACCACCAGAAACCGGCCACAGACCTGGATTACTTGATAGTTTCTCAAAACTACACAGATTTTGCAACATTACAAGCCAAACCAGAATTAAAACGGAGCATTTATTGCTCTGTGGCACTACAAAATATTCTGGGCGTTACGCTTGCGACGGATTCACCTACCCTGCTATCCATTGGAATTTTTTAGTGAACTAAATTTTCCGCAACTATCAGAAGCTCCAAAATGGGTAAGCAGATATATGACTAGGTCTCAAGGGCAAAAAGATTCATCTGACACATGTCAAAGGGACACTAGAGCATACCAGATCAGTAAGCGTCAAATTTGAGTAAATTTTTGGAAGTCAACCTTTGAATCCAAATAGCTCAATAACGTCAACAGAGGCAGATATAAAAACTTGATTTGATGGATTTATGAAGCCTGAGGATGTAGAGATTCCAAAAAAGTTTTGAGAAATTGCCTTAGAATATGTCCAAATGTGTAAAACTGAAAGAATTCAAGTGGTCAAAAATGTTATGTCACGTTTTATTAGCGAAAAAAATGCTTGATTTTCAATGAAATCGAACTGTATCTCAATAACTATGGGACAGAATGTCATGAAATTTTCAGGAAAAATGCACAAGTATGTAATTAAAGCAATGGTGTACCATGAAGTTGTAACATAGAGCCATTCTCTTATTTTGAGACCCCTACAGAAAATATGCTGCGTGGCTTCATTATTTTTGAACTAGGCCATAAGGATTAATGGCACTTAGACTCTCCAGCCTAAAAGTAAAACGCCATCAATACGGCCATGCCTCTGTGTGGCACAAAGAGGAAGGCGTCAAATTTATCATGAAGGCCATTCGTTCTGGATACCTTAAAAGAAAAACATCAAGAAGGCTTCCCAAAGGTTCTAGTGACATACATGTATGAAGCAGAAAACCTCAGCTTTAGCAGGTTGATGAAAATGCCCCGTTAAACTGCCTCATACATGTATTTGACTAGATTTTGCCAAAAGATTTGATGATATCAGGATGAGAAGATAGTGACAAATCTTGAAGCTCCAGGCTACCTTTCTAAGCCTGATGCCATTTTGACTTGATTCCTGTGATTGATCTTGTGTGCCGGAGCCAAATGTAAGAGTTAGGACTTTTTTACACTCTTCTCCGCCAACCTTCTTAATCGTATATTCAATCCTTGCCTTGACTTTCGTCAAATGGTGCATGGAGTTACTAAACTTTCTATAAGGAATTCAAGCTGTTGCACTGGGAGTTGGTGCTTCTTCTTAAATCCCCCACATTAAACCTACTCTTCTCATTAAGCTAATCCCAGTTTAATGAAGTTCTCAAATTCAAACTACTTCTTTTTATGTGTTTCTAGTAAAAAAATAATTACTTCATTAACAAGTGCATGAAAGTAGACTTTGTATTAAGGGCTTAAATACTAAACTAAAAGTTTGAATTTGGCAACAGTCTTGTCGCCAAGGCTGCTTGTTATCCTTTCACTGTAGATCACTTTTCAGAATTAATCTCTGAAGTCATTCTAAATGTTAGAGTCATGCAAGAAAAGAATGAAGGACAAACTTTAAACTTCAGTGATTTATAGTGCCTTCGAAGTTCCAAAATAGAGAAGACCAAAAGTCTCACTGCTCAGTTATTTTGAACGTACAGTGTGTGCTTCTGATCACCTTGTTGTTGCAATATATGATATTCACAATTTTTTAGGCCAAGTGACATATTCCTCGAAACTATAGTCATTAAGTTTACATAGGATGCTTTTCACTCATGCTTTTCATTAATGCTTTTCTGGTAATCATTGCAGAAAATAATTTAAACTTGATTCTGAATTCTCATTTATAGCACGGTTTGAATTAGTTCGAATTTAGTTAGACTATACCATAGAGTATGTGTGCAACGTATGCACATATATTATAGAATATCAAACAATAATCTATCTCATACACTGAAATGTATTATGCAAGGTTATTATTCAATTCTCAGCATGTGATTATTGTAGAGTTGAAAGTTCCAACCAACTAGGAATACAAAGGTGGATTCTGCTGCCTAGTTCCCACTTCCCAGGGTGCTTAAAAAGGCTTTACATCTCTGCTTGGCACAACTTAGACTGCAAGGAGAAAGTAGAAAACATTTTAGTATTATTTCGCAGTTTGTTCTTCTTTTTATTACAAACAGCAAAAAAAGTGCATACACAGCTCCAGTTATAATTAAGAATTTTAATAACATTTTGCACATTAAATCTCCAATAGACATAACAGTTTTTCATGGGACATTGCCTTTTTCAATGTGATAGCTTGCCAGTAATTTGTAATAAAGAAATGGTTGGTTTGATCTCAATTTTCTTTGCTTCATTAAAAGAATAAGACAGGAAGGAAGATGATGTAGCACTTGTTTTTAAAGAAGTTAAAAGCGGATGACATTATCTCTGTTCATCAGTTGGTTTTCACAGATTTCCTGTTCTTAATTCGATGAGGTTTTGATTTTGAATCCATAAAACTGTGGTGTTAATCTTTTTCTTCGGTTATCTTTTGATGAGCCTTTGGCATTATTGTGAGAGCTGATCAATCTAATAAATTATTCAGATAAGACAAAGAATTGGCATCCCTTTGCACTATTCTTGGTAGCGAGATTGATGTTGACTCTATTTTGCCTTTAAAATGAATGATGTTTATACAGGGAAAGTAAGGAGCCACTACTTGGGATTGATTTGCAACTTGTTGTTGGTTCTTTTCGTTTAATCAATCTGGCCTCATCACCAAACCGTACGTATATTATTTTAATATGTTCGCGAGAGTATGGATAAAAGGAAATTTGAATGAAGGTTTTGCCAAGTTCAGACAATGGCATATTTCTCAACCGGTAAAAAATATTAACACCTAAACCTCCTTTTTTAGTGATTTTGTTCCTGCTTGAATTCCCTGTGAAACCTTTCATAGTTCATGTCTTTATAAAAAAAATGTTATATTTATTCAACTCATAAATTCATCAAAGTGCATCACATTGTGTTTCACAATCTCCTGTGGGTTTGTTGCTCGGTTTTATCAAGGTCACCTCAGACACCTAATGTTTTATGTTATAACTTGAAATGCCTTTCTTCTATTTACAGGTTATTACTCAATTTAGGGTGGGAAACTGAAAACATAAATTGATGAAGGTAATAAGCTGGAAGTGTTTTTTAGGGTGTTAGGGAGGACTCGGGGTAATTACAATTGCCTTGAAATCATTCTTTGTTGGGTCAATTCCGATATTTCCAATTTTTTTTCGAAAAAAAAAAGCCAAATTCTGATTCCCAACATTTACGTAGAAATGGCTATATCTTAAATAGAAGCGACCTGTTTATGGTGTTGCATATCCAAAATGGCCTTCAAAGAAGATTTAGGTATGCCATTGAGCCTTCTCAAACAGAGGAAGCTGACTGAGGCCAAAAAATAGTCTGAAAAAGCATGCAAAATGACTGAAAATATGCATTTTCATAAAAGCCGGAGTGGCCCGGCACAAGTCGCATGCCATAAAATTGGTTTTTGCGACCAATTTTCATTTTTTCACCATAACCAACTTTCTTTACCACTGGTATATTGAAATTCCGAAAAAAAAAATTTTCAGCCCACCGTATCATACTTATGAAATGGAGCCGGGCTTCACTAGAAGATAAATGATGTAACTTATGTTTCAAAATTTGGCTAAATGTTTGGCAATTTGTTTCAACAGTGAGGGACAGTTTATTCATGCTGTTGGCTGTTGAAAAAAAAGAATTGAATACGATTCATACTTATTGATTTGTTGAACTAACAAATCTATTGATGCGCAGACACTTTTTGTATGTGCGTGCCTCGGACTGTTGCAAATTGTAATAAAAAATGTCTGATTAATAATTTCTTTCGATTAGATGTCTTACTGTTACTTCAGTGTGAATTTGTGTGATTTTAAAAAACAAAACCATCGGAAATGTCATTTCGATGACTCCACAATAAGTAAGTCTTCTCAATTCCGTTTAGCCAATAATCCAACTAAGTAGGCAGCCACTGTAACCTAAATCATTGAAGTTAGGCATCTGAGTATTTTCCAGATGGCTTACAAAATCTTTGCAAATTCAGCCGTCAACATCAGCACTACAAAACAAGTTGTTCTTTAAATCTGTAGCAAATTGCAGGAGGATTGCAGCTGTCAACTCGCCTTGAATGAAACCGAGATAACAAAGGTTAGTTCTTCAGATCGATCTCCTGATTTCTAAAAGTTAAAAATTCTTTTAGAGTTTGTTGTTCTTTTCAAAAAAAGTCCATTGGCAGTGATATGCAAATATGTGAATACCTTTTTCATTATGTTCAAATATATTCAAGTAAAATCATATTTCAAGTATGCTGTGAATTATCATGCCTTCGCATGTGGTGCTCTTTCGATTATGTCTTTTCCTTCCAAGATACTGTCTATAGAGCTGAAAAAGCATTTTTGTTAAAAGCTGTTAAGACAAATCCTAAGCATATTACCATGCTATTACCTCCAGATAACAAGTTAAGTGCTTTGCATATTCTTGTGTTATGATATAAAAGCTTTGTCTATTCCCATTGCGTTGCATTCTTTCACAGTGTATTAAACATGACTTTTTAAAAGCACAAATAAGTAGCAAGTCTCCAGGTTGTGTCTCCATTATCCACTTATCTTCATTTGCTACTTTGGGAGCAGAGCTGCTCAACATGCTAGAAATGTTTACATAAAAAAACTGGATGCATTTATCAAGTAAATGATAACATACGAAACTACAATATTTAGTAATAAACTCAAGCTACCGCGTTTTATTTTCTTATCTCTTTTTTCTAAGGTATAGTTTTCCTTTTAATATGGGCTAGTATTTGGAGTAATTCTATCTAGAACCCTTGGAGTTACGTCATCATCCAATTCAAAAACGATTTGAAGGAAGAACTTGATCCAAATTGACCAGCAGAGTATACGTTGTACCATAAATATTTTTGTAATGTAATAAAAAGATGCTGCACTTTTTTAATCTATGGAATTTGATCCATGATGATATAAGTTAAAAAAACTCATCCAAATTCTCTTAATTATACAATGGGAAGCTACTGAGAGTGTGTTTAGTACAAAAAGGCTTGTAAGTAGGGTGGTGTAACAGATATATCAAGAAGGCAATCTGCTCAGGACATCACAAAAGCAAGAAGGCATGAAAAAAAAACATCTGAAAGGCTGAGGTGAAGAGTATGAAACCCAGATCAGTACTAACCCAGCTCCCATGCAAGCAGATTGGGAATGCGGTTTGGGAGTTTTAGAGTAGGACATGGAGGGTGGACTAGGGTGGTATCAAATACATCAAGAAGGCAATCAGCTCAGGACATTACGAAAGCAAGAAGGTATAAAAAACTATCTGATGGGCTCAGGTGCAGGATATACAACCAAGATACCATCGAGTTTATTGTGGCTGGTCTTTCCTTGTGACTGTGATAGTAAGTAATCGCCGTATATAAAGTGACAGATTATTAGAGATATATGGAAGGTAAATGCTATTTTATTGTCGTTTATATTTTAATAGGTGTAGTCATTTTTGTATTTTTCCATATTTTGGTTTTGATTGTGAGCTCTGGAAGCAAAATGAATTCTAATGTATTTATTATATTAGCTAATAAACATATACCATACCATACCATACCATACCCTTTATTTGGGTGTACTGTATATTGCAAGCATAGACATATTGCAAGTGTGCTGCTAAGGGCACACACTGGGTG